>CM054059.1:204019063-205417273 GCA_028641055.1 Alopecurus myosuroides
ACTGTTTTCAGCAAGACCGGAAGATTGACAACCTTCCGGAAAGTTGGGGCAGAGATAGTTTGTGCTTGTGTGCGGGTTCCACGCTTGTTCAACATTGATAAACATCATCGTTTATACAAGCAACCGATGCCTTGGGGGTCTGTTGTTCGTTAGGTTACTCCAAGCGCGGAGTTTGGTGTAGAACAACGACAAGCTTTCCCTTGAAATTAACCAAGGTTATCGAATCCAGGAGGACACAGAGGTTCTTTAGAAGGTTGTCAGCAGCACAACTAACGTGGAACCTACCCACAAACAAACACACTACTTTTAACTAACGAAACAGAGAGGTTGTAAATCTCTCCGGTCTTGCTAAAAACAAAGGTATTAAACGTATGGTGCAGAAAATAGTGATGATTGCAGGAAACCGTAGAGAACAGTATGATTGCAGTAGGTGATTTAACAATATGAGTAAATTGGATTGGGGTCTATAGTTCACTAGTGGTGTCTCTCCATAGATATTTCTAGCATGTTTGGTAAACAAATTACAGCTGGGCAATTGACAAATAACGAGGGCATGACAATGCAATATATGACAAGATGTTCACTATGAGATTTAACAGGGCATTACAACAAAGTACAAAGACTTGCTATCTAGCGCATCTATGCCTAAATAATCCACCTTCAGGTCAGCATCCACATCACTTCCAGTATTAAGTTGTAAACAACAGATTATTGCATGAAGTATTGTGTGTAATGTAAACAATGCAAAATACACGTAGACTAAGCATAATTATTTTATCCCTAGTGGCAACAACACATCCACAACCGTTCACATTTCAGTCACTCGAACGCTGGTTTTTGGAGGCATGAACCCACTATCGAGTATAAATACTCCCTCTTGAAGTCACAAGCATCTGCTTGGCCAAAGCATCTACTAGTAATGGAGAGCATGTAAGATATAAACAACTTAGGAATATGGATAAATAAACAACTTGCTCATAGTATCAATATTCATCGGATCCTAGTAAACACAACATGTAGCATTACATAACGATGATCTTGATCATGTAGGGCATCTCACAAGATATAAACATGATAGCACAAAGTGGAGAGACTACCATATAGCTACTGCTATGGACCCGTAGTCCAAGGATGAACTACTCACGCATCACTCCGGAGGCAGGCATGGCGGTGTAGAACCCTCCGGTGATGATTCTTCTCTCCGGCAGGGTGTCGGGAAGAGCTCCTGAACCCTCCCGAACTAGGGATGACGATGATGGTGGCGTCTGGATATTTCTTGGAATATCGATCGGGTCTTTATGTTTTGGCGGAAGAAGGAATATATAGGCGAAAGGGAGGCAGCGGTGGCCACCCGAGGGTCCACGCCGCAGGAGGGCGCCAGCCAGGGGTGGGGCATGCCCTGGTATGGCGTGGCAGCCTCATGGGTCAGCTGCTCCTCCCGTTCGGGCTTCTGGAGTCTTCTGGTTTATTATGTGCGTATGCCAATTTTTGTCCAGTTCTCGGAATATTTTGCGAATAGATTTTCTGAATGAGAAAACAGAAGGAAACATGAACCGGGACTGTGTCATCTTGTTAATAGGTTAGTCCAGGAAAATGAATAAAAATGCTATGAAGTGTAAACAAAACATGTGGCAATTGATATAATAACAGCATGGATCATCTAAATTATACATACGTTTGAGACGTATCAGCAACCTTCTTCAAGACTATGAAGTCCTATTGGTTCGATAACTCTGGTTCTTTACCAGGGGAAAACTTACTCTAGACTGCATCATACCTTCCGCTTGGTGTCGAGTACTTGACTTGGCAGATCCCTTGTACAAGATACTAGGGTTTGTAGACTAGGAGATGAGTACACGTTGGTGATCTCGATGGCTGAAATGGGACACGGTTTACAATGGCGATGCCATGGTGAAGCATACGGGGTGTCTCCCGTGTATTGTCTAGTCTATCTTGCGTCTAGTTATTGCTTGCCTTGGCCTCCCCTTTTGTCTCCTCCCTCTTGGCTTTATATATGGAGCCGGTAGGGGTTTACATGAGTCCTAGTAGACTACGTATATGAGTTATTATCTTGTGCTTCAAGAAATCAAGGATGGCTTCTTGGACCTGGATGGGCCTTCGAGTGGGCTCCCCGTAGCGTAGCAGCCGGTAGACTCAAGTTTGGGACGTGTCGAGTGTCCCCATGTCACTAGCCCCCGAGTGTTTACTCGAATCGTTTGAGTCGGGTAGAGACTCAAGGAAAAGCTCCGATTCTGAAGACTAGTCGATAATTTGTCGGGTGTTTAGCATCCAACAAGTCGTTGAGTGTGAAGGACCCGATAAGTCGTGGAGGACTCGAAGCTTTTTTGCGAGTCGTTGATGTTTGAGGGCCTATGACTTGGAAGTTCACAGAGCTTACGGATGTATGTATCATGTCGTGAGGATGTATGGATCTTGTTATGAGGACGTACGAGTCCTGTTATGAGGATGTATGGATCTTGTTGTGAAGATGTATGGATCCTGTTGTGAGGATGCATGGATCCTGTTGTGAGGATGTACGCTATTTTGAGAAATTCGTAAAGGGATGTGGCTCTATCGCTTGGTTCACTCGACAGATCGGGACCAATTAATTGCACTTGGCCAAAAACAGTACTGGCCTATGCAGATTCGAGACCCCCGACTCGAACCCGGATAGGTGATCATTGCGAGTCGGGCCGTGGAGGACTTATCGAGTCGAACTTTACCTTTAATAGGTTACCTAGCGCGTCCGCCAGGATTTTTCATCATGCCGCTAGCAAGGAAAATTGCCAGAGGACGCAACATGGGTGCGATTCCGGGCCCAGAAGACGGATCCTTGGGTCTTACCTTCGCATCCGTAGAATGCGGCATCCAGGCGTGCCGCGATGGCTGTACGGCCCGAGATTTTAGAATGACGCGCCATGTGTTTGTCCATCGGAGTCGCGATGTCTTCGGTGATGATTGTGGCGAGTGCCTTTTTGTATAGTGGAGTCGCGACGTTTTCAGCGATGATTGTGGTGAGTGCCTTTTTGTTTGAAGATTCCGCCTGTTGGCTGACGTTTGCATGATGTCATGGTGCACTAAGCACTCAATCTGCCTCCAGCTGGGACTGGCGAGAAGTGTCAAAGACTAGACGTGTCAGGGTCAACACGGTGGAGATATACTCGACACGGCGGACGTAGTCGATGTGGTGGAGATGTGCTCGAGACGACAGACGGATTCGATGCGGTGGAGGTGTACTCGACACAGCGGACGGAGTCGACGCGGTGGAGGTGTACTCAACACGGCGGACGGAGTTGACGCGGTGGAGGTGTACTCGACACGGCGGACGGATTTGACGCGGTGCAGGTGTACTCGACACGGCGGATGGAGTCGACGCAGTGGAGATGTACTCGATACGTCTCGGTGGATATGTACTCGACACAGCGGACGGAGTCGACATGGAAGTCGTGTAGTCGACGCGGCAGAGGTGTACTCGGCACAACGGACAGAGTCAGGGCAGTGGAGATGTACTCGACACGGCGGACGGAGTTGACGCGGTGGACACGTACTCGACAGGGCGGACATAGTCTACACGGTGGATGTGTACTCGACACGGCGGATGGAGTCGATGCGGTCGAGGTGTACTCGACACGGCGGACGGAGTCGTCGCCGTGGAGCTGTACTGGACACGGCGGATGGAGTCGACATGGTGGAGACGTACTCGACAGGGCGGACGGAGTCGACGAGGTGGATATGTACTCGACACGGCGGACGGAGTCGTCGCGGTGGACGTGTAGTCGATGCGGCAGGGTCGATGAAGGATCCGTAGTCGCCCGATTGCTCGTAGTGATGAAGTTGATATCGTTGTTGATTTCGAAAAGCTAGCCCCCGAGCGCACATGGTTCCCTTCTAGGGAGTGGGCTCTCGGGCTCTTTATGCTGGCACCGTCGATGCCGACCTCCGCCGTGATGGTCGATGAGGTCGAGGGAGTCTAAGTTTGTCCGCAACGGACGTAACACGGCGAAGTTGAAGCCAACTGCAATGATTTTCGTGATGGTCGCCATGTTTTGGCGTGCCTTCGCCGATGAATCGAGCTGGCGTAATCTTACCTACATAACAAGATGGATTCGTAAAGTTAATAATAATATTTTATTTGAAAAATTGATCCGGGTAGCCTCGCCCGTGAAGTCAACAAAGAGTTGTGAGGCAGTTTCCTAGGTCGGTGAAGAGGGTGTCCGCACGGCTCGTGTTGAAGTTCATGTCGTCAAGCGTCTGGTTGACGCTCTCGTCGAGGGCGCCAAACGTTGGGCTAGCGCCGCCAAGTGCGACACTAAGTCGAATCCTTGCGAGTCGCTTTCTGGAGAGGCGTGTTGAAGTAGAAGCCTAGCAAGTCGCTTTCTGGAGAGGCGTGTTGAAGTAAAAGCCTGGCGAGTCGCTTGTTTGGCGCCCCGAGTGACGAGTACGACTTGTGTACGCGGAGGGTAATGTGGATGTCGATCCCCCGAGCGTTTAGTACAACGAGCCTCCCACGACATAGTCGATGTTGCATCCGTTGTTGGAGATGTTGAGGTCGATATTAGTCTTTTTTGACTCGCCACTTCATCAAATTAGGTTATGAGTCCGGATCTGCGACTGATGTTGGCGTAGTTGAATAGGAGGAATTGAGTGATTGAGTCGACAACATCGCCGAAATCGATGAAGAGGAGTTGACAAGGAACCAACCTCGTGTGTCGAGTGCGGATGTTTTGCGCCTCAGCCCCCGAATGTCGAGTGCGGCTGCGGCGAATTCTCGAGTCTGTCTCACTTTGCGTCATAGCCCCCGAGCAACGAGTGTGGCCGCGGTGAAGGAAGGCTCTCGAGTCGTCTAGCGGAAGTAGTCGATACATCAGAGGTAGTCGACGCGGCGAAGTCGCGGTGTTTGGTCGAAAGGACTCGACGCGGCGGATGGAGTCGATGCGGTGGAGCCGCGATGTTTTCCGGAAGGACTCAACGCGGCAGACGGAGTCGCGATGTTTTCTTGGTTGGAGTCGCGATGTTTTCTGGAAGGACTCGGTGTGGAGGACAGAGTTGACACGGCGGAGTCGCGGTGTTTTCTCGAAGGACTTGACACAGAGGGCGAAGTCGACGCGGAGTCGCGATGTTTGCCGGAAGTACTCGACGCAACGGATCGAGTCGACGCGGCGGAGTCGCAATGTTTATTGTGTGTACACGGAGGGCAATGTTGATGTAGAGCCCCCAAGCACTAGTATGGTGAGTAGCCATGTTTTGTTGACGTTATTTAGCCTTTGTGTCGACTCACAAATTGACGAAATAAGATGCGGATCCACGGTTTGAATTCACGAACTCGCACACATCCAAAACGTGTCGCAGTGCGTGAACCGCTGGAGGAGATCTAATAGTTAGAATTTGATCAAAAATACGGGGTGGTGCAGGGTTATACTCTGCACGTTTTCAACAATATTATCTTCGAATTGACGTCTGAGTCGACCTCGACAATGATTTTCCCAAAGTCACGCGGAGTTTTGTCAGATTATGACGGGGTTTTAGTGTTCAACTCACCCACGGAGATCTAACCGTCAGAATTCGCCGATTCTTGTTGGAGCTGATATATAATTTTATTTCGCATCTTTTCACCAAAGGGATCTTCAAAATAACTTTCGAGTCTCTGTCGGTGACGTCCCAAATATAGATTTCATGCAACTTGTGTGCGACGAATGATTCCGATGTAGAGCGTTGAAGACCGGGAGCGATGCCGGCGAGTGCTTGGTGAAGTCAAAGGACTGAAGTAGATCAAACTCGTCGGGGTCGATGAATCAGAGCTTGAGCTTGATGAGGATGAAGCCGGCGAGACCGTAGATCCAGCGTGTGTCGTTCCTACAGACGGGGCCAACTGTCGAGTACTTGACTCGGCAGATCCTTCGTATGAGATACTAGGGTTTGTATATTAAGAGACGAGTAAGCGCTGGTGATCTTGACGGCTAAAAGGGGGCACGGTTTTTACCCATGTTCGGGGCCCTCGCAGGGGTAAAAACCTTACTCCTGCTTGTCTGATCTAGTCACACCCCAGATTTTGGATCACATGTAATATAGTGAAGGAAGCCATTTTTGTGAGCCATCAAAAACTTTTAGTAATGCACTTGTGTGATCCAGCATTATTTAAGAGACCATGAGTATCTATGCAATGCAAGCAAGCTTTTGATTAAAATCAATTTTTCCTGATATTTGTTATTGTTTATGTGATGTTTTCTATATGGTGATTTGAATAATTTTGTTCCAAGTGTTGACCCAATGTTGTTTTCAACCTAACGATGTTTTTTGGCTTTGTTTGAATCAAGGAAACAAAATGGAAAAAGATTATTTAGATGTTTTTCTTTGAGTTTTCTATATAAACTTTTTTCTGAAAAACTAGCCAAGTAGCTATATTTAGCACTTGTTTTCAATATGCTAGGGAATCAAATTTTATGTTTTCTTGGCATGAATGTGTTCTCTAATATATGGAATACAAATGTATAGGCTTTTTTTGAAATTTGGAATAAGAAAACAATCAAATGCTTGATGATTTTTGTGGAAGAAAATTAAGACAGAAAAGTGGATATTTAGAAAACAGAGAAAACAGAAAGTAGCTATTTTCTCACCTAGTTTTCAGTGACTTCCAAGATTTAAAATTTGTTTTAAATTGATGATTATGAAAGAACAAATCATGTTTAACAGCCCCATACTTTGAAAACAAATTTTGGAAAATTTTAGAACCTTGAAAACAGAGAGGACATTTGGTTGATTTCACCTGTTTTAACACTTAGCAGTAATGGCTAAGTCTGTTTTTCTGAATTATCTGAATCCGTGAGATTGACACTACTTTGATTGCTTGTATATTTTGATTAGAAGTGAATTTGGCAGTGCTACTTGTTTCTTATAGAAGCCCTAACATTCCTCAACGAATACCTAGCCTTGGATTCTTTCAAGTTTGACCAGAGAGGAGAGGAGCGGCATGGGTTGGCCTGTAAGTGTGCCACTGTGCGCGCGCACCGTCACCACGACCGCGCCGTTTTCACCTCACCCTCGACGCCCAGGGCACGAGCACACCCACGAGCACCTCGTAGACACCCCAAGAGCCAAGGGACACGACATGGGCGCTCAGGAGCACGCCCCGAGCTCGCCACACCCATGCTGTGGGCTCCCCCGTGCACAAGACCACGGCGCCGAGGCAATAAAGCCACGGGCACGCCTGCACTGCGCCACCCCACTCCCACCACTCCACTCCACCTCGCTGTCACGCACCGCGCACGCCTAGGGCTCTCTATGAGCCCATCGAGCTCGAAACCGCTGCCGGCCACCGCAGAGAGGAAGAAGAGGTGGGGCATGATCCGTGCGCTCACGCCCCTCGTTCTCACCTCTGTTGTGCTCGCTGTTCTCTTTAGACCCACCCTGACCTATCCCTTTTCCCCCTCGTTTGCAGGAGTGTCGAGGATCTCGCCGCAGCCGCCATAGACGCACCGTTGCGCGTCGTCGATTGGAAACCCCGTGAGCTCCTACGACTGCGCCCATGCACTACATCGACCCCACGAGACATCCTCGACCCCTCGCCGCTGTCCATCGTGTCCCCTAGGTGAGAAATCGATGACCTCGCCGCCGTTCTGTGCCTCCGTCGCGTCAGGAGATAAAGAGAGGAGGGAGACGACTTTAAACCAAAAACGTTACGCGCGTTGCGTGCACTCGCACAAGCGAGCTAGGCCGCATCTGGCTTGCGGGCCGCGTGCAGAGAAGAACCCCAGCCCGCCCTGCGTTTTCTTTTTCGATTTAGAAAATAACAAAAAACTGTTGTCTTACTTTAATCCTGTGAAAAATAGAAAACTTAAGAAATAAAATCCATAAAAATTCCTAGAGGTAGATAAACTTTTTCTTAAACAGATGCAACTTCTAGATCAAGTTTTGGAACATTATTTTGGCTATAGAATTTTTTTTATACACTGTGTCTGTTAGAGTAATTTGTGCCTAACTTTTGGTATGTTTGTTAAAATTGAGAAAGCTAAATTTTTTGAGTAGCTAATGAGTAGATATATCAGTAGCACTTGACCTCACTACAAGGGGAGTTACCATTTGGAAATTCCATCCATTTTGGTATTTGTTCACTAGCATATTCTAGGATTTGTAGAGGGAGTTTAAAAATGCTTTTTGATGTGAATCCAATTGGATCTGTTTGTGTATGCATATATCTATGTTATCCCAGCTTTGTGTGAATTTTTATAGCTCTAGATTATTTTTTAGCAAGCAGATCTAGATTTGGTACTTTTCTGTTAGAAATAAAACTTGTGTTTTTAGTTTACAATAATTGCTTGCTAGTTGTTATTTATTTTCTAGCATGCTTAGATGATTTTATCTCTGTTAGAATTTTGTTATCTCTCAGTAATAGTATGGTAGAAAGTTTGCGAATGTTTGGGAAAGAAATAGAAATATGATTTGTCTAGTATTGTTTTTCTAGTCTTTTATTAAATTGGTTTTGTGAGCAAAGTATAGATAGATTTGTTACCTAAGTTTTGAGTGTTGTTTAGATGAGTCTAGTGCCATTTTGGTACTAGTTAGGTTATGCTTTCACCTCTGTTAGTTTATACTTAAGTCCATAGAGAAGCATGATTAGCATTTCTTGTTTATCATTAATAGTGTTGTTATTTTCACTAGTATGAATAGGTGTATTTTTGTTTGGTAGAAATTGTTTTCCACAAGTATAATCAGAGGCATTTTAACCTCTTAAATGTCTTGGAATAACTAGTGGCAGACCCACTGGTTCCATTTCATTTTGGTGAGAAATAACATTTTCTTCACCATAGTAGTAGTAGTGATATTATTGTTATTTTTGTGTGTGCTTGTGAAGTGTTATGTTTGTAAACTTGAGTCTTGTTTTGTTTTGTTTTGTGATTTCTTGCTGTATGTATTACTTATAACCATTGTTTGCTTAGATTGGTTCCGATTGTGTGTCCTTATTTTATTTTATGATGATAGAAAACGAGGGGGAAGTTATTGGTTCCAGAGGTTATTATTATCATTCCTGTTGCTACCAAGAGCAAGACTCTAACCTCAACGAAGGAAAGCCATCCTAAAGCTTGCAGTTATACTACTTATCATTATCTATCATGCATGTTTTTACTTCTGAAGTTTTACAAAAACTTGATTACTGATACGTCATAAACGTATCCCTAATTTCTGATGCTCCATGATGATATTATGCCAATTGCTACATGTTTTCTCCCTTCTTTATGTCATTTTTATCAATTTTCCGGACTAACCTATTGACAAGATGCCACAGAGCCAGTTCCATGTTTTCTGCTGTTTTTAGTTTCAGAAAAGTTGTTCTCGAAATATTATAGAAATTGGAAAGTTCGAATCCCGTAAGTCCTATTTTCCCCGGAAGCATCCAGAAGACCGAAGAGGAGACGAAGAGAGGCATCAGGGGGCCCACACCATGGGGTGGCGCGCCCCCTTGGCCGTGCCAGGGGGTGGTGAGGAGCCCCTGGACCTCCACCGCCTTTTCCTTTTCGCCTGTTTAATCCCCGGATGGAAAATCCTAGGCACCTAATAAAATCCCCGAAAAAGTTCCGGAGCCGCCGTGACCGTCAACCCTAGATCAGGGGGGTTCTAAAGCTGTTTCCGGCACCCTGCCGGAGAGGAAATCACCACCCGATGCTTCTACATCACCATGCCTGCCTCTGGAGTGATGCATGAGTAGTTCATCCTTGGACTACAGGTTCATAGTTCTAGCTAGATGGTTTTCTTCTCCTCATATGCCTCCATGTTTAGATCTCGTGAGCTGCCTATCATGACCGAGATTGATCTTATGTAATTATATATGTTGGGATCCGATGAATATTGAACTTATGCCAAGTTGATTATAGTATTTATTTGCTTATGCTATTTGTGATGTTGCATGTTTTCCGTTGCTAGTGGTTACTCTGGCCAAGTAGTTACTAGTGAGTCCAAGAGGGAGTATTTATGCTCGATAGTGGGTTCATGCCTCCTTTTCGCCTTGCTCGAGTGACAGAAACGTGAAGGGGGAGGATGTGATGTTGCCATTAGGCAGAAAACAACGGTGATAGTGCCCGCGTGCATAATCATTGCTTAGATTACATACTTTGTTTAATGCAATTATCTGTTGCTTGCAACTTAATACCAAGGGGGTTCGGATGATAACCTGAGGGTGGATTATTAGTCATAGATGCAGATGGATGTCGGTCTATGTATCTTGTTGTAATGCCCGCACTAAATATCATAGTAATATTCATGTCATATTGTGCACTACGGTGCAACCTCTATTTGTCAATTGCCCAGCTGTAATTTGTTCACCCAGCATGCTATCTTTTATGGAGAGAGACCACTAGTGAAAGTATGAACCCCGATCCATTTTTCCACACTGTTAAACAAACCACAACAATTTCCTGCTTTATTTACTTATTGCAAGCATACACTGTTTTCCACACTATACGTCTAATCTTTGTTTTCACCAAGACCGGAGAGATTGACAACCTCACTGTACCGTTGGGGCAAAGTATTTTGGTTGTGTTGTGTGCAGGTTCCACGTTGTTGCTGACACCGGTGAAGCGCCATCACCACCGTCAGTGGCATCAACCTTCCGAAGGTCCTCTTTCTCCTACTAGATTGATAACCCTGGTTCTTAACTAAGGGGAAAACTCCTACCACTGTGCTCATCATACCCTCCTATTGGAGTTCCCAACACAGTGCATAAAGTATTTTTCTGTCGCCGTTGCCAAGGAGGAAGAAGTCTTCTGGCAAGGGGAGTCTATCACTCTCAACCTCTTTGTTTTGTTTACTGTCTTGTTTTTATATCAAAAACACAAAAATATTAGTTCTTATTCTAGTTGTTATTTTTTTTACTTTTATCATGCTTGCTATCAATGGTTAATGTCTTTGAAACGAGATCTTATAAGCAAAGTGGGTTCACAGATGAACAAAAAAAACATTATAAGGAACACCGCTTGTCACAAAAAGGGATACACTTATGGGAGAAAATTAATAAATTGCATGACTATGCTAAAAACTTGTGCTCTACTTATAATGTTGCTTATTGCTTTGATAAATCTTGTTGCTGTAGGAGGTATAAACACCTTCCTTTTCAATGTGAGTATAATGATAATTTTACCGTATCTTCTTATGTTAATTGAAATTATGAATTATATGATGTGGAACAAATTGAAGAATTTATTGCTTGGAAGGGTGCATTCGAAATTGCTTATTTACTTGAAAGTATTGATGATGCACCTTATAAATACGAGATTTATGCTATACTTGAATATTGCTTTGATAATTACAAGGATCATAATTACTATATAATGGAATATCTTAATAAATGCACTCAACCTAAGCAAGAGACTAATGCCTTACAGGAGCCTATGGAAGAAGAAATTGCTGAATCTAGAGCTTATTTGATGATCAAGAGGAGGAAGAATGGAGCTACCCATGTCAACCTCACAATGATAGTAACTCTTTAACTCATACATTATTTGATGAAATTGATACTTTATATACTTGTGACCTTGATACTACTATGAATGAAACTTGTGAGAATGATATTGCTACTGTTATTTATGATAATCCATGCTACTTGGATAAATCTTATGATAATGCTCTTGATGATGGTCCTATGTTACTTGATGTTATAAATCATAATGCTACTCAAAATATGATTTATTTAATGTGTCCTATACCTTTTAAGAGTGATCAATTATCTTGTTTTTCTATTGCTAAAAGTGGGGGAAAAGAAGAGCTGGTTTTAAATTTTGATCCCACTATTTTTGAGCTTGATATGATGTGTGCTTTCATACCATGGCAAACATGCTTTATGTGATAATTATGTTGTTGAGTTTGTTCATGATGCTACTGGAAATTATTATGAGAGAGCAAAATATGGTTGTAGGAATTTTCAGGTTACTAAAACACCTCCCTTTTTGCTGAAAGTTTTGAAGTTGCTCATGTTCTACCTTCCCATGATTTCTAGTTTGAGCTTCTTTAATTTATTTCTTTACAAGGTTACTATGCATAGAAAGTGCGTTAGGCTTAAATTTGTTTTATGCTTTTTTTCTTGATGCTCTCTTTTGCTTCAATTAATATTTCTCATGTGAGCATCTTCTCAAATTATCATGCCTAGCTGAAAGGCGTTAAAGAAAAGCGCTACCGGGAGACAACCCGTTTTATTTCTCTGTTTTCATTCAGTTTTACTTTGTTTTATTTTGTGTTCTTTGCACCTGGGTGTTGTCTATTTCCTTATCAACCCTTCTGTATCTTTTCTTTTTAGTTTTTGTTGAGCCAAGTAAAGCCTCTAGTGGAAAGTTGAGCCTATATTTCGGATTTCTGCACAGAAAACAGATTTCTACTGTCTACTGTTAATCCCGTTAAAAATCACAGAGAATTCAAAATGACCTGAGCTTTTTTCTGCTTAATCCTGAGTTATATACGCAACGTTTCTTAGAAGACCACTTTTTTATTTGAGCAACAGAAGATTTTTGAAAAAATCAATCTTTACCTGCTGTTCTATTTTGACAGATTTCTGTCATTTATCGCATTTGCATCTTAATCTTTTTCTTTTGGTTTTCTTTTGAGAATAATAGTTTTTAAAGAAGTTGTGACAGTAGATAATGTGTTTTTTGAGTGTTAGACTTGTGTTGAAACTAAACCATGTGAAATTAGTATTTCAATTGCACTAACGTTGCTAATGAAGATTGTGAGAATTTTGATGTGAAGGAAGTTTTCAAGGGTCAAGAGAAGAGGATGATATGATGTGATCAACAAGAGTGAAAAGCTTAAGCTTGGGGATGCCCCGGTGGTACATCCAAGAAAATTCCAAGAAAACTCAAGCGTCTAAGCTTGGGTATTCCCAAGGCATCCCCTTCTTCATCAACAAATTATCAGGTCACTTCTAGTGAAACTATATTTTTATTCGGTCGCATCTTATGTGCTTTACTGGGAGCATCTTTTATTTTTTGTTTTCAGTTTGCTTTGGATTTTTCTTTCAGTTTTTTTTACTTTTTCAATAAGCTTGGTTGGACCCCAGCATTCTTTTATTGGAGAGTGACACGCTCCGCTTTTTCATGAGAATACATTATATTCTTAATCTCTTTCTAGCTGTTGTATTTATTTAGCTCCTGTTTTGCATGCATCTCTTATTTGAGCAGTTAGTTTTAGTAGTGTTATGTGAGTATTCTCACGTGTGCTTGCTGTATCATAAAGACTATTTTTGTTAAAGCATGTTTTGTATGGTGCTTGTTGGGAGAAAGAAAACTGCTGCTTGAAGTAGAATTTATAACAGTACTAGTAGAAGCTTGTATAGACTGTGGCTAGGACTTTTTCATGCCATGCTAAATGTTATTTTAGTTTTGAAGACTTTTGGTAATTGAGTAGCATGATTAGCCTCAAATAGGTGAGAGTGTTTAATATGTATTGAAAGATTCATGAGTTGTTATTGTCATAGTAAAGCATCAATATATGGTATTCACTTTCGAATCCTTTATTTGGCTGACTTGGCGCATGCTCACACCATGTTTATGACTACAAACCAGTCACGAATAGCCTCCATGACCACTTAGTTTTTGAACTTGTGATACTGCTTATTTTTTTAATTAATGATGCTTATGTCACTATGCATGATTATGGCTCTTATGCTCTCTTGATTTGTCGCTCCCAGTCTTTTGCTAACATCCACCTGTACGGAGTATGAGCTCTACTCGTGCATCCAAACTCCCTTAAACAAAAGTTTTCCCATTGTGTACACCGTACCTACCTATATGTGGTATTTAACTGCCATTTCAAAGTAAATTGCTCATGTGTTACCTTTAAAACCTTCAAAATTATTCCTGCTTTGTGTTCTTGTTTTTGCTCATGAGGACATAAATAGAGAATCTTTATCTCACTTGGTTATTGGACTTCACACCCTGGACTAGTGGCTTCATCCGCTTATCCGAATGATAGAAGAGCTGGAAGCGGGGTGCCCAGCCCCAAATTAATACAAACAAATTCTCTTCACTATTTTTGCCCATGATCGTATCAGTCAAAGCATAATTGTGTAAACAAAAGAGAAAGAGGGATGACCTTCTACACTAGTTGCGTCCTTCACCATGGGAGCCGCTCTTGTGAATCCAGTTGGCTTGTCACGTACTGTATTGATTGTTTACCATTCGTTGACACTGGCATACACCCCTCCTAAAATATAGACATTCCTCCACAAATGTCAAACTTTTAATACCTCTGTTTAATAAAATAAAAAAAGCTCTAGCACATGAGTGATCCCTGCTTCCCTCTGCGAAGGGCCTTTCTTTTACTTTTATGTCGAGTCTCCATTCTAACTTTATGCACAGTTGAGGGCATTTTTGCCATTCTGAGTTCTATGTGCATTTGTCCCATAAGCATCAATAATTACTTCATAATGTGATATCATTTTTTTCTTAAATTATTTGTTCTAGTCTTCCTCACGAACTTTGAAGGTGTCCTGGCATTTATGTTTTGCCCCACTCTTAAGGACTATCGAAATATCACTTTGTCATGCTTTCTCTATACCTGAAACAAACGTCTACCTTTCTTTGCATCATTATTCATGATCCTTTATTTGAGTTACTCTTCATGATGCAAAGTAATTGTTATGCTTTATTATTAAAGTTTTATTTATCATGCCTGTGTTTAAAGTTTTATGATCTCAGCGTGCATATGCTTTTACATTAGATTGATCAAGTTTATGTTAGTAGCACGTCACCTCAGAAATTATTGTTTATTGTTTACTTACTCGAGGACGAGTAGGAACTAAGCTTGGGGATGCTTGATACGTCATAAATGTATCCCTAATTTCTGATGCTCCATGATGATATTATGCCAATTGCTACATGTTTTATCCCTTCTTTATGTCATTTTTATCGATTTTCCGGACTAACCTATTGAAAAGATGCCACAGAGCCAGTTCCCTGTTTTCTGCTGTTTTTATTTTCAGAAAAGTTGTTCTGGAAATATTCTCGGAATTGGAAAGTTCGAAGCCCGGAAGTCCTATTTTCTCCGGAAGCATCCAGAAGACCGAAGAGGGGACGAAGAGGGGCATCAGGGGGCCCACACCATGGGGTGGCGCGTCCCCCCCTTGGCCGCGCCAAGGGGTGGTGTGGGGCCTCTAGACCTCCACCGCTGTCGCACCCGGACTTCTAGAGGATACTCACCGTACGAACTGAACAGTATTCTGATGGGATTACGGGGCTTACCGGCACCCGCGTCCTCTTACGAGTAGGCCAACACTTATGTGTGACAACCCATCGCTACTGTTCACCGTCGATGTAAACTATCCCGTAGAAATCAGGACACTACCATTGATGTACTTCATACCATACACACATGGTACGTCAACGGCTTTGAACAAAAGGATAACACAACATGCCTCTAAGACACAAAAGATTGAAATAAGTTGCAAATGGCCCTCACTAGGGCAGAGATAGCAAATACAATCATCCAGAGGACACATGTCCCAACATAACATCATTACATCTCAGCGGAAGCAGTCAAAGGGGTCTGAGTACAGACAAATCCAAATAGGCTTAAGAAGCCGGAAAGTGAAATAAAGACGGAGCCCATCCACGATGTCTCGGATCCTGCCCGGGTCCGCTAACTACTCATCAGCAGCCTCGTCAAACTCCACGTAGTAGCCGTCACCTGGATCCTCGTAAGCGTAGTCTGCGGAAACCACAGCCCCAAAGGGGTCAGTACATAAACGTACTGGCAAGCAAGACTCACAGTTCACCAAAGTGTAGCCCGTCAACACCAAGCACGGATGCCTTGGGATCAACGGAAGAAAGGGTATAAAAGATGCTGCAACTGGCTGCACTAACCAACTACAGAACATACTACAACTTCCGGTGTAACAGAAAGAGATAAGACAGCGTATCGTAGCCAACTACAGCTAACCACCAAACAAACCCATCCTGGATCTCGCCCCTTATCCAAAGAAGCAATCCGAGGATAACTCACACAGTTGGATTAATGATGGATCAAGTTGGTGTGTCAATAAGCCTATTACTAGTCAAGTTATCATTAGTTAGGTGTAAGTTGTTCTGAGTACTTGTTAGCCAGTACTTTCACCAAGTCAACCATAACCGCGGAAAACACGACTTCTCGAGAAGATTTATCCCTGCAGGGGTGCACCAATTTGGTCGTACACGTAAGAATAACCCGCCAGATGGGAAGGCCTTTCCCACCAAGCGGGGCACTCAACACAACTCAACTCTTCTTCGCATCAAGCCCAAAGCACCACGTGCTGTGCGTGCGCGGCTAATCGAGCCCCCCGAAGAAAAGGAGGACCCTCATAGCACTGGAAGACCACGCCGCCCTAAATGCCGACTACAAAAGTTCCACCCTGGCCTCGGGTTCGTACCTGCATATGCGTGCATCAAATGGAAAGCCCGAACTAAGTGTGGTGATTTGGACGAGATGCGAATCGAATCAAATTGAGGGGGGCGCCCATACACGCTTCCCACATGCGGATAGTGCGCTCATCATGGATCAGTAGACAAGACCCTTTTCCTATTAGGGTCGACACTAGCAGGCCTCAAAACCACGCCGGGCCTCCTGCCGGTGCCTTATCAGCAAATTATTATTACCTCAAATTAACAGGTTGTTGTTTAACATCGAGCCCCAGAATATAACAGAATATAATAACAGAAAGTAACGGATAACAGACTCGAGCAAAACAACCCTAGGCATGCTAGTAAGACACGGGCCCAAGCAACGGGGTTTTAGGACTGGAGGTGTGGCAATATCAGGGTTTAGGGTATCATGTGATAGGTTCGTAACAGAAGCACCGATACATAGGGCTAGCAAATATAGACAACGGAAAGTATCGGTAACCAATGTTGAAAGGAACACAATGGTTCATGTGAGTGATAACTTGCCTGCAAACCCAGTAGCCGGGTACTGAGCTAGATCCTCAGAAGGGGTGTCGTAAAGATCGTCGGTATCAACGTCGTCGTCTATCCGAGAAGAAGCAAACAAACAATACAGGAAAAATAAACAATCAATATCATGGCATAGTGCACAATCATAGGATGATGCATGTCAAGTTAATGGATGCATCAAAATAAACTATTTGATATGATAGCACAATTTAAATGGACACATATGCAATTTTTGAGTTGCATATGAAAGCCCATGGATTTTTGGTTAGATTATTTGTTTTCCAACTAATCAACAGGTGCTAGTGGTTTAGTGTGATGCATGCATGAGGAAAACAGCAAAATAACAACATTAGAACCAATTTAAAATGAGGTTTAGCAATTTAGAATTTTATTATTAATTTAGGGAATTTTTGGGTGCCTTAAAGGTGACACACAAGTATTTGTTGTTTTCACCAATTTAAATTGTGCAAAATAAATAACAAAAATCATATTTGAAAAGATCATGAAATTTTGGGTGGATTACATGTTTCAAATATTGAAAAAGGAATTTGGATGAATTTATTATGACTTAAGCAAAATTAAACAAGTTTTAAATGAATTTAAACAAGCATGGATTTTATTTGAATTTTATTTGCTCAACACATAATTTCAAACTCATATTTGAAAAGTTTATACTTTGATGGTTTGAAAACATATTTTGCATGTTCAAAAATATTTTATATTGAGCAAGTTATGATTTTATCAATTTTAAATGAATTAAATAAGCATTAAATTATTTAGGCAATTTAAATTATTCAAACCATGAAACAAAATTTATATTTGAAAAGGTTATTCAAAATAGCATGGAAAACATATTTTTGTTGCATTTATTGGATTAGGTATGAATTAGTTATTGAATTTAGAAATTTGCATTTGAATTATTTGAATTCAAATTTGAATTGCATTTTGAAAATTCAAAACAGTACACAAATGGCATAGTTGGATAGACAATTAAATTTAGGACAAAACACATATATAACTTTTATTTATTGGGGTTATAGATTAAAAGTTATTAAATTTTAAAGTTTAGGGTTTAAATCTGCAATTAAAAGGATTTAATTTGAAAACAGAAACGTGGAAAACGTTTGTTACTGCGCTGCTGTCTACCCCTAGCCACTGCCCGTGGGCCAGGGGCCAGCGTGGCGCGCGCGCGTGCGTGGCAGCCACAGTGGCTGACGGGTGGGCCTCTGCGCGGGGAAGGAAAATGCCCAAAAAAGGTTTGGCGCTGCGGGGACTCGAACCCACGACCAGCCGCGAGATTCAGACGTGCTGTTACCAGTGCGGTAATTCTTCAGTTTTGACAGAGAGGGGAACGCGGACAGGTTTAGGTGTCAAGCTGTTATCTGAATCTCACAAGCGCGCGCTGGCTAACTGAACTAACTGACAGAGACTTGATCGTTGCTCGCCGGCGGGGAGATACGCGACCGTGCTTGATCTGCTGGGGTGCAGTGGGGTGGTGGACGTGCACGGTACCGTGGAGGGTGCAACAGAGAGCGAGAGGGAGAGAGGTAGCACGGTGGCTCACCGGGAGTTCGTCGCGGTTGCAGAGCTCGGGCAGACGGCGGCGACCGCGGCGTGGACGAGGACGGCGGGGAGGATCCAGGGGGTCACCGTGAACGCTCGGGTGTCCAAATGGTAGAGGTGTTAGCGGGGGTTCGATTTCAGGGGCTAGACGAGGGAGTGGTGCGGTGAGGTGGTTGAGGCCATCGGAGGTTCAGAGATGAACTTCTCCGGCGAGGGGCGACAGTGAGCGGGAGGTGGCCGGGAGAGGGGCAGACGGCGGCGGAGAAGAGGGAAATATGGCGCCTAGGGTTAGGGTAGGGCAGCGGGGCTCCTAGGGCGGCTTTATAGCCCCCGGGAGCGCCTCCTGGCCGTCCGGTGGCGCGGCAGCGACGTGGCACGGCGGGGATTGCTGCCGTACGCGGGGACGATGAGGGAATAGATCACAAAAAAACGAAGCGTTATCTGCGTTAAGTGTCGGGCTGGGCTGCGCGCTGAGGGAAAGAAAATGGAGTAGTGGGCTGGGCGCAGCCCACTCTCCCTGCTGGCGCCAACGTTTGAATTTTTTTATTTTTCTTTCTCCTTTTTTTTTTGCTGAAAAGTAAATGGAAGCAAAAGATGGGTTTTAGGTCAGAGAAAAATTTGGAAAAATTAGGGGAAGTTTAATAGGCCAATTACAAACAGTTGTTAACTTTTATTTTCAAAAGTTTAAATATTTGCTTGCTGTTTGAAATTTAAACCAAATTTGGGGAATTTTAAATATTACATGATCATTAATAAAAACCAATTTTAAAATAGGGTAACCCCTATGTTAGATTATAAACCATTGATCAAAATTGTGTTATAATTTGCATGGATTCAATTGGTTGCTGTTTGATGCTTGAATTTGGAATTTTAAATGTGTTTGGAAATTAAATGATTGGTTTAAAACCATCATTTTAACAAGTGATCACTATGGCAAAACATGAAACCAAATGGTTGTTATTACTTGTGATTTTTATTTAAAATGTTGTAACAGAGCAAGTATGAAACCAATGTTTGAATAAGGTTTGAATTTGAGTTGTGAAAACAGTGGAAAACAATTGCAACAATTAAGAAACAAATGCAAACAACATGAAACCAATATGATGACATGATGCAATACTTTAATAAACATGCAACAAACATTCTAAGGGGATGATTTTCATACTTGGGATGTTACAAAACGCCCCCCCTTGAAGGAATCGCGCCCCGAGATTCCTACTGAGAAAGGAAAAGGTCCGGATACTTCTTGCGAAGATCCTCTTCGGTCTCCCACGTTGCCTCTTTATCGGAATGATGCGACCACTGCACTTTCAAGAACTTGGTGCTCTTGTTGCGAGTCTTACGCTCGATCTCATCGAGAATACGAACAGGGTGCTCCTCATAAGATAGATCATCTTGCAGTTCAATGGAATCATGATCAACTGCACGATCTGGATCTTTGAAACACTTCTTGAGCTGTGACACGTGGAACACATTGTGCACCTTGGATAACTTTTCTGGAAGTTCAAGACGATAAGCATTTTCTGCACGCCTTGAGAGAATGTTGAAAGGACCAATGTATCTTGGTGCAAGCTTTCCTTTCACACCGAAACGATGAGTGCCTCTGAGGGGAGTTACACGGAGATATGCCTTATCACCAGGTGCATAGATCATATCCCTGTGCTTGCTGTCGTAGTAGCTCTTCTGACGAGACTGAGCAATCCTGAGATTGTCACGAACGATACGAACTTTCTCCTCGGCTTCCTTAACAATGTCAGGGCCTAAGAGTGAACGTTCACCAGCTCCAGACCAATTGATTGGACTCCTGCATCTGCGGCCATAGAGTGCTTCAAATGGTGCCATACCTAGGCTTGCCTGGTAGCTGTTGTTGTAGGAGAATTCAGCATATGGAAGGCAATCCTCTCATTTCATGCCAAAGGAGATACCACATGCTCTGAGCATATCCTCGAGAATCTGATTGACTCTTTCGACTTGCCCCTGAGACTGAGGGTGATAAGCTGTGCTGAACAGAAGTTTGGTGCCCAATGCTTCTTGAAAGCTTTTCCAGAAAGGAGAAGTGAATATGCTTCCACGGTCTAAGCTTATTTCCAATGGAACACCATGAAGAGGAACAATCTTTGCTGTGTAGAGCTCTGCTAACTGGCTAGCTGAGATAGTTTCCTTGACAGCAAAGAAGTGAGCTACTTTAGTGAGACGATCAATAACAACGAAGATTGCATCGTTGCCCTTCTTGGACTTTGGAAACCCAGTAACGGATTCCATTTCAATCATGTCCCACTTCCACTCAGGAATTTTCAGAGGTTGGAGTAGACCTGCTGTTTTTTGATGGACTGCTTTAACACGTTGACAAACGTCGCATTCAGAAACGTATTGAGCAATTTCACATTTCATGCCAGGCCACCAATACAGTGTCTTAAGATCCTGGTACATCTTTGTACTTCCAAGGTGAATGGAGAGAGGAGTTTCATGAGCCTCCTTGAGAATGATATCTTTGAGACTTTGCACTTGAGGAACTGCAATGCGTCCTTCAAAGAACATAGTTCCTTTATCATCAACTGAGAAAGACTTGAATTTCTCCTTACCTTCCTTGATGTGCTCAACCATCTTCTTGATTTCAGTATCACGAAGTTGTTCAGAACGAATCTTGTCCTCGAGAGTTGGACTGGCTGTCAAGCTAGCAAGGTAGCCTTGAGGAACAAGACACGGGTTCAGCTTCTGGAAGTCTTCATGAAGTGGAGGTTGGCTTTCCATGATCATGAGATTATTGCAATAGGACTTGCGACTGAGAGCATCGGCCATAACATTAGCCTTGCCTGGAGTGTAAGAAATGGTGAGATCAAAGTCTTTAATCTTTTCAATCCATCTCCTTTGCCTAAGGTTTAGATCTGGTTGAGTGAAGATCTATTTCAGACTCTTATGATCGGAAAAGATTTCTGTTTTGTTACCCAACAAGTATTGTCTCCATTTCTTGAGGGCAAACACAACTGCTGCAAGTTCAAGATCATGTGTGGGATAGTTTTTCTCATGTGGGTTCAACTGACGTGAAGCATAAGCCACAAATTGACGTTCTTGCATAAGAACTGCACCTACACCTTGGAGAGATGCATCATAGAATATCTGGAAAGGTTTGGTAGTATCAGGGCCAACCAGAACTGGGGTGGAAGTGAGTTTAGTCTTCAGGAGATTGAAACTCTCATCACACTGTGGAGTCCAAACGAACTTCTTGTCCTTCTTTGTGAGATCAGTGAGAGGTTTGGCAATCTTGGAAAAGTTTTGGACGAAACGACGGCAATAGCTAGCCAAGCCAAGAAAGCTTCTAACTTGTTTTACCGTCTTAGGAGGTTTCCAATCAACAATTGCTTTAACCTTTTCTGGATCAATGGCTATGCCCTTGGCGGAGATGACATGACCAAGGTAAGCAACTTCTGGAATCCAGAACTCACATTTGGAGAACTTGGCATACAGACGATGCTCGCGAAGTTTCATGAGAGTGAGACGAAGGTGTTCTCCATGCTCTTCCTCGGATTTTGAGTAGACTAGAATATCATCGAGATATACCACAACGAACTTGTCGAGGTATTCATGGAAGACAGAATTCATGAGTCTTGAGAATGTCGCCGGTGCATTGGTGAGACCAAAGGACATGACGGTGTATTCATATAGACCGTACCGAGTGGTGAAAGCTGTTTTTGGAATATCTTCCTTTCTGATCTTTATTTGATGGTAACCCATCCTCAAGTCCAACTTTGAGAATATTGAGGCTCCAGCAAGTTGATCAAAAAGATCATCGATACGAGGAATTGGATACTTGTTCTTGATAGTTTTCTCGTTGAGAGGACGATAGTCAACAACGAGTCTTTTTGTTTGATCCTTCTTGGCAACAAACAGAGTTGGGCAACCCCAAGCGGAGGAACTAGGCTGAATGTAACCTTTCTCCATGTACATATCGATTTGCTCCTTCAACAATTTCAGTTCAGGAGGAGCTATCTTGTATGGATGCTTAGAGATTGGAGCAGTACCTGGTTCAAGCTCGATCACAAACTCAACTGCTCTGTCCGGAGGCATCCCTGGCAACTCTTCTGGAAAGACGTCAGGGAATTCACAAACCACCGGAACATTTTCAAGCAGAGGTAGAAGTTTAGCATCCAGGGTGTACAGCTGAACAGAACTTGATTCACTTGGAGAATAGACTATCTGGCCGGAAGGGTGGAACAGAGTTATTGACTTCTTAGCACAATCAATTGTAGCTTTATTGGCCTTCAACCAATCCATGCCAAGGATGACATCAATGTCAGAATTGCCAAGCAGAATGAGGGAAGCAAGGAATATGTGACCTCCAATCAAGATCTGATTCTCGTGACTGATCTTGGAAGTTTGCATAGTTGCTCTAGGGGAGTTTACTACTAGCGGGGAACCCAACCAACAAAAGGTAGCTTAACTGCTGTCGCAAAGATCTTTGACACGAAAGAATGCGATGCTCCAGTATCAAACAACACTTTAGCTGGGTTAGAGTTTACGGGGAATGTACCGAGAACGACGTCAGCAGCTTCCTCAGCTTTGTCGGCCTTGATATGATTCACCCTCGCGGTCCTCCCGACAGGCCTGTTGTTGGAGTTGAAGGCTTTAGCCGGGGGAGCACGAACCATTGCCTGGTTGGTGTTGGGGCGAGGAGGTGGTGGAGGTAGCTGCCTCTGAGTGCACTTATCAGCATAGTGTCCAGTCTGCTTGCATTTGAAGCAAGTGACGACACGAGGTGCATCTGGCCTTGGTTGCCCCATTGAGAACCTCTGAGCCTGCATCTGAGCTGGGTTGGGTGGGCGGGGACAAAAGCCTGGAGAAGCTTGGGCATATGGAGCCCTAGTGACAGCACCATTTGGCACCTAGATGCGGCGGTTCTGCGGAGGGGTGGTCATGTTGGAGGAGGAACCACCCTCACGCGAGTGCTTGCGCGACTCTTCGAACGCCTTGCGCCCATTCTCCTCATTGAGCGCGGTGTTCACGAGCTCCTCGAAGTCTTTGCACTTGATGTTGGTGAGGGCGTACTTGAGTTCCGGGTTAAAACCTCGGCGGAACCTTGCCATCTTTTTGGCCTCAGTGGACACCTCATCACCAGCATAACGAGCGAGGCGATTGAACTCATTCTGGTAGCCAATGACGTCCAGCTTGCCCTGCTTAAGAGAGCAGAACTCTTCACGCATCCTTTCCATGAGACCATCTGGGATGTGGTGCTTCAGGAAGGCATCCTTGAAACAACCCCAGGTGATAGGGTATCCAGCTCTCATGGTCTGGTAGTTCTCCCACCAGGTAGCTGCTTGACCCTTCAGTAGGTAGGTGGCATACTTGACTTTATCCTCCTCAGCAACGTGAGCAATGTCAAGAGCCCTGGCCATCTCCCTGATCCAGTCATCAGCATCCAGAGGCTCACGTGTTGCCACGAAAGCTCTCGGCCCCAGACTCAGAAACTCCTTGATGCTGACTCGCGGAGCATTCTGGTTGTTGTGCTGGTTAGCCTGGATCTGGGCCATCTGAGTCACGACCTGAGTCATCTGAGTCAACAGCTCCGTGAGCGGAGGTGGTTCAGGCGGGTTGCTCCTTGTCGGCGGCATCCTGGATAGACATGCATTTTAGCACAACAATAGCAAAGGATAGACTTGGTAACCGAAAGAGAGATTATTCCGACGCATGAATAGATAACCAACAAGTACATCATCACATGTTCAAATACATCAGAATATCCAACACACCAATACATGGTTCGAAAGCCAAAGGATAACTAAACATAGCTAGGAACGGATACATCGGTACTCCCATGCTCATCACGCAGGACGGCGGCGAGTAGTACGACGAGAGATACGGTGAGGAGGAATCCCACGGAAGTAGGTAGAACGACGATCCACGTAGAGCGGGACTGCTCTGAGAGGGACTCTCGGTGTGGTGAAGTAGAAAGCGTCGTCTCCCTGTGCTCCAAAGCGTGGAATCCCGGTGTAACCAGCTCCGAGGTTGAGGAGTGGACCTCTGATCGGCTCGTAACCTCCAGCATCTGGCAGACGACGACCAACTGGCTGATCGAAACGTGCAAAGCGCTCATCTCCAACAAAGTCTGTGGTGTACGTCGCCAGACGAGTCAAAGCAAGGTAGAGCTGCTCCCTGACTGAGGCCAACTCCTGAGAAAGTGTGGTGGCAACAGCGTCACTGTGCCTCACAAACTGAGCGGTGGTGTGCAGCCTAGTGTTGTCATGCTCGTAGACATCCAGGTTGTCGTAGAGGGTGAAGTGAGCTCCCGCTGAAGTGATGTAACCACGGGGGATGTGGCGATAGATAGAATCGTCAAACCCCCAGTAGTTAGCACGGAGGACGGTGAGACTCACGTAAGCTGCCTGTTGCACGGCCATATCCACTGTGGAACCTACTGCCTCGTAGCGGTGGACAACGCTCATGCCATCATCTGACAGAATGTAGACGATAGCCTGGTAGTAGGTCTGGTCAAACTCTCGCTGCTGCTCGTAGACCTGGTACTCTGGTGCCCAATGGAACCCCAGATAAGTGACCATGTCTCTCAGCATCTCTGGATAACCGGCAGTGCTCTCACAGCGAGTCATCCGAACCACCTGCGGGAAGAACCTGAGATCCATCTGCAGATGATTTGGGAGGTTTTGATTAGACGCTGGTAGAAGAACTGAAGTGGAAAGCAACAACAAGGTTCAACGGACGAAAAGGATGTTGAGAAGAACAGGATATCGAAGCAACAACGGGAAACACGAGACCAAAACTCCTGAGGTACTACGGAAAAACCCATCCGGGCTTCTAAAGGATCAATATCTACTGCTTAAGGGATAGAGGATTTGCTTCCGGGGCTTACACGCCTCCGTTCTCAATCATGAGTAGGCAACATGATAAATCATGTCACTGTTAGAATATATAACCATATTGTATTTGTATAGATATATGGTTGTATATGTGTAGTCTGTGTATAACTGTCCGTGTATTGTACGGTACGGACTCTAGCCTTGTACTCCTATATAATGAGCAATACAAGGCACCACAATGTGTGGTTTCCCTAATCTTACATGGTATCAGACGCAAAACCCTAAACCCTAGGCCTGCGCCGCCCCCACCTTCCGCCGCCGCCAGGAGACCACCGCCTCCGCGCGCCGTCGCCGCCCGCGTCTCCGCACGCCCGCGCCGCCCGCCGCACCTCCTCTCTGATGTCTCTCTCCGATGACGATGAAGCCGCCAAGGCCCTCGCAGCAGCCAAGGAGCTCCAGGACGCCACCGACAAGGCCAAGGCCGAGGCCGCGGCCGCCTCCAAGCAGGTCGTCCTGCCCTCCCATGGCGCCGCCGCCTCCGGGTCGGGCTCGCAGCCCGGATCTTTCTCTCTGACCGCGCTGCATGCCCAGGCCGTCGGCCTCTCCTCCATCAAGGGGCACGTCCCCGTCGAGCTCGCGCTTGACACCGGCGTTCATCGCCGGTGGCGCACCTTCTTCCGCGCCGCCTGCCGCAAGTACGCCCTCCTGGATCACATCGACGCCGACGCCCCTGCTGCGCCGACCCCCGAGTGGTCCCTCCTCGACGCCACCGTCGTCTCATGGCTCTATGGGTCCGTCTCGCTCGGTATCCTCGACGCCGTCATGACGCCCGGTGACGATCCTCTCGCCGTCGCACTCTGGAACAACATCAATGGCCTCTTCAACGACCACAAGATCAACCGTCAGCTCCACCTCACGGCCGAGCTCGGCGACGTCAAGATGGGCGAGATGACCATGACCGACTATCTTCAGAAGGTCAAGTCGATCTCCGATGGGCTTGCTGATCTTGGCTCTCCCGTTGATGATGCGGAGATGGTGATCCATTGCCTCAACGGTCTCCCCGAGCAGTATGAGTCTGCAGCCGATCTCATCTCCCTTATGCCTGGGATCAGCTTCGAAAAGTGCCGCTCGCTCCTCTCGCTTCAGGATATGAAGCGGAAGAATCGCCGTGCTCGTAACACTGACACGGCGTTCGTCGCCAACACTGGTGCTCCTGCCAAGGGCAAGGGGAAGAACAAGAAGAAGGGACCTGCTAAAGACGCCGCCAAGGACGCCGCGCCCGCCACGGCGCCACCCGCGCCCTCCGCTGCGCCAACCGCCGCCACCCCTCCTTCCTGGCCGTCCCCGCAGTACCCCTGGAACGGCGCCATCCAGATGTGGCCCTACGGGGGCCAGGGCGGCATGCTCGGCCGCCACCAGCCCGCCTACGCCGCGCCTCCCAGCTACGCGCCGCGCCACGCGCCGTCGCCCCAGGCGTTCTACGCCCAGAACCCGTACGGCATCAGACGCAAAACCCTAAACCCTAGGCCTGCGCCGCCCACACCTTCCGCCGCCGCCAGGAGACCACCGCCTCCGCGCGCCGTCGCCGCCCGCGTCTCCGCACGCCCGCGCCGCCCGCCGCACCTCCTCTCTGATGTCTCTCTCCGATGACGATGAAGCCGCCAAGGCCCTCGCAGCAGCCAAGGAGCTCCAGGACGCCACCGACAAGGCCAAGGCCGAGGCCGCGGCCGCCTCCAAGCAGGTCGTCCTGCCCTCCCATGGCGCCGCCGCCTCCGGGTCGGGCTCGCAGCCCGGATCTTTCTCTCTGACCGCGCTGCATGCCCAGGCCGTCGGCCTCTCCTCCATCAAGGGGCACGTCCCCGTCGAGCTCGCGCTTGACACCGGCGTTCATCGCCGGTGGCGCACCTTCTTCCGCGCCGCCTGCCGCAAGTACGCCCTCCTGGATCACATCGACGCCGACGCCCCTGCTGCGCCGACCCCCGAGTGGTCCCTCCTCGACGCCACCGTCGTCTCATGGCTCTATGGGTCCGTCTCGCTCGGTATCCTCGACGCCGTCATGACGCCCGGTGACGATCCTCTCGCCGTCGCACTCTGGAACAACATCAATGGCCTCTTCAACGACCACAAGATCAACCGTCAGCTCCACCTCACGGCCGAGCTCGGCGACGTCAAGATGGGCGAGATGACCATGACCGACTATCTTCAGAAGGTCAAGTCGATCTCCGATGGGCTTGCTGATCTTGGCTCTCCCGTTGATGATGCGGAGATGGTGATCCATTGCCTCAACGGTCTCCCCGAGCAGTATGAGTCTGCAGCCGATCTCATCTCCCTTATGCCTGGGATCAGCTTCGAAAAGTGCCGCTCGCTCCTCTCGCTTCAGGATATGAAGCGGAAGAATCGCCGTGCTCGTAACACTGACACGGCGTTCGTCGCCAACACTGGTGCTCCTGCCAAGGGCAAGGGGAAGAACAAGAAGAAGGGACCTGCTAAAGACGCCGCCAAGGACGCCGCGCTCGCCACGGCGCCACCCGCGCCCTCCGCTGCGCCAACCGCCGCCACCCCTCCTTCCTGGCCGTCCCCGCAGTACCCCTGGAACGGCGCCATCCAGATGTGGCCCTACGGGGGCCAGGGCGGCATGCTCGGCCGCCACCAGCCCGCCTACGCCGCGCCTCCCAGCTACGCGCCGCGCCACGCGCCGTCGCCCCAGGCGTTCTACGCCCAGAACCCGTACGGCATCGCCCCGGCTCCTTACGCCTACGGGTACGCACCCGCTTATGGACACGGTGCCCCAGCATCTCCAGCACCCTCCTCGGCCTCGTGGGATCAGGCTGCGCTGATGAACCAGTTCCAGACTATGGGACTGCAAGCACCCACCAGGGAGTGGGTGATGGACACCGGCGCCTCCTCGCACTTCGCCTCGGATCCCGGTATGCTCAACTCCGTGTCTCCTCCTTCTCTCTCTCGACGTGCTGTCGTTGTCGGTAACGGTTCCACCCTTCCGATCACCGGTACCGGACATGCGCGTTTTCCTATTTCCACTTCTTCTCGTCCTTTGTACCTTCGTAATGTCTTAGTTGTTCCTGACATTGTCAAAAATCTCTTGTCTGTTCGTCAGTTCACTGTTGATAATCGTGTTTCCGTCGAATTTGACCCTCTTGGTTTTTCTGTGAAGGACCTGCAAACCAGGACCGAGATTCTTCGATGCAATAGCTTCGGAGCCCTCTACTCCATCCGCCCTTCATCCACCAGCCGGCCACACGCCCTCCTCGTTGTTGATTCTGCACTCTGGCATCGTCGGCTTGGGCACCCGGGGCGGCCTGTCATGGAGTCCTTAGCTCGTTCTTCCATTATTCCTAGGGAAAAGAATAAAAGTAGCTTGTGTCAGGCTTGTCAATTAGGTCGTCATGTTCGTCTTCCGTTTTCTTCTACCCACCGTGTTACCACTACTCCGTTTCAAATAATTCATTGTGATTTGTGGACATCTCCTGTTGAGAGTATTTCTGGCTTTAAATATTATCTCGTGTGTCTCGATGATTTCACTCAGTATGCATGGGTTTATCCTCTGCGGGCTAAGTCAGAAGTTTTCTCACATCTGTCATCCCTTCACGCACTGGCACTCACCCAGTTTCGTGCGCGCTTACAGGCTATTCAGTGTGACAACGGTCGTGAGTTCGATAATTCCCTCCTCCATTCTTTTGCCCAAACCCATGGAATTGCACTCCGCTTTTCATGTCCATATACTTCGCAACAGAATGGTAAAGCTGAACGCATTATTCGCACTCTTAACGACATTACTCGCACGCTCCTTGTTCAGGCTAGCATGCCGCCTCGCTTCTGGGTTGAGGCACTTCACACAGCCGTTTTGTTGCATAATCGGCTGCCTTCTAAGGCAATCTCGGATCGTGTTCCCTTCCGTGCTTTACTTGGCGTGGATCCTGCATATGCTGGTCTTCGGGTTTTTGGATGTCTTTGCTACCCTAACACCACTGCCGTTGCGTCGCACAAGCTTGCGCCTCGCTCCGTCCCGTGTGTGTTCCTTGGGTATCCATCCCAGCATCATGGCTATCGATGCCTTGATCGCTCTACCCAAAAGATTATCATCTCCCGCCATGTCGTGTTCGATGAGTCCACCTTCCCCTTCGCCTCCACTCCATCCTCGTCATCTACTACTCCTACTCTGCATACCTATGATTTTTTGCAGGATACTGAGCAGCCGATGCCGTCGATGCCGTTCACCGTGCCCAGC
Source organism: Alopecurus myosuroides (assembly GCA_028641055.1). Classification (NCBI taxonomy): domain Eukaryota; kingdom Viridiplantae; phylum Streptophyta; class Magnoliopsida; order Poales; family Poaceae; genus Alopecurus; species Alopecurus myosuroides. The sequence goes on from CM054059.1 coordinate 204,048,580, forward strand.
ACGGCACCACCCGCAGCGGACTCCACTGCAGCACCGCCGACCCCGCCACGGTCACCGTCTCCACGGTCGCCGTCGCCAGCGACCTCGCCACGGCACTCTGCCGCGGCTACGCCGCGCGTCGACACCCCTGCAGCGGCAGCCTGCCGCTCCCCAGCCACGGCAGCGCCGGCAACGGCCGCGCCAGTGGCTGCACCTTCTGCCGCTGCAGGCGTCCGCGCCTCCGCTGCGACCCCGCCACCCGCCGCGGCTCCGGCGCCCGTCGCTCCTGGTGCTGCGCCCGCGGCTGCACCACCGCCGCCTCGACGTGTGCGGGACCCGCCGCCACCGCCATCTCACACCATGCTCACTCGTGCCAAACGAGGAATTGTGCAGCCCAAGACGATTCTTGATCTTCATGTTGAGGGATTATCTCCAATACCGAAGACCTATCGTGGTGCTCTCAAGGACCCGAACTGGCACTCAGCCATGGTTGAGGAGTACGGTGCTCTCCTCTCCAACAACACTTGGGACCTCGTTGATCCGCCTCGCAATGCTAACATCGTTACTGGCAAGTGGATCTATCGTCACAAGTTGAAGTCTGATGGTTCTTTGGAACGATACAAAGCTCGTTGGGTGCTCCGTGGATTTACTCAACGCGAAGGTATTGATTTTGATGAAACCTTCAGCCCTGTCGTCAAGCCAGCCACTATTCGCACGGTGCTCTCTCTTGCGTTATCTAGTGACTGGCCTATTCATCAGCTTGACGTCAAGAATGCGTTCCTCAATGGCACTCTCACTGAGACCGTGTACGCTCGCCAGCCTTCTGGGTTTACTCACCTTAAACCCTAAACCCTAGGCCTGCGCCGCCCCCACCTTCCGCCGCCGCCAGGAGACCACCGCCTCCGCGCGCCGTCGCCGCCCGCGTCTCCGCACGCCCGCGCCGCCCGCCGCACCTCCTCTCTGATGTCTCTCTCCGATGACGATGAAGCCGCCAAGGCCCTCGCAGCAGCCAAGGAGCTCCAGGACGCCACCGACAAGGCCAAGGCCGAGGCCGCGGCCGCCTCCAAGCAGGTCGTCCTGCCCTCCCATGGCGCCGCCGCCTCCGGGTCGGGCTCGCAGCCCGGATCTTTCTCTCTGACCGCGCTGCATGCCCAGGCCGTCGGCCTCTCCTCCATCAAGGGGCACGTCCCCGTCGAGCTCGCGCTTGACACCGGCGTTCATCGCCGGTGGCGCACCTTCTTCCGCGCCGCCTGCCGCAAGTACGCCCTCCTGGATCACATCGACGCCGACGCCCCTGCTGCGCCGACCCCCGAGTGGTCCCTCCTCGACGCCACCGTCGTCTCATGGCTCTATGGGTCCGTCTCGCTCGGTATCCTCGACGCCGTCATGACGCCCGGTGACGATCCTCTCGCCGTCGCACTCTGGAACAACATCAATGGCCTCTTCAACGACCACAAGATCAACCGTCAGCTCCACCTCACGGCCGAGCTCGGCGACGTCAAGATGGGCGAGATGACCATGACCGACTATCTTCAGAAGGTCAAGTCGATCTCCGATGGGCTTGCTGATCTTGGCTCTCCCGTTGATGATGCGGAGATGGTGATCCATTGCCTCAACGGTCTCCCCGAGCAGTATGAGTCTGCAGCCGATCTCATCTCCCTTATGCCTGGGATCAGCTTCGAAAAGTGCCGCTCGCTCCTCTCGCTTCAGGATATGAAGCGGAAGAATCGCCGTGCTCGTAACACTGACACGGCGTTCGTCGCCAACACTGGTGCTCCTGCCAAGGGCAAGGGGAAGAACAAGAAGAAGGGACCTGCTAAAGACGCCGCCAAGGACGCCGCGCCCGCCACGGCGCCACCCGCGCCCTCCGCTGCGCCAACCGCCGCCACCCCTCCTTCCTGGCCGTCCCCGCAGTACCCCTGGAACGGCGCCATCCAGATGTGGCCCTACGGGGGCCAGGGCGGCATGCTCGGCCGCCACCAGCCCGCCTACGCCGCGCCTCCCAGCTACGCGCCGCGCCACGCGCCGTCGCCCCAGGCGTTCTACGCCCAGAACCCGTACGGCATCGCCCCGGCTCCTTACGCCTACGGGTACGCACCCGCTTATGGACACGGTGCCCCAGCATCTCCAGCACCCTCCTCGGCCTCGTGGGATCAGGCTGCGCTGATGAACCAGTTCCAGACTATGGGACTGCAAGCACCCACCAGGGAGTGGGTGATGGACACCGGCGCCTCCTCGCACTTCGCCTCGGATCCCGGTATGCTCAACTCCGTGTCTCCTCCTTCTCTCTCTCGACGTGCTGTCGTTGTCGGTAACGGTTCCACCCTTCCGATCACCGGTACCGGACATGCGCGTTTTCCTATTTCCACTTCTTCTCGTCCTTTGTACCTTCGTAATGTCTTAGTTGTTCCTGACATTGTCAAAAATCTCTTGTCTGTTCGTCAGTTCACTGTTGATAATCGTGTTTCCGTCGAATTTGACCCTCTTGGTTTTTCTGTGAAGGACCTGCAAACCAGGACCGAGATTCTTCGATGCAATAGCTTCGGAGCCCTCTACTCCATCCGCCCTTCATCCACCAGCCGGCCACACGCCCTCCTCGTTGTTGATTCTGCACTCTGGCATCGTCGGCTTGGGCACCCGGGGCGGCCTGTCATGGAGTCCTTAGCTCGTTCTTCCATTATTCCTAGGGAAAAGAATAAAAGTAGCTTGTGTCAGGCTTGTCAATTAGGTCGTCATGTTCGTCTTCCGTTTTCTTCTACCCACCGTGTTACCACTACTCCGTTTCAAATAATTCATTGTGATTTGTGGACATCTCCTGTTGAGAGTATTTCTGGCTTTAAATATTATCTCGTGTGTCTCGATGATTTCACTCAGTATGCATGGGTTTATCCTCTGCGGGCTAAGTCAGAAGTTTTCTCACATCTGTCATCCCTTCACGCACTGGCACTCACCCAGTTTCGTGCGCGCTTACAGGCTATTCAGTGTGACAACGGTCGTGAGTTCGATAATTCCCTCCTCCATTCTTTTGCCCAAACCCATGGAATTGCACTCCGCTTTTCATGTCCATATACTTCGCAACAGAATGGTAAAGCTGAACGCATTATTCGCACTCTTAACGACATTACTCGCACGCTCCTTGTTCAGGCTAGCATGCCGCCTCGCTTCTGGGTTGAGGCACTTCACACAGCCGTTTTGTTGCATAATCGGCTGCCTTCTAAGGCAATCTCGGATCGTGTTCCCTTCCGTGCTTTACTTGGCGTGGATCCTGCATATGCTGGTCTTCGGGTTTTTGGATGTCTTTGCTACCCTAACACCACTGCCGTTGCGTCGCACAAGCTTGCGCCTCGCTCCGTCCCGTGTGTGTTCCTTGGGTATCCATCCCAGCATCATGGCTATCGATGCCTTGATCGCTCTACCCAAAAGATTATCATCTCCCGCCATGTCGTGTTCGATGAGTCCACCTTCCCCTTCGCCTCCACTCCATCCTCGTCATCTACTACTCCTACTCTGCATACCTATGATTTTTTGCAGGATACTGAGCAGCCGATGCCGTCGATGCCGTTCACCGTGCCCAGCACGGCACCACCCGCAGCGGACTCCACTGCAGCACCGCCGACCCCGCCACGGTCACCGTCTCCACGGTCGCCGTCGCCAGCGACCTCGCCACGGCACTCTGCCGCGGCTACGCCGCGCGTCGACACCCCTGCAGCGGCAGCCTGCCGCTCCCCAGCCACGGCAGCGCCGGCAACGGCCGCGCCAGTGGCTGCACCTTCTGCCGCTGCAGGCGTCCGCGCCTCCGCTGCGACCCCGCCACCCGCCGCGGCTCCGGCGCCCGTCGCTCCTGGTGCTGCGCCCGCGGCTGCACCACCGCCGCCTCGACGTGTGCGGGACCCGCCGCCACCGCCATTGAGGAACCCTAGGCCAGGGTTTAGGGTTTTTCATCAGTTGGGTTTTGCGTTCAAAGGGGTGGCCCAATCTTCTCAGTGAACTCACAGATAACTTCTGAATTGATAACTAGTGCGCCACTAAGAACTCTCCGGCTGATCCCTGATGCCAATGCAAAAGATAGCAACCCAATGGATATTCTCAACTCCACACTCTTGCACAAGTAATCCACCGACTACAAGTGGTTCTGTACCGTCTTATTCCCAGTGGAACAGCAGGTATCACGTAAAGTTTGCAGATGAACTTCCAGATGAAAGGCTTACAAGCAGTTTCAATCTAGAGGTCTAGGGTTTATGTTTTATCGTAGTCTGAACTATTCCACACGCAGGTGGTAGCTATATATGAGGGAGGGGTGCGGCCACAAGCTCCTTGCGCAAGCAATCCCTCTCCTACTCTACTAGGACTCCTATTTCCTAACACATATGGATACAAACCGACCCCACACACAAAGGGGTGCGGCCATATTGGTATACACACCAATTGAACTCGTTTTGGAAACTGGCAGAAAACTATTCGTGGCTTGTTTCGGTCACCACGGCTTGCACGAGTCGAATTTCTTGATGGGGCCGGATCCATTGGAAAGCCCATCAAATTCCCTATCCGTAGAGTGCTCGTTTGCTGTATTTGGAGCCCGTATGAAGAATCCATGACTATTTCAAATTCGGGACTCCTGCAGTCCGAACTGAAACATCAATTCCTTGTAGTTGTTTTCCATGCCTCCTTCTTCTGCCATGCCTCCTTCTTTTGCTCCTTGCTTCCTCTTCTCCATCCATGTTTGTGTTATCAATAAACCTAATCATACATATCATAGGCTTAGGTAGTATAACGTTCTCACAAACACAAACATTATTTATCACTAGGAAAGAATTCACCTTATAATGAACATCAGTGAGGCTTAGTATTTCCTTCCAACTCAAGCATAAATGACCCTCATGGACCTCTATTATGTCCATATCATCCTCCCTTTCTTCAAGACAAGCCGTCCTCGGCTTGTAGTAAGCTGAAAGTGGAAGAAACAAAAAGAACAACGTGTATGCACAATACAAATATCTATAATGAGGTGCATTAGTTGTTATCATATCATAAAATTGTGCCCTAGACATGTGACCACGAATTTTGCTTAAAAACATCACATAATTGTCATAGCACTCCATAAAATAGCAATCACAATTGCAAATATAAGTGAAGCTCAATAAATCATGATCAAAATGAGAATCATATGTGTATATATTTTTATTGTTTAGTATCAATTCAATTGTTCTTACCGAAGATCTATGATCAAATTTATGTTTATTAATACACTCAAAGGTGGGAACATGCTTATTATTTTCATCATGAAAATTGCAACTTAATTTGCAAATATAAATGAAGAACAATTTATTAGCACATGTATGTGACAAGTATTGTGGCAAACCAAACATATGTGTAAAATCATGCTCATATGTAGGAAGTTGTAGCTTATTTACCCAAGGTAAAACAATGTTCAATTCGGCCACATGATCACAAGTTATGCATATATGATCCACCATAAAAATTCCACTCATGTTATAGTCACCAATCAAGTTAAAAGTGAAAGAAGCAACATAATTGCTAGAATTTACATATGAAATTTCAGCAACCTTTTTCATAGCACTTTGCACATTAATTGATTCATTTAACATGATGTAATCCACAATATCATTAGGTGGTATTTTAGCAAGTACTTCTTTATGTGAAATCAACACCACATGATTAAATTTCGAAATTAGCACATTATCACATGTAGTTGGACTATCTATGCTTGTTAACTCACAAGAATCAACTAGCAATTTAGTGGGATCACATAAATCAATACTTGAGAAGGGTAATACGAAATCAGCACCTTTATCAATAGCATCCTCCTCAGAATAATTAGGTACCAATTCAACTATCTCAAGTGGTGATGCAGGTTCTACTTGTTGTGGCTCCCTTTCTTCAAAAGTAACCTGCATATCACAAGAAACAAAACTAGGCACAATGGCATGCTCCTCCAATGGTTGTGGTGATGGTGGTGGTGGTGCAGGTTGTACTATAGGCTCCCTTTCTTCAAAAGCAACCTGCACATCACAAGACACAACACTAGAAGTAGACATAGTTACATTAGTAGAAACAGCCTCATAGGTCTTCTTAACCTCTACAGATCTCATAACCAATGGTTGATGTCTAATTCTTTTAAATGTTGTAGGACTTTCATGTATTATCCAATCTCTCTTTTTATTCCAAAAGAATTGTAAATCAGGATAATGGCTATCAAAATTAACCTTATAGACAGTGCACCAAGAATCACTCAACAAAAGGTGACAACAAGTAAATGCTCTAGGAAGCACATAACACCTAATGCGCACTGTATGATCATAAATAGTTAACGGAATCCAAGTAACATGAGTAATGTGAAGTGGAGCATCATTAGTTTTTAACATAAATGGACTGCGAGTTGCATAAGTTGTCAACTGGAATGCTTCAACAACCTCAATATTAACAAAATTACGCCATGTACGCTTATCAAGAGTAATAGCAACAGTACTACCATTGATGTCTCCTCTGAAGTGGAACAAATTTGCTGCAAGTATTCCACTAGAATCCTCCTCCCAGAAAGCATCACTGCACCAAGAAGAACTAGAAAACTCCATTGATTAACTTGTTAGTAACAAAATAACAATGGGATGTGGTGTTCTCTCACAACTCACTCAAAAATCTAGCAAGACAATAGATTATCTTACCGTTCCAAAGTGAATAGAAATACTTACCAACAAGTAGTGGCAACTAATATGCTTTGATGTGAAGAAGAGAATACCCAGGGTGCTAACAATCACAAGACAAACAAGGTATATGGTGGGGCTTGGTATGGATACCTAACAACACCAAAATAACAATTCCTATTTGCTGTCCAATGTGATATAAAAAGCACGGGAAACACACGCCAAGTATGGAGACAAATGTGGCAATGCAAATATATGGATGAAATTTTGCAATGCACTGGAAAGACACTAGCCAAGCTCAAATAATATTCAGGCACAAGATTGCTCAAAGGTGTGTCAATATAGCAATGATGAAAATAGCTCCACAAATATATCAATGTCTCTCACGGTCTTTTTGCTTTTTTCAATTCTGTTTTTCTCTTTTTTTTTTTTTATACTTTTTACTGGCCAAATAACAATACTAGGAGCAAGTGGTAACAATGCTATGAACAATGTGACACAAATATATGATAAAGAGCAGCCTGAAAACGAGCAAAAGAAAGCTAGTCTTATGGGTTGTGTACCTAAAATTTTGCTGTAGAATGGCTGTGGCTATGTCTCTCAAAGATATGGAGTGGAATCAAAGCGAAATTGTCAAAGAAACGGAGACTTACTATGTGCTGGGACGGTGTGCGAGCAGCAATGATTAGCACAAATGATTAGCAGCACTGATACGGGCAGGTGTGCGTGCGGTGCAGCAATATAGCTGGTTCCCACACGGAAGCAACGCGTGACAATACCAGGTGGCCGGTTATGGCGTATTGACCGAGGCAGCTGGGAATCGGTGGAACACAGAAAACAATATTCGGTGGGATTCCGACAGCTATTAGGGCGAACCGAACCCAGGAAACACGCGCGCGTAGGGGTCTGCTATTTGTCTGGTAGCGCGTGGCGCGTTTTTCGGCGCACGGAGTGCGGCGGCACAGGAGCGCGCGTGGTGCGGATGACCGCTGCGACGCGGTTTCGCGGTGCACGCGGGCACGCGTGGACTAAGTCCAGGACAAAGCGAGGTGGGACGCGCGCCTGGTGGTTTCTGATGCGGGGCCACAGCGCGCGCGCGTTGTTTCGTTTGGTGCAGCACGAATCGAGGAGCGCACGGATTCCGACGGAAAAGGGACCAGCGCGTGATTGGCGCGCGTTTGACTCCTACGGTGACGCGGATTCCGACGGAGGCACGAAAATCTGTGGATAAAAGCAAGCGCGGCGACAAATCGCGCGGTGGTTCGGAAAAGGAGGCGAGATCGACCACGGAACAGAACCGAGGCCCCCGATGCGGATCGGTGCGACTCACGCGACGCGCACGCGAGGAGCAATAACCGCGCGTGGCAGGTACGGATTGGTGTTTAGCGGGGTTGGTGGGATCGTGCGCGCGCGATGTGGTTTCGACCACGGAAACCCAACCGACCAGCAATTTTGGCTCGGCCTCTGACGCTGGATAGGGATTGGAGCCCTTGGCACTTAGCTATTGGATGCGCACAGCTGGTGGATTTGGAAAGCGACGAAGCCAGCGGTGAGGTGGATGTTAACGGTGCGAATAGGATAAACGAGCTGGTAGCGGAAATTTTTTTTTTTTTGTGGAGATTTTCGGGTATAGATGAAAACAAAAGATGAACACGATGAACCCTAAAAAGACAAAAACTAAAAGACACAAAAAGAGAAAAGAAACACAAAATCAACACGAACAACAACTAGGGATTGCAAATTGGTGTTGATCTAAGGCGATGGCAATGACTAACACTATTTTTGTGGGGCTTTTTCTGGATAGGTAATAAAAACACTCAAAGTAAAGGTAAAAGTATGATAGCTCACCGAGGCAACCTGTAAATCTGATACCAAGATGATATGGGGTGGCCCAATCTTCTCAGTGAACTCACAGATAACTTCTGAATTGATAACTAGTGCGCCACTAAGAACTCTCCGGCTGATCCCTGATGCCAATGCAAAAGATAGCAACCCAATGGATATTCTCAACTCCACACTCTTGCACAAGTAATCCACCGACTACAAGTGGTTCTGTACCGTCTTATTCCCAGTGGAACAGCAGGTATCACGTAAAGTTTGCAGATGAACTTCCAGATGAAAGGCTTACAAGCAGTTTCAATCTAGAGGTCTAGGGTTTATGTTTTAACGTAGTCTGATCTATTCCACACGCAGGTGGTAGCTATATATGAGGGAGGGGTGCGGCCACAAGCTCCTTGCGCAAGCAATCCCTCTCCTACTCTACTAGGACTCCTATTTCCTAACACATATGGATACAAACCGACCCCACACACAAAGGGGTGCGGCCATATTGGTATACACACCAATTGAACTCGTTTTGGAAACTGGCAGAAAACTATTCGTGGCTTGTTTCGGTCACCACGGCTTGCACGAGTCGAATTTCTTGATGGGGCCGGATCCATTGGAAAGCCCATCAAATTCCCTATCCGTAGAGTGCTCGTTTGCTGTATTTGGAGCCCGTATGAAGAATCCATGACTATTTCAAATTCGGGACTCCTGCAGTCCGAACTGAAACATCAATTCCTTGTAGTTGTTTTCCATGCCTCCTTCTTCTGCCATGCCTCCTTCTTTTGCTCCTTGCTTCCTCTTCTCCATCCATGTTTGTGTTATCAATAAACCTAATCATACATATCATAGGCTTAGGTAGTATAACGTTCTCACAAACACAAACATTATTTATCACTAGGAAAGAATTCACCTTATAATGAACATCAGTGAGGCTTAGTATTTCCTTCCAACTCAAGCATAAATGACCCTCATGGACCTCTATTATGTCCATATCAATATGGTTTCAGTGAGGTTCTTACATGGTATCAGACGCAAAACCCTAAACCCTAGGCCTGCGCCGCCCCCACCTTCCGCCGCCGCCAGGAGACCACCGCCTCCGCGCGCCGTCGCCGCCCGCGTCTCCGCACGCCCGCGCCGCCCGCCGCACCTCCTCTCTGATGTCTCTCTCCGATGACGATGAAGCCGCCAAGGCCCTCGCAGCAGCCAAGGAGCTCCAGGACGCCACCGACAAGGCCAAGGCCGAGGCCGCGGCCGCCTCCAAGCAGGTCGTCCTGCCCTCCCATGGCGCCGCCGCCTCCGGGTCGGGCTCGCAGCCCGGATCTTTCTCTCTGACCGCGCTGCATGCCCAGGCCGTCGGCCTCTCCTCCATCAAGGGGCACGTCCCCGTCGAGCTCGCGCTTGACACCGGCGTTCATCGCCGGTGGCGCACCTTCTTCCGCGCCGCCTGCCGCAAGTACGCCCTCCTGGATCACATCGACGCCGACGCCCCTGCTGCGCCGACCCCCGAGTGGTCCCTCCTCGACGCCACCGTCGTCTCATGGCTCTATGGGTCCGTCTCGCTCGGTATCCTCGACGCCGTCATGACGCCCGGTGACGATCCTCTCGCCGTCGCACTCTGGAACAACATCAATGGCCTCTTCAACGACCACAAGATCAACCGTCAGCTCCACCTCACGGCCGAGCTCGGCGACGTCAAGATGGGCGAGATGACCATGACCGACTATCTTCAGAAGGTCAAGTCGATCTCCGATGGGCTTGCTGATCTTGGCTCTCCCGTTGATGATGCGGAGATGGTGATCCATTGCCTCAACGGTCTCCCCGAGCAGTATGAGTCTGCAGCCGATCTCATCTCCCTTATGCCTGGGATCAGCTTCGAAAAGTGCCGCTCGCTCCTCTCGCTTCAGGATATGAAGCGGAAGAATCGCCGTGCTCGTAACACTGACACGGCGTTCGTCGCCAACACTGGTGCTCCTGCCAAGGGCAAGGGGAAGAACAAGAAGAAGGGACCTGCTAAAGACGCCGCCAAGGACGCCGCGCCCGCCACGGCGCCACCCGCGCCCTCCGCTGCGCCAACCGCCGCCACCCCTCCTTCCTGGCCGTCCCCGCAGTACCCCTGGAACGGCGCCATCCAGATGTGGCCCTACGGGGGCCAGGGCGGCATGCTCGGCCGCCACCAGCCCGCCTACGCCGCGCCTCCCAGCTACGCGCCGCGCCACGCGCCGTCGCCCCAGGCGTTCTACGCCCAGAACCCGTACGGCATCGCCCCGGCTCCTTACGCCTACGGGTACGCACCCGCTTATGGACACGGTGCCCCAGCATCTCCAGCACCCTCCTCGGCCTCGTGGGATCAGGCTGCGCTGATGAACCAGTTCCAGACTATGGGACTGCAAGCACCCACCAGGGAGTGGGTGATGGACACCGGCGCCTCCTCGCACTTCGCCTCGGATCCCGGTATGCTCAACTCCGTGTCTCCTCCTTCTCTCTCTCGACGTGCTGTCGTTGTCGGTAACGGTTCCACCCTTCCGATCACCGGTACCGGACATGCGCGTTTTCCTATTTCCACTTCTTCTCGTCCTTTGTACCTTCGTAATGTCTTAGTTGTTCCTGACATTGTCAAAAATCTCTTGTCTGTTCGTCAGTTCACTGTTGATAATCGTGTTTCCGTCGAATTTGACCCTCTTGGTTTTTCTGTGAAGGACCTGCAAACCAGGACCGAGATTCTTCGATGCAATAGCTTCGGAGCCCTCTACTCCATCCGCCCTTCATCCACCAGCCGGCCACACGCCCTCCTCGTTGTTGATTCTGCACTCTGGCATCGTCGGCTTGGGCACCCGGGGCGGCCTGTCATGGAGTCCTTAGCTCGTTCTTCCATTATTCCTAGGGAAAAGAATAAAAGTAGCTTGTGTCAGGCTTGTCAATTAGGTCGTCATGTTCGTCTTCCGTTTTCTTCTACCCACCGTGTTACCACTACTCCGTTTCAAATAATTCATTGTGATTTGTGGACATCTCCTGTTGAGAGTATTTCTGGCTTTAAATATTATCTCGTGTGTCTCGATGATTTCACTCAGTATGCATGGGTTTATCCTCTGCGGGCTAAGTCAGAAGTTTTCTCACATCTGTCATCCCTTCACGCACTGGCACTCACCCAGTTTCGTGCGCGCTTACAGGCTATTCAGTGTGACAACGGTCGTGAGTTCGATAATTCCCTCCTCCATTCTTTTGCCCAAACCCATGGAATTGCACTCCGCTTTTCATGTCCATATACTTCGCAACAGAATGGTAAAGCTGAACGCATTATTCGCACTCTTAACGACATTACTCGCACGCTCCTTGTTCAGGCTAGCATGCCGCCTCGCTTCTGGGTTGAGGCACTTCACACAGCCGTTTTGTTGCATAATCGGCTGCCTTCTAAGGCAATCTCGGATCGTGTTCCCTTCCGTGCTTTACTTGGCGTGGATCCTGCATATGCTGGTCTTCGGGTTTTTGGATGTCTTTGCTACCCTAACACCACTGCCGTTGCGTCGCACAAGCTTGCGCCTCGCTCCGTCCCGTGTGTGTTCCTTGGGTATCCATCCCAGCATCATGGCTATCGATGCCTTGATCGCTCTACCCAAAAGATTATCATCTCCCGCCATGTCGTGTTCGATGAGTCCACCTTCCCCTTCGCCTCCACTCCATCCTCGTCATCTACTACTCCTACTCTGCATACCTATGATTTTTTGCAGGATACTGAGCAGCCGATGCCGTCGATGCCGTTCACCGTGCCCAGCACGGCACCACCCGCAGCGGACTCCACTGCAGCACCGCCGACCCCGCCACGGTCACCGTCTCCACGGTCGCCGTCGCCAGCGACCTCGCCACGGCACTCTGCCGCGGCTACGCCGCGCGTCGACACCCCTGCAGCGGCAGCCTGCCGCTCCCCAGCCACGGCAGCGCCGGCAACGGCCGCGCCAGTGGCTGCACCTTCTGCCGCTGCAGGCGTCCGCGCCTCCGCTGCGACCCCGCCACCCGCCGCGGCTCCGGCGCCCGTCGCTCCTGGTGCTGCGCCCGCGGCTGCACCACCGCCGCCTCGACGTGTGCGGGACCCGCCGCCACCGCCATCTCACACCATGCTCACTCGTGCCAAACGAGGAATTGTGCAGCCCAAGACGATTCTTGATCTTCATGTTGAGGGATTATCTCCAATACCGAAGACCTATCGTGGTGCTCTCAAGGACCCGAACTGGCACTCAGCCATGGTTGAGGAGTACGGTGCTCTCCTCTCCAACAACACTTGGGACCTCGTTGATCCGCCTCGCAATGCTAACATCGTTACTGGCAAGTGGATCTATCGTCACAAGTTGAAGTCTGATGGTTCTTTGGAACGATACAAAGCTCGTTGGGTGCTCCGTGGATTTACTCAACGCGAAGGTATTGATTTTGATGAAACCTTCAGCCCTGTCGTCAAGCCAGCCACTATTCGCACGGTGCTCTCTCTTGCGTTATCTAGTGACTGGCCTATTCATCAGCTTGACGTCAAGAATGCGTTCCTCAATGGCACTCTCACTGAGACCGTGTACGCTCGCCAGCCTTCTGGGTTTACTGATCCCAAGTTCCCTGATAAGGTCTGTCGCCTCAACAAATCTCTCTATGGTTTAAAGCAGGCGCCTCGGGCATGGTTTCAACGGTTTGCCTCGTTCCTTGCATCAGTTGGGTTTATTGGCTCCAAGTCCGACAGCTCCTTGTTTGTCTATCGGCGCGGCGCTGACATGGCCTATCTTCTGCTCTATGTGGATGACATCATCCTGACTGCGTCCTCCTCAGCATTGTTGCACAGTTTGATTGCCTCTCTCCGTACTGAGTTCAGTATGACGGACATGGGCGATCTCCATTATTTTCTGGGCATCTCTGTGACACGCAGCAAGGACAGTCTGTTCCTCTCGCAGGAGAAGTATGCATTGGACCTTCTTGACAGAGCTGGCATGTTACAGTGCAAATCCATCTCTACTCCAGTTGATACTGCTTCCAAACTTTCAGCCAAGTCCAGTGATCCTGTTGCAGACCCAACCGAGTATCGCAGCATTGCAGGCGGTCTTCAGTACCTCACGTTTACTCGGCCAGACATCTCTTATGCCGTGCAGCAGATTTGTCTCCATATGCATGATCCTCGGGCTAATCATTTGCTTCTTGTCAAGCGTGTTCTTCGCTACATCCGCGGCACCACAGACTATGGTCTCACCTTGTTCCGACGCAGCTCACACAAGTTGACGGCCTATTCTGACGCTGATTGGGCTGGTTGCCCAGACACACGACGGTCTACCTCAGGCTACTGTGTCTATCTCGGCGCTAATCTGGTGTCATGGTCTGCTAAGCGGCAGCACACGGTCTCTCGGTCCAGCGCCGAGGCTGAGTACAGGGCGGTTGCAAATGTGGTGGCTGAAACTTGTTGGTTACGGCAGCTTCTTCAGGAGCTTCATCGACCGGTGCCTGGTGCTACTGTGGTTTTCTGTGACAATGTTAGCTCCGTCTACATGACACAGAATCCGGTTCATCATCAGCGCACCAAACATGTGGAGATTGATCTACACTTCGTTCGTGATCGAGTCACCACAGGCGAGGTCCGGGTTCTACACGTTCCGAGTTCTTCCCAGTTTGCGGACATTTTTACGAAGGGACTACCATCACCTCTTTTCTTGGATTTTCGGGACAGTCTGAACATTCGTCGACGCCCGTTTGCGACTGAGGGAGGGTGTTAGAATATATAACCATATTGTATTTGTATAGATATATGGTTGTATATGTGTAGTCTGTGTATAACTGTCCGTGTATTGTACGGTACGGACTCTAGCCTTGTACTCCTATATAATGAGCAATACAAGGCACCACAATGTGTGGTTTCCCTAATCTTACAGTCACAACCACCTCCATTCCTATGGTCTAGTAGATATAACTATCCTTGAGAAACCAGGATACGTGAAATCCTAACTTGAAAGTTTAGGTGAGAAGGGAAAACAACGTTGCACTTCCTTACCAGAAAAGGGTGGGTGGGTGGGGAAAGAAGAAAAATGGCAGAATTCCTACTCTCACGTTTCATTTTTCCTATATAGCTACAAAATAGTTTCTAGACTCAACTGCGACCAGTAAAAGGGATCCTACAGGCAGACAGGCTCTGATACCATTTGTCGCACCCGGACTTCTAGAGGATACTCACCGTACGAACTGAACAGTATTCTGATGGGATTACGGGGCTTACCGGCACCCGCGTCCTCTTACGAGTAGGCCAACACTTATGTGTGACAACCCATCGCTACTGTTCACCGTCGATGTAAACTATCCCGTAGAAATCAGGACACTACCATTGACGTACTTCATACCATACACACATGGTACGTCAACGGCTTTGAACAAAAGGATAACACAACATGCCTCTAAGACACAAAAGATTGAAATAAGTTGCAAATGGCCCTCACTAGGGCAGAGATAGCAAATACAATCATCCAGAGGACACATGTCCCAACATAACATCATTACATCTCAGCGGAAGCAGTCAAAGGGGTCTGAGTACAGACAAATCCAAATAGGCTTAAGAAGCCGGAAACTGAAATAAAGACGGAGCCCATCCACGATGTCTCGGATCCTGCCCGGGTCCGCTAACTACTCATCAGCAGCCTCGTCAAACTCCACGTAGTAGCCGTCACCTGGATCCTCGTAAGCGTAGTCTGCGGAAACCACAGCCCCAAAGGGGTCAGTACATAAACGTACTAGCAAGCAAGACTCACAGTTCACCAAAGTGTAGCCCGTCAACACCAAGCAGAGATGCCTTGGGATCAACGGAAGAAAGGGTATAAAAGATGCTGCAACTGGCTGCACTAACCAACTACAGAACATACTACAACTTCCGGTGTAACAGAAAGAGATAAGACAACGTATCGTAGCCAACTATAGCTAACCACCAAACAAACCCATCCTGGATCTCGCCCCTTATCCAAAGAAGCAATCCAAGGATAACTCACACAGTTGGATTAATGATGGATCAAGTTGTTGTGTCAATAAGCCTATTACTAGTCAAGTTATCATTAGTTAGGTGTAAGTTGTTCTGAGTACTTGTTAGCCAGTACTTTCACCAAGTCAACCATAACCGCGGAAAACACGGCTTCTCGAGAAGATTTATCCCTGCAGGGGTGCACCAATTTGGCCGTACACGTAAGAATAACCCGCCATATGGGAAGGCCTTTCCCACCAAGCGGGGCACTCAACAAAACTCAACTCTTCTTCGCATCAAGCCCAAAGCACCACGTGCTGTGCGTGCGCGGCTAATCGAGCCCCCGAAGAAAAGGAGGACCCTCATAGCACTGGAAGACCACCCGCCCTAAATGCCGACTACAAAAGTTCCACCCTGGCCTCGGGTTCGTACCTGCATATGCGTGCATCAAATGGAAAGCCCGAACTAAGTGTGGTGATTTGGACGAGATGCGAATCGAATCAAATTGAGGGGGACGCCCATACACGCTTCCCACATGCGGATAGTACGCTCATCATGGATCAGTAGACAAGACCCTTTTCCTATTAGGGTCGACACTAGCAGGCCTCAAAACCACGCCGGGCCTCCTGCCGGTGCCTTATCAGCAAATTATTATTACCAAAAATTAACAGGTTGTTGTTTAACATCGAGCCCCAGAATATAACAGAATATAATAACAGAAAGTAACGGATAACAGACTCGAGCAAAACAACCCTAGGCATGCTAGTAAGACACGGTCCCAAGCAACGGGGTTTTAGGACTGGAGGTGTGGCAATATCAGGGTTTAGGGTATCATGTGATAGGTTCGTAACAGAAGCAACGATACATAGGGCTAGCAAATATAGACAACGGAAAGTATCGGTAACCAATGTTGAAAGGAACACAATGGTTCATGTGAGTGATAACTTGCCTGCAAACCCAGTAGCCGGGTACTGAGCTAGATCCTCAGAAGGGGTGTCGTAAAGATCGTCGGTATCAACGTCGTCGTCTATCCGAGAAGAAGCAAACAAACAATACAGGAAAAATAAACAATCAATATCATGGCATAGTGCACAATCATAGGATGATGCATGTCAAGTTAATGGATGCATCAAAATAAACTATTTGATATGATAGCACAATTTAAATGGACACATATGCAATTTTTGAGTTGCATATGAAAGCCCATGGATTTTTGGTTAGATTATTTGTTTTCCAACTAATCAACAGGTGCTAGTGGTTTAGTGTGATGCATGCATGAGGAAAACAGCAAAATAACAACATTAGAACCAATTTAAAATGAGGTTTAGCAATTTAGAATTTTATTATTAATTTACTGAATTTTTGGGTGCCTTAAAGGTGACACACAAGTATTTGTTGTTTTCACCAATTTAAATTGTGCAAAATAAATAACAAAAATCATATTTGAAAATATCATGAAATTTTGGGTGGATTACATGTTTCAAATATTGAAAAAGGAATTTGGATGAATTTATTATGACTTAAGCAAAATTAAACAAGTTTTAAATGAATTTAAACAAGCATGGATTTTATTTGAATTTTATTTGCTCAACACATAATTTCAAACTCATATTTGAAAAGTTTATACTTTGATGGTTTGAAAACATATTTTGCATGTTCAAAAATATTTTATATTGAGCAAGTTATGATTTTATCAATTTTAAATGAATTAAATAAGCATTAAATTATTTAGTCAATTTAAATTATTCAAACCATGAAACAAAATTTATATTTGAAAAGGTTATTCAAAATAGCATGGAAAACATACTTTTGTTGCATTTATTGGATTAGGTATGAATTAGTTATTGAATTTAGAAATTTGCATTTGAATTATTTGAATTCAAATTTGAATTGCATTTTGAAAATTCAAAACAGTACACAAATGGCATAGTTGGATAGACAATTAAATTTAGGACAAAACACATATATAACTTTTATTTATTGGGGTTATAGATTAAAAGTTATTAAATTTTAAAGTTTAGGGTTTAAATCTGCAATTAAAAGGATTTAATTTGAAAACAGAAACGTGGAAAACGTTTGTTACTGCGCTGCTGTCTACCCCTAGCCACTGCCCGTGGGCCAGGGGCCAGCGTGGCGCGCGCGCGCGTGCGTGGCAGCCACAGTGGCTGACGGGTGGGCCTCTGCGCGGGGAAGGAAAATGCCCAAAAAAGGTTTGGCGCTGCGGGGACTCGAACCCACGACCAGCCGCGAGATTCAGACGTGCTGTTACCAGTGCGGTAATTATTCAGTTTTGACAGAGAGGGGAACGCGGACAGGTTTAGGTGTCAAGCTGTTATCTGAATCTCACAAGCGCGCGCTGGCTAACTGAACTAACTGACAGAGACTTGATCGTTGCTCGCCGGCGGGGAGATACGCGGCCGTGCTCGATCTGCTGGGGTGCATTGGGGTGGTGGACGTGCACGGTACCGTGGAGGGTGCAACAGAGAGCGAGAGGGAGAGAGGTAGCACGGTGGCTCACCGGGAGTTCGTCGCGGTTGCAGAGCTCGGGCAGACGGCGGCGACCGCGGCGTGGACGAGGACGGCGGGGAGGATCCAGGGGGTCACCGTGAACGCTCGGGTGTCCAAACAGTAGAGGTGTTAGCGGGGGTTCGATTTCAGGGGCTAGACGAGGGAGTGGTGCGGTGAGGTGGTTGCGGCCATCGGAGGTTCAGAGATGAACTTCTCCGGCGAGGGGCGACAGTGAGCGGGAGGTGGCCGGGAGAGGGGCAGACGGCGGCGGAGAAGAGGGAAATATGGCGCCTAGGGTTAGGGTAGGGCAGCGGGGCTCCTAGGGCGGCTTTATAGCCCCCGGGAGCGCCTCCTGGCCGTCGGGTGGCGCGGTAGCGACGTGGCACGGCGGGGATTGCTGCCGTACGCGAGGACGATGAGGGAATAGATCAGAAAAAAAAACGAAGCGTTATCTGCGTTAAGTGTCGGGCTGGGCTGCACGCTGAGGGAAAGAAAATGGAGTAGTGGGCTGGGCGCAGCCCACTCTCCCTGCTGGCGCCAACGTTTGAATTTTTTTTATTTTTCTTTCTCCTTTTTTTTTGCTGAAAAGTAAATGGAAGCAAAAGATGGGTTTTAGGTCAGAGAAAAATTTGGAAAAATTAGGGGAAGTTTAATAGGCCAATTACAAACAGTTGTTAACTTTTATTTTCAAAAGTTTAAATATTTGCTTGCTGTTTGAAATTTAAACCAAATTTGGGGAATTTTAAATATTACATGATCATTAATAAAAACCAATTTTAAAATAGGGTAACCCCTATGTTAGATTATAAACCATTGATCAAAATTGTGTTATAATTTGCATGGATTCAATTGGTTGCTGTTTGATGCTTGAATTTGGAATTTTAAATGTGTTTGGAAATTAAATGATTGGTTTAAAACCATCATTTTAACAAGTGATCACTATGGCAAAACATGAAACCAAATGGTTGTTATTACTTGTGATTTTTATTTAAAATGTTGTACAGAGCAAGTATGAAACCAATGTTTGAATAAGGTTTGAATTTGAGTTGTGAAAACAGTGGAAAACAATTGCAACAATTAAGAAACAAATGCAAACAACATGAAACCAATATGATGACATGATGCAATACTTTAATAAACATGCAACAAACATTCTAAGGGGATGATTTTCATACTTGGGATGTTACAACCGCCTCTGCCCTTTCGCATATTTAACCCCCCCGGATGGAAAATCCTAGGCACCTGATCAAAATCCCCGAAAAAGTTCCGCAGCCACAGTCACCGTCAACCCTAGATAAGTGGGGTTCTGAAGATGTTTCCGGCACCCTGCCGGAGTGGAAATCATCACCAGAGGCTTCGACATCACCACGCCGGCCTCCGGAGTGATGCATGAGTAGTTCATCCTTGGACTACGGGTTCATAGCTGTAGCTAGATGGTTGTATTCTCCTCATATGCCTCCCTATTTAGATCTCGTGAGCTGCCTATTATGATCGAGATTTATCTTATGTAATTCTATTTGTTGTGTTTGCTAGGATCCGATGAATATTGAACTTATGTCAAGTTGATTATAGTCTTTATTTGCTTATGCTATTTGTGATCTTGCATGCTTTCCGTTGCTAGTGGTTACTCTGGCCAAGTGTTTGCTAGTGACTCCAAGAGGGAGTATTTATGCTCGATAGTGGGTTCATGCCTCCTTTTCGCCTTGCTCGAGTGACAGAAACATGAAGGGGGAGGATGCGCTATTGCCATTAGGGAGAAAACACCGGTGAGAGTGCCCGCGTGCATAATAATTGATTACACACTTTGTTTAATGCAATTATCTGTTCCTTGCAACTTAATACCTAAGGGGGTTCGGATGATAACTTGAGGGTGGATTATTAGTCATAGATGCAGATGGATGTCGGTCTGTGTATCTTGTTGTAATGCCCGCACTAAATATCATAGTAATCTTCATGTCATATTGTGCACTACGGTGCAACCTCTTTTTGTCAATTGCCCAGCTGTAATTTGTTCACTCAGCATGCTATCTTTTATGGAGAGACACCACTAGTGAAACTATGAACCCTGGTCCATTTTTCCACACTGTTAAACAAACCACAACAATTTCTTGCTTTCTTTACTTACTGCAAGCATACACTGTTTTCCACACTATACGTCTAGGCTTTGTTTTCAGCAAGACCAGTGAGATTGACAACCTCACTGTACCGTCGGGGCAAAGTATTTTGGTTGTGTTGCGTGCAGGTTCCACGTTGTTGCTGACATCGGTGAAGCGCCAACACCACCATTAGTGGCATCAACCTTCCGAAGGTCCTCTTTCTCCTACTGGATTGATAACCCTGGTTCTTAACTAAGGGGGAAACTCCTACCTCTGTGCTCATCATACCCTCCTCTTGGAGTTCCCAACAAAGTGCATCAATTACCAAAACTATTTATGAGTGGCTATTATTACTATTAATATTATATATATATCACATTGCCATTAGTCAACTTGGTGTTACCAAGCCTTTAGCCACCATATGGTATATAAATACCACCTAAGATAATAATCTTTAGTCCCTAAGTGGACATTTTAAAAATGTGCTTTTGCAAACTAATGTTCTTATGAAAAGTCCACGGTGGAAAGGTGGGACATTGATTCACCGGGGGAGATAAAGAGGGAGGTTTTCAAAAATGTTTACAAAAGACCCATAACCTAGTCTTCGCTGGACAACCAAGACGTACTGTCACTCTACCTCAACATGGGTACGAAGCCTACCTAGATACTTGGTCTTGTTAGTATGTGTCCTATCCCAAAATGCTATAGAGAGGATGATACTCTAAACCGAAGTGTCGCCAGGAGAGAGAAACAGTACATACACAGTGTGGGATTAATTTTCCCTCCAGATGCGACAATTGGGTCTCCTGCTATGGCGATGTGTGACATGGTGCCGGGGAGAACAAGCCCAGTTGAAGGGATAGCCATATACTAGCTTGGCCAGAGTGGACAGTTAGGATCATTTATGTGATGCTTGCATATCGTTGTGTCGATCCATGGGTGGTTCATGGCAGATAATTGGATCTTGTGGACTGTGTGCACCTCTACAGAGTAAAACTATTCTGAATAGCCGAGCCCTCGGATATGGGCAGTTGAATGGCCATGTAGCTAGCATTGTGTCAGTTAAAAAAAAGGATGTTTTGAAAAGAAGGACTTGTACCGTGGAGGTACTGATAAAGAAAAGCTGGAGTTGCTTACAAGAAGTTTTGCAAAGAAAAACTCTTTTTATAAAACAAGTTTTATAAAACCTCTTGGATATGCAATATCCACAATAGAAAGAAAACTATATTATTTTATTTTGAAGTATCTTCTTCAACAAATATATAGAGGTGTTTTCAAAGCAACCATGATGTTATCTTACATACACTATGGGTAGTGAACCCTATTTATAGCCTACCTATCCACCATATAAGCATACTTGCATTTGTCAGTTATAAAGGATGTCTTGCAGATTACATTCAAATGTACTCATATTGGTTTCGTCCCTGGCTATTTACTTGGCCAGACTTTAAGGATATGCCGCAAGAGGAGGAGCATGAAGAGGAGTACTTTACCAACGACTATGTGAATTAGGCCCGGCTCCCGGTCAGCAGCCTGTAGGTGATGGCGTGACACAGGATCTCTATGTTGTGTGTTTTGCTAAGTTTCTGCTGCTATGTGAGACATTTGCTTGCCCTGTGTGGCAGTTGTTAAGACTTGGTCATGTGACCATTGCTTGTAAGACTCTAATTATTCGTGTAATGGATAATGTATGAGTTTACATAATCTTCAATGAATTTTCATCGTTCTAATTTATGTTTTCTTTTATTCTCAATATGCAGGACTGGCAAGCGGACGCAGAGTTTCTGAACAAAAAGATTAAGCACTATGGCTGGATGAGCATACTGTTTGGGCCATGTCCTAGCGGGTTTCCGGAGTCCAACATCCAGGCTGAGTGGATCTTGAGAACAATATCAGAGTGAAAGAGTGGTGCCGAATCGAAGGGGGACAGTGGCCGGACATCAAAGGGGAAGAGTGCTAGCGCATCGAAGGGTAAGAGTGCTTCCGCATCAAAGGGGAAGCGTGGTGGCGCATCGAAGCCAGTTGTCAATGAGAATAGTGACGATGACTTTACGCCAAGAAGTCAAGCCAGGTTCAACACTATGTGTAAGAGTGCATGTTCATCAAAAGTTGTCGCTGATGAAAAGTGTGATGACGACTTCATGCCTCCATCACGAACACGTGGGAGAGCGAAGTGATGTCGTCAAGTTTAATTAGTTATCGCTATGCATCTTTTATTATTTCAAGTTGTAGCTATTTCTTGTTGTATGTTAAATCAATTTCATCTTTGCAAAATAATAATAATAAGTTCGTCACAAACTCATAATAGGAACATGTCTCGGAAAAAAATAGGAATATTTCAGGTACAGAGGTAGTAATATGTCTCTCACATACATAAAAAATAACATGTGTCTACGCATTGAGAGATGTGTCAGGCACGTTGTACTCGGCCTCGGCGGGGAGTTCACGGAGGAGGCGTCAATTGGCCATACTTGCGGGGTGCCCGAACATTACGAGGAGGAACGATGAACCCTTCATCCTGTTGTTCTGAAGGTTTGGGTGACGGGGTACGTATCACTCGTTCATACTATGAATATCCGGGAATTAAACTGGACGGTGTGCTCGAAGGGTCATAGCCAAAAAAAAGTCAGTAAGTATTTCAGGAACCCTGTTGGTGTGCGATGTTCCGACGTTTTCTGGTTGATTCATCTGCTGACGACCCTGCAGTTGGAGCATAGTGAATCCATAACTGGCCGTCATCTCGCCCCATGTAGACTCAATAGTATTCTGATTATGGAAGCAAGTTGTATAATAGACATGCCAGGTAGAATATGTAATTTGAAAAGAAAATTAGCATACCTGTGTCGGTTGAACCGCTCTGAACGACACTCTGGTCGATCCATATTGTGTCCTAAACCAGCTCCCGTCTCCCATGCAGGATATGTAGTTTCCTTTTTCACGTAAATTTTTTGTAAGTAATGAACGGTACAATATTGTGACTTAGTATATATTTACTAAATATGAACACCCGTGTCATGTTACGCATATTTGAACTCTCGCCTTCATTATAGGAGTACCGTCCTCCGTGCAGGCTAACTCGTGGTAAAGGATTCTCCTCCTATTGTAAGCATCATCATACGTGAACAAAATATTGCATATATGTACATGTACACAAAATAGATAAATGGAAAAATTATATTTGTTTATTGTAAGATAAGACCTGTGTTTTGCCTTAAAGAAGAGACGAGTGCTGCCTAGGAAAGATTGGCGCGGTAGTCCTACCCGACATGGTACGACGCGGATAGATCGTGCGTCGCTGGCTAGTGACCAACTCACTCGGTCTGGACGATGGCGCTTCCGACAAGTTCTAAACTTGCGGGATAGTGTCATCATCTCTCGTGCAACCAAATCTTTTAAGACCGCTCATGAATCTATTTAAAATGCGCCTTATCAAGGACTTGCCAGCCGTAGAATCCATGTTAGGCAGTCCTAAAGCGCGTTGCGAATCCCGGGCGATTTCGCGATGGTCGTCAATCTGATTAAAATAAAATTGGTATAACATAAAATGATAAAATTGGAAGCACGAGCAATTAACAAAATAAATTTAATTAGTATACATTGGTAGTACATATTTATATAAATGTATATACTATGATTTCACGATCGTAAGCTGATGACCGTTGAATCCCTCGAACCAACTGGTCTCATTGTCTGCATAATTTTGAAAGGTCAATCTTAATTCAATTAACACGTGTGTCAGAAGAATAAATAGAAAGATTAAATTACCTATTTTCTGGAACTAAATTTGACGACGCTTTATTATTTCATATCTGTATCCAAGACATATTACGAAACCTATCTATGTGATGAGGTTGAGGGGGCATTGGCCCCCTTTGCGGGGAATTTTATTTCTTAGAGAATAAGAGATTATAAAGTGTATATTTGTATGTATACTTGACAATATTTGTGATTCACTTTAATTTAAAACCTAAACGAATCAAGAAGCAACAACCATGTTGCTCGGAGCATATGTAAGGAGTGGGTTCCTGCATGTCCCTTCTGTTGCGGAACTTAAAACTTCCTCACTTCTCGTCTCTTGCGGCAACGCAAACATCAGCCATCCCTTCATGATAGGACCTGGCTGCTTCCGACAAGGGTTTCAGCTCATATGTGTCAACAACACTCATCATAATACCGAACTATTTCTTATAAACACTACAACTCTTACTAAAATCCCTCTCGTACCCATCTTTTTTGAATATAGTCCAACACTTTAGCCACTTCGGCACTTCTAAAAATATTTGACATGTATTAATATTATGAAAACTATCTATGACATGCGAGTGAGGATTGGGGAGGGGGGGGGGGGCAACCGCCCTTTTTTGCGGGAAATTAAGTTATTTTTTAGAGAATAAGAGATTATAAAGTGTATACTCCCTCCGTTCGCTTTTACTCTACCTTCCGGAAGAATTCAGACAAAATAGCCCTACATTTAGTAACGATGCTTTTCCATGCACCGGCTTACAGGAAACAAAGAAATTATCTCAATTACCAAACCTTAATTAATGCTTAGCCATGCAATTTGCATTCACATAGTACTCCTACTAGATGGACCTATCGCTTCTTGCTGTGACGTTTAATTTTTCTAATGTAGGTTAAATGCGTGTGGTTGCGACTTATCGCCGGACGAAATTTCTGTTTTGGCTTCTGGCCGAGACGGTGCTCGCGCCCGGGGTTCTCCGGGGGAAACTGAACCCATGCACGATCGGGCGAAGGTGACGCTCTTGTGCCACTTACCTGTCGAGTCCTCGCTTAGATATACCGCAGGCCGGAGGGACCAGCAAAGGGAGCTGGTGGTTGGTGGTGGCAAGCTGTTGGGCGACCTCTGCTACGGCGGATAGGCGGGCGCCATTTCGGGTTTGGTGATCTTCGGGTGACCCTGCACCAGCCTCGGTTGATGCCAAAGAAGGTGACGCTCTTGGTTGTCGCTCACCTCCTTGGAGTCATCATTGTGGGGTTCCTCACGTCTCATACTCGCCCGTGGTGGCGTGGTTCTTTCGTCATCACCTAGGCGGTGTGCGCCCTTGGGGCAGACATGGATGTCGAAGCGGTGGCTCCATACTATCGCCTTCCCCTGTTTCGTTCATCTGTTAGAGTGGCGTTTTTGGCTCCTCGGATGACTTAGTCGTCGACTCATTAGGGGGCGTGACCTTGGGGCCAACGTGGATGTGGGAACGGCGGCTCCGGATGTTTACCTTACCAATGTTGCATTGAGGTGTTTAGTTGTTGGGTTTGGTTTCTTGGGTGACTTAATCGTCGACTCGCGTGGAACATGCCCTCGGGCCGACGTGGTGTTTTCTATGGTGCATCTTTTTTTTGCTAGTTACCTTATAAACTGGCCAATCTTTTTCTTCTATATCAATGCAAAGGAAAATATTTTGCTTCACTTAAAAATAATGCTGCCAAATTTCAAGACCCTCTATGAATTTGATTGACACACCTTTTAACAGCAATCAGTGTTACCCAGCGATCATTTACTGGTATAAGGCATAACAAAAGGTAACTATTTATGCTAAATTATATGGAGAAGAAATTATGATTTACCGATACAAAGATCCAAAATAACTTAAGGTGTTAGTAGAAACAATACGTCTTGAGATGCCATGATTTCTAGAATGAACATGACGAAAAGCACACTCACTTTTAAGTTTTTAAGTTATTTGTAAACTTCAAAAAGGTTTACCAAAAATTTATCCGGTCATCCTTTTGGCAAGTTTCTTATCTTAAATTTTTTACTAACGTTACTGATTCAGCCTGCATTAGGTTTGGATAATTTTATGGGAATATTTTTTTTGTGGTAATCTTTATGGGATTCTCTCGCGGCTAGAGATGTTAAGTCTGTTGTTGATACTCGTTTAGCTTGGCCTTTTCTAGTATCGATTGGGCCCGTGGCAGACGCGAGAGGGACAGTAGGTGGATTAGGCCTTCGCATACAAGAAGCGAACGATGTGTTTTCCTTTCTTAAAAAAAACAGCTTTTTGTACGTGTCATCTTCTCATTGATGCAGACGGTGGAGAAACCACAACACTTCTATAGCCCTGGGCATAGATCTCTAAGAGATATGTGTACCAACTTCGTATGTTTCTCACGACTGAATTCCTCGGATCGTGAATGTATGCATAGGGGTTCTGGAACATACGGTTTGGGGCCTCTACAGATCTGTATTATGACGAGGTAGTCGAGCTGTTACAATGGCGATGCCATGGTGAAGTATACGGGGTGTCTCCCGTGTATTGTCCAGTCTATCTTGCGTCTAGTTATGGCTTGTTTTTGTCTCCCCATTTCTCTGCTCCCTCCTGGCTTTATATATGGAGCCAGGAGGGGTTTACATGAGTCCTAGTAGACTATGTATAGGAGTTCTTGTCTTGAGCTTCAAGAAATCAAGAATGGATACTTGGACCCGGATGGGCCTTCGAGTGGGCTCCACGTAGCATAGCAGCCGGTAGGCTGAAGTAGGGGACGTGTCGAGTATCCCCACGTCACTTGGGGTCTCCCAACGAGCGGCGTATGTGGTGCCACAAATTTTTCCCTCACACGGGGGAGCGCCATTGAAGGCACGCTAATTCGGGACGGGGAGCAGCACCTACTCTTCGTCCATCGGTTCTACTTAAATGGATCCCACACGTGGCATACTTGTCCCTTTGAACGGTCAATGACCTTGACCCGATGGGAACAGTCGTTCAGCACCCTTCCATGGCTGGGAGGAGCGAAGTGCGGAGAAATTGAGGAAAACTAAGGTCTTGGGGCACCAGAGAGGAAAACATTGTCAAGTGGGGCACTGCAGTAAAAATCTCTTGTCAATATGTTTGACCCTAGTTCGGTTGAATTTGCAAGCCATTTGTGAAATATGTTAGAACTTATTCATCTACTTCTTGGTGTAGGGTTTGCTGAAAGCGATTGGTAAGGTGTTTCCCAACTCTCCAAGTTGACACTGTGTGCGGAATAGATATGCTAGTTTTCATAAAGCTTCTTTTAGAGGAGAACAACTCAAGAAGCATATGTTTGGAGAAAGCTATGCATACACTAAGAGTGGATTTTATAAAATAATTGAAGCTCTGAAAACTGATTGTGAGCTAGTTTACAACTGGCTTATGCATATTACTATATAAGCCTGGGCTATACATGCTTTTGACACAAATTGCAAGACTAATATTGCTGTGAACAACTTGAGTGAAGTGTTCAACAAGATGATTCTAGATGTCACAAAGAAGCCCATCCAGACAATGACTGATGGCATAAAAAGTAAGCTAATTGTTAAATAAAGTGCAAAAAGATAGAAAGTACAGTCTACAAGATAGGAAATTACACCCTTCTACCCTGAGAAATTATAACACGCAAACAAATTTTAGATCATGCCAGGCAAAGAATGCTGAGTTAGGGTTGTGGAAAGTTAACACCAATGTGTTGGATGTATGCCCAAAAGGCAATAATATTTATACATCTGTTGCATAATTATGATTCATATTACTATGCTATAACCGATGTTATTTTTGAATATGAGATTCAGAGGAAAACTCACATTCACGTGTAGTAACAAGAACACGAAAACAAACCCTAGTCTAGTCTTTTACGACTAATTCATTGTATGTTTGATGACTATGTTTTCCTGGTCATGGACATTGTTTATGTCAACATCAATGAATAGAATATTGTTGGAAGGGAATAATATGGCTGGATATTCCCTAAGTAGATTGATATGCTAAGAGATTCCATTAAGAAATCTTTGTCCTTAGAATCATTTCACAACACGGTTATATTACAATGCATCCTTTGACCACGAGGTTACCGGGATAATATATTCCGGAGGTTTTACTTTTGTGCTATCAAGAGTCACACCATAGAATGGTTGAACATAAAGCTAGCTACTGGTTAATTCTAAAGGAGTATCTTACCTTAATGTTATCAGATGGGAATTACTCGTCCTTAGAAAGAGAGATACATACATGGGCCAATCGGTATTTTTGATATGCATAAGTTCTGCAAACAATGCATGATGATGATACATCATGTAGAATATCATAATACAGTAACAGGAAAGAGGAAACTTACCGGAAAATGAGACGAGACAAATGTATTAGTGAAGTGGAGATTGTTTCATAGGCAATATCGAAACCAATAGTCTCGGGTAAGTTCGGTATCATGAGTAATGGGAGATTTATATAATAACCAAGATGTTCAACAGTTTAATTCGTTTAGTGTGGGAGTGAATATGGGTGTCCAAGGCTCCGCTATTGATTATTGAAAAGGAAAGAGTTTCCGGTTTCATGTCCACACACTATCAAACCTGTAGGGGAAAGACACTTAAGTTTGGGCTTATTTTTGTGTATATCTGTAGGTCCGGTTCAACTAGGAGTATCACCAGAATGGTGTGTCTGCGTGATAGATATATTTTATATATCATAGAGAATTTATATAGAGGTCATGATATGTCCGCAGAGTGAAAGAAACAATTTCTATTACTGCCGCAATTTATTCTAGAGTTGTTATGTAATCGAAATTGAGGTTGCACGCATTATAGAGAAAATATAGGTGGCATGAGATGTCCTAGGATGTCGGAAATTTATTTTTTGACATCGTTAGATCTATATCGGTTAAGTGGTTCCGGAAAAGTTTCGGGGACTTTCCACATAAGGCGTGAGTCCCGGGAGGGGGTAGATTTCCCCATCATGGATATGCCCTAATTTTGGGCGCTGCCACGTGGGCCCCAGTGGATCCAAAAAAATGGTACCCTTAGTCTCGGTATTTTCTCCGATTCCGTTGAAGATAAAAAGGGAAGAGAAAAAGGGGAACATAAAATTGGAACGGAGAGAAGAGGTGGAGGTGGACTCCACCTCCAACCCGAGTTGGGCTAGGAGGATGGTGCGGCCATCTCCATGGTGGTGCGGCCACCTCCTCCTAGCACAACTAGGACTCCCCTCCCACTATATAAAGCACCACAAGGCTTCAAGAAAAACACACCATTGGCTCTCAAGCCTCTCCCTCTTTCCCTAAAAGAATTATAGGATTAATTAAAGCACTTGTAATTGAATTAGAGCTTTCTCTAATAATTAGAAGACTAATTAGGGAAATAATTAGAGCCCTTCCAATTGAATTAGATCTAACTCTCTAATTAGATTAGATATTACTCTAATTGAATTAGAGCTACTTCTAATTATGTTTGAGGTGTTCCTCTCCTGATTAGACCTAGCTTCTAATCACTCTCTCTCTCTCCCTCATGTGTTGGGAACTCCACCTTCATATACACCTGCAATATCAACTCTCTCTCTCTCTCTCATGTGTTGCAGAATTTGCCCCGACGTATGTGTGCATACTCTCAGAGGGGTAACACGTGAGTCACTCACTCTGCTGGACCACAATGCTGGATACGGGGAGTCGGCAACATCCTCAACCATAGGCTTGCGCTGAGGATCTTCTATAGGCTTCATCGACATCGTCACCGACATCTCTTATGCTACTATGGTGTACATGATATCGGGAACTAGATCTTGGAATTAATATTCACATGTATCTACATAGAAAGGTCTTGGTTATTGCATAACAAGTTTGGCAAAAAAAATCCTGTTGCGCAATCGAGCACAATGGGCCTCACAAACATGCAGTGGACTTGAGAGGTACAACCTATGGATATACGGTGTGGGATGTCACTGGCATACCTTTAAATCATGATATCTCTGTGATAAGCAGTATAAAGAAACATGCATAGGACTATGTGCATGACTTATTCAACCAATGTACAAGGAGGCTTTTAGATATGTGATCTATCCTAACCCTGGTCCTAAAGACTGACCTAAAACTAATACTAGAGATATTGATCCACATGTGTTAAATGATAGATCTGGCAGAAAACAAAGAATAAGAAGGAGAAGGCTCCAAAACCCAGGGACAGTTCAAGGATAAATGGTATTACTTTTAGTAACTGTAAACTGATAGGCCATAGGTTTGACTACTGTCAGGGCTAGTTGACGATAGAGCTACACATTAGGAAAGACAAACACAAGGTATTATCTGAACTCTCTTTCAATTGTACTCACATGTTTTAGTAGTAACTAATCATTGTTGCTGTTAGCATCCAAGAATGCAGAACTAGACAGGTGAAAGATCTGCAACTCTAGCACCTGCTCAACATGCTCAAAATTCTTCTACCAAAAGGGAACATTCAGCTCCAACACCTACCCAAAATGCTCGAAATGCTTCTATAGGAAGGGAAATTTCCGCTCCAACGGCTTCCCAAAATGCTCAAAATGCTACTACAACAATTGCACCTTCAGCACCAAGACCCGCAAGACCCAAACCATTATGTGCACTAAGGAGAGCTAATGCTTCTGATGTGTTACTAGTGCACCTCCACCTAAAAGAGTCAGCAGCAGGACCAGTAGAAAACTAGTAGGGTCAATGCAGGGAAAGCTAACTCATACAAAAAGTCAGTACCAGGACAATGCTCAGGATGTGCTTCGCGAAATTGTGGTATATGTGTAAGACAATGATGTTATATGTGTAATATTTGATTAATACAATGATGTTTTTTGTGTAAGACAATGATGCTATTTGTGTAATATATGTTTGAGACTATGATGTTATCTCTGTAAGACAAGTATGGTATTTCTATAATTTCTTTTTAAGACTGTGTTCATATTTTATCATCTAGCATTTTTTTAGCATACTCAAAAAAATGTAGGGTATTTGATTCTTGATGATTTTTTTTCAACCATTTTTTAAGCCATACCAATGTTGGTTTTGATGAATCTTTGATTTTGAATCATCATAATAGGGTTGTCGAGGGTCCTCGACAACCCTTTTGAATAGGGGTCCTCGACAACCCTTCTAAAACATTGAGTCATGAAAATAGGGGTCTTTGACAACCCTTCTGAATCATTTTGAGCCCAGTATAGAGGTAATAAATAGGAAAATTAAAATTATGTGTAGAATTCGAACGAGAGATCCATCGCAACATCAACATACCAGCTAGCCACTAGGGATCGTGTGGGTTATATCTACACTAAAGACGTCATTTCATTTTAAGCGTATAACTGCAGGTGCAAACCAATTTTAAATTTATAAATTCGAGTTTCAGAAAATTCCAAATCTTTTTTCCTTGGATACATATGTGAGTTTTGTACGTGTATGGAAGTAATTGTAACAAACTATTGAAATTCACCAAATATTTTCATGAACATTTCATTATATTATTCATAATTATTTGAATTATACATCAAAAGATATTAAATCTACAAGTTTATACGGTTTTATGAATTTCTAAGTTATTTTTTAAATGGGAAAACCAAAAGACTGTAGCCCAAGTGCTACCCTGCCACGGGTCACTGACTTGTGGCTAGGGGCCATGTAGTAAGTCGGGCCCGCTGGTCAAATGTGACCGCGTTGACCCACACAGTTGTTTATATATAGTAAAATAAGGTGTACATAGTAGACATATACAAGTGTTGTTTGTTGTGGCCATCGACCGTATGGCTTTAGCATGTTATCCTTAGTTTGAATGCCACCCACGCCCTAGAAGAGTGTAGGCTAAGTGTATCAATGGGTTAATTGCAAAAAGTAACACTGACAAGTGGGACCCACATGACATAAGAGGGTAGACTAAGTGCATCAATTAGTTTAAGGGGTTATTTGAAAAATAATGGCCCTCATGTGATACGCACATGGTTATTTTGGTCAACAACCGTAAAACTGGTGTCCAATGTGCACACAAGTGATAGGTTGGACCCACTTGACAGAAGAGTGTAGGCTAAGTGCATCAGTCAGTGAAGGGGTTATTTGCATAAAATAACACCAACATGTGGGTCCCACCTAACAGATAAGGGTAGGATAAGTGCATCAGTTAGTTAAAGGGGTTGTTTAAAAAAATAGCCCAGAATGAGCTCACGTGAGTCGCATATGATTATTTTGGTCAACAAACATGAAAGTGACCATTGTTGCACACAACTGGCAGGTGGGACCCACTTTATAGAAGAGTGCAGACTAAGTGCATCAGTTAGTTAGTTGAAGGGGTTATTTGAAAAATATAACACTGATTAATGGGACCACTTGACAAAAGAGGGTAGGCTAAGTGCATCAGTTAGTTGAAGGGGTTATCTGCAATAAATAACACCGACGGGTGTTACCAACTTGACAGAAGAGGGTAGGCTATGTGCATCAGTCAGTTGAAGAGATTATTTACAAAAATAACGAGCCCGAATGAGCTCAACATGAGCCGCACACGATTATTTTAACCAATAACCGTGAAAGTGACCAATGTGCATGCATTTGTTCAGTTCTTACGTTCGGGTTCATCACCATTCGTGTGCAGTGTGCACCCACGGAAGCTCTGCACACCTTGCAACATCGACGCCCGGGACTCCCAACTCCACCGAACACCCCAGGCAACATCAACGTCTAATCATCGCAGCATGATAGCGCATACACTGCTAATCTAAATCACGGTGGCGCCAGCGGGTGGGCCAATATATTTTTCTTTCCAAATGGGATCACCCCCTTTCCATTAAATTGCTTCAATGGAAAATACAGAGTTCAAAGGTTTCACACAGGGGAAGGGAAAAGTGGGTAGCTAAACGGTAGGAAAACCCGCTATATGATCTCGGCTCGAGAACCACATTACGGAAAAAAAAACCTACCAGCTAAACTACCAAAAGAACATAACCAGGATAACAATGTTAAGTTTCAGATATAGGAGACCAAACGAAACCAAGCAGCCCAAACAGCCTTGACACAATACCAGCGGACACACACAAAACAGAAGCCCCCGCACATGTCAGAACAAACCATGTGTGATCATCAACAGACTGCAACCTCCACCAGGTGCTCCCTTGGAGTTGGAAATGGTAGTAACGAGCTCTGCAGGTTTGCTCACCAGTTTTCCGGCACCGCCTTTGATCATCTCGCCCTCCGCTGACTCGTATAGACCTGCCCAGTAACTTAAGAACAAGCACACAACATAAATTATTACCAAAGGCAACCTGGCAATTTTTCCATCAAAAGTGATCGAGGATGGCCCAACACACCGCAACTAACATCAGCATATGAATCTTATTTCCCCTAGGAAAGAATCTATGAAACCAAGCAATACTGTACCATAAAGATCTTGGGAAAAGCCTCGTTCTTATCATAGCCCCCAAAGACCCCCAAACAACCCGAGCAAACGAGCAGTAAAAAAAACAAGTGTTTAGCAATTTTAGGTTCCAAGCAAAAGGAGCAAAGAGGGTTACCAGGACATTTTATTTCTCCAACTTTTCTCTTGTAAGAATAGAATCACGAAAAAGTTGCCACATGAACACCTTGATTTTCAAAGGAAGCTTGCTTTTCCAGTTCGAACGATTTTTAAACCAGTAAGGTTGGATTCCAGCATGTGGCAAACCGATTTTGTGGAGAAGCAACCATTTGCGGTAAGAGACCAAATAACCTCATCATGAACCTCAGGTGTAACTAACCTTTTAGCACAATCGGTAATATACCCCCAATGATTATCCATCACTAGTGCCAATCCACGACAAATGGGACAATACAATTATTTTCTACCACCCTACAAAGGTCCAGTCTTGACCTTAACAGAAGTCAAACAGTGTAGGGTAGGAGACGCATAAGGAATGGCCCTTGAGCCACGGGTCTTTCCAAAACCTCACCAGGTTTCCGCTCCTCAACTTCACTTTCCTACCTAGCATATGGTTATGTTTAACTTTCAATAAAGCTTTCCAACAAGGTGAGTCAGAATATATACTCTCAACCTTAGGTACTAACTTATTTTGAGATATTTAGCTGTAAGTATATCTTGCCAAAGCCCATTTTTTTTTCTAACTTCCACCACTACTTTCACAACAGGGTCACATTCTGACTATGCAAGTTTTTCACTTAAGGCCATATTTGTTCTTAGATCGACAAATTCTAGACCACTTAACCATATGATATTTCTTTTTCTTATTGTTCCCAGCCCAAAATAATATTATCTTGTGTTCATCTAACTTCTCAATAAAAGATTTGCTAAGTAAAAACATATACATATAATAGGATGGAACTCCAATCAAACTAGAGTCCAAAAGTGCCAATCAACCCCAAGAGAATACTGCATCACTTATCCAACAGTCCAACATTTTTAACATTTTAGCATAAAATATTTCCAATCGATCATTTTCTGGTTAGAGAAGGTAAGAGGTACACCAAGGTACCTAAGAGGCAAATGCCCAACTTTGCAATTGAGCATATCCGAGTAAAAGGCAGCAATAGAGTTGTCACCACCTATGAGATAAATTTCACTTTTATCGTAGTTAATTTTAAAATCTGACATAAGTTCAAACATGTATACTAACAATTTCAGGTTTATAGTTTTCTCAACATCATGGGAAATGCAAAGGACAGTTTCATCCACATGTTGCAATATTTCCACCCCACTTTTAACCAAATCACGGGCCAGCCCATCAAGCAAGCCATTTTTTACGCTGTAATACCATTTTAGTGAGCACTTCTCCAATCATGTTAAACAACAAAGGGGATATAGGGTCTCTTTGCCTAACCCCTTTTGCACTTTGAAAATAATCCCCCACCTGGTTAACACTAACAATGCTATTATGAAGGATTTGATAAATCCAAGAGCACCACAAGTTATTAAGCCTTCTCTTTTTATGACAACAAATAAGATAGTCCCAGTTAAACATGGGAAAGTGCCCTGTTGGTTATATTAATTGGCACTAGCTCTCTGCAAATTTAAATGAGCACATATTCCATTCTCATCGGGTGAAAGAGGGAGAATACTTTTTCTTGGCATGAACCATAATAAACTTTAAACTACTTCCTCATGAGCTAAAACAGAGCACAAAACAAGTGTAATTTTGAAGGTTTTAAAGGTAGCACATGAGAAATTTTCTTTGGAGTGGCAGTTAAATACCACATATAGGTAGGTATGGTGGACACATTTGACAAACTTAGGTTTTTGGGAGTTGTATGCACGAGTAGAAATCATACTCAGTACATGTGAAGGCTAGCAAGAGACTGGGAGCGACAAATTAAGAGAGAAATAATGTCCATAATCATGCATAGCGACAAAAACATTATTTATCAAAGCATAAATGATACTACAAGTCAAAAACTAAATGATCATAGAGGCTAGACCTGACTGGTTTGATTCATAACATGGTGTAAGCATGCACCAAGTCAACCAAATAAAGCATTCAAAGGATAGTACAACAATATTACACTTCGATAAGATTAAAAAGAACTCATGATTTCTTTCAATGGCACATTAAACACTCTCAAATATTTCAGACAAGCCATGCTACATAAATAACTACTAAGCATAGAATTAAAATAATATCTAACATGACATGATAAAGTCTAAGCCACAATCTAAACAAGCTTTCCATTGCACCACTATAAGCATGAAATATTTT
Source organism: Alopecurus myosuroides (assembly GCA_028641055.1). Classification (NCBI taxonomy): domain Eukaryota; kingdom Viridiplantae; phylum Streptophyta; class Magnoliopsida; order Poales; family Poaceae; genus Alopecurus; species Alopecurus myosuroides. The sequence continues at coordinate 204,084,041 of CM054059.1, forward strand.
ACTCTTCTCCAACACCAATTAACTTACTTGAAACAACTCCCATATATATATTCAGCAAAGAACAAATATATAATCATATATAACTGAAGCAAACCAACAAGCTCTGAACAAAATACGAGCGTAAAACAAGAGGTAAACGTGATACTAGCAAAAAGTGAACACTCACAAAACAATAAGAGTGCAAACTACAGTGTTCTAAGCGATGAAAACGGAGCGTGTCTCTCTCCCAAACAAATATGATAGGATCCAACCATACACTACATCAAAGAAAACCAAAAAAAACTAAAAGTAAAAATAACTAACGCTCCAAGAATAACACATATCATATGAAGCAATAAAAATATAGTGTCTTGAAAGAGGACCTGATATTTTTGAGATTTTGTCCATCCTTCATCTCATCATATCATTCTTCTCTCCCTACACTTGAAAACTTCCTCCACACAAAACTTCTCATAATTTTTATTAGCAACGTTAGTGTAATCAAAATAAAAAATCCACCTGGGTTCAGTTTCAACTGAATTATAACACCTATTAAAGCATTATCTACTGTCACAACTTTGTTTAGAGCTCTTCCCCTCAAAAGAACGCCAAAATAAAAAGATTAAGAGGCAAATGCAAATATTGGCAGAAATCTGTCAAAACAGAACAACAGGTAAAGATCGATTTTTGGGAAAATCTTCTGTTGCTCAAATAAAAAAGTGAAAAACTAATGAAAGTTAGATAATAACCCGGGGAATGTGCAAAAAACATTACATCTCAATTCAGTGTTTTTGGTTGAGATAATTAATTTTTCTTGTTGGCAGCACAGAATCTATTTCAGGACAACAATTTCCCCAAACTTACTTCCTCCCTATTAGAGGCTACTCTTGGCACAAAAACTAAATAAAAAGGATAATGAGATGTTTATACATAGGTAAAAACTTCCAAGACTCAAAGAAAACAAAAGAATGGAAGCAAAAAGTATAATTGGTTGTCTCCCATAAGCACTTTTCTTTAAATCCTTTTAGCTAGGCATGATAATTGAGAAGATGCTCACATAAGAAATATGAATTGAAGCAAATGGGAGCATGAAGAAGAAAATATAAAACAAACTTAAGTATAACCCACTTCCTATGAAAAATAATCTTGTAACGAAACAAGTCATGAAAGAACAAAGCAACAAGCATAGAAAAGCAAAACAAGTGCAACTTCAAAAATTTCAACATAAAGAGGGGGAACTTAATATTGTTGAGATGCATAAAACTATATTTCCCTCTCTCATAATAACTTTAAGTAGCATAATGAATAAAATTAACAATGTAACTATCACATAAAACATTCTTATCATGAGCCACATGCATACAAGAATTAATACTCTCCACATAAGCATAGTCATTCTCATTAATATAGTGGGAGCAAATTCAAAAAATATCTATCATTATTATTCTCATCACCATAATCATCAAATATAGGAGGCATATTATAATCATAATTAATTTTCTCCTCAATAGTAGGTGGACTTAAAATATCATATTCATCATTGTAATCATCATAAAGAACTCCAACACGATAGACAAGTTGTACATTAGGGAGATGTTTTTTGGTAATCCCTCCATAATTATGAAAAGTTTCATGAGGATGATTGTAATTATAGCCTATGTCATAGTATTCTTTATAATAGTTATCAAAGACTGGAGGCATAGTATTAACATAAGCAATAGAATAGTTATCTTCCAAAGTGTGTTCATTTGTAAACATTTCATCATTTTTACTAGAAGGAGATGTATCAAACATATAATCATCAGTAGCAAAAGGATTTCCAAACACATAATCCACAAGCCTAGATATTTCTAAATCATCATTGGAAGGAACAAGGATAGTACTAATAGTACATCAATTATCATCATCATTTTCAGAATTGGTACCAAAAATATTTTCAATATCAAAAGTAGTGTGTTTCTCCCAATCTTGATCACTTTCATAACTAACAGGCATAGGAACATCATCAAGTTCAAATTCATCAGCATAAACTATAATAGGAGCAACATGTTTAGGGGAAGATACAGTTACCTCTCTCCTTTTACTCCTCCTCTTCTTCTTCTTCTTCTTCCCCTCTTTAGGAGGGAGAGGCTTGAAAGAAAGCTTTCCACATATCCCGGTTTATTGACAGAAACAATAGAAAAAACTTTGGAGGATTCCTCCTCTTCGTTAATAAGAGGAAAACACATATTAGTCCTCTCATATTTCGATAAAGTCTCATCTTTTATAATATTTTGTATGTAATTATTTGCATGGAAATTATTAACACAATAAAGATGACAACCATGCACGAAGCTATTCATATCAAGAGCACCCATATATACCAAAGAAGTTTTTCTTGATAACTTTTCATACCCCGAAAATAATGTAACTTCATCATGCTGATTAGAAGTGATCATGTTATCACAATACAAACTTGCAGTACTCATTGGATTTGAAAGCATGTTATCATAGCCTGCGCATTGAAAATTCAAATGACCCACTTTATAGTAAAGTTCACAAATAAAAGGATAGAGGGAACAAAAAATTTCACCAAGATCATTTAGAGCCCTGTCCCACGTACTAGTTTTATTATTATTGTGATGGATACAATATTATTCTTCAATTTGATTATTTTCACAAGGTTTAAGTGCTCCACAAAAATTAACATGCCTATAAGAAATAGTACTTTCAAAAGTTTGAGGATGTTTATTGCAATCATTAATAACAATTTCATTTTTCATGCATGTGTATTTAAAAAGTTCATGATACATGTCCCAATTTTCTTTAGGAACATTGACATGACAAGAAAAGGCTCTACAGTAATCAATGATAATTTGAGGATCAAGACCATATTTGGCACTAAGCTCTTGAAAACCGGCAATTTCAGCGAAAGACTTAATGCAATCATACTCATAGTTTATACCTGATTCTTTACCTTTATTGTTATCCCAATCTTCAGTATTGTTTTGAATTGTTTCAAGAAGATTTCACTTAGCTTCAACCTTCTTACTTGTGAAAGAACCCTCTGAACAGGCATCTATATAATCCTTGCAATGTCCTGAAAGCCTTGCATATAAATTAGTAACAATTATTTCCTCCAGAATCTCATGGTTAGGACATTTGAATAATAACATTTTTAGTCTCCCCCAAGCTTGAGCAATTCTTTATCCATCACGAGGACAAAAATTAATTCCTATCTAAATGCAGTTCATGAGGAGGATGAAATTTAGAGTTAAATAGAGATTGAAGCTCCTTCCACTCCAAATGATGAGGATCATCCAGTAGCTCATACCACTCCCTTGCTATATCCTTAAGTGACAAAGAGAATAGCTTCCTATTAACTTGGTCCATTGAAATACCTGCACACTTGAACAACTCGCATATTTCGTGCATAAAAAATAAATCATCACCAGGATGGACAGTTCCATCTCCAAATTAGCAGTTATTCATAACACGTTCAACAATTTTCATAGGTATTTTAAAAGGAATACTCTCAGTAGGGGGATTTAAAATATCACAAGCATCATTACAATTATCACATATGGGAGATGAAGTATCATTAGAGCAAATTTTCTCCTCTAAAGCTGGGGAAAAAAGACCATTTTTGTAAAAACTAGCTTCCTCAAGCTGACACTTTCCCATAACATTAGAAATAATGGTGTTCAAAGAATTAATGCTAATAACATTGCTATCACTATTATGCAAACAAACTTTGATAGGTTTTTATAATTTTCTCTTCAAAAGCATCATGTCCTAATTCAATATAAAGATTATAAAGCTCTCTCATTTTTTTCGTTTACATTAAAATTAAAGATAAAAACAAGGAAGAAGTAAAAATAAGCCTAATTAGTGAAAATAAAAACAAGAAACAAAAATATATAATTACATAATCTAAAGGAAATAACTTCGAGCACTCACACACCAGCAACAATAGTAGGATGTGAGTACCTTTTACCTTACCTCCCCGGCAACGGCGCCAGAAAAGGGCTTGATGCCTATGCACACTTCGATTCTTGTAAACAATGTAAGTGGATCACCCAAGGTTTATCGAACTCAGGGACGTAGAGGTCAAAGATATCCCTCTCAAGCAACGATGCAATTACGATACAAGAAGTCTCTTGTGTCCCCAACCCACCTAATATAATTGTCAGTTGTATAGGTGCACTAGTTCGGCCAAGAGATAGTGAAATACAAGTAATATGGATGATTATAAGTGATAATAGAAATCTGAAATAAAAATTGCAGCAAGCAAACATATAGCAGAAGTGGTTGTAAACGGTGTTTCAATAATTAAAAACAAGACCTAGGGATCATACTTTCACTAGTGGACACTCCCAACAATAATAAAATAATTGAATACATAAATATCTTCTCTTTACTATGCTACTCCGAGCCACTCTCCGGTTGGATAACAAACACCAATCATCGCGTAGGGCTACAAAGGCACACCTTAAAGTTTCATTCCCCACTAGGTAACCCCACACTGTCACCTTGGGCCCTAGATGGTTCCAGATAAACACCACAATTTCATAGGGTCATCCAACACAAAATATATAAGCCATGATAAGCCACACACGGTGCACACACTATCACCTTTACACCGTGGGACAAAGCTGTCTACGGAGATCACATTAACAATACCACTGAGTAGCATAATATATGAAGAGTAACATCTACTTATTCAACTAGATTATAAAGCTCATGACACATAAAGATCACACCATGGAGAGAGAGCTGAAACACATAGCTACCGGTAGAGCTCTCAACCTTGGGGAGAACTACTCCCTCCTCATCATGGGAATCAGGAAAGGCGATGGCGGTGGAGTCGTTTGAGATGGCTCCGGGGGGACTTCCCCGTCCCGGCAGGGCGCTAGAATAGAGATTTATGTCCCCTCATACTTGTCGGCGATGGCGGCCGAGCTACGGAACTTTTAGTGGATGGAGGCTGGATGTTTTAGGGTTTCTGCATCGAGGGGGGGAATAAATAGGCGAAGGGGCGATGTCGGTGAGTGCCTGAGGGGCCCACACCATGTGGTGGCGCGGCCAGGGGTGCGCCACTAGGTGGTGTGGCCACCTCATTGCCCCTTCCGAGTCTCCTTTGGACTCCGTTGACGTGCCGAAAAAAATAGGACCGTGGGATTTTGTTTTGTCCAATTCCGAGAATATTTTCAGAACAAATTTTCTTAAATAAAAAGCAACAGAAAACAGGAACTGGCGCTGTGGGCATCTTGTCAATAGGTTAGTTCATAAAGCACCCTGAAAACAAAGAAAAACATGTGAAAACATAAAGGTATTTGATAGAAAACAATCATGGATCATAAAAAATTATAGAGACGTTTGAGACGTATCAACATTTATCCTCCATTTCCAATACAATGATTATGATGTGTACTGCCTTCATGAGTGAGTAGTTCCATTAGTTCTTGGGGAGATAGGGAAACCCTAGTGCTACTATAAATTGAGATAAAGATGCAATGTTTTCTATTGACTAGTTTGTGATAACAATCGTCATGATATTGTGTGAAGTCGACCACATCAATATTGTGCCGTTAGGCCATGACATGTTTGTTCGTGTTGATTTGCGGCGGATCGAACGAGTGGGTATGACAGGACAAAACGCCGCCCCTCCTTTTTGCCAATATCTAACATGTGATCAACGGAGAACTCACAGTACCAATACCGCATCCAAGGGGAGACTCTTAATCACGATTTCCAGTAGGAATATCGCTTATCATCTGGGCTACGTGGTGGTTGTGAGTAGTGTGTAGCTCAGAGGCACTAGGGGCACACTTATACATGGAGCTCTTCCCTCACAAATTATTCATATGTAAACATAACACACACCCAATAAATTCAGAAATATTGTAGTGGTAGAACCACCCTTCCCAAGAATGCATTTAGCCCTATTGCAGTTCCAATCACTCAATCACCCATTGGCTGCTTTTATTTACCTTTTTGTTTAGTTTTATTTACTGTTTTATTTACAATATTTTACAACCATCATTTCCACTACTTTTATTGTTTATTTAGGATATAAATAGTTTATAAATTACCAACAAGAGTGGGTTATCAAAGATACACATAAGGAACCATTTCCATAGCTCCACCGTGGTTCGATACTCTTACTTAGAAACTAGCTATAACAACCCTGTGCACTTGCATGTATCACCTAGTCATACGCTCTAGCTATATGGATGTAATCTCACCGTCACGTGGATGAACAAATCACGATCTAGATACATACGCCTCAATCCATCTCTTTGGAATGCCTAATGTACACCTTTACAATCATCGTTTCACGATGTGACGTTGATGCAATCAAAACAACCTCCAAGACAGTGATTAAATATGATCTCATGGTATGAGGATTATGATATTATATCTTGCTAATATTACAACGATGAACATTGTGACACGGTGACATTGCAATACTTATAAAGGATATGTCCATCGTGTCATTCAACTAATGAAATGACCTCATTGTCAATTGACATAAATGTCACATGATCGTGAAACCCTCGATCATCAATTGCGCAATGAACTAGTTTTTTTTAGAGGATTACTAGGTACTCTGGTTTGTTTATATATCACACAATTATTAACGTTTCCTATTAACACAATTATAGCATGACATACATTTATTATAAACTTTTAGTGAGATATGATAAATAAAATCTTATTGTTTATTTGCTAATAGAGTATATCTCTTTTAGTCTCGCACTTGCACTAGAGTACAAATAAACTAGATGCATCATAATACCTTATCATATAAGTGTTTCTAATAATGCTTGCTTGTGGAAGATGTTTTGTCGATGGTCTGTACAATACAATTCCGTATGTTCTTTGCAAATCATCGATGTCACCTTGTTTGACATTATTCTGACATTACGATAATATGCAAGGATATAATCATATTGCAACTAGTGAGACTTTTGTTTCCCTTCTGCACTTTATTAATCAAACATACTAGAAAAACACTTAGTTGGAGAACAGACTTTCTGTACCAATGTATTATATTTTATTCCTTCGAAGCATTCATATTCTTCTAAATCAAGTATAGATTTTCATACCCTATTTCACATCACCTTGATGCTTCCACCAAGCTTATACGATTTCAAATCCGTTTCGATCATCCAACTTGATGTTTGAAACTTTCTAGCGTAACATTTCGTATTAGATCCACCTATCTTAACATATGCCTAATTTCATGCTAGCAAATTTACAATAAATTTACATAACATTCGTTCTTCGTAACAACATATGAATTTCCCAATTCATTTCAGCATTTGTTTTTCATAAGAACATGGGTCATATTATGTTGATCATATAACATGGTTTTATATGTTGCTAACTATGATCTGTTCATAGTGATGCATCATATCCTATAACCATATTAATTAAATGTTTTATATTTCTAATCAAGACTTTTTATTGGTTTATTCTATTTTGACTCCTTGGAATCTTATAAAACATCTCAACAATAAATGTTTACTTTCAAACATTACTTCCTTCCTATAATTACTCCTAATTAATCCACTAGTGACACTTATTATATGCCATTCACACATAACGATTAAGCTCTAATGCTCTTAGACGTGATCACACGCTCGTTGGGTTGCCTCAATAGAAATTTCCCCCAATTGTGGAACCAGGGTTTATCGACCAGTGGGACTTCAAAGACTTGGAGAATGTTTCTTGTTGTCTAGCGCATCAACAAGCCTGGAACCTGCACACAACACACAAACTCTATCTTGTCCCAAAGTTTTCGAGAAGGTTGTCAGTCTTCTCGTCTTGCTGAAAACTAGAGAGTTAACGTATAGAGTAATGGAAAGTAAAAATGTATAGTAAGGAAACAATAATGGAAGTTCTTGAAAGAAGGTTGCAATAATCAGGAAAATTGGCCCATGGGCCTTAGTTTCACTAGTGGTGTCTCTCCAAAGAAAACAAACATTTTGGGTGAACAAATTACAGCTGAGCAATTGATAAATCATGAACATATACAATACTATTATGAAAAGATATAGTTAACGGGTTCTAACATTGTAGGCATTACGTCAAGCCAAATGGACCTCTCTCCAGCATGCATCCATATCTAAAAGTACACCTCAAGAAAGCTATCCAGCAAATCCATCTGGTATTAAGTTGCAGCAACAGAGTGATTGCTTTGTGTGCAACAGACAATTGCATTAAGTGAAGTACGTAATGTAAGTAATGGTTATTGTCCATAGACAAGAGCATTGTTGTTTTCTCCCTAGTGGCAACAACACATCCCCCGTCCGTCACGTTTCCTTCACTCGAGCACAGATCTAAGGGAGGCATGAACCCACTATGTAGCATATAAACCCTCTCTTGGAGGTGAAAACAACTACGTGGCCAAGGTAATCATAAACACTAGAGAGCCTTGCAAGACGATATTAAAACTCTCTACAAATAAAAGTTAAGAATCTTAGATTGACAAGAACAAAATAATCGTAATCTCATGGTTCATCGGATCCGAACAAACACAACATGCACAATACATAACGGTGGTCTTGATCATGTGAGGCAGCTCACGAGACTCTAAACATGGACGCATAAAAGATAGAACTACCAACTAGCTACTGCTATGGACCATCGTCCTGAGATGAACTACTCACGCATCATCATGGAGATTCCCCCCTCCGGTAGGGTGGCAGAACAGGGTTGTAGAAGCCCTAGATTTACTTTCGAGGTGACATCGCCTCTCTGTATGTTTCTTGGAAAATAACTCCGTCCCCGATAAAATTTGGGTGAGGGAAGCTTATAGGCGAAGAGGCGACGAAAGGTCGTGGCTAGGGGGCCAGGGGCCCACCAGTCGCCTAGGGTGGGGCAACACCTAGCACCCCTGGCCCCCTCTAGCTCTTCTTTGGACATTATCTTCGTTCTAGGTAATAAAAACCGATCTCCGTGGATTTTTATACCTTTCCGAGAATATTTCTTTAAGAACTTTTTTGAAATAGGAAAACAGCAGAAAACCGCAACTGCCATGGGGCATCTCGTTAATAGGTTAGTGTATGTAAAAATCCGGAAAATGGAGGAAAATGTGGAAAGCATAAAGGCATTGGATAGAAAACAAGCTTGAAGCATAAAACATTATAGATACGTTTGCAACATATCAGCATTCCCAAGCTTAACTCCTGCTCGTCCTCGAGTAGGTAAGTGATAACAAAATAATTTTTGAGGTGACATGAAGCCAACACAATCTTGATCAACGTTATGCAAAATCATTGTAAGCTGAGATCAATGTACTTTAATAAAAGCATGATAAATATTATTTGAACTAATATAAACTTAGCAACTATGTTGAACATGAAAAGTAACACAAGTAATTGACAATGAGTAATAATATATTGAAAGTGATACGTTTGTTTCAATCATAAAGAAAAACATAATAAAGTGTTATCCTTATTTTCCTTCGCGTGGTAGCAAAACATAAATGCAAGGACACCTTCAAAAGTTCAGATGGCGACTAGATACAAATAATTTGAGAGCAAGCAATACCATTATCATGAATCAATAAATAATAATTTTTGGGACTATGCACATTATACTCAGAATGACAACTATGCTCTCTTAATCAGTGCAGAAAGTAAGAAGATGAAGACTCAACATAAAAGTAAAAGAAAGGCCCTTCGTAGAGGGAAGCAGGGATTACTCATGTGCTAGAGCTTTTTATGTAATAAAACCGAGGTATTGAAAATATAATTTTGAGAGAGGTGTATGTCTATGTCAACAAATGGTATTAAATGTCTTTTCATGTTTAATGGCTTCAAGAGTGGCTACCATAGGAGAATCATAACATTACCCTTTCTCCTTTGTTTCCACAAGCTAAGTTCATGATTTCTCAATCCATAGTGTGAGGAGATTTAACGTGATTTTTTTCGCTTATCTTTTGTGCGCTAGGCACCCAAATGCCTGCTATTTTTGCAATATTAAGAACTAGCACATTCTTCATGATAGTCCAGTGTGAAGCCATCAAACATGAAGACATAATAAAGCATTTAATACTTCCTCATCATCTAAAACAGGAACACAAAACCGGCTTAATAATTTTTAAGGTTTAAAGGTAGCACACAAGAAATGTACTTGGAGTAACGGTGAAATACCACATATAGTTAGGCATGGTGGAAACATTGGAAAATTTGGTTTTTTGGGAGTTGGATGCATGAGTAGAGCTCATACTCAGTACAGAGTGAAGACTAGCTAGAGACTAGGAGCGACGAACTAAGAGAGCAATAACGATCATAATCATGCATAGCGACAAAACATTATTAATCAAAACATGAAGTGATATTACAAGTCAAAAACTAAATGATCATCAAGGCTAAAGTGACTGGTTTAAAGTCATAACATGGTGTGAGCATGCGTCAAGTCAATCCAAATAAATCAGTCAAAGGAGAATACCACAATACCATGCTTCAATATGAGGAAACAACACATGATTTAATTTCAATGGCACATTAAGCACTCTAAGTTATTTGAGAATAGCCACAATACATCATATAATAATAAGAACATAATTAAAATAACATCTAACATGGATGCCAAAGTCTAAGCCACAGTCAAAACAAGCTTCCTATTGCACCACTATAAGCATGAAATATTTTACTCTTCACAAACACCAATCAACTTATTTGAAACAACTCTCAAAGAAAATAATCATTAAATACCAGAGATATAATAATATAAAACTAAAGCAAACCAACAAGCTCTGAACAAAATTCAAGTGAAAAAAGACCTAAACAAAGTATTAGCAAACACTGAACAGTCACAGAACAATAAGGGTGAAAACTAGAGTGTTCTAGAAAATGAAAACGGAGCGTGTCTCTCTCAAACTAAAATATGCTAAGATCCAACCATTTACCTAAGAAATAAAATAAAACAAACTGAAATCAAAATAAAATTACGCTCCAAGAATAACACATATCATGTGAAGGAATAAAATTGTAGTGTCTTGAAAGAAACCTAATATTTTTGTGGATGAAGAAGGGGATGCCTTGGGCATCGCAAATATTTGATGATTCTACTTCTTGGATATGTCTTGGTGTGACATGTGTATCCCCAAGCTTTAACTTTTTCCCATCCTTCATCTTCCCATATCATCCTTCTCTCCCTACACTTCAAAACTTCCTCCACCTGTAACTTCTCAAATCTTCATTAGCAACGTTAGTGCATCCTAATAATATATCCACTTGGTTCAGTTTCAGCACAAGTATAACACTTCATTTAAAACATTAACTACTGTCAAAAATTATTTTAAGAATCTTCCCCCTATAGAATCACAAAATAAGAAGATTAAGAGTCAAATGCAAATATTGGCAGAAATCTGTCAAAACAGAACAAAAGGTAAAGATTTTTATTTCGAAAACCTTCTATTGTCAAATCAAAAGTAGTCAACTAACTAAAATTAGATAAAACCCCGGGGCAGGTTCCTAGAAAATATCAAACATTCCTCTCGCGTTCTGGTTGAGAGAATCGAGGTTTTTGGTGAAGCGCAAAAATCTAGACAGGAAACTGCAATTTCCACAAATCACACTACCTTTCTAGTAGAGGTTACTCCTAGCACAAAAACAAAATAAAAGTATAAGGAGCGGTTATTACAGAGATAACAACTTCCAAGACTCAAATAAAACAAAATAAACTGAAAGAAAATAAAAGCAAAACAAAGTGGGTTTCGTTTTAGCTAGGCATGAAGAATGAATCAAGTATTATCAATTTTCTTATCATCGAGGTCATCAAAAATTTCTTCAACAGCATCCCTCAGCAATATAATTGTTTTAGCAATATTTTGCATAATGTAATAAATTTTATCCACCTGATCATCCATCTTATTATCTTTCTCCTTTTGTTCCTGAATTTTAGATATATTTTTCTATATAGCGCCCAACCTTTCTAAAACTTGTTCCATAGAAATATCAGGTTTGATCTCATCGCAAGTGGTGTTTCCTAATAAAATTTTAATAGCCTAAGCCTCTAAAGTAGGGGCTCCTAGAAAATCCCCTCTTGTTAAAGTGTAAAAAATAAACCTATACCACATGGTGACGCCCACATAAAAGTTTCTAAGGAGATCTTGGTGGTATGTTTTTAGAGGACTTATTTTGAGCATCATTAATTCTATACCAAGCATCTTTTAAACTTTCCTCACCTATTTGTTTGAAGGTGAGGACCTCAGCCTCGTGAGACATAATAAAAGGAGTAGAGCTAGACATAATAATAATAATAATAATATAAACTTGATGCAAATAAAAGACTAGAAACTAGAAAACTTTTTTTTTTGGATTTTCGATAAAGAGAAAACAAGACTAAAAATAGTAAACTAAGCAAGAACAAAACAAAAGAAAGAAAGTGGAAGTGTGAGACCTCCCTTGCAGCAAGCTTGAAGTCCCCGGATCACACGCTCGTTGGGTTACCCCAAGAGGAAGGTTGATGTAGTCTAGCAGAAAACCCCTAATTGTCGAACCAGGGTTTGTCGACCTAGTAGGACTTCGAAGACTTGGAGAGGGTTTCTTGTTGTCTGGCGCGTCAACAAGTGTGGAACCTGTACACAACACACAAACTCTATCTCTTCCCCAACTTTCCGAGAAGGTTGCCAGTCTTCTCGTCTGGCTGAAAACTAGAGAATTAAACGTATAGAGTAATGAAAATAATAAGAGTAAAAACAATACAACAAGGAAACAATGATGAAGGTGCTTTAAAGAAGGTTGTAGGAAAATAGGATCGGGGGCTACAGTTTCACTAGTGGTGTCTCTCCGAAGAAAACAACATGTTGAGTGAACAAATTACAGCTGGGCAATTGACAAATCATGAACGTATAAAAATACTATTATGACGAGATATAGTTCACGGGTTATAACATTGTAGGAATTACATCAAGGCATGACCGCTATCCAGCATGCATCCATATCTAAAAGTCCACCTTAATAAAGATATCCAGCAAATCCATCTGGTATTAAGTTGTAGCAACAAAGGAATTGCTTTGTGTGCAACAGACAATTGCATTAAGTAAAGTACGTAATGTAGACAATGGTTATCGTCCGTAGACAAGAGAACTACTGTTTTCTCCCTAGTGGCAACAACACATCCCCCATCTGTCATGTTTCTATCACTCGAGCATAGATCTAAGGGAGGCATGAACCCACTATCTAGCATATAAACCCTCTCTTGGAGGTCAAAACAACTATGTGGCCAAGGTAATCGTGAACATCGGAGAGCCTTGCAAGACAATATTAAAACTCTCTACAAATATAAACGAAGCATCTTATATTGACATGGACAAAATAATCATAATCTCATGGTTCATCCGATCCCAGCAAACACAACATGGATAATACATAACAGTGGTCTCGATCATGTGAGACAGCTCACAAGACTGTAAGCATGGAGGCATTACAGAAAGAACTACCAACTAGGTACTACTATGGATCCATAGTCCCAAGATGAACTACTCACACATCATCGTGGAGGCAATCATGGCGATGAAGAGGCCTCCGGTGGCGATTCCCCCCCCCTTTGGCAGGGTGCCGGATAGGCCTGCAGAAGTCCTAGATTTGACTTTCGAGGTGATGGCGCATCTCTGCATGTTTCGTGGAAAATAACTCCGCCCCCAATAACATTAGGGTTGAGGGCATCTTATAGGCGAAGAGGCGACGAGAGGCGGTGGCCAGGGTGCCTAGGGGTCAACCAGGCGCAGCCTAGGGAGAGGCCGCACCTAGCACCCCTGGCTTCCCTTCGGCTCTTCTTTGGACTCCGTCTTTGTTTCGGGTAAAAAACGATCTTCGTGGATTTTCAGCCCTTTTGGATAATATTTCTTTAAGAAGTTTTCCGAAATACAAAAATAGCAGAAAACAGCAACTGGCCTGGGGCATCTCGTTAATAGTTTAGTGTATGAAAACATACGGAAAAAATGTTAAAACATGTGGAAAACATAAAGGCATTATAGAAACAAAGCATGGAACATCAAAAATTACACATATATTCGCAACGTATCAAGATCTCACTCAAATATGGCATCTACTTATTTTATTAGGAAAAATCTCTAGCTCCCACTCAAATATGGCATCTACATATTTTATTAGGCAAGTTATTCATCTGCCACACAATTTCATCCAAGTCCTTTCGATAATTTCAATTTTCTCTATCATCTTGTTCCAGTATCGGTTGAAATGCGCAAAATCAATTAATTAGTTTCCTCAGAATGTAAAATCTAAAGATAAGATCAAAGTATCCGACCTTTGGGAGGAATTTACAATATAAGGGAAACCTGTATTCCAGCTATATAATTCCAAACTAAGTAAGTTGTAATTCCTAAGTAAGAGTCATAAATTCCTTGACCAATCATCAAGTCCAAATTCAAGCTACGATGTTTTGGTACTCTGCTAATAAAAATATAATAGAACAAACATGTCTACATTAATGTAGTCAAAACATTTATTTTGTCTAAGAAAATATTTATGAAAAAATTCGCTTTATGTACCTTCTAAAGTTTCATTCCTCCCATTTAACCTTTAAAGGGAATTAAGTAAAGCCCTTTTAGTTAATGAGCTCCAAGTAACTTTTATCTTGCAATCTCTAATGTAACTTTAATTAGAGGATTTATGACTCTTAGTCATTTCTCGTATTTTAGGATCATTTTCTTTGTAGTATCATGATAATTAATCAGCAACTTGGCAGAAAATATTCTTCATGCCTATTTTGTTCTAGTTGCATCATAAAATTAATCTGTGACTTGACAGATAATATTATTGATGTTTACTGTATTCATTTTTGAGGAAAAGCTCTTCAATGAAATATTATGATCCCTATCACTAATTTCATTTCCATTTGAAGAGTTTTGTTTTCGGATTGTTTCCGTTATGCTACTCAACAATGTGTGGATACAAGGTTAATTACCTCGTTCAAGCTTACGCTCTCTTCCATTAACACTTTCCTCGGAGAAAACATTTTCTCACAAAACACCAATTATAGCAATACTTGTGCATTTTATCGGTACTTGGTTATAGGAATATGTGATAATAAAAGATTATGAATATTCTACAAATACCTTATTCATGTTTGGTTTCATATTATCGAATAATTTTATAAACCACGACATCTCATAACTCGTATGTTGTCGTTTTCATGAAGTTTAGATGAAATATTTTCTAAAATGGGTGCTTAATATTTCTAACGAATTACTCTAAATTGATAATTTTTAAGACCATACTTCATCATGATAGAGTACGACTATATTGTTTATTCATATCAACAACTTGATGTGCATTATAATTTGTGGAACAATTTCTCACAAGTCTTTTGTGCTAAAAAATATAACTAAAAATTCATGTCACTTTGATCAAATCATGGGGACTTGATTTTCTTGTTGATTTTATTCCCACCGTCACTCTAAAAGATGTTTGATCTCATCAAAAATTTCCAGACTACTCTCACTTGAGAGTCAAATAATGGTTACGATAATGATTTCCACTACTTGTTGAATTCACTAATCATTATAGATGATATTCAACAATTCTGTTTACATTGACAAACAATATGCGGATATTTTAATCATCTTATCTTAATAGACATGGCTTGCATATTTTTAATAGATCAACAAGTCTAGAGATACTATACAACACCAATCATGACTAAAATTTCTAGTGTCATTTTGAAAGGATGTCATTATTAACTTTGGATAATTTTCTAGCACTTCTATTATCATCGAGATTATCATAAGAACAAATAAATTGCAATCTAAATATGACCATAAAAAGAATTTATCCATAATGATAATAAAAGCAACTCCTTGTTCATATATATGAATCACTCTCCCGCGAATAAAACTCACACTCACACTTATTACAAAAATTCTTATTCAAATCCACTAATAAAACAATAAATGTAGAGCGAGAACGTCGCCTGCCATCAGCCATTGCTTGCTATCAACATGAATTGTCGCCTGATCAAACCATCTTCAAGCAGGTCATGTTTTCATAAAACAGATTAAGTATGAAATACTCAAAAACTGCAATAAGTGTATAAAATAAAATTTATAACTGATATATCAAATATACCTTCTTCGTCAATGATTTCACCTACAATAGGCTCCACCTAAACATTCCTCAACTGGCTCATCAATTCGATAAAAGTGATTGATTCACGATTAGCGACATATCCATGGACATAGCTGCTGTAGCTTGGAGGAAGCGAGCGCAACACCCCTTCTATCGCAAAGTCATTAGTCATCTAAAAGCTAAAATCAACTATGAGGTGCTTATGAATGTCGTACATTTCCTTCTGGTGACTCTGAAAACAAGTGTTCTCTTCCATCTTGGTAGACAGAAAAGTATACAGACACTTGTACTTCATTAACCTGACCTGTCCTATGAATAAATCCTTGAGCTCATCAATCATATCATAGGGCTCAGTGTTTCTGAAGAGATACTTCAGCTGGCTCATCATGCCACTCAACATGAGGAACTAAACAGTGATAACTCTATCCCAACGGTCACGAAAATTATCTTCCTCCTCTTGAGTTGTTGAGTCATCTGGTTTATCTCCTAGTGGTCCTTCTATCACGTCGAGCAAGTCACTAAATCTAAGGACACTCTGAAAGTCTATGTACTAGTCTATGAAGTTTGATCTATCCACATGAAGTAGTGGACGTTGATAGAACGGAGCAGGGACGGAGGCAGAATTTGAGCATGAGGGGAGCGAAGATATTTTTGCACATGCTATAGGTGAATTAAAACAAAGCTAACTTTTTAGTTTCGAAGTGCTTATAGATCTAGCAAACTTATTGAACTGTTTTGCAGGCCAAAAAAGTTCATTCTCGATATGTTATAATATATGCTTTCACATAAATTTATTCTAAATATAGACTGTTTTGGAGTACCAAAAACGTAGTCTCCTCCATCCACATGAAGGAAAATTGAAAAAACAAATTGATCTTCGATTAATCCATTGTTTTATCAATTCCACATTAGGAGACAAGGCATCATGTGATTTACAATGGGTTGTAGTATCTAATTTATTATGGATCCAAATACTATAATAACTAGTAGTTCAAATAACTGTAGTACTCATATAAGAATTTACCTGGTTGAAGTATAAGGCTCCGGCGGATGGATACACCGGTGGTGACAAGCACTAGCCGCGCCATCACGGAGATCGTTCTTTGACGAAGGTTGAGCACCCAGCGTGGGGGCGGCTGCGTTATGCGGTAGCCTGGATGGCGGCAATCATCTAAGATGAATCGGAAGACAATGGATAATCTCATCCAGGCAGCAAGATTTTTTTTATCAAATACTAACCTTAATGGGCTGTTATAGGCCTATTGGGATTTTTTTCACGTAGCACAGAAAGCTGCGCACATCTAACCTATTTCTCTGCCTAATGCCGAGTAGTAATCGCAATTAGCCGTGGTATGGCGTACGAGTACCCAGATACCCAGTACTACGTACAAATTTTTCTAGGGGGGGTGGGTGAAGGTTGGGGGATTCTAGCCCCTGCTAGCACCCTGGATACGACCCTGGAACGGAGTGAAGTCGTAAATGGGAGGAGCAGGATATGCCATCATATATATTTTCAAAGAATAAGACTAAGTTTATAATATTAACGAGCTCCATTCATCACATTTTGAATGAACTCTACTAAGAATATTATCTCTAAAAAACAACTTAGTGACCACACGATCCTAATCCACTATACCACCACCGATCGTCACAGCCGGCCTCATAGCTTTAAAGGTAAACTCTACTAGGTCAATCACATCAACTATACGACTTATGCTTAACCTTTCAGTAATCTATGTTCCGAGGCCATGTCTGTAGATGCTAGCCTCGTCAATCTAACATTTAGTGTATTGAATTGTATACATGGCTTACACCCACTGTATGCGAACGCATAAGTGAACCACCTGATCGTCACAACCCACTTCACTATTGCAGATTTTCTTGGTGGAGACACTTAAAGGAGAACATGACATTGGTATTAAGTGTAAGGGATTATCTTATATAGCTAACACCGTATATTAACATATTATATACAAGAAATATAAGAATCAAAGGACACACACAAATAACATCAAATATATTAAAGTGTTACATGATATGGTGTTGCGCCTTGATCTCCATCGTGCGCTCCGGCATAGCACCAAGTCCATGACACCTCCTTCTTGCCGATAGTTTAGAACAATTGAAATAAACTAACCTTGACCATATCATATCAAAAGTCTCTGTAAAATAAAGTTAGACGCTTCTACTTTATCTTCTGCATGGTTTAGGTGGTTGCTAAGCCTTTCGTAGAAAAACCATTTCTACCTACGAACTTGAACCACAACATCGATTGAACAATTGTCTCTAGTGCACCCCTTTCGGGGTCCTCCATTGCAAATGACATATAAACTATCAAAGGAGAGACAGACAACCGCTGGCCACATACATGGTACAAGCGATGTGTCAGGTGTGGAACCAGTCTCATGTAAGAGTATGCGTAAAATCGCTTCATGCCGCTTCATCCAACAATGCCGCGATATGAAAAAGTACACGCTAGAGGATAAAAATTCATAATATCGATGTCCACATTCAACAAGTGTTCTAACCATATCATCAATACTACGCATAGATCGTCTCTGATACCACCGAAGGGGTTCGTAACATAATAAAAAAGAATCCCTACCGGTGAACTCCAGAAACTAGTCACAATCTATCTACTAGTAATGTGGTAACAGTTATGGTGTTTTGGTAGCATTACCTCTTGTAGACAAAAACGCGGGAATTACGGTCCCGCACAAGCGTTGATGAAGAAGACGACAAAGCCGACCACAAGATCGTGAAGAACTTGATGATTTGATGACGACCACGGTGCAACGACGGTGTTGCTAGCGTTGAAATTAAAATTCCTCCAAGTACTCGCACGCGTATGATGCTTGACGTCGACTCCCGTTCTCCGATCCAGCGGAGTTTGTGGAAGTAGATATCCTGGAGGGAATTCTCCCAGAACGGGTGTGGTCTGAAGAGGGAGAAGTCACCCGCACATGGCCCAGACTTTAGGGCCACGCACCGGAAGAGGGAGACAGTGGCTGGAGGGAAAAACCTCGACCGACTATTTTATTCGGAATTTCCTCATTTTTTTCTATAGAAAAGTGCACGTATGCCTCTCTTTATATAGGAGGAGGAGAGGAGCACCTCCCTTTTAAGTCCCAAATGTGTGACAAAACGAGGAGGTGGAGGGCCAATCTGTACCCCTCCTCAGCCGCATGGGACCCAAGGCCCATGAGGGGGATGTTAATCCCCTTTCTAGGTTGCCTCCTTTTTTTATTATTATTTAATATTAAATTAATTAATATATTTAATTTATGTTAACATTAAATTAACATATAAATATATTTAACTCATAATCAATATATTTATATATATTATATAATTAATGTGACTCTAGAACTCCTTTGGATCACCCCGAACTCCTTCGGTCCTCTTTAGAACAATTCCGTTGTTTTTCTCATTCTCCGAAACCCTTTCGGTCTCTCTTATTCTTTACTCCGATAATTTCGATGTTTTCTCTAACGATCTCCGAGCATCATCAAGATCTTAAGTGTGTTACCCCTGCGTCGGGAATACTTCATACATGATCGAGAACCCTCTCTGATCAATGATCAATAGCGGGACCTGGAAGCCCATAATGACCCCTGTACATTCCAGAATTAAATGTCGTTGAACCATGATCATAGTGTCCTATTACTTTTGTTACTCGGATACATATCTTGTCCGAGGTATGATTGTTGACTTCTTTATATAATATTCAATCTCGTTACGGACAAGAATTTCTTTAATCGTTACCGTGATATTACATCCCCATGACCTAGTCATACGCTGGAGCTATATGGATGTCATCTCACCGAGTGGCCCCAGAGTATCTCTCCGTCGTGTGGATGAACAAACCCAGATCTCGATACATACGCCTCAACCCATATCTTTGGAATGCCTGATGTACACCTTTATAATCACCCTTTCAGGATGTGACGTTGATGCTATCAAAACAACCTCGAAGACAGTGATTAAATATGATCTCACGGTTTGAGGATTAGATACTATATCTTGCTAATATTAGAACGTTGAACATTGTGACACGATCACATTACAGTACCTATAATGTCCATTATCTCATTCAACTAATTAAATGAGCTCATTGTCAATTGACATAACTGTCACATGATCGTGAAACCCTTGATCATCAATTGCCCAATGAACTAGTTTGTATATAGGGTTACTAGGACTCCGATTCTCTTTCAGTCTACCCCTCTGCGCTCGCCTGCCACCTCGTTGGGCAGATGTGATGACCGTGGACGTGTGTCAAGCATGCAAGGCGACAAATGTGGCTTCCCCTTAAATATAAAAGGAGGGCCATGTCCCTCGATAAAGGGTTGGCTCAGACTTGATTGGTTTACATTGGATGAAAGTTTAGATGGGTGGCCAAAAGGTCGGCCATTAGGTAGCGAAGAGAGAGACTAGACACACTGAAGGTCAGCTGGCTTAAGACAGTTGGCCAGGAGAGCATGGTAGGGACCCGGGAAGCATGCCGCTCCTAGTGGAAATAGCTAGATCCAATATTGTAACCTTGTACACACCATCAATGCCAGATCAGACAAGCAGGACGTAGGGTTTTACATCTTCGGATGGCCTGAACCTGGGTAAAAAAACTGGCATTCGTGTTTCCCTTCCAAACTCGTCGTCATCAGCCCCCCGCACCATGATGCAGAGGTCTCCATCTCCAACTGCCGTTTAGGGACGGAAGAGCGTAAGAACGGATCTTCTCCTCGGTGTCCGCGTTAAAACACGCGACATGAAGAGATATCACTATGGCCCCCGGTCTATTCTTTTACATTTATTATAACCTTATTTACGTGTTTTTCCATCACTTGCTTGTTTACCATTTTACTTTTCATCTCAAAACACATCATATGTTTAATATTTTTTTCCAACAAGACGGTAAGGTTGACGACCTTATTGGAAAGCTGGGGACAAAAGGGAGTTTGTGTTTTGTGTGCAGATTCACGCTCGACGTGCCACGAGCACCTCGCTGATGGCCACTGAGTGCAATTTGCTGCTACGCTACTTGGAGTTCCCCAACGGGTGTGTGATTCACACCATCAAGCATAGTTTCTGGCACTGTTGATGGGGCGCTCTAGCAACCGTGCCAAAACCGCGCGCGGGAAAACCATTGCCGCCCGCGGGAGAAAGCGGCATCACCCGTGTTTCTTGCCGAGCGGCCTCCAGCGCGTTGAAAAAAATCTGCCGCTCGCGCCACGCCAATCACCACTGGAAGTTTCCGCGCTCGCGCCTTCTCTTCTCGTCCCTCACCCGCCTCTTGAGCACCCCACCACCAACTTCCTCTCCAGCCGCGCCTCCTCCCCTAACCATGCCACCATGATGCTGGCAAAGCGTGTTGGGAAGCCCAAGAGGAGGGTGTGATGAGCACAACGGTAGAAATTTCCCCTTAGTTAAGAACCAAGATTATCAATCCAGTAGGAGAAAGAGGATCTTCGGAAGGTTGATGTCACTGACGGTGGTGATGGCGCCTCACCGGTGTCAGCAACAACGCGGAACCTGCACACAACACAACCAAAATACTTTGTCCCAACGGTACTGTGAGGTTGTCAATCTCACCGGTCTTGCGGAAAATAAAGATTAGACGTATAGTGTGGAAAATGGTGTATGCTTGCAGTAAGTAAAGAAAGCATGAAATTGTAGAGGTTGTTTAACAGTGTAGGAAAATGGACCGGGGTTCATAGGTTCATCAGTGGTGTCTCTCCATAAAAGATAGCATAATGGGTGAACAAATTACAACTGGGCAATGGACAAATAGAGGGTGCACCGTAGTACACATTCATGACATGATGACTAGTATGATATTTAGTGCGGGCATTACAACAATATACATAGACCGTAATTGAACTGCATCTATGACTAATAATCCACCCTCAGGTTATCATCCGAACCCCCTTAGGTATTAAGTTGGAAGCAACAGATAATCGCATTAACCAATGTGCGTAATGTAAGAAATGTTTGTACACGCGGGCACTCACACCACTTTTTTCTCCCTAGTGGCAACAACACATTCTCCTCCGTCACGTTTCTGTCACTCGAGCACAGGCGAAAAGGAGGCATGAACCCACTATCGAGCATAAATACTCCCTCTTGGAGTCACTAGCAACTACTTGGCCAGAGCAACCACTAGGAACGGAAAGCATGCAAGATCACAAATAACATATGCAATAAAGACTATAATCAACTTGGCATAAGTTCAATATTCATCGGATTCCAACAAACACAGCACATAGAATTACATAGGAACAATCTCGATCATGTTAGGCAGCTCACGAGATCTAAACATTGAGGCATACGAGGAGAATACAACCATCTAGCTACTGCTATGGACCCGTAGTCCAAGGATGAACTAGTCACGCATCACTCCGGAGGCAGGCATGGTGATGAAGACGCCTCCGGTGATGATTTCCTCTCCGGCAGAGTGCCAGGAGACAGCTTCAGAACTCCCTGATCTAGGGTTGACGACGGCGGCGGTTGCGGAACTTTTCGGGGATATTTGATCAGGTGCCTAGGGTTTTCCTTCGGAGGGGAATAAATAGGCGAAAGGGCAAAGGCGGTGGAGCCCTGGGGGGCCCACACCACCCCCCGGCGCGGCCAAGAGGGGCGCCGCCCTATGGTGTGGGCCCCCTGAGGCCCCTCTCCGGGTCTCTTCGGGACTCCGTGGAACCTTCGGGAATTCTAAGACTTCCGGGCTTCGAATTTTCCAATTTCGAGAATATTTCCAGAACAAATTTTCTGAAACTGAAAACAACAAAAAACAGGGAACTGACTCTGTGGCATCATGTCAATGGGTTAGTCCGAAAAATCGATAAAAATGACATAAAGAAGGGATAAAACATGTAGCAATTGGAATAATATCATCATGGAACATCAGAAATTATAGATATGTTGGAGACGTATCACGCCACACCGGAGAACCACAGGGTAGCGCGGCGTCTGCGCCCACCCATTCGGCATGTACTATGCGGAGATCACTCCGGCAACACGTGCCTCTCCCTAGGGACGTTCGACACCGGCCACGAGGCTGCCCGTCAGTACGACGCGACGGCGTGGCGACTCTGGCTGCCGCGACGCGAGATGAATTTCCAAGACATTTGGATGTATCATGACAATTGTATTATGAAAACTGATTGAGGTTTTAACCAAGTGTATATATATATGTGCAAGCTCTTTTTATTAGAAAGTCCAATTAAATCTTAGCCATGCTCTTTTAGCTACAGCATGTTCCAACTCTGTTGGCTTGTGCTAGGTAGTTTGCATAGGTAGCCTCTAGGGTTTTCTTTATGTATAATTCAGTCCGGTGGACATTTATTTTATGATAAAATCGTTGAAATGATTCACTTTGCAGTTTTAGGTTTTGTCTATCTATATGGAAGGATTATGCATCATGAGGATTTGGCATCCATACAAGCTGGGAGCATTGCGGTTGCTGCTGTTGAGTTCATTTTAGCATGAGTTGCTCTGCTATTTTGTTTAGTAAAACCTCTTCTGTTTTAAATAAACTTTGTACTCCCTCCGTCTTAAATTAATTGTCATAAAGTTTAACAAAAATGGATGCACCTAGACATAATTTAGTGTTAGATATATCCAATTTTGTCAAACTTTGTGACATTTAATTTGAAGCGGAGGGAGTAGTATTTTGTGTAAATTCCGGTGTATTCGTTCAAGTTTAATACATGATTCCAGTGTAATGTGAAGTTTTTTAGATGATGTGTAACTGTACGTGTGTACCGTGGGTGTGGAAATCCTGCACGTGTGTGGTGCGCTACTTGCATCCATGGTCCATGGGGTTAGGAATGGATTGATCAGAGGTTTCAAACCGCAAAAAGTTAGTAGATGGGTTGGTGCGGATTGGGGACATAGAGAATGCGGTTTGGTGCAGGTCTGGATTTTAGAAGGTGATTAGTGGACTGGTGCTGGTTGGGTCTGACTCTTCGGAGGATTGCATTGGGTTAGGTGTGGATTTGTCCCCGTTTACAGCTCTGACTCTGATGTGTTCGGATGCGTATAAAACGGACGCGCCGATTCCTAAATCCTCTGAACCGTGACTCTAATTCTCCTCCTCTGAAACGGCGCGCTGCCGCCATGGCGCCATGGGCCGACCTCAACGCGGAGCTCCTCCTCTCCATCACCGATGGGTTCTCGCTAAAAGAGCACGCGTGCATCCGCTGTGTGTGCACAGCGTGGCGTCGCGCCCTCGACCTGGCGCCGCTGTTCCCTTCCCTCCTCGTCCTCGCTGCCGACGGCCGGCACGCTTCCGTCTTATCGCTCCTGATGCAGCGCTCGTTCCACGTCTCCACGTTCCAGACGCGCAGCTTTTTCCTCGGCTCGAGCAACGGCTGCTTCGCGGTCGCCGGCGAGTGTCGGGGGATCTTCCTCCTGAACCCCTTTACAGGCGAGGAGACCAAGCTCCTTTGGATGAACTATTGTGGCACGATAGTGCCCAAGGTCGTATTCGCGCCGAACCCCAGGCCCGACGACTACACCGTCGTGGCCCTGACCGACGGCAACAAGATAGCCTACACCAAGACCCGGGACATGAAGTGGTTTGTCACCGCCGTCGCCATGAACAGAGACCATCTCGTTGACCTGGCCTACGACATCGATGGCGATAAGGTGTACTGCCTCACTGAATGCGGGGAGGTGCACGTGCTCCACATCCCCCGCGGTCGCCGGCGGAAGCCTATTGTGGAGCCCTTGCTGCCGGGGGAGCGCGCCGTTGGAGTCCCCTTCGACCCCGCGCCGGTGTTCGCCTCGCCCTACCACACCGCGTCCAAGCTCACAGGGTCCAAGCAGATCTTCCTCTGCAACGGTAGCCTCTACCAGGTGTGGCGGAACACCACCGGCCGCATCGCTTGGCGGCTGCCGGCGGGCGGGCGGTTCAGCATGTCCAAAGACGAGATCTTGGTCCTGAGGTACGACCCTCAGAGTCGGCCATGCTGGGACGCGGTGCAGGATCTAGGGGGCTACTCGGTGTTCATCGGCAAGAACAACCCAGCGGTGGTGCGAGCCGATGGCGTCCCGTGGGTGCGGGCCAACTGCGTGTACTGGATGGACGAACGGTGGCGAGACGTGCCCATGGTGTTTGACATGGCGACGCGAACCTCAGCGCCCTGCGCTTTCCCCTCTATTGGCGGTCTGGAGAGTCCGGCATGCCGAACAGCCTGCTGGTATTTCTTCAGCGACGGCATTGCTGCTGTAAAAGTTGCCTCGTTCGGTGACCCAACAGAAGTTAAAAAATAGAGTAAATTCCAGTTTTTAGCCCCTAGTTTAAATTTTTTTGACGCTAATTACCCTATTTAAAAAAATTCTCATCGTAATTACCCCGGGTAGTACCAGGTACATGAAAATAGTCTACATGTCACGGCTCATCTACTTATGGTCGGAACCAGCTAGTGAATGACACAAAACAGATTAAAGGGGTAAATTTTGGCACAACTTTTATTAAATGGGGTAATTGGGATGAAAACTTTTTAAATCGGGTAATTGTCTGTAACATCCCAACTTTGTTAACAAATGTTGTGGTGTGTGGTGTTCATCTCATACATGCATGAAAATTTTGAACAAAGTTTTAATTTAAATTTAAATGAAACTTGCATAAAAACCACTTAAAGTGATCACCCAAAATTTGTTTTCAAAACATTTGCAAATTTGGAAAACCAAAACATGGAAATATTGGAAATTTTACAAGGTTTACAAAAACTATTTTTGCTAATTTTTATCTTTACAAAAAGGACCTCAAATTTTAGTTTTTAGTTCTATTTTTAAAGGGAAAAGGACTTAGTTGTGGTTTTGTAAAAGTACAGAGGTTTTCGCAAGATCCCCTTTGTCTTCTACCTACTGCCAGTAGGAGCAGCTCCGTGGCCGTCGGCGCCACGTGCTGCTACCACCTCCCCCCTGCGTAGGTGACTCCCCCAGGAGAGCTCTGTGCCCTTCCTTTCCTCTTCCTCCCTATCCTCTCTCGCTCTCTCTGTATCGTCCGGAAGAACAAACCCGAACCCAAACCCTAGGCTACCGCCTCTACGGCCGCCGCCTCTTCCCCGCCGTCTCCGGCCACGCCGCGACAAGAGGACACCACCAATGGCTCCGCCTGGATCTCCTCGTGGTTCTAAGCTAGGCACTGTGAGCAGGGAAGACCGGAGTCGACCGCGCCGTCCTCTTCTTCCCCGCGGCCGGCGAGCTCCTCCGCCGCCGATTCGCCACCACGGCAGTTCCTCTGGCCACCCCGACCCCTCTACTAGCTCCACCGCGCCATGGTGAGCTCCCTGGTCCCCTCCGTTCACCCCCTACCCCTCTGTAACTCCCGGCCGCCGTGCACCCGTGGCCGCCGCCGTGCCACCTCGTCACCGGCGAGCGCTCCGGCGACCTTTTGGTCCGCCGCGACCACCCCCGCACTCCCCGCACTTCTCTCTACCTCGTGGTGTGATTGGATTCGCAAATTGCGCGCGAATTTGATCAATTTTGATCTCATCTGTGAGGTTCAGAGGAGGGTGATGTCACAGTGATGTCACTATGATGTCATAAGTCCCCTTTTTAGAAATTCCATTAAATTCAGGAAAAGGAATAAAATTGATATATTAATAACTTTTGTTTTATTACTCAGAAAAATAAAATAAAAGTATGGTTTTGTTCAAAAAAATGTAATCTACCCAAATATGTAATTTTCACACATGTTTGAGAAAGTCCAAAAATGAGTATTTATTTAATGTTGTTTAATCATTTTAAAATAGAGAAAATATGTTTTTATTCACTAAAATTAGAAAATTAAAAGTTATATACCAAAATGCTCAAAATGACAAATGCAACCTAGTTATGATGTTTTCAAACTCATTTGAGCTTATAAAATTGGACTTACTTTCATAATCATCCGAATTGCCCTCTGGGGTCTATTTCGGGACTTTTTTTAATAAAAATGCCTAACTGACATATGAACCCTAGCAACCCAACGATCATGTTTAGGGCTTTTATTTCAGTGCATTAACTTGCACATGCATACATGTTGCGCATTGCATTGATGCCATGTGTTGATTGTTATTCTTCTTTTCGGTGTTTATTTCCCCCCTCGGTAGAACGTGACTCCGAAGAGAAGGCCAACAACTCCATGACGAATACTTGATCTTAACAGACAAGTCAAGCAATTATCCGAGAAGACATTTCTATTGGTTTTCTTATAACCAAGGCAAGCATAACCTCTTATCTGCTCATATATGGTTTCAAAGTGATTTTAATCTCGTACTTTGCATTCGGTTCAAAACTATTTGATGTCAGTAGATAGAGTTCTCCTATATAATGCATAACCTAGATATCCTGATCCAGTGCTCCTAGCAGCTATAGGTTTGTTTGAGCGCGCCTCGTTAAAGCCCGTGAGTCTTGCTTAGCCATGCCTAGTTGTGATTTGATCCATCCGGTTGATGAATCTGGTCAGTACGTGAATCTACTATGTCAGGTTGTTGTGAATTGCTTTACCTTTGATAACTTGACTAATAATGGCATGGATGTCAGGCCACAATGGGTTGTGGCGTTTTGTCCTGTTCATGCCCCTAGGAGCGAGTTCTCCCCTTCGAGCCAAGACTGAGCGTACAGCCACACGTGGGCCGATGAACCCCGCCCGACTAACTAACTTGTTTAACCTTATCCATGAGCCACGTAGTTTGAGCTTTCCATCTGCGTGTTAGTCAGAAAATGTTTTGGAGAAAACTAGGTCGTGACCGGGACAAGTGATGGACGTACACGGATCTTGATCCCGACTCACAGAACATGTGCCGTCAGGAGGTGGCCAACTCCCTGTTGACGGGGTGGACCTGTTTGGGTTGACTCATGGATATGGTTTGACAAGGTAAAGGCCGGGAATCGACCACCCTCTGCCGGCACTTCCCGGACTAGTGCTAATCCTGGTGGCACTAAGAGTCGGTTGATACGTGTGGGTAAAGTTGTACACCCCTGCAGGGTTAAATCTTTTCGAGAAGCCGTGTCTGCGGTTAAAGATGACTTGGTGACGGATTCTGTGATCATAGACAACTTGAATGGAATGTCTAAAACTTGTTGATAACGAATGAAGGATGCCTCCTCGGAGATGCCGAGAGGGGTTACCTTGTAGCATGAGATAGTGTGGAACAACTAGAGGAGGTGATCTTTGAAGCACGAGGTGCTGAGATGTTTTGGTGGATTAAAAGATGATGATATCAGTAGTTGAGTAGCTTTCTCATCTGTTTCCAAAATACTCTATGAGACGTGCTATTCCTTCCTCAACTTGGAAAACAAAGATGGCTTTACGCAAAATAACCTTCATAACTCTTTCTAAAAGAAGCAGATATATAATAGGTTAAATAAGTCTTGTTGAGTACCTCCCGTACACATGTTTGCTTCAACTTGGTTCAGCTGGAGTTCCCCAGTTCGGTGGTGTTTCGACGTGGACATCGACGAGTAGTTTGGGGTTCCCAGGTAGCAGCCTGGAATCTATGGGCTGGGACGTCGCCTTATGTTGCGGCCTCTTAGGCCTTTTTGGTTCTTGTTGACTAGCAACATAATTTGCCTTCCGTTGTCTGATGTAATGTTGGGTCGTGTGACCTCTGCTTGTAAGCTATACTCTAGTAACACATGTTTAATACAACTTTCATGTCTAGAGTGCTGCTTTGATCGATTGTTGGTCTCGAGCCCGTTGTTATACAGTTTTGGCTATGCCTGCATAGTTGTCGCAGTCGAGGGGTTGTGGAGCCGATGATCCATGTCCGAGCCCGTCTGCCGAAGATATTCGGCCTGGGGCGAGGTAACCCCACTAACCCTCGATTGTTGTTGCACTTTCTGGACACATAGCAGCTCTGTATAACTTTGGTCCCGTTCCTTCAGTTTCATCCGACTCGTGGACGCTTGGGTATACATATCTGGTTATGACTAGCATGGACACAAGGAGTAGTAGACCGGGGATCCGGACTGCGTGCCGATGAATCCGGTCTGCCTGCCGTTGTTTGTTGCGGCCGAGGCTGGTAACCCTGAAGCCCTTGTGAGTCCATTGCTAGGAGAACATGACAGTTTGTATATCTCTGGGTCCGGGGTCCGACAGGTCTTGGTATCAGAGCAGGACTGCCTGTAGGAAAACCTTACTACTTGGTCGATGTTGAGTCTAGAGTTTGTGAAAACTATTTTGAAACCTCAAATGATTTGTGAAAAACCTTCTTAGGATTCTTTTTACTCCTTATCTGGTATCGCTCTAACTCTGGGTCATCTTACCTGTTTTGATTTGAAAAGGTTTTGCTATCTCTTCTAGTCATTCAAATCCTAGGTGCCTTCTCTGGCAAGGACGTCTTTTACCCAGGTTGACCTAGTGTTAAGTTCTAGAGTCGTGTGTCTTCCTTACTCCGTTGTATCTCTTAAACTGGGAGATTTCCTTCCATTCATAATCTCTCAAAGTTGTATAGATTCCACATTCCTACATGTTTTAAAGTTCTAAATCCTGAACCTCGAGATCTGCTTTCCATCTCGAATGTATCCGTTATCCTCTGCTCAAGTTCTTCCGGAGTTATGTTGTCTTTTGAAAAATACTCCGTGATTGCTATTCGTAGTGTTCCTTAAGACACTAAGAGAGTAGTTACTCCTTTGTTTTGGTTTTTAACCTTCGACTTGAACCGAAGGTCCCGGAATGTGCTGAATTGCGGTGAGTTGAGTCATGTGGTTCCATAACCATGTGATGCTCATGCCATCAGTACAGGATGTTGACCTTTAACCCAAGTTCTGTTTCTTTGGATCCTGAGGAATCTGTTTTACCTCAGGGTGGCTAGGTAGTCTCAACTCCAATAGCCATAGGCTTTCTTTGGAATCAAAAGGAGTCACAACAAGAGTGTTCTTCACGATTCTCATATCTTTGGTTTGATTCAGCTATACCAATCTTTCGGCATGGGTTCTACGAATAAGTAATACCTGTGCATTCAATGTGATCTTAGGATTCTTCTGAGCACGTCTCTACTCTTTAGTTGCTTCCCGAACTTCGTCCATTGATTGGAATCCAAGTTGCAAATGTGTGTTGGATAATCCAATGCATTTGCTCTTGTTTTCCGTCAGAACGTTCCACCTTGGAATGTCAGGAGAAACAAACTCCAGTACCTCGTTCATCCTTAGGACCAGGTCAAAGTTTCGTTATTCGCAGACTAAAGAAGTTTCATCAACTTCCAATCCGTTCTACCTTCGAGTATCACACTCTTTTATATCAGGAGGTTGTGTTGAGTTTCATGGCCTTATCGATGAAGTGATGCTCTTACACGTTTTCACTCCCCCTTCCTCCAAGCTTGAATGCTTGAGTATGATGGGTCTATGAGTTGATGTGTGTACCAGTTATTCCTAGCAATTCTTATT
The DNA here is from genome assembly GCA_028641055.1 of Alopecurus myosuroides. NCBI lineage: Eukaryota > Viridiplantae > Streptophyta > Magnoliopsida > Poales > Poaceae > Alopecurus > Alopecurus myosuroides. Next base: position 204,114,487 of record CM054059.1, read on the forward strand.
GCTTTGGAAAATCTAAGAAACATATGTATCCTTCTTAGCACTACTGGTCACCCGGTCTCTGTTTGAAGTTGACTGTGTTACTAAATCTGTTCATTCCGGTGCACATTCTTGGTCAAAGAGTTAGGTTCATACCGATGCTCTCAAGATCATATCGGTTGCTTTGAAAAGCAAGATCCCTTTCAAACTCTGAGACATATTGGTAGGTTGTGATATTCTGGTTGTCTTTCTAGAAGTATCACCAGGTTGTTACCTGACCGTAATGTCTAAGTAAGGGGTAATTTGGACTACTCCTTTCTCCAAGAAACTACGCTAGACATCTTGGACTAGTGGTTGAGCTTAAAACAACAACTTGGAGAGTTGAAAGACAAGGGCTCTGCCTAACTTGGTCCTTAGTTATGGGATGTCTAGTTTTCCTCGTGTTGAAGAAGGATAGTAACTCCCCAGTGGACATGCTATCATCCTAACAAACATTTGATTTGTTTTGGGATATCTTCCGATCAAGATCAGGTTCAAGGACTACCTTGATGGTGTTATCACTCATGGTCTTTTCCCCGAGTACACCTTCATGTCCTTTAGTCTGACCAATATTCTGCCTTGTTCATATATCATATGAATCCCTCTTCTTGGAGTATTTTGATAAGGGTGTTGTTGAACCCATCGATGACATTCCTATTTTCTCCAAGTTGCAAGAGGTTCATGTTGAACAATCGGCACTAATGTTGGAAACTCTCGAGAACCATCTTTGTGTCATCGCGAAGTTGGGTTCTAGATGTTCGAAGAAACCTACTCCGGTTCATGTGCTTTTGGTGAAAGTTGTCGCCATAGATCCGAGTAGAGTTTTCCTGTTCTTTCGGGAATAATCCCAACTCAGTCATGCATGTGTGGACTACTCTTGAGATGGTAGGTTGTTACCTCCACTCCTTAATTAAGTTCACATCCACAACAAGCCATTGGCTGATTGTCTAGTAAAGAGAAGAAGTCCAAAACTTCGTTATCTTTACAATCGTTTTTTCCAATAAGGACTCTGATGTGTTTCATTGCAAGTAAACCATGCAGGTGTAACCGTCTTTTGCAAGTTGCTAATACATGAGTTTCGCAATATCGCTCATCTTCTTAATCTTGACATCATAGTCCATATCTTGAGAATCTAGTAAGTGTGTCCCGTTGGTAACCGGTGCAAGCTCTTCGATCAAACACGTTGAGTCTCAGTTATTCAATCCACCAACTAGAGCTGAATCTCAAGCAGCAACGATGGTTGGTGTTTCCTCAGGAGTATTGATTTAGGTCCATTTGAAAATCCGACATGGTTGATGTTGTGGTTGACACAATTAGTCGGAAGGCCTAATGTCATATTCCCTTGAATCCGTAAGAATAGCCACTCTCCGTGAGAGTTCTGGTGTGGCTCAATCCTAACAAGTTTTCCTCCCCGTTCTTCCAAACCGAAGTTCATCTTTCACTTGATGACCTATAAAAGGTTCGTCATGAGCCTGTTGTTTGTATCTAGAACATCCAGGAGAGCCTCGAAGTTGATTCTTCCAATGTATCTTTGTCAATCCTCAAAACCTTTATTCTCGTGAAAACAAGTTCATCATGAGAACCATCCCCTGGTGTTTTGTAACCGCCATTGATCAGTTCCCTTTCTCAGGTTGTTTGTACCTGAAATTCTGTTCATCTCACACCTAGTGTGAATTTGTCAGTCACTTCAGCTATGGAGTGTTAACCATGTGGTAAACGTGTTGCTACGGAAAATCCACAATAGGAAAGAGATTCCTTATTCCCTTCTAGTGTTTCAATCCCCATTGGTTACCCATCCTTATGGTGTGACCAAGAGTTCCTCCTTCATTACGGTGTTCCAATATCTTTTGGTTACTCCTTCTCTGTTGTGAAGTAACATCATGATCTTTAAAAAGGATTTCAACAAACTTTGACGGAATGAAAGTTTCTTCATCTATTGTGTCCACTCCGAAGAGTGAACCTGATTTCGTATCAAACCTTTATCTTGAACGCATGATTCCAGCGTGTATCATGTTCTTCCTCGTCCATGGGTATTACTTTGTGGTATCCAAGACAATCCTCTCCATCTTGGTTTTCTATTTGAAGAAACCTCGATATCACAAGTTGTTCAACGTTTCTTTTCCAAAGGGATTTAAAGTCTTGTGCAAAGCTCATATTCTAAATCCTTTCAAGAACCATCATCCATAAACTTGAAACCTTCTCTTATTTCACTCTGTTACCTTGATGTGTTTCATGCTTGTTAACTCAATAGTTCTATATGAACATTCATGCCATGAGTTAGCTATGAGATACTCGATCTTCGTCAAGATCAAATTCCTTAGAGTTTTTCCCTCTTATCTAAGGTGTAGCCAATCAATACTCGATGCTACGGATCAAACTCTTCAAGAAGAGAACAGTAAGGTTCAGAAGATCATTCAAAACCGGTGTTCCTTCTTTCTTCTCCTTCGGGAATCTCGGGACGAGATTCTTGTAAGGGGGGTAGATTTGTAACATCCCAACTTTGTTAACAAATGTTGTGGTGTGTGGTGTTCATCTCATACATGCATGAAAATTTTGAACAAAGTTTTAATTTAAATTTAAATGAAACTTGCATAAAAACCACTTAAAGTGATCACCCAAAATTTGTTTTCAAAACTTTGCAAATTTGGAAAACCAAAACATGGAAATGTTGGAAATTTTACAAGGTTTCCAAAAACTATTTTTACTAATTTTTATCTTTACAAAAAGGCCCTCAAATTTTAGTTTTTAGTTCTGTTTTTAAAGGGAAAAGGACTTAGTTGTGGTTTTGTAAAAGTACAGGGGTTTTTCGCAAGATCCCCTTTGTCTTCTACCTCCTGCCAGTAGGAGCAGCTCCGTGGCCGTCGGCGCCACGTGCTGCTACCACCTCCCCCCTGCGCAGGTGAATCCCCCAGGAGAGCTCCGTGCCCTTCCTTTCCTCTTCCTTCCTATCCTCTCTCGCTCTCTCTGTATCGTCCGGAAGAACAAACCCGAACCCAAACCCTAGGCTACCGCCTCTCCGGCCGCCGCCTCTTCCCCGCCGTCTCCGGCCACGCCGCGACAAGAGGACACCACCAATGGCTCCGCCTGGAGCTCCTCGTGGTTCTAAGCTAGGCAATGTGAGCAGGGAAGACCGGAGTCGACCGCGCAGTCCTCTTCTTCCCTGCGGCCGGCGAGCTCCTCCGCCGCCGATTCGCCACCACGGCAGTTCCTCTGGCCACCCCGACCCCTCTACTAGCTCCACCGCGCCATGGTGAGCTCCCTGGTACCCTCCGTTCACCCCCTACCACTCTGTAACTCCCGGCCGCCGTGCACCCGTGGCCGCCGCCGCGCCACCTCGTCACCGGCGAGCGCTCCAGCGACCTTTTGGTCCGCCGCGACCACCCCCGCACTTCTCTCTACCTCGTGGTGTGATTGGATTCGCGAATTGCGCACGAATTTGATCAATTTTGATCTCATCTGTGAGGTTCAGAGGAGGGTGATGTCACAGTGATGTCACTGTGATGTCATAAGTCCCCTTTTTAGAAATTCCATTAAATTCCAGGAAAAGGAATAAAATTGATATATTAATAACTTTTGTTTTATTACTCAGAAAAATAAAATAAAAGTATGGTTTTGTTCAGAAAAATGTAATCTACCCAAATATGTAATTTTCACACATGTTTGAGAAAGTCCAAAAATGAGTATTTATTTAATGTTGTTTAATCATTTTAAAATAGAGAAAATAAGTTTTTATTCACTAAAATTAGAAAATTAAAAGTTATATACCAAAATGCTCAAAATGACAAATGCAACCTAGTTATGATGTTTTTAAACTCATTTGAGCTTTTAGAATTGGACTTACTTTCATAATCATCCGAATTGCCCTCCGGGGTCTATTTCGGGACTTTTTCAATAAAAATGTCTAACTGACATATGAACCCTAGCAACCCAACGATCATGTTTAGGGCTTTTATTTCAGTGCATTAACTTGCACATGCATACATGTTGCACATTGCATTGATGCCATGTGTTGATTGTTATTCTTCTTTTCGGTGTTTATTTCCCCCCTCGGTAGAACGTGACTCCGAAGAGAAGGCCAACAACTCCATGAAGAATACTTGATCTTAACCAACAAGTCAAGCACTTATCCGAGAAGACATTTCTATTGGTTTTCTTATAACCAAGGCAAGCATAACCTATTATCTGCTCATATATGGTTTCAAAGTTATTTTAATCTCGTACTTTGCATTCGGTTCAAAACTATTTGATGTCAGTAGATAGAGTTCTCCTATATAATGCATAACCTAGATATCCTGATCCACTGCTCCTAGCAGCTATAGGTTTGTTTGAGTGCGCCTCGTTAAAGCCCGTGAGTCTTGCTTAGCCATGCCTAGTTGTGATTTGATCCATCCGGTTGATGAATCTGGTTAGTACGTGAATCTACTATGTCAGGTTGTTGTGAATTGCTTTACCTTTGATAACTTGACTAATAATGGCATGGATGTGAGGCCACAATGGGTTGTGGAGTTTTGTCTTGTTCATGCCCCTAGGAGCGAGTTCTCGCCTTCGAGCCAAGACTGAGCGTACAGCCACACGTGGGCCGATGAACCCCGCCCGGCTAACTAACTTGTTTAACCTTATCCATGAGCCACGTAGTTTGAGCTTTCCATCTGCGTGTGAGTCGGAAAATGTTTTGGAGAAAACTAGGTCGTGACCGGGACAAGTGATGGACGAACACGGATCTTGATCCCGACTCACAGAACAGGTGCCGTCAGGAGGTGGCCAACTCCCTGTTGACGGGGTGGACCTGTTTGGGTTGACTCATGGATATGGTTCGACAAGGTAAAGGCCGGGAATCGACCACCCTCTGCCGGCACTTCCCGGACTAGTGCTAATCCTGGTGGCACTAAGAGTCGGTTGATACGTGTGGGTAAAGTTGTACACCCCTGCAGGGTTAAATCTTTTCGAAAAGCCATGTCTGCGGTTAAAGACGACTTGGTTATGGATTCTGTGATCATAGACAACTTGAATGGAATGTCTAAAACTTGTTGATAACGAATGAAGGATGCCTCCTCGGAGATGCCGAGAGGGGTTACCTTGTAGCATGAGATAGTGTGGAACAACTGGAGGAGGTGATCTTTGAAGCACGAGGTGCTGAGATGTTTTGGTGGATTAAAAGATGATGATATCAGTAGTTGAGTAGCTTTGTCATCTGTTTCCAAAATACTCTATGAGACGTGCTATTCCTTCCTCAACTTGGAATACAAAGATGGCTTTACGCAAAATAACCTTCATAACTCTTTCTAAAAGAAGCAGATATATAATAGGTTAAATAAGTCTTGTTTAGTACCTCCCGTACTCATGTTTGCTACAACTTGGTTCAGGTGGAGTTCCCCAGTTCGGTGGTGTTTCGACGTGGACATCGACGAGTAGTTTGGGGTTCCCAGGTAGCAGCCTGGAATCTATGGGCTGGGACGTCGCCTTATGTTGCGGCCTCTTAGGTCTTTTTGGTTCTTGTTGACTAGCAACATAATTTGCCTTCCGTTGTCTGATGTAATGTTGGGTCGTGTGACCTCTGCTTGTAAGCTATACTCTAGTAACACCTGTTTAATACAACTTTCATGTCTAGAGTGCTGCTTTGATCGATTGTTGGTCTCGAGCCCGTTGTTATACAGTTTTGGCTATGCCTGCATAGTTGTCGCAGTCGAGGGGTTGTGGAGCTGATGATCCATGTCCGAGCCCGTCTGCCGAAGATATTCGGCCTGGGGCGAGGTAACCCCAGTAACCCTCGATTGTTGTTGCACTTTCTGGACACATAGCAGCTCTGTATACCTTTGGTACCATTCCTTCAGTTTCATCCGACTCGTGGATGCTTGGGTATACATATCTGGTTATGACTAGCATGGACACAAGGAGTAGTAGACCGGGGATCCGGACTGCGTGCCGATGAATCCGGTCTGCCTGCCGTTGTTTGTTGCGGCCGGGGCTGGTAACCCTGAAGCCCTTGTGAGTCCATTGCTAGGAGCACATGACAGTTTGTATATCTCTGGGTCCAGGGTCCGACAGGTCTTGGTATCAGAGCAGGACTGCCTGTAGGAAAACCTTACTGCTTGGTCGATGTTGAGTCTAGAGTTTGTGAAAACTATTTTGAAACCTCAAATGAGTTGTGAAAAACCTTCTTAGGATTCTTTTTACTCCTTATCTGGTATCGCTCTAACTCTGGGTCATCTTACCTGTTTTGATTTGAAAAGGTTTTGCTATCTCTTCTAGTCATTCAAAACCTAGGTGCCTTCTCTGGCAAGGACGTCTTTTACCCAGGTTGACCTAGTGTTAAGTTCTAGAGTCGTGTGTCTTCCTTACTCCGTTGTATCTCTTAAACTGGGAGATTTCCTTCCATTCATAATCTCTCAAAGTTGTATAGATTCCACATTCCTACATGTTTCAAAGTTCTAAATCCTGAACCTCGAGATCTGCTTTCCATCTCGAATGTATCCGTTATCCTCTGCTCAAGTTCTTCCGAAGTTATGTTGTCTTTTGAAAAATACTCCGTGATTGCTATTTGTAGTGTTCCTTAAGACACTAAGAGAGTAGTTACTCCTTTGTTTTGGTTTTTAACCTTCGACTTGAACCGAAGGTCCCGGAATGTGCTGAATTGCGGTGAGTTGAGTCATGTGGTTCCATAACCATGTGATGCTCATGCCATCAGTACAGGATGCTGACCTTTAACCCAAGTTCTGTTTCTTTGGATCCTGAGGAATCTGTTTTACCTCAGGGTGGCTAGGTAGTCTCAACTCCAATAGCCATAGGCTTTCTTTGGAATCAAAAGGAGTCATAACAAGAGTGTTCTTCACGATTCTCATATCTTTGGTTTGATTCAGCTATACCAATCGTTCGGCATGGGTTCTACGAATAAGTAATACCTATGCATTCAACGTGATCTTAGGATTCTTCTGAGCACGTCTCTACTCTTTAGTTGCTTCCCGAACTTCGTCCATTGATTGGAATCCAAGTTGCAAATGTGTGTTGGATAATCCAATGCATTTGCTCTTGTTTTCCGTCAGAACGTTCCACCTTGGAATGTCAGGAGAAACAAACTCCAGTACCTCGTTCATCCTTAGGACCAGGTCAAAGTTTCGTTATTCGCAGACTAAAGAAGTTTCATCAACTTCCAATCCGTTCTACCTTCGAGTATCACACTCTTTTATATCAGGAGGTTGTGTTGAGTTTCATGGCCTTATCGATGAAGTGATGCTCTTACACGTTTTCACTCCCCCTTCCTCCAAGCTTGAATGCTTGAGTATGATGGGTCTATGAGTTGATGTGTGTACCAGTTATTCCTAGCAATTCTTATTGCTTTGGAAAATCTAAGAAACATATGTATCCTTCTTAGCACTACTGGTCACCCGGTCTCTGTTTGAAGTTGACTGTGTTACTAAATCCGTTCATTCCGGTGCACATTCTTGGTCAAAGAGTTAGGTTCATACCGATGCTTTCAAGATCATATCGGTTGCTTTGAAAAGCAAGATCCCTTTCAAACTCTGAGACATATTGGTAGGTTGTGATATTCTGGTTGTCTTTCTAGAAGTATCACCAGGTTGTTACCTGACCGTAATGTCTAAGTAAGGGGTAATTTGGACTACTCCTTTCTCCAAGAAACTACGCTAGACATCTTGGACTAGTGGTTGAGCTTAAAACAACAACTTGGAGAGTTGAAAGACAAGGGCTCTGCCTAACTTGGTCCTTAGTTATGGGATGTCTAGTTTTCCTCGTGTTGAAGAAGGATAGTAACTCCCCAGTGGACATGCTATCATCCTAACAAACATTTGATTTGTTTTGGGATATCTTCCGATCAAGATCAGGTTCAAGGACTACCTTGATGGTGTTATCACTCATGGTCTTTTCCCCGAGTACACCTTCATGTCCTTTAGTCTGACCAATATTCTGCCTTGTTCATATATCATATGAATCCCTCTTCTTGGAGTATTTTGATAAGGGTGTTGTTGAACCCATCGATGACATTCCTATTTTCTCCAAGTTGCAAGAGGTTCATGTTGAACAATCGGCACTAATGTTGGAAACTCTCGAGAACCATCTTTGTGTCATCGCGAAGTTGGGTTCTAGATGTTCGAAGAAACCTACTCCGGTTCATGTGCTTTTGGTGAAAGTTGTCGCCATAGATCCGAGTAGAGTTTTCCTGTTCTTTCGGGAATAATCCCAACTCAGTCATGCATGTGTGGACTACTCTTGAGATGGTAGGTTGTTACCTCCACTCCTTAATTAAGTTCACATCCACAACAAGCCATTGGCTGATTGTCTAGTAAAGAGAAGAAGTCCAAAACTTTGTTATCTTTACAATCGTTTTTCCCAATAAGGACTCTGATGTGTTTCATTGCAAGTAAACCATGCAGGTGTAACCGTCTTTCGCAAGTTGCTAATACATGAGTTTCGCAATATCGCTCATCTTCTTAAGCTTGACATCATAGTCCATATCTTGAGAATCTAGTAAGTGTGTCCCGTTGGTAACCGGTGCAAGCTCTTCGATCAAACACGTTGAGTCTCAGTTATTCAATCCACCAACTAGAGCTGAATCTCAAGCAGCAACGATGGTTGGTGTTTCCTCAGGAGTATTGAGTTAGGTCCATTTGAAAATCCGGAATGGTTGATGTTGTGGTTGACACAATTAGTCGGAAGGCCTAATGTCATATTCCCTTGAATCCGTAAGAACAGCCACTCTCCGTGAGAGTTCTGGTGTGGCTCAATCCTAACAAGTTTTCCTCCCCGTTCTTCCAAACCGAAGTTCATCTTTCACTTGATGACCTATAAAAGGTTCGTCATGAGCCTGTTGTTGGTATCTAGAACATCCAGGAGAGCCTCGAAGTTGATTCTTCCAATGTATCTTTGTCAATCCTCAAAACCTTTGTTCTCGTGAAAACAAGTTCATCATGAGAACCATCCCCTGGTGTTTTGTAACCGCCATTGATCAGTTCCCTTTCTCAGGTTGTTTGTACCTGAAATTCTGTTCATCTCACACCTAGTGTGAATTTGTCAGTCACTTCAGCTATGGAGTGTTAACCATGTGGTAAACGTGTTGCTACGTAAAATCCACAATAGGAAAGAGATTCCTTATTCCCTTCTAGTGTTTCAATCCCCATTGGTTACCCATCCTTATGGTGTGACCAAGAGTTCCTCCTTCATTACGGTGTTCCAATATCTTTTGGTTACTCCTTCTCTGTTGTGAAGTAACATCATGATCTTTGAAAAGGATTTCAACAAACTTTGACGGAATGGAAGTTTCTTCATCTATTGTGTCCACTCCGAAGAGTGAACCTGATTTCGTATCAAACCTTTATCTTGAACGCATGATTCCAGCGTGTATCATGTTCTTCCTCGTCCATGGGTATTACTTTGTGGTATCCAAGACAATCCTCTCCATCTTGGTTTTCTATTTGAAGAAACCTCGATATCACAAGTTGTTCAACGTTTCTTTTCCAAAGGGATTTAAAGTCTTGTGCAAAGCTCATATTCTAAATCCTTTCAAGAACCATCATCCATAAACTTGAAACCTTCTCTTATTTCACTCTGTTACCTTGATGTGTTTCATGCTTGTTAACTCAATAGTTCTTTATGAACATTCATGCCATGAGTTAGCTATGAGATACTCGATCTTCGTCAAGATCAAATTCCTTAGAGTTTTTCCATCTTATCTAAGGTGTAGCCAATCAATACTCGATGCTACGGATCAAACTCTTCAAGAAGAGAACCGTAAGGTTCAGAAGATCATTCAAAACCGCTGTTCCTTCTTTCTTCTCCTTCGGGAATCTCGGGACGAGATTCTTGTAAGGGGGGTAGATTTGTAACATCCCAACTTTGTTAACAAATGTTGTGGTGTGTGGTGTTCATCTCATACATGCATGAAAATTTTGAACAAAGTTTTAATTTAAATTTAAATGAAACTTGCATAAAAACCACTTAAAGTGATCACCCAAAATTTGTTTTCAAAACATTTGCAAATTTGGAAAACCAAAACATGGAAATGTTGGAAATTTTACAAGGTTTCCAAAAACTATTTTTGCTAATTTTTATCTTCACAAAAAGGCCCTCAAATTTTAGTTTTTAGTTCTATTTTTAAAGGGAAAAGGACTTAGTTGTGGTTTTGTAAAAGTACAGGGGGTTTTCGCAAGATCCCCTTTGTCTTCTACCTCCTGCCAGTAGGAGCAGCTCCGTGGCCGTCGGCGCCACGTGCTGCTACCACCTCCCCCCTGCGCAGGTGAATCCCCCAGGAGAGCTCCGTGCCCTTCCTTTCCTCTTCCTCCCTATCCTCTCTCGCTCTCTCTGTATCGTCCGGAAGAACAAACCCGAACCCAAACCCTAGGCTACCGCCTCTCCGGCCGCCGCCTCTTCCTCGCCGTCTCCGGCCACGCCGCGACAAGAGGACACCACCAATGGCTCCGCCTGGAGCTCCTCGTGGTTCTAAGCTAGGCACTGTGAGCAGGGAAGACCGAAGTCGACCGCGCCGTCCTCTTCTTCCCTGCGGCCGGCGAGCTCCTCCGGCGCCGATTCGCCACCACGGCAGTTCCTCTGGCCACCCCGACCCCTCTACTAGCTCCACCGCGCCATGGTGAGCTCCCTGGTGCCCTTCGTTCACCCCCTACCGCTCTGTAACTCCCGGCCGCCGTGCACCCGTGGCCGCCGCCGCGCCACCTCGTTACCGGCGAGCGCTCCGGCGACCTTTTGGTCCGCCGCGACCACCCCCGCACTTCTCTCTACCTCGTGGTGTGATTGGATTCGCGAATTGCGCGCGAATTTGATCAATTTTGATCTCATCTGTGAGGTTCAGAGGAGGGTGATGTCACAGTGATGTCACTGTGATGTCATAAGTCCCCTTTTTAGAAATTCCATTAAATTCCACGAAAAGGAATAAAATTGATATATTAATAACTTCTGTTTTATTACTCAGAAAAATAAAATAAAAGTATGGTTTTGTTCAGAAAAATGTAATCTACCCAAATATGTAAATTTCACACATGTTTGATAAATTCCAAAAATGAGTATTTATTTAATGTTGTTTAATCATTTTAAAATAGAGAAAATAAGTTTTTATTCACTAAAATTAGAAAATTAAAAGTTATATACCAAAATGATCAAAATGACAAATGCAACCTAGTTATGATGTTTTCAAACTCATTTGAGCTTTTAGAATTGGACTTACTTTCATAATCATCCGAATTGCCCTCCGGGGTCTATTTCGGGACTTTTTCAATAAAAATGCCTAACTGACATATGAACCCTAGCAACCCAACGATCATGTTTAGGGATTTTATTTCAGTGCATTAACTTGCACATGCATACATGTTGCGCATTGCATTGATGCCATGTGTTGATTGTTATTCTTCTTTTCGGTGTTTATTTCCCCCCTCGGTAGAACGTGACTCCGAAGAGAAGGCCAACAACTCCATGACGAATACTTGATCTTAACCGACAAGTCAAGCACTTATCCGAGAAGACATTTCTATTGGTTTTCTTATAACCAAGGCAAGCATAACCTATTATCTGCTCATATATGGTTTCAAAGTGATTTTAATCTCGTACTTTGCATTCGGTTCAAAACTATTTGATGTCAGTAGATAGAGTTCTCCTATATAATGCATAACCTAGATATCCTGATCCACTGCTCCTAGCAGCTATAGGTTTGTTTGAGAGCGCCTCGTTATAGCCCGTGAGTCTTGCTTAGCCATGCCTAGTTGTGATTTGATCCATCCGGTTGATGAATCTGGTCAGTACGTGAATCTACTATGTCAGGTTGTTGTGAATTGCTCTACCTTTGATAACTTGACTAATAATGGCATGGATGTGAGGCCACAATGGGTTGTGGCGTTTTGTCCTGTTCATGCCCCTAGGAGCGAGTTCTCGCCTTCGAGCCAAGACTGAGCGTACAGCCACACGTGGGCCGATGAACCCCGCCCGGCTAACTAACTTGTTTAACCTTATCCATGAGCCACGTAGTTTGAGCTTTCCATCTGCGTGAGAGTCGGAAAATGTTTTGGAGAAAACTAGGTCGTGACCGGGACAAGTGATGGACGAACACGGATATTGATCCTGACTCACAGAACAGGTGCCGTCAGGAGGTGGCCAACTCCCTGTTGACGGGGTGGACCTGTTTGGGTTGACTCATGGATATGGTTCGACAAGGTAAAGGCCGGGAATCGACCACCCTCTGCCGGCACTTCCCGGACTAGTGCTAACCCTGGTGGCACTAAGAGTCGGTTGATACGTGTGGGTAAAGTTGTACACCCCTGCAGGGTTAAATCTTTTCGAAAAGCCGTGTCTGCGGTTAAAGACGACTTGGTGACGGATTCTGTGATCATAGACAACTTGAATGGAATGTCTAAAACTTGTTGATAACGAATGAAGGATGCCTCCTCGGAGATGCCGAGAGGGGTTACCTTGTAGCATGAGATAGCGTGGAACAACTGGAGGAGGTGATCTTTGAAGCATGAGGTGCTGAGATGTTTTGGTGGATTAAAAGATGATGATATCAGTAGTTGAGTAGCTTTCTCATCTGTTTCCAAAATACTCTATGAGACGTGCTATTCCTTCCTCAACTTGGAAAACAAAGATGGCTTTACGCAAATAACCTTCATAACTCTTTCTAAAAGAAGCAGATATATAATAGGTTAAATAAGTCTTGTTGAGTACCTCACATACTCATGTTTGCTTCAACTTGGTTCAGGTGGAGTTCCCAAGTTCGGTGGTGTTTGGACGTGGACATCGATGAGTAGTTTGGGGTTCCCAGGTAGCAGCCTAGAATCTATGGGCTGGGACGTCGCCTTATGTTGCGGCCTCTTAGGCCTTTTTGGTTCTTGTTGACTAGCAACATAATTTGCCTTCCGTTGTCTGATGTAATGTTGGGTCGTGTGACCTCTGCTTGTAAGCTATACTCTAGTAACACCTGTTTAATACAACTTTCATGTCTAGAGTGCTGCTTTGATCGATTGTTGGTCTCGAGCCCGTTGTTATACAGTTTTGGCCATGCCTGCATAGTTGTCGCAGTCGAGGGGTTGTGGAGCCGATGATCCATGTCCGAGCCCGTCTGCCAAAGATATTCGGCCTGGGGCGAGGTAACTCCAGTAACCCTCGATTGTTGTTGTACTTTCTGGACACATAGCAGCTCTGTATAACTTTGGTCCCGTTCCTTCAGTTTCATCCGACTCGTGGACGCTTGGGTATACATATCTGGTTATGACTAGCATGGACACAAGGAGTAGTAGACCGGGGACCCGAACTGCGTGCCGATGAATCTGGTCTGCCTGCCATTGTTTGTTGCGGCCGGGGCTGGTAACCCTGAAGCTCTTGTGAGTCCATTGCTAGGAGCACATGACAGTTTGTATATCTCTGGGTCCGGGGTCCGACATTGTCGTTAAAATTGTTAAACTAGAGGGTGAAAACGGAATTTACTCTAAAAAAACTTGGAATTTCGGATGGTGAAAGTCTATGTAAGAGATTCAACATTGAAGAATTAAGGGTTTGGGATGGAGAAAAACAAAGCAGTCGGGGCCAGATGGTTTTAACATTAAATCTATACTTTTTATAAAATAAAGCCCCACTAACTCCAATAAATGTTTTTATCTCAACATGTAAGGTAGACGCACATGGGAGGGGCGCTTTGTGTTACACGCAATAGCAAATAAACGATGAAATTAAGCAAGATCGAACCAACGGGGATACGAGATTTTAACGTGGAAAACCCTTCCAACAAGGAAGAGAAAAAAATCACTGGCGTCAGCCAGCAATACTTCACTATTTAGGGTGAGGTTACAAACGCGCCAGGATTTACAATGTGTGGCTTATCCCGTGAGGCGGCTTACAAGAGGTATATAAACGCGGTCCTGACCTAACTAGGTCGGTAACGGTGAATCCAACTCCAACTCGGTAACAACTCGTACTGTACTCGTACCGTTGTAACATCCCAATTTTGCTATAATAGTGTGTGTGGTGTGTGTTCATCCCATACATGCATGGAAAAAAAATTGAAACCAATTTAAGTTATGAATTTAAATGGTTTCAGAAAATCCCACAAAAAGTACTTAATTTGGGTTCCAAAATTTTGTATTGAAAAATAATTCAAATGTACCAACCCAAGTTATGGTTTTGTTGGAAATTTCATGAGCTTTTCAAAAACTATTTTTGCCAAATTTTATTCTTGCAAAAAGGGCCTCAAAAACTTTTTTTTCTGTCCTCCTTTAAAACAGAAAAGGACCAATCTGTAAAATTCAGGAACTCCAGGGGGTTTTCGCAATTCCCTTTTCTTTTTAGCTTTCTTCTAGCTCTGGCCAGAAGGACAGAAGGTCGACGACGTCGCCGCGCTCCACGTCCTGCTTCCCCCTCGTGACTAGGACGACCAGAAGACTTCCTGGAGCCGTCTGGATCGAGGAGTCCTCGCAGAAGCACTACGGTCGCCTCCTCTCTCCGCCTCTCTGCTGTAAACGAACCCAAACCCTAGCCTCACCTTGACAGACGCCGGCGTTCGTCGCCGTTCTAGCCGCTCCCGTGCTACGACGACCAGCCTACCCTCACCGTCGTCGCCTCCTTGTCCTCCCCACGGAGTTAATCGATCGGAAGTGGCCGGAGTCGGCCGCGCCATCCTCATCTTCCCCGCGGCCGACGAGTTCCTCCGTCGCCGATTTGCCGCCACGGCAGCCCTTCCGGCTACCCCGACCCCTCCGCTAGCCTCCACGCGACGTGGTGAGCTCCCCGGTCCCCTCCAATCGTTCCCCGCCCCTCTGGTTCAACTCCCCGTCGAGCTCCGCCGCCGCCGCCGTGCCAATGGTCGCCGCCGGCCATTCCGGCGACCATTTGGTCACCGGTTGGCATCCCCCAACTCCCCTCGATCTACTCTTCCTCTCTATGTACTTTGATTTTCGTTTTGAACACGATTTTGATCGAATTTGATTTCAGCTGTGAGGTTCAGAGGAGGGTGACGTCACAGTGACATCAAAATGATGTCATAATCCCCTCTGTTTAATACTTCCAGGAATTACAGAAAATGATTAATTTTAATAATACAATAACTTTTGTTTTATAGCTCATAAAAATAAAATAAAAACATGGAAATTATCAGAAAAATAAAATTTACATGTTTATGTCATTTTCCCACATGTTTTACAAAGTTGAATTTTGGCCATTATTTTAATATTACTTAAATCATTTAAATATAAAAAAATAGGATTTTATTCAATAAAATTAGAAAATTAAAAGTTATATACCAAAATGCTCAAAATGACAATTGGAACCTATTTATGATGTTTTCAAATCCATTTGAGCAATTAAAATTAGACCCACTTCCAGAATCGCCCGAAACCCCCTCCGGGGTCTATTTCGGGCACATTTCAGTAAAATTGAATAATTGCCATATGAACCCTAGCAACCCAAAGAACATGTTTAGGGCTTCTTTCAATGCATTAATTTGCTCATGCATACATATTGCGCATTGCATCAATGCCATGTTTGATTGTTGTTTTTCTTTCGGTGTTTTGCTTCTGATCGGTAGAATGCGACCCCGAAGAGAAGATCGACAACGCCATGGCAAATACTTGATCTTAACCGACAAGTCAAGCACTTATCCCTGAAGACTTTATCTAATTTTCTTATAACCAAGGCAAGCATAACCTCTTATCTGCTCATATATGATCTCAAAGTGATTTGAATCTCGTACTTTGCATTCGGTTCCAAACTATTTGATGTCAATAGATAGAGTTCTCCTATATACTGCATAACCTAGTTATCCTGATCCACTGCTCCTAGCAGCTATAGGTTTGTTTGTGCGCGCTCCGCTAAACCTTGTGAGTCTTGCTTAGCCATGCCTAGTTGATGATTCTGGTCAACGCGTGAATCTTCTATGTCAGGTGTTTATGGTTTGAATTATCTTTGATAACTTGACTAATCACGGCATGGATGTGAGGCCACAATGGGTTGTGGAGTTTTGTCCTGTTCATGCCCCAGGAGCGAGTTCTCGCCTTCGAGCCAAGACTGAGCGTACAGCCACACGTGGGCCGATGAACCCCGCCCGGCTAACTAACTTGTTTAACCTTATCCATGAGCCACGTAGTTTGAGCTTTCCATCTGCGTGTGTGTCGGAAAATGTTTTGGAGAAAACTAGGTCGTGACCGGGACAAGTGATGGACGTACACGGATCTTGTTCCCGACTCACAGAACAGGTGCCGTCAGGAGGTGGCCAACTCCCTGTTGACGGGGTGGCCCTGTTTGGGTTGACTCATGGATATGGTTCGACAAGGTAAAGGCCGGGAATCGACCACCCTCTGCCGACACTTCCCGGACTAGTGCCAACCCGGTGGCACTAAGAGTCGGTTGGTATGTGTGGGTAAAGTTGTACACCCCTGCAGGGTTAAATCTTTTCGAAAAGCCGTGTCTGCGGTTAAAGACGACTTGGTGACGAATTCTGTGATCATAGACAACTTAAACGGAATGATTAAATCTTGCTGATAACGAATGAAGGATGCCTCCTCGGAGATGCCGAGAGGGGTTACCTTGTAGCATGAGATAGTGGAACAACTGGAGGAGGTGATCTTTGAAGCACGAGGTGCTGATATGACTTGGTGGACTAAAAAGACAATGATATCAGTAGTTGACTAGTTTTCTCATCTGTTTTCAAAATACTCTATGAGACGTGCTATTCCTCCCTCAACTTGGAAAACAAAGATGGCTTTACGCAAAATAACCTCCATAACTGTTTCTAAAAGATAGCAGATATATAATAGGTTAACTAAGCCTTGTTGAGTACCTCCCGTACTCAGGTTTGCTTAATTTTGGTTCAGGAGAAGATCTCACATCGGTGGTGATTCAACGTGGACATCGACGAGTAGTTCGGGGTTCCCAGGTAGCAGCCTGGAATCTATGGGCTGGGACGTCGCCTTATGTTGCGGCCTCTTAGGCCTTTTTGGTTCTTGTTGATTAGCAACATAATTTGCCTTCCGTTGTCTGATGTAATGTTGGGTCGTATGACCTCTGCTTGTAAGCTATACTCTAGTAACACCTGTTTAATACAACTTCAATGTCTAGAGTGTTGCTTTGATCGGTTGTTGGTTTCGAGCTCATTGTTATACAGTTTTGGCTATGCCTGCATAGTTGTCGCAGTCGAGGGGTTGTGGAGCCGATGATCCATGTCCGAGCCCGCCTGTCGATTTGATCGGCCTGGGGCGAGGTAACCCCAGTAACACTCGATTGTTGTTGCACTTTCTGGACACATAGCAGCTCCGTATAACTTTGGTCCCGTTCCTTCAGTTTCATCCGACTCGTGGACGCTTGGGTATGCATATCTGGTTATGACTAGCATGGATACAAGGAGTAGTAGACCGGGGATCCGGACTACGTGCCGATGAATCCGGTCTGCCTGCCGTTGTTTGTTGCGGCCGGGGCTGGTAACCCTGAAGCCCTTGTGAGTCCATGGCTAGGAGCACATAACAGTATGTATATCTCTGGGTACGGGGTCGTGACAAGTCATGGTATCAGAGCAGGACTGCATGTAGGAAAACCTTACTGCTTGGTCGATGTCGAATCTAGTGTTTGTGAAAACTACTTTGAAACTTCAAATGATTGTGAAAAACCTTCTTAGGATTCTTTTTACTCCTTATCTGGTATCGCTCCAAACTCCGGGTCATCTTACCTGTTTTGATTTGAAAAGGTTTTGCTATCTCTTCTAGTCATTCAAAACCTAGGTGCCTTCTCTGGCAAGGCATTTTCTACCCAAGTTGACCTAGTGTTCAGTTTCTAGAGCCGTGTGTGTTCCATGTTCCGTTATCTTTCAAACTGGGAGATTCTCTTCCAATCATAATCTCTCGGAGTTTTGTGAGTTCCACATACTCCTGTTCTAAAGTATCAAAATCCTGAACCTCGAGATTTTCTTTTAATCTCGAATGTATCTGTTATCCTCTACCCAAATCCTTCCGGAGTTATGTCTGTCTTTCGAAAAGATACCTCGTGATTGCTAATCGTAGTGTCCTTTGTGGCACTCATATAGTAGTTACTCCTTTCGTCGTGTTTTTAAACCTTGGACTTGAACCAAAGGTTCCGGAATGTGCTGAATTGCGGTGGGTTGAATCATGTGGTCATAACCATTTGATGCTCATGCCATCAGTACAGGATGCTGACCTTTAACCAAGTTCTGTTTCTTTGGATCGTGAGGAATCTGTTCTACCTCAGGATGGCTAGGTAATCTTAGCTCCAATAGCCATAGGTTTTTTCTAGGAATCAAAAGGGATCACGAGAAGAGTGTTCTTTATGATTCTCATATACTTGTTCTTGACTCTGCTATACCTCTCGTTTTGGCATGGGTTTTACAAAAGAGTATCACCCTGTGCATTCCCCATGATCTCTGGGTTTCCGGAGCATGTTCTTAATCTGTAGATGCTTTCCTACTTTTGCCGATGGTTCGGACACTAAGTTGCATATGTGTGTTGGAGTTCCAATGCAGTTGCTCCTGTTTTCCGTCAGAACATTCCACCTTGGGATGTCAGGAGAAACAAACTCCAGTACCTCGTTCATCTCTAGGACCAGGTCAAAGTTTTGTAATCCACAGAATAAAGAAGTTTCATTAGCTTCTGTTCTGTTCTACCTTCGAGTATCACACTCTTTGGCATCAAGAGGTCGTGTTAAGTTTCATGGCCTTAATGATGAAGTGATGCTCCTACACGTCCTCACCCCCTCCCTCCAAGCTTGAATGCTTGAGAATGATGGGTCTATGCGTTGATGTGTGTACCAGTTATTCCTAGCAATTCTTATTGCTTTGAAAAGTTTAAGAAACATCTGTATCCTTCTTAGCACTACTGTGTTGGGGCGCGTAGAGATAAACGAAAACTTTTTCCCTACGCGATACTACCAAGATCTAGCCGAGGTAGAAGGCCACGAGTATTACCACTAGACGCGCAGGTGCGGATTATCGATGTAGCGCGTCGGGTCGGGGCAGTGCAGTCCCACGGTCCGGTCCGGCCGATCCAATCCCTCGAACGTCGAAGTGCTGAACGTACAGCACCTCTGCCGGTATCCACACGTACGAGGAGGAGCTCCGACGGCGGACTGCTAGGTCCGGTGCGGCGGCTGGACTGAGTGGGGCTAGGGTTCCCAACGCATGGGAGAGTGGACTAACGTGCCCGCTGGGCAACCTGCGCCCCTCTTTATATAGCGTATGGTAATGGGCTGCACAACACTTGTGGCCCATTCCCTCTGTGAGTCCGACTCACTAATTCAGTCCATTTCCGGTTCGGGTCCAACCCAACCAATATTTGCTCCCGCTCTTAAGTGTGCGACCCTGCAGGCTCATGGCGACTTGGACACGATTGGAGTCCGACTCTCAATCGATCAATCGGTAGCGGCTCCTAGCAGAACGTGCCGACTCCCAAGTCCCATTGAGTCATGACGACATACCTTTCAATGTGATATTCATCTTAGTCCCTTTTGCCTCACGATATACCTTGTCGAGCTATAGGCGATTTATCGTCATCCCTTAAATAGCTCAACTCTCTTCTCGATCCGTGATATGTGATTCACCTGACTAACTCTTAGCCAACAGACACAGTTAACACTTAACTGAGTTGCGCATGGCCATGCTTACTGAATCATATCACTCGAGAGGGCCCAGAGAATATCTCTCCATTCGGAGGGGCAAAATCCCATCTTGATTATCCACATCACGCAGCTTGCTTCTCATTCGACCCGAACTCTGCCTTTATAGTTGCCTTGTCACAGAACAACGTTTGACAGAACCTAAGTCGGTGATCCACAACTCGGATTGTGCGACAACCTCAGGTCTAAGGATTACATTGATTGAGACATGCAAATGACGACTTGATCGTTGCATCTCAATGTGGGTCAGTCCGACTTGCTAAACTCTTTAGCCAAGTCCGTGAACGTTGGAATGGCATCACCATGCCCATGACAAGTGGAACCGTGTCATCAGCCAACACTCACATTAGTCTAGGATGTGTGTCCAGCACAACCTTAACGACCAAGGACAATTAGTATGAACAACATGAATATATAGTTCCACAATCGAATCACATATTCAATGGCATATATCAGATGTTCAAAACAAGGACAACTTAATAACTTTATGAATACAGTGGGAATTACATCATACATGATTGCCTCTAGGGCATATTCCCAACAGTCTCCCACTTGCACTAGAGTCAATCATCTTGGCATCATATGCCTAGGCATCTAATGCCCATACCTCTCGTGTGCGCCTCATGCTTAGGCTGTGGTAGCGCCTTTGTCAACGGATCTGCAATGTTTGCATCCGTGTGTACTTTGCATAACTTGATATCACCTTGTTCGACAAACTGGCGAATGAGGTGGTACCGCATGAGTATATGTTTGTTCTTCTGGTGTTGTCTAGGTTCCTTGGCTTGTGCGATAGCACCATTGTTGTCACAATATACGTCCAATGGATTGGACGCGCCCTGAACCACACCAAGATCAATCAGGAGGTTCCTGATCCAAACAGCTTCCTTTGCCGCCTCTGAGGCAGCAATATACTCAGCCTCTGTTGTAGATGCAGACACCGTATCTTGCTTGGAACTCTTCCAGCTCACAGCTCCTCCGTTCATTACGAACACGTATCCCGATTGCGAACGAGAATCATCTGAGTCGGTGAGATAACTCGCATCCGTGTAACCCTTTACACTGAATTCCTCATCACCTCCATAAACCAGGAACATTTCCTTAGTATTTCTCAAATATTTAAGGATGTTTTTAACCGCTGCCCAGTGGGCTTCGCCAGGGTCAGCCTGGTATCTGCTCGTAACACTTAGAGCATAGGAAACATCTGGCCTAGTACAAATCATGGCATACATGATGGATCCGATTGCCGAAGCATACGGGGTCACACTCATCCGACTTCGCTCATCAGTCGTCGAAGGACACTGAGTCTTGCTAAGTTTTATACCATGGGACATCGGCAAGAATCCCTTCTTGGACTCTTGCATTTTGAATTTCTTCAAAACCTTGTCCAGATAAGTACTCTGACTCAATCCAATGAGCCGCCTGGATCTATCTCTATAGATCCTGATTCCTAATATGTAAGTTGCCTCACCCAAATCCTTCATTGAGAAACTCCTTTCCAATGACTCTTTGGTTTCTTGCAACATCATGACATCATTTCCAATCAGCAATATGTCATCCACATATAAGATTAGAAAGTTTACTTTGCTCCCACTAAACTTCTTGTATAAACAAGAATCATGATCGCTCTTGATGAAGCCAAACGATTTGACTACCTCATCAAAGCGAATGTTCCAACTCCGAGATGCTTGCTTCAACCCATAAATGGATTTCTGAAGTTTGCATACCTTGTCAGCATTAGCTGGATCGACAAAACCTTCGGGCTGTATCATATACACGTCCTCAGTTAAATTTCCATTAAGGAAAGCCGTCTTGACATCCATCTGCCATATCTCATAGTCGAAATAGGCTGCTATGGCTAACATGATCCGAATTGATTTAAGCATCGCTACGGGCGAGAAGGTCTCGTCGTAGTCAACTCCTTGAACTTGTCGGAACCCCTTCGCGACAAGTCGTGCTTTATAGACGGAAATATTTCCATCCATATCAATTTTCTTCTTAAAGACCCATTTGCACTCGACGGGTCTTGCACCGTCAGGCAGATCAACCAAAATCCAAACTTGGTTTTCATCCATGGACTTTAACTCGGATCTCATGGCTCCAAGCCATGACTCGGAATCAGATCCCACCATCGCTTCCGAATAAGTTGCCGGCTCATTACTGTCTAACAGTAAAACATCTCGAGCACTCTGTAATCTGGCAGATCTCCGTGGTTCAGGTGCTGTTACCGGTGTAGGTACCACGACCGGCTCAGCCTCCAAGGCGTTCGCCGACTCGCCCCTAGCCGGTTCCTCTCGAATTTCTTCGAGTTGCACTGTGCTCCCACTGACTTCCCGACTGAGAAACTCTTTCTCAAGGAAGACACCATTCCGAGCGACAAACACTTTGCCCTCTTCCCGGTTGTAGAAGTAGTACCCCAAGGTTTCCCTCGGATACCCCACGAAAATACACTTATCCGACTTGGGCGTGAGCTTGTCCGACTGAAGTCGCTTGACAAATGCTTCACAACCCCAAATCTTAAGAAAAGACAAACTTGGCCTTTTGCCCGTCCACATCTCATGTGGTGTCTTCTCTACTGACTTTGATGGTACTCTGTTTAGTGTGAAAGCTGCAGTTTCTAGACAATAACCCCAAAATGATAAAGGTAGATCTGTCCGACTCATCATTGATCGTACCATGTCCAACAAGGTCCGATTTCTCCGTTCTGATACACCGTTTCTCTGCGGTGTACCCGGCGGAGTGAGTTGAGGAACTATTCCACAACTCTTTAGATGGTCATCAAACTCATGGCTCATGTACTCGCCTCCACGGTCCGACCGTAGAAACTTTATTTTCTTGCCGAGCTGATTTTGTACCTCACTCCGGAATTCCTTGAACTTTTCAAAGGCTTCCGACTTGTGTTTCATTAAATAGATATATCCATACCTACTCAAATCATCAGTGAAGGTAATGAAGTACTCATAACCACCTCTGGCTGTCGTGCTCATTGGACCACATACATCACTATGTATTAGTTCCAACAAGTCGGACGCCCTTTCACAACTCCTTGCAAAAGGTGTCTTGGTCATCTTGCCTAGTAGGCATGATTCGCATGTCTCGAATGACTCTAAGTCAAACGAAGTTAGAAGTCCATCATCATGGAGCTTCTTCATGCGCTTCCAACTTATATGACCAAGCCGACAGTGCCAAAAGTAAGTCATATTCAGATCATTTGGTTTCAACCTTTTAACATTTATGTTATAGACCGATTCACTATCAAGATTTAAAATAAATAACCCGTTCTGAACGGGTGCAAAGCCATGAAACATATCTTTCAAATATAAAGAACAACCATTATTCTTAATATTCGACTCATAACCTTGTCTCATCAAACATGAGGCGGAAATAATGTTTCGACTAAGCGCTGGAACATAATAACAATTATTTAGTTCCAAAATAAATCCTGAAGGTAAATGAAGTTGCATCGTGCCGACTTCCAACGCAGCGACTCTCGCCTTGTTGCCGACCCGAATGTCAACCTCTCCTCTTGCCACGCTCCTAGTTCTTACCAGCCCCTGCAACGAGTTGCAAATGTGAATGACTGATCCGGTATCATATACCCAAGAACTATTAGGTGCATCAGCAAGATAAATGTCTATAACATTGCACACAAGTGTACCTGAGTCGGAAGTCATACCTCCACTCTTGGCCTTGTCAGCCAAATACTTGGTGCAGTTCCTCTTCCAGTGGCCATCCTGCTTGCAATAGAAGCAATTGGCTCCGGCTGTAGGAGAAGGCTTAGTCTTTGAGGGAGCACTCTGGACAGGGCCATGGGCGCTACCTCCTGACTTATCCTTCTTCTTCTTAGTCCAAGAACTCTTCTTGAACTTAGCCTTATTCTGCACCATCAACACTTGACTGGTGCCTTTCTTGATATCAGCCTCTGCCGTTTTGAGCATCCCATGTAATTCAGTGATACTCTTATCCATACCATGCATATGGTAGTTCGAGATGAACGGACCATACGCACTAGGAAGAGAGTTCAGAATTATATCAGTAGCGAACTCTTCGTTAATGGGGAAGCCCAGCCGATCCAGAGACTGTATGTAACCAATCATCTTGATTACATGCGGACTCAGTGGATCGCCGTCTTTCAGCTTACAGCCAAGCAAAGCTTGAGAGACTTGATACCTCTCAGTCTTTGCTTGAGCCTGGAACATACTTTTGAGGCTTTCGATCATATCGTAGGCCTCAACATTCTCGAACTGCTGCTGCAAGTCCGGTTCCATGTGTGCAAGCATAAGACAGCTAATTTCCGTAGACTCATCTCTAGTCTTACGGTAGGCATTGGTGACAGCGACAGTCGCATCATCATCAGGCTCTTCTGGAAGTGGAGTTTCTAGAACATGTTCTTTCTTGTCATGCTTGAGGACTATCCTCAGATTACGATACCAGTTGGTGAAATTAGTTCCATTTAGCTTATCTTTCTCTAAGATTGACCTCAACGCAAACGCGGACAACTGAGGAAGGTTGCTAGGTGCCATTGATCTACAACAGAAAATACGCAAAAACACTTAAGACATGTATTCATAAAAGAGCAGGCATATTAAACGTTTTAATAATTATGCTCCCACTAGAACCAACATCCCTCCGATGGTTGCTCAGTGATTCAGGACCCTATATAAGCAAGCCGACTAGTGAGCTTTAGCATCACCGCTAGCCGTCAAGTGATCTAGGTAGGCAACACCTTGCCAATCGTATCTCTATACGACTCCTGTTAGTTGGGTGACATCACATGCCCCGGCTCCCAACCTACCTCGCCCCGAGCCCCACAACCGTTGTGATGGACTCGTCTAGATTACCAAGTACTTCTGCTTGTAAGAGTCCGACTCGAACCCACCTAACCGGAAAGAATTGGTAGCACCTCAATTTCATGAGCCCACTACCAAGAATGTCCGACTTGTGATGGTGCAGCACTGGCGGGGCGACCGACTAGACCTTCTTTGAGGGATTTAAAGAATCTACCAACTATCTAAATAGAGGTAAATAGAGACATAACAATAACACAAATAAAACAATTATAATGTGAAATGGTATGGCTCTCTTCATGGTGATCTCCATCTCCACGAAGCTTGTAAGTCGACTCGTGCCAACTCTTGTCACGTGTCCTCTTACTCCATGTAGCCGACTTGTACATCGACTTGCATGCCTCCGGTTTCTCCAACAAGCTACACTAGCTAGTAAATCAAAATTTACATAGAGAATCCGACACGCAGGCCGGTATACAATAAAATGACAGCACCTAGGCTCCAGCCGGCTGACAAAAACATGATACGCAGATCATGTATGGATTACACACATCACATGCACATAAGCCATACCATTCACAACTTCCTGCAAAAACAAGTTATGCATAGATACGATATCTACCGGCGTTGTGAAACTCGCAACGACATCTAAGGCGCTACGACAGGACGACGGCGGTCCCGCTAGCCGGATAGCGGGCGGGGATCGAAGGGGCAGCGCCCCTCGCGGGTGCGGGCAGCGCCCGTTGATTTCGGAAAACGCAGATCTCATCTGCATTCCGATCATGGATTTCTTCATCGGATAAAACGATTTTACCCGAATCTGATCCGTATTCCGATTCGACCAAACTCTTTTGATCTTCAATCACCGCAACTGGATTTATGTGTCACGGTATACCCCGATGGCGGAAACCGACCGGTAGGGGTAAGTTGTTCCACGACCTTAGCAGTATGATCACGGAAACCAGATCATCCATTAACCCCGAGTACGATTGATCCAATCAACCTTGTACAAAACCGATCTATCTCATAGACCGACCACCAAAACAGCAATTAGATCACATCTAACGCTAACTACATATCACATATGTACGGATCTCGGGCCTAATACCAGAAGCTACCGCTCTGATACCACTGTTGGGGCGCGTAGAGATAAACGAAAACTTTTTCCCTACGCGATACTACCAAGATCTAGCCGAGGTAGAAGGCCACGAGTATTACCACTAGACGCGCAGGTGCGGATTATCGATGTAGCGCGTCGGGTCGGGGCAGTGCAGTCCCACGGTCCGGTCCGGCCGATCCAATCCCTCGAACGTCGAAGTGCTGAACGTACAGCACCTCTGCCGGTATCCACACGTACGAGGAGGAGCTCCGACGGCGGACTGCTAGGTCCGGTGCGGCGGCTGGACTGAGTGGGGCTAGGGTTCCCAACGCATGGGAGAGTGGACTAACGTGCCCGCTGGGCAACCTGCGCCCCTCTTTATATAGCGTATGGTAATGGGCTGCACAACACTTGTGGCCCATTCCCTCTGTGAGTCCGACTCACTAATTCAGTCCATTTCCGGTTCGGGTCCAACCCAACCAATATTTGCTCCCGCTCTTAAGTGTGCGACCCTGCAGGCTCATGGCGACTTGGACACGATTGGAGTCCGACTCTCAATCGATCAATCGGTAGCGGCTCCTAGCAGAACGTGCCGACTCCCAAGTCCCATTGAGTCATGACGACATACCTTTCAATGTGATATTCATCTTAGTCCCTTTTGCCTCACGATATACCTTGTCGAGCTATAGGCGATTTATCGTCATCCCTTAAATAGCTCAACTCTCTTCTCGATCCGTGATATGTGATTCACCTGACTAACTCTTAGCCAACAGACACAGTTAACACTTAACTGAGTTGCGCATGGCCATGCTTACTGAATCATATCACTCGAGAGGGCCCAGAGAATATCTCTCCATTCGGAGGGGCAAAATCCCATCTTGATTATCCACATCACGCAGCTTGCTTCTCATTCGACCCGAACTCTGCCTTTATAGTTGCCTTGTCACAGAACAACGTTTGACAGAACCTAAGTCGGTGATCCACAACTCGGATTGTGCGACAACCTCAGGTCTAAGGATTACATTGATTGAGACATGCAAATGACGACTTGATCGTTGCATCTCAATGTGGGTCAGTCCGACTTGCTAAACTCTTTAGCCAAGTCCGTGAACGTTGGAATGGCATCACCATGCCCATGACAAGTGGAACCGTGTCATCAGCCAACACTCACATTAGTCTAGGATGTGTGTCCAGCACAACCTTAACGACCAAGGACAATTAGTATGAACAACATGAATATATAGTTCCACAATCGAATCCCATATTCAATGGCATATATCAGATGTTCAAAACAAGGACAACTTAATAACTTTATGAATACAGTGGGAATTACATCATACATGATTGCCTCTAGGGCATATTCCCAACATACTGGTCACCCGGTCTCCATTTGAAGTTGACTGTGTTACCAAATCCGTTCATTCCGGTGCATGTTCTTGTTCAAAGAGTTAGGTTCTTACCGAAGCTCTCAAGACCATATCAGTTGCTTTGAAAAGCAAACCTCCCTTCCGAACTCCAAGACATACCGGTGGTTCGTGATATTCTGGTTGTCTTTCTAGAAGTATCACCAGGTTGTTACCTGACCGTAACGTCTAAACAAGGGGTAATTGAACTACTCCTTTCTCCAAGAAACTTCGCTGGATATCCTGAAATAGTCAGTTGAGCTTAAACAATAATTTGGAGAGTTGAAAGACAAAAGCTCATCCTAACTTGTTCCTTTGTTAAAGGATATCTAGTTTTCCTCGTGTTGAAGCAGGATAGTATCTCCTTTGCGGAAATGTTGTCATTCTATCTTGATTTGATTTGGGCTATCGTCAAATCGAGAAAAGATCCAAGGACTATCTTTATAGTGTTTTGCCCGAGTACACCTTCATGTCTTTGGTCTGACCAATACCTTGCCTCGTTCATGTATCATATGAATCCCTCTTCTTGGAGTATCTTGATAAAGGTGTTGTTAAGCCCATCTACGACATTTTTGTTTTCTCCAAGTTGCAAGAGGTTCATGCTGAACAAATGGCAACAATGTTGGAAACTTCCGAGAAAACATCTTTGTGTCATCTTGAAGTTTGTGTTCCAGAGGTTTTAAGTGGCTTACTCCAGTCCATGTGCTTATGGTGAAAGTTGTCGTCGTGGATTCGAGTAAAGTTTTCTTGTTCCTTCGGGAAAACCCCAAGTTGGTCATGCATGTGTGGAGTATTCTTGAGATGGTTGGTTTTTACCTCCATTCACTTAAAGAAGTTTGCATCCACGCTAAGCCACTGAATGACTGTTCGTGAAAGAGAAGAGGTCTCAGAACTTCGTTATCTTGGTTAACATCTTCCCAACAAGGACTCCGATGTGTTCTTTTGCAAGTACGTCATGTAGGTGCAGCCGTCTTCCACAGGTTGCTAATACATGAGTTTTACAATCTCACTCATCCTCTTGAGAGTGACATCATAGTCCATGTCTCAAGAATCCAGCATATGTATCTCGTTAGTAACCGGTGTAACCTCTTTGATCTTACATATTGAGTCACAGTTATCAACCCACTAACCAGAGCTGAATCTCAAGCAGCAACGATGGTTGGTGTTCCCTCAAGGGTATTGAGCTAGGTCCATTTGAAAATCCGGCATGGTTGATGTGGTGGTTGACACAATTAGCCGGAAGTCCTAACCTCATGTCTCTTTGAGTCCGTAAGAACAACCACTCTCCGTGAGGATTCTTGTGCGGTTCATTCTAACAAGTTTTCCCTCCCCGCTCTTCCAAACCGGAGATCTACATTCACTTGGTTACCTGTAGAAGGCTTGCATAAGCCTGATATTGGTATCTAGAACCTCCAGGAGAACCTGGAAGTTGATTCTTCCAATGTCTCTTTGTCAATCCTCCAAACCTTTCTTTCAATGGAAACAAGTTCCTAAGGAGAATCATCTCGTGGTGTTTTGTAACCACCATTGATCAGTTCCCTTTCTCAAGTTGTTTGTACTTGAAGTTCTGTTCATCTGACACATTGTGTTAATTTGTCAGTCACTTCAGCCATGGGATCCTAACTATGTGGTAAACGTATTGCTACATCAAACCCACAATAGGGAAGAGATTCCCTATTCCTTAAGGTGTTTCAATCCTCGTTGGTTATTCATCTTTATGGTGTGACCAAGGGTTCCTCCTTCATTACGGTGTTCCAACATTCAGTGGTTACTCATGTTCTGGCATGGAGTAACATCATGACCTTTGACAAAGATCTCGACAAACTTTGAAGGAATGGTTGAAAGTTCTGTTATCTTCTGTGTCCACTCCGAAGAGTGAACATGATCATGTATTAAATTCTCTCCGACGCACGACTACAGTGTTTCCTCGTGTTTTTCCTCGTCTGTGGATATTATGTTTTGGTATCCAAGACAATCCTCTCCATCTTGGTTGTCTGTTTGAAGAAACCTCGGTTTCACAAGTTGTTCAACCTTTCTTTTCCAAAAGGATTTAAAGTCTTGTGCAAAGCTCATATTCTAAATTCTTTCAAGACCACTCGTCCGTAAACTTGAAACCTTCTCTCTGTTCCTTCCGTTATCTTGATGTGTTTCATGCACGATAACTCAACGGTTCTTTACGAACATTCCTGTCATGAGTTATCCATGAGATACTCGATCTTCGTGAAGATCAATTCCTACGAGTTTTCCTCTACCTAAGGTGTAGCCGCTGGATATCTTCGCAAGTGTTGAAGATCAACCTCTTCAAGAAGAGAACCGCAAGATTCGAGAAGATCGTTCAAAACCGGTGTTCTTCTTTCTTCTCCTTCGGGAATCTCGGGACGAGATTCTTGTAAGGGGGGTAGATTTGTAACATCCCAATTTTGCTATAATAGGGTGTGTGGTGTGTGTTCATCCCATACATGCATGGAAAAAAAATTTGAAACCAATTTAAGTTATGAATTTAAATGGTTTCAGAAAATCCCACAAAAAGTACTTAATTTGGGTTCCAAAATTTTGTATTGAAAAATAATTCAAATGTACCAACCCAAGTTATGGTTTTGTTGGAAATTTCATGAGCTTTTCAAAAACTATTTTTGCCAAATTTTCTTCTTTCAAAAAGGGCCTCAAAAACTTTGTTTTCTGTCCTCCTTTAAAACAGAAAAGGACCAATCTGTAAAATTCAGGAACTCCAGGGGGTTTTCGCAATTCCCTTTTCTTTTTAGCTTTCTTCTAGCTCTGGCCAGAAGGACAGAAGGTCGACGACATCGCCGCGCTCCACGTCCTGCTTCTCCCTCGTGACTTGGACGACCAGAAGACTTCCTGGAGCCGTCTGGATCGAGGAGTCCTCGCAGAAGCACTACGGTCGCCTCCTCTCTCCGCCTCTCTGCTGTAAACGAACCCAAACCCTAGCCTCACCTTGACAAACGCCGGCGTTCGTCGCCGTTCTAGCCGCTCCCGTGCTCCGACGACCAGCCTACCCTCACCGTCGTCGCCTCCTTGTCCTCCCCACGGAGTTAATCGATCGGAAGTGGCCGGAGTCGGCCGCGCCATCCTCATCTTCCCCGCGGCCGACGAGTTCCTCCGTCGCCGATTTGCCGCCACGGCAGCCCTTCCGGCTACCCCGACCCCTCCGCTAGCCTCCACGCGACGTGGTGAGCTCCCCGGTCCCCTCCAATCGTTCCCCGCCCCTCTGGTTCAACTCCCCGTCGAGCTCCGCCGCCGCCGCCGTGCCAATGGTCGCCGCCGGCCATTCCGGCGACCATTTGGTCACCGGTTGGCATCCCCCAACTCCCCTCGATCTACTCTTCCTCTCTATGTACTTTGATTTTCGTTTTGAACACGATTTTGATCGAATTTGATTTCAGCTGTGAGGTTCAGAGGAGGGTGACGTCACAGTGACATCAAAATGATGTCATAATCCCCTCTGTTTAATATTTCCAGGAATTACAAAAAATGATTAATTTTAATAATTCAATAACTTTTGTTTTATAGCTCAGAAAAATAAAATAAAAACATGGAAATGATCAAAAAAATAAACTCTACATGTTTATGTCATTTTCCCACATGTTTGACAAAGTTGAATTTTGGCCATTATTTTAATATTACTTAAATCATTTAAATATAAAAAATAAGATTTTATTCAATAAAATTAGAAAATTAAAAGTTATATACCAAAATGCTCAAAATGACAATTGGAACCTATTTATGATGTTTTCAAATCCATTTGAGCAATTAAAATTAGACCCACTTCTAGAATCGCCCGAAACCCCCTCCGGGGTCTATTTCGGGCACATTTCAGTAAAATTGAATAATTGCCATATGAACCCTAGCAACCCAAAGAACATGTTTAGGGCTTCTTTCAGTGCATTAATTTGCTCATGCATACATATTGCGCATTGCATCAATGCCATGTTTGATTGTTGTTTCTCTTTCGGTGTTTTGCTTCTGATCGGTAGAATGCGACCCCGAAGAGAAGATCGACAACGCCATGGCGAATACTTGATCTTAACCGACAAGTCAAGCACTTATCCCTGAAGACTTTATCTGGTTTTCTTATAACCAAGGCAAGAATAACCTCTTATCTGCTCATATATGATTTCAAAGTAATTTGAATCTCGTACTTTGCATTCGGTTCCAAACTATTTGATGTCAATAGATAGAGTTCTCCTATATACTGCATAACCTAGTTATCCTGATCCACTGCTCCTAGCAGCTATAGGTTTGTTTGTGCGCGCTCCGCTAAACCTTTTGAGTCTTGCTTAGCCATGCCTAGTTGATGATTCTGGTCAACACGTGAATCTTCTATGTCAGGTGTTTATGGTTTGAATTATCTTTGATAACTTGACTAATCACGGCATGGATGTGAGGCCACAATGGGTTGTGGCGTTTTGTCCTGTTCATGCCCCTAGGAGCGAGTTCTCGCCTTCGAGCCAAGACTGAGCGTACAACCACACGTGGGCCGATGAACCCCGCCCGGCTAACTAACTTGTTTAACCTTATCCATGAGCCACGTAGTTTGAGCTTTCCATCTGCGTGTGTGTCGGAAAATGTTTTGAAGAAAACTAGGTCGTGACCGGGACAAGTGATGGACGTACACGGATCTTGTTCCCGACTCACAGAACAGGTGCCGTCAGGAGGTGGCCAACTCCCTGTTGACGGGGTGGCCCTGTTTGGGTTGACTCATGGATATGGTTCGACAAGGTAAAGGACGGGAATCGACCACCCTCTGCCGGCACTTCCCGGACTAGTGCCAACCCGGTGGCACTAAGAGTCGGTTGGTACGTGTGGGTAAAGTTGTACACCCCTGCAGGGTTAAATCTTTTCGAAAAGCCGTGTCTGCGGTTAAAGACGACTTGGTGACGAATTCTGTGATCATAGACAACTTAAACGGAATGATTAAATCTTGCTGATAACGAATGAAGGATGCCTCCTCGGAGATGCCGAGAGGGGTTACCTTGTAGCATGAGATAGCGGAACAACTGGAGGAGGTGATCTTTGAAGCACGAGGTGCTGATATGACTTGGTGGACTAAAAAGACAATGATATCAGTAGTTGACTACTTTTCTCATCTGTTTTCAAAATACTCTATGAGACGTGCTATTCCTCCCTCAACTTGGAAAACAAAGATGGCTTTATGCAAAATAACCTCCATAACTGTTTCTAAAAGATAGCAGATATATAATAGGTTAACTAAGCCTTGTTGAGTACCTCCCGTACTCAGGTTTGCTTAATTTTGGTTCAGGAGAAGATCTCACATCGGTGGTGATTCAACGTGGACATCGACGAGTAGTTCGGGGTTCCCAGGTAGCAGCCTGGAATCTATGGGCTGGGACGTTGCCTTATGTTGCGGCCTCTTAGGCCTTTTTGGTTCTTGTTGATTAGCAACATAATTTGCCTTCCGTTGTCTGATGTAATGTTGGGTCGTATGACCTCTGCTTGTAAGCTATACTCTAGTAACACCTGTTTAATACAACTTCAATGTCTAGAGTGTTGCTTTGATCGGTTGTTGGTTTCGAGCTCATTGTTATACAGTTTTGGCTATGCCTGCATAGTTGTCGCAGTCGA
Organism: Alopecurus myosuroides; assembly: GCA_028641055.1. NCBI lineage: Eukaryota > Viridiplantae > Streptophyta > Magnoliopsida > Poales > Poaceae > Alopecurus > Alopecurus myosuroides. Next base: position 204,147,006 of record CM054059.1, read on the forward strand.
GGGGTTGTGGAGCCGATGATCCATGTCCGAGCCTGCCTGTCGATTTGATCGGCCTGGGGCGAGGTAACCCCAGTAACCCTCGATTGTTGTTGCACTTTCTGGACACATAACAGCTCCGTATAACTTTGGTCCCGTTCCTTCAGTTTCATCTGACTCGTGGACGCTTGGGTATGCATAATTGGTTATGACTAGCATGGATACAAGGAGTAGTAGACCGGGGATCCGGACTACGTGCCGATGAATCCGGTCTGCCTGCCGTTGTTTGTTGCGGCCGGGGCTGGTAACCCTGAAGCCCTTGTGAGTCCATGGCTAGGAGCACATAACAGTATGTATATCTCTGGGTACGGGGTCGTGACAAGTCATGGTATCAGAGCAGGACTGCCTGTAGGAAAACCTTACTGCTTGGTCGATGTCGAATCTAGTGTTTGTGAAAACTACTTTGAAACTTCAAATGATTGTGAAAAACCTTCTTAGGATTCTTTTTACTCCTTATCTGGTATCGCTCCAAACTCCGGGTCATCTTACCTGTTTTGATTTGAAAAGGTTTTGCTATCTCTTCTAGTCATTCAAAACCTAGGTGCCTTCTCTGGCAAGACGTTTTCTACCCAAGTTGACCTAGTGTTCAGTTTTTAGAGCCGTGTGTGTTCCATGTTCCGTTATCTTTCAAACTGGGAGATTCTCTTCCAATCATAATCTCTCGGAGTTTTGTGAGTTCCACATACTCCTGTTCTAAAGTATCAAAATACTGAACCTCGAGATTTTCTTTTAATCTCGAATGTATCTGTTATCCTCTACCCAAATCCTTCCGGAGTTATGTCTGTCTATTGAAAAGATACCTCGTGATTGCTAATTGTAGTGTCCTTTGTGGCACTCATATAGTAGTTACTCCTTTCGTCGTGTTTTTAAACCTTGGACTTGAACCAAAGGTTCCGGAATGTGCTGAATTGCGGTGGGTTGAATCATGTGGTCATAACCATTTGATGCTCATGCCATCAGTACAGGATGCTGACCTTTAACCCAAGTTCTGTTTCTTTGGATCCTGAGGAATCTGTTCTACCTCAGGATGGCTAGGTAATCTTAGCTCCAATAGCCATAGGTTTTTTCTAGGAATCAAAAGGGATCACGACAAGAGTGTTCTTTATGATTCTCATATCCTTGTTCTTGACTCTGCTATACCTCTCGTTTTGGCATGGGTTTTACAAAAGAGTATCACCCTGTGCATTCCCCATGATCTCTGGGTTTCCGGAGCATGTTCTTAATCTGTAGATGCTTTCCTACTGTTGCCGATGGTTCGGACACTAAGTTGCATATGTGTGTTGGAGTTCCAATGCAGTTGCTCCTGTTTTCCATCAGAACATTCCACCTTGGGATGTCAGGAGAAACAAACTCCAGTACCTCGTTCATCTCTAGGACCAGGTCAAAGTTTTGTAATCCACAGAATAAAGAAGTTTCATTAGCTTCTGTTCTGTTCTACCTTCGAGTATCACACTCTTTGGCATCAAGAGGTCGTGTTAAGTTTCATGGACTTAATGATGAAGTGATGCTCCTACACGTCCTCACCCCTTCCTCCAAGCGGGGGAGAGCTCCCTGCGGCTCGCAGCGAGCGAGGCATAGAGGAACACTTGGGTAGTTTCAGGTTGTGTTACATTATGGGCCTACGAGGTAGTGGCCGAATGCCCAATCTAATATCAATATGTTAGTTTCCATTTATTTAGCTAGGGTGTTGGTCATCGACGAATCTTGGGCCTAGTCATGTTACGGTTAAAAAATATAAATATAAGTTTCTTTCTATGTTTATAGCAAAAAAAGAAAAGCTTACTATGTCAATTTCTTTGTAAATCGATAAATCATTGCTGGCCATCAATATATATTAAGCATTTTTTTTCTTACCTCTCTTACTTGCTATGTCAATTCCTATGTAAATCAAGAAATTAAGTGCATTGGTGTCAACAAAATATCAAGTGCATTTTTCAAGCTTGAAAATCACATGTTGCTTGTTACAAATAGCTTAAAATTAACAGATTTTGCGATGAAGTGTCGAATTTGGCCCCCTCTTTACTTTTGGTCACGCTCCGCCACTGTAGCCACATCACTTACTCTTTAGCCAACCAATTGTCCACATTATCACATTAGAATTCATTATTTATTGTATATCTCTACATGCATGCATGCAAAAAAAAATTCCATAGAATTTTCCACATCCTCCTTTTTTTGACACATAAAATCGCACCATCCCGGTGTATAACAACATAATTGAATCATGTGAATGTGGAACATCGTGATTAGTTTCTCCAGCAAAGTGAACTTTTTGTCAGTTTTGTTATGAAGGAAATAATATAACTGTTATTAAGATCACGTGCTTTCTTTATGTAACTGTACCAAAAGTTGTTTGTACAAATATGATGTTGCAATATGCATAGAATTTTCATGCAAATCATCCAGATCATCTATGTTTTACACCCGTTGACTTCACCTTATCTACGTCAATCGGGCACACCCTGATAATTTTAAAATACAAATATATTTCATGTCTATTAAATTTACCCTCTCGGCTGATATGATCAACTAAATTTTGCATATTTATATGAAGGAAAAAGTAGTACACTATATGAAAATAGGGTCGGCCTTAAAATACGCTATTAGCATGCTATATTATGCTACAACGTGCTATTTACGAGACAATGTACATTAATTGATTTAGCGAGACAATTCTCAAAATGATATAGCTTTCTATTAGCGGCGCTATTTTCTACGATTTATATAGAAAACTTCAACTTTCATGTGATTTATTAGTTTTTTCTAAAGATACGCGCTGCAATGCGCGGGATATCATTCTAGTTTTATAAATAAAAATTGGTCACTCATATCTCGAGATCTATTCACCCTGGTGAACGATTTTCTTTGATGATAAAATCAACATTGATAGCCCAAGCTATGGAGTTATCACGCTCGTATCCAAAGGGGCCTACGTTTGTATAATCAAAAAATACAGGCCCATCGGTTTATCAAACATGGTGTTTAAAATAATTACGAAGATGCTTGTCAATAGATTGAACCCTGTGATAGGGAACTGCCTTCCTAGAAAACAGATTCATTGTGGAGGGTGTCGTGATTCTACACGAAACTCCAAACGACATGCATATTAAAAAATGGGCTGGAGTTTTATTCAAAATAGAGATATTTAAAAGGCTTTCGGCAAAATAAATGGCCGTTTTTTCCTTCAGGTACTTGAGATGAAAGGTTTTCCTAACAAATTCAATGATATGGTCATGCATATTGTGACAGGAGGTAATGTTGGGATAAAAACAAATGGAGAGGTTGGTACTTAGTTTCTCACTTACCAAGGGCTTAGGCAGGGGATCATCTTTATCCTTTGATTTTTGACCTTGGTGGGGGTGTGCTGACAATAATGATAGAGAGGCAAGTAGATATTGGTTTACTTGACGGGCTATCCTGACACTTAGTATAAAAAGGTATGTCTATACTACAATATGCGGACGCCACGATCCTTTTACTATGGGACAATTTAGAACAAGCAGGGAACTTCAAATTTATATTGTGTCTTTTCGAGCAAATGTCAACTAAAAATAAACTTGCATAAAAGTGTTGTTTATTGTCTCAAGGCCGCCATAGCTAGAAAAAATACCATCATCCATGTGTCTTTGAATCCAATATGAACCAAAGTAGGGATGCTCGGATTGTTGTTTCTCAAGATTTCTTCCAAGAACATAGATTGTGACCATGGGCGGAGACAACACCCGACAACCTGGGGCTGTGATGGTGTAGATCGTGCACTCGTTGGGAGACCCCAAGAGGAGGGTGTGATGAGCACAACGGTAGGATTTTCCCCTTAGTTAAGAACCAAGGTTATCAATCCAGTAGGAGAAAGAGGATCTTCAGAAGGTTGATGCCACTGACGGTGGTGCTGGCGCTTCACCGGTGTCAGCAACAACGTGGAATCTGCACACAACACAACCAAAATACTTTGCCCCAACGGTAAAGTGAGGTTGTCAATCTCACCGATCTTGCTGAAAACAAAGATTAAACATATAGTATGGAAAACAGTGTATGCTTGCAGTAAGTAAAGAAAGTAAGAAATTGTTGTGGTTTGTTTAAAAGTGTGGAAAATGATCGGGGTTCATATGTTCACTAGTGGTGTCTCTCCATAAAGATAACATGCTGGGTGAACAAATTAGAGCTGGGCAATATACAAATAAAGTTTGCACCATAGTGCACATTATAACATGATGACTACTATGATATTTAGTGCGGGCATTACAACAAAATACATAGACCAAAATCCATCTGCATCTATGACTAAGAATCCAACCTCAGGTTATCATCCGAACCCCCTTAGGTATTAAGTTGCAAGCAACACATAACTGCATTAAACAATGTGTGTAATGTAAGCAATGATTATACACGCGGGCACTCTCACCGCTGTTTTATCCCTAATGGCAACAACACATCCTACCCCGTCACGTTTCTGTCAATCGAGCACAGGCGAAAATGAGACATAAATACTCCCTCTTGGAGTCACTAGCAACTACTTGGCCAGAGCAACCACTAGCAACGAAAATCATGCAATATCACAAATAACAGATGCAATAAATACTATAATCAACTTGGCATAAGGTCAATATTCATCGGATCCCAGCAAACACAACATATAGAATTACATAAGATCAATCTCGATTATGATAGGCAGCTCACAAGATCTAAACATGGAGGCATATGAGGAGGAGACAACCATCTAATTACTTCTATGGAACCGTAGTCCAGGGATGAACTACTCACGCATCACTCCGGAGGCAGGCATGGTGATCTAGAAGCCTCCGGTGATGAATTCCTCTCCGGCAGGGTGCCGGAAAACAACTCGAGAACCCTTCTAATACAGGGTTGACAACAACGGCGCCTGCGGAACTTTTTCGGGATTTTTGATCAGGTGTCTAGGGTTTTCCATCTCGGGGGGGGGGGGGATAAATAGGCAAAAGGGCAGAGGCGGTGGAGTCCATGGGGCCCCACACCTATAGCTGGTGCGGCCAGGGGGACCCGTGCCACCCTATGGTGTGGCCCCCCTGTTGTCCGTCTTCGACTCCTCTTTGGTGTTCTGGATGCTTTCGGGGAAAATAGTCACTTCAGGCTTTGTGGGGTCCAATTCCGAGAATGTTTAGAGAACAACTTTTCTGAAACAAGAAACAACAGAAAACAAGGAACTTGCACTTGTCATCTTGTTAATAGGTTAGTCCAAGGAACATATGAAAATGATATAAATAAGGGAGAATACAAGTAGCAATTGTCATAATATGATCATGGAGCATCAGAAATTAGGGAAACGTTTATGACGTATCAAGCATCCCCAAGCTTAGTTCCTACTCGTCCTCGAGTAGGTAAACGGTAAAACAATAATTTATGAGGTGACATGCTACTATCATAATCTTGATCATTAAAATGTAAATGCATATGTATACTGAGATCATAAAACTTCAAACACAAACATGATAAATAGAACTTTAATAATAAAGCATTGCAATCACTTTGCATCATGAAGTGTATCTTAAATAAAGGATCATGGATAATAATGCAAAGAAAGATAAACGTTTGTTTCAGGTATAGAGAAACCATGGCAAAGTGGTATTTCGCTAGTATTTAAGAGTGGGACAAAACATAAATGCCAGGACACATTGAAATTTCAAGAGGAAGACTAGAACAAATAATTTAAGAACAAATAATATCACATCATAATAATTATTGATGTTTGTGGGACAAATGCACATAGAACTCAGAATGGCAAAAATGCTCTCTCAACTGTGCATTAAGTTAGAAGATGAAGACTCAGTATAAAAGTAAAAGAAAGGCCCTTCGCAGAGGGAAGTAGGGATCACTCATGTGCTATTGCTTTTTATTTTATTAAACAGAGGTATTAAAAGTTTGACATTGTGGAGGAATGTCTATTTTTTAGGAGAGGTGTATGCTAATGTCAACGAATGGCAAAACAGACAATATAGTACGTCACCAGCCAACTGAATTCACAAGAGAGGCTCCCATGGTGAAGGACGCAACTGGTGTATAAGGTCATCCCTCTTTCTTTTTTGTTTACACAATTATGCTTTTACTGATAAATCAGGGACAAAAATAGTGAAGAGAATTTATTTGTATTAATTTGGGTCTGGACGCCCCGCTGCCATCTCTTCTATCATTTGGATAAGCGTATGAGGCTACTAGTCCAGGGTGTGAAATCTATTCAACAAGTGAGATAAAGATTCTCTATTGACGTCCTCATGAGCAAAAACAGGAACACAAAACAGGAATGATTTTGAAGGTTTTTAAGGTAACACATGAGCAATTTACTTGGAGTGGCAGTTAAATACCACATGTAGGTAGGTATTGTGTACACAATGGGAAAACTTTGGTTTAAGGAGTTTGGATGCACGAGGAGAATTCCATACTCATTACAGGTGGAGGCTAGCAAAAGACTGGGAGCGACAAATCAAGAGAGCATAAGAGCCATAATCATGCGTAGCGACATAAGCATCATTAATTAATGCATTAGCGATATCACGATTCAAAAACTAAATGGTCATGGACGCTATTCGTGACTGGTTTGTAGTCATAAACATGGTGTGAGCATGTGCCAAGTCAACCAAATAAAACATTCGAAAGAGAATACCATATATTGATGCTTTACTATGACAAGAACAACTCATGAATCTTTCGAGACATATTAAACGCTCTCAGCTATTTAAGGCTATTCATGCTACTAAATAACCACAAGGATTTAAAACTAAAATAACATTTAGCATGGCATGAAAACGTTCTAGCCACAGTCTATACAAGCTTCTACTAGTACTGTTTTAAATTGTACAACAAGCAGAAGTTTCCTTTTCCCAACAAGCACCATACAAGATATGTTTTAAAAAAATACCCTTTATGATACAGCAAGAAAACATTAGAGTACTCAAATAATACTACTAAAACTAACAGCTCTGATAAGAGATGCATGCAAAACAGGAGCTAAATAAATGCAGCAACAAAACAGAGACTAAGAATACAACGTATTCTCATGAAAAAGCGAAGCGTGTCACTCTCCAATAAAAGAATGCTGGGTCAAACCAAGATTATTATGAAAATAAAAACAAACTTAAAAAAATTGAAAACAAAAAAAAGACGCTCCAAGTAAAGCACATAAGGTGTGACCGAATAAAAATATAGTTTCACTAGAAGTGACGTGATAATTTGTTGATGAAGAAGGGGATGCCTTGGGAATCTCCAAGCTTAGACGCTTGAGTCTTCTTGGAATTTTCTGGGATGTACCACCGGGGCATCTCAAGCTTAGGCTTTTCACTTTTCTTGATCACATCATATCATCCTCTTCTCTTGACCCTTGAAAACTTCCTTCACACCAAAATTCTCACAATCTTCATTAGCAACGTTAGTGCAATCAAAATAATAAATTCACATGATTCAGTTTCAACACAATACTAGCACTCAAAAACAAATTAGATACTGGAACAACTTATTTTAAAACTCCTTTTCTCAAAATAACACCAAAAGAAAGAGATTAAGATGCAAATGCAATAAGTGGCAGAAATCTGTCAAAACAGAATAGCAGGCAGAGATTGATTTTTTCGAAAATCTTATGTTGCTCAAATAAAAAAGTAGTCAACTAAGAAAAGTTTAGTATATAGACCAGTATTAAGCACAAAAAAGCTCAGGTCATTTTGAATTTTATGTGATTTTATAAGTAATTAAAAGTGGACAACAGAAATCTGTTTCCTGCGCAGAAATCCGAAATATAGTCTCAACTTTCCACTACAGGCTTTACTTGGCTCAAAAAAAAAGATAAAGGGGGGTTGCTAAGGAAATATAAAACACCCAGGTGCAAAGCACCCCTGACGAAGATATAGATCCTGGACCCTGCGGGTAAGGACACCCCGTTTCAGGCCCAATGTCAAGGGCCAAGAAGAGGAGCCCTCAGAGTGTTCCAGAAGGCCCATGTGAAGCCCACCCGCACTATCTTGCGAGATAAGTTAGGAAACCTGTAACCGACCTAAGGTTAGAGTTCGAGTCCTTTCCGGGTAGGGTTTGAGACCTGGCCACCTATATATGGCCAGGAGAACCACCGGAACAGGAACAAGCAATATCGCACCACCAAAGCCTTGAACTCGAGATCTTACTCTCGATTCGAGCAACCACCATTGTAACCGATCTACTCATTAATACAGATCGCCAGAGGCAGGAGTAAGGGTTTTACCTCTACGAGGGCCCCGAACCTGGGTAAATCTCGCCCCCTGTCTAGCCGACGATTCCACCAGCGCTCATGGGTTCTCCTATTTGAAACCCGATAGGTTCACCTAAGGGATTTGTAGAGTCAGAGATTCGACAATTGGCGCCGTCTGTGGGAACAGCGGGCGCTGGATCACCGGCATCTTCGGCTTCATCGACAACCAACTCCCATTGGAAACCATCGACTACGGCTCCGAACAATCCTATACGGATCGGATTTGTCGTGGTCACACCTCACTCGCCGGAATCACGCCCGGTATTCGAGGATCTGGAGAGGAGCGTCACCTTGACGTTCGGGAGCCTGAAGTTCGTGACCAACAGGGACGGAATCCTCCACTTCTCGGAAGAATCAGAATCTGAATCTGGAGCCGTCGACTCGCGCCGTCATCTGGAGAAGAGCGGCGAATCCATCTGCTTCAACGCCAACGACTACCATACCCTCTCGACAGAGGAACCTTCAAGAGTTCAAAGGGCCTTCCGATCTGCGCCTAGGACACATGAGCCTCGACTGGCTCAAGTCTGCATGGCAGGATTGGAACAAACCCCGGAAACGGAACATAGCGCGGCAGAGCGCAACATAATCGGCGTCTCGCGGGAATCTTGGGACCGAGCCAAGGGGGCTATGCGAACGAGCAAACCACCCGCAGCCGGAGCATCACACGAAGACATGGTTGCCTACCACTATCACCTAGTGAGAGCAGCCGCAACCATCAAGGACGCTCGGATAGATTTGGCCCGCCGAAGAAGAGCGGCGGATGAGTCAAGTCAACGACGAGCTGAGCTGTCCCTAGCACCCTCGGTCGGAACCCGACCCACGAGGAAGGGGCACGCATCTACATCCAGGAACATCGAGTCCCTAGCCGGAACCAGCAGGTCGGTCACTCCTTCTCTCATGCGAGTTGATGACGACGGCAACGTCTACCCGCAAACTCCTGCCGCCGCGGTTCTAGCCGCAGCAACTTACATGCAGATGAATCAACCGACGGAAAGTGATCCTCGGGCGGAGCAGTATAAATAAGTGCGCAAGGGACTAGGACTGGCAGCCGGAAGGCTCGCCTCCTACGACCGCAAGAAAGCCGCAGAGCAGCTGGAAAAGGAACAACAGGAGAAAGAGAAAGAAAAGGAAAAAGAAGCGCCCCGCAAGCGCAGGAGCCCTTCGCCAAGAAGAGACAAGTCGCCACGCCGTGGTCGAGGAAAAGAAGCTAGACGTCGCGGCGACAGTCGAAGCAGTAGCGAAGACAGCCCGAGAGACAAAGGCTCACGACATCACAGCAGCCGCTCGCGAAAACGAAGCAAGGAGCCAAGGAAGGACGCCGACCGCGACCGGCCAGGACATGACGTGCGATCTGACATCGCACAAAACAAGGTGGACAAGGCAAGGGCTTCGCGATATCGCGAGCGCTCTTCGTCCGGCTCCTCGGATGATGAAACCTGCGGTGCGCTCTGCTTTGCCCGCAGCATCCGCGAAGCGCCTCTACCCAGAAGATTCAAGCTCAGCACGGAAGTGACAAAGTACGACGGCTCACTCGAGCCCTCTCAATGGCTAAGCGATTACCTCACGGCAGTAAAATGCCAACGTGGGAACAAGAACACAGCTATGCAATATCTCAATTTGCATCTTGTCGGCGCGGCCCGCAGTTGGCTGGAAAGAAGACCAAGATCTTGTTACGCATCGTGGGACGACTTGCACCGCGAGTTTTGCAAAAAATTCCAGTCGACCTACAAGAGGCCGGCCACCATTGAAGAACTGCGAGCATGCAAGCAAAAAAGCGGCGAGTCTACCCGCGAATATTTCCAGCGATGGACCACGCTCAGGAACACCACGGGAACCATCTCAGAAGAAGTAGCGATTGAAGCCTTCGCAAAAGGCGCCCGAAGAACAGCTTCCAGAGAAGAACTAGGCAGAGCCGCACCCAAAACTATTGGGGAGCTGATGAACATAGCCGACAAATGGGCTAACGGAGAAGATGCGGTGCGCAGTGAGAGAGCATCATCACCCGCACACGACGAAGATCGCCATGGCCGAAGAAAGAGAAGGAAATACTACGATCACGAAGATCGAGAAGAAATGGTAGCAACGGAATTCACGCGAAGTCGCGATACTGGACGACGTGGAAGTCGCGAATGGAAACCAAAAGTTGAAGAGAAAAGTCCCGAGGAGGACCTTGACGCTTACTGCTCGCTACATCTGTTTACAGATAAGCGCACGGGCAAAACCAAGGCAACGCACCTCCTCAAGGATTGTCGGAAGTTCCATGACATTCATGAGGCTTTCTCGAAGAAAAGCAGATCAGCAGCTATTCCAAGTTACCCGCCACTTCCAGGAGGAGGCCACCAAGGATTCCAACCGCCTCAACCCCTACCTCCACCAGCAAATCCAAACATGGCGCTAGCTGCACTACCAGCACCACCTGCACAAAACTCCGGAGCCAACGCATACCCGAATCCGGCGGGACAATTAGCGATGATCCAGAAGGTATGTCCATCTCGCAGAGCTCAAAAGACTAACACGAGGCAGTTATGCATGGGTGTGCAGACTCCGCCAATGTCGTGGTGGTGTCACGGCAGATGCCATAGGATGGCTAAAGATGTGGGGACGATGGACGCTGGAGGCGCTCGGGGAGGGATCACGCGACGAGTAGCCGCGTGAAGTAGGAAACAAGCACTGCAAACAACACGATCTACCCAGGTCCAGGGCCCTCGTGAGGAGGTAAACCCCCTACTCCTGCCTTTCTCTCTGTGTATTGGTGTCTCACCGAGTTGCCACAGTACAATTGTGCTTGCTACCGAGTAGCCACTCTTCTCTCTACGTGATGAGCTAGGTCAAGAATCTGAACCCAGTGTGTGTTCCCTCGCGCAGGAGGGGGCAGGGCACCTTATATACTCGGTGCCCAGCCGGATACAGCCAAATACAAACAGATGTCGACATTGTGTGCACACCGTCCTTCTTCCGAGTTCCCGCTGACAGCTTTGGCTTCTAAGTTTGTCCTGGTGCGGAAAGTCGTTGGGCAAAACCAAGTAACCATTATGTTATCACTGCCACGAACACAGAGTAGGTCCCCCCTGTCCTGCGACGCCCTGCTGCCACACTATCGCTGTCAGGCACGCCGTCCTCAGATGAACAGTGTCGTGAACAGTGCCAAAGTACGGACCCGGGATACGCGGGATTCTGTGTCAGAACGGCTCCTTTGACTTCTGGCCCGAGTAGGATCCCGCCATTTCTACTCGACCAACTCTTCTATTCGGAGGAACATAACTCTCTTGATTCGTCCTTCTGGCCATCTAGGTGTAGGACCGGGTAGCAGTCGACCGGGTAGCGAGTACCGGGTAGCCGGCTACTCGGCCAAACATCCCTTCTGATCTTGCCTTTACCCCTACTCGGGGGTAACCCCCCGACAGCAGTCCCCGAAGCTGGTAGAGTCCTGCGAACTCGTTCACTGGGCCCTGCCAGCTTAAAAACCAACCTTAACAGTCTTTCCCTTGAACCTTGTGATATCGAGTAAAACCTCCGAGTAGCCCTTGATTTTGTCTTAAGCTTCTTCCGAATAGAGCCACTTCTCTTCTCTGTTGCAGAGTAAAAGGACTTGGTGAAATCTCGAATCGAAATCTTTGCGTGGCAGAGCACAATCCGGCTTTCCGCACTGCAACTGGGCACGTGTCACGCGGACACGACCCCGACGCCTCGGTGCCCGGGAACTGACAGGCCACGCGCCCAGTTTTCACGGAGTGGGCCCACCAGCCCGTTACGTCCCATCAAAGGCAGTGATTACCCACGATCTCGTCGTGGGATTAATTGTGGCCGTTACGCGCGCGTTCCGCGCTGTGTGCGTTTCTAACCGGTCAACACGGCCCACGCCGCACGATCTCTGCCACGATCGATCAAACTACCTCAACTCGTAACGGCAACTCGAGGGGCGGTATAAATACCCCCTCGGTAACTCCTTCTTCCTCTTCTGCTTTCACTTTCCCCTCGTCTCCTCGTTTCTCCGCCGCCGCAGAGCACCTCGCCTCCGTGCATCTCATCGCGCCGCCGCGAGCTTCTCCACCCAAAACCACCAAGTTCTCAACTAGTTCCTCCTCCACCGTGATGGCTCGTGACGACGATGCTCGCGCCGGCTGGGCCGGATCTGAGGTCACCGCCGAGGAGTGCCAATGGCTGGTGAACACCCGGCGGGTTCCTCCCGGTGTTCGCTGCCGGCATCCTGGCAGCGAGCTCGTCCCCACTCCGCAGGAGGGCGAGCACGTCGTCTTCCTCGCGCACTTCGCGCGAGGATTCGGGCTCCCGGTCTCAGATTTCTTCCGCGCTTTCCTCAACCACTACGGCCTCCAGCCGCACCACCTCCCGCCAAACGCCGTCGTCATGCTCTCATACCACGCCGTGGTATGCGAGGCATTCCTGGGCGTGCGGCCCACCCCGACGACCTGGTCCCGGTACTTCTTCTTCTGGAAGCAAAGCAAGGCCCGGAAGGATGGCGCGGAGAGCAGCCGCGGGATGACGGAGACATGCATTGCCATGATGGTGCAGCGCGACGGGACCAACCACCCGCGAATCAAAGGTTTGGATTCTGTCCGCAAGTGGCAGAGATCGTTCCTCTACGTGAAGAACGTCCCTGTCGAGAAGGGAGCTGCCGTGGTGGATCAGATCAATCTGCCCAGGTGGGCCAACACAGCTCCCACCGGGCAGAACTGGAGGGCCAAGCCGCCAATGAACTCCGACATCAAGCAGATGGACGAGCGCCTTGCCGAGCTGATCGAGGAGGGGCTCAAGAGCGACGACCCCATCGCCTGCTGGATCTCCAGGCGGGTTCTCCCGCTACAGCGTCGCGCACATATCATGTGCTACATGGGCGGCCACCGAGATTGCACTCGGATGACCACGTTCGAGCTCAGCAACGCGGACGTGGCCGTCTGGGCGCGCTCCATCATGAGCACCGGGCTTAGGGACAGCTGGCAGTACAGCTTCGTGCCGTACAGCCGCACAAAGCCAATCCAGCGGGTTAGTATCTCTCTTCTCGTTCCCTGTGTATTGTTCTCGAGTAGATAGCCTTCTCAGCTTGCTGTGCCTAGTATCTCCACTCTGCGCCGAGTAGGACATTTAGCAGTATTCCTTAGGCTTCGTGTGCTTTGTGTTTGCACGCCCTGCTGAGTAGCACACCTAGTATTCCTTAGGCTTCATGTGCTTTGTGTTTGCACGCCCTGCCGAGTAGCGCACTTAGCAGTTTTGCCTAGGCTTCATGTGCTTTGTGTTTGCACGCCCTGCCGAGTAGCGCACTTAGCAGTTTTGTTTAGGCTTTGTGTGCTTTATGCTTGCACGCCCTGCTATGTATGATGCCGTTACGCTACTCGATTGATTTGTGGTGCTTGCCTATTCTCCAGATCCTTGCTCGCCAGATCGCTGAAAGCCAGGAGCTCTTCGAGGCTAACTGGGAAGAGGACCGAAAGGAGGACGACGAGGTCTCCTTCGACACCGCGGATAGCCTCTGCATCCCTCATGCCGTCCAGCCGGGTAAGCACCACGTCGACACGTCCATTCGGGACTGGTCCGAAGACGATGACGAAGGTGATTGAGTTCACCTCTTTCGGTCGCGAGTAGCGCAACCCAATTTCCTTCGGTTTTCTAACTGTTTTCTTCTTCTCAACTTTACAGACGATGCTGATGCTGACGCTGGTGCTGAGGAGGAGGGCGAGGACGAGGGTGAGGACGAGGACGCCCTTACCGTCGATCCGCTCGCGGTTGCCGCTCCCGCTACTCGCAAGAGGGCGGGTAGCGGTGCTCAAGAGCCCCCCCCCCCAGCAAGAAGCCCAAGCAAGCCGTGGCGAAAACCAAGCGGGGGAGACGGCTACCTCCTTCCCGTGCAGGGTAAGTAATTTTCTCCCGAGTTGCGCATCGCTGTTGCTGTTTTTTCTGAATTCCTTGCCATTGCTTCTCGGTTTCTTCTGTCCTTCTTTCTTTTCTGAACTCTCTCTTCTTTTTAGCGCCCCCTTGGATGCCAACGCTGCTGCCGCACCCACCAAATCCAAGTCCAAGAAGAGATCCGCCATCGACGAAGATGCGCTCATCGATCTCTCTGAGGAGGACGAGGACACTGCACGGGACAGGGTGCGCTCGCCCTCTCCTGTGAAAGGAGAAGCCGAGGACGAGTTCCAGTACATGTACAATGATGCCCACGACGCCGAGCAGGAGCAGCGGCCCCGCGCAGAACGAGAAGCGCAGGACGCTGCTCACGACGAGAGACCGCTTTCTCCCCCAGCTGCCACAGCCGGGGAGAACATAGAACAAGACTCCGAGCAGCACGACCAGGCCGCCCTTGAGCGGCAGGAGGAGAGCCAAGAGCAGCCAGTAACAGGGGCTGCTGACCAAACTGACCCCGCGGCCCGGCCGCGGTAGAGAAACCAGAAGAGACACACCAAGGTCCCGCTGCCGAGCAGCGGGTCGAGATAATTGACGAGATGGTGCAAGACCCGCAGGGCCACGCGCAGCCGGACGCTGCGCAGGGTAGCGCGCCCTTGGTGCCGCCTACCCAGCAGGGCACTTCATCCACTGCACCGAGCTCCCCGCCGGTGAAAAAGACTAAGATTACAATGAGCCATCCAATCAAGAAGGAGGCTGTCGAGAAGAAGGCCAAGATCGCAGCGAGCCCTCCAGCCAAGAAGGAGGCCGCCGAGAAGAAGGCCGCCGACAAGAAACTTGTCGAGAAGAAGGCTTCCGAGAAGCAGGCCTCTGAGAAGCAAACTGGCCAGCCTGATGCGAACGTCCGCAGGAATCCTCCTCGCGGCGCTGCGCAAGACTCTGCCACGATGCCGCCGCCCCAACCAATTGTAAAACCTGTTGCCAGGGCCGGGCAGCTCATCATTGGCGATTCCGGCGCGGCCGCTGAAGCGGCCGCTGGATCAAGTTTTCCAGACCCGCCATGCTATCCACCTTACTTGGTGAAGATGAGCAAGCAGCACAACATCCCGATAACTGCTGCCGAGAAGAAACTTGCTATCAGGAAGGGAAAGCAGGCCACGGCTGTGGATTCCAAGCCGCCAGCCCGGAACAAAGACAGATCCCTCTCAATCTACTCGCGCGAGGTCCAGGAGACCGAGGTGACGTCCAGGGGACTCGAGGAGATGATTGATCGAGTGGGCTTCATCGATGCCGAATGGAACAGCGACATCCTTGGCAACAAGAACTGGCATGGCTTGGCTTTGGGCAACTTGGATCATATGCGCATCGACTGGAACAAGGCGGACATAGGGTACAATCCCATGACCATCTCGTCCAAGACCAGCACGCTCGCCGCCAAGCTGTTCGTCCACCGCAAGGCCGCAGAGGACATCGAACAAGATTTTGCAGTAAGTTTTGCTCACCCAATTCGAGTTGCCTTTTTCTTTTCTTCTACTCTTCTCCTTCTTCTTATCCATCACCCAGTCCCCAAGATTCTGGCCGAGTAGACGGATACTCAACCGAGTTGCCGTCTTCTCGGGTTGAATCTTCCCGATTTGTGTCTGATTCGTTCTCTTTCTGCTTCTCAGAATAGCCTCTTGAAGAGAACAAACTTGTTCCGGCGATTGCTCTGGAACCACAGCATCGCTAGAAGGCACCTTGAGGCCCTCGAAATAGAGCGCAAGACTAATGAGGCGACGGAGAAGGAGGTCATGGATCGCACCCTCCAGATCTCCGAGATCGAGAGTAAGCTTTTAGCTACGCGGTTCCTGCGTTTTGTGTTTACGCCCGCTTTTGCTTTCTGCTCTAATCGATTCCTTTCCGCAGGCAAGTTCAAGACCTTGGCAGAGGAGCATGCGAACTGCCGCGTCTTTGTTGAGAGCGGTCAAACCATGATCAAGAGGCTGGAAGGTGAGTTGGTGTTTTTTCTTGGCTTGTTTTCCTTCCTCCCATCTTTGCTACTCTGCTGATCGTGTTTTTCTCTTCACAGAAGACCATAAGAAGTTTGTCGAGGAGCACCTCGACTGCCTCAAACCCGCCGAGGTGCAGCAGCAGTTGGCTAGCCAGGCTGTGGAGCTAAAGAAGGAATACACCACCGAGTTGGAACCTCTCCAACTCCAACTGCGAACCGCTCTCCAAAAAGCCATTGATCTAGCTGCCGAGAAGAATAAAATAGTGGCCGAGAAGAAAAAGTTTGAGGCAACTGCCAAGACCGAGAAGCGGGCTCTCGAGCTGGAGTGCGACACACTGAGGAAGAGCAACTCTGATCTCATGCTCCAGCTGGCCCAGTTCCGGACGGTGGAGGAAAGGCATGTTGCCGACGAGGAGTCATGGGAGAAGACGCTGCAGTCGCTACTCTGCGAGCTGAACAGTAAGTACCCGCTTCCCTGCGCTTCGCTGTTCCTTTTGCTTCTCTGCTGCCTGATTCGCTTCCCTTCCCTTCTCTGTCTGTGTTTCTATTCTTTTTGATAGCTTTTTCAGAAATCTTCCCCGACCTAAGCTCGGCCTGCAAACCAGCTCTCTCAAAGGCCCAAGCAGCTCGCACCGAGAAGGGGCAGCCCATGGATACAAAAGCTTCAATTGAAGACTGCTTCACCAACATGCAGGGGCAGCTCCAACGTCTGAGGGGCGTGGGCACCGATCTGGTGCGCACTGCCTTCAAGCTCCATGACCTGTTCTGGCCTCGGGACACTGCGCCAGCGACCATTCGCGGACTTGCCGAGAAGCTCAATGGCGTCAAGGCCGAGCTGAAGAAGTGGCGGGCATCCGGAGCTCGGGCAGGCGCGGACATGCTGCTCCTCTTCGTCTGCAGCTGGTATGATAATCTTGATCTCAACCTCATCCTCGAGATGCGCCGGGATTCGAGGTGGGAGAAGGATACCGACTGCGTGGCTCGCCGCCAGTCGGTTGCATACGAGATTGCATCCTACACGGATACCGCGGGCTACATCGACGGCGTCACCGAGCCCGACACGGAGGTGGAGGGCGAGGATGATGACGAGGATGACGATGACGACGAGGAAGCCACTGAGTCCGAGGGCCTGAGCTGCTTCAACAGTGCCAACGAGAAGACCGGGAAGGGAAGGCTGCAGTTGTCGCGGATAGCGAAGATGAAGCCGAGAGCGAGAAGATGGTTATCGACACCGCGGCGCTCGAATTCGGCACTTCATCAGGTGCTGCCCTCGACGACACGGCGCTTCTCCGCACCCAAGCTACTGCCTCCACCTCGGCAATGGACGTCATCTCGGTGGCCACGGCCACCTCTGATCAGGCCGCCACCAATCCAGAAGCTGATGCGGCGAAGACTGACGCCATCAACTCGGAAGCTGAAACTGCCAAGGCTACCTCCGAGACTAATGCCGCCAGGACTAACACTGAAGCTGATGTCGCCAAGGCCAACATCAAGGGTGCTGCTACCTCCACCTGATCACCTCCTGCAACTTTTATCCTTAAAACTTTTATCAGATCCCCGGGATGCCGGGTGCAGATGTATCGAAACAATTACATTTGTCGCTTGCTACTCAGTTTTATTCACGTTTGATATTTAACTTAGTCAATTTGAGCAGCCTTGGCTCGATGCCGGGTTGCGTTTTCATGCAAGTCCCCGAGTTGCATTTCTTATTCGCTCTTCCTTTTCATCTCAGCTCTTACCCGCAACTTGTTGCTTTTTTGGTATTCGAGTCACAAGAATTCAAAGTTGGAGTTGCAAATACTTAGCCACTTAGAAACACTCATAGTAACGCAACCCACCACTTAGCCGAAAAGGAGTTAACAAAAAACAACAGTAAAAGACATCCTACCCGGTTCCTGCACTCTTTCTTTCCTTAGTAATTTTTCTTGTGCTCATTGACCTTTTGCTTCTTCTCTTGCTTGCCATGAAGCCGGGTTTCGGACAGCAGCAGAGTCGAAGAGTTGGCATGTAGGTTTAAACACAATACTAGATGTACTCGTGAAATTTTAAGCAGAGCAACCGAGTGGACCAAGCGAAGCCGAGTAGAAACACACAGAGCAAATTTGGACGAGGGCAGTCCCCGAGCTTAATTTCAGATTGCAGAGTAGAATTTTAACTCGGATAAGAGAGTACATACACATCTTTGCTTACGAATGAAAGCGACGAAGTAGGGCTACATTCCAGGGGCGCTTGGATTCCTCTCCAGCTTTATCTGCCCTGTTCTCCTGTGATGGACGCACGTCCACGAGATAATAGGCATCATTGTGCAGCGCTTTGCTCACAATGAAGGGCCCTTCCCATGGAGGAGACAACTTGTGCATCCCGACTGTGCGTTGCACAAGCCTAAGGACCATGTCTCCTTCTCGGAAAACCCTTGGGTTCACCTTTCGGCTATGATAACGCCGCAGGTTTTGCTGGTAGATAGCTGAACGTGACAGAGTAAGCTCTCTTGCTTCTTCGAGCAGGTCAACGTCATCTTCTCGAGCTTCTCTCGCCTCCACCTCAGTGTAGAGGGTTACTCGGGGGGAGTCATGCTCTAAGTCTATTGGCAACACGGCCTCAGCCCCGTATACCAAGAAGAATGGCGTGTAGCCGGTTGACCGGTTAGGGGTAGTCCTTAGACTCCACAACACCGCTGGCAACTCGTCTAGCCAACACCCAGGTGTTTTCAGCAATGGCTCAATCAGCCTTGGATTTATGCCTGCTAGCACCATGCCGTTTGCTCTTTCCACTTGCCCATTGGAGGCGGGATGCGCAACAGATGCAACATCTAGTCGGATGTGCTTATCTCTGCAGAACCGCACCATTGCTCCTTCAGCAAAATTTGTACCGTTATCCGTGATGATGCTGTGCGGGTAGCCGTATCTCAGGATCACATCCTTTAAGAATTTCACGGCTGTAGCTCCATTGCACTTCCGAATAGGCTTCACTTCAATCCATTTGGTGAACTTGTCCACCATGACTAAGATGTGTGTCACGTTGCCTTTAGCCGGCTTGAAGGGGCCAACCATGTCCAAACACCATACAGCAAACGGCCAAGTGATGGGAATGGATTTCAACTCGGAAGCCGGCATGTGGATCTTACTCGCGAACATCTTGCAGCCGTTGCACTTCCTCACGATGTCCTCAGCTTGTTGCAGAGCTGTGAGCCAGTAGAAGCCATGCCGAAAAGCTTTCTTGACCAATGCCCGAGAAGAGGCGTGGTGCCCGCATTCTCCTTGGTGTATCTCCAACAGAATTTCTCCTCCTTCTTCTGGGTCCACACAGCGTTGCAGCACGCCGGTGGCACTTCTTTTGTGCAGCACATCTCTGAATATGGTGTAGCCCTTCGATCTTCTCTGAATCTGCCTTGCGATCACCTCATCTTCTGGCAGAGTGCCGTCCTTTAGAAAGGATAATATGGGCATGGCCCAACTCGGTGTCTCCCGTGTAGAAAACACTGGTTCGTCCACTTCCATCGGGACAGGCACCTCTGGCTGCTCTTTAGGGTTGGGAGCGCTTCTCTGGAGCCCTGAACGATTGGCAAGAACCTCCTCAATGAATGCGACAGTCCCCGGGTTGAGGACAGCAGTCCCCGAGTATGGATTGGCAGTCCCCGAGTAGGGAACGGCAGTCCCCGAGTAAGGAATGGCAGTCCCCGAGTAGGGAATGGCAGTCCCCAAGTAGGGAGTGGCAGTCCCCGGGTTCTCTGTTGCATTCTCCCAGTCAATCTCCATGGGAACGGATTCTTCACTTGGCAGAGAAGGAACAAATATGGATTCTGAGTTGGGAGATGGCTTGATGGATGGCTTCCTCAAGTGCTCCAAGGCAATCCCCGCCGGGATGGACTGCCGAGAAGATCCCAACTTGGACAGCTCGTCTGCTGCTTCATTCTCTGCTCGGTGAATATGCTGGAACTCGCAGCCTTCGAAGAATCCGGTCATAGACTGTACCAGGAAGCGGTATGATGCCATGTTAGCATCCAGAGCATCCCAAGTGCCAGAGACTTGCTGCACCACCAGATCTGAATCGCCATAGCATATAATACGCTGCACGCCAACCTCCTTGGCTACTCGCAAGCCGTGCACCACGGCCTCGTACTCTGCAACATTGTTGGACGCCTTGAAATGAATCTGCAGCACGTACTTGAGCTGATCTCGTTTGGGTGACGTAAGCACTACGCCAGCACCAAGGCCTTCCTTCACCTTCGAGCCATCAAAGTGCATCTTCCAGTAATTGGAAACTGGAGCGGGAGGTTCGTACTGCACCTCAGCCCAATCCACCAGAAACTCCGCCAGAATCTGAGACTTGATGGCTTCTCTTCTCGCATACACGGGAGCGTACGCGGCCAGCTCAATTGCCCACTTGGCTACTCTGCCACTCGCTTCCTTGTTGCCCATGATATCCGAGATGGGAGCAGAGCTCACAACAGTGATGGGATGCTCTTGGAAATAATGCTTCAGTTTCTTGGCGCCCAGGTACACGTCGTAGGTCGTCTTCTGGTAATGCGGGTAGTTCTGCTTGGAGCTGGACATCACTTCACTGAGGTAGTATACTGGGCGCTGCACACTTTTGCCTTCTTCTTCTCGCTCCACCACAATCACCACACTGACCACTCGGTTGGTAGCAGCAATGTACAGCAGCATTGGCTCCTTGGGTAGCGGACTAGCCAAGATGGGAGCGCTACCCAGCATTGCCTTCAGCTCATTGAATGCCACATCCGCTTGCGGAGTCCAGACAAACTTGTCACTTTTCTTCATCAGCTGGTACAAAGGCAGGGCCTTCTCGCCCATTCGGCCTAGGAAACGGCTCAGAGATGCCAAGCAACCAGTGAATTTTTGCACATCCTTCAGGGATCTCGGCAAAGACATACTCTCAATAGCTTTTATCTTTGAAGGATTGGCTTCAATGCCGCGACTAGACACCAGGAAACCGAGTAGCTTGCCAGCCGGGACGCCAAAGGTGCATTTACTCGGGTTCAGCTTCATTTTATACTTGCGCAGGTTAGCGAAGGTTTCCTCAAGATCGGCAAGCAGAGTTTGTGTTTTATTCGTTTTGATGACAATGTCATCTACGTACAACTGCACATTCTTGCCGAGCTAGTTGTGCAAGCATTTCTGCATGCACCGCTGATAAGTAGCACCCGCATTCCGCAACCCGAAACACATGACACGATAGCAATAAGCCCCGTACGGGGTAATGAAGGCAGTCTTTATTTGATCAGCAGGATTGAGAGCTATCTGGTGAAAACCAGAGTAGGCATATATGAAAGATAGCAGTTCACAACCAGCAGTGGAGTCGATCACCTGATCGATGCGAGGTAGCGGAAAAGGATCCTTGGGGCATGTTTTGTTCAAGTCGGTGTAGTCGACACACATGCGCCATGCGGTAGCAGCCTTGGGATCCTCCTTCTTCTTCTCGACCATGACCGGGTTGGCTAGCCAATCTGGATGCAGCACCTCCATGATGAAATTGCTTATCAGCAACTTGGTGATCTGGTCACCAATGGCCTTCCTTCTCTCATCTCCGAAACGGCGCATAGCCTGCTTCACTGGTTTGGCGTTAGGACGCACATGTAACGAGTGCTCAACCAACTCCCTCGGGACTCCTGGTAAATCTTCATTGGACCAGGCGAACACGTCCCGATTCTCACGGAGGAAGTGGATGAGCTCGCTTTCCTATTTCTCCGCCAACTCGGAGCCAATGATGGCTACGCGGTCGGGGAACTCAGGGTCGACCTGGACCTTCTTTGTCTCTTGAGACGCCTGGAACGCGGTCCCGTGCTGGGTACTCGGCACGCCCTGCGCACCAGCTTGTGCGGATTGCGCCATAGCCACCACCTCGTACATCTTTTTCTTCTCGGCAGCAATCACCATGGACTCCGCCAACTGAGAACCAGCAGAGGCGCACTCCATGGACTTCTTGTAGTCACCAGAGATGGTAATCACACCATTGGGACCAGGGATCTTCATCTTCAGATATGCCGTGTGGGTAGATGCCATGAACTTGCTCAGAGCAGGCCTGCCGAGTAGAGCATGGTAGGGGCTCTGATGATCAACTACCTCAAACTGCAGGCTCTCTGTGCGGCAGTTCTCCCTGGTGCCGAATAGCACATCTATCCACACTCGGCCAATCGGATTGCACGAGACTCCCGGCACAATGCCATGGAAAGTGGTCTTGCTAGGTAGCAGCATGTTCTCGGCCAGCCCAAGCTTCTCGAGTGTGTCTCTGTACACAATGTTGATGTTGTTGCCGTTGTCGATCAGCACCTTGCTGAACCTCACATTCTTCTCGGGACCCAAGAAGGTAGGATCCAGCACCAAAGCGTAGCTACCCGGGTTGGGCATCACCTTGAGATGATCTACTCGGGACCACGTGATCTCTTGGTTGCACCAATGCATATAGTGAGGAACAGCGGGGATCACAGCTTTGACCTCCATGGCTCGCCTGTGTTGTGACTGCTTGTCGACGGGCTCAGAAGTGAAGATCATGTAGCTCTCATGGTGTTCTTGGTACTGGTTGCGGCCTCCGCCCTCATTGTTGTCGTTGTTGTTGCCCTGGTAGTTGTTGCGGTTGTGGTTGTTGTTGTTGTTGCGGTAGCACTCATTGTTGAAGTGACGGTTGGCTCCTAAAGCCACTTGGTTCACATTTTCTCTTCTCGGAAACACTGGGGGCCGAGCTGCGGGTGCGCGAGCAGGCTGCACATTGGCATTTGCAGCTGGCAGAGGAGGAGGAGGAGGCAAGCCTTCATTCCTGATCAGATCCCACCACTCGCACTGTCGGGTAGTGTGGTTAGCAGGCCTCGAGGGGTGCTGAGTATGGAAACTGCATGGGCCATCCCTCATGTCGTCGAAGACGAACTTCCTTGTCTGCTCCGAGTTGCCGCTACCCGACTGAGGAGCGCGGAATGGTTTCTTGTTGCCTTGGCCCTGGTTCTGGTTCTGCCCGTAGGCTCCAGCAGGTTTTTGCCTTTGGCTGCCCCCAGCTCCAACAGCCACTGTATTCACTTCTTCAGGGTCGTACCGAGTATCTATTCGGTCACCCCTGCGCTTGTTGCGGAACTCGTTGCGCTTATTGCTGTTGAAGTTTCTTCTCGGCTCGGAGGAATCCATCAGGGGCTGGGTAGGATCACCGACTGCGTACTGATCCGCGATCTTGATGGTCTCCGCCAGAGTGTTTGGCATTTCCCTCTGCAACCTTTGCCACAGCATACTGCCATGTCTGCAACCCTGCGCAAATCACGTGATGGCCTGGGCTTCATTCACACCTTCGCAGGTGTTCCGCAATGTGCTCCACCGAGTAAGATACTCGCGGTCTGTCTCGTCTTCCCGCTGCCTGCAAGCGGACAGCTGCTGTGGCCTATTCGGCCTCTTGTAAGTGCTGGTGAAGTTGTTGATGAAGGCTTCCGAGAAGTCCAGCCAGCAATTGATGTTGTACTTAGGCAAGTTGTTGAGCCAAGTGCAAGCTGGACCCTCTAGCATCTGCGGAACGTACCGCACCGCCCATCTTCGGTTGCCGTTCGCGATATGAACCGCGGTGACATAGTCATTGAGCCAATCCTCCGGCTTGGTGCTACCATTGTAGCTCTTGGTGCCCCTTGCGAGCTGGAAATTCTTCACGGAAGGCTCGTTCATGATGCGCAGGCCAAAGCACTCGGGGCCGGGAGGTCCCGTGTTCTCGAGCCGCGCCGACAAGCTGATCCGGTCCAGCTGGTGCCTTGCATCTCCAGGCGCCAACACGCGCTCGCCCACACGATCCAGAATGTCATAGCCAGCCAACCCCATGGCCGAGTAGCCATCATCATATCTGTCCACCTGCACAGCTGCAGGCTGCTCCACCGGGTTGGCGGCTGGCGCCACTGCACGCGGTTGCTGCCGCTGCCGAGTAGGCTGAGCAACTGGATGCTGAGAAGGGCCTGGGCGCTCTCCATCTCGGGCCTGGCTTTGAGCTTTATGGGATTGAAAGCCTGCTCCTGCAGCGTTGTGTTTCTGACCGGACTGTCGCGGCACAGCGAGCTGTTTCGCGGCGACAGCCGGGTCGTACACCTGCATCTGCCTACCTTTGCCGGAATGCCCACTCCGGCTTCTCTCACGACTAGGATGCGGTGATGAAGCCTGATTGTTAGATCTGGCCACGTGCGAGTGCACCACCTGAGAAGCTCCAGCACCCGGGTTGGCTTTCCGGAACTCCTCATTCTGCCTAGCAGCCTCTAGCACCAGCTCGTTTAGCCTCTCCTGCTGCCTAACGCGCGCGTCGCCAGCTAGATGCGGCAACTCAGCAGCTACAGCCTCAGCAGCTACAGCCTCAGCAGCTCTAAGTGTTTTGGCGGGTGTGCTGTATCTGGGTCTAGTGGAGGTGTTTGCGGTGGCAGACTGACTGGGAGCCTCTACAACCGTTGCCATCTCGGCGCCTAGGTTGCGACGCGTAGCACCTACTTTGCTAGCTCTCCTAACAACCGGTGTGAAACCGTGAGCCTTGTTGTACTCAAGCTGATCTAAGCTAAGCTCTAGCCTAATCTTCTCCAACTCCGCCTGCTCAGCGAGCAGCTCCTGGCGCTGCCGGTCGAGCTGCGCCTTCATGGTCAGGAGATCGAGATCAGTGGGAGGCGGCATACCCGTCCGCGCAGCAGACGCAGGGATTGTCGGAGTAGTGGAGAGGGGAAGGTTGCACTCCTTCTCGTAGGGCTTGTGCGTCTTCCCGCCAGCACTCGGGCCAGCTAGATCCTCGATGACGCCCACAGCGGAAGCAGCCGCGCCCTTCCCGGCGTCAGCAGCAGGGCCGGTCATCATCACCTCCGCGACGTCCGCAGAGCGGCCCAACAACCTCCCGCGCGCGGCGATGACGGCAGGTGGGTCTTCCGCGACATGCACCAGCTCGGGATACTCGCGGTCGATGACGGTGGCGACGTAGACGAGGTGCGCGCCGAAAGAAAGCACTGAGCCGCCCTCCGGCATGGCCCTGCCGCGGAAATCGCCGACGTTGTCGGTGACGAAGTCGAAGGAGCCGAATCTGTGGACGAGGCCGCAGACCACGCGCTCTCCGGTAGCAGAAATCGATCCCGTCCGAACGGTAACTCCATCCAGCGCCGCTGGTTGCCCCACGGTGGGCGCCAACTGTCGTGGTGGTGTCACAGCAGATGCCATAGGATGGCTAAAGATGTGGGGACGATGGACGCTGGAGGCGCTCGGGGAGGGATCACGCGACGAGTAGCCACGTGAAGTAGGAAACAAGCACTGCAAACAACACGATCTACCCAGGTTCAGGGCCCTCGTGAGGAGGTAAAACCCCTACTCCTGCCTTTCTCTCTGTGTATTGGTGTCTCACCGAGTAGCCACAGTACAATTGTTCTTGCTACCGAGTAGCCACTCTTCTCTCTACGTGATGAGCTAGGTCAAGAATCTGAACCCAGTGTGTGTTCCCTCGCGCAGGAGGGGGCAGGGCACCTTATATACTCGGTGCCCAGCCGGATACAGCCAAATATAAACAGATGTCGACATTGTGTGCACACCGTCCTTCTTCCGAGTTCCCGCTGACAGCTTTGGCTTCTAAGTTTTTCCTGGTGCGGAAAGTCGTTGGGCAAAACCAAGTAACCATTCTGTTATCACTGCCACGAACACAGAGTAGGTCCCCCCTATCCTGCGACGCCCTGCTGCCACACTGTCGCTGTCAGGCACGCCGTCCTCAGATGAACAGTGCCGTGAACAGTGCCAAAGTACGGACCCGGGATACGCGGGATTCTGTGTCAGAACGGCTACTTTGACTTCTGGCCCGAGTAGGATCCCGCCATTTCTACTCGGACCAACTCTTCTATTCGGAGGAACATAACTCTCTTGATTCGTCCTTCTGGCCATCTAGGTGTAGGAACGGGTAGCAGTCGACCGGGTAACGAGTACCGGGTAGCCGACTACTCGGCCAAACATCCCTTCTGATCTTGCCTTTAGCACTTGCCTTTACCCTACTCGGGGGTAACCCCCCCGACAGCCAACAAAGCCCGAGTACCTGAAGATGGCAGACCAGCCGATCACATTCTCGATGAAAGACCACCCACCATGAGTCTATCGACCAGGACACGCGGCCCTCATTATCCAAGCGCAGATTGGCAACTACGACTTGGCCCGCGTATTCATGGATGGTGGCAGAGGCATCAAAATTATCTACGCGGATACACTCCGTCGGATGAACAGGAACCTGGACGGCCTTGCGGAATCAGAAACATCCTTCCACGGGATAGTTCCGGGAAAGGCAATTCGTCCACTCGGAACAATCAACTTAGAAGTTGTGCTGGGCACTAAAAGCAACTACAGAAGAGAATTCCTCGACTTCGAAGTCGTCGACTGGCCTTCACAGTATCACGCCATTCTTGGTCGAACAGCGTTTGCCAGATTCATGGCAGTACCACACTACGCATACCTGAAGCTCAAATTACCTGGAGAATATGGTGTGATCACCATCGACGGAGACTTTCAGAAATCCAACAAGTGCGACATTGAATTCAATGAGATCGCAAAATCTTTCGGGATGCAAGAAGAACTTCAAGAGCTGGCAAAAACCACAGATCACTCCGTGATGCCCCTTTCACGAAGAAAAACGCGCCTGAACTGGAGTTCAACGCCAACAGTGACACCCGAAAGCATCAAGTGCACCCGACAGATTCTGCGAAGACAACGATGGTCTCAACCACCCTCTCGCAAGCATAGAAAAGCGCGCTCGTCGAACTCCTCCGTGAGTACTGGGAAATTTTCGCCTGGCAGCCCTCAGATATGCCAAGAATACCTAGGGAGTTTGCCGAGCACTCACTCGAAGTCTTTCCAGATGCCAAACCCATCAAACAGACTACTCGACGATTTTCGGAACCCAAGCAGAAAGCGCTTGGAGAAGAAGTAAACAGATTGCTAGCAGCAAAATTCATTAGGGAGATCAAGATATCCACTTGGTTAGCAAACCCGGTGATGGTCCCCAAAAAGAACACGGACATCCTTCGGGTATGCATCGACTACACGCCGTTAAACAAGCACTGCCCCAAGGATAACTTTCCCCTCCCGCGAATCGACCAGATCGTGGACTCTACGGCAGGCTGTCAACGCCTCTCCTTCCTGGACGCCTATTCGGGATATAATCAGATCCGGATGAAACAGGAGGACGAAGAAAATACAGCATTCATCACACCACACGGTGTATATTGCTACACGACAATGCCCTTCGGGCTCAGGAACGCAGGCGCAACATACCAGCGCTGCATGCAAAAATGCCTCGCCAAGCTCATTGGCAAGAACGTACAAGTGTACGTTGACAACATTGTCATCAAGAATCGAGTTGAGGACACACTCCTCGAGGATATCAGAGAAACATTCGACGCCCTCAACGCATACAGGATCAAGCTCAATCCGACAAAATGCGTCTTTGGCGGTCCAGCAGGAAAACTTCTCAGGTACCTGGTATCCGCCAGAGGCATCGAAACCAACCCATAGAAAATACAAGCAATCTTGACTATGAAGGAGCCAACCAATCTACGCGGAGTCCAGCAGCTCGCAGGACGACTAGCCGCCTTGAGCAGGTTCATCGCACGATTGGGAGAGCAAGCGTTACCCTTCTACAAGCTGTTGAAGAAGACAGACAAATTCGAGTGGACACCAGAAGCTAAGCAAGCGTTCGCAGACTTGAAGCGATCGCTGCAAAGCAGGCGCGTCCTTCCAACGCCGCAAGAAAGGGAGCCACTCTACTTGTACCTAGCTGCCACAAACCAGGTCATCAGCACGGCAATCGTAGTCGAACGACCTGAGGAAGGCAAAGCGTACGGAGTCCAACGACCAATTTATTACATCAGTGAAGTGCTCTCGCCATGCAAGCAACGATATCCTCATTACCAGAAGCTCGCATATGGAGTTGTTCTCACAGCTCGAAAACTCAAGCACTATTTCCAGGAACACGCCATCACAGTGGTTAATGACGCCTCACTCGGGACAATCATGAACAACCCTATGGCATCCGGAAGAATAGCAAAATGGAGCATCGAGCTAGGCGCTTGGGACATCACCTATGCAGGACGCAATGCAGTCAAATCCCAGGTACTCGTGGAATTCCTAAGCGAATGGACATAACTACAAACGCCCGGACCGCCTGAGTACACGAGCAACTGGATAATGTACTTTGACGGGTCCAAAAGAAACGAAGGAGCAGGAGCTGGAATCGTCCTCATATCGCCTAGGGGAGATAAGCTCCAATACGTCCTACGATTGGACTTTCCACCCGATGATCCAGCATCGAACAACGACGCGGAATATGAAGCCCTGTTGCATGGGATGAAGATGGCAGTCGCCTGTGGAGCCACCCGATTAATGATCTACAGCGACTCCAATCTCATCGTGCAGCAAACAATGAAAGAATGCGACGCAATTGCTGAAAACATGGTCGCATATCGCGACATGTACAACCTACTCGAAGGGAGCTTCAAAGGATGCGAGCTGAAGCACATTACGAGATCCAGCAACGAAGAAGCAGATAGACTGACAAACATGGGTTCCACAAACACACCCATACCGCCTGGAATATATTTCGAACGGATGACCAAGCGCTCAGTCAAAGTCAAAAAAGCTGCAGGAGCACCCGTAGCACCAGAAATAGAGGTCAGCCCGCAAGTTGCCATCATCGAGCTTATTCATAACATTTCACGACAGGTTTTTCTGGTCGAGCCAGTCTGGACGCAGAAATACCTCGACTACCTGTCCAACAGACAGCTCCCGGCCAATCCTCGCGAGGCTCGACAGATTATCAGACGCAGTAAATCCTTTCGGGTAGTCAACAGAGAATTATATAAGCAAAGCATCTCGGGTATACTTCAGCGCTGCATCGCACCCGAAGATGGCAAAGAATTACTCCAGGACATCCACCAAGGAGACTGCGGACATCACGCTAGCTGGAAAACAATCATGGGAAAAGCCTTCCGAGCAGGATTCTACTGGCTCACGGCAGCCACCGACGCAAAGGAGCTGGTCGAAAGATGCAACGATTGCCAGCGATTTGCACCAAGATCACATGCACCTGCTACGGAATTGCACATGATACCCATCGCCTGGCCCTTTGAACAATGGGGGCTGGACATGGTAGGACCACTACGCAAGTCCACGCCGGGTGGATATACACACTTGATGGTCGCAGTCGACAAATTTACCAAATGGATCGAGGCCATGCCAGTAACTTCGGCTAGCGCCCAATGCACCGTGAAGTTCCTCGATTCCATAGTATGCAGATTTCGGGTACCACACGACATCATTACAGACAATGGTACAAACTTCAAATCAAAGGAAACACAACAGTTCTGCGAGGAAAAGGGCATCAACTTCAAGTTTGCTTCAGTTGCCCACCCGCAAACGAACGGACAAGTCGAAAGATCCAACGGCTTAGTTTCAGCTGGTATCAAGAAACGTCTACTCGATCGTCTACACCCAGCAGCAGGACATTGGGCCGAAGAGCTACCCTCCGTACTATGGAGCCTCCGCACAACTCCAAACCGATCAACAAACTACACACCATTTTTCATGGTATACGGAGCAGAAGCGGTCCTTCCCGAGGATGTTAGATTCAGCGCCCCACGAGTTGTGATTTACAGCGAAGAAACCTCCAACAAGGCACTCGCGGAAGATATGGATGCACTCGATGAGATGCGCGATATTGCGCTCGCAAGATCCGCAGTATATCAACAATCACTGCGAAACTATCATAGTCGCCGCATACGCCACAGAGCATTCGCGGTAGGAGATCTAGTTTCGCGGCTCAAGCAGAAGAAAGGGCACAAACTCGAGCCACCATGGGAAGGACCCTTCATCATACACGAAGTTATCCCAGGCGGAGCCTACAGGCTAAAGAATCCATCGACTGGAGGAATCTATTCCAACCCTTGGAATATCGCACACCTCCGCAAATTTTATCCCTAGATTTACTTGTTCTCACAACAATAAGGCTATACTAGCCACTCTTGTAGCTCGAATACATGACTTCTCAGTCATCGCAATAAAATACATGGTTTCTCAACCATATTTACTCGAAGATTATTCATCCTTACATGATAAATAGTTACAGGTACACACCCCATAAACACACGGGGGCTACGCCTACAACTAAGCATCACAGGAAAATTTATACATACAGGGTTACACACCTTACAACAGTTTTACAAACTATACAGCATCACAGGATGTACACATCCAACAATCAATCATGGCGCTGAGCATTCTCAGTCGCCAACACTCTATCTACTTCATCAGAGGTCAGTCGAATGATTTTTTCCGCCGCAGGATGAACAACATAGTAATGCGGCGAAATATCATCGATTGGACCATCTGGAAGCCTAGCTACAGAGTTAAAATTCACCTCAGGATGCCATATTCGGACAAAGGAGAGAGCCATCACCGCGCCGCAAGTCATCTGATTGCGCACACACTCGCGAATCTCTCCCTCTTGCCCGAATAGTCTGAGGAGATGACTCCAGTCTTCAGGACCCCTTTGCAGCGGATAGAACGCAGCGTTCATCGCAACCAAGACCTCGTGAAAAGAACTCACGAGAACTTTTGCCTGGATGACACGGAACTTCAAAGTACCCAAGACAAAGCCTCGACTACGATCAGACCAAAAGTTATTCGCATGAGGCTTTGAGCTGCCAGCTTCCTGAAGAATGTGGTTTTCTACCCACTGTTTTTCCTCCCTATCATCCGGTTTAACAACTGAAGAGAAAACATGCATGATCAGACAAGGAAATAAGACAAAAGGAGACTCGGGGGCTGTATTACTTACACAGCAAGTCCCTGGCGACAGAAGCTAACTCGTCCATCAGAAACTGTTCGCGTTCAGTCGCCAGTTTTTGCTTGGACTTTGCCACATCGGCTACCCCGTGCAAAGCTTTCAGCTTGCGCTCACCCTCTTGGACCCGATCACGCAGACCTGCATAGGTCCCAACAGCGGCAACAAGAGGATTTGCTGGAATAACACGTCCACATGAAGGTTCTGCGGCAACCCCAGCAGCCTGGAAGAATACAAGGAAAGAAGTAAGATGCCCTATTCGAAATTTCTCTAGTCGCACATTTGACGAGTGCTCGGGGGCTACTCCCATCGGGAGAAACAAACAATTGCAGGAAGCATTTTTCAGAAGAACATCTCGATTAAAGATGGTGAAAATACGGGAGTACATCCCAAGGTTCATTACAATCAAGGCGATTAAGTAAAAGAAAAACAAGCTAAGAAGCTACAGTGGTGCTGCCACTTGCGGCAGTCGTCCCTCCCTTAAGTCGAGCAAACAGCTCAGATAACTTTCGAGCGAGGATTCCGGCTGGCTCGCCAAAACGACGAAGCCCTACCTTTTTGCCCGTGGAGGGATCGACAGGGAGATCCGAGTAGGCCTCCTCCAAGCCACTAACTCCATGCGCCAGCGCGAATTGGATGGCCGTCTTTGCCCCAGAATCCGGCTGAGCGACCGCGTAGGCATCAAGGAGATTGCTCTCCGAGAAGATCTTCAGCAGGTCACCTAGCGCGAGTGGAGATACAGCGTTGACGAGGAGGCGACCATGCAGCTGCGTCAACACTTGGGTAGCATTGCCAACCAAGGAGCAAACTCCTTCGGCATGCCTCCTGAGCTGAGCGAAGGAGTCTATCAGCGCATCCACTCGCTGGACTCCAGGAACTTCCAGAGGAACACCCAGAAAGCCTACGAAGAAAAACATCAAGGCTCGAAAAGCTCACCAGGATAGAAGACAAAAATACAAGGTAAAAAACAGCTTACCCGCGAAACGCTCAGCGAGAGGGCGAAGGAAGGCGACAAGGTTAGCATCCGCCTTAGTGCCAGCATCCTCCAAGTTCTTCAGAGCGTGTTGGGTAGCCGCGAGCTTCCCTTCAAGATCAGTCGATTGCATGAGGGAAGCCTCAAGCTCTTGTCGAATGACTGCCGGATCAACCTCTTGAGCAGCTGCCCGAGTAGAGGCGTTAACTTTCTCAGCCTCCATGGACTCGAGTTTAGCTGTGCGGCAGAAATCGTCGAAAAACAGATTTTGGTGGAAGAAAAACGAAAGAAGATGAAAAATTACCTTTTAGGAGTTCGTTCTCTAAGGCGAGTCGATCGCGGTCTGCTCGAAGGACCCCGCATTCCGACTGAGCGAAAACTACGCGGCGACCAATCGCCGCAAGGGAGTCAACAAGCAACTGCAAACGGAAGAATCAGAGGAACAAATTTTGAGCCTATACCCGATTGTAAACATTCGAGTATAGCCTCGGGGGCTACTCCCATAGGGAGCACTGACGTGCACCCGACAAATTTGAAGTTGGCAAAGCATTAAAAGAATCAGATAGCAAGGTTACATGGCCCTGAGCAGAAGAAAGAGGATCCGCCGAGCTACCCGATACCTCCCTCGGAATTGAAGCCCTGGCGGCGAAACTAGGAAGTGTAGACTCCGTAGTCACCGCCTTGGGGGCTATGCTCGGTGAATCCCGGGCAGCATCGGCAGTAGGAGTCTCACTCGCAGCTCCCGCTTTATTCCTCCTTTCGGGAGGAAGGGAAGAGGCGTACCTGCGTGGACTAATAGCTTGCAAGCTGCAATAAAGAAAAGTGTCAACAAGATGCAAAAAGAAACGTTCGACTAAGGACAAAGGAAAAAACTTACTCGTCGTCATCACCCTCCTCATCTAGTAGATCCGCGTTCCAGGCGGTTTGGATTACTGGGAATGAAGGAGAAGGGGCGAGTGAACGCAACGGAGTCGCAGGGATGGGATCCTTCCTGGGTGATTCCTCCAAGGAGTTATCCTTGGAAGTAGCCTCGTCATCCCCCACCCGACGGTGTTTACGGTGAAGGAGACCGCCATTTGAGTCATCCGCGTCATCCGAAGAATCGTCCTCAGAACTCGAAGAAGCGTTGGCAACACTGGTATCGGCCGGGCCTTCCAGGTTACTCGCCAACAAATCCAAGACCTCCTCCCCGGACATCGGCGGGTAGCAGGTAGCCACGGATAGGCTCTGTAAGGATAAAGAAGAAAAACGAGAGGGAAAATCAATCAACCAAATCTCAAAGCAAGAGAAAGAGAAGAAGACTAAGAAAGCCAAAACTTACCTCGGCTGGCGGTGGCCTTGAGGCTTTAAAGGCATGTACCGGGCAGATGGGGAAGCCGTCGCCCTCCTTCAGGCTTGTGATAGCCGCGATCTTCTTCTTGAACTCGGCGTTCGAGAATTCTTCACGGCTTACTCGACTGGGATCTTCGACGCCCTGGTACTCCCACATCGCGGATGGCCTATCCTGCAGAGGCTGCACCCGACGCTTGAGGAATACACTCTCCAAGTGTAGACCATTCAGTGCGATTCCTGCGGCTTGGTCACGAAGAACAGCCACCTTGGCGAGTAGAGGGGTAACTACTCGGTTCTCTTCAGCCGAGAGTTTGTGCGCCCAAGACTTCCGCCTCTTCAGAACGGCGAACGGGTGGAACTCGTTGACTCCACCCATGCTGTTGTCGGTTACGTAAAACCATTTCTTCCTCCATCCCTGGGCGGAATCGATGAAGTGCATGGTGAAGTAGCCAACTTCTGGTCTCGCCTGGATCCCGAAGCCGCCGGTGCGCAGCGGCTCCCCAAGCTCGGTCTCCACCCGCGATTTCTCGCGGAAGATACGCACCTTGAAGAGGGCCTTCTAGAGGCCCCAATGAGGGCGAATGCCCAGAAAGCACTCGCAAAGCACGAGATGTGATGTATCGCGTTTGGAGGCAAATCATGAAGCTGTATGCCATAGACATACAACAACGCAATGAAGAAAGGGTGGAGGGGGAGAGAGAGCCCGCGCGACACGTGATCCGCGAAGATCACGCGCTCGTTTGCGCGGGGATTGGGTACCTCCTCCTTCTTGCCAAGGCGTACCAGTTTTTCCGCTTCCGGAGGCAGCAGCCCTTCTCGCTGCATCCCCTTGACGCTCTTAGCCGTGGTATTGGGCGAACGCCAGTCGCCTGATCGTGGCGCGGGTAGCGCAAGTCCATCTCCGGAAGCCCTCGACGACAAAGCAGTGGCGCGCTTCTTGCCACCTGCCATGACTGCTAGCACAAGCTTGAGGGAAGCAAAGAGACGAGCGCGAGGAAGAAGATGGGCTGGAAGACGCTGGGAAAGTTTTACCGCATCGCTAAGACCCGTACTTATACACGGAGCCATTCAATACTGGCCACTTGATGCGCCACGCGGCGCTCATCGCAGCCACCACGTGTGAAGACGAAACGAGGAGGCGGTGAACGCTGTTTCCTACCACGATATTAACAGAAGATTGTGCGCATTTACTGCACGGCTTGCGTGAAAGCCGGGAACGACGTCTCGTTTCCCGGTCAAAAAGCTGACTATATGTGTGCCAGCTCTTCTGCTCTTACTCCGTCACGTCCCATCGGGAGGATAAAAAGTGTGCCATGACGTCATAGCGTGCATCATCAAATTGAAGAAAGCTTCGAATGGAAAGTTCAAACGCGAAAATAGCTTCGTATGAACAAACTCCTTCGAATGGAAGCAACTCTTCCATGGACAGATCATGAAGCAAGACCTCTTTAAACAGAGAAAAATTCCCTACACACGAAAACTCTTTCGTATGGGCGCGACCTCCCGCACATGAAAACTCTTTCATATGGGCATAAAATTCCTAACACGAAAACTCTTTCGTATGAAAAAACTACAAATTCGAAAAACTATTTGAGTAGGCGGAACCTGCCTTTCTTCATTCACATGATATTTATACATCATAAGAACCTGGATTGTTCAGCCGACTAGGCACATCCGGATGCCATATTCTTCGAATATGAAGGTAAGAACCGAAAGATCTTTCTTGAGGGCCTGGAATCGCACTCAAGCTACGTCCTCCGGTATGATTCCGTGTCAACAACACGAAGAAAAATCCTAGCGGACGCGCCGAGTGCCCCCATAGGTTAAGTTCGACTCGATAAGACCACAACGGCCCAGTCGGAACAATCACCTTATCGGGTTTGAGTCGGAGGTCTCGAATCTGTGTAGGCCAGAACTGTTTTTGCCCTAGTCGCAATTAATTGGCCCTGATCTTTCGGGAGAGCCAAGCTGCTGTGCCATATCCTTCTGCGATAAAAAGCCATAACGACAGGCACTCGTATTACTCGATACTCAGGTGTAAAAGCTCATTACACAGGGTACACGCCCTCTACACAGGAAAACAACCCTACTGGTTATCCAAAAGAAAGAAAGACCAAGAAAGGTTTGACCGTCTAGTCGACTGGAAAAATCCCACTCGAGCAAACGCTCGGGGGCTACTGACGAAGATATAGATCCTAGACCCTGCGGGTAAGGACACCCTGTTTCAGGCCCAATGTCAAGGGCCAAGAAGAGGAGCCCTCAGAGTGTTCCAGAAGGCCCATGTCAAGCCCACCCGCACTGTCTTGCGGGATAAGTTAGGAAACCTGTAACCGACCTAAGGTTAGAGTTCGAGTCCTTTCCGGGTAGGGTTTGAGACCTGGCCACCTGTATAGGCCAGGAGAACCACCGGAACAGCACCAAGCAATACCGCACCACCAAAGCCTTGAACTCGAGATCTTACTCTCGATTCGAGCAACCACCATTGTAACCGATCTACTCATTAATACAGATCGAAAGAGGCAGGAGTAAGGGTTTTACCTCTACGAGGGCCCCGAACCTGGGTAAATCTCGCTCCCTGTCTAGCCGACGATTCCACCAGCGCTCATGGGTTCTCCTATTCGAAACCCGATAGGTTCACCTAAGGGATTTGTAGAGTCAGAGATTCGGCAACCCCAAAGAAAACAAAGGAAAACAGAATGAAAATAGAGAAATAAAACGGATTGTCTCCCGGTAGCGCGTTTCTTTAACGCCTTTCAGCTAGGCCTAAAAGATAAACTCAAGTATTTTTCAAGTGAAGAAGCATCAAAATTAAGCTTAGAAATCTACTCAACAATTAATGGTAGTTCATCTTTAGAAGATTTAGATGTCCCTTTATCAGCACTTTTAGGCACACTACTTTCATCAAATGGGTTTGTAGGAACAATCCAATCAAAATTATTTTCTAGAGTTTCATGCATTCCTACCAATTAAAGGGTATTGGTATTTTAATTTCCTTATCGTTGGCTTTACCAGGTGTTCTATTAATATCTACACATGAGTCGGGCATCTCAAATCGATTAAAAAACTTTTCTAGCCTCAATAGCAACATCACCAAATACTTTAAACAAAGTTTCTAGGATAAACTCTCTTTTTTCACTATCCTTAATGCTATCAAGGTTGAGGAACATTTGTTGTATTATGGGATTAAGGTTAACAAACCTAGCTTCTAGCATACGAACTAGAGATGCTGCAGAGGTTTCATAACCTGGAGCAAGTTCAACTAAGGATCTATACTCAAATTCTTCGTGCTTACTAACATAATTGAAGAATTCTCCAATATTATCTTTCCCAGTTATATCACCGCTACCTATTGGTACGTGTTTCGAGGTAAACTTGGGTAGAATCATAATTGGAGATTAAACTAAGAGCAGCAAAAGCAAAAATAACAGCAAGCAAATAAATAACAACTATAAAGTAAACTAATTTTTTGTGTTTTAATGTAGAGAAGAAAAACAAGACAAAAATAAAAACAAGACAATAAACAAAATAAAGAGGTTGAGAGTGAGAGACTCCTCTTTCCAGAAGACTTTCTTCTCCTCGGCAACAGCGCTAGAAAAAGTCCTTGATGGTGCAGATCGTGCACTATTTGGGAGACCCCAAGAGGAGGGTGTGATGACCACATCGGAAGGAGTTTTCCCCTTAGTTAAGAACCAAGGTTATCAATCCAGTAGGAGAAAGAGGACCTTCGGAAGGTTGATTCCACTTACGGTGGTGCTGGCGCTTCACCAGTGTTAGCAACGAACCTGCACACAACACAACCAAAATACTTTGCCCCAACGGTACAGTGAGGTTGTCAATCTCATCGGTCTTGCTGAAAACAAAGATTAAACGTATAGTGTGGAAAACAGTGTATGCTTGCAGTAAGTAAAGAAAGCAGGAAATTTTTGTGGTTTGTTTAAAAGTGTGGAAAATGGACCGGGGTTCATAGGTTCACTAGTGGTGTCTCTCCATAAAGATAACATGCTGGGTGAACAAATTACAGCTGGGAAATTTAGAAATAAAGGTTGCACCGTAGTGCACATTATAACATGATGACTACTATGATATTTAGTGCAGGCATTACAAAAAAATACATAGACCGAAATCCATCTGCATCTATGACTATATTTCCACCCTCAGGTTATCATCTGAACCCCCTTAGGTATTAAGTTGCAAGCAACAGATAACTTCATCAAACAATGTGTGTAATGTAAGAAATGATTCTACAACGGGCACTCTCACTGCTGTTTTATCCCTAGTGGCAAGAGCACATCCTCCCCCGTCACGTTTCCGTCACTCGAGCACAGGCGAAAAGGAGGCATCAACCCACTATCTAGCATAAATACTCCCTCTTGGAGTCACTAGCAACTACTTGGCCAGAGCAACCACTAGCAACGGAAATCATGCAAGATCACAAATAACATATGTAATAAAGACTATAATCAACTTGGCATAAGGTCAATATTCATCGGATCCCAGTAAACACACCATATAGAATTACATAAGATCAATCTCGATCATGATAGGCAACTCACGAGATCTAAATATGGAGGCATATGAGGAGGAGACAACCATCTAGCTACTGCTATGGACCCGTAGTCCAGGGATGAACTACTCACGCATCACTCCAGAGGCAGGCATGGTGATGTAGAAGCCTCCGGTGATGATTTCCGCTCCGGCAGGGTGCTGGAAAATAGCTCCAGAACCCTCCTGGTTTAGGGTTGACGACGACGGCAGCTGGGGAACTTTTTCGGGATTTTTTATCAGGTGCCTAGGGTTTTCCATCCGAGGGGAATAAATAGGCGAAAGGGCAGAGGCGGTGGTGCTAGGGGGCCCACACCCATAGCTGGCGCGACTAGGGGGGACCCGCGCCACCGTATCGTGTGCCCCCCTGTTGCCCGTCTTTGACTCCTCTTCGGTGTTCTGGATGCTTCCAGGGAAAATAGACACTTCGGGCTTTGTGGGGTCCAATTCCGAGAATGTTTCCAGAACAACTTTTCTAAAACCAAAATCAGCAGAAAGCAGGGAACTGACACTTGGCATCTTGTTAATAGGTTAGTCCCGGAAAACGTATGAAAATGCTATAAATATGGGAGAAAACATGTAGCAATTGGCACAATATGATCATGGAGCATCATAAATTAGGGATACGTTTATGACGTATCAGGCTGCTTCCCGGGTCGCTCCTGATCTTCTATATACCTCTATCGATTTGTAGTCTAGTTTTTTGCTGAGCCAAAATACTGTTGGGCCTCATGTGCCTCTTGGGGCATGTCTGGTATCCCACGAACATCCCATACAACCTTCAGAGACGCATTTTCGGGCTGTTTTGTTTGATTTTCAGCACGTGCCGCCATGTTCCTACATGCGCATAAACCTTTAAACACTCTGGGCCACCTTGGGAGGAACGTCTGAATCGGGCTTTTCCATGGAGCCACCCGCTCGTACGAATTTTTTGGTTGGGTCGTGCATGTGCGGGGCAGGGCGAGAGACGTTGCGTCCCTTTAGGAACACATGCCATAAATCCTTTCACCACTCACTCTCCCCAGTCACTCCACTCGCTCGTCCTATATCACCTCTCTTCATCGGCGGTTGACCTACCGCCGACACGATCACAACTCGGCGGCTAACATATTCAGTGGGGGTGGAAACGGAAGGCCGGCCATCTTATCGTCCTCGACCCCACTGCATCTCGTCTTCCTCGACCACACTGCAACCATTTTTTTCGATCGCTTGATCAATGACGGTAAGACCTTCTTGAACCCCTTCTACACTCCTATGTAGATAAGAGTAGATAAATGGTTGTAGGTTGACATGCAGAGCAGATCTACGCTCTTTTAGGGTTCAATCTGCGTTAGGCTTTCATATTTGTGGATTGTTTGCCGATTTGCTCTAAGTCTATACATGTGATATTGTTGTAGTTTATACCATGAACGTCCATGATGTTTTGTGTCTGTTTGTTGTAATACTTCATCAGATCTAGATGTTTGTAAAACACAAATTTATTGATTCGACACAAGGGGAGTCAAAGAATATTTGTAAGCCTTAACAACTGAGTTGTCAGTTCAGATGCACCTCTCACAACAACTTACAGTGGTATCAATTTTATAGCAGCAGTAGTAGTAAAATAACATCTGGAATAAAATTATACCTGTAGTAGAAATTGCGGGAAACAACATGATGAAATTACTGTAGGCATAGAGAGTGGATGAACGGGCGTTGCATGGATAAGATAGTTCATATAATGATCTAAACATGGGAATTGCAGATAATAATAATAATAATAATAATAATAATAATAATAATAATAAAGCATCCAAGTTCTAGGAAAACCGTAGGCATGTGTTCCAATATAGTCATACGTGCTCGAGAAACTTGCACAAAATCGTTTGTCCACCCAGCCCGTTTGCATCGGGGCCTCTAGGGAATATACTGGTAATTAAGGTGCTCCCTTTAATAAAGCACCGAAGCAAAGCAATAACACTCCATGAACACATGTGATCCTCACATCACATCCATCCCCTCTGGTTGCCCAATTTCTGTCACTTTGGGGCCTCGGGTTCCGGTCAACAATGTGTGTAAAAAACTTGCATATACGATCAAGAAACATGATTATACTCATGAAACAATAACATGTTCAGATCTGAGATCATGGCACTCGGGCCCAAAGTGTCAAGCATTAAGCATAACAAGTTGCAACAATTGTACAAAACACTAACAAAGGATACTAGGCATTATGCCCTAACAATCTGGCGTCATTACATGATTGATATCATCCAATCCTTCCATCCCTCTCAGCCTACATCGGTGTTTACTCACACATGGATGGGGAAACATGGATGGATTAAGGAGAAGAGGTGGAGGTGTCGATGGTGATGATCTCCTTCGAATCCCCATCCCGGCAGAGCGCCAGAACAGGAACTTCTGATCCCCGAATTGGGTTTCGAGGTGGCGGCGGCGCTCTGTGGTGTTTTTCTTGAATATGACGAACCCCCTAATGTTTTAGGGTTACATGCGATAAGTAGTAGAAAGGGGAGCCTGAGGGGGTGCTTGGGGGCCCCACACCACCAGGTGGCGCGGCCTAGGGGGCGCCCAGGGGTGGTGTGGCCCCCTCCTGGCCCCTCTCCGGAACTCCTTCTGGCTCCGGGGGTCTTCGGGTGTTTTAAGGTCTTCGGGGTCTTTTCTGGGCATTTTCCCGAAAGTTAATTTTTCCGCAGAAAAACAAGACAACAAGGCAATTCTGCTGAAAACAACGTCAGTCCGTGTTAGTTGTATCCAAAACTCACAAGTTTAGAGGCAAACAATAGGAAAAGTGTTCTGAAAAGGAGATACGTTTTGGACGTATCAACTCGCCCCAAGCTTAAGTGATTTCTTGTCCTCAAGCAATTCACTGACAACTGAGTGCGATAAAAGAACTCGAACACATTTGTTTCATATGATGTAAATATACTGTAACGGCCGGGGTTTTCCCCAAATAGGAATTGTTTGTTTGGTTTTTTTTTTTTTGCATCATGTCATCATGCCATCTGCATCATAAAACTCACCAAACATTTAAAAAAATTGTCTATCCTATTTTTCATGAAAATTGAGTTGAGTTTGTGGCTCTAAAACTTATTTTTGGTTTTTCTTAGTGCCTAAAACAATTTCTGGAAAATATTAAAACAAATCAAGAGAAGAAAAAAAATGTGTTTAAGGGAGAGAGAGAGCAGCCCAACCCATCCCATCTCCCAGCCCACCTAGCCTTCTCCTACCTTCGTCCGTACAGGCACGAGGAGCGCAGGTCACTTTCAACCACGACCCCCACCTGCTCCCTCCTCCCTCTCCTTTATCTACCCATCCTCCAAGCCCCCAAACCCTAGCCTCCCTTCTCCCTCTTCCTCCTAGCCGCCACCTTCTTCTTCCTCCCTCCCTCCTCTGTTTATTTTCCTTTCGGTGCCTCCATGGCCGAAAGTTGCGGGCCATGGCGCGGCCACCACGGGTATCCTCGGCCCTCCATCTCGCCGGGAATGGAATCGTGGAGGTGTGGGCTGCGGTTTTGGTGAAGGCGGCGCGGCCGGAGGTGAACCGCAGCGAGCACGCCGTCGAGCTCTTCCGCCATCCAACGCGCAGCTGCCATCGTCACCATCTCCGTCAGGCTCGACCTCGCCAACCCGTCCCCGAGCTCTCCTATCCGTCCCCGCGCACTCCCGCGACGCCTGCCCGTGGTGAGCACCCTTCTCCCGGCCTAGGCCCCCTCCCCTCGTGCTCTGGACGCGCTGCCGTCGTGCAGCCGTCGTGGGTCTCCGGCGAGATCGATCTGTCCGTCCTCGTCAAGTTCTGTAACTGAATTGTGCAGTTTCAGATTTGTTCCGCGCAGCAACACCTCTTACGGGCCGAGCTCCCCCTTCCATCACCAACCGTTCAGTAGCCCAGCTGGTAACACCCCCGTGCGAACATCCATCAGGTCCAGGGTTCGAATCCCCTTGGGCGCAAAAGCCACCCTTTTTCTCGGCCTTTCTTTTTTCTCTCGAATTTCAGAGAAGCAGATCTGAAACCTTATTTGTAAAATCAATATAAAATTGAATATTGCTCCAATTTCAACGATTCAAGTTTCTGTGGATTCATAATTTCGTGCTCTTCCTGTTAATGTCAAGTTTGCAACATGTTTCTGTAATAATTTTTGCACTAAATAATTAATTACTGAAAATGCAATTAAAAGTTGAAACTTTGGAATTTCATAACTTGAGTTTGGTTCATCCAATTTGAGCAAACTTAGGCTCTAAAAATTTGTCTTAACAAACTCTACACATTGGTATTTTATTTGGTCACAATTGAATTAAATTTGAACATGTTTCCCTCTGTTTACTAAAGAGGGCAGAATAAGACTACTTATGAAAAATTGCATAATAAATTTAATAATAACCCAAAAATTATGTTTAATAGCTCAAAATGTTCAGTGAAACATTTGCTACATGTTTTAAACCTTTTCAAAGCAATTTGTTTACTGTTTTTCCTAATTAAAAGTGGTGCAATAATTCAATGCTTTAATTAAACCTTTTAAATTGCAAAATTCATAACTTGGGCAATTCAAACCCAATTCCAACATGTAAAATATGTTTTCCACCCCATTTTTCATGAACTTTGCAAATATAAACTTTGTTTTCTGTTTTGAATAATTTAAATTGCTGAAAAAAACTGTTTCTTAATTAATGCATTTAAAATTGTCAAATTAATAACTTGATCATCTAAAATCCAAATTCAACAAATGAAATATGTTTTCCATCTAAAATTTTGTGTTCTTTCCAAATGTAAATTTGGCTATCTGTTTTGAACAATTGAAATGGGTGAAAACAACAGATGCTTGTGTAAATCATTTAAGAAGCCAAATTTCATAACTTAATAAATAAAATTCCAAACTTGGTAAACAACATCTCAAATTGAAGCTATTGTTGTTTTCTTATTGTATTCATCATCCATGCATCATTCTAATCAACTTTCACATGATGGTTATTTGTAGATCATTTAATTCAACATTAATTCATGGGCTTTTCCATATGCAATCCAAATTGCATATGGACCCATTTAAATATGTTTACCATGTCAACTAGTTATCTTTGATGCATCTTTAAACTTGTCATGCATCCATATCTTGATCATGCTGGATCTTTTTCCGTAGTAGTAATTGTTGCATCCGGTGTTTGTTCGAGGTTCGTTGCTTCTTCGCGGATAGGACGTTGAGATGATGTGAGCAACGACAAGTTCTGTGGATGTACCTCTACTTGCTGGATCTCAGGCAAGTATACTCACTTGCTGCCAAATGGCTGCCTTTCATCACTTGTTACCGATTCTTTCCGTTGCCTTTATTCTAGCCTTGATTCGATGCTTGTGTCTCGATCCTATCATATGTTACCTTGCAGCCATGATATAGCCTCCCTTCCACTTCCTATTAACTGTTGTTTGTTTACCTTGTTGGCCCTCGTGTCGTAGTTGCATGCTTAGTGTTGTTTGCGCTCAAGTCTTGTTGTCCGTCTTATCACCTGTTTAGTTTGATAGTTGGGTTTCAATTCAATCAACAACATGTTAATGTTTTGGGTAATAATAATTTGATGATAAGGCACCGGCAGGAGGCCCGGCGTGGTTTTGAAGCCTGCTAGTGTCGACCCTAATTAGGAAAAGGGTCTTGTCTACTGATCCATGATGAGCGCACTAACCGCATGTGGGAAGCGAGTATGGGCGCCCCCCTCAATTTGATTCGATTCGCATCTCGTCCAAATCGCCTCATTTAGTTCGGGTTTTCCATTTGCCGCATGCATGATCTTGCGAACCTAGGCCAGGGTGGAACTTTTGTAGTCGGCATTTAGGGAGACACGTTCTTAGAGTGCTATGAGGGTCCCCTTTTCTTCGTGGGGCTTGATTAGCCGTGCGCTCAATTTCACGGGGTTCTTTGGGCTTGATGCGAAGAAGAGTTGGGTTGTGTTGAGTACCTCGCTTGGTGGGTTGATCCCCCGTCTGGCGGGTTATTCTTACGTGTACGGCCAAATTGGTGCATCCCTGCAGGGTTAAATCTTCTCGAGAAGCCGTGTTTTCCGCGGTTATGGATGACTTGGTGAAAGTACTGGCTAACAAGTACTCAGAACAACTTACACCTAACTAATGATAACTTGACTAGTAATAGTCTTATTGACACAATAACTTGAACCATCATTAATCCAACAGTGTGAGTTATCCTTGGGTTGCTTCCTTAGTAGGGGGTGACATTGGATGGGTATTGTTTGGTGAGTAGTTGTAGTTGGCTCCGATACGCTATCTTATCCCCCTCTTTTAGCCGGTTGTTGTACTGAGTCTCTGTAGTTGGTTAGTGCAGCCCGCTGCCGCTTATTTGCAATAATCCCTTCCTTTCCGTTGAACCCAAAGTATTTGTATCTTGTGATGACTGGCTACGCCGGTATCTTGTGAGTATGGTTTATCCACTTGCCAGTACTTAACCGTACTGACCCACGAATCCTTTTTCGTGGCTGCATATTCAACATTGCAGTCAACAGGTTTGAAGTCTGACGACGTTAGCTTGGGAATCCCTCCGGCTTGGCCTGGGCA
Source organism: Alopecurus myosuroides (assembly GCA_028641055.1). Classification (NCBI taxonomy): domain Eukaryota; kingdom Viridiplantae; phylum Streptophyta; class Magnoliopsida; order Poales; family Poaceae; genus Alopecurus; species Alopecurus myosuroides. Next base: position 204,191,340 of record CM054059.1, read on the forward strand.
GAGATTGGACGCTCTCGGTTATCTTCAGGACTCTTAGTCCAATTTGTATCTTGTCCGTAGTCGGACACTATGTTGTTTCTTCCGCTGTTATTTGGATCTTTGTATTGTATCAGTTGTATCCTTGGCTCGTTGAGTCGTTCTTGTATATATCTTTTCTGTTGTTGTTGTGGATTATTCGTGAACTGTTGTAATGTTATCACAAGTGGCAACCTGGAATCGGTTATTATGTGGATTTTGGCGGGAATGCTGAAATCTGCATAGTGCCCTATCTCGGGGCGTCACATATACTCACTATATGATCAGGTGCTTAGGCAATTCATAATAAGATGTATGCAATATAAAAGTCTCCTAGCAGTTATGCAAACCATGAAGAGATACGAACAAACTAATAATAAACAACATGAAGTATATCAATCTGCAGGATTGCAACACTCATAATAGGGTATGATAAAGTGTACTCACTTTCCCTTAATAATGGAGCAAAACATAAATGCTAGGGAACCTCAAGAAGGATATCAAAGATACACGCATCAAAGTTACACCACAATCAACCGTGTTTTGGGACAAGCACATTACACTAAGAATGACAACCATTCTCTCAAGAAGGTGCATAAAGTGATAAGGAGAAGACTCGGCATTAAAATAAAAGAAAGGCCCTTCGCAGAGAGAAGCAGGGATTAACTCGTGAGCTAGAGATTTTTATTTTATTAAACAGAGGCATTGAAAACATGTTTTAGAGAGGTGTATGCTTATTTCAACGAATGGTAAAGAGACAATACAGTACGTCACAAGCCAACTAGACTTCACAAGATCGGCTCCCATGGAAGGACGCATCTGGGTAGAAGGTCATCCCTCTTTCTCTTTTGTTTACACAATTATGCTTTCAGTGATAAATCGGGGGCAAAAATAGTGAAGATAATTTGTTGTATTAATTTCGGGCTGGGCACCCCGCTGCCATCTCTTCTATCAATTGGATAAGCGGACGAAGCCACTAGTCCAGGGTGTGAAATACAATCAACAAGTGAGATACATATTCTCTATTTACATCCTCATGAGCTAAAACAGGGGCACAAAACATGAATAATTTTTTAAAGTTTTAAAGGTAGCACATGAGAAATTTACTTGGAGTGACGGTTAAATATCACATATAGGTAGGTATGGTGGACACATCTGGAAAACTTTGGTTTTTAGGAGTTGGATGCACGCATACTCAGTACAGGTGAAGCCTAGCAATAGACGGGGAGCGACAATCAAGAGAGCAACAACTGTCATAATCATGCTTGCGACAAAACAAAATTAACAGGGGCATAAAAGTGTACAAATACTCTGAGGCAAAATAAATCATAGAGGCTTAATTGACCTTTCGTTTTCAGTCTTATGCATGCGTGAGCATGTGCCACGTCGAGGCAAGCGAAACAATCAGAGGGAGATACAACAATGTCATACCCTTCTATGAATAAAAAAATGCAAGCAAAAAATTATACGACATGCTATCTTATATTAATAAGTTGGAACTAAACATGAGAGATCACGAACTACTAATCATCAATTAAATAGCATACAGCTTAACGAACAAACTGAGCATTTTCACATGGATGAGGATATGTACAAAAATAAAACAAATGGAGTTCATACCAGCCTCTCACCACAACTTGAATTGTCGTAAATCGTCAATATTGCTCTTCACTCGTGTGGATTGAATAATATAGAATGATAACCAAGCTCCAATGGAGACAAGGAAGACTGGAGAACTCAGCAACGAACTTTACAAAACCAAAGGGGAACAACAAATATTTTTGGGTTTTCAAATTAAAACAAGAACAGAAAAAAGGCAGACAAAGCATTGTTTTTTGAATTTTTGAATATTAAACCGAAAAGAGAAAGTAAAGCAAACCAACAAAAGAAACTAAAGAGAAACAACAAAATTATTTTTTATCTTTTTGTGTTTTGGAAAGAAATAACGAAACAATAAAAACAAAAGAAAGTGAAAGAAGCGAAAGAAACGAAAACAAACGAAAGAAACGAAAATATGGATATACAAAGAACCGATAGAAAGATGATATATAGATGAGTGTGATGTCGGTGTACCTCCCCCCAAGCTTAAGATTTTTTCCTAAGTGGACATCAATCCCAAGAGGGCCATGAGGTGGCGCCCCCGTAGTTCGCCAAGGATGAGCCATCCTCCTCATATGTGCTCGAGGATGTCCTTGTGTACTGCGTGGTGTAGTCCTCGGAAGGCGCATTCTGCCTGCCTATGGAACTCCATCAAGCGAAGCTGCTCATCTAGCTCTCCCTTTGGGCGCGAACATGGCATTGTGTCAACTTTGAACAAAACACGCTGCGACAAAATAACTTCCCTCTTATCTCCGTCAACAAATAAAACTCTATATACTAAATGTTCAGCAGTAGAGTTAGCAGTAATAAAATGATGAGACTTCATGGCAGCAAGATTAAGTCTATAAGCAGCTATGAATTCATCATGGGAAGCAATAGGAAAGCCTAGAGCAGTTGCTTTACGTGTAGCAATAATGCCCGCATAAATGGGTCCCTTAGCAGCTAGGCGGCGAGCAATGAGAGAACAAGGGTTATACTTGTCGCTACGGTTAAGTGCATCGGCAAGAAAATCAAGATGATAGTTTGGAATGTTGCTAGTGTTCTCCCTACCGAGGATACTAGTAGCAAGATAGTAAGTAAAATATCTGATAGCAGGAAGTTGAATTGTCACATCCTCTTTTTGGAGACAACGTTGTAAGGAGAAAAAGACATAGAATTAGGGACCAACAAAAACTTTCAGTTGATCCTGTTGTTTTTCTGAGTTTTTAAACTCCTTATGTAAACATGATGTCTCCTTTGGGAAATAAAGAGAGGATGGTTATCTTATTGTTCTTGTCACTTTTCAAACTTGTTGAACTTGGTATTTGATCACCAAGAAAGAAAACAATATTTGAATTTGAAATCCCTAAGGAAAAACATGATTTTTCCTTTTCTATTTCCAACTATCACATACACTTTTTAACACCAATTCTATCCTTGAATCCAAATTCTTTTTGTATATTTCTTTTCTTTTCATCCATGTTTATGATATGGAGTACCTCAACATGTTCAAAGAAATATTTTTGAACCAGTGGAAATTATGTTTTCATGGTTGTTTTTCTACCTAGTTGAAAAACAAGAAAAAGGAAAAACAAAGAAAACAGAAAACTACCCCTGTTTCAGCATTGTTTTCATCCCCTTCCACATTTTCTAAATTCAGATAAAAATGTGTTTCTGAATCTAGATGATGTGTTCTTCAAAACCATACCTTCACATTTCTATTTGAATTTTGTTTGCTTCTCCAAAACAGCACCTACATTCTCTATCTCTTGTCTGTTTTCAGACTTAGCAAAATTCAGAAATCCTTAACTGAATTTTTTCTGAATCTGAACTCGATCAACTGACAGTGTGTGCCCCCGATCCAATTCAGCTCCAATTCGAGTGGTTGATCATCGAGTGGCCAGTCACTGGTGCGAAACCACTTACCCCCACTTCCCTCTCTCGATTCCAGCCCGTGGTATTGCTCTGGACACTGCAGAGGAGGAGAACAGCTCCAGGCCAAGGATGGTGCCCCGCCGGGCCGCCCTGTCATAAGCGAACAGTGGTACCCGTGCCTTGGCTCCGCTCCTCCACGGCCTAGGACCAGCACCAGCACGGTAGGGTTGCCACCAAGCATTTGCATGCGTGCACACGTGCTACTTGTGTCCTGGAAGCTCGAGCAAGGTGGCGCGGCCATTGCAGCCGTGGCGAGCTCCCGAGCACAATCCCTCCCGTGAACCCCCTCTGTATATGTACCCCCTGGTCTCTCTGCTTGCCACACACCCCCTCTCATCCACCGCACTCTCATCCACCCACTCCTCTCTCTGATTGCTCTCTCTGTGAGGGCCAGAGAGCTCGCTCTCGCCGTTCTGTCCGCGGGAGAAGAACCAGACGCCCTGCCTTCGTCTCTCCCTCTCCCACCTCCATTCTCTGTTCAATCGTTTCCCCTGCTTGAGGCATGCATGCCTGACATCCTTCCTTTCTCATTGCCTTGCAGATTTGCCGCCGCCGTGCTCGACGCCGCCGGGAACCTCTCGGTGCGCACGGGCGCTACGGGGTGATCTAGACTCTGCTGCTGCCTCTAATCGACCGCGACGCCTTCACTGTATCGCCTCGTCCCCAACCATCGCTTCCAATCGAGCCCTAGGTGAGCCCTGCTCGTACGGGGTTTTCCCCGAGCTCACCGTGACTCTGTTTTGGGCGCGAGAAGGAAGAAGAAGTGGGCGCCGTTCGATCTTTGATCAACGCACCCGTTTGAATCCCTCTGGGATGTGATCCTAGCCACTGGCGCTTGATCTAACGGCAGCGTACCGGTTCACTCGCGCGCGCAAGCGAACTGTGCCGGCCCAGCGCAACGCGCTCTGGCGCGTGGAGGCAAAAGGCCCGCTAGGCCTGCGCTGTCCGTTTTAAATCCTTTTTGAAATTCCAGAAAACTGCCTAATCACTTTAATCATTCTAAAAATACTAAAACTCCAAATCTGGCCACTCCAATTTTCTCCAGTGTACTAGCATGTTTTCCCAACCACATGCAAGTGGCAGATCCACATTTGCATCCATGGTTTGAGTTTGAAAAATCCTACAAACCAGCCTATCTGAAAACATAAACATGCAATAACTTTTGATTTAGGAATCCAATGGAAGTGAGGTTGAGCTTTCTGAATAGATGTTGTTGAACACTAACTAGAGCAATTGGCTCACATGCACTTGAGTTTCCTATTTTAAATGACATGCAAAATGGTAAACAACCAGAGAGCCACTAAATGAATTTTATGATTTTTCTAAAATGCTTTTTGAGATAAATCCTTTTGGATGTGCTTCTGTATGATTAGATCTATCATATCCTAGATTTGTGTCATGTTTTGAGTTGTAGAATAATTTTGGCATGCATTACAAGTTTTATAGTATTCTGCCATGTGTGAATCTCATATGTTTTTGTTTTGATAAATGTGTGCATGCCTTGTGTGATCTTACTAGCATGCATAGGAGTTGTTTTCACTGCCATGTGATTGTTATATTATAGATCTACCATGTTAGAATGAATCTTGTTCATGAAAATGCCATGGTTTGTCATGCATGTCTATATATATATATGCGTATTTTCCCTTTTCTTGGGTTATTAGAGTTGTTTGCCATATGTACCCTCATGCCATGATTGTTTTCATGCCATGCATGTTATGATAGGCCTCTGTTATATACTTGTTTAGCCTCTGGTTGCATGCTTAGTTATATTTTACAACTAGATTATGGCTTTCATGTTTATAGAAATGCATGTTTTCACATCACATGCTTGTTAATTGTTTCCTAGATTATTTCCCATGCTATGTACTCATTTTGGTGAATGATCAGAGAGTCATATCACTCTTTATGGCCTTGTATGAGAGTGGTACACCCACTGGACTCATGCCATAAACTTGATACTTGCCTTTTAAAAGAATATGCCATGTTATGCATGTTTCTGATGAATTGTTTGATTGTTTTAGCATTGTGTAGCAATGTTATTTTCGGTGATTCTTTTTAGATGAATGCTTGTTGTATGTGTACTGTATTAGCTTGTGCTTGTCTTTGTCTTGTTCTGATTGAGTGTTTTTCTTTTTACCTTTTTACGACGTTAGATAACGAAGAGACTATTGCTCCTCGAGAGGTTTTCTGGAACTCTTGTTTATTTCAAGAGTGTGATCAAGACCAGGGCCAAGGCAAGCCATCCTAAATGCTTGCTTCTGTTTTACTTACCATGCATGTTTTACTTCTGAAGTTTTACTTAAGTGTTTTCAAGTTACCCCTTTCAAAGAAAGTCATGGTTTTGTTGCTCTTATAAATTGTCGTAGCTACACTATAATCTTGGTGTTACCAAGCCCATAGGAAATCTTGGAGCCATCACTTAATTAATTTAAGTCCCCTAGTGGACATGTTAACTTGATGTTTTTGGAAAACAAAGGATTGGAAAAACCCCGAGGAAAGGTAGGACCTTGTCTGAGGGAGGTTTGTGAAGGAGGAAGTGTTTTCTAAATGTTTTGCAAAAATGACACATAACCTAGTCTTCGCCGGACAACCAAGCCGTACTGCCACATTACCTCAATATGGGTACGGGGTCTAGCTAATTTCTTGTCGATGTTAGTCCGTGTCTACCTCAATGTGCTATAGGGGTTAGAGTCCCCCGAACCGAATTGTCGCCAGGAGGGAGAAACGGGACATTCACAGTGTGGGGATTAAGTTCGCCACTGGTTGCAACAATTGGGTCTCCTGCCATGGCGGTGTGTTGTCAGGGGAAACCGGATCGATACGGCTGACTCACTCGATGCCGGGGAGAACAAACCCAATTGAAGGGGTAGTCATTTACTAGCACTGACATAGTGGATGGTTAGGACCAGTTATCCGATGTTTGCATAATGTCTCGGACAGTCCGTGGTTGTTCATGGCGGATGTACTCGATCTTGTGGATTTGTACACCTCTGCAGAGTAAAACTATTCAGAATAGCCGCGCCCTCGGATATGGGCAGTTGAATGGCCATGTAGCTAGCATTGTGTCAATGTTTTCAAAAAGCTGGAACTTGTTTATGTTGACGTACCTGGGAGGTACATGAAAGGGAATGATCGTACCTTTGAGGTACCGGAGCAATGATGGTCTGGGAAAGGATGTTTCTCTAAAAAGATGTTTCCAAAAGAAATCAAATTTGTTCAACCATGATGCGTCTTATACTCATCATGGATAGTGCAAGCCTTAACTAAATAGCCTCCCTACCACCACTTTCCATACTTGCATTTTTTTTGGGCTTTCATTTAGGGTGACTTGCAGGAGTACATTCAAACGTACTCAAGTTTGGTTTCGTCCCTGGCTATTGTCTTGGTCAGATTTCGAGGAGCCGTCTCAGGAGGATACCTTTGAGGAGGAGTACTTTGACGATCCCGCGTACTAGGCACGTCTCCCGGTCAGCAGCCTGTGGTGTTAAGGCGTTGACATGGGTTCCGCTCGTCGTGTTTGCTTCCGCTAAAATAAAGCAGTTATGCTATGTGTTTTCCACTGTCCTGCGCGGCAGTTGTCACAGACTTGGTCGATAGACCATTTGTGTAAGACTATGTTATTCGTGTAATGGATGTAAACTCTGATGTACCATCTCTAAATATGTTGCTCATGACTATCGATCTGGGATCATGAGTGTATGCATATTGGCGGTCTCGGACATCTAGTCTGGGGTCCCCACAGAGTTGGTATCAGAGCCATCCTGACCATAGGAGACCTTAGTTAGAATGGGCGTTAGTTAGTGCTCCGATAATCACCTTAGCTTCTATACATACCTCAAGCATGACTATATCCCAAAGATATGTCTCGTAACCCTCTTTGCTTGGTTTTTTATCTTACTTGGTTAACTACACTAAGTTTCCTTTTGCATAAAACTAAAACTTTGCACACTGGTCTTTAACTTAAAAACTTGTGTAGATGGACGTCGTCTTCACCGAGTCTCTCCAGTTGGGACTTCTTCGGGGCACTCTGTTCCATTTCGAGAAGGAGATCATGGAGATGACCAAGATACTTGGGCGTCCACTACCTGAGGTTAGAGGAGGGGAGATCACTGGCTCGGTTGAGGGGTTATCATGGCTAGCGGAGTGCACCCTCCGTTCTCCATTGACCGCACCATCTGAGCCTGTGCATGTCTTCCACGCGATTGACCGCTCTTGGGGAGACGCGATTGTTCGTGTGCTCGAGCTGGCTATCGCACGCATGTCTCACATCTATGCGACTCGCCTGGTGGATACTCCTTTCCAGCGCCACGGGAGGCGTGACGGTGAGGGCTTCCCAGTCCCTTGTCCGTGTCCCCGTGACATTGTGTGCTCCCACATGGAGGACATGGAGTTCTATCTGCACTACACTCAGAACAACTTGGATCATCTGAAGATTGTTCACGCCGACCTCGCCGCCAAGGCAAATACCTTGGAGAACAAGCTGCGGACCATCCGTTTGGCCCGTACTCGTCTCTCCGCGAAGACCGAGTCTCTCAAGAACGCCAACGCCATACTCCGTGGCAGGCTGAAGACAGCTAGAGAGGATCTTGCCACAAGGGATGCGACCATCGAGGAGTTAGAGGAAGAGATCGCCGAACTCCGCAAGGAGAATGAGGATCTTCTTCCTGATGACGATGTCCCCTCCGGAGGCATGGATATGAGTGAGCAGAGTGACCAAGAGGACGATGATCACACCGAAGATGAGGAGGACCCTGAGGAGATCCTTTTCGACGGCGATGATGGAAACGCCTAGGTATTAGGCCGTGTTGTTAGCCTGTGCTATGTAAGCACCTAGTACTAGTTGGCTGCGATGACCCCATCTCGCTGCTTTCGTAGTGTGGTTCCTCGGAAACCACTTGTTTGCTAGATGTTGATGTGTGGTGTGCTATGTATGCTTGAACCTGCCTATGTTCTGTATGATATGTTTGTGCTTTGGCTTCTCTGGAATAAATTACCTAGCATGTCTAAAAAGTTCCATGTTTTCATCTACTTCAATTCCCGGTTGTCGATGTTAGACAAACACATCTATCTACCTCTTTATCTTACATCTTCTTTCATTCAGCATGCCGCGTGATCCACCCCCACCGCCTGAGCCAACTGCGGCTCAAGTCTTGGCCTTGTACCTGCAAGATCGAGAGGCTGTCCGTGTTGAGCGCGCAGCAACTCTCCAAACTCTCGCACATCTGGCCACTATTTGGACTAATGGTAGAAATGGTTCACGCTCCAAGCTCAAGGAATTCCAGAATACCAACCCACCTGTCTTCTCTCGGGTTGTGGAACCTCTGGACGCTGATGATTGGCTTCGCACCATCGCCAACAATCTGGAAGTTGCTGGTGTCGAGGAGAAGGATAAGGTCCTTTATGCTTCCCACTTTCTCGCTGGTCCTGCAAGGACTTGGTGGGAGACCACTCGTGCCTCCATACCAGCTGATCATGTCACTACCTCGGAGGAGTTCAAGGCCAAGTTTCGCAAGTATCATATTCCTGATGGTGTTATGGGGATCATGCGAGACAAGTTTTTAAAGCTCAAACAAGGTGGTATGACTGTGTCCAAGTATTGGGATGAGTTCACTAGCCTGGCTAGGTATGCTCCCAATGATGTTGACACGGAAGAAAAGAAGAAGGAGAGATTCCTCAATGGCTTACACGATGAGCTGCAATGCACGCTCGTGGTGATTCCTTTCCAAGACCTTGAGTCTCTTGCCAATGCTGCTATCCTTATGGAACATAAGCGGCAGGCAGCCTTTGACAACCGCAAGAGGAAGATGATGCAACAAGGAGGGCCAAGTGTCAATAGGGCTCGCAGCTCCCCACCTGCGAGGCCGCCCTTCAACAGGACACCTGGCTATGCTCCTCGTCCAAGTTTTCCATCTTATCCAAGGCCTCCGACTCCTGGAGCTGCTCCTTATGTGCCTCGTCCTGGAGGAGGGAATTCTGGTAATACAACCACCCGTGCCGCACCAGCTGCACCCAAGCCATCTGGGGCATGCTTCTCATGCGGCAAAGGAGGACATTTCTGTCGGGAGTGTCCCACCAAGAATCCTGCTCCTACTCGCCCTCATGTGGCCAAGATGATGCATGGACAATCTCACAAGAAGCCTGGGAATATTGCTAAGGGACATCTGAATTGCGTCACCGCAGAAGAAGCTCAGGATAATCCAAGCATGGTGATTGGTACGTTTCCTGTCAACTCCGTACCAGTTCCTGTTCTGTTTGACTCTGGTGCTTCTCATTCATTTGTCACCAAGCCTTGTGTAAAGAAGATTGGTTTGCCAGTCCGTCTCATGTCAAAAACCATGCTAGTGCAAATCCCAGGAGATACAACTAGAGCCACCCACTTTTGCAGTGATGTGCCTATTGAAATCAATGGGAAACCATTCTATGCTAATCTAATAGTGTTAGGCGACAAGGGCATTGAGGTTGTACTTGGTATGAATTGGATGACTAAGTACAAAGGAGTCATTGACTGCCCCACTAAAACTATATCCTTGACCAGTAGCACTGGGGAAGAAGTCAAGTATAAGGCAGTCAAACCCACCTCCAAAGCTCACTGTCATAAGAGCGTGTCCGACCCCTCCCTCGAACAGATTCCTATGGTATGTGAGTATCCGGATGTCTTTCCAGAAGAACTACCCGGTATGCCTCCTGACCGGGATATTGAATTCATTATTGAGTTAGTTCCTGGAACCGAACCCATAGCTCAAAAACCTTACCGGATGAACCCGGAGGAACTAGAGGAGTTAAAGAAACAATTGGATGAGATGTTGCAAAAAGGTTTGATTCGCCCAAGCGCTTCGCCTTGGGGATCGCCTGTCATCTTTGTGGATAAACGGGGCGGTACCTCACATCTATGTGTGGATTACCGGAAGTTAAATGATGTTACCATCAAGAACAAATACCCGTTGCCCAAGATTGAAGATCTCTTCGACCAGATGAATGGAGCTCGTGTCTTCTCCAAAATAGATCTCCGTACTGGTTATCACCAATTGAAGATACGGGATTCGGATATTCCGAAGACTGCTTTCACCACACGTTACGGGCTGTATGAATACGCCGTAATGTCCTTTGGTCTAACCAATGCTCCTGCTTATTTCATGAATCTCATGAATAAGGTATTCATGGATTTCTTGGATAAATTCGTCGTGGTGTTCATCGACGACATTCTTATCTATTCTAAAGATGAAGCTGAACACGAAGAACATCTGAGATTGGTGCTCGGAACACTTCGGAAGCATCAATTGTATGCTAAATTCAGCAAGTGCCAATTCTGGCTTAGAGAAGTGGGATTTCTTGGACATGTGGTATCTGAAGGTGGAATCTCTGTTGATCCCGCTTTGGTTCAGTCCGTCATGAAGCGTAATGCTCCTACCAATCCAACCGAAGTGAGATCATTTCTTGGTTTGGCGGGGTATTACCGCAAATTTGTTCAAGGATTTTCCAGTATCGCCAGACCACTCACTCAATTGCTCAAGAAAGACAAGAAGTTTGAGTGGACTGACAAATGTGAGGAAAGTTTCCAAGAATTGAAGAGAAGATTGGTGACCGCCCCTGTTCTTACTATGTTGGATGTCACAAAAAGTTTTGATGTGTATTGTGATGCCTCAAAGCTTGGGCTCGGCAGTGTTCTTATGCAAGACAGGAAGGTCATCTCTTACATATCTCGTCAGTTGAAGCCTCATGAACAAAATTATCCTACCCATGACCTGGAACTCGCAGCTGTTGTTCATGCTCTCAAGGCATGGCGACACTTCCTTATGGGAAATAGATGTGAGATCTATACCGACCACAAAAGCTTGAAGTATATCTTCTCTCAGCGTGAGCTCAATATGAGGCAACGCCGGTGGATTGAACTCATCAAAGATTATGATCTGAGTATCCACTATCATCCTGGCAAGGCAAATGTTATCGCTGATGCACTCAGTCGAGAACCCGCCTCTTTGAATGCTATCATCAAGGCCAGACAACTGGGTATCGAAGTAGTCAGCCATGGGATGTTGAATACTATTGAACTCAAACCTACTCTAATTGATCAAGTGAAACAATCTCAGAAAGGCCAGAAGAGTATTGAGGGAATTAAGAATCGAATGAAGAAGGAATTCATGCCTGGTTTCTCTGTCGATTCTGAAGGAGTACTCTGGTACAAAGGTCGCATTTGCGTTCCATCCGAATCTGAGCTAAAGCAAGTTATACTCGTCGAGGCTCATGATACCCCTTATTCCATCCATCCTGGAGGAACGAAGATGTATCAAGACCTTAAGGAAAAATTCTGGTGGCATGGTATGAAGCGAGAGATTGCTTCGTACATAGCCAAGTGTGATATCTGTCAGCGTGTTAAGGCAGAACACCAACATCCAGCCGGCCTTTTGCAACCACTCCAAATACCCAAGTGGAAATGGGATGAAGTTGGAATGGATTTCATCACTGGACTTCCCAAGTCAAACCGAGGGCATGATGCCATATGGGTTATTGTGGACAGGCTTACAAAAGTAGCTCACTTTATTCCTGTTCGCACAACTCATCGTGGAGACCAATTGGTTGATCTCTATATATCTCGGATCGTGAGTTTGCATGGTGTACCCGAGAAGATTGTATCTGATCGAGGTACTCAATTCACATCCCGGTTCTGGAGAAAATTGCATGAAGCTCTTGGAACCAAATTGTCTTTCAGCACAGCTTATCATCCACAAACCGGAGGACAAACCGAGCGTGTTAACCAAATCCTGGAGGACATGCTTCGTGCATGTGTGTTGTCCTATGGTGCTAAGTGGGAGGATTGTCTACCATTTGCGGAATTCTCTTACAACAATAGCTATCAAGCTAGCCTGCAAATGGCTCCTTTTGAAGCCTTGTATGGTCGCAAGTGTCGCACACCCTTGAACTGGTCTGAGTCTGGTGACAGTCAGATATTTGGTGTGGATACCTTGCGTGCCGCCGAAGAGCAAGTTCAACTTATCCGTGATCGCCTCAAAGCTGCTCAATATCGTCAGAAGAGTTATGCAGACTCCAAGCAACGCGAAGTTTCCTTCCGTGTGGGAGATTTCGTGTATCTTAGAGTCACACCTCTCAAGGGAATGCAGCGTTTTCATGTTAAAGGGAAGCTTGCACCACGATACATTGGGCCATTCAAGATCATAGCCCGACGTGGTAAAGTATCTTACCAACTTGAGCTGCCCGCTGATCTCTCGGAATTCCACGATGTCTTTCATGTGTCTCTGCTCCGGAAATGTCTCCAAGTGCCTAATAAGGATCATTCTTATAAGGACATCGATTACCGAACCATTGACATCAATCATGATTTGACTTATCGTGATCGACCACTCCGTGTTCTTTCCAAAGATGTTCGCATGACTAGGAGGCGTAAAATAACATTCCTCAAGATTCAGTGGACTAATCACTCTGAAGAAGAAGCCACCTGGGAACGCGAAGATTATATCAACAAGGAGTTTCCTGACTTCCGCTATGACTAAACCCCCGAATCTCGGGACGAGATTCTTTTAAGGAGGGGAGGTCTGTCACATCCTCTTTTTGGAGACAAGGTTGTAAGGAGAAAAAGACATAGAATTAGGGACCAACAAAAACTTTCAGTTGATCCTGTTGTTTTTCCGAGTTTTTAAACTCCTTATGTAAACACGATGTCTCCTTTGGGAAATAAAGAGAGGATGGTTATCTTATTGTTCTTGTCACTTTTCAAACTTGTTGAACTTGGTATTTGATCACCCAAGAAAGAAAACAAGATTTGAATTTGAAATCCCTAAGGAAAAACATGATTTTTCCTTTTCTGTTTCCAACTATCACATACACTTTTTAACACCAATTCTATCCTTGAATCCAAATTCTTTTTGTATATTTCTTTGGTTGTCATCCATGTTTATGATATGGAGTTGCTCAACATGTTCAAAGAAATATTTTTGAACCAGTGGAAATTATGTTTTCATGGTTGTTTTTCTACCTAGTTGAAAAACAGGAAAAAGGAAAAACAAAGAAAACAGAAAACTACCCCTGTTTCAGCATTGTTTTCATCCCCTTCCACATTTTCTAAATTCAGATAAAAATGTGTTTCTGAATCTAGATGATGTGTTCTTCAAAACCATACCTTCACATTTCTTTTTGAATTTTGTTTGCTTCTCCAAAACAGCACCCACATTCTCTATCTCCTATCTGTTTTCAGACTTAGCAAAATTCAGAAATCCTTAACTGAATTTTTTCTGAATCTGAACTCGATCAACTGACAGTGTGTGCACCCGATCCAATTCAGCTCCAATTCGAGTGGTTGATCATCTAGTGGCCAGTCACTGGTGCGAAACCACTTACCCCCACTTCACTCTCTCGATTCCAGCCCGTGGTATTGCTCTGGACACTGCAGAGGAGGAGAACAGCTCCAGGCCAAGGATGGTGCCCCGCCGGGCCGCCCTGTCATCAGCGAACAGTGGCACCCGTGCCCTGGCTCCGCTCCTCCACGGCCTAGGACCAGCACCAGCACGGTAGGGTTGCCACCAAGCATTTGCATGCGTGCACACGTGCTGCTTGTGCCCTGGAAGCTCGAGCAAGGTGGCGCGGCCATTGCAGCTGTGGCGAGCTCCCGAGCACAATCCCTCCCGTGAACCCCCTCTGTATATGTACCCCCTGCTCTCTCTGCTTGCCACACACCCCCTCTCATCCACCGCACTCTCATCCACCCACTCCTCTCTCTGGTTGCTCTCTCTGTGAGGGCCAGAGAGCTCGCTCTCGCCGTTCTGTCCGCGGGAGAAGAACCAGATGCCCTGCCTTCGTCTCTCCCTCTCCCACCTCCATTTTCTGTTCAATCGTTTCCCCTGCTTGAGGCATGCATGACTGACATCCTTCCTTGCTCATTGCCTTGCCGCCGTGCTCGACGCCGCCGGGAACCTCTCGATGCGCACGGGCGCTACGGGGTGATCTAGACTCTGCTGCTGCCTCTAATCGACCGCGACGCCTTCACTTCATCGCCTCGTCCCCAACCATCGCTTCCAATCGAGCCCTAGGTGAGCCCTGCTCGTACGGGGTTTTCCCCGAGCTCACCGTGACTCTGTTTTGGGCGCGAGGAGGAAGAAGAAGTGGGCGCCGTTCGATCTTTGATCAACGCACCCGTTTGAATCCCTCTGGGATGTGATCCTAGCCACTGGCGCTTGATCTAACGGCAGCGTACCGGTTCGCTCGCGAGCGCAAGCGAACTGGGCCGGCCCAGCGCAACGCGCTCTGGCGCGTGGAGGCAAAAGGCCCGCTAGGCCTGCGCTGTCCATTTTAAATCCTTTTTGAAATTCCAGAAAACTGCCTAATCACTTTAATCATTCTAAAAATACTAAAACTCCAAATCTGGCCACTCCAATTTTCTCCAGTGTACTAGCATGTTTTCCCAACCACATGCAAGTGGCAGATCCACATTTGCATCCCTGGTTTGAGTTCGAAAAATCCTACAAACCAGCCTATCTGAAAACATAAACATGCAATAACTTTTGATTTAGGAATCCAATGGAAGTGAGGTTGAGCTCTCTAGATAGATCTTGTTGAACACTAACTAGATCAGTTGGCCTCACATGCACTTGAGTTTCCAATTTTAAATGACATGCAAAATGGTAAACAACCAGAGAGCCACTAAATGAATTTTATGAATTTTTCTAAAATTCTTTTTGAGATAAATACTTTTGGATGTGCTTCTGTATGATTAGATCTATCATATCCTAGATTTGTGTGATGTTTTGAGTTGTAGAATAATTTTGGCATGCATTACAAGTTTTATAGTATTCTGCCATGTGTGAATCTCATATGTTTTTGTTTTGATAAATGTGTGTATGCCTTGTGTGATCTTACTAGCATGAATAGGAGTTGTTTTCACTGCCATGTGATTGTTATATTATAGATCTACCATGTTAGAATGAATCTTGTTCATGAAAATGCCATGGTTTGTCATGCATGTCTATATATATGCTTATTTTCCCTTTTCTTGGGTTATTAGAGTTGTTTGCCATATGTACCCTCATGCCATGATTGTTTTCATGCCATGCATATTATGATAGGCCTCTGTTATATACTTGTTTAGCCTCTGGTTGCATGCTTAGTTATATTTTACAACTAGATTATGGCTTTCATGTTTATAGAAATGCATGTTTTCACATCACATGCTTGTTAATTGTTTCCTAGATTATTTCCCATGCTATGTACTCATTTTGGTGAATGACCAGAGAGTCATATCACTCTTTATGGCCTTGTATGAGAGTGGTACACCCACTGGACTCATGCCATAAACTTGATACTTGCCTTGTAAAAGAATATGCCATGTTATGCATGTTTCTGATGAATTGTTTGATTGTTTTAGCATTGTGTAGCAATGTTATTTTGGGTGATTCTTTTTAGATGAATGCTTGCTGTATGTGTACTGTATTAGCTTGTGCTTGTCTTTGTCTTTTTCTGATTGAGTGTTTTTCTTTTTACCTTTTTACGACGTTAGATAACGAAGAGACTATTGCTCCTGAAGAGGTTTTCTGTAACTCTTGTTTATTTCAAGAGTGCGATCAAGACCAGGGCCAAGGCAAGCCATCCTAAATGCTTGCTTCTGTTTTACTTACCATGCATGTTTTACTTCTGAAGTTTTACTTAAGTGTTTTCAAGTTACCCCTTTCAAAGAAAGTCATGGTTTTGTTGCTCTTATAAATTGTCGTAGCTACACTATAATCTTGGTGTTACCAAGCCCATAGGAAATCTTGGAGCCATCACTTAATTAATTTAAGTCCCCTAGTGGACATGTTAACTTGATGTTTTTGGAAAACAAAGGATTGGAAAAACCCCGAGGAAAGGTGGGACCTTGTCTGAGGGAGGTTTGTGAAGGAGGAAGTGTTTTCTAAATGTTTTCCAAAAATGACACATAACCTAGTCTTCGCCGGACAACCAAGCCGTACTGCCACATTACCTATATATGGGTACGGGTTCTAGCTAATTTCTTGTCGATGTTAGTCCGTGTCTACCTCAATGTGCTATAGGGGTTAGAGTCCCCCGAACCGAATTTTCGCCAGGAGGGAGAAACGGGACATTCACAGTGTGGGGATTAAGTTCGCCACCGGTTGCAACAATTGGGTCTCCTGCCATGGCGGTGTGTTGTCAGGGGAAACCGGATCGATACGGCTGACTCACTCGGTGCCGGGGAGAACAAACCCAATTGAAGGGGTAGTCATTTACTAGCACTGACATAGTGGATGGTTAGGACCAGTTATCCGATGTTTGCATAATGTCTCGGACAGTCCGTGGTTGTTCACGGCGGATGTACTGGATCTTGTGGATTTGTACACCTCTGCAGAGTAAAACTATTCAGAATAGCCGCGCCCTCGGATATGGGCAGTTGAATGGCCATGTAGCTAGCATTGTGTCAATGTTTTCAAAAAGCTGGAACTTGTTTATGTTGACGTACCTGGGAGGTACATGAAAGGGAATGATCGTACCTTTGAGGTACCGGAGCAATGATGGTCTGGGAAAGGATGTTTTTCTAAAAAGATGTTTCCAAAAGAAATCAAATTTGTTCAACCATGATGCGTCTTATACTCATCATGGATAGTGCAATCCTTAACTAAATAGCCTCCCTACCACCACTTGCCATACTTGCATTTTTTTTGGGCTTTCATTTAGGGTGACTTGCAGGAGTACATTCAAACGTACTCAGGTTTGGTTTCGTCCCTGGCTATTGTCTTGGTCAGATTTCGAGGAGCCGTCTCAGGAGGATACCTTTGAGGAGGAGTACTTTGATGATCCCGCGTACTAGGCACGTCTCCCGGTCAGCAGCCTGTGGTGTTAAGGCGTTGACATGGGTTCCGCTCGTCGTGTTTGCTTCCGCTAAAATAAAGCAGTTATGCTATGTGTTTTCCACTGTCCTGCGCGGCAGTTGTCACAGACTTGGTCGATAGACCATTTGTGTAAGACTATGTTATTCGTGTAATGGATGTAAACTCTGATGTACCATCTCTAAATATGTTGCTCATGACTGTCGATCTGGGATCATGAGTGTATGCATATTGGCGGTCTCGGACATCTAGTCTGGGGTCCCCACATGAATATTCCATATCTTCCCGCGCTGGGCTGAGCGGCAATCATCATTGGTAACTCCTCAATAGAGCACCATAAGATCAGCGGGTCTCTCCTGAATCTTGCACGTTGTCCCAGATGCGTTGATACCTATAATGCTGCAGAACCTCTCCAAGGATAGGGAAAAGGAATACCATATATCTTAAAAGTAACAGTTGGGTTATATGGTGAGTTATGAAATCTAAAACTCTCAACAAAAGTTTTTGTCAGAATAGCATATTGAGGACTTTCCATGATACATGTAATTGGTTAAACCAACCCTTTCAATCAGCATTAAGAAGTCATCAATTATACCTGCATCTCTAAAAAATGTATAGCAAGGGAAACTAGATGGATTAGCAATCACATCGTCTCCTGCATCATCGATGCTTGGTGCAATAAGGTCCTCATTATAGGACGGCCTCAATAGAGTAGATGAACATGAGGGCCTTGTTCTTCTAGGTGCATCACTCCTAAATATTTATCCAAAGTTGTGGTTGTCCATGTCTGAAATTTTCAACAATCATCACAAAAATTTATTTCAAGCAACTATACGGTGGAAACTACTATAGAGACTTGTAGGAGATCTAAACATGCATCAAAAATTTGTTATTTCAAACTCACATAAGCTGTCACCTATAGTACCAAAATACTCAAGAAATACTCCACCAAATAAAATTCTACTTGGATAATCGGAGGATTCACATACCAGAGAGCAAATGCACCAAATTTCGGCAACAATAGTGGGCTGAGCAAAGAGATCGAAAAATCTCGAGGAAGAACAACATGAACTCGGGTTCCAGGAAATGTTTTGAGTTTGGGGTGAGAGAAGGGAATCTTTGGCAGGGAGAGAGTAAGTGGAGGGCCAGGGGGCCACACCATGTGCTAGCGCCACCAGGGGCTAGACGCGCCATCCTGTGGTGTGCCTGACTAGTGGGCCCCCCTGGGGTCTCTGCCTATCTGCCTCATTTTCAACGTAAAAATTTAGTATAATTTTTATGGAATTTTCCGAGAAACTTTAGTTTCGAGGTATTTTCAGAATTTAATAATTAAATAAAACCCAGAAAAACAAATGTGGAAAGGTGGAAAACAAAACCAAAACCAAAACTACAGAGGTTCTATGACACTCCAATAGGCAAATAACCAAAGAAAACAAAGCTCGAAGTGGTGAAAACAAAATTATGGGTGGTGAAAACATGCATAACCACAATATTCAAGATGAAAACATGACTATGGACGATAGAAAACATAATTGTACTAAGGTGTCAAGGTGATAACATAGCGAAAACATACTGAAAACATTGTCCTCTTCATTCAAAATCACTTTCTTAACAATGTTGATCAAGTCTTGTTACCAAAATAATTTTGTATGAAGCAAAACTTTGCTTAACACTAAATAATTATGTTACCTCAACCTTGATAGACATAGTACCAATCATAATAATTTCATATTCTTTTGGTGGCATAGGAATGGGACAATAAAATTATCCAATCTTGATTGTCGCAATATTTTCAATTGAATTTAGAACATATCTTCTATCAATCTTGTTGGGAAAATAAACATTATGCTCTTTATCATTGACATTAAAAGTTACTTTTCCTTGGTTGCAATCAATAACATCCCCTTCAGTGTTAAGAAAAGGTCTCCCAAGAATAACAGACATATTATCATCTTCAAGCATTTCCAACACAACAAAGTCAGTTAATATCAATAACTAGTAGCCACTTGAACATGAACATTCTCACATATACCAACAAGAATAGCAGTAGATTTATCAGCCATTTGCAAAGATATATGAGTAGGTATCATTTTTTCTAGAGATATTCACTTATAAAGAGAGAAATGCATAACACTAAATCCATCTCCCAAGTCAGATAAAGCAGTTCTAACATAATTATTTCTAATGGAACAAGGAATAGTAGGAATACCAGGGTCTCCAAGCTTCTTTGGAACCTTACCATTAAAAGAGTAATTAGCAAGTATAGTGGAAATTTCTTCATTTGGATTCTTCCTTTTGTTAGAGACAATATCTTTCATATATTTTGAATAAGGAGGCAATTTAATAGTATCCGTTAAAGCAATTTTGAAAAAGGTTTCATCCACTCATAGAATTTATTATAATGTTTTTCTTCCTTTGATTTATGTTTCTTATTAGGAAAAGGCATTGCTTTTTGTACCCAAGACTCGCTTTAATTGCCATGTTTATTAGACATGAAATCCTCCTTAGTATACTTCATAGTTTTAGTTTGCTTTTCAGGTTCAGTAACAGTTTCTTCTTTATCAAAAGCATCACTTTATCATTACCA
Source organism: Alopecurus myosuroides (assembly GCA_028641055.1). Lineage (NCBI taxonomy): Eukaryota > Viridiplantae > Streptophyta > Magnoliopsida > Poales > Poaceae > Alopecurus > Alopecurus myosuroides. The sequence goes on from CM054059.1 coordinate 204,211,281, forward strand.
CTTTCAGTTTCATCATCCGAAATAGATATACTATTAGGATCTTTAGCACATTCAGGAGATTCTACAACAGTTTTATGTCTCTTCTTCTTTTTCTTAGAAGGAGAACTATTGTTTTTAGGTTGCTGAGAAACTTGTTCAATTCTTTTATGATGTCCTGTAGGATACAAGGGGTCCTGAGTAGAAATACCACTTCTAGTAATTATTTCACAAACATGTTTTTCTCTAGAAGCATTAGGTAGCAAATCTTTTTGCACCTTAGTAAGTTGATCAATTTGAGTTTGAACCATATGAAAAAATTTAACAAGCATTTTAACATCATTATAAGTTCTCTCAATAATACCATGCAAATTATCAATAGCTCTAGAGTTTTCCATTAGATGATTCTACATTCTCATATTAAAATTATCTTGCTTAACAATATAACTAGCAAACTACCCGTGCGTTGCAACGGCTCTAAAATAAATCACTCCATGCTCACAATCCTGAAAATTTACATTTTTGTTTAAAATTTTCTTTCAATCTATTTGAAACATTTTAGATTTGATTTCACCTACCATAATACATCAATGTCTCTCTCCATCTCATATTAACTGTCACAAAAGTAAATGCATCTAGATGTGTTTAAGTGCAAGATACATCCGTTTTCACGAATGTTTGAGACGGTAAATATGAGATATGAGACGAAGGGAGTAAAAAAAGAGAAATATTTGTCAACACTTAGCATAAAGGAATGTGTAAAAATGGGAAAAATGCAAGTCCATGGTGTGCGATGTCAAGGTACCATAAGTGTTTGAGGAGGCTGAAGCAAAGCAACGCCAAAGCTTCAACCGAATGAATTGCAGTGTTGTCTAAAATAGAGTAACAACAATATATTATCACTCTGTCACCACCATCGATGATGAACCTAAAATAAAATAATAATTGTGCTTACCCACACCCAAGGACTACGTGAATGAATACGCTCAGTAACATCCTTATGGCAATAAAATTCTATAATTTTTTACTGGCACAGCTAGCCAACTATTACATAGAAACACCTATACTAAGCTGGCCATGAGCTTGTTGTTTAGCAGTGTTTTGTATTTCAATTACACACATAAGTCATCCTACTACACTGCCACTATCTTGTGGATTGCCCTAGCACCACACACGTACATAATTTTCTGAACCATGTAAAGCAGATTCACACCCAAAATTGACATATCGATGTCGAAGCAAACAAGCCACTAACAGTTTGTACCTTTTTTTTAATTGTAGACCGTGCTCTTATTCGTGCTACTACTATAGCCTTTTCTTACCGAGAATTCTTGAAATCAATCTAGAATTGATGCAATCATATTCCTATGTAGTCCAATTGGCACTACCACTTACTTTGGTGTAGGCCTGGCACTGCTTCCATGCAACCGCAGCTGCAAATTGTAAGCGTAGAGCAGAGCAGGTTAATTAGCATATACTCTTTTTTTTATGTGGCGCTTGAGTTTGCTTATAGTAACAGAATGCGACTATTGAAATACATGCTTGAGACACTACGCATGGCAATCTGGACTTCCCACTCCTTCATCAACTTTCACAAAATATTATAGGTTAGCATACTACACGAATGTTCGAGACATTCTACTGAGTCAATGGAAGGGCCAGGTAAAAATAACAAAGCTGTAAATCGTACTGAAATTTGCTAAAAAAAAGGAAGTTGCCATCAGTACCACAAGGGATCCCTAGGCGGAAGTCATGTAGTATAATCGCAATCTTGTGTGTGCTTGGGAGCAGTGGCGTGATCTGAGAGTTCTTTTGCATCTACCACGTACAGCCGGAGATTTCAATCAGTCAGATAGTCCACATACAACCGGAGATTTCAATCAATCAGACACGGAGCATCACTCTTTTGATGGACTTGCCACCACCCTGCTTCTTCCCCTGCCTTTCTAACTGGGAGGTCGTAGGTATGGCTTCTCCTCGACGAATCCGGGTTCCTCTTTTGATGGACTCGCCACCACCCTGCTTCTTCCCCTGCCTTTCTAACTGGGAGGCCGTAGGTATGGCTTCTCCTCGACGAATCCGGGTTCCTCCGCAGTCGCCAAGCGCGCTTCATGAGGTCAAGTAGCGGGTCGGCAGAGGCTCGCTATACAGTGGATCAGGTGCATCGGCAGTGGATGGTTTCGCTCCTCCAGCCGTAGGAGGGAGGCGGCGCCACTTGCCGGAGATCAAGGGATGGCGGCCGGTTGAGGAAGAAGCAATCGTTGTTGATAAGTTTTTTTTTACAGGCGTTGGCGATAAGTTTGGCCGGCTGGGAAGGAAAAGAAGTATGAACCGGTACAGGCAGAGTGGGACTAAAGTGCAAAAGCTAGACACGAATAATGGACTGCGGGTTGATTTCTAACTTTATGATGGAATAAAATAAAAAACGATGCGACGCACGGCGGTCACCTGTAGCGGTATTATATAGTAGAGATTATCAAATTCATCTAAACATTGATCAGGTGGTTAGAATAGGGAGTATCTCTATTATCAAAATACTGGAGGGAGTGTACCTGAACTGTTGATGGATGAGGAATTGGCTTACATAATTCTTCTACGGGAGGTAAATTCTCCACATCTTCAGATTTAATATCCCCCTCTTTAAGAGATTTGTTGGCTTCCTTCATCACTTCATCATTTAATTCAATCATCCCTGTCTTCTTGGGTGTGAGTATTGGTGTTGGATCTGATGTAGGAGGCTTAGGTATATTCCAATCATCATTATTTTTTGGCTATTTTAGCCAATAATTTCTCAGCTTCTTCTGAAATTCTTTTCCTGAAAACGCAACCAGCACAACTATCCAGATATGTACTAGATTCAACAGTTAGTCCATTATAAAATATATCTAGGAGCCCATTTTTAGGTAATGGATTGCCATGGCTAGCTCTTACTAAAGAATAAAACCTTGACCAAGATTCAGGCAATTTCTCTCCTTCAATTTTTTCAAAGTTAAAGATATCCTGCACAACAGCATGTTGAGCACTAGCAGGAAATTATTTTTAAAAGAAACCATTAACCAAATCCATAGGACTAGTAATAGAATTAGGTGAAAAATTGTTAAACCAAGTTATCGCTTCATCTTTCAATGAGAAAGGGAAGATCTTGGTAACAAAATAAGTATGCAACTTAATATCATTAGAAAATAAACTACTCAAAGATGAAAGCTCATTCATGTATTCCATAGCACTTTTACTTTCAGTTCCACAAAAAGTTTCCTTCTCAACAAAAGATATGTAAGATAAATCTAGAGAGAAATTGTAATCCTTGTCTCTAATGTGTATGGGTGATGTAGCAAACTTAGCATCATGAGAAGATTTATATTTAACTGCATGTCTTGCAAGAAGAATCTTAAGAGCACTTGCACCAGTAGTAGTATGAGCTTCTTTAATAAAGTCATCATTAAGTTCAATGTAGGTTTCATCAAGATAATCAATAAACTCAGGTGAATTAATAGGTGTACCAATATTTTCAACAAGGATTTCACCACTTTCAATTTGTTTGGATTTAGCAATTGTAGCATCTAGGAAAGGACCTAGTGAACCAGTATCATCAAGCACAATAAGCATCATCAAAAGTATCAGAAGCATTTTCAGACTCAGCAGAAGTAACAGTGCATGTAGCATGTGGTGGAGTAAGAAGCTAACCGATGGTGAATCAAGAGCAACAGAGGTGTTCAGAGTTGTACCTCTACTTGTAGTGGATGGTAATATGGGGACCTTCCCATCACTAATTTTTTCCATGATGAAAAGCATGCAGCAAACAATATCATGTTCAAGTGAGAAAATAGATAAAGCTATGCTCCCCGACAACGACACTAGAAAATAGTCTTGATAACCTACAAGTATAGGGGGTCGCAACAGTCTTCGAGGGAAGTAAAACCCAAATTTATTGATTCGACACAAGGGGATCCAAAGAATATTTATAAGCCTTAACAATTGAGTTGCCAATTCATCTGCACATGAAAGTAGACTTGCTCGCAACAATTTATAAGTGGTAACAGCTTTATAGCAGTAGTAGTAGTAAAATAACAGCAGGAATAAAATTATAACAGCGGTAGCAGTTGCGGGAAACAACAGGATGAAAGTACCGTATGATGGGTACGTTGCATAGAAAACAATTTTTTTCCTACGCGAGATAAACCCGAAGGGCCAAGATCTAATCTAGGAGATGAAAGGTAACAGGGAGAAAGATTCTTAGGAAAACATACACTCAAAGACTCTAAGCGTTACAAGATTAAATCTCGTTGTTGGCGTAGTCGTACTCACGCTGATCCCGAGACCGAGAAGATGTGCACCGCAATCCGGCGGTGCCTCCGTCACACGTTCACCTCGACGAATACCTTCGTTACCTCGATCCAGCAGGGCAGCGGAAGTAGAGGATTGTCGCACCCGGACTTCTAAAGGATACTCGCCGTTCCGTTGAACAATAGTAGATTGGATTACGGGGCTTACTGGCACCCGCGTCCTCTTACGAGTAGGCCAACACACGTATGTGTGACAACCAACCCCTATCTGTTCAGCGTCGACGTAAACTATCCCATAGAAATCAGGATACTTCCATTGACGTACTTCAAAATATACACACATGGTACGTCAACGGCATTGGAACAAGTGATATCACAACAGATCTCTACGACACAAAAGATGGAAATAAGTTGCAAATATCTCTCATTAGAGCAGAGATAGCAAATACAATCATTCAGAGGACACATGTCCCAACATATCATCATTACATCACAGCGGAAGCATCCAAAATGTCTGAGTACAGACAAGATCCAAATAGGCCTAAGAGGCCGGAAACGAAAAGACGGAGCCCATCCATGAAGTCTCGGATCCTGCCCGGGTCCGCTACCTACTCGTCAGCAGCCTCGTCAAACTCCACGTAGTAGCCGTCACTTGGATCCTCGTAAGCGTAGTCTGCGGAAACCACAGCCCCAAAGGGGTCAGTACATAAACGTACTGGCAAGCAAGACTCACAGTTCACCAAAGTGTAGCCCGTCAACACCAAGCACAGATGCTTTGGGTTCAACGGAAGGAAGGGGATATAAAAGATGCTGCAACTGGCTGCTCTAACCAACTACAGAGTGCTACCACTTCCGGCAATCAGAAAGGAGATAAGATCGCGTATTGTAACCAACCTATAAACTAACTCCAAACAAACCCATCCTGGATCTCGCCCCTCATCCAAAGAAGCAATCCGAGGATAACTCACACAGTTGGATTAATGATGGTTCAGATTATTGTGTCAATAAGCCTATTACTAGTCAAGTTGTTAATCATTGGGTGAAAGGTTGTTAATCATTAGGTTTAAGTTGTCCTGAGTACTTGTTAGCCAGTACTTTCACCAAGTAGTCCATAACCGCGGAAAACACGGCTTCTCGAGAAGATTATCCCTGCAGGGTTGCACCAATTTGGCCGTACACGTATGAATAACCCGCCAGATGGGATGCCTCCCACCAAGCGGGGCACTCAACACAACTCAACTCTTCTTCGCATCAAGCCCAAAGCACCTTGTGCGCACGGCTAATCAAGCCCCGAAGAAAAGGGACCCTCATAGCACTCTAAGACCGTGTCCCCCTATATGCCGACTACAAAAGTTCCACCCTGCGCTGGGCTCGCAAAAACATGCATGCGGCAAATGGAAAACACGAACTAAATGAGGCGATTTGGACGAGATGCGAATCGAATCAAATTGAGGGGGGCGCCCATACTCGCTTCCCACATGCGGGTAGTGCGCTCATCATGGATCAGTAGACAAGACCCTTTTCCTATTAGGGTCGACACTAGCAGGCCTCAAAACCACACAGGGCCTCCTGCCGGTGCCTTATCATCAAATTACTATTTAACAATAACATTAGCATGATTGATTGATTAAACATCGAGCCCCCAGAACATAATAAAAATAATAACAGAAAGTAACGGGTAACAGACTCGAGCAAAACAACCTAAGCATGCTAGTAAGACACTGGCTCAAGCAATAGGGTGTAGGAGTGGAGGTGAGGCAATATCAGGGTTAAGGGATTCATGTGATAGGTTCGTAACAGAAACAACTACTACTATGGCTTAGCAGGAATAGACAACGGAAAGTATCGGTAACCAATGTTGAAAGGAACACAATGGTTCATGTGAGTGATAACTTGCCTGCAAACTCAGCAGTCTGGTACTGAGCTAGATCCTCAGAAGGGGTGCTGTAAAGATCGTCTATCTCAACGTCGTCGTCTATTCGAGAAGAAGCAAACAAACAAGACAGAAATATAAACAATCAATATCATGGCATAGTGCACAATCATGGAATGATGCATGTCAATTTAATAGATGCATCAAAATAAACTAAGTGACATGGTAACACAATTTAAATGGACCCATATGCAATGAGATTGCATATGGAAAAGGTCCATGAATTAAGTGGAAACAAATGATCTATAATTGACTACCATGTGAAAGTTTGCTTAGCATGATGCATGCATGATGATAACAACAAAATAACAACAATAGATGCAAGTGGGAAAAGGAATCTTAACAAGTTTGGAAATCATTTATTAAGTTTGGAAATTTTTGGTTACTTAAAGATGTCACACAAGTATTTGTTGTTTTCATCAACTTAAAATGCTCAAAACAAATAACAAAATTCATATTTGAAAAGAATACCAAATTTTAGTTGGATAACATGTTTCAAATATTGAAAAAGGAATTAGGATGAATTTATTATGACTTAAACAAACTTAACAAGTTTTAAATGAATTTAAAACAAGTTTAAATATTATTTGAATTTTATTTGTTCAAAACATAAATTCAAATTCACATTTGAAAAGTTTATACTTTTCTAGTTGGAAAACATATTTTGCATGTTTAAAAATAATTTAATTTGAGCAAGTTATGATTTTATCAAATTTAAATGATTTAAACAAGGTTTAAATTATTTAGGCAATTTAAATTATTCAAACCATGAGACAAAATTTATATTTGAAAAGGTTATTTGAAATAGCATGGAAAACATATTTTATTTGCATTATTTGGATTAAGAATGAATTAGTTATGAATTTTAGCAAATTGCAATTGAATTATTTGAATTCAAATTTGAATTGCATTTTGAAAATTCAAAACAGGAAACAAATGCTACCATTAGATAGAGAATTAAATTTAGACCAGTACACATATTTTATTTTCATTATTTGGAGTTATAAAATAAAAGTTATAAGGTTTTTAAAACTAGGGACCATTCTGCAATTTTTAAGGGCTTGGATTTGAAAACAGAAAATGTTAAAAACATTTTATACGCACAGAACCCTACCCTAGGCACTGCCAGGGGGGCCCAGGGTTACTGTGCGCTTGCGTGGCTTCAGAGTGGCTGACAGGGGGCCCTCCCTGTCAGCGCTGCGGGGCAAAAAGGGGTGGGATTTCTCCCGTGCGAGGCCAGGATTCGAACCCTGAACCTCTCGCTCGCGTGCGCAGTACTGAACCAGTGCGGTGTTTCGAGTTTGTTGTCAGATACAGACGCGCAGTGAGGTTGTATTTTCAGATCCGCGTTAACTGAAACTTGCTGACAGCGAGCGCTCGTCTGAACTTCGTCAGGGAACGCTGCCGGCGGCGAGCGGTGGTTGTGCGGCGGCCGTGTGCTTGCGTGTAGCCGTAGCGGATGCGCGCGCGAGGTGGTGCAGAAAGAGGGCAGGGAGGAGGAAGAGCACGGTGGCCTCACCACCGTTGTCGTGGGAAGCAGAGGTTCGAGGGGGGCGCGGCCGGCGGCGACGTTGTAGATGGCGGCGGCGGTGCGGTTGATCTCCCGGGAAGCTGCGGTGTCCAAATGAGAGCTGGAGAGGTGGTGGTTTGGTTTCTGTGATCAGCGAGGAAGGAGGTGCACGGGATAGGTGGCTGCCATCGGAAATTCAGACAGAGCTCGTCGGTGGGGTGGTTGCCGTGAGGGAAAACCGGCGAGGGAGATGAAATTCGGCGGCGGTGTCGAGGGGAGAGGGGAAAGGTTAGGTCTAGGGCTGCGGCGCGCTGCCCTAGGGGGTCTTATAGGGGGCTAGGTGAGCTCCTGGCCGTCGCTGCAGCACTGCTGCCGCCGTGGCAGCTCTGGATGGGCGCCGTACACGAAGACGACGGCGGAGAAATAAAACGAACCGGTATCGGGCCGGTGTGGGTTGGGCTGCGCGCGAGGAAAAGGTAAGGGAGTGGGCTGGCTCTGCTGCCCGCGCGTTTTTTTTTTTTTGAATTTTGTTATTCTGTTTTTTTTGCAGCAAATGAAAATGGAAGAGATTGGTAGGTTTTGAGTTGCAAAAAATTTGGGAAAAAATCCTGTGAGTCTGTTAGCTCAACATCTACCATTTGCAACCTTAGGTTTTTGAAAATTCAAATTTGTTTGCTGTTTTGTAAATTGGTTTGAATTTGAATAATTTGATAATTAAATGACTAATAATGAAAACAATGCTTTCATTAGGGTGAACCCTAATGATTAAAAAAGAACGACTGGGTTGGGTTATAATGCTGATTTTTATAAGTTGAATTTGGGTGCTGTTTGAAATTAATTCATATTTGGATGATTTGAGTATTAAAAGGATTATTGAAACCAAATTTTTAAATAGGGTGACCCAAATAACTTTAATTGGAAACAAATGAGTATATTTGTTTTGGCAATTTTATAATTTCAAATTGGGGTGCTGTTTGGTGATTTAATTTGAATTTGAAGGCAATTTGGAATTATTTAATTTAAATAAAAGCACCATTTTATTAGTTGATCTTTATGGAATAATTGGAAACAAAAGGTTGTTTGAATTGAAATTTTATTTGAAAATGTTGTAACATGACAAGTATGAAACACATCATTTGAATTTGTTTGAAATTCAATTATGAAAACAGAATAAAATCAGATGCAAAACAAATAGTAAACAAATGCAAACAAGGAAATAAATATGATGACATGATGCAATACTTTAATAACAAGAAATCAAACATTCTAAATGGTAGGTTTTCATACTTGGGATGTTACAAGGATCCCACGGAACTCCAGCAGCACGACGGCGTGGTGGTGGTGGTGAAGAATCCCACGGTCATCACTTCGCCAAGCGCGAGACCATGGAATGGAGCAGCGGGTGGAGAGAAAAGGAGGTGGGACAAGTGTGTGAGGAGGGGGAGCTCTCACCCTCCTTTTATAGGGGAGGGGGAGGCATCCCAACGAGGGGTGCGGCCAGCCATGGGGTGCCCCCACCTCTTCCTTCATGTGAGTGGAAGCTCCACTCACACCCACTCATGCTCCCTTAAAACCCCACTTAGAAAATCCAAAGGTTTTTCTTTAATAAATAAATAAAACATTTTTATTTCTTTATTTTAATATTTGTTAATTACATTAACAAGCATTTGCATATAGCACCTAGAATCATTTGTTAATTCTATTAACAACCATTTTACAAAAACCCGTTGAACTATTTCAGTTTTCCCCAAAACAATTTCAGTGATGTCCAAAACGTTCTTCGATATTCCGTATCTTCTCAAATGCGTCATCGAACTTTAAGTGTGTCACCCTACGGTTCGCGAATAACATAGACATGATCGAGACTCCTCTCCAATCAACAATCAGCACGGTATCTGGAGATCCCTGATGACTCCTATATATTCAACTATGAATCTCGTGATTGTGTGAACCATCAACATCGTAACTACTTGTCTCGCGATATTTTACTTGTCTGAGATCCGATAATCGATATCAACCATACCTTGTTCGATCTCGTTACTGACAAGTACTCTTTTACTCGTTTGGTGATATGACATTCTTGTGACCTAGTCACATTCTTGCAAGCGGTGTTAATGTGATATCACCGAGAGGGGCCAGAGTGTATATCTCCGTCATTTTGGATGGACAAATCCCACTCTTGATCCATGAGCCTCAACTAACACTTTCCGAATACATAACGCCACCTTTGTAGTCACCCTGTTACGGCATGGCGTTTGATGTCATAAAAGTACTCTTTCGGTATTAGTGATTGACATGATTTCATGGTCTAAGGAATAAGGTTACTTTGAATGCAAGATATAACAATATAAACTAAATGACTTGATCGTATTGTTATACTTAGTTTGGGTCTATGTTCATCACATCATTCTCCTAATGACATGACCCCGTTATTAACAACATCCAATGTTCATGATCAAGAAACCTTGATCATCGGTTAATCAACGAGCTAGTTAAAAGAGAGGCTTTACTAGGAACGATTGTTTGTTTATTCAACACACATGTATCAACGTTTTCGGTTAATACAATTCTAGCATGAGAAATAAACATATATCATAAACAAGGAATAACATAATAAAAACTTTATTATTGCCTCTCGGGCATATTCCCTTCAGTCTCCCACTTGCACTTGGGGCAATAATCTATATTACATAGTGATGAATCTAACAACCATGGAGTTTTGGTGTTTATCATGTTTTGCCTTTGGGAGAGGTTTAGTCAACGGATCTTCCACATTCAGATTCGTATGTACTTTGCAAATATTCACATCCCCATCTGCGACTTGTTCACGGATGGAGTGATATGCTTGGAATTCTTGCGAGACCTTATCTCCTTAGCATTGGCTATGACACCATTGTTGTCACAATAGATAACTATTGGATCCAACGCACTCGGAACCATACCTAGTTTGGATATGAACTCCTTCATCCAAATTGTTTCCTGTTTTGCCTCTGAGGCAGGAACATATTCCGAATCTATTGATGATTCCGCTACCACGGATTGCTTGGAACTCCTCCAACTTACTGCTCCTCCATTCATAATAAATACGTACCCGGATTGTGTTTTAGAGTCATCCGTATCAATGTCGAAACTAGCACCGACGTAACATCTTGCGGCGAGCTCTTCTTCACCGCCATATACGAGAAACATATCCTTAGTTCTTGTCAAGTACTTAAAGATATTCTTGACCGCCATCGAGTGTTCCAAACCTGGATCGGATTGGTACCTGCTAGTCAAACTAATAGCATGTGCCACATACAGTCTTGTACATATCACAACATACATGATAAAACCTATGGCTGAAGCATAGGGAATCTTATTCATTATCTCTCTATCTTCTTCTGTAGCCGGACATTGAGTCTTACTCAACGTCTTGCCTTGCAACATTGGTAAGAACCAGTTCTTAATTTCTTCCATTCTGAACTTCTTCAAAATCTTGTCAAGGTATGTACTTTGTGAAAGTCCAATTAAGCGTCTTGATTTATCCTGTAGATTTTGATGCCTAATATATAAGCCGCTTCACCGAGGCCTTTCATCGAACACTACTGTTCAAATAACCTTTTACGCTTTTTAAAAGTTCTATATAATTTCCAATCAATAATATGCCATCCACATATAGTACTAGAAATGCTACATAGCTCTCACTCACTTTCTTGTAGATACAAGCCTCTCCGTATGTTTGGACAAATCAAAACCCTTTGATCACCTTATCAAGACGGAGGTTCCGACTCCGGGATGCTTGCTTCTGTCCATAAATGGAGCGTTGAAGCTTGCATACCTTGTCAGCATCCTTAGGATCAACAAAACCTTTGGTTGCATCATATACAACTCTTCCGCAATGTCACAATTAAGGAACGCCGTTTTGACATCCATCTGCTAGATTTCATATTCGAAAAATGCAGCAACTACTAACATAATCCTAACTAACTTTAGCATCGCTATTGGTGAGAAAGTCTCATCGTAGTCAACTCCTTGACTTTTTTTGGAAACCTTTTGCAACAAGTCGAGCTTTATAGAGGCCCACTTTACCATCAGCGTCTGTTTTCTTTTTAAATATCCATTTGTTCTCAACGGCCTTGCAGTCATCGGGTAAGTCCACCAAAGTATAAACTTGGTTTTTGTACATGGATCTTGTTTTTGATTTCATGGCTTCAAGACATTTGTTGGAATCTGGGCTCATCATCGCTTCATCATACGTCGTAGGGTCATCACTTCCATCTACCATGAAGTTTAAGACGGGATTCCCATACAATTCAGGAGCTATACGTTCCCTACTTTACCTGCGAGGTACGGTAGTTTCCACTTCTGGAGTTTCATGATCTTGATCATTAGTTCCCTCTTCAACTGGCGGACTCGACACTGGAACAACTTCCGGTGTTGCACTACTCGCCATTCCAAGAAGAGAAGGTTCAATAACCTCGTCGAGTTCTACCTTCCTACTATTCACACCTTTCGATAGAAACTCCTTCTCTAAAAAGGATCCATTCTTGGCTGCAAAAATCTTGCCTTCGGATATGTGATAGAAGGTGTATCCTATTGTTTCCTTAAGGTATCCTATGAAGATGCATTTTTCCGCTTTGGGTTCGAGTTTATCAGGTTGGAACTTCTTCACATAAACATCGCATCCCCAAACTTTTAGAAATGACAACTTAGGTTTGTTTCCAAACCATAATTCATATGGTGTCGTTTCAACGGATTTAGATGGTGCCCTATTTAAACTGAATGCAACGGTCTGTAGTGCATAACCCCAAAACGATAGTTGGAAATCTGTAAGAGACATCATAGGTCGAACCATATCCAATAAAGTATGATTACTATGTTCGGAAACACCATTATGTTGTGGTGCTCCGACAGGTGTGAGTTGCGAAACTATTCCACATTGTTTCATATGCATGCCAAACTCGTAACTTAAATATTCACCTCCATGATCAGATCGTAGAAATTTAATATTTCTTTTACGATGATTTTCAACTTCACACTGAAATTCTTTGAACTTTTCAAATGACTCAGATTTGTGTTTCATTGAGTAAATATATCCATATATACTCAAATCATCACTGAAAGTGACGAAATAACGATATCCACCGCGCGCTGATACACTCATTGGTCCACACACATCAGTATGTATGATTTCCATTAAGTCTGTAGCCCATTCCATAGTTCCGGAAAACGGGGTTCTAGTCATCTTGTCCATAAGACATGGTTCACATGTTTCAAATGATTCATAATCAAGTGATTCTAAGAGTCCATCGGAATGGAGCTTGTTCATGCATTTAACACCAATATGACCTAAGTGGCAATGTCACATGTAAGTAGCAATATCATCATTTAACTTAATTCTTTTGGCATTCACATTGTGCAAGTGTATCCATAATATCAAGATTCAAATAAATAAACCATTCTTCTCAGGTGCGTGACCAAAAAGATATTATTCATATAAATCGAACAACCATTGTTCTCAGACTTGAAGGAATAACCACTTTGCATTAAGCAAGGTCCATAAATGATATCCATGCTCAAAGTAGGCACCAAATAACAATTATTCATGTTTATAACTAATCCAGATGGTAAACGAAGAGGCAGCGTCCCGATGGAGATCACATCAACTCTTCATACATTGCCGACGCGCATCGTCACCTCATCCCTTGCTAGTGATCGCTTATTCTGTAGCTCATGTTTTGAGTTACATATGTGAGCAACCGAACCAGTATCAAATACCCAGGCGCTACTGCGAGTACTAGTAAGGTACACATCAATACAAAGTATATCACATGTAACTTTCTTCACTTTACCGACCTTCTTATCTGGCAGATACTTGGGGCAATTGCGCTTCCAGTTGCTAGCGCCCTTGCAATAAAAGCACTCAGTCTCAGGCTTAGGGCCATACTTGCTTTTCTTCTCAGGTGCAGCAACAGACTTGCCACCCTTCTTGAGGTTGACCCTTGGCTTTCCTTTCTTGCCTTTCTTGAAACTTGTGGTCTTATTGATCATCAACACTTGATGTTCTTTCTTGATCTCCACTTCAGCAGTTTTAAGCATCGAGAGAAGCTTAGGAAGAGTCTTCTTCATTCCTTGCATATTATAGTTCATCACAAAGTTCTTGTAACTAGGTGGCAGATATTGAAGAACACGATGTGTCCCTGGCTCATTGGGAATCGTTATTCCCAAGGCTATGCGTTTATCAGCGTACGCATAAATTTTGAGTAAGTTCTCACTAACGGAGTTGTTCTCTTCCATCATGCAGCTAAAGAACTTTTCTGAAGCGTCATAACTCTCATCTACAGCATGGGTATCGAAAATCATTTTCAATTCTCCCATTGTAGCATAGGCAGTGCTGTTCTCGAAACATTTTTCGCAGCTCTCGCTCTAATCCATAAAGGATGCCGCAATGAACTATATTATGGTCTTCTTGTTGAGTTAGATAAACATTTTTATCTTCCTGAGAAGCATCATCATCGGGCTGGTCACCTAGCGGTGCATCAAGCACATAGAGCTTCTTTCTAGCGGTGAGGAGAATCCTCAGGTTAAGTGCCTAGTTGGTAAAGTTGCTTCCATTGTTTGCTAGTTTTTCTTTCTCCATGAACATATTGAAATTGAAGGTATGAGGTGCCATGATCCACAACATATTTGCAAAGACTATTTAGACTAAGTTTGTGATAAATTAAGTTCAAGTTAATTCTAAAATTATCACATGGACTCCCTGATGACTCCCAAGTGCAGGAGATCAATTGTAGTACCTTTCGATAAGTATTTTAGTGTCGAACCCACGAGGAGCTGAAGGTAAGCTATCTATTCTCTAAAGCCCTATAACCCTCTTATATGGCTGTTTATGCAAAGCAATAAGTTTGACTAAAAGGAACTAACTAATTAAAAGCAAGTGACGTGGAGTGTGGTTTGTCTAGTAACTAGTGAAGCAAGTTTAAAATGCAGGTAATCCTAGAGCAAGTTTCTAAAGCAAGTTTCACAAGTAGCAAGCAGCAAATATCTCAAGTATCTCAAGAGAGCAAGTGTTCTAGCAATAGGTGTTTTGTTCGTGTGGTTGTCACAATTAGTGAAGCACATGTTTTAGTCTTAGTTGTTTCTTCTAGGAAGGAGCCATGAATAGGTATAGTCAAGTAAATGATCTACAACCCCTTATGATGGATCATGTGGCCAAGCAAATGACTGCACAAGATTGATTAAGACATAAAGTCCCACCATAGCCTTACGTTCTAAGGTCCCCTATATATATCCCCCAATAACTTAACTTTGTGGCTCGGTCTCAGGTTACTGTCACTCCCAAGTCACCACCACTCCATTATGCTACCGGTGATCACCTTACATGCATTCCCCAACATATGCGTGCACTCATATATTCTAGATAAAGACAATCATAGAAGATAACAAACTTGTATGCAACCAATCAACGAACTATTTCACCATTGCCAAGAACAATTCACTACTCAAACATAGACGGGGAGACACAATACATCAAGGGAATATAGTATTGCATCATACATCGTGTTTGCCAAGAGATTACAGTGGAGAGATGGAGCTGATCTTGCTGTAGATGTTGATGATGAACACGCCGGAGGGGGGTGGAGCCCTCCGGGGGTGATCCCGACGGTGTTTCCCCCCTTCGATCTTCTCCGACGGCAGCCTTCTGTCTCTCTATTTTGTGGTTTCGTCTCTCGGCGCCGCCTCCTCCTCGAAAAGGGCAGGGACCCTTTATATAGTCGTTTTTAGGTCACGAGACACTCGGGAGAAGAAAGATCGACGACATCGGAGCCACGGGGCCAAAAAGGGGGCCTCTCACGCGACCAAGGAATCTGGCCGCGTGGAGGGTCCTCTTTGCCACCTGGTTGGCGTTTTGGCCCTCTACTTTGGCCCATGGTCTTCATCTCGAAAATTCTGAACCGTTCTCTTTGGCCTTGCCCTTTTTGGAGTCCCGAAGCTCCCGGAAAGTTTGAAACACTAAAAAGTACGTTTTCTGGAAAAACAGGGTTAGAACCAAAAGAAGGGGAATTGTTTAGAAAATCCCCCAAATAATTATTAAACATGAATATAAGTTTCTAATATGTAGGAAAAACAAGTAATAACATGCAAAGTTCATGTATGCATTTTACATGCATCAACATCCCCAAGCTTAACCCATGCTCGTCCTCGAGTATGAAGGTGATAAAACTAACATGGACTTTGCATATTGAAACAATCATGGGATATCAAGGAGGATTATTCATGCTACATATAATCAAATGATTAATACTAGAAATGAGTAGCAATATACAATTCATGTTGTAAGAAATATCAAATATGCAAGCAAAGATGCTTCATGAAAGTTCACAAAGTGTATAATGAAATAAAAGCACTATGGACCAAATGCATACACAAAATGAAAAATAAAATCCTATATTGGTCAAAGAATAGCATAATGGAAAATAGAAAATATGGTGGACACTTTGGAGAAAATTGAGTAGAGGTAAAACATGATCAAGTCTTATTTAGCCTCTAAATTATTCAACTAAAATTACTAATTGAAATGTGGTATCCATTGATCTAGGACTCTCATTGCCCCTTTATCACTAGCATCTTAAATGGTGAATGTTGAAGTAATGTGAATGACAAGGTGGTTGAAAGCCTCATGCCCCGTGAGTGTGAAAACCTACTCCATGATTAATCAACTTAAGATTCCTAATAAGCTTTGTACAATCATAATAAGTATTAATGACATCATAGAGAACCGCAAAGAGGTACCTCTTGCCCCATGACATGGAAACCAGCCCATGTCACAATGACAAGATGAACAAACGGAGTAGACTCATCATCCTTTTTTATTTCATTCACTATATGCATAGCTTATTATTTTATTGTAGGATGTGTTTGTAGAGTCCACTCTAGCTGTAAGTAAATTTCCACCATGATCAAGCATGGCTTGGGTTAGCGGCCCAATGCGTTTCTCTACTCATATAGATACTTACTCATCAAAACTTACTATTCCTCTATTTCATTTCGGCATGGCAGGAGTCCAAAAACAAAAGTACATGATATCAACCAAATGTAAATTTTTGTGCAATGTTGAAAGCTTTCCGGTGATACACGTCTATAGCTAGCTCCCAACCACACACTTGTCAAACGCAAAACTTGTGGCTCCCATTATTGGGTCATGTTTATTAGATGCATAAAAAGTAAAGTGTGCCTTCAAAAGTTCGTGAGAGTCCTATCCCAAATTCAACCCATGACAATTAATAAAGTGAATATCTTAATTTAGAACATAAATAACACAATAACATGGTGAACATACTCGGAATAGCAATGAAGCTAATGGGAAGATATGGTGGACTCACTGGAAATACTTGGCTAAGGAGTGTTGGAAACAAGTTTTTACTTGTTGGAATTTTTAAATTTTTGGCTAGCAAGAGGGAGATAGTTGACCAGCTACTATGCATGCATATTTCCATAGAACTAATCATTTCATGACAAACTAAATAAACCAGCAATTAACATCAAGGACATGAATAAGAGATAGCTCAAGACAACATTATTGCAAATTTCTACACATAAAAAGCCTATAAATCATGCAAACATATGTAGCTCTTCAAATCAACCATGGCATACCTATTCCAAGTCATAATACTAGCATCCAATACATTCCAACTCCAAACTCCAGTAGCTCAATCTCATATAAAATGACGGGTGTGGTCTTATCAAAAAAAAAACTAGACGCTTCAAGTCTCTACGATAAATGCTTTGCTTAGAAAAACAGAAATTAGACGTGTGCTAACCAAAAGAGTGTAGCTCTAGTGGGGTGTTCATCACATCACAAGATTATGGCTTTCACCATTCATGGATGTCTTGAGGCGCAGCTCCTCTATTCCCTGTGAAAAAACTTCACAAAACATGTTTCTCCCATTCTTTTTCTGTGGGGTGAGATTAGCAAGGACAAACAAATCACATGCTTGCTGTGCAAAATTCCAAATCAAATGCTCCAGTAGATATAAAATAAGGTTCATTATGTTGTATGTTCACTCTCTTTCTTGAAATAATCATGGAAATTCGATTCCCAAGCCCAAAGAGTGCATAAAACAAAAGAAGGCAGAATCTGTCCAGAAAAGCAACAGAAGCAAAACAAACGTTTTTCCCTAAGCTAGACTCGTCCAAAAATTAATCCAATTTTTGTGCGTACAGAGGACGAAAGGTTGCAGATCATACTAAAAAATTAGCTCAATCCGACATACCAATAAAAAACGTAAAATCATACGGTGAGCAGACTCGTGCTGAAACAGAAATTTCATGCACTAGGATAACAACTTATAAGTCCAAATGGGTTTGACTTGACTCTTTATTGAAAACTCCAGAATTAAAACAAAAAAAACTAATCTATTGAGACAGCAAGAGTACACTAGGAAAATCCAAACAAAAACAACCGGGTTGCCTCCCGTAAAGCGCTTTCTTTATAGCCATATAGCAAGGCTTTACTTACTTAACATCATGATGGTTGGAGTGAGGTGGCTCGGCATCCCCAAGCTTGGATTCTTGTACTTATTTGATACATGAGGGTGAGCCCAGGGGTACATACCCAAGCTTGATTGGTTTTCCCTCTTGATCTTTGTTCATCTCACTCAACTCTTCCTCCTGAAAAATTCTTCTTACACAAATCTCAACATAAAACTTGATTAGAGGGGTTAGTGCACCCATAAATAAAATCCACATAGGTACAGCAAATACACATCATGAGTTGATTCTAAATATTAACTACTGTTACTACAGTTGTGCATTGCTCCTTGATCAAAAGAACCACACAAACACAAGTAATGAGAGCAATGCAAAATAAAGACATAATCTGCCAAAAACTGAACAGCCCGTAAAGAGTGAATTTTTAGAGGCACTTAAGTTGCTCAAATCAGAAAACTTAAAACTAATGAAATATGTAGTGATAACTAAATATTTCTGTCGTAAATTACCAGGTCAAAATTCCACTTCTGTGATTTTAAACATTTTTCGCAGTGAAGTTCAGGAATCTGTTTTCTTGAAAGCTAATTACTATTGTTTAATCCTATCTCTCATATAAGACTATTCTTGCCATTTAAGATGATAAATAAGAAAGAAATGTGATATTACAGTAGTGAACTAATATTTTTTATTGTTTTTAGCTTTGGAAAAAGTTTTAATGATAGAGACTTTGCAATGGTTTCATTGGCATGAACAACACATGTTCAAGGTCGACCCCAACTTCTCCATTACTCATCCTTCTCATTTACTTTCCCAAATATTTTATAAAATGAAAATCTTAAACTAAATGATACATAACAATAGGTAAAGGCATTTTACATGTTGTAAAGACATAAATGTGTGCTCAAACCGAATAGGAAATTAAAGCATAAGGAACACACCAAAAAATATTAAACAATTTATTTTTAAGTCTAACCCATTTCCTATGCATTGGCATTTTGTAATGAAACAAATAAAAGAAGCACATAATAGCAAGCATAGAAAGGTAGATCAAGTGCAACTTCAATACTTTCAGCATAAAGAGGGGAAACTTAATATTGTTGAAATATGTGTAACCATGGTTCCCTCTCTCATAATAATTTTCAGTAGCATCATGAATAGATTCAACAATATGAATATCACAGAAAACATTCCTATCATGAGCCACATGCATAAAAGAATCACTACTATCCACATAAGTAAAATCCTCATTAGTGATAGTGGGAGTTAAACATTCATAATTTTCATTGCAATCATCATATATAGGAGGCATAGTATCATCAAAGTGAATTTTCTCCTCCAAGCTTGGGGAACTAGAAATATCATGCTCATCAAAACCAACTTCGCCAAGCTTAAAACTTTCCATAGAATCAGCAAGTATATCATTTTTATCCTCAATAGGAGGTGGACTAAAAATATCATATTCATCAAGACAAACTTCCCCAAGCTCAAGGTTTTCCTTAGCAATAAAGGTGTTCAAAGAATTAGTACTACCACAAATATGATTGTTGTGCAAATAATTTTTCAATTTCTCCTCAAACACTTCATGTCCTAATTCAAGGTAGATATTATACAGTTCTAAAATTGTTTGGTTGTTTTCCATTTTATAATTTTTTTGTGTTTTAGGTTTATATGTTAGTATGCAATGCAAACAAGAATAAAAGCTTAGCACAACGCTCCCCGGCAACGACGCCAGAAAAGTGCTTGATGACTCCCAAGTGCAGGAGATCAATTGTAGTACCTTTCGATAAGTATTTGAGTGTCGAACCCACGAGGAGCTGAAGGTAAGCTATCTATTCTCTAAAGCCCTATAACCCTCTTATATGGTTGTTTATGCAAAGCAATAAGTTTGACTAAAAGGAACTAACTAATTAAAAGCAAGTGACGTGGAGTGTGGTTTGTCTAGTAACTAGTGAAGCAAGTTTAAAATGAA
The DNA here is from genome assembly GCA_028641055.1 of Alopecurus myosuroides. NCBI lineage: Eukaryota > Viridiplantae > Streptophyta > Magnoliopsida > Poales > Poaceae > Alopecurus > Alopecurus myosuroides. The sequence continues at coordinate 204,231,422 of CM054059.1, forward strand.
AGTAGTCCTAGAGCAAGTTTCTAAAGCAAGTTTCACAAATAGCAAGCAGAAAATATCTCAAGTATCTCAAGGGAGCAAGTGTTCTAGCAATAGGTGTTTCGTTCGTGTGGTTGTCACAATTAGTGAAGCACATGTTTTTAGTCTTAGTTGTTTCTTCTAGGAAGGAACCATGAATAGGTATATTAAAGTAAATGATCTACAACCCCTTATGATGGATCATGTGGCCAAGTAAATGACTGCACAAGATTGATTAAGACATAAAGTCCCACCATAGCCTTACGTTCTAAGGTCCCCTATATATATATCCCCCAATAACTTAACTTTGTGGCTCGCTCTCAGGTTACTGTCACTCCCAAGTCACCACCACTCCATTATGCTACCGGTGATCACCTTACATGCATTCCCCAACATATGCGTGCACTCATATATTGTACATAAAGACAACCATAGAAGATAACAAACTTGTATGCAACCAATCAACGAACTATTTCACCATTGCCAAGAACAATTCACTACTTAAACATAGACGGGGAGACACAATAGATCAAGGGAATATAGTATTGTATCATACATCGTGTTTTCCAAGATATTACAGTGGAGAGATGGAGCTGATCTTGCTGTAGATGTTGATGTTGAACACGCCGGAGGGGGGGTGATCCCGGCGGTGTTCCCCCCCCCCCCCTCCGATCTTCTCCGGCGGCAGCCTTCTGTCTCTCTGTTTCGTGGTTTCGTCTCTCGGCACCGCCTCCTCCTCGAAAAGGACAGGGGACCCTTTATATAGTCGTTTTTAGGTCACGAGACACTCGGGAGAAGAAAGATCGACGGCATCGGAGCCACGGGGGCAAAAAGGGGGCCTCTCACGCGGCCAAGGAATCTGGCCGCATGGAGGGTCCCCTTTACCACCTGGTTTGCCTTTTGGCCCTCTACTTTGGCCCATGGTCTTCCTCTCAAAAATTCTGAACCGTGCTCTTTGGCCTTGCCCTTTTTGGAGTCCCGAAGCTCCCGGAAAGTCTGAAACACTAAAAAGTACGTTTTCTGGAAAAACAGGGTTAGAACCAAAAGAAGGGGGATTGTTTAGAAAATCCCCCAAATCATTATAAAACATGAATATAAGTTTCTCATATGTAGGAAAAACAAGTAATAACATGCAAAGTTAATGTATGCATTTTATATGCATCACTCCCACTCAAAAAAGACATCCCTCTTAGTCGTTTTAGTGATTACACGAACCAAATTCACTACACCGAAACCAATCATCGCGTGAGACGGTGTAGTTGCAAAGGCGAACATGAACATGTTCATCATATCATCCATACGCCTATGTGTTCTACCAGACAAATCATCTACGCATAGATCCGGCTCTGATACCACTGATGGGTACGTTGCATAGAAAACAAAAAATTTCCTACGCGAGATAAACCTGAAGGGCCAAGATCTAATCTAGGAGATGAAAGGTAAAAGGGAGAAAGAGTCTTAGGAAAACATACCCTCGAAGAATCTAAGCGTTATGAGATTAAATATCGTTGTTGGCATAGTCGTACTCACGCCAATCCCAATATCGAGAAGATGTGCACCGCAATCCGGCGGTGCCTCCGTGATCGCTCACACGTTCAGCTCGATGAAGACCTCTGTTCCCTCGATCCAACGGGGCAGTGGAAGTAGAGAATCCCCCGGAACTCCAGCAGCACGACGACATGGTGTTGGTGAAGAATCCCACGTTCAGCGCTTAACCAAGCGGGAGACCATGTAATGGAGCAGCGGGTGGAGAGAAAAGGAGGTGGGACAAGTGTGTGAGGAGGGGGAGCTCTCACCCTCCTTTTATAGCAGAGGTAGCCCAAAGGGAGATGCGGCTAGCCATGGGGTGCCCTCACCTCTTCCCTCTTCATGTGAGTGGAAGCTCCACTCACACCCACTCATGCTCCCTTAAAACCCCACTTAGAAAATCCAAAGGTTTTTCTTTAATAAATAAATAAAACATTTTATTTCTTTATTTTAATATTTGTTAATTCCATTAACAAACATTTGTATATAGCACCTCAAATCATTTGTTAATTCTATTAACAACCATTCGACAAAAACCCCTTGAACTATTTCAATTTTCCCCGAAACAATTTCGGTGCTATCCAAAATATTCTTCGATATTCCGAATCCTCTCAAATGCGTCATCGAACCTTAAGTGTGTCACCCTACGGTCCGCGAATAACATAGACATGATCAAGACTCCTCTCCGATCAATAATAAGCACGGGATCTAGAGATCCGTGATGACTCCTATATATTCAACGATGAATCTCGTGATCGTGTGAACCATCAACGTCATAACTAATTCCCTTTGTCTCACGATATTTTACTTGTCCGAGATCCGATCATCAGTATCAATCGTACCTTGTTCGATCTTGTTACTGACAAGTACTCTTTTACTCGTTCTGTAATATGAAATTCTTGTGACCTAGTCACATCCTTGCAAGCGGTGTCAATGTGATATCACCGAGAGGGCCCAGAGTATATATGTCCGTCATTTTGGATGGAAAAATCCCACTCTTGACTTGAGCCTCAACTAACACTTTCCAAATACCTAACACCGCCTTTATAGTCACCCTGTTACGGCGTGACGTTTGATGTCATCAAAGTACTCTTTCAGTATTATTGATTGAAATGATCTAATGGTCTAAGGAATAGGGTTACTTCGAATGCAAGATATAACAATATAAATTAAATGACTTGATCATATTGTTATACTTTGTTTAAGTCTATGTTCATCACTTCATTCGCCTAATGACATGACCCCGTTATTAACAACATCCAATGTTCATGATCAGGAAACCTTGGTCATCGGTTAATCAACGATTTAGTTAAAAGAGAGGATTTACTAGGAACGATTGTTTGTTTATTAAACACACATGTATCAACGTTTTCGGTTAATACAATTCTAGCATGAGAAATAAACATCTATCGTAAACAAGTAATAACATAATAAACACTTTATTATTGCCTCTCGGGCATTTTCCCTTCACCGTAGGCATAGAGGGTGGATGAACGGGCATTGCATGGATAAGATAGTTCATGTAATAATCTAAGCATGGGCATTGCAGATAATAATAATAAATCATCTAAGTTCTAGGAAAACATAGGCATGTGTTCCAATATAGTCATACGTGCTCGAAATGCGAGCCTTGCACAACATCTTTTGTCCTACCAGCCCGTTTGCAGCGGGACATCTAGGGAAACTACTGGTAATTAAGTTGCTCATTTTAATAAAGCACCGTAGAAAAGCATTAACACTCCGTGAACACATGTGATCCTCACATCATAGCCATACCTTCTGGTTGTCCCAATTTCTTTCACTTTGGGGGTTCGGGTTCCGGAAAACAATGTGTGTGAACAACTTGCAGATATGATCAAGAAACATAATTATAGTCATGAAACAAGAACATGTTCAGATATGATATCATGGAACTCGTTCCCAAAGTGACAAGAATTAAACATAACAAGTTTCAACAACGGTAGAAAACACTAACAAAGGATACTAGGTAATATGCCCTAACAATATAGCGTTATTCCATGATCGATCTCATCCAATCCCTTCCATCCCTCTCAGCCTACAGTGGTGTTTACTCACAAACGGACGGGGAAACATGGATGGTTGATGGAGAAGAGGATGCGGTAACGATGGCGATGATATCCTCCGAATCCCTGTCCCGGCAGGGCGCCAGAACAGGAATTTCTGATCCACGAATTGGGTTTCGAGGTGGCCGCGGCGCTCTATGGTGTTTTTCTGGAATATGACAAATCCCCTAATGTTTAGGGTTACGGGCGATAAGTAGTCAAAAGGGGGGCCCCACACCACTAGGTGGCGCGACCTAGGGGGCGCCCAGGGGTGATGTGGCCCCCTCTTGGCCCCTCTCCGGGACTCCTTCTGGCTCCGGGGGTCTTCGGGTGTTTTAAGGTCATCAGGATCTTTTTTGAGCATTTTCCCGAAAGTTGATTTTTTTACACAAAAACAAGACACCAAGGCAATTCTGATGAAAACAACGCCAGTTCGTGTTAGTTGTATCCAAACCTCACAAGTTTAGAGGCAAACAATAGCATAAGTGTTCAGAAAAGGAGATACGTTTTGGACGTATCACACCTCTTTGTATGTTTAGTGGAAAATAACTCTGTCCCTGACGTTTTTAGAGTTAGGGGCAATTTATTCGCTAAGAGGAGACGAGAGGCGGTGGCCAGGGGGACGCGCCTGGTGCCATCCTGGTGGCCCCCTGGCTCCCCTCCGTGTCTTTTTTAGACTCCGTCTCCTTTTCTGGTAAAAAATGATCTATGTGGCTTTTGAGCACTTTCCGAGAATATCTCCTTAAGAACTTTTCTGAAATAAAAAAACAGTAGAAAACATCAATTGACCTGGGGCATCTTGTTAATAGGTTAGTCTGTGAAAACATCCAGAAAACAAAGGAAAACGGAAGCAAACATGTGGAAAACAAAAGGTATTGGGTAGAAAACAAGCATGGATCATAAAAAATTATAGATATGTTAGCAACGTATCATAACACCTCATGCCACAAGGATCACTCCTCTCGACTTTATCAAGGAAGCACCCTTTATTCGTTGTCAACAAGTTTTAGGATCTCGTTCAATTATCTAAGATCACACAGCTCCGACCATGTCGTCCTTAACCGTGGACACGGATTCTCGAAAAGATTGTCGTGCAGGGATGCACACTTTACCCATACGTACCAAACTCACTCTTAACCCCACGCGGTAACTGATATGTCTCCAGTGTATCTATAATTTCTGATGTTCCATGTTTGATATTATGCCAATTGCTACATGTTTTCCATATGTTTTCTTATGTTTTCTGGGACTAACCTATTAACAAGATGCCAAGTGCCAGTTCCCTGTTTTCTGCTATTTTTTATTTCAGAAATGTTGTTCTCGAAATATTTTCGGAATTGGAACCCACGAATCCCGAAGTTCCTATTTTCCCCGGAAGCATCCAGAAGTCTGAAGACGAGTCGAAGACGGGCACCAGGGTGGGCTCACCATAGCCAGGCGCGACCCCACCCTAGTCCGCGCCTGGGGGTGGTGAGGGACCCCTGGTCGCCCACTGACGCCGCCCTTTTGCCTATTTAAGGCCTTCCTCCCGAAAATCCTAAAAAAAACAGCGAAATTCCACGAAATCTTCCGCAGCCGCCGTCACCGTCAACCCAAGTTTCGGGGGACAAATCTTTGTTCTGGCACCCTGCCGGGAGGGGGAAGTTCCCCTGAAAGCCATCTCCATCGACTCCACCGCCATCTCCATCGCTGTTTTGTGTCTCCTATGATGAGGAGGGAGTAGTTCTCCCCTGAGGCTAAGGGATCTACCGGTAGCTATGTGGTTCATCTCTCTCTCCCATGGTGTGATCTATATATGATTGTGAGCTTTGTAATCTAGTTGAATAAGTAGATGTTACTCTTCATCTATTGTGCTACTCAAGTGTTTTATTAATATGAACTTTGGAGTCACCTTGTCCCGCGGTGTGAAGGTGACAGTGTGCACATCGTGTGTGTGTCCTATATGAATTGTGGTGTATGTCTAGTACCTTCTACGAAACTCAAGTTGACAGTGTGGGGCTAACTAGACATGGGAAGGCTTACTTTAAGGAATGGTTTTTGCAGCCCTACGCAATGATTAGTGTTCGTTATCCAACCGGAGAGGGTTAAGAGTAGCATAGTGAATAGAAGATATTTAGTTATTCGATTATGTGATCATTGTTGAGAGTGTCCACTAGTGAAAGTAGGATCCCTAGACCTTGTTTCCAAGCATTGAAACACCGTTTTCCGCCTGTTCTGCTACATGTTTTCTTGCTTCCATATTTATTTCAGATTTCTATTATTACTTGTAACCATCCATATTACTCTCATTTCACTATCTCGTTGCTGAACTAGTGCACCTATATACCTGACAAGTATATTTGGTGTGTTGGGGACACAAGATACTTCTTGTATCTAATTGCAGGGTTGCTTGAGAGGGATATCTTTGACCTCTACCTCCCTGAGTTCGATAGACCTTGGGTGATCCACTTAAGGGAAACTTGCTGCTGTTCTACAAACCTCTGCACTTGGAGGCCCAACACTGTCTACAAGAATAGAAGTGTGCGTAGACATCAGTAACACTCTTCCTAAGAGCGTGACAGGGGGTGGTTGGCCATGACTTTTACCTTGCTCAACCATACTCATGAGTCAACCCAAACAGGGCCACCCTATCAATAGGGAGTTGGCCACCACCTGATGACACCTGTTCTGTGAGTCAGGATCAAGATTTGGGTACGTCCTTAACTTGTATCCCAGTTGAAAGTACAAGTATGGTCACTAGGGAGGGGGGGTGAATAGGTGACTACTAATTTTTCGTTCGTTTATTTTATATTTGGATAAACAAGATGAATCACAAGGTTGACTAGATGTGAAACTAGATGATCAACCTATGTGATAGGATACAAGGTACGCAACATAAGCAATATGTAAAGCGCAAAGTAAACAAAAAGTGTAAACAAGGAGATAAGGATATGTTTCCCGTAGTTCCTTCCCAAGGGAAGTACATCTAGGTTGTAGATGTGAGGAGCCACCTAGGCACTCCAATAGCATAGGTGTGCACACCTTATTCTCAGTAAGCTTCTCCGTCGAGGAAGATGCTCATTTCCACTATGAGGTCGACTTGAAGGCGTAGACCAAACCTTTACACAAGGTTGAGCCTACTCCACAACTTAATTGGAGGCTCTCAACAATAGGGAACTTCTTGAATCGAGGTGGAAGCTACACGCACTAGCGTTTACTCTAGGGTTATAAAGTACCCATGATATCTCAAGATCCGCCAGGATTTGATTAGTGGATTTGCAACTCCTCTGGTGGAATCACGGATCGAGGTCTCCTCTATCACTCCAAGTTTCATTGTGAATGGGTGGTTGGAGTGGGAGATCTAGGAACTTGAAGCTCGCATTAATGCCTTGGAGAGAGAGTGTGAAGCTTAGCTCAATTTGGGGAAGAAGGGGTGTCTTGGAGAGGTATTCTCCGAAGACATAGAGGAAGAAGGAGTTGTGTCATTGGCTTTCATAAGTTGCACTATCATTTCGCGCAACCCATTCATTTGTGCTTCCATGGAGGAAGTCAAGGATGTTTCCATCTCCTTGAGGTCATCCATGATAGCCGTATCCCCGAGCACGGTGGTTTACGCATTGATGGCCATACTTTCTCTTGGGTTGTTAAGGCTGAATTAAGATATGAGGCTCTCATACCAATTGAAAGGATTGTATGGGCACCTAGGGGGGGTGAATAGGTGCTACCTCCACATTTTAATACTTTTTGATTTAGGCTTGACACAAAGGTAAATTCTCTAGATATAAAACTAAGGTAAATTTACCAATATGACAAGGATCACACTAAGAAAAAAACAAGCACAAAGTAAAGCTAAAACGATAGAAGGAACCAAAGTGGAAATACGCGGTGAAAAGGATGCATTCCCGATTTCCTCCTTCTTAGGTGAGTATGTCTTGTTCGAGTGTGTTAGTTTCGCCACAAAGGGCACAACCTATTATCCGATGAACCTCGCCACAAAGGTATAGTTCATCTTCCACTGTTGTAATCCTTCAAGGAGGAATAGGGTGCCTTTACAATGAGCTTGGGTCATACACCCACAACTAAATTGGGGGCTCCCAAAATCACCACGAATCTCTTACAAGAAACAGAAGTGAGTGACAAGCTCTGTTTTAAATAGCGGTGTGACGCCCCGGGATCGGGCACTATGCAGATTTCAGCATTTCCGCCAAAATCCACATAATAACCGATTTCAGGTTGCCACTTGTGATAACATTACAACAGTTCACGAATAATCCACAACAACAACAGAGGAGGTATATACAAGACGACTCAAACGAGTCAAGGATACAACTGATACAATACAAAGATCCAAATAACAGCGGAAGAAACAACATAGCGTCCGACTACGGACAAGATACAAATTGGACTAAGAGTCCTGAAGATAACCGATGGCGTCCAATCCCTGCCCAGGCCAAGCCGGAGGGATTCCCAAGCTAACGTCGTCAGACTTCAAACATGTTGACTGCAATGTGGAATATGCAGCCACGAAATGGATTCGTGGGTCAGTACTATTAAGTATTGGCAAGTGGATAAACCATACTCACAAGATACCAGCGTAACCAATCATCACAAGATACAAATACTTTGGGTACAACGGAAGAAAGGGATTATTGCAAAGAAGCGGCAGCGGGCAGCACTAACAACTAAAGAGACGCGCTACAACTTCCGGCTAATAGAAAGGGATAAGAGAGCGTATCAGAACCAACTACAACTACTCACCAAACAATACCCATCCAGTGTTACCCCCTACTAAGGAAGCAACCCAAGGAAACTCACCCTGTTGATTAAGGTGACATTCATTTTTATGGTGGAGGTAATCTATATTATTAGTCAAGTTATTATCGTTAAGTGTAAGTTGTCTGAGTACTTGTTAGCCAGCACTTTCACCAAGTCATCCATAACCGCGGACAACACGGCTTCTCGAGAAGATTAACCCTGCAGGGATGCACCATTTGACCGTACACGTAAGAATGACCCGCCAGATGGAAAGGCCCTTCCACCAAGCGAGGCACTCAACACAACCCAACTCTTCTTCGCATCAAGCCCAAAGAACCACGTGCAATTGAGCGCACGGCTAATCAAGCCCCACGAAGAAAAGGGGACCCTCATAGCACTCTAAGAACGTGTCTCCCTAAATGCCGACTACAAAAGTTCCACCCTGACGCCAAGGGTTCGCACCTGCATATGCATGCGGCAAATGGAAAACCTGAACTAAGTGTGGCGATTTGGACGAGATGCGAATCGAATCAAAGTTGCGGGGGGCGCCCATACTCGCTTCCCACATGCGGTTAGTGCGCTCATCATGGATCGGAGGACAAGACCCTTTTCCTAATTAAGGTCGACACTAGCAGGCCTCAAAACCACGCCGGGCCTCCTGCCGGTGCCTTATCATCAAATTATTATTACCCAAAACATTAACATGTTGTTGATTAGGACAAACCCAACTATCAACTAAACAGGTGATAGGACAAAGGACAACAGGACTCGAGCGCAAACAAACCTAAGCATGCTAGTACGACATAGGCCAACAAACAACAGGGTTATAGGTGTGGAGGTAAGGCAATATCGTGGCAGCAGGGTAAACATGTGATGGGATCGGAACACAAGCATCGAAAATACTGGGCTAGCATAAAGACAACGGAAAGAATCGGTAACAAGTGAGGAAAGGCAACATAGGTAGCAAGTGAGTATACTTGCCTGAGATCCAGCAAGTAGGGGTACATCCGAAGAACTTGTCGTTGCTCACATCATCTCAACGTCCTATCCGCGAAGAAGCAACGAACTAGAACAAACACCGGATGCAACAATTACTTCTACGGCAAAAGATCCAGCATGATCAAGATATGGATGCATGACATGCGGGGATGCAACTTAACCAATTTAAGTTGAGACAAAAGCCCAACATTTAATTAGGAAGGTTTAAGTTATTTATCTAACCATCAATTTAAATGTTGATTAGCATGGATAACAATTAGTGGGTGAGCTAACCAAATTTAAATGGAACGGGGCACAAATTGTATTGAAAGGTTGAAAACATGTATAAAATGTTTCAATGAACATTTTGAGCTATTAAACATAATTTTTGGATCATTATTGAATTTATTATGCATTTTTTCATAAGCATTTTTATTCTGCCCCTTTTTGTAAACAGAAGGAAACATGTTCAAATTTAATTCAATTGTGACTAAATAAAATACCACTGTGTAGAGTTTGTTAAGAAAAAAATTTAGAGCCCAAGTTTGCTCAATTTGGGTGAACAGAACTCAAGTTATGAATTTTGCAAGATTTTAGTTTTTATTCCATTTTCTGTATTTAAATATTTAGTGCACAAATTATTACAGAAACATGTTGACATTTTTACATATTTCGAAAGTGCTCACAGTTATGAATCTACAGAAATTTGAATCATTCCAATTGGAGCATTTTTCAATTTGTTATTGATTTTACAAATAAAGATGTAGTTCTGTTTTCTGGATTTCGAGAATAAAAGAAATGGCCGAAACGTTTTCTACCGGGGAAGAGCCAGCCAGAGTGGTTGACAAGCGGGCCCCCGTGCCACGCGGCGCTGACTGGGCGAGGTGGAGTCCAACATGGCCTCAGCAGTCACTGACTGGTGGGTCCCGTGGCGCGCGGTAGAAAAGAAGCAAAGAAGGGGGGCTTAATCCGCGCACGGGAGTCGAACCTGGGATCTCCCAGCGTGCGGATGCGGAGCACAACCACTGCGCTGCTGTGCGTTTCGTGATACGATATGAAACTGACGGAATAAGATCTAACCTTCCGCGGTTAACTGAAATTTTGCAAGCAAGGTGCAGACTTCAGGTTCAGAACGTGAACCTCGACACACGTCCATGGCGGACGGGAAAGAAGGGCGGATCCCACGGAGACCTATGGCAACTAAAAGAGACGAGAGACAGCGGGAATCGGACCACGTGCTCACCGGGAGGGTGCTGGTGTAGATGAACAGGCTCGGACACGACCGGCGGTGGCGGATCCCGGCAGGGACGTGCTCGGCATGGAGGAAGAGGAACCTGAAATTGTCCCGTCTCCGGGCGTTCCAACAGGCTCCGCTTCTCGAGGACATAGAGGGAGATAAGGTGCACCCGCTGGTACCCTTGGAAGAGGTTGTGGATGAGCGATGCCATGGCGCAGCAACGATGCCCTCACAATGGTTGTTTTTATGTACAAATTTTGGGAGAGGAATAGAGAGATGGAGGGAGAAGGAAATAACAGAAGGGGATGGCGGCGGTAGAGAGGAACAAAGGCTAGGGTTTCCAAGGGAATCCGGAGGGAGGGGTAGATAAGGAGGGGGAGAGGGGGGACCAGGAGGAGGCCATGGTCACGTTCTGTACGACCTTCTTCGTGAGGAAGACGACAAGGAGGGTGGCCTCCTGGTGGGCTGCAAGGCAGAGAGGACTTGGTCTTGGAGGACTGGGTCTTGGGCTGCATATTTGGGCCGGTTGCAGGCCTGGATGCTACACAAACCCTTTTTTGTTTGTTTTATTATTTCAGAAAGAAAAAACAAAATAAGGACTTTGAGATAATTAGAAGGCTCAAAACAATTTATACTTTTGCAAAAATCTTGAATGGTACACAAATCAAAAGTTTTTGGTGAACTTAAATTTAGGGTGATGAATAATGATGCAAGATGGCATGAGATGCACAAAAGAAAAACAAACAAGCTAATTGGGGGAAAATCCCCGGGTGTTACAAGCGGGATCACTCATTTAGCAACATAGTTTCTGGCAGCTAAAATAGGAGATATCGCAGCTATAGCGGCACTACGCCCGTTTAACGATTTCGCTAAAATCATGAACAAAAAAAAATCAGCAACATAAATCCAGATTTATACCCCATATACATGCAGACAACAAAACTTGCACACAACTCCACAAGAACATAGTTCAAATGACAATAATATAGATAGAAGCAACCAAGCACGGTTTGGGTCACTACCGACCGCATCCTGCGACGCGCCTGGTCGCGACCATGAGATATGGGTCACCACTGAGTAGCTGAGTGCCTCAGACGCATGACACCACGAGCTAGCAGGGACGAAAGCACCGATTTATACCAGCCGCCATTGTCAATGATGTTGAAAGAAAAGGAGCCACTTTCCTCCGCCCGTGGTATGTTTCGTTGGAGAGAAGAGGAAAAGGAATATGTGGCTAGGGTTACCAGGTCACGCATATTTAAGTGAAATTTTGGGCCGCACCCAATACCCGGGCTTTAATTTCTCTGGCGGTCAGAGGAGAATTAACGTTAAATGGAGGGCTTTTCGGCGCTAAACATGATTTTTAGCGGGGCTATTGACGTTTTTTCACCATTAGCATAAAAATCACGTAGCTGTAACAGGGAGGCTCTCAGCGCGCTATAGCGCTGGTTTATAGGGAGATTTTAAACTTTGGTAACAAGGAGTCTAGGTTTTCCGCAAGGAAACCCTAGACACAACTCTCTCAAGTGAATGAGGGGTAAATGAAGAAAGTCTGGTGAATAAATAGACCGGGGTCTTCTCCTTCAATCCTCCGAAGATCAACGAGTTTGGTGGAGGGATTGGGAGATCTCTTATTTTAGGTGAGCTGACGAGCTAACTTGAGCTTGAAGAAGGAGAGGGGTATTTATATCCCCTCTCAAAATGTAGCCATTTGTAATCGTTGACTGAAAAACTAGGGGTGGAATATTGAACTCCCAGGAATATCCGTCCAATTTTACTAACATTCCGGCCAATCTTTCGGTAGGCTTTTGAGAGAAACGCACAAAATTCCTTAGACACTTTTCCACCTCCACCCCGGAATATCCGGCCCTAGGCCAAATATTCTGGCCTAATATTTCGGCTTGACCAGGGAGCGTCGCAAGTTGGTCCTTAGCCAAATTTCTGTCTTTCTTAGCAAACATATTTTCCATCAGAATATCCGGACCTAGGCCAAATATTTGAGCCTTAACAGAGAGCATCACAAGCCCTTTTCTCTGACCTTTTTGGTGACAGATGCTTGTAAGATTTATCTCTAAAATCCCGCATCACTTAACACATTGTTAAATCATCACTAGTGTTGTTAACTAACACATAAAACTTAAGGGATTAAGAAATGTTTTTTCAACCTGTCCCTGGGCCTGCATTGCCGATGGCGTCACCGTGCTCATTCCTCGTCGGAGAAGTCGGCCCGCGGGTAGTCGTGGAGCTCGTGGATGAGGCGGGTCTTGAGCTTTTACTACCTCCTCTTGGTGGCGAACTACCTGTCCGCGGAGGCCACGCTCCAGCTGATCGGCGTTGAACGCCTCCACAACCTCGTCGTCGAGGTGTTGTTTCTTTGCATGATGCTCCTTGGAGCGGAGTGACTTCGCGGCCACGATCGCGAGGAGTCGAGCCTTGGTCTTGACGACGGATAAGTCTTAGTCTAACGGCTCGTCGCCTCTATCGTCTGCCGTCGGAGCCGACGGTAGTGGCCGTGCCCAGACACGTACGGACTACATCGCGAGACCCTCTCGCCTTGTCATCGTGGGTCCTGCGGCCTACCCTAGGCAAGAGCCGGCCACGGTTACGGCCATGCTCGGAGCGCATCGCGCTTGCGCTCATGTGCAATAGTTTAGATAGCTCCCGTTTGTAACATCTATCCACGTAATCTACAGACGGGTGCATAGACAAGTTGTACAATAGGATTGCGATTTTGCGTGTCTATAGAGAAACTGCATGTGGTTCCTTAAAAAAAGAAGATTTTGTTACCGGAGTGAGATTGTATTATGAACGCTCTAGCGTACAACAGGAGCGTCGATATTAACGGGAATCGACCGTGTGCCTATTTGCAGACGAACTGTTTCTCTCTCCCCGTTCTCTCTACTCCATGTCAAAAAAAAAATTGACGTGGTACCTCTCCGAGAGAGCTGACTCGACCCTTAAATGTCCTCAGACGCTCCTCCTCCGGCTGGTTCCGACATGAACCGGTGGTGGACATTTGGCCCAACAAGCCAGATCGACATTCGCGGAACCCTAAGCCTACATTCGCCTCCACCATCACTCCACTAGTCCCTGTCCACTCCCCATTCGCCGGTCGCCCGCCACTCCCCAAAATGCAAAGCCCAAACCCTCGCCATCGCACCCCACCGGCGTCCATGGAACCGCAACCGATGATCGGCTTCAGCATGGACGCCTTGCAGTCCGTCCTGCAGGGCCAGAACAAGGCATGGGACCCCCGGATGCTGGAGATCGGCATCGACGCGATGCTTATCTACGTCTACGGCTCACTCCCTTCCCTGCCCGCCTACACCGCCGCCCCTTTCCCGCGCGTTGCTGCGGCGTCGGTCCCCAACGGTGTCGACCGCATCGGAGACCTCCCCGACCTCATCCTCCGCGACATCATCTCCCGCCTCCCCGCCAGGGAAGCCGCGCGCACCGCCGCGCTAGCCTTGCGCTGGCGCCCGCTCTGGCGCTCGGCGCCCCTTGTCCTCGACGACACCCACCTCCTCACTCGCTTCCTCTCGGGCCCGGCCGGCCGGCCCGCCATCGGCGACGAGCCTCCTGGCCACGCCGACGCTGTGTCCCGCGTCCTCGCGGCGCACCCGGGTCCCTTCCGCTCCGTCCACCTCACCTGCAGCACCATGGAGGCGCACCGGGGCGAGCTAGCACGCTGGCTCGACATCCTCGCTGCCAAGGGCGTCCAAGAGCTTGCCTTTATTAACCGCCCGTGGCCGCTCGACATCCACCTACCGGCCACGCTCTTCAGGTGCGCCTCCCTCATCCGCCTACACCTTGGCGTCTGGAGGTTCCCGGACACCGCGGCTCTCCCACGCTCCGCCGCCTTCCCCAACCTCACAGAGCTCGGCCTCTCCTTGATCAAAATGGAGGAACGCGACCTCAACTTCCTCCTCGACAGATGCCCCATCCTGGAGACCCTCACTATGATTTGGTCGCAGACCGGAGTGCGCTTCCGCCTCGTAAGCCGCACCGTGCGGTGCGTTCAGCTATGCATCACCAAGGTGAAGGACGTCTCCGTAGTGGATGCCCCTCGTTTGGAGAGGTTCCTGCTGTTCATGACAGATATGAGCAAGGGCGGCTCCAGGATCAAGATTGTCCGGGCGCCCAACCTGCGCGTGCTGGGATACCTTGAGCCAGGAGAGCATGTGTTGGAGATTGGCAACACTGTCATCTCGGTCTGCAGCGCACTTCATCTTAATTTACCTGTGTCAATTGCCAATGTATAACCAATATGTCATATGAATTGATTTCTCTTTTGATGCTGCAGGCTGGAACTAAGGAGAGCCCAGGCACCGTTGTCCCGAGTGTACAGATCTTGGCATTGGAGGTGAAATTTGGTGTCCGCAATGAAGTCAAGAAAGTGCGCAGTTTCCTCAGGTGTTTTCCTAACCTCGAGACGCTCCATGTCAAGGTATTATTTTTTGTCAACGCCACTAGTTACATTGGGCATTTTGCATTGTGTCTAACTATATTTAGATTTTCCAGTATGGTTCTTTGTCATAGCTAGCTGAACTATGCATACCGATATAATTTGTAGATTAAGGAAGCTGATGAGGAGCCCACCGGTAAGGCTAGTCTCAAGTTATGGCAAGAGGGCGGTCCCATTACCTGTGTCCTGAGACACATGAAGAAGGTGGTTTTCCATGAGTTCCGAGGTTCCATAAACGAGATTGTGTTCCTCAAGTTCATTGCTGAGAACGCTCGCTTTTTGGAGAAGATGGTGATTGTGGTGGCCTATGAATGTTACTCTTCAGGGGATGATGTGAATTTCAAACTGAAGCCTCTGACTTGTGCAAAATGGGTCGGTGGATCTTGTAAACTTCAAGTCTTCAAGAGCCCATTCAGTTCAGGGGCAGGTAGTCCAGTTTATGATATCCGCTTGGCATCTAAGTTTTCGCAAATTGCTGACCCTTTTGACCTGATCTACTATGGAGAATCGCTGTGATTGTTGGTACTTAAGAAGTGGCACTATTCCTCCTGTAGAAGACTACTTAAGACTTTTTCTTTTTATCAGAATTGGCAGTAGCTGAGATCTTTTGTTCAAGTGTTGTCTGTACTTAGCTGAGTTTTCAGTGAGGTTACATCACCAAACTTGAGCTGAATATGTGGCTAGATATTGGTGGTAGTAAGGTTGGATTCGATAATAATTTTCTAGCTAAGCAGTGATTCATGTTAGAACTAACTTGTGGTTCTTAGCTGTCCATCAAGTCTGGCATCAGTCAGGTGTCATGAATCGTTGCAAGTGCAGTATTCCTCTCGTACAATACTGCAGGTGGTCTGTTACATGTTTTTGTTATCAGAATTGACGACAGATTATATATGCTATTCATGTGAGCTTCAACTAGTTAGTGTCATGTTTCTCTCCTTCACATGTTACATCATAAACTTTGTGCTAAATATGCGCATTGTTTTTGTTGGTGGGAGCGATGGAGATTCAGGCTAATTTCTAGCTAAGCTAAGGCAATTTTTCCTATTTTACCAATTCTTTAGGATGTTACTTGGAATTATTCTGTCTTCAGCTTAATAATACTTGCTTTTGCTGATCTGCATCATCAACCCTGATTGCTTGTCGAGAGTACCCTCGTGAGTTAATTGTGAATGAGTATGGTCTTTCTATTTATAGGTTAAGCTTTCTTTCTTGGAGCGTATGAAATTAGTTGCACCATGGTACATATACCGACAAGTGTGGCCTAAACACTGCCAAGGTTTGTTTTCGATCACGATTAAATAGATATAAAGTACGTTGGAAAGTCCCTGTTGATGGTAAATACTCCATCAATACGGCCTATATAGAATGCAATTTGAAGGCATTGTCACCACCTCCCATGATGCCACGGTTTGGAGGGCTTGGGCGCCCCCAAAATGCAATTTTTTTTTGCGTGGTTGGTCTTGCAAAATAGGATTACATTAACGTAGAGGTTGGCCTAATTGTGAAAAATTCCCCCTTTGTAACCAGATGCAAGAGATGGTGGGGCATCTCTTATACGAATGTCGTTTCACCTCTACGATTTGGAAAGCGATTCTTGCTGGTGTGGGTGCCAAGACAACCTTGTGGCGATTTGGCCAAATGAAGCTTCGGTTAAGACTTGGTAGACCAATCTTGCTCTCGATCGTGGCGTTGAGAGGAAGACCATGTTGAGTATTTAGCCAATTTACAGATTAAATCATAAGCTCATTGGTCTACCTCAACATGGCCCGACAACTTTAAATCATAAAAATGAAACTTTTAAATCATAAGCAGATTAAATGTCTGACAACTTTTAATCTCATTTTTATATGCTTTGTGGACTGTGCGTTGTCCTTTGAACTCTTCACCTTGACAATTAGTGTTTGATTGTCACAGTTCATAATGATAGTCGGTACCGGCTTTTCAACCACAGGCATGTCCATCAAAAGATCTTGAAGCCATCCTGCTTCGATGCTAGACGTGTCTAATGTTGTTGATTCTGCTTCCAATGTCGATCTCGTTAAGACTGTTTGCTTGCAAGAATTCCAGGAAACAGCACCACCTCCAAGGGTAAACACATACCCCGTCGTGGATTTCATCTCATCAGCATCAGAGATCCAATTCGCATCACAATACCCTTGAAGTACCGAAGGATATCCACTATAGTGAAGTCCATGGTTCACGGTACCTTTCAGATACCGCATAATTCTTTCTACAGCATGCCAATGCACATCACCCGGATTGGAAACAAACCGGCTTAGTTTGCACACAGAAAACATGATATAAGGCCTCGTAGCGCTTGCTAGGTACATGAGTGAACCAACTATTTGAGAGTACCTCAGCTGATCCTTAGTTGTGACTTCGAACTTTCAAATCCGCACACTAGAATCATATGTTGTTGGAGAAATTTTGCAGTCTGAATATCCAAAACGACTTAAAAACTTCTCAACATAATGGGATTACAGAAGTGTAATTTCACCCTTATTGTCTCTCAATAGCTTGATGTTTAAATAACATCGGCCACACCAAGATCTTTCATCTCAAAGTTCTGAGATAAAAACGATTTAACCTCCTGGATGACTTTGAGGTTGGTCCCAAATATCAGCATGTCATCGACATACAAGCAAAGTATAACTCCTTCGCCCCCACCATGGCGATAGCATACACATATGTCAGCTTCATTCACAACAAAACCAACATATCTTAAAGTTGTATTGAACTTCTCATGCCATTGCTTAGGTGCTTGTTTCATCCCATATAAAGATTTCAGTAACTTGCACACCTTTCCTTCCTGACCGTCTATAACAAATCCATCTGGTTGTTGCATATAGATTTCCTCGTCTAACTCTCCATTCAGGAAAGCCGTCTTAACAGTCATCCGATGGACGAGAAGACCATGCGAGGCCGCCAACGAGAGTAATACTCGAATGGTGGTCAGTCGGGCCACACGTGAATAAGTATCGAAGAAATCTTCATCTTCTTTCTAGGAATAACCCTTGGCCAGAAGTCTAGCCTTGTAATTTTAAATCGTACCATCGAACCTAAGCTTCTTTTTGAACACCCACTTACGTCCTAATGGTTTACAGCCATAAGGACGTTCAGTGATATCTCACGTTCCATTAGCCATGATGGAATCCATCTCGCTACGGACCGCTTCTCTCCAGTAGCCAACATCTAGAGATGCATAAGCTTCTGAAATAGAAGTGGGGATATCATCCACAAGGTGCACAAGGAAGTCATCACCAAAAGATTTTGCAGTCCTCTGTCTCTTGCCCCTACCAAGAGTTTCCTCGTCATTCTTCTCAGGATTTTCATCATGTGTTTGTTCATAATATTCCATAGGAATGACAGGCTTAGGAGTGTCCTTTGATTCCTGTCTAGAAGTGCTTTGCATATCTCTCATAGGAAAAATATTCTCAAAGAATGTAGCATCTTTAGACTCCATAATCGTACCGACCTTCACGCCAGGTACCTCAGATTTCACTACTAGAAATCTATAGCCAACACTATTCTTAGCGTAGCCCAAATTAACGCAATCCATGGTCTTTGCTCCAAGTTTACGCTTTTTGGGGATCGGCACATTGACTTTCGCCAAACAGCCCCTGTACGTAAGTATGAGAGTGTTGTTTTTCTCTTCTCCTATTGCTCATAGGGAGTGATCTCATTATCTTTCGTTGGTAATTTATTAAGGACATGACATGATGTCAATATAGCATCCCCTACCATGCCTTGGATAAACCCGATGTATCTAACATGCGTTAACCAAATTTGTTAGAGTATGATTTTTACGCTCGACAACCCCATTTGACTGAGGTGAATGGGGAGGCGTCCTCTCATGAATAATACCATGTTCCGCACAGAAAGAATCAAACTCATTAGAGAAATACTCTCCACCACAAATTGACCGGATTCGTTTAATTTTCTTTTTAAGTTGATTCTCAACTTCTTCCTTATAGATTTTAAAGTAGTGTAGAGCCTCATCTTTACTGTTTAACATATATACGTTGCAAACTCTAGTGGAATCGTCTATTAACGTCATGAAGTATCTCTTTCCACCATTAGTCAACACACCATTCATATCACAAAGATCAGAATGTCTGGGTTCTAACGGCGCCAAGTGTCTCTCCTCCGTAGCCGTATGGGGCTTACGAGGTTGCTTTGCTTGCACACACGAATGATACTTAGAACCTTTGGCTAAAGTGAAACTTGGAATTAAGTTTAATTTTGCTAACCGCGTCATGCAACTGAAACCAATGTGACAAATACGTGAATGCCAAACTTCTGTTTCATCAACACTAGAATGAATATTGTTTACGACTTTATTACATAAATCAGCAAGGGAAAAACGGAACAGACCTCCGCACTCATACCCTTTTCCAACAAACAGTCCATATTTCGTTACAACTACTTTATTAGACTCAAAAACAACCTTAAATTCTTCTCTACACAGAAGGGAGCCACTAACGAGATTCTTCTTGATGGCGGGGACATGCTGCACGTTCTTGAGCTGCACGATCCTTCCCGAAGTAAACTTCAGATCGACCATACCAACACCAAGTACAGAAGCACTTGCGCCATTCCCCATCAATACGAACCCGTTCCTTGTGACCTGATAAGAACAAAACAGTGAGATGCCAGCACACACATGAATATTTGTACCTGTGTCAATCCACCAATCTGTAGACTCTGAAAATACAGTAAATAAATTACCATACCCAGATTCCCCATTCTCATTGTTGCTCACAATCATGTTGACAGCCTTGGAATCATGTCTTGGCTTCTTGTACTTGTTTGGGCACTTTACAACCCAGTGTTCCAGTGAATCACAAGTGAAGCAGTCATCTTTCTTCCCATCCTTCTTGAAGGTCTTCTTAGCCTTCTTCTTGAAGTCGGTATTATGTTAGACACCAGTCCTCGCCTTGTTCTTGTGAGAGTTGTAGTTCTTCTGTACCATATTGGCTGTAGAAGTCCCTTCGTTCCCTTTTCCATGCGAGTCCTTTGCCCTCGAATTCTGCTCAACACTCAGATGGCTGATGACATCCTCTACTGAGAATTCACGCCTCTTATGTTTCAGAGTAGTGGCAAAGTTCCTCCAGGAATTAGGCAGCTTGGCGATTATGCATCCCGTGAAAAACTTGCTCGGTAACACGCACTTGAAAATTTCGAGCTCCTTAGCGATGCACTGTATCTCATGAGCCTGCTCCAATACAGAACGGTTTTCGACCATTCTGTAATCATGGAACTGCTCTATAGTGTATATCTTGCTGCCAGCATCGGTTGCGCCGAATTTGGATTCAAGCGCCCCCCACAAGTCCTTGGCAACCCGCATATGTAAATATGTGTCAAAAAACTTATCTCCCATCACGCTTAGAACGCATCCAACAAAGACGACAGGGGCATCCCCAAACGCCTTCTCCTGTTCAGGAGTAATCATTCCCGTGGGAGTGACACCGGCGACCCATAACACGTTCATAGCCGTGAGCCATAAGATTGTTTTGGTCTGCCAACGCTTCAAGCACGTCCCCGTAAACGGGTCCGGTTTCAGTGCAGTAGCAAAGCCATGGATCAAAAATTTCCTACACACATTAGGTTTTTGGATTGTTGAGTATTTAGGCAGTTCCAGATTAAATTAATCTAAGTATAAATCATGAACATGACGTAAACATACTGATAATTGGCCATATTCTTGCATACTAGATTGATGGTCGATACATCTACGCAAACTACTAGTATTGCACACATGGAAATAATCACGAGAGGGATAAATATATTATACCCTGCAGTTAGCCAGTTTCCAGTAGCCGCAACAGATGTTGCGGCGGTTGAAGCAGCGGTGGCGGATGCAGTAGCTGTGGTGGTGTCAACGGCGGTTGCAGCCGTCGTCTCAGCATCGTTGGACATGTTGACGACGAGGGCGATGCGGTAGTAGTCAAAGTAGATGTACGACAGCGAGCAGTCACGTAGAAGACGCTCCCCAAAACCTAATCGCCCCTCTCCCGTAAAGGCGGGGTTTCGGAGGCATGTTCTCCCGTCGGCCGTGTACGTGGTAAACGAGATGGGATCACCGGCGGCAACTACATAGAGTGGAATGACAATGGGCGCAAATAGGCAGAGCGTATGAGGTGTGTCAGTATCCGTCTGATACGTATAAAACGTATCAACTTTTCCAACACTTTGATGATGTTTTCCCTCTAAACTTGTGTGTTTTGAGTGCAACTAACACAGACTAACGCTGTTTTCAGCAGAATTACTTTGGTGTCTCGTTTTTGCGCAGAAAATCAACTTTTAGGAAAATACCTGGAAACGAAGGGAAAGTCCATATTTTACCCGAAGACTCCCGGAGCCAGAAGATGTAACATCCCCGATTTTTGGAAAGTGAAAAAAACCACAAAAAATTGAAACTTTTCGTTTCCATGTTAAACAAGCCACCAAAAACCAAATGAGATGCAAGAAACAAAAGAAAACAATACATAATTCAATGTTATTGGAAATAAATTCCAAGTGCCTTTGTATTCCATAAAGTCTAAACGTTTTCAAATAAGTTTTCTTATTTCAAAATTGTTGCTCCTTTGTAGCAAACCTTATTTGAGCCATTGTTTTCTATCTGACTATTATTTTGAAAATATTTTCAAAGCCCAAAGTTAACCATATCACTTTTCAACTACTATGTCTAGAATTAAGTAGCAAAATATTTTTCCACCAAATTGTTTTGTGAAAAGAACTTAGGGAAACATATTATCAAAGGTCTCGTGTTTCTAATTTATAATTGAGAATATTTTCAATTAATTATTCTCTATGTGTAAAATGACAATAAGTTGCCATTTGTAAATCCCTCGTTTTCTAAAATATTAAAATAAGAAAACGAGTTGAAAAGGATTTCAAAATTTGTATTTGACTATTAGAATGTTTCTGATTTTATAAAATCCCATTTCTAATTGTTGTTATTTTTTTCTATTTAAAAATGGTTTTAAGTACTATTAGTGGATTTATTTATATTTTCAAAATATAAATATTTAAATGTGTTGCCCCACCTGGCGTTGCCGATGACGTCATCGTCGCCCTCCTCCAACCGTCCCCACGATCGCGCGTATGGCCGAGACACGATCTCCACCCCCCGCGCGCCCCCGACCTCGAGAGCCCTCCTATACGTTCCCCTGGAGCTCCTCTCTCATTACCCTCTCCTCCCTTCTCCATTCGTGCCTTGCGGACCTGCGGATTCCTCGCCGGAGAAACATACGGCCGCCGCCGTCTTCTTCCTTTTCTGTTCACCACGGTGAGCTCAGCCGCCCCACGGTGATCCGGCTCGACTCTTCGTGACCCCGCGAGTCCTCCTAACCCCCTTGCCAATCTTCTCATGCACAGAGACGGCCACGCCGTGACCTCTCGCATCTCACCGAAGCCCGTGCCGCCTCTATCCACTTGCCGCGACCGCCCGAGGAAGCGAGGGAGCTCCCCAAGGCCACCATCGGACTCGCCATCACGCGCCGCACCCCCTCGTGGTCTTTGCCAAGCTCGAGCATCACCAGAGCGCTACCGCCGTCGAACCCCGAGGTGCAGCACCGCCGCGGTGCCATATTCCGGCGAGAACCTCCACCGGTGAGTCCCCTCTCTCTCTTCTTCCATTGATTCTAAAACAGAAGGCCCATATTAGATTAACTAACCGAAGGGGTATGCACCCGTTGGATCTATATCCAACATCCCGGATCGAACCACTTAACCCAGTCAGCACTGCCCCGTCAGCAGGCCATGTGTGCACCCAGTCAGCGAAGCCAGCCAATCAGAGCTAGCCACGTATTCCGGATGTTTTCCTGTTTTTTTTCGAATAGAAATTAGTTGGGAGTTTTACAGAAAAGACCCTAGTACTTCAAATCATCATAACTTTTTAACCATAAGGCAAAATTTATCAAACTTAGACTTTTCGAAATCAGCACACCATGTAGAAACTTTTGGCACTGTCCAAATTCAAATTTGACAAACTTAAATTGGTTCAAATTTAAATATGCTTGTTTGATGAATTTTGGCATAGTTCAAATTCTACAAACCCAAAAATTGCAAATAAAATATTTTTGGAATCCTTAGGTTGTATACTTTCATACCCTCTGTCCCAAAATAATAATTGAACCAATTAAAATGGATTTTAGAATTTAAATAATAATTTGAGTATTTTGCACCTAGTTTTAATTCTAGAAATAATTTTAAGTAGTTTTCTTCTGGAAAATTGTTCCATTTAGTAACCTTAGACCAGAGAAACCAGTACCCAAAATATTTGTGACCATAGAACCCATTCCATTTAATCTTTTCCGTATAAACCACCCATAATAGTCAATCATTATACTTCAACTGTTGTTTGATGAAACCCCTTCTTAGGAAAATTGTGGTGTGATCTTTTGATCAAAACCAACACCCCTTTCATGTTGACCACATGGAAAGTAAATTTTGGACCAGAAAACATAGCCCAACACATATTGTAAATTTACAAGCCATATTGTAAATTGCTTCAACCCTACTAACCAAAGTCATGAAATGAATCATATTGATTATGGATTTGTTTTCTAAAACCTTAAACCATATCACATACACTTATTTTGTATATTGAGTAAAATGTTATTCCTTGATCAACCCATATCCTAAGCTAGACCTAAACCCCTCTTCCCATAATTCTTTTAGTAAATTGAATTATGTGTTGATCCTAACTCAAACCACTACAGTTCCTTTACATGAATTGAATTATTGTGTTAAACTTGAACTTGTCCACAAAAGACCAAACAATAACCATCCCATCATAATTATTTTTGCATATTGAAGTATGTGTCAAAACCTTGCCCATGTTAACACCAATAAAGTTGAATAACTTGTTATGCTTCTGTATTGTATATTTTGTTGTATTTGTTTGTTTGTTGGTGAATTGCTTGTTTATTGTTATTTATTAGTATTGTTTAGATTGTACGGAGAGAAACGTTCTATTTGTGAAGAGAGTGTCTCTATACCAACTTTCACATGGCAAGTGATGCTCATGTCCCACTTTTTATTGCATTAGAGTTTTCAGTAGTATGCATCACAGGTGATTTTATTTATTTTCCAAAGTATATGCTATGCTCAGAACACCTAGTAGTGTGTAGCCAACCTGAAACCCCTGCTAGGTACTAGTTTAGCTTTACTAGAACAATATCACAACTGCTGCTGCTATTTATTGGGTTGTGATACTTTGAAAATTAAAATTTAACAACCCAATGAAACACCTGGGTGGATTGGTAATTGCTTGGATTATGTTGAGTGGCTACTCAGGGCCGTGTCTATGGTGGTTGTCACCTGGCTCACTCCCAGGGCCATGGATGTGGTGGTTGTCACCTGAGGGTACACTTGTGGATTGCCACCCAGGACTAAAGAGATCTGTAGGTCTTCCATGTATAGTTAGCTTCCAGTGCAGCCTTGAGGTAATATGGGCTCTGCCAAGATTAAGTAAGTTGTGGGGGTTCATCCTGTTGTATGACATGGGGTGGTAGAATTTTAGGAGCGTCGAGTCATGCTGGTATGGTTGAATCCCTCTTCCCAAAGATCTTGTCTCATTTTTCTCTCGAGGAAAATGAGTCTCAAGGTGAAAGTGCACAACCTCTGCAGAGTTAAAAACTAAGATCTTAGCCGTGTCCCCGGTTATGGGCCAGTTGAGCAAACTAGACATAGTTGGTGCTGAAGGATCTCCTCATCTTTTCTGAATGAATTAAAACATGGTAGAAACCTTTTCCTAGAGCACATGGTGTGTCTACCCCTCTGTGCTACCTTTTCAAACTCATGGTGTGTCTACCCATGATGATTTTCAAACTTCATGGTGTGTCTACCCATGATGACTTTATCAAACTTCATGGTGTGTCTACCCATGATGCCTTTACCAAACTACATGGTGTGTCTACCCATGTTGGTTTTCAAAGATTTTTCAATGATTTATCAAATATAGGACAAAACTTGCTTTATGCAAATAGCCCAGACTCCACCAGCCAAATATCATGTAGCTAGTTATTCCTCAAAACTGCCACCATACAAGTGTCACTTGCCAGTACATTGTTTGTACTGACTTTCTCCCTCGTGGGGGCTGCATATTCCAACGTGCAGATGGATTTGAAGACGAGTGAGGATTTCGTTTAGGATCTCGAGTCTATCGCCAACATGTTCTGCCTGTGGCGCATGAAGAAGAAGAAGGCTCATTGATGTATTATTTCCGCTGTGTTTACTTTGAAACCTTGTTATTGGGCTAGTACATGATGACTATGCCAATTGTAAGGCTATTTTATTTCTTATCCACAGGATCAACGATATAGAATGATTCTATTGCAATGAATATTTCATTTTGTCATGTGTATGCTATCAGAGATCCAGAGAATAGCAGGCTACACAGGTGTTCTATCTTTATTAAAAGGTAGGGCGCTACAGAAGATGAGTCAGAGAGGGGCAAGGGGGTGCCCTCACCACCCCTAGGAGCGGCCAAGGTGGGACCGCGCCTGGGCATGGTGAGCCCACCTCGGGCACGGACCCCCCTTTCGACTATATATGCCCTGAAACCTAAAACCCGGGGGTGTTCGATCATTTTCCAGAAAGAAGTCCGAAGAGACGACGCCGTCGCGAATCCTTTTTTGGGGTTCAGAAACTCCGTTCTGGCACCCTGCCGGGAAGGGGAATCGGAGAAGTTCATCGCCATCATCATCACCAACGCCTGTCCATCGACCATCCATGTTTCCCCCATCCATGTGTGAGTAATTCCCCCGCTGTAGGCTGAAGGGGATGGTAGGGATTGGATGAGATTGCTCATGTAATAATGACGTGATTGTTAGGGCATAGTGCCTAGTATCCTCTATCAGTGCTATTGACATTGTTGCAACTTGTTATGCTTAATGCTTGTCACTTTGGGCTCGAGTGCCATGATCTCAGATCTGAACATGCTACTGAATCACGCTGATAATTATTGTTTCTTGATCATACCTGCAAGTTGTTTACACATATCGTTGTCCGGAACCCGAGGCCCTGAAGTGACATAAATTGGGACAACCGGAGGGGATGGCTGTGATGTGAGGATCACATGTGTTCACAGAGTGTTAATCTTTGCTCAGGTGTTCTATTGAAAGGAACACCTTAATTACCAGTAGTTCCCTTGAGGCCCCGCTGAAAACGGGATTTTAGGACAAAAGATGTTGTGCAAGTTCTCATTTCGAGCACGTACGACTTTTTACGGAACACATGCCTATGGTTATTTAGTGCTTGGATGCTTTATCTTATTTATCTGCAATGCCCATATCTTGATTATTATATGAACTATCTTATCCATGCAACGCCCGTTCATCTATCCCTATGCCTACAGTATTTAATCCCGATGTTTACTTCAAACACCACTGCTGCTGTTTTCTTTTCACTGCTGCTATTATTTCACTACTGCTGCTACTATAAAAATGTTACTACTGATAAACCACTGCGTACAAGTCCACTTTCAGGTGCAGGTGAATTGACAACTCACTTGTTAAGGATCACAAATATTCTTTGGCTCCCCTTCTGTCGAATCAATAAATTTGGGTTTTACTTCCCTCGAAGACTGTTGCGATCCCCTATACTTGTGGGTTATCAAGACTATTTTCTGGCGTCGTTGTCGGGGAGCATAGCTTTATTTGTGAGCTCACCAGAGAGTACTATTATCTACTGCCAATCATTCATCATGGGTAAGACTCGTGATGGAAAGTTTCCTATATTACCATCCACTACAAGAAGAGGTACAACTCTGAACACCTCTGTTGCTCTTGATTCACCGTCTGTTATGAGTAAGCTTCTTACACCACCACATACACATGCTACACGTGCTACTTCTGCTGAATCTGAAAATACTTTTGACACTTTTGATGATGCTTCTATTGTGTTTGATGAGAGTGGTTCTCTCGGTCCTTTCTTAGATGATACTATTGCTAAAGCTAAAAATATTGCAAACACCGAAAGTCCTAATTAAAATCCAGTTACTCCTGCTGTTTCACCTGAGTTTAGAGAGAATCCTAGTGACGATTTTGATGATTCCTATATTGAACTTAATGATGATCTTATTGATGAAATACATGCTATAAAGGATAGAGATGTTGTTATAAGTCTTATTGAAAGTCGTGCTGTTAAATATAAATTATCTCCTGATGCTAAGTTTTCCACTTCTCCCATTAATTAGGGATAAGGATTATGATTTCTCTCTTGATTTATCTTATATATCTATTCTTGAGAAAGAACCTTTTTGTGGTACTGAAAATGAAAAAGTGCTATGAAACATATGAATGAGCTCTCTTCTTTGAGTAGTTTATTCTCTGATGATCTTAGGAAACATAGCTACTTTGTTGCTAAAATATTCCCTTTCTCGTTAACAGATGAAGCTAAAACTTGGTTTAACAATTTGTCTCCGGGATCTATTGATAGTCCCATTGGTTTGGTTAATGCTTTCTTTTAGAAATATTTTCCTGCTAGTGCTCAACATGTTGCTTTACAAAATATATTTAGTTTCAAGCAATTGGAAGGAGAGAAATTGCATGTATCTTGGGAAAGGTTCTGTTCTTTAGTTAGGGCTACACCTGGGCTAAGCTAGAAAATAATAAACTTCTTGATATATTCTATAATGGACTAACTATTGAATCTAGGACATACCTGGATAGTTGTGCTGGTTGTGTTTTCAGGCAAAGAACTCCACATGAAGCTGAGGAATTAATGGCTAAAATAAGCCAAAATCATGATGATTGGACTATGGTTGAGCCTGAGCCGACCCCTACTCCAGTATTAACACCAACACCAACACCCAAGAAGAGGGGAATGATTGAATTAAATGATGAAGTGATGTGAGAAGCCAAGAAATCTCTTAAAGAGAGGGGTACTAAATCTGAAGATGTGAAGAATCTTCCACCTATAGAAGAATTATGTAAGCCAATACCTCACTCATCCACCATTGAGGTACACTCTATCCAACATTTTGATAGTAGAGATATTCCCTATAATAAACCTCCTGATCAATGTTTAGTTGAATTTGATAATTATGTTATTAAGCAAGATAATTTTAATATGAGAGTGCAAAATCACCTAATGGAAAACTCTTGAGCTATTGATAATTTGCATGGTATTATAGAAAGAGCCTCTAATGATGTTAAAATGCTTGTTAAACACTTTCAAATGGTTCAAACTCAAATTGATCAACTTTCTAAAGTGCAAAAAGATTTGCTAATTAATGCTTGTAAAGAAAAACATGCTTATGAAATAAGAACTAGAAGTGGTATTTCTACACAACATCCTTTATATCCTGAGGCACATCCTAAAAGAATTGAAAAATATTCTCAGCAAACTAATAATAATGTTATTCATACTAAGAAGAAAAAGAAGAAGAAACATAAAACTGATGTATAATCCTCTAAACTTTCTAAAGATCCTAATAGTATATCTATCTCTGATGTTGAAACTGAAAGTGGTAATGAAGAGAATAATGCTTCTGATAAAGAAGAAATTGAAGAGGAACCTGAAAAGAAAACTAAAAATACAAAGTACACTAAGGAAGATTTTGTTGCTAATATACATGGTAATGAGAGAGAACCTTGGGTACAAAAACCAATGCCTTATCCTAGTAAGAAACACAAATCAAAAGAAGAAAAACATTACAACAAATTTTGTGAATGGATGAAACCTTTGTTCTTGCAAATTCCTTTAACTGATGCTATTAAATTGCCTCCTTATGCAAAATATATGAAAGATATTGTCTCTAACAAAAGGAAGATTCCTAATGAGGAAATTTCCACTATGATACTCTTTTAATGGCAAGGTTCCTAAGAAATTTGGAGATCCTGGTATACCAACTATTCCCTGTTCTATTAAAACTAATTATGTTAGAACTGCTTTGTGTGATTTGGGAGCTCGAGTTAGTGTCATGCCTTTTACTCTCTATAAAGAAAAATTGATACCAACTGATATATCTTTGCAAATGGCTGATAAATCCACTGCTATTCCTGTGGGTATATGTGAGGATGTTCCTGTTCAAGTTTCTAATAATTGTCTGATATTAACTGACTTTGTTGTGTTGGAAATGCCTGAAGATGATAATATGTCTATTATTCTTGGAAGACCTTTTCTTAATACTGCAGGGTCTGTTATTGATTCCAATCAAGGAAAAGTTACTTTTAATGTTAATGATAAATAGCACACTATTTATTTTCCCAAGAAGGTTGATAAGAAATATGGTCTAAATTCAATTGAAAATATTGAGACCATCAAGATTGGAGAATTTTATTGTCCTATTCCAAAGCCACCCAAAGAATATGAGACTATCATGATTGGGACTATATCAATCAAGGTTAAGGTAACGTGAGTATTTAGTGAGAAACAAAGTTTTGTTTCATAAAAAAATATTTTGGTAGTAAGACTTGATCAACCTTGTTAAAAAGTGATTTTAAATAAAGAAAACAATGTTATGACTATGTTTTCTTATTCATATGCTTGTTTTAGCTGTGTTTCCATAAAGTATATCATGTTTCCATATTGTTTTCACCATATTCACTCATGCCCACGCACGTTTTCACCTCGTTTTCGCTCGTTTTCCATCGTCTACACACGTTTTCGCCATCCCCAATCACGTTTTCCATATGTTTTCCCCCATTTTCAGTGGGTATATGTTTAGTAGAGTGTATTAGAACTACTGTAGGTTTGGTTTTGCTAACGTTTTCCATCATTCCATCTTCGGTTTCCAGCGATATTATTATTAATTAAAATTCTGGAAAAGTCTGAAAAATAAAGTTTCTCAAAAAATCCCGAAAAGTTTATATTCGAAGTTTTTGCGTAAAAAGGGGCAGAAAGCCACCTGGGGTGACCCCAGGGGGCACCCAGGCCAGCTCACCATGGCCAGGAGCGGCCTACCCCTGGGGCGCGCCTGCCTATGGTGAGGGGGCCCCTGGGCCCCCACTTGCTCTCCCACCTACCACACCTTCCTCTTTCCCGTAGAAACTCAACCATTTCATCCAAACCCGTGTTCTTGCTGTTCTTCCTCGCGATTTTCGATCTCCTTGCTCAGCTCATCTTTTCTGCGGAGATTTGGAGCAGTTGTTCTCTGCTATGTGACTCCTCCGATGATCCAAATAGAATTTTGTTTAGTGAAGTATTTCTTGCGTATTTTGCTGCCGTAGGTGACAGGTTATGTGAGCTTGCATGCTTGTTTGATGCTTGATTAAGTTAGTTTTGATGCATGTTTAGTACTCATACAAGTCTCTATAGTAGTTGCTACCATATAGTTGTTTCAAATAATTTTGTTAAGGTGCTTGTTAAAAATTTCAGAAATGGAGGCAAGTGCATATCAACTTAACCAGCATGAGTTAGTGGTAAAAGAGATTATGAGAGTTCATCGCGAAGAGGGCGTGTTTCCGGCTGTCTACCCATGCCCAGGGTTCATGAGTGCTGCAGGAATTACGCATGATTTTAAAACATTACTATCTAATGCAGGATTGACACATTTCGTTGATGATGAACCAAGCCAATATGCGAAATTGGCTATGTCCGTGGTGCAGGATTTTCATTGTGATTTCCCTTCACCTAACCCCATGGTGCATTACAAAATTTATAACAAACCTGGCAGTCTGCCTTTTAGAATTTGTTTTGCAGTAATTAAGGTGGAGCAGTGGGGAACGTGTGAGAAGATAAAGGGATATCCCAAGCCATTGACGGATTTATATGCAGAAATCTACGACGGCAGAAGCTTCACGAAGGAGAATGGAAAAATTCGTAATATACATCTCCCATACATTCGATATTTTGCCCTGTTTTATTTCAATGTGTGTTCTAGCTAGGAAGGTAGCAAGTAAATTATCTGCTCATGATTTAGCATTCTTGTCAACTGCCATGAGGAAAGATAGGACTTATAATTTAGGAGCTTTAATTGCTTATCGCCTTGCCACTAACCGTGAGAAAGGAGGATTTTGTGGAGGTCTCATTGCCTCCTGTTTATTAGCTTTTCATGGCGTGTTGCCACATCGCTTAGATGTTCAGTTTCCCTTAGAGAGGCTTGATCTTAATTCCATGTTACAGCATCAATTTATTGCTTATGGGACTGTGATTCTCTATGATGGTGTGTTGGAAACCCCAAGAGAAGGGTGTGATGAGAAAGCGGCAAGAATTTCCCTCAGTTAAGAACCAAGGTTACCAATCTAGTAGGAGGAAGGGGATCTCGGGAAGGTTGATGCCACTGACGGCGGTGATGGCGCCTCACCGGTGTCAGCAACAACGTGGAACCTGCACACAACACAACCAAAATACTCTGTCCCAACGGTACAGTGAGGTTGTCAATCTCATCGGTCTTGCTGGAAACAAAGATTAGACGTATAGTGTGGAAAATGATGTATGCTTGCGGTAAGTAAAGAGAGCGGGAAATTGTTGTGGTTTGTTTAACAGTGTGGAAAATGGACCGGGGTTCATAGGTTCACTAGTGTCTCCATAAAGATAACATGTTGGGTGAACAAATTACAGCTGGGCAATTGACAAATAGAGGTTGCACCGTAGTGCACATTATAACATGATGACTACTATGATATTTAGTGCGGGCATTACAACAAAATATATAGACCAAAATCCATCTGCATCTATGACTAATAATCCACCCTGAGGTTATCATCCAAACCCCCTTAGGTATTAAGTTGAACAGATAACTGCATTAAAAAATGTGTGTAATGTAAGCAATGCTTGTGCACGCGGGCACTCACACCGCTGTTTTCTCCCTAGTGGCAGCACCACATCCTCCCCCGTCACGTTTCTGTCACTCGAGCATAGGCGAAAAGGAGGCATGAACCCACTATCTAGCATAAATACTCCCTCTTGGAGTCACTAGCAACTACTTGGCCAGAGCAACCACTAGCAACGGAAAGCATGCAAGATCACAAATAACATATGCAATAAAGACTATAATCAACTTGGCATGAGTTCAATATTCATCGGATCCCAGCAAACACAGCATATAGAATTACATAAAATCAATCTCGATCATGATAGGCAGCTCACGAGATCTAAACATGGAGGCATATGAGGAGGAGAAAACCATCTAGCTACTGCTATGGACCGATAGTCCAGGGATGAACTACTCATGCACCACTCCGGAGGCAGGCATGGTGATATAGAAGCCTTCGGTGATGATTTCCTCTCCAGCAGGGTGCCGAGAGACAGCTCCGGAATCCCCCTAATCTAGGGTTGACGACGACGACGATTGCGGAAATTTTTGGATATTTTTATCAGGTGTCTACGGTTTTCCATCCAGGGGGAATAAATAGGCGAAAGGGCAGAGGCGGTGGAGGCCAGGGGGCCCCACACCCATAGCTGGCGCGGCCAGGGGGCGCGCCACCCTATGGTGCGGCCCTCCTGATGCCCGTCTTTGACTCTTCTTCGGTGTTCTGGATGTTTCCGGGGAAAATAGGCACTTCGGGCTTTGTGGGGTCTAATTCTGAGAATGTTTCCAGAACAACTTCTCCAAAACCAAAAACACCAGAAAACAGGGAACTGGCACTTGGCATCTTGTTAATAGGTTAGTCCCGGAAAATGTATAAAAATGTTATAAATAAGGGAGAAAACATGTAGCAAATGGCATAATATGATCATGGAGCATCAGAAATTATAGATACGTTGGAGACGTATCGGACTTACGCGTATAGTTTTCCATATGATATCTCATTCCCTAAGAAATCACGGTGGGGAACCACTAGAGAGTGAGTATCCCCTTTGCCTGCACGTGCTTTGATTGACCTTGATAACAGGGAAGGATGGTTACTAACGGAGGAAGAACTCGATGCGTACATTAAGGAATATCAGCGCGCAGAGGACGCCAAGAGGGAGGCCGCAGCAAATGTTGTCCAGCCACCCGACATTGCAGAGAGTTCACGTCAGCCCTCGGATTACGACTACACGCCTTCATTTTCTTCTTCGCGGGAGCCTGATTATGAGCATGCCAGTACGATCCACCGGCTTGGAGCCAATACCATCGCTATGATTGAGCCCCACTTAGGCCAAAAGCCTAAGCTTGGGGGAGGTATACCGACATCACACTCATATATATATATATATGAACAATATTTCGTACAGGAGCATGGGCACCATGGAGCATCTGTTAATTTACCTATATATATATCGTATTCAGTCGGTTCTTTGTACATTCATATTTTCTGTTTCTCTCTCTTTCTTTTGTTGTCGCTGTTTTGTTTTCGCTTTCCAAAACACAAAAAGACCAAAAATATTTCGGTTGTTTTTCTCTATTTGTTTCTTTAGTTGGTTAGCTTTATCCTTTAGTTGCAGTCTAATATTCGAAAAACCCCCAAAATATTTTGCTTTGTTTGCTTGTGCTTTAATTGAAAAACCCAAAATATTTGTTCTTCTTCTTTTGTTTTGTAAAGTTTGCTGCAGAGTTCAACAGTCGTCTGTGGTTCCTTTGGAGCTTGGTTTTCATTATATATTATTCGAGCCACAAGTGAAGAGCAATAATGACGATCTATGAGAATTCAAGTTGTGGTGAGAGGCTGGTATGAACTCTGTTTGCTTTCATTTTTGTAGATATACCATCCATGTGAGAATGCTTAGTTTGTTCGTATAAGATATATGTGATTTAATGGTTGCTTAATAGTTCGTGCTATCTCATGTTTTGTTCCAATTTATTAATAATAAATGACCTGTCGTATAAATATTTTTTCGCATTGTTCTATTCGTAGAAGGGTATGACATTGTGGTAGCCTCCTCTGACTGTTTCGTTTGAATCGACTTGGCACATGCTCACGCATGCTAAGATTGAAAAGAAAAAGTCAATAAGACTCGATGATTTATTTTGCCTCAGAGTTCTAGTATCAATTTTATGCCTCGTTTAATTTTACTTTGTCGCAAAGATGATTATGGTAATTATTCCTCTCTTGATTGTCGCTTCCCAGTCTATTGCTAGCCTTCACTTGCACTGAGTATGAGCTCTACTCGTGCCTCCAAATCCCTGAAAACCAAGTTATGCCACAGAGTCCACTATAAACTCCCATGTGGTATTTAACTGCCACTCCAAAGTAAATTGCTCATGTGCTACCTTTAAAACTTTCAAAATTACTCCTGTTTTGTGTTCTTGTTTTTTGCTCATGAGGACGTAAATAGAGAATCTTCATCTTACTTGTTGATTGGATTTCACACCTTGTACTAGTGGCTTCATCCGCTTATCCAATTGATAGAAGAGCTGGCAGCGGGGTGCCCAGCCCCAAATTAATGCAAACAAATTCTCTTCACTATTTTTCCCCCTGATTTATCAGTCAAAGCATAATTGTGTAAAGAAAAGAGAAAGAGGGATGACCTTCTACCCAGATGCGTCCTTCATATGGGAGACGCTCTTGTGAAATCTAGTTGGCTTGTGACGTATTGTATTTTCTTTTTACCATTCGTTGACACTCCTCCATGGTATGTGATTGTTGGTAGGCACCCGAGGATTCGGTTAGCCATGGTTTGTGTAAGATGGATGGGAGGACTGTCAAACTTTTAATACCTTTGTTTAATAAAATAAAAGCTCTAGCACATGAGTGATCCCTGCTTCCCTCCGCGAAGGGTCTTTCTTTTAATTTTATGTTGAGTCTCCACCATATTCTTTGAGCACTTTTTTGAGAGCATAATTGTCATTCTTAGTGTGATGTGTTTGTCCCAAAGCACGGTTGATTGTGATATAATCTTGATACTTGCATCTTTTGATATCTTTATTTCTAGTATTCCCTTGAACTTCAAAGGTGCCCTGACATTTATGTTTTGCCCCACACTTAAGGCCAAGCGAGATACCACTTTATTAGATCCTATTATGAATACTTCAATCTTGCAAATAGTTATGCTTCATATTGTTTATTATTAATATGTTGTTATCTCTTCATGGTTTGCATAGCTATTAAGTGACAATATCTTGCATGTATCTTATCATGAGCATAATTAAGTATTTGATCATATAGTGACTATATTTACATCAAATGAAGCAAATGTGTTCGTAAAAGTTCTTTTATCGCACTTAGTTGTTAACTAAATTTCTTGAGGACAAGCAATAGTCTAAGCTTGGGGGAGTTGATACGTCAAAAACCTATCTACTTTTCCGAACACTTTGCTGATGTTGTCCCTCTAAACTTGTGTGTTTTGAATGCAACTAACACGGACTAACGTTGTTTTCAGCAGAATTTCTTTGGTGTCTCGTTTTTGCGTAGAAAATCATCTTTTAGAAAAATACCCGGAAACGAAGGAAAAGTCCATATTTGACCCGAAGACTCCCGGAGCCAGAAGATGAGTTGGAGAGGGGCAAGGGGGTTCCCTCACCCCCCTCGGACCCCCTTTCGACTATATATGCCCCGAAACCTAAAAACCCGAGGGGGTTCGATCGTTTTCCAGAAAGAAGTCCGTAGCGCCGCCGCCATCGTGAATCCTTTTTCAGGGTTCAGAAACTCCGTTCTGGCACCCTGCTGGGAAGGGGAATTGGATGAGATCATCGCCATCGTCATCACCAACACCTCTCCATCGACCGTCCATCTTTCCCCCATCCATGTTTGAGTAATTCCCCCGCTGTAGGCTGAAGGGGATGGTAGGGATTGGATGAGATTGCTCATGTAATAATGCCGTTATTGTTAGGGCATAGTGCCTAGTATCCTATATTAGTGCTATTGACACTGTTGCAACTTGTTATGCTTAATGCTTGTCACTTTGGGCCCGAGTGCCATAATCTCAGATCTGAACATGTTATTGTATCACGATGATAATTATTGTTTCTTGATCATACTTGCAAGTTGTTTACGCATATCGTTGTCCGAAACCTGAGGCCCCAAAGTGACAGATATTGGGACAACCGGAGGGGATGGCTGTGATGTGAGGCTCACATGTGTTCACGGAGTGTTAATGCTAGGCTCCGGTGTTCAATTAAAAGGAACATCTTAATTACCCGTAGTTCCCTTGAGGCCCCGCTGAAAACGGGCTGGTAGGATAAAAGATGTTGTGCAAATTCTCATCGCGAGCACGTACGACTATTTACAGAACACATGCCTATGGTTACTTAGTTCTTGGATGCTTTATCTTATTTATCTGCGATGCCCATGTCTTGATTATTGTATGAACTATCTTATCCATGCAACACCCGTTCATCTATCCCTATGCCTACAGTATTTAATCCCTCTTTTTACTTCAAACACCATTGTTGTTGTTTTCATTTCACTGCTGCTATTATTTTACTATTGCTGCTACTATAAAACTATTACTACTGATAAACCACTGCGAACAAGTCCACTTTTAGGTGCAGGTGAATTGACAACTCAGTTGTTAAGGCTCACAAATATTCTTTGGCTCCCCTTGTGTCGAATCAATAAATTTGGGTTTTACTTCCCTCGAAGACTGTTGCAATCCCCTATACTTGTCGGTTATCACCGTCCGTCCGAGCCTCCAATATATAGGCGTGATAGAGTAGGAGAACGGTCAGCTCACAAAATCAATTGGCGTTTACTACAACCGTTACCACGAGCTGTTACCAAAATGAATGTGACAATTACACGCGGCAATCAATATTGGCGCGTTTGTTGACTCTCCGTTTCCGACTGCCAAAATAAAGGCACCGGCTCAGCTCATTCCCTCAACCCGCGGCGCTGCACGGCGGGACGTGGCGAGGGGGGGCGGCGGAGGAGGAGGAGCGCGCGTGTGGACCACCTCCACAACTCCTCTCTCTTCATACCAACTCATACTAGTGGGGGAGAGAGCTCAACTTATAAAATGGTGCAAGACTCTCCCAACTAGCAATATGGGACTAAACTCCCACCACTTGCTATGGCAGCTTGGGCCTTAGGGATTAAATGGAAATTGACTAGTGGGACTAAAGCACTCCAAATTTCAGCAGGCCATGACCTCCTTGCTCATGCTTATCTCTTGGGAGGTGCGGAAGGAGCGCAATGCGAGAGTCTTCCGCGTCTCCGGTGGCTGTGGTCATTTCTAGAGTAGAAAAGGAGCCGATGTTTTGGTGTTTGGCCGGGGCTAAGTTTTTGTGTAAAGTACTGTCGGGAAAGAAGTTCCCCCCTTTTGTTGAAAGTCGCATGCATACTAAAACTCCTTATTTAATGAAAATGATAAATCTTTTGTCTTGTTTAAAGAAAAGGGCGGACCTTGTGTAGCTATGTGGGTTTATACTGCTATTTTCTACAGTAGTTTAGACTTCTGGCATTGTCTATGATGTACATAATGTTCTGTGAGACAGCGCTTGCTTATTTTAGACTGCTCGAGGTCAATTTGTAAGGTTTGTAGGTGTAGCACATGCATTGTTGCAGTGTAATTACTGCCGGAAGAATGCTACAGTAATACACTAGCTAGTACTCCCTCCGTTCATAAATAGATTTTTTTTTTGAAAAAGGGAAATGTATATTAATACCGCGGAGATACAAATTACACCCGGCCTATGCAACAACGCAATAACCATAGCCATTACGGATGCACGCAACCAAAATACAATAACAAGAAGAACTAAAAAGAAAAGTCCCACTACAGAGTTACAGTCCTTGCAGCAGCCGCACAACCACCACCTAAGCAACAACTGATGTCCAGCTCTTCGAAAACAACGTCTTCAAGAAGAACGGTGTCAGGCACAACCAATTAAGGCCAGACCCTGGGTTTCACCCTGAAGAGAATCCTCGCTCTCAAAACAATGTCTCCAACAAGACCAGTGTCAGTCACAACCAATTAAGGTCAGACCTTGGGCTTTCACCCTGAAAGGTAGGACTTTGGACTTCACGCATGCTGTCGCCCCCTCTTACATACCGCTGCCACGAATCTTGTAACTCCAAGCCAGTTCCCCATCGATGCAAAGACTCCGAACACCATTGCTAGTCTTCCAATCTCACCTTCGATGACCGTGCATTGCGACCGAATTCCACCGATCCAGCACTCTCCAGGCATCGCCCATGGGAGTTCGCCGGCGGAGCCTTCCGGGTCGACACCCGGCTTGATCAAAGAGGACCTACATCAGGCAGATCTTCGTCCTCGCGGGATGGGAAACCCTAGGACCACCTCCTTTATTCTGGTGTCTCGCAGCTCCGACGCTGCCGAACAACTCCCAACAGTACCGGATACGAAGAAGGCCAGATCTCCTGGAACTTCTGCATCCACCACCGCCGGGAGCCCTGCCGCTGCTAGTCCCTAGCACCACCGCCTCCCGCCGGTAGGACAGAGAAGGCTATAAATGACTTCCATTTGTCCTATAGTGGATGTATGTAGACATGTTTTAGTGTAAGATGTTTTAGCTCCCTCCGTTGCTAAATGTAAGATGTTTTAGCTCTTTACCACATTCACATATGTATACATGTATCTAGACAACTTTTAGTGTATATGTTCACTCATATTAGTACGCATCTAGACAACATGAGAAATAGCTAAAACATCTTATATTTAGGAACGGAGGGAGTAATTACCGATGGCGATTTAACTGCTACAGTTTGGCCTATGTCTAGTGTGCTTGGAGTGTATGTCTACCTTGCCAGACCTTGGTGCATATACATAGTTGTATGTCTTGAGCAATAGGCCAATGCGGGACCTTGGTGGATATACATAGTTGTATGTCTTGAGCAATAGGCCAATGCCGGTTTTGGTATCTTTGTACGAATGGACTAGATCGTAATATGGCGCGCGTTGCCGCGTTCGTCCATTTTAAAAATATAATGTAAGAGATTTAGTATACACATAAACGAAGTATGAAAAGTATGAGATCACTTCTGAAATATTAGGAAAAATGATAATAGTAATCAATTGGACAACTGCTAAGAACGCCAGCTATCATGTGCTTTAGTAGTTTAAAAAGTTAAAACAGCAACGTCACAGCCATTATCGGCCATGTCAAGAATGAGATAGTAGAAACACGGATTATTCTATGGGATTAGACACGGTGACAAGTGCTTATGATATCACAACACAAACACAAACCACCCAACACAAAGAGAACTATTCTGGCCGAAGTTAGAGCATCTCCAGCCGTTTTCCCCCGAGCCCACCCGGCGAAACCGCTTGGCAGCCTCAACAGGCGAACATTTCGGCCTGGGGGGCTAACGTTTCCAGTCACACCCCCAAGTTTCGGCAAACAAGCGGAAAAAAATAAGACGAATTCAAACAACTCCTTCCCGCTTCAAAAAAGGTCAGGTTCGGCGATCAACATGCTAGAGTGCGGCGATCAACATGTCACAGTTCGGCGATCAACGGGATGGAAAAATCACGTCATAGCACG
This sequence comes from Alopecurus myosuroides, assembly GCA_028641055.1. Taxonomy (NCBI): domain Eukaryota; kingdom Viridiplantae; phylum Streptophyta; class Magnoliopsida; order Poales; family Poaceae; genus Alopecurus; species Alopecurus myosuroides. Next base: position 204,270,706 of record CM054059.1, read on the forward strand.
GCGACAAGGTCCGGCGACGAGTATCAGGCGACTGGCTCCTCGGGCGAAGCAGCGGACTCGGGCGCGGAGGCATCCCCGTTCTCGGGTGCGGCGGGGTCCCCGGTCTCGGGCGCAGCGGTGTCGTCCGGCGCGGTGGTGCTGCCCATTGTTGTTGTCATCTGGTTGAGGATGGCCGAGCGCTCCGCCATGTACCATGACTTCACTTGCGAGTCCATCGCCGCCGTGTCAGCGCCGACCAGAAAGGCCAGGTCCGTGTTCCGCTTCTTCGTCGCGACGTTCGTCTTGAGGAGCACCAGCTTGGCCGTCTGCTTCTCCGCGTCGGAGATGCATAGGTTGATCGACGCTTGCAAGCGCTCTGCTGCGGGCGCCGAGTCCCTCGCCTCCTTGCCCTTCTTGTTGCCGATCGGGCGATCCTCCGCGGCGTCCAGTTTGCCGACCGTCGTATCCATCTCCTGCGAGTCGACCTGCGTGAAGAACCCGGGAGACGAGGCGGCGGCCGCCAAGCTGGAGGCGATGATGTCGTCCATCTCGGCCTCTGTGGCGCTGAACTGCGGCGCCGAACTTGAGCTGCCACCAAAGGCGAGAGGACCATGGCGTAGAACTTGAGCGTGGAGGGATGGGGAGTGGGCTTACGAGGCCGGGGAGTAGTCGTAGGGAACGTTGAGGTTGGCGGCGAAGACGGGCGCGGATGGGGCGCGTGGCAGCGGGCAGTTGTGCTGGAAGGTGGTGTTGGGGTTGAAGGCGCCGAGAGGGTCACTGTCGACGTAGTCCAGCGACGGGGAGTACCTCCACACCTGCAGCGAGAAGCCGGCCGCCGGAGATGCGACGCTCGGCTGGCTTCCCCATGCCCCGTGCATGTACGAGCTTGACACTGATTGGGCGGGCTGGGCGGGCTGCTGGGGGAGTGGGGGCGTAGGCTGGCGAGCTGCCGCATTCCTCACCATGACGACGCGACACTCCTCCTCTTCCGCCGACGTTGTGTCCCTGATCTTCTTGGCCAAGGCCCTGTGCCGTTTGTCGTCGGAGACGGTCGTCCTGCGATCCAGGTCGGCTTTTCACTCGGCGTTCGTCGTGTCGGGCGGCCTCGGCAACGGCCTCCTCGTCCTCCTCGCCTTCGGTTGCTCATCCTCTTCGGCGGCACATGGCTGTTTGTATTTTTTTTGGCGGCATGGCGGGCGCTGGAGATCTATGGAGGGAAGGAAGGGCGAGAGCTGGGCGGGTGAGGAGGTAGTTGGGCGCGATGGAGGGAAAACATGGGGAAAATGGCGCGAAAGCTGGCCACACCCGCCGATAGGACAGACCCACGCGTGGTTTCGTTTCATCTGGAACCCTCAAGAGCCCCCCAGCGCCCTAGGTTCAGCCTGGGTTCGCCGGGCGCTAATTTGGCCCGAACCGGCGTTATCGCACGTTCTGAGGGCGCGACTAGGCGAAAATCAGCGTACCGGCGCAAAAGAAGCGGTCCCGGGGGGCTCATTGGGGGACGGCTGGAGATGCTCTTAGAGTACACAAGTTAAAGCCTCTCACCCTTGCATCTCTACCTTCAGGAACTCCTAGGTGGCGATGTCCCTTGTGGCAGTCAAAGCCGTGAAGTAGGGCGGCAATTTCTTTCAGCTTCATTGTGCCAGCATTACAACATGCCTCGTAGAAAGTAGGATGATATACTTTTTTTTGAAACGAGGCAAAAACTTTGTCTTTTATATTCATATAGAAGAAACAAACAGAAAAGACGAGGCACAAAAATAAAAAAGGTACAACTCGAGTCGACGACCATGTCGCCCTAGCAGCCATAGTGGACACTACCACGGCGGAGGCAAGATCACTCAAGACCAAAACCGGAGCCGCCGCTCCGACATCCACGTCGGCCCCAAGGCCATGCCCCAAAACTAGCTGACGACTATGTCACCCAAGCAACTATAGCCGACACTAAACACGGCGAAGGCAACCTCAATGCAAGAAGCTATCCGAAGCCGCCGCTCCGACATCCACGCCCGCCCCAAGGCTGCGCCCCTAAACTAGCCGACGACCATGCTTCCCTAGCAACCAAAGTCAACACTACACACGGCGGAGAAAAACTCAACGCAAGTCTTCCGGAGCTGCTGCTCCGACATCCACGCTGGCCCCAGGGCCACACACCACCTAGCCGGTGACGAATAGTTGCCGCCGCCAACCATCATCACCCCACAACTCCCTCTGGCTAGTGGAACATCCAAGGCGAGGCCCCAAGAGGCAAAGCATCACAAGAGCACGAACCTCGCTCAATCCCGTGCCCCGGAGAAACCAGCATGGAGATGAAGGGGTCGTTGCATAGAAAACAAAAACTTTCCTACGCGAGAGACACCCGAAAGGCCAAGATCTAATCTAGGAGATGAAAGCAACAAGCATAGAGAGAGTCTTAAGAAGAACATACCCTCGAAGACACAAAGCGTTACAAGATCAAATCTCGTTGTTGGCGTAGTCGTACTCACACTGATCCCGAGAGCGAGAAGATGTGCACTGCAATCCGGCGGTGCCTCCGTGCTCGGTCACACGTACGGTTGATGACGACCTCCGTTCCCTCAATCCAGCGGGGCGCGGAAGTAGAGGATCCCTCGGAAACCAGCAGCACGACAGTGTGGTGTGGTGGAGAAAACTTCATTCAGGGCCTCGCCAAGCGCATGAACATGAGGTGGATCAGCGGGAGGATGGAGATGGAGATGACACCAAGTGTGTGAGGGAGAGGGATCTCATGCCCTCTATTTATAGGAGGCGAGGCAACCACGAAATTTTGGTGCCTCCACCTCTCCCCTCATCATGTGGGTGGAGTCTCCACTCAACCCACTCATTCTCTCATCAATTCCCACTCAAAATTCCAAGGGTTTTCTTTAATAAATAAATAAAATAATTTTATTTCTTTATTCTAATATTTGTTAATCCTATTAACAAACATTAACACTTACCCCTTGAACTATTTGTTAATCAAACATTAACATATACCACCTTGAACTATTTCAATATTCTCCGAAACAATTCCGGTGACTATTTTAATATTCCCCGAAACAATTCCGGTGTTGTCCAAACTTTTCTCCGATATTCCGTATCCTCTCAAATGCGTCATCGAACCTTAAGTGTGTCACCCTACGGTTCGCGAATAACATAGACATGATCGAGACTCCTCTCCGATCAATAATCAACAACGGGATCTGGAGATCCGTGATGACTCCTATGTATTCAACGATGACTCTCGTGATCGTGTGAACCATCAACGTCGTGACTATTCCCTTTGTCTCGCGATATTTTACTTGTCCGAGATTCGATCATTGGTATCAACCATACCTTGTTCGATCTTGTTACCGACAAGTACTCTTTTTTCGTTTCCGTGATATGACATCCTGGTGACCTAGTCACGTGCTTGCAAGCGATGTCGATGTGATATCACCGAGAGGGCCCAGAGTATATCTCTCCGTCATTTGGATGGACAAATCCCACTCTTGATCTATGAGACTCAACTAACACTTTCCGAATACCTAACGGCACCTTTATAGTCTCCCTGTTACGGTGTGACGTTTGATGACATCAAAGCACCCTTCCGGTATCAGTGATTGACATGATCTCATGGTCTAAGGAATAAGTTACTTCGTATGTTTGATATAACAATGTAAACTTAATGACTTGATCGCATTGCTATATTCACTTTGGGTATATGTTCATCACACCATTCTTCTAATGACATGACCCCGTTATTAACAACATCCAATGTTCATGATCAGGAAACCTTGATCATCTATTAATCAACGAGCTAGTTAAAAGAGAGGCTTTACTAGGAACCATTGTTTGTTTATTAAACACACATGTATCAACGTTTCCGGTTGATACAATTCTAGCATGAGAAATAAACATTCATCATAAACAAGGAATAATATAATAACCACTTTATTATTGCCTCTCGGGCATATTCCCTTCAGCCTCCCACTTGCACTAGAGTCAGTAATCTAGTTTGTAAGCACTTAACACATATGGCGTTCCAGTGTTATTACCATGCTTCGCATGTGGTAAACATCATCAAAAAGATCTGAACTGTTCAGGTCCTATTTATTTGCATGTTCTTTGCATCTACACGCCTCACTCATTCTCTAATGAGATGGCTTTGCAGCTTTGTATATATATGGTCAATCGGTGAAACCTTAATTCCTCAGCTTAAACCGATGTCACTAACATTGTGAAAATGTAGCTTCATAGTGTTAGCATTCTTGGAAATTCACCAAGTTCAATAAAGAAATCCTTGACAAAAAATACGATTATAAACAGTTGTCAACACAACGATATACTTTAGCCTTTTGTTGTAGTATGTGTCGCAATATTTTAATTTTGAAACTCTTTTAAATCCAGCATGGAACTTTCTTCCAGCCTATTGTGCTACCCTTCATCACGTATTTTAATTGAGATAAAATTATTTGAATAAATGACAAGACTATTAGTGTAACATATTACATCTAATATTTTTTCATTACTACATAGGAAAACATATCCTTAGCATTTCTAAAATGACACAAGGATCTCTCCCACTGTTGTCTAATCATCATATGAATTATCCTGCTATAACATATTATAGCATAGGACTCATCTGGTTGTGTACATAGCATGGAAGCATGACTTAGAAATCTCAATTTCAATGATGCTCATCATGTGTCAAAACACTTGAATCTTTCTCAATTATTCTCCATGTGACAAGCACTCCTTCTTGTCATTTCGATATTGACTTACTTCAATATTTCATCTATGTAATTTGGCTTCAATCATATCAGGCGCTTTAATCCATCTTTTATAGATATCGATGCCCAATATCTTTTAAGCCTTTTATCAATATGAAAATCTTAACCGTGTTAATTTAAAATATATATTTTCCAATCAACCATATGTCATCTACATAAAGTATTGGAAATATGTCATAGTGCTCCCACTTAATTTCTTGTAACTCTACAAGTATCTTTATCGTTCATGATGGAATCAAACTCTTTTGATAACTTCATTAAGGTAAAGATTTCAACTTCGTTATGCTCACTTCAACCATTGAAGTGTGCATACCTTTCTAGCAACCTTTTGAATTTTACAAAACTCTCAAACTGTGTCAAGTACACATCCTCGATCAAACTTCCTCGAGAGGGGAGTTGGTTTTGTTATTCAACTGCCATATCATAATATGTAACTTTTGCTAGAACTATCCGCAAAGACTAAAACATCACTACGGAAGATCAAAATCTTGTAGTAGTCAACTCTTTAAACTTCTTTGAAAACAACTTTTCGATAAGTACAACTTTCAAAGGATGTAAAAATCCATGTCTTTGTCGCTATATAGACCCTTTTGCTATCGTTAGGCATCATACCTATCGAAAGGACTACCAAGTCACATACTTGATATTCATACAAGGATACTATGGCGGATATAATTACTCATGGTCAAATTTTACGACGTCAGGGCCCATCATTTGCTTCCTTTATAAGGTCCAGGTCCTTCTGTTGTCAAAAAAACACTTTACTCTTAAACCACAAGTTGGTCTAAGTACAAAGTTTTAGGACTTTTGTGGTTCAGTACGCAAACTCATCTGAAGTATCTACAACATGTAGTGTCTTCTACTTTGTCAAAATAGCAAACCACGGAACAACTTCGAGTGCTGCGCTACTCTTGCATGATAACAAAGATTCTCTAATCTTGTTGAGTTTGTACTGTGCCCCCACTCACTTGTTTCGCAAGAACTACTTTCTCGAGAAATCAACCCTTTCTGACAAACATCATTTGTCTTTTGGTTCGGTGATAGAAGAAATACCCAATATTTTATTTGGGATAACCTTATAAACATATATTTATCCTATTTTGGTTGTAAACATTTGACACATGCTATGCATACCAAAACTTAAGAAAAAGACAATTCGGGTCATTACCCAAACCATATCTTATATGGTGTCAATTTCAACGGATCATGATGGTGCTCTTTTCAGTGTAAAAGCGGTTATCTCTAATGTATAAACTACAAAATTATAATGGCATCTTTATTAATCTTACCATGTCCAACAAGGTTTGATTTTGTCTTTCGAATACTCCAAACTAATGTGGGGTATTGAGAAGTATAAGTTGTAGAACAATTCTGCAACTCCTCAGATGTTCTGCTAAACTTGTAACTCAAACTTTATCCTTTATGATCCAATCATAAATACTTGATTATCTTGTCACAATGATTTTTTACTTCATACTAATAATAATTTGAACCAATTCAAAATTTTCAAACTCCATTCTCTTTAAATAGATATACCCATATATCTACTCAAATCCAACGGAATTTTATGAAGGAAAAATTAATCCACCATACATGACTATACATAATGTACTATATACATCAACATGTACAATCTCCATTCAATCAGTCGTCCATTCTACTTTGGCCTATGAACGGAATTCTAGTCATCTTTTGGAAGAGGTCTAACAAGCGTCAATTTATTCAAAACAAAATGGCTCCGGAAGTCCATCAATATGGATTTCCTTTATGTTTTCCTTTCCGATATGAACTAAAATGGTGGTGTCACAATTTAAGTGAAACTCTTTTACGTCTTGCAACGTTTAGCATTTAGTCTTATAGATGTTTACTTTACCAACATGATTTATATTAACATATCCATCAATTATGGAATATGGTCGTAGTTTGAACAATCTCATTTGTGAAGGGAATATGCCCGAGAGGCAATAATAAAATGGTTATTATCTTATTCCTTGTTTATGATGAATGTTTATTTCTCATGCTAGAATTGTATTAACCGGAAACGTTGATACATGTGTGCTTAATAAACAAACAATGGTTCCTAGTAAAGCCTCTCTTTTAACTAGCTCGTTGATTAATAGATGATCAAGGTTTCCTGATCATCAACATTGGATGTTATTAATAACGGGGTCATGTCATTAGAAGAATGATGTGATGAACATATACCCAAAGATAATATAGCAATGCGATCAAGTCATTTAGTTTACATTGTTATATCAAACATACGAAGTAACTTATTCCTTAGACCATGAGATCATGTCAATCACTGATACCGGAAGAGTGCTTTGATGGCATCAAACGTCACACCGTACCAGGGTGACTATAAAGGTGTCGTTAAGTATTCGTAAAGTATTAGTTGAGGATCATGGATCAAGAGTGGGATTTGTCCATCCAAATGACGGAGAGATATACTCTGGGCCCTCTCGGTGATATCACATCGAAACCGCTTGCAAGCACGTGATATGATCACAAAGGATGTTATATCACGGGAACGAGAAAAGAGTACTTGTCGGTAACGAGATTGAACAAGGTATGGTTGATACCAATGATCGAATCTCGGACAAGTAAAATATCGCGAGACAAAGGGAATAGTTCACGGCGTTGTTGGTTCACACGATCACGAGAGTCATCGTTGAATATATAGGAGTCATCACGGATCTCCAGATCCCGCTGTTGATTATTGATCGGAGAGGAGTCTCGATCATGTCTATCTTATTCGCGAACCGTAGGGTGACACACTTAAGGTTCGATGACGCATTTGAGAGGATACGGAATATCGGAGAAAAGTTTGGACAGCACCGAAATTGTTTCGAGTAATTTTGAAATAGTTCAAGGGGATTCTTATCAAATGGTTGTTAATATATTTAACAACTAACTCAAGGGGTTATATGTTAATGTTTGTTAATGGAATTAACAAATATTAAAATAAAGAAATAAAATTGTTTTATTTATTTATTAAAGAAAACCCTTGGGATTTTGAGTGGGAATTCATGGAAGAATGAGTGGGTTGAGTGGAGACTCCACTCACATGATGAGGGAGAGGTGGAGGCAGCCAAAAATTCGTGGCTGCCATCCCCTCCTATAAAAGGAGGGGTGAGAGCTCCCTCTCCCACTACACACACTTGTGTCATCTCTTCCTCCCTCCTGCCGCTGCTCCACCACTTGTTCGTGCGCTTGGCGAAGCCCTGAGCAATGTTTTTCTCCACCACACCACGCCGTCGTGCTGCTGGAGTTCCGAGGGATCCTCTACTTCCGCGCCCCGCTGGAACGAGGGAACGGAGGTCGTCATCAACCGTACGTGTGACCGATCACGGATGCACCGCCGGATTGCGGTGCCATCTTCTCGCTATCGGGATCGGTGTGAGTACGACTACGCCAACAACGAGATTTGATCTCGTACCACTTTGAGTCTTCGAGGGTATGTGTTCTCCTTAACCCTCTTGTTGCCTGTTGCACTTCGTCTCCTAGATTAGATCTTGGCCTTTCGGGTATCTCTCGCGTAGGAAAATTTTTGTTTTCTATGCTACGTTCCCCTTCAGTGGTATCAGAGCCGGATCTATGCGTAGATGTTTTGTACGGGTAGAACACATAGGTGTATGTGGGCGTTGATGATCATGTTATTACCTCCTTGACTATTTTATGATCTTAGTGGCATAGTGGGATGAAGCGGCCTGGACTAACCTTACATGTCCACGTACATGAGACTTGTTCCACAACTGACATGCAACTTGTATTGCATAAGTGGCTTGCGGGTGTGTGTTTCTCCTACTATAGTTAAGATCCAATCTATGAAGGGTTGTTAAAAATGTGTTTATCAACGTTGTGGTTGATGTTCGTAGGTATGAACGGTTCTATCCTCGAAAGCCCTAAGCCACGTAAAATATGCAAAAATAAATTAGAAGCGTCTAACTAGTTTTTGCTGGGCATGTGAATTGATATGGTCAATATTACAAATTTGATTATGAGATGATCTATTTTGTAAATTATTGATATACCGGAAGGTATCCATATGGTTGTCTTCTTATTGATGGACAATCAAGTTTGGGGTACCGTGGTACTTGGTACCACGCCGGTGGAATGATTGAGATCATACCATAATGCACATGATGGAGATCAAGTGCAAGAAGGACCATATCACATCACGTTATCCTTTCATGTGATGTTTGTGATGTTAATCCTTTTTATGCATCTTGTGTTGCTTAGATAACGATGTTAGCATTATAAGATGATCCCTCTCACTTAATATCAAGATAATAATGTGTTCTTCCTTAAGTATGCACCGTTAAGAAAGTTCGTCGTTTCGAGACACCACGTGATGATCGGGTGTGATAGACTCAACGTTCGCATACAACGGGTGTTTTCAAGCCTAGCATGTACAGACATGGCCTTGAAACACACGCAATACTACGGTTCTACTTGGCGAGCCTAGCATGTACAGACATGGCCTCGGAACACGTAACCGAAAGGTAAAGCATGAGTCATATGGATGATATGATGAACATGTCAATGTTCGCCTTTGAAGCTACATCATCTCACGTGATGATCGGTTTTGGTGTAGTGAATTTGGTTCGTGTAATCACTAAAGACGACTAAGAGGGATGTTGTTTTTGAGTGGGAGTTCATGGCTTAATTTGAATTAACTTGAACTTATTTATCATGAACAACAAATCAAAGTGAATTTGCACAACTTGTAGTAGTCATTGGCATCCTCATAACTATCTTACACTTAGATTGTTAATTGAGATATAACTGTTATGATCTGGTAAATACCATTTAAGATTGGTACCGTATTAGTGAAATTTAAAATTGAGTCCTATCGTAAATTTTTGGTATTTCCTACCTAGCTCCATGTGGTTAATGATTGATTAATCTAGAGAGCAAATAATTCCTACTTAGAATCCAGAGTCATGGTTGCTTCCGTATTACTTTATCTTCAAAAGAATGTTTTGTTGATCAAGGTGATTTAGGGACTGAAAAGAGTTGTTTTCAGAAACAATCAAGTGAAAGATATATTGATATCTAGAAACTTATTTGTGGCAACATGACTGATTATAATTTAGCGTGACAATGTTTGCTTATATTATCTGAATATATGCAATGATTGAAGACGCTAGGCGTTTGAATATTCCAAGAAATTGGATGCTAAAAATTATCCTCTAAATTCCTTCCTTCGAGCTATAATAGCTTAATCATAAAATTGTTATGATGGGATGGATTATAAGTATGGGTAAAGTAGTTTACCTTACTTGGAAAATGCTAAGAGTGGAATCTAGAAGAATGCTATTAATATGGTGATATTGGTAGAACAATCAAACTCAAAGTATGACTCAATGGGTGATAGTATATGACTAACACGCCAAAGAAAATGAGCTAATAAGACTAGCATTGTTTGATGTTGAATGATTCTTCTATAAAGGAAAGGGAATATTGAAAATAGAATTACAAATAGATATATGGCAGAAAAGAAGATAACTGGAAAAGTCCAGCTCAGGAGTATATACTTGATATACAAGATATAGATGTATTACTAGTTAACAAAGTATTTTTGGTATTTTGATACCACATTGGTTGGTATGAGTTGTCATACAAAGCAACGCAATGAAAGAAATACAAGGGCCTAAAAGGAACTAGTAATAGATGTGGAATCGATTATGACAAGAACATAAATAAAGTGTTATTGTGTTCATTGTCGTATCGAACCAACCAGTCAAGATTTATTTGAAGAACTTAATAATTTGTTATTTTGTTCTAGTCTTTTGTGAGAACAAATGAGATTGTTCAAACTATGATCATATTCCATAATTGATGGATATGTTAATATAAATCATGTTGGTAAAGTAAACATCTATAAGACTAAATGCTAAACGTTGCAAGACGTTGAAGAGTTTCACTTAAATTGTGACACCACCATTTTAGTTCATATCGGAAAGGAAAACATGAAGGAACTCCATATTGATGGACTTCCGGAGTCATTTTATTGACGCTTGTGAGACCTCTTCCAAAAGATGACTAGAATTCCGTTCTTAGGCCAAAGTAGAATGGACGACTAATTTAGTGGAGATTATACATATTGATGTATATAGTCCATTATGTGTAGTCATGTATGGTGGATTAATTTTTCCTTCATAAAATTCTGTCGATGATTTAAGTAGATATGTGAGTATATCTATTTAAAGGGAACAGAGTTTGACATTTTGAATTGGTTCAAAAGGTTGTTAATATGAAGTTAAAATCAATGTAACAAGATAATCAAGTTTTTATGATTGGATCATAAAGGATAAAGTTTGAGTTACAAGTTTAGCAAAACATCTGAGAAGTTGCAAAATTGTTCTACAACTTATACTTCTCGAATACCCCACATTAGATTGGAGTATTCAAAAGACAAAATCAAACCCTGTTTGACATGGTAAGATTAATAAAATTTCCATTATATGTTTGTAGTTTATACATTAAGGACAACCGCTTTTACACTGAAAATAGCACCATCATGATCCGTTGAAATTGACAACATATAAGATATGGTTTGGGTAATGACCTGAATTGTCATTTTTCTTAAGTTTTGGTATGCATAGCATGTGTAAAATGTTTACAACCAAAATAGGATAAATATATGTTTATAAGGTTATCCCAAATAAAACATTGGGTATTTATCCTATCACCGAACCAAAAGACAAATGTTGTTTGTCAGAAAGGGTTGATTTCTCGAGAAAGTAGTTCTTGCGAAACAAGTGAGTGGGAGCACGGTACAAACTCAACAAGATTACAGAATCTCCGTTATCATGTCAAGAGTAGCGCAGCACTGGAAGTTGTTCCGGGGTTTACTATTTTGACTAAGTAGAAGACACTACAAATGTTGTAGATACTTCAAATGAGTTTGCGAACTGTAGCAGAAAAGTCCAAAAACTTTGTACTTTGAACAACTTGTGGTTTAAGTATAAAGTGTTGTTTTGACAACAAAGGACCTGGACCTTATAAAGGAAGCAAATGATGGGCACTGACTTCGTAAAATTGACTATGAGTCATTATATCCGCCATAGTATCCTTGTATGAATATCAAGTATGTGACTTGGTAGTCCTTTCAATAGGAATGATGCCTAACGATAGCAAAAGGGTCTATATAGCGACAAAGACATGGATACTTATCGAAAAGTTGTTTTCGACGAAGTTCAAAGAGTTCACTACTACAAGATTTTGATCTTCCGTAGTGATGCTTAGTCTTTGCAGATAGTTCTAGCAAAGTTACATATTATGATATGGATGTTGAATAACAAAACCAATTCTCCTCTCGAGGAAGTTTGTTCAAGGATGTGTACTTGACACAGTCTGAGAGTTTTGTAAAATTCAAAAGGTTGCTAGAAAGGCATGCGCACTTCAATGGTTGAAGTGAGCATAACGAAGTTGAAATCTTTACCTTAATGAAGTTATCAAAAGAGTTTGATTCCATCATGAATGATAAAGATGCTTGTAGAGTTACAAGAAATTAAGTGGGAGCGTTATGACATATTTCCAATACTTTATGTAGATGACATATGGTTGATTGGAAAATATGTATTTTAAATTAACACGGTTAAGATTTCATATTGATGAAAGGCTTAGAAGATATTGGGCATCGATATCTATCAAAGATGGATTGAAGCGCCTGATATGATTGAAGCCAAATTACATAGATGAAATATTGAAGTAAGTCAATATACAATTGATAAGAAGGAGTTCTTGTCACATGGAAAATAATTGAGCAAGATTCATGTGTTTTGACACATGATGAGCATCATTGAAATTGAGATTTCTAAGTCATGTTTCCATGCTATGTACACAACCAGATGAGTCATATGCTATAAAATGTTATAGTAGGATAATTCATATGATGATTAGACAACAGTGGGAGAGATCCTTGTGTCATTTTAGAAATGCTAAGGATATGTTTTCCTATATAGTAATGACAAAATAATAGTTGTAATATGTTACACTAATAGTCTTGTCATTTATTCAAGTAATTTTATCTCAATTAAAATATGTGATGAAGGGTAGCACAATAGGATGGAAGAAAGTTCCATGCTGGATTTGAAAGAGTTTCAAAATTAAAATATTGTGACAGATACTACAACAAAGGCTAAAGTATAACGTTGTGTTGACAACTAATTATAAGCGTATTTTGTGTCAAGGAGTTCTTTATTGAACTTGGTGAATTTCCAAGAATGCTGAAACTATGAAGCTACATTTTCACAATGTTAGTAACATCAGTTTAAGCTGAGGAATTAAGGTATCACCGGAACTTGGTGAGTTTCCAAGAATGCTAACACTATGAAGCTACATTTTCACAATGTTAGTGACATCAGTTTAAGCTGAGGAATTAAGTTTTCACGAATTGACTATATATATACAAAGCCATCTCATTAGAGAATGAGTGATGCGTGTAGACGCAAAGAACATGCAAATACAATAGGACCTGAACAGTTCAGATCTTTTTGATGATGTTTACCGCATGCGAAGCATGGTAATAACACTGGTACGCCATATGTGTTAAAGTGCTTACAGACTAGATTATTGACTCTAGTGCAAGTGGGAGACTGAAGGGAATATGCCCGAGAGGCAATAATAAAATGGTTATTATCTTATTCCTTGTTTATGATGAATGTTTATTTCTCATGCTAGAATTGTATTAACCGGAAACGTTGATACATGTGTGCTTAATAAACAAACAATGGTTCCTAGTAAAGCCTCTCTTTTAACTAGCTCGTTGATTAATAGATGATCAAGGTTTCCTGATCATGAACATTGGATGTTATTAATAACGGGGTCATGTCATTAGAAGAATGATGTGATGAACATATACCCAAAGATAATATAGCAATGCGATCAAGTCATTTAGTTTACATTGTTATATCAAACATACGAAGTAACTTATTCCTTAGACCATGAGATCATGTCAATCACTGATACCGGAAGAGTGCTTTGATGGCATCAAACGTCACACCGTAACAGGGTGACTATAAAGGTGTCGTTAAGTATTCGTAAAGTATTAGTTGAGGATCATGGATCAAGAGTGGGATTTGTCCATCCAAATGACGGAGAGATATACTCTGGGCCCTCTCGGTGATATCACATCGAAACCGCTTGCAAGCACGTGATATGATCACAAAGGATGTTATATCACGGGAACGAGAAAAGAGTACTTGTCGGTAACGAGATTGAACAAGGTATGGTTGATACCAATGATCGAATCTCGGACAAGTAAAATATCGCGAGACAAAGGGAATAGTTCACGGCGTTGTTGGTTCACACGATCACGAGAGTCATCGTTGAATATATAGGAGTCATCACGGATCTCCAGATCCCGCTGTTGATTATTGATTGGAGAGGAGTCTCGATCATGTCTATCTTATTCGCGAACCGTAGGGTGACACACTTAAGGTTCGATGACGCATTTGAGAGGATACGGAATATCGGAGAAAAGTTTGGACAGCACCGAAATTGTTTCGAGTAATTTTGAAATAGTTCAAGGGGATTCTTATCAAATGGTTGTTAATAGATTTAACAACTAACTCAAGGGGTTATATGTTAATGTTTGTTAATGGAATTAACAAATATTAAAATAAAGAAATAAAATTGTTTTATTTATTTATTAAAGAAAACCCTTGGGATTTTGAGTGGGAATTCATGGAAGAATGAGTGGGTTGAGTGGAGACTCCACTCACATGATGAGGGAGAGGTGGAGGCAGCCAAAAATTCGTGGCTGCCATCCCCTCCTATAAAAGGAGGGGTGAGAGCTCCCTCTCCCACTACACACACTTGTGTCATCTCTTCCTCCCTCCTGCCGCTGCTCCACCACTTGTTCGTGCGCTTGGCGAAGCCCTGAGCAATGTTTTTCTCCACCACACCACGCCGTCGTGCTGCTGGAGTTCCGAGGGATCCTCTACTTCCGCGCCCCGCTGGAACGAGGGAACGGAGGTCGTCATCAACCGTACGTGTGACCGATCACGGATGCACCGCCGGATTGCGGTGCCATCTTCTCGCTATCGGGATCGGTGTGAGTACGACTACGCCAACAACGAGATTTGATCTCGTACCACTTTGAGTCTTCGAGGGTATGTGTTCTCCTTAACCCTCTTGTTGCCCGTTGCACTTCGTCTCCTAGATTAGATCTTGGCCTTTCGGGTATCTCTCGCGTAGGAAAATTTTTTGTTTTCTATGCTACGTTCCCCTTCAATTTGTTCTCACAAAAGACCAGAACAAAATAGAAAATTATTAAGTTCTTAAAATAAATCTTGAATGTTTGGTTCGATACGACAATGAACACAATAACACTTTATTTCTGTTCTTGTCATAATCGATTCCACATCTATTACTAGTTTCTTTTAGGCCCTTGTATTTCTTGCATTGCGTTGCTTTGTATGTGTAACATCCCAAGTATGAAAAACACCTTTAGTATGTTTGCTTTTTGTTAAATTATGTTTTGCATCATGGCATCTTAAGTTTTGCATTTGTTTTCCATCTGTTTTCCATATGAATTTCAAACCAATTTTCAAATTCTTGTTTCATACTTGTTCTGTTACAATTTTCAAATAAAAATATTCAAATAAAAACATCTATTTGTTTCCATTAAAATAGAAAGTTCAAACTATTAAATTGCTTCCTTTCAATAATTTAATTAATATCAAATTCACTCAAATTCAGTTGAAATTTCAAACAGCAACCAAGTTTAAAATTTTGAAAAACAAACAATGGCACAGTTGGGGTTTTGTAAATAACAAACTGCAAAAATTAACACCAAATTTTAAAACCCCAAAACCCCTCTCTTTTTCTCTCTTTTCTTACCTTTCCTTTTCAGCAAAAAAAAAGAGGAAGAAAAAATTAAAAGAAAACGGCTGGGGAAGGCAGACTGGGCCAGCCCAGCCCACCTAACCCCAGCGCGCGTGCAGCACGGCCCGCGCGGCCCTCTCTTCTTTCTCCGTATGGCTGGCGTCAGCTGACGCCAGCGCACACGCAGCAGAGCACCCCCCTCGCCACCTGCTCCCTCTCCTCGCCCTATATCTAGCCCCCGAGCCCCCTAAACCCTAGCCTAGCCCCCTCCTTCCTCCCTGCCGCCGCCAGCTCTCTTCCTCCTCTCCGGCGAACGTTGGGGGAGTTGGCCGATCATGGCGCCGCCGTCGACAGCAACTTAGGTGGTGCCACCGTGCAAGCCAGGGGCACGAGCAGGACCGCCACCTCTCCCTCGTCCTCATCGACAGCTGCAGCAGGACCCAGGGGCCGCTGATCCTCGACGACGAGCCCGTCACCGCCGCAGTTGTTCTGAACCTCGCCGTTGCACCGTCATCCCCGACCACGACGGCCTCAACCAGCAACACCAACCACCTCCCGGTGAGGCACCCGTCGTCCCAAGCCACTCTCCTGCCCCCCTCGTTTCCTGTTTCGCTCGCGCCGTTTCTGAAACTCCGGCAGCATCCGCCACCGTGCCGCCATGGCTGTTTTCGAGCACGACCCCGTGCGTGTTCGGACCGTCCAAGCACACGAGCACACTCCACCGTCCTCAGCACGCACGCACGCACACCCTAGCGCCGCCAATTAGTGGTCATCGACGGTGAGCGCGCGCCGCCGTGCTGTCTGTCGCCGCGGTTCAGAAGAAAGGGTGAACCTTGGGTTCAGTTTCGTGAGTTAAGCGCGCACCCCGCATAGCTACCTCAAAAACACGCGCGCGCATCTGCTATCACCAATCGATCCGCACCGCACTGGCTTGATCCGACGGCGCGCAACGCTGCGTCGCGGGTTCGATCCCCCCCGCGCGCAGAATAAAAACCCTTTTTGCGCGTTTGCCACGCGGGCAGGCAGGGCCCACCTGCCATAGGCAGTGGTTGCCACGCCAGCTCCCAGCGCAGCGCCATCTGGGAACTGGCCCACAGGCCAGTGACCCAGGGGTGGATCTGCTGGGTAGAAAAGGGTTCCAGGGGCCCTTCTGTAAGTTTCTTTTGCGTCCAAGCCCCTGGACCAAATCTGTATGTTTTAAAATTGCAGAATAGCCCCTGCATTCAAAATTCAAATAACTTTTGTATTTCAAATCCAAATAAAATAAATAAAATATGTTTTCTGTACCAAATTTAATTCTCTACATGATTAAATCATTTGTTTACTGTTTTGAACATTGCAAATGTTTTCAAAATTCAAATTCAAACAACTCATTACAAATTTGGTCAAATTTATAACTAATTCAAACTTAATTCAAATGTCACATATAAAATATGTTTTCCATGCAAAATTGAACCACCTTTTCAAATATAAATTTTGTTTCCTGTTTTGAATAATGAAACTTGGTTAAATAATTTAAACCTTGTTTAAATCATTTAAAATTGCTAAATTCATAACTTGGTCAAATTAATTTCTTTTTGAACATATAAAATATGTTTTAAAACCAGAAAATTGTAATCTTTCCAAATATGAATTTTATTAAATGTTTTGAACAAATAAAAATTCAAATAATTTCATACTTGAATTAAATTCATTTAAATCTTGTTTAAACTTGTTTAATTCATAATTCCTTTGTCAACAAATGAAACATGTATTCCATCTAAAATTTTGTATTCTTTCCAAATATCAAGTTGGTTATTTATTTTGAACAATTAAAATTGGTGAAAACAACAAATGCTTGTGTAACTCCTTTAAGAAGCCAAAATTTCCTAACTTAATAAATAAAAGTTCAAACTTGGTAAACACCTTTTCAAATTGAATCTATTGTTGTTTTATTTTTGTTTTCCTCATCCATGCATCATGCTAATCCACTTTCACATGTTGGTTATTTGTAGATCATTTAACCCAACCTTAATTCATGCGCTTTGCATATGCAATCCAAATTGCATATGGGTCCATTTAATTATGTTACCATGTCAACTAGCTTATTTTGATGCATCAATTAAATTGTCATGCATCATCCCCTGATTGTGCATTATGCCATGTTATTGATTGTTTGTCTCTCTGCGTTGTTTGTTTGCTTCTTCTCGAATAGACGACGACACTGAGACAGACGAGGTTTACGACACTACTTCTGAGGAGTTAGCCCAGTACCAGGCTACTGAGTTTGCAGGCAAGTATTCACTCACATGAACCCTTGTGTCCTTTCCACACTGGATATCGATACTTTCCGTTGTCTATTCTGCTAGCCTTAAGATTCGTTGCTTGTGTTCGAGCCTATCACATGTTATCATGTAACCCTGATATAGCCTATCCTCCACACCTATAACCCCATTGCTTGTTGCCTGTGTTTTACTAGCATGCTTAGGGTTGTTACTGCTCGAGTCTGTTGTTCGTTATTTCTGTTACCTTATTTATTATGTTCTGGGGGCTCGATGTTAAACAACAACCTGTTAATGTTTGAGGTAATGCTAATTTGATGATAAGGCACCGGCAGGAGGCCGGGTATGGTTTTGAGGCCTGCTAGTGTCGAACTCAGGAAAAGTCTTTGTCCTCTAGATCCATGATGAGCGCGCTAACCGCATGTGGGAAGCGTGTATGGGCGCCCCCCTCAATTTGATTCGATTCGCATCTCGTCCAAATCGCCTCATTTAGTTCGGGTTTTCCATTTGCCGCATGCATATGCAGGTGCGAACCCGAGGCCAGGGTGGAACTTTTGTAGTCGGCATTTAGGGAGACACGTTCTTAGAGTGCTATGAGGGTCCCCTTTTCTTCGTGGGGCTTGATTAGCCGTGCGCTCAATTGCACGGGGTTCTTTGGGCTTGATGCGAAGAAGAGTTGGGTTGTGTTGAGTGCCTCGCTTGGTGGAAGTGCATTTCCAATCTGGCGGGGTATTCTTACGTGTACGGCCAAATTGGTGCATCCCTGCAGGGTTAAATCTTCTCGAGAAGCCGTGTTGTCCGCGGTTATGGATGACTTGGTGATAGGGCTGGCTAACAAGGATTAGACAACTTACACCTAATTAATAATAAGTTGATTAGTAATAGACCTTATTGACACAATAACTTGACCCATCATTAATCCAACTGTGTGAGTTATCCTCGGATTGCTTCTTTGGATAAGGGGTGAGATCCAGGATGGGTTTGTTTGAGGTTAGTGGTAGTTGTTTTCGATACGCTATCTTATCCCTCTCTTTTAGCCGGATGTTGTAGCGTGTCTCTGTAGTTGGTTAGGCAGCCCGCTGCCGCACTTTTGCATCACCTATCTTCCGTTGAACCCATAGCATCTGTACTTGGTGTTGCCGGGTACACTTTGGTATCTTGTGCGTCTTGCTTGCCAGTACTTGTCTGTACTGACCCCTTTGGGGCTGTGGTTTCCGCAGACTACGTTTCCGAGGATCCCCATGGTGGCTACTACGTGGAGTATGACGAGGCTGCTGACGAGTAGATAGCGGACCCCGGGCAGGATCCGAGACATCGTGGATGGGCTCCGTCTTTTCGTTTCCGGCCTCTTAGGCCTATTTGGATCTTGTCTGTACTCAGACACTTTGGATGCTTCCGCTGTGATGTAATGATGACTTGTTGGGACATGTGTCCTCTGGATGATTGTATTTGCTATCTCTGCTCTAGTGAGAGCTATTTGCAACTTATTTCTATTTATTTGTGTCTTAGAGATTTGTTGTGATATCACTTGTTCAAATGCCGTTGACGTACCATGAGTGTATGTTTTGAAGTACGTCAATGGAAGTAGTCGGATTTCTATGGGATGGTTTACGCAGACGATGGATAGTAGAGAATGGTTGTCACACGTTTACGTGTTGGCCTACTCATATTGAGATGCGGGTGCCAGTATGCCCCGTAAGCCATTTACCTACTGTTTAGCGGGCTGTGAGTATCCTCTAGAAGTCCGGGTGCGACAAATGGTATCAGAGCCTGTCTGCCTGTAGGATCCCTTTTACTGGTCGCAGTTGAGTCTAGAAACTATTTTGTAGCTATATAGGAAAAATGAAACGTGAGAGTAGGAATTCTGTTCTTTTATTTCTTTCCCCACCCACCCTCCCTTTTCTGGTAAGGAAGTGCAACGTTGTTTTCTCTTCTCATCTAAACTTTCAAGTTAGGGTTTCTCGTCTCCTGGTTTCTCTAGGATAGTTATATCTACTAGACCATAGGAATGGAGGTGGTTGTGACATGATTTATCATGTTGCCTACTCACGATTGAGAACGGAGGCGTGTAAGCCCCAGAAGCAGATCCTCTATTCCTTAAGCAGTAGATAGTTATGCTTTAGAAGCCCGGATGGGTTTTCCGTAGTACCTCAGGAGTGTTTGGTCTCGTGTTTCCCAAATATTGCTTCAATATCATGTTCTTCTCAACATCCTTTTCGTCCGTTGAAACCTTGTTGTTGCTTGCCACTTCAGTTCTTCTACCGGCGTCTAATCAAAACTTCCCCGGTCATCTGCAGATGGATCTCAGGTTCTACCCGCAGGTGGTTCGTATGACTCGTTGCGAGAGCACTGCCGGTTATCCGGAGATGCTGAGAGACATGGTCACTTTTCTGGGGTTCCGTTGGGCACCAGAGTACCAGGTCTACGAGCAGCAGCGAGAGTTTGACCAGACCTACTACCAGGCTATCGTCTACATTCTGTCAGATGATGGCATGAGCGCAGTCCACCGCTACGAGGCAGTAGGTTCCACAGTGGATATGGCCGTGCAACAGGCAGCTTATGTGAGTCTCACCGTCCTTCGTGCTGACTACTGGGGGTTTGACGATTCTATCTATCGCCACATCCCCCGTGGTTACATCACTTCGGAGGGAGCTCACTTCACTCTCTACGACAACCTGGATGTTTACGATCATGATAACTCCAGGCTACACACCACCGCTCAGTTTGTGAGACACAGTGACGCAGTTGCCAGCACACTATCTCAGGAGTTGGCTTCAGTCAGAGAGCAGCTCTACCTTGCTTTGACTCGTATGGCGACTTACACCACAGACTTTGTTGGAGACGAGCGCTTTGCACGTTTCGATTAGCCAGTTGGTCGTCGTCTGCCAGATGCTGGAGGTTATGAGCCGATCAGGGGTCCACTCCTTAACCTCGGTGCTGGTTACACTGGGATTCCACGCTTTGGAGCACAGGGAGTCGACGCTATGTACTTCACCACACCTAGAGTCGCTCTCAGACCACGTCAGATCTACGTGGATCGTCGTTCTACCTACTTTCGTGGGCGTGCTCCTCACCGTACCTCTCGCCGTACTCCTAGTCGCCGTCCTGCGTGATGAGCATGGGAGTATCGATGTATCCATTCTTAGCTATGTTTAGTTATCCTTTGGCTTTCGAACCATTTATGGTGTGTTGGATATTCTGATGTATTTGAACATGTGATGATGTACCTGTTGGTTATCTATTCATGCGTCGGAATAATCTCTCTTTCGGTTTCCAAGTCTATCCTTTTCTATTGTTGTGCTAAAATGCATTTCCGTTCAGGATGCCGCCAACAAGGAACAACGCGCCTGAGCCACCGCCAATCGAGGAGCTGTTGACTCAGATGACACAAGTCATGGCGCAGATGGCCCAGTTTCAGACTAATCAGCACAACAACCAGACGGCTCCACGAGTCAGCATCAACGAGTTCCTCAGTCTGGGCCCGAGAGCTTTCGTGGCCACACGCGAGCCTCTGGACGCTGATGACTGGATCCGTGAGATAGCTAAGTCTCTGGAGATTGCTCACGTTGCTGAGGAAGACAAGGTCAAGTATGCCTCCTATCTGCTGAAGGGTCAGGCAGCTACTTGGTGGGAGAACTTCCAGGCCATGAGAACTGGGATTCCAGTCACGTGGAATTGTTTCAAGGCAGCCTTCCTGAAGCACCACATTCCAGATGGTCTCATGGAAAGGATGCGTGAAGAGTTTTGCTCACTCAAGCAGGGCAAGTTGGACGTCATCGGCTATCAGTGTGAGTTCAATCGCCTCGCTCGTTACGCTGGAGATGATGTGTCCACTGAAGCTAAGAAGATGGCAAGGTTCCGCAGAGGTTTTAACCCGGAAATCAAGTATGCCCTCACAAACGTCAAGGCCAACAGCTTCGAGGATCTCGTTAACACCGCGCTCAATGAAGAAAATGGGCGCAAGGCGTTCGAGGAGTCCCGCAAGCACTCGCGTGAGGGTGGTTCCTCCTCCAACATGACCACCCCTCCGCAGAAGCGCCGCATCTGGGTACCAAATGGTGCTGTCACTCGGGCTCCATATGCCCAAACTTCTCCAGGCTTCGCTCCCCGCCCACCCAACCCTGCTCAGATGCATGATCCAAGGGCTTCGATGGGGCAGCCAAGGCCAGGGCCTCCTCGTGTCGTCACTTGCTACAAGTGCAAGCAGACGGGGCACTATGCTGACAAGTGCACGCAGAGGCAGCTACCTCCACCACCACCTCGCCCTAACACAAACCAGGCAATGGTGCGCGCTCCCCCGCCTAAGGCCTTAAACTCCAACAACAGGCCTGTCGGGAGGACCGCAAGGGTGAATCATGTCAAGATCGACAAAGCTGAGGAAGCTCCTGACGTCGTTCTCGGTATATTACCCGTAAACTCTTTTCCAGCTAAAGTGTTGTTTGATACCAGAGCATCGCATTCTTTTGTGCCAAAGATTTTTGCCACAACAAACAACCTAATTGTGGTTCCACTAAGCAATCAAATCACTGTTCACTCCCCGGGATCTCAAATGTTGACCTCCAAGATAATTAAGGACAATCAAATCCTAATTGGAGGCCACATTTTCCTTGCTTCTCTCATGTTGCTGGGAAGTTCTGACATTGATGTCATTCTTGGTATGGATTGGCTGAAAACTAATAAGGCAAGGATTGACTGTGCTCAAAAGTCAATAACTCTGTTCCATCCTTCTCGCCAGATAATCTATTCTCCAAATGAATCAAGTTCCATTCAGCTATGCACCCTCGATGCAAAACCTCTACCTTGACTTGAAAATGTTCCGGTGGTTTGCAAATTTCCTGACGTCTTTCCAGAAGAGTTGCCAGGGATGCCTCCGGACAGAGCTGTTGAGTTCGTGATCGAACTTGAACTAGGTACTGCTCCAATCTCTAAGCATCCTTACAAGATAGGAACTCCCGAGCTGAAGTTGTTAAAGGAACAAATTGATATGTACATGGAAAAAGGTTACATTCAACCTAGTTCCTCGGCTTGGGGTTGCCCAACTCTGTTCGTTGCGAAGAAGGATCACACAAAGAGACTCGTTGTTGACTATCGTCCTCTTAACGAGAAAAACATCAAAAACAAGTATCCAATTCCTCGTATCGATGATCTTTTTTATCAACTTGCTGGAGCCTCAATATTCTCCAAGTTGGACTTGAGAATGGGTTACCACCAAATAAAGATCAGAAAAGAGGATATTCCAAAGACAGCCTTCACCACTCGCTACGGTCTATATGAATTCACCGTCATGTCCTTTGGTCTCACCAATGCACCGGCGACTTTCTCTCGACTCATGAATTCTGTCTTCCATGAATACCTTGACAAGTTCGTTGTGGTATATCTTGATGACATTCTTGTCTACTCAAAATCCGAGGAAGAGCATGAAGAACATCTTCGTCTCACTCTCATGAAGCTTCGCGAGCATCGTCTTTATGCCAAGTTCTCCAAATGTGAGTTCTGGATTTCAGAAGTTGCTTACCTTGGTCATGTCATCTCAGTTAAGGGCATAGCCATTGATCCAGAAAAGGTTAAAGCAATTGTTGATTGGAAACCTCCAAAGACGGTGAAGCAAGTAAGAAGTTTTCTTGGCTTGGCTAGCTATTGCCATCGTTTCGTCCAAAACTTTTCCAAGATTGCCAAACCTCTCACTGACCTCACAAAGAAGGACAAGAAGTTCGTTTGGTCTCCACAATGTGATGAAAGCTTCAATCTCCTGAAGACTAAACTCACTTCTACACCAGTTCTGGTTGGCCCAGATCCTTCCAAACCTTTCCAAATATTCTGTGATGCATCTCTACAAGGTCTAGGTGCAGTTCTTATGCAAGAACGTCAAGTTGTGGCTTATGATTCACGTCAGTTGAACGCACATGAGCTCAATTATCCCACTCATGACCTTGAAGTTGCAGCAGTTGTGTTTGCCCTCAAGAAATGGAGACAATACTTGTTGGGTAATCGCACTGAAATCTTTTCCGATCATAAGAGTCTGAAATACATCTTCACTCAACCAGATCTAAACCTCAGGCAAAGGAGATGGATTGAAAAGATCAAAGACTTTGATCTTACCATTTCTTACACTCCAGGCAAGGCTAATGTTATGGCCGATGCTCTCAGTCGCAAGTCGTATTGCAATAATCTCATGATCATGGAAGGCCAACCTCCTCTTCATGAAGAATTCCAAAAGCTGAACCTTGGTCTTGTTCCTCAAGGCTATCTTGCAAACTTGACAGCCAGTATAACTCTCGAGGACAAGATTCGTTCTGAACAACTTCGTGATGCTGAAATCAAGAAGGTGGTAGAACACATCAAAGAAGGCAAGGAGAAATTTAAGTCCTTCTCAATTGATGACAAGGGAACTGTGTTCTTCGAAGGACGCATTGCAGTTCCTCAAGTTCAAAGTCTCAAAGATGTCATTCTCAGGAGGCTCATGAAACTCCTCTCTCCATACACCCTGGAAGTACAAAGATGTACAAGGATCTCAAGACACTGTATTGGTGGCCTGGCATGAAACGTGAAATTGCTCAATACGTTTCTGAATGCGACGTTTGTCAACGTGTTAAGGCAGTTCATCAGAAAACAGCCGGTCTTCTCCAACCTCTGAAAATCCCTGAGTGGAAGTGGGACATGATTGAAATGGACTTCGTCACTGGGTTCCCAAAGTCCAAGAGGGGCAACGATGCAATCTTCGTTGTCATTGATCGACTCACTAAAGTCGCTCACTTCTTTCCTGTCAAAGAAACAATCTCAGCTAGTCAGTTAGCAGAGCTCTACACAGCAAAGATTGTTCCTCTTCATGGTGTTCCATTGGAAATAAGCTCAGACCGTGGAAGCATATTCACTTCTCATTTCTGGAAAAGCTTTCAAGAAGCATTGGGCACCAAACTTCTGTTCAGCACAGCCTACCATCCTCAGTCTCAAGGGCAAGTCGAAAGAGTCAATCAGATTCTCGAGGATATGCTCAGAGCATGTGGTATCTCTTTTGGCATGAAATGGGAGGAATGTCTTCCATATGCTGAATTCTCCTACAACAACAGCTTCCAGGCAAGCCTAGGCATGGCACCATTTGAGGCTCTCTATGGCCGCAGATGCAGGAGTCCAATCAATTGGTCTGGAGCTGGTGAACGTTCACTCTTAGGCCCTGACATTGTTAAGGAAGCCGAAGAGAAAGTTCGTATCATTCGTGACAATCTGAGGATTGCTCAGTCTCGTCAGAAAAGCTACTATGACAGCAAGCACAGGGATATGGTCTATGCACCTGGTGACAAAGCATATCTCCGTGTAACTCCCCTCAGAGGCACTCATCGTTTTGGTGTCAAAGGAAAGCTCGCACCAAGATATATTGGTCCTTTCAACATTCTCTCAAGGCGTGCAGAAAATGTCTATCGTCTTGAACTTCCAGAAAAACTATCCAAGGTGCACGATGTGTTTCACGTGTCACAGCTCAAGAGGTGCTTCAAAGATCCAGGTCGCGCAGTTGATCATGATTCCATTGAACTGCAAGAAGATCTCTCTTATGAGGAGCACCCTGTTCGAATTCTCGATGAGACCGAGCGCAAAACTCGCAACAAGAGCACCAAGTTCTTGAAAGTGCAGTGGTCCAATCATTCCAATAAAGAGGCAACGTGGGAGACCGAAGAGGATCTTCGCAAGAAGTATCCGGACCTTTTCTCTTCTCAGTAGGAATCTCGGGGCGCGATTCCTTCAAGGGGGGGGGGCGTTTTGTAACATCCCAAGTATGAAAAACACCTTTAGTATGTTTGCTTTTTGTTAAATTATGTTTTGCATCATGGCATCTTAAGTTTTGCATTTGTTTTCCATCTGTTTTCCCTTGTTTTCCATATGAATTTCAAACCAATTTTCAAATTCTTGTTTCATACTTGTTCTGTTACAATTTTCAAATAAAAATATTCAAATAAAAACATCTATTTGTTTCCATTAAAATAGAAAGTTCAAACTATTAAATTGCTTCCTTTCAATAATTTAATTAATATCAAATTCAGTTGAAATTTCAAACAACAACCAAGTTTAAAATTTTGAAAAACAAACAACGGCACAGTTGGGGTTTTGTAAATAACAAACTGCAAAAATTAACACCAAATTTTAAAACCCCAAAACCCCTCTCTTTTTCTCTCTTTTCTTACCTTTCCTTTTCAGCAAAATAAAAAGAGGAAGAAAAAATTAAAAGAAAACGGCTGGGGAAGGCAGACTGGGCCAGCCCAGCCCACCTAACCCCAGCGCGCGCGCAGCACGGCCCGCGCGGCCCTCTCTTCTTTCTCCGTACGGCTGGCGTCAGCTGACGCCAGCGCGCACGCAGCAGAGCACCCCCCTCGCCACCTGCTCCCTCTCCTCGCCCTATATCTAGCCCCCGAGCCCCCTAAACCCTAGCCTAGCCCCCTCCTTCCTCCCTGCCGCCGCCAGCTCTCTTCCTCCTCTCTATTTCTCCTCTCCGGCGAACGTTGGGGGAGTTGGCCGATCATGGCGCCGCCGTCGACAGCAACTTAGGTGGCGCCACCGTGCAAGCCAGGGGCACGAGCAGGACCGCCACCTCTCCCTCGTCCTCATCGACAGCTGCAGCAGGACCCAGGGGCCGCTGATCCTCGACGACGAGCCCGTCACCGCCACAGTTGTTCTGAACCTCGCCGCTGCGCCGTCATCCCCGACCACGGCGGCCTCAACTAGCAACACCAACCACCTCCCGGTGAGGCACCCGTCGTCCCAAGCCACTCTCCTGCCCCCCTCGTTTCCTGTTTCGCTCGCGCCGTTTCTGAAACTCCGGCAGCATCCGCCACCGTGCCGCCATGGCTGTTTTCGAGCACGATCCCGTGCGTGTTCGGACCGTCCAAGCACACGAGCACACTCCACCGTCCTCAGCACGCATGCACGCACACCCTAGCGCCGCCAATTAGTGGTCATCGACGGTGAGCGTGCGCCGCCGTGCTGTCTGTCCCCGCGGTTCAGAAGAAAGCCTGAACCTTGGGTTCAGTTTCGTCAGTTAAGCGCGCACCTCGCATAGCTACCTCAAAAACACGCGCGCGCATCTGCTATCACCAATCGATCCGCACCGCACTGGCTTGATCCGATGGCGCGCAACGCTGCGTCGCGGGTTTGATCCCCCCCGCGCGCAGAATAAAAACCCTTTTTGCGCGTTTGCCACGCGGGCAGGCAGGGCCCACCTGCCATAGGCAGTGGTTGCCACGCCAGCTCCCAGCGCAGCGCCAGCTGGGCACTGGCCCACAGGCCAGTGACCCAGGGGTGGATCTGCTGGGTAGAAAAGGGTTCCAGGGGCCCTTCTGTAAGTTTCTTTTGCGTCCAAGCCCCTGGACCAAATTTGTATGTTTTTAAAATTGCAGAATAGCCCCTGCATTCAAAATTCAAATAACTTTTGTATTTCAAATCCAAATAAAATAAATAAAATATGTTTTTTGTACCAAATTTAATTCTCTACATGATTAAATCATTTGTTTACTGTTTTGAACATTGCAAATGTTTTCAAAATTCAAATTCAAACAACTCATTACAAATTTGGTCAAATTTATAACTAATTCAAACTTAATTCAAATGTCACATATAAAATATGTTTTCCATGCAAAATTGAACCACCTTTTCAAATATAAATTTTGTTTCCTGTTTTGAATAATTAAACTTGGTTAAATAATTTAAACCTTGTTTAAATCATTTAAAATTGCTAAATTCATAACTTGGTCAAATTAATTTCTTTTTGAACATATAAAATATGTTTTCAAACCAGAAAATTGTAATCTTTCCAAATATGAATTTTATTAAATGTTTTGAACAAATAAAAATTCAAATAATTTCATACTTGAATTAAATTCATTTAAATCTTGTTTAAACTTGTTTAATTCATAATTAATTCATTTTAAATCCTTTGTCAACAAATGAAACATGTATTCCATCTAAAATTTTGTATTCTTTCCAAATATCAAGTTGGTTATTTATTTTGAACAATTAAAATTGGTGAAAACAACAAATGCTTGTGTAACTCCTTTAAGAAGACAAAATTTTCTAACTTAATAAATAAAAGTTCAAACTTGGTAAACACCTTTTCAAATTGAATCTATTGTTGTTTTCTTTTTGTTTTCCTCATCCATGCATCATGCTAATCCACTTTCACATGTTGGTTATTTGTAGATCATTTAACCCAACCTTAATTCATGCGCTTTCCATATGCAATCCAAATTGCATATGGGTCCATTTAATTATGTTACCATGTCAACTAGCTTATTTTGATGCATCAATTAAATTGTCATGCATCATCCCCTGATTGTGCATTATGCCATGTTATTGATTGTTTGTCTCTCTCCGTTGTTTGTTTGCTTCTTCTCGAATAGACGACGACACTGAGACAGACGAGGTTTACGACACTACTTCTGAGGAGTTAGCCCAGTACCAGGCTACTGAGTTTGCAGGCAAGTATTCACTCACATGAACCCTTATGTCCTTTCCACACTGGATATCGATACTTTCCGTTGTCTATTCTGCTAGCCTTAAGATTCGTTGCTTGTGTTCGAGCCTATCACATGTTATCCTGTAACCCTGATATAGCCTATCCTCCACACCTATAACCCCATTGCTTGTTGCCTGTGTCTTACTAGCATGCTTAGGGTTGTTACTGCTCGAGTCTGTTGTTCGTTATTTCTGTTACCTTATTTATTATGTTCTGGGGGCTCGATGTTAAACAACAACCTGTTAATGTTTGAGGTAATGCTAATTTGATGATAAGGCACTAGCAGGAGGCCGGGTATGGTTTTGAGGCCTGCTAGTGTCGAACTCAGGAAAAGTCTTTGTCCTATAGATCCATGATGAGCGCGCTAACCGCATGTGGGAAGCGTGTATGGGCGCCCCCCTCAATTTGATTCGATTCGCATCTCGTCCAAATCGCCTCATTTAGTTCGGGTTTTCCATTTGCCGCATGCATATGCAGGTGCGAACCCGAGGCCAGGGTGGAACTTTTGTAGTCGGCATTTAGGGAGACACGTTCTTAGAGTGCTATGAGGGTCCCCTTTTCTTCGTGGGGCTTGATTAGCCGTGCGCTCAATTGCACGGGGTTCTTTGGGCTTGATGCGAAGAAGAGTTGGGTTGTGTTGAGTGCCTCGCTTGGTGGAAGTGCATTTCCAATCTGGCGGGGTATTCTTACGTGTACGGCCAAATTGGTGCATCCCTGCAGGGTTAAATCTTCTCGAGAAGTCGTGTTGTCCGCGGTTATGGATGACTTGGTGATAGGGCTGGCTAACAAGGATTAGACAACTTACACCTAATTAATAATAAGTTGATTAGTAATAGACCTTATTGACACAATAACTTGACCCGTCATTAATCCAACTGTGTGAGTTATCCTCGGATTGCTTCTTTGGATAAGGGGTGAGATCCATGATGTGTTTGTTTGAGGTTAGTGGTAGTTGGTTCCGATACGCTATCTTATCCCTCTCTTTTAACCAGATGTTGTAGCGTGTCTCTGTAGTTGGTTAGGCAGCCCGTTGCCGCACTTTTGCATCACCTATCTTCCGTTGAACCCAAAGCATATGTACTTGGTGTTGCCGGGTACACTTTGGTATCTTGTGCGTCTTGCTTGCCAGTACTTGTCTGTACTGACCCCTTTGGGGTTGTGGTTTCCGCAGACTACGTTTCCGAGGATCCCCGTGGTGGCTACTACGTGGAGTATGACGAGGCTGCTGACGAGTAGATAGCGGACCCCGGGAAGGATCCGAGACATCGTGGATGGGCTCCGTCTTTTCGTTTCCGGCCTCTTAGGCCTATTTGGATCTTGTCTGTACTCAGACACTTTGGATGGAAACCCTTCCGCCTACTTTCCCCACCCCGCCGCTTTGAGAGTCGAAGAGCGGTGCGCGCGCCGCCCGGGCTGCTCCCGGAGCTTCTTCGCCGGCGAGGCTGGCTGAAGATGCGAAGGAGGTGATGCTCGTGGCTCTGTACAGAGTAGTAGTAGTTTTGCTTTCGTTGCTGTCGGTTCGCTACCGGTTTCCGGCTTGATGCCGAGGGGTGTTTGGTCGACGGCGCCTCCGAGCGGTGCTGCTGACTCTCTCATCGGAATCCTTGGAGCAGGATGGTTCCATCTCTCGCTGCGGGGATTACTTTGGGCTCCCCATCAAATAAGCTCGAGGAGGAGGATAGGGCGGATCTTTGCCGGCACGATCTGCCTTTGCTTGTTGTTGTGGTTAGGTGCGGAGCTCCAGCGGATGGAGATGGAAGCACCCTGCTGCGTGACTTCAAGCTTCTCCTTGCATAAAGCCGAAGTTTGGATTCGTCGTCGGCCCTCTATCTTCTTTCTGCCTCCTCTGATGATTCGTGGCAGGCATCGGAGTTTTGATGGTGGGCGTGTTTCTGCGTGGGGATGGCGACGAGCTGCTCGATTTCTTCCTGGAGACTCAAAGCTTTGCATCTCGTTTGCGGCCGTGGTGGTCGAGGAGAGATGCGCGGCGGAGGCTTCTGGTGAGTTCCTCGAGCAGTCATGGAGTGTTGAAGCTTTCTTCTGTTCGAGCACCTATGCGGCCAGGTGTGGCCATGAAAATCGGCTGGTGAGCTCCAGCCATCCTTCAACCTCCATTGAGAGGCCCTCTACGGACTCCGCGGTTGCTGAGGAGCGAGCCGCCATGGTTGCAAGTGGTAGAGTCCCCGCGACGATGGTTGGCGACGGCAGGCGGATGATTTCCTTTCGGCTCGTCGGAGGGGGAAGAGAAGGGCTCGATTGCGTTCTTGTTTTTTACTTTTTAGTCCTTCTACCTTCTGCGAGGGACCTATGTTTGATTATGTACTTCTTGGGGTCCCTTGTACTTTCTTTGTACACCCTCCGGTTATTAAAAAGTGGCTTCTAGCCCCCTCGGGGGCGCTCCTGGTTCAAAAAAAAAAGACACTTTGGATGCTTCCGCTGTGATGTAATGATGACTTGTTGGGACATGTGTCCTCTGGATGATTGTATTTGCTATCTCTGCTCTAGTGAGAGCTATTTGCAACTTATTTCTATTTATCTGTGTCTTAGAGATTTGTTGTGATATCACTTGTTCAAATGCCGTTGACGTACCATGTGTGTATGTTTTGAAGTACGTCAATGGAAGTAGTCGGATTTCTATGGGATGGTTTACGCAGACGATGGATAGTAGAGAATGGTTGTCACACGTTTACATGTTGGCCTACTCATATTGAGATGCGGGTGCCGGTATGCCCCGTAAGCCATTTACCTACTGTTTAGCGGGCTGTGAGTATCCTCTAGAAGTCCGGTGCGACAGTATGACAACTCATACCAACCAATGTGGTATCAAAATACCCAAAAATATTTTGTTAACTAGTAATACATCTATAACTTTGTATATCAAGCATATACTCCTGAGCTGGACTTTTCCAGTTATCTTTTTTTTTGCCATATATCTTTTTGTAATTCTATTTTCAATATTCCTTTTCCTTTACAGAAGAATCATTCAACATCAAACAATGCTAGTTGTACTAGCTCATTTTCTTTGGCGTGTTAGTCATATACTATCACCCATTGAGTCATACTTTGAGTTTGATTGTTCTACTAATATCATCATATTAATAGCATTCTTCTAGATTCCACTCTTAGCAATCTCCAAGTAAGGTAAACGACTTTACCCATACTTTTAATCTATCCTATCACAACAATTTTATGATTAAGCTACTATAGCTCGAAGGAATGAATTTAGAGGATAATGTTTAGCGTCCAACTTCTTGGAATATTCAAACGCCTAGCGTATTCAAACATTGCATATATTCAAATAATATAAGCATACATTATCACGCTAAATTATACTCAGTCATGTTGCCACAAATAAGTTTCTAGATATCAATATATCTTTCACTTGATTGTTTCTGAAAACAACTCTTTTTGAGTTCCTAAATCACCTTGATCAACAAAACATTCTTTTAAAGATAAAGTAATACAAAAGCAACCATGACTCTGGATTCTAAGTAGGAATAATTTGCTCTCTAGATCAATCAATCATTAATCATATGGAGCTAGGTAGGAAATACGAAAAACTACAATAGGACTCAATTTTAAATTTCACTAATACGGTACCAATCTTAAATGATTTTTACCAGATCATAACAGTTATATCTCAATTAACAATCTAAGTGTAAGGTAGTTATGTGGATGCCAATGAATACTACAATTTGTGCAAATTCATTTTGATTTGTTGTTCATGGTAAATAAGTTCAAGTTAATTCAAAATTATACCATGAACTCCCACTCAAAAACAACATCCCTCTTAGTCTTCCTTAGTGATTACACGAACCAAATTCACTACACCAAAACCGATCATCACGTGAGATGATGTAATTCAAAGGCGAACATCGACATGTTCATCATATCATCCATATGACTCATGCTTTACCTTTCGGTTACGTGTTCCGAGGCCATGTCTGTACATGCTAGGCTCGCCAAGTAGAGTTGTAGTATTGCGTGTGTTTCAAGGCCATGTCTGTACATGCTAGGCTTGAAAACACCCGTTGTATGCGAATGTTGAGTCTATCACACCTGATCATCACGTGGTGTCTCGAAACGACGAACTTTCTTAACGACGCATACTTAAGGAAGAACACATTATTATCTTGATATTAAGTGAGAGGGATCATCTTATAATGCTACCGTCGCTATCTAAGAAAAATAAGATGCATAAAAGGATTAACTTCACAAACATCAAATGTAAGGATAACGTGATATGATATGGTCCTTCTTGCACTTGATCTCCATCATGTGCATCATGGTATGATCTCCATCATTCCACCGGCGTGGTACCAAGTTGCATGGAACCCCCATCTTGATTGTCCATCAATAATAAGACAACCATATGGATACCTTCCGACGGTATATCAATAATTTACAAAAGAGATCATCTCATAATCAAATTTGTAATATTGATCATATCATATCACATGCCCAGCAAAAACTAGTTAGACGCCTCCAATTTATTTTTGCATATTTTACGTGGCTTAGGTCTTTCGAGGATAGAACCGTTCATACCTACGAACATCAACCACAACATTGATAAACATATTTTTACCAACCCTTCGTAGATTAGATCTTAACTATAGTTGGAGAAACGGACACCCTCTCAGCCACAAGTGAGACAATTCTCGCGTACATAGTACACGTAAACTTAGTCTAGGGAAGCTTCATCCAACTATGCCACTAAGATCATAAAATAGTCAAAGAGGCAATAACATGATCATCAACACCCACATACACTTATGTGTTCTACCCGTACAAAACATCTATGCATAAATGTCACATCCCAATTTTGGAATACCTGTTAACACAGTTGTTTTGCTAATTGCTTAGCTAATAAACCTTGGTTGTGTTTGTTTGTGGTTGTTTAAGTGCAACCAAACAAACTAATTATATAAACTTGCAAACTTAAAAGGTTAGCAAAGAAGTGAACTAAAAATATTCAACATATTGTTCCAGGGATAAAAATATTCAACATATTGTTCCAATGACTTTGACAATATTTTCTAAAGTAAATATTGATCAAAGAGTTTTCCAAAAACTATCTTATGAATCTCATACTTGTTGAATATAATTCCAAAGGTCTAAATTAAGAAAGATGAAACACTTAATAAATTTCCCTTAAAGGTTTATCAGAAAAAGAGGCATTCTTAGATGCTTCACCAAAATATTATCAAATGTTTTTCCAACCTTGCAAGATTAAAAACAAAAGTATTTGAGAGCATTGACTTGCTATCTCTAGTCATATAAATATTTTGGCAAAGCATTGCTAAAGAAAAGCCAAGTGATTTATTAAATGGAAATTCCAATATTTCTAGAAACAGAAAACTAAAACAAGTTACTATTGGAAACTTTCCTCAAATGATTTGAAATTCATACCATTGCTTCCTTATATCAAATAAGGAACACACACAAGAGGAGACCAAAAATTGAATCCATTAAAGCCCTGAAAACATGAATTTTCTCCACAGAAACATTTGGGATTTTGAACAAGTTTGTTCTACAAACTTTTTCCAAATGCCATGAAATAAATACCAAAGGCTCTATATCATAAATAAGGATGAAAACCAAAAGGAAACAAGTTTTTGAATTGTTTAAGTTTCCAAAAACCCCTGTTTTCTTCACAGCACCTTTTTGAAATTTGAACAAGTTTGTTCTATGAAGTAACTCTAAATGACTTGAATTTTCTACCACATAAGGAACACATCAAATGAGGAATGTGTGCCAAAAATTATCATTTTTGGAAGCTCCTAAGTAGGTTAATAAATTCAATGTCCATTTATGTAATAATTCAAATTTGAACAACTTTGAATTATAAAGTTTATCCAATGGAGCCAATTTTCATATATGTTGTGTATCTTAACTAATAAGAATTTTGGGCAAAAGGATTTCCATTTTTAACTTTGTTTGCCTAGTGAAAACATCATTTACAGTGAGGAAAAGGACCTAATTGTAAATAGCAGGGGCCTGTTTGCAATCCTAGTCACCCATCTTCTTCTTCTTCCTGTAGATGACGCAGCAGAGGGCATGGCTGCCCATGCTTCCTTAGCTTCGAGTGGAAGTCTTGCTAGATGGATAAAAGCACCATGTGCACCTCTGTGCCTCTTACCTGCCCCCTCTCTCTCCCCTAGAGTCTCTCTCTCTGAAAATATCCCAACCCGAAACCCTAGCCGTACAAGGCCGCCGTCGATTCGGCCGCTGTGGAGCTCGCCGCCGGCAGCCGAGTGGCCCATCGTCTCCGCCTCGTCGAGTGTGACCTCTCTGCAGAAGGAATTGAGACGGAGCGACGCGTGGAGGCCGCGCCAACCTCGAGTCTTCTCCGAGCCCGGCGCACTCCGGCGTGAGATTCCCGCCGCGTCGAGCCCCCTCCGACCCCGTCGAGCCCTCCATCGCGCCTAGGGTGAGCACACGGACCCCGCCGTCCACTTTTCCCCCTCCCTCTCGCGCTAGAACGACGCCGCGCCGTCTTCACCGTCCGGCCGCCGCCGCGCGCCGTTGCCGTCGCTCTCCGACTCCCTCCCTGGAAACGCAACTGGCCCTAGAAGGTTCCCCTCGTCGAGCACATCGTGTTGGTGCAGTTTGTTCGCGAAATATGGCTCGGATGCGCTCGAATTTTGCTCGCCGGAGGCGTCTCCCGCCGGCGATGACGCAGTGGTGACGCAGCGCTCGCGTCAGCGCGCTGACCCCGCGCGGGAGGAGTCAAACTGGCCAGTGGGGCCGGATCTGCCCGCGTGGCCGCCCGCGTGGCCGTCTGGCCCGCGAGTCAGCGGCTGCGGCTAGGTTTCCCCGCGGTGCAGCTGGATCTGGCCGGCCCAAACAGTGGATCTAGCCCAACAAGTTTCTTTTCCTTTTATTTTTTTTACAGAAACTTACCTGGTTACTTTTGAGCTCAAAACCTAACCAAACAAATGAATTTGACCAAACCAAAATTCACAGATGTAAAGAAACTAAATCTAAACCACCTCCAACTTGTAGATCTACTTTTGGATGGATAGATTTGAAATGAAAAATGTTTTGGCAACAGGTACCAGAAACACCAAAATGAGCACCATTTTTATTTTACAACTCAGAATGAAGTGAGGCCAATTGCATTGGAAAGCCCTTGAAATTTCCTAACATTAGCATTTAACCTCGTTTCCAAATTCATTGTATTTTTGAAATAGCATGCAATTTGGTAAAACACCAGAGAGCACTTTGGTGATTTTTATAAAATAATTAAAAATGATTTTTGATGCAAACTCAACTGGATGGTCTTGTATATGTTTAGGGCTATCCAAACCTAGAAGGGTTTAATTTTTAGGGCATCCTAGGAAATTTGGTGGACAGATCCTTGTTTTGCATGTTTCTGCCATTTTGGCATTTTTAGATAATTAATTTGTGTGAGTTATTTTTGTGTTGCATTATTGTTTTATAGCATGTAAAAGTTGTGTGAACTTGTTTTATAAGTGTTACTTAGCTATTTTAGCATGTTAGATTGTGTGGACTTGAGTTGAGAAGAAATAGAATTTTTGTTAATAGCATTTGATTATTCTCTAGTAATACTTGCATAGCATTTTTGAGTGATGAATTCATGTGCAAAGCACTTGGATTTTTTTGAGTGTATCCAGTACCATGTTGGTACTTAGTTTGTGTTGTTATCACCTCTGCTATGTTGCATTGGAATTGGTAGAAAAGCACTATTAGCTTTGTCATGACTATGAGTTTTGTTATGGAAAAATTCCCTCAGGTGTGGAATTTTGACATAATCATTTGTGGTTTTGTGACCACATATTTTTGGGTTGTATCCATAGGTCCAGTAGCATTTTGATAAGTTTGTTATGAGTACTTGACCCCTAAAGTTTTCACTTGTGTGAAAACAATAACATGAGTAGCAGTGCCTTGCTTATTTAAGCACCCTATTATTTTCTGCTAGTAATGTTAATGCACTAGATGCTAGTTTAGTTTTTTGTTAATTTTTAGCAAATGGACCAGAGGCATTGTGACCTCTTAATGCTTTGTTATGCTAGTGGAACACCCACTGGTTTCATTGCATTGTTGGTGGAAACATTATTTCCCCCACACTAGATGTGTTTCTTTTATATATGTTTTGAGTAGATCTTTAAATGCTTTTTAGGATTTTTGCTAGATTAATTCTCATGAAACCAGTACCATTTAGGTACTGTTATTTTGGTTATAACACCTCTAGATACTTGGTGCTTGTGTTTGAAATAGATTTAAATAGCAATGCTTAAAGTCTAAATTTCATACTAGGATATTCATGTATGCTTTTTGTCTTGTTTTCCCCTAGGGAAAAATATGAATCTTTGGTGTGGAAACCAGAGGATGGAATGTCCTTGTGGCATTATTATCTTAGGGTTTTCACCTCTGATAGGTTTCCTCTTAAGTAGCATAAAAGCATGAATAACACTTGGATGACTAGGAATTAATCTCCTCACAGGTGTAGCTTTTTAAGCATAGTTTTTCCTTGTTTCCTAGCTATGCTTTTTATGTTATTTTGTGGAATCCAGTAGCAATTATGGTACTGGTTAGAGGAGTATTTTTCCTCTGATAGCTTGCACACTTGTGCATAACATTAGCTAGTGTAGCCTAAAATAGTCTAGTATTTTTCCTAAATTTTCTACTAGTATGAGTAGGAGTTTTTGGGTGCTTGTTTGTTTGTTTTGAGCACTTTTATAAAAGTGACCAGAGGCTTATTAACCTCTTGGTGAGCATATTTGCTAGTGGAACACCCACTGGTATGTTTGCCTCATGGTGGAAAAATAGGCTTGACTTGTTGTCATGAGCCTTTTTCACCACTTGAGTATTTTAGCAAATTATATGTGCTAGCCATAGAGATTGTTGGGGGAATTTTTAGACATAAAAATGTGTTTTATGTGACACCCTACTGTCTAGTAACATGTGCTCTACCCCACTGGTCCATGGTGTTCTTAACTAAAAATCATTGACTTGGCCACACATAAACACTAGGAAAAAAGCAGACTTTTCAACTATAGTTTTTATGCCAATTTTTCTTAAGGGAAAAATTGAGAACTTGGGTGGTACTTCTTGATTGCTTGCTGTATGTATTACTTGTAGCCTTGTTTGTCTTGTTTGGTTCTGAATGTGTGTCCTTTATTCTCTTTTTACGGCGTTAGAAAACGAAGAGGAAGGAAGTGTCGTGAAGCTCTGTTTCAAGTTCCAGTCACTCCAACAACAGGGACACAAGGAGATACCAGGCAAGCCATCCTGATTGCTTGCTGATACAATACTTACCATTATATATCATGCATGTTTTACCTCTGAAGTTTTACAAAAACTTGATTATCAAAACTATTTTTGATGTGGCTATTACTACTATACTAGTATATAGGTTACTATTATGCCAGTAGTTAAACTTGGTAATACCAAGCCCATAGGCCACCTTATGGTATTTATTACCATCAAATATACTAGTCCCTAAGTGGACACCCTAAAATTGTGATTCTACGAAATAAAGGCTTTACGGAAAAAACCCGGGGAAAAGGCGGATCCTTGTTCTCCGGAGGAATGTGGAAGTGGTCATTTTTGAGAAGGTGGTGTTTTTCAAAAATGACACATAACCTAGTCTTCGCCGGACAACCTTTACCGTACTGCCACCCTACCCCAACATGGGCACGGGGCTTAACTTGAAGTTTGTTCTTATTAGTGTGTGCTATCTCAATCGCTATAAGGGACGTCGTACCCTCGAACCGAATGTCGTCAAAACTCCCAATGTTGAGACATAAAAAGTGTGGGATTAATTTTCCCTCCGGTTGCATCGGTTGAGTCTCCTGTCATGGCGATGTGCGACATGGTGCCGAGGAGATTAAAACTGAGAGATAGGCATATTCTAGCTTGAACATAGTGGATGGTTATGATCATATACCTGATGTTTACATACTGTTGTTACAGTCCGTGGTTGTTTCACGGGAGGTGTACTGGATCTGGTGGATGTGTACACCTCTGCAGAGTATAACTTTTTCGAAGAAGCCGCGTCCTCGGATATGGACAGTTGAATGGCCATGTAGCTAGCATTGTGTCAATGTTTTCAAAAAGGAGTTTTGAAAAGAAATTTTGGAAAGGAAGTGTTGAACTTGTGAAGTTCGGAAAGGAATGGAAACTTATACCGTGGAGGTATCGTCGATGATGAAAAGCCAGATGATGTTATACAAAACAAAATGTTTTGCAAACAAAACCTTTTCTACTCTAAGCAAGAATTCTGGAAACTGATTCCAATAAGTTTTGCAAAGAGAAAATATTCTTTAACAAAGCTTTACAAAACCTCTTGTATATGTGATATCTACAAGAGAAATAAAACTATATTATTTTGTTTTCTTCTGAAGTATCTTCTTCAACGAAGATACAGATTAATCTGACTGCAAATGTGGTGTCATCATATATGAACACCATTGGTAGTGAACCCTATTTATAGCCTACCTATTCCACCATATAAGCATACTT
The DNA here is from genome assembly GCA_028641055.1 of Alopecurus myosuroides. Taxonomy (NCBI): domain Eukaryota; kingdom Viridiplantae; phylum Streptophyta; class Magnoliopsida; order Poales; family Poaceae; genus Alopecurus; species Alopecurus myosuroides. Next base: position 204,309,540 of record CM054059.1, read on the forward strand.
GCATGTTGGTAAGTGATATGATGGATGTCTTGCTGAGTACATTCAAATGTACTCATTATGGTTTCGCCCCTGGTATCTACTTATCAGATTTTGAGAAGGAACCTCCGAAGGATATCTATGAAGAGAAGTACGGAGTTGACGGCTTTGCGAACTAGGATCGTCTCCGGGTCAGCAGCCTGTAGGTTAAGGCGTGACTTGGGCTCAACTACGTTGTGATTTAATTGTCTTCCGCTGTGTTTGTTAAGTTGCCTGCCCTTGTGGCAGTTGTGTTAAACTTGATCATGTGATCATGTGTGTAATACCTTTATGTATTCGTGTAATGGATGATGTATTTCTGTGTGCCAACTGTGTATGTTGTTCACGACTGATCTTTCTGGGATCGTGAATGTATGCATACGTAGGGTTTCAGACTGCCGGTCTGGGGTCCTTACAGAGTTGGTATCAGAGCCATCCTGACCTTAGGAGACCTTAGTTAGCATGGACGTCAGATAGGAAAGAAAAGTATTTTGAGTAAAAACCTATTTACTATCTACATTATTTTTATCTAAGGGAATTTTAGTATATTTTCCCCTCCTTGTTATCTTTCCAAAAGATTCTAAATGCATATCAAGGGCGTCCTTGAACAGTGGTTCGAAGGGCGGGCCTTATAGAGTTGGTATCTCTCTCGGTTAAGAGTTTATTTCTTACTTGTTTACAACTGCTCCGCTCTGTTTTTGAAACATCTCTCGTATTTGAAGTTTTCTGTCCAGAAAATAGTTGGAGTTTCAAAAACAGATTGTTGCATAAAGTTTTATCAAAACTTTACTTCTATTTATCTTGTTTTCATACAAAAACTTTTATACTTGCCGATGTCCCGAGAAGACCAAAATAATTGCCTAGCTCTACAGTGATGATGGTCAGAAGTAGATATAGTTCTTCAACCACTTCTAGGATTTTGGATCAGTCTAGTTTGGAGTAATTTAGCGATTACCCCATGAGTCGCCTTCCCCGACGTAGCCCCAATGGAGTCTTGCTTGTGTGTTATGGCTTGTTTATGTGTGTCCGTAGGACTTTGTGCTATTGTGTGGTGTAGAATTTGGTTCATCTAGGTTTCTATATGTTTGTGGGGTGCTAAAAATTTGCAGATTTGTGCTTGCCCCGCTCTTGTTTTTGAATCGCCTCGTGTTAAATTTTTGCAAGCAAAAATGTTTGTATAGTATTCAAAAACAAGAATTTGTTGCTTAGACTTATATTTGTTTTCGCTTCGAAATGCCACCCGTCGTGAACCACCACCATTAATGAAAGCACCATTGGACCTAATAATAGAGGACCATCAAGCCACACTAGCTGATAGCATTGCTACCAGTGATGCACTCCGACATATAAAGCTCCAACAACGACAACCCTCAAAGAAGAAAAGGCGTGAATGAACCAACCAATACTGACCAAAACCTCTATGTTTGTGTGTGTGCAAAAGACTCTTTCTACCATGTTGGCTAAATGTTGCACTTGTTTATGTTCCCTTTTAAAAGACCAAACTAAAGAGATCCCCTTTTAAAAGTTATATACCTCCCTCCTCTAGGAAAAGGTGCAAAAAGGAGTCTTCACATGCCATGATGCGCAACCCCCTCAAAAAGCCAATCAAAAGAGCACAATTCAATATTCGACGATGACGCTAGTCGTATCTTGTCGGACAAACATTATTAAATAGAAAGCTAACAAGACTAACATGCTTTGCCTAATCTTAGTTTGACACCTAACCAAAGCATGCAAACTACTGACAACTCTTTCTAAACCAAGAAAGTAAGTGACTTACGACACCTTTTAATATAGTTGGTAAAAAAGGAGAAGTCACGAGAAAATAAAATGATGACCTATTCGTTTACTAGTCAACAAGATATTAGGTGTATCTATTTTGGAAACCAAATCTTAGTAGACATTGTAGGTACTATGAAATTCGAGGTTTAGAAATAAAGTGAACGATGGAATGGATATGATAGATCTAGAAAACAACAGTTTTCCGGTGTTTGTTTCTTTGTGTGCTCTTGATTGAAATAAATTTGTGTTTTATTCAATCTTTCTTCCTAACTTATATGGACTTGTGAGGACTTGTTATTATATTGTTTTATTACAATAAATCTACCCTAGAAAGTGTGTGCATGATTGGAAACTCGAATAAAAATGAAATAGCATTTGTTACCTTTTAGTTTATTATCTGGAAATACGGTGAGAACTAGATCTGTGTATACTTTCTTAGTAGATTTTGTGCTATGTTTTCTTTGAGTCCAGTACCATTTAGGTACTGTTATTTAGATGCTTGTACCTATGTTAGCTTGCATGTCTTTTAATAAAACATCATGTGTAAGAATCTCTATCAATATGCACTAGTATTGTTGCACTAGATTAAAGAGCATAATATTTTTATCTTGTATGCAAAGTTTTTCATGAGTAACCAGAGGCTTAGTACCTATTTTGCCTTGGTATTAGTAGGCCATAGCCCACTGGTCCCATTGTATTTTGTCTTGAGGATGAAAATCCCCAACCATTCACCTGTGTGAAAATAGCATGTTTCACTATGTGATTGATTTCTATTTTCCACCATGGAAAATATAATTGTTTATTTTCACTTATGCAAGTGAGAAGTTTATCTCTTATTAGTAAAGACTAATATTTTTAGGTGTGATCCTTTTGTTAGCATAATATTCCTTAGGGGTATCATGTTAAGAAATGTTTCACTATCATGTGCTGAAATTAAAAATTGTTCGCAAATAAAATAAATTCCTCTTGACTGGTAGATTGTTTGTGAATGATTTTAAATTGAGTGTATGGATTTTTGAAAAGGTTTAGATAACTTTTCATTAATTTCATAGCTACTGGTTGTGTGAGTTATACCTTGCTTGTTTGCTAGTAATTGGTTAAAGAAAACAGAAATTGCTAGAAGAAATTTCTGCATGTTTAATAGTTGTATCATGGGATTGTTTTGATGTTTGTGCTTACTAACATGAGTAAGTTTTGTGTACTGTTATTAGGTACACTTATATTCATGACTTGCTTGTTTAAGTTTAAACATCATGGTAGCATTGTTTGCTTCTCTAGAGTGAAACTAGTTTCACCACTAGAAAATGGTGATTTTTGCTCTAGTATTACCCTCTTTTTATTTTATGAGTATATGGGTTGATATAGCATGTTTAGGAAGTTATTACTTCTGTTATCATGCCATGAATTATTTAGTTTCATGTTCTATGGTTATAGGATATGATTATCTCTTATAGCATGCTGGTGTAGATTTTTCATACTAGTGTGTGATTTGTGCAGACCTTTTTATATGCCTGTGTAATAGGAGTTTTTATCTTGTGTAAAGATGGTGTTTTAGAGTATCTTTATGAATGAATTCATTGGTTTTTAGCTACTGGTTGTTTGCTAATTGTTTATGATTGATGGATTCCAAAACCTCTCATAAACAATAACCTAGTGAATAAATAGTCTATTCATCTGTGGTGTTGTTTGCTTGCTTATTGGATTTTGTTTAAATGTTTTACCTTAGCATGAGTTTATACTTGTGTTATGTTTGTGCTTAAGAGTATCTTATGAAACTAAAACATCCAACTAAAATCATGAACATATTAAGTGATAGTTGCTTGTGGTGGGAAATAACCACTGCCATGGGTATTATTCTGTCTGTTTATTTTACCTTAGAAACCTAACCTTTGCACCCACAAGCTATATTTTTAGCTTCTTATATACCTTATTATGAGAGTGGTACACCACCCCATAGTGTTATGTAAGATGTGGGTTATAGCTAGGAACTCATGTAATAATTGACGGTACATTTCCAGGTAGTTCTGCACTAACCTTAATTTTTGTTCAAACTAGGAAACAAAAGTTTTGGACCTAACACAGTGCTGGTGTATTTTTTAAAAGTGAAAAGAATTTGCTAATTTAGGGATGTACCCCTCCTCCCAAGAAAAGTCAAAGGGGGGAAGCACCTGCACTCTAACACTAACATTGTGTTTGTTGGCCCTCCCTTAGTCCTCGCTTGTGAATCTCGGGGACGAGATTCTTTTTAAGGGGGGAAGACCTGTCACATCCCAATTTTGGAATACCTGTTAACACAGTTGTTTTGCTAATTGCTTAGCTAATAAACCTTGGTTGTGTTTGTTTGTGGTTGTTTAAGTGCAACCAAACAAACTAATTATATAAACTTGCAAACTTAAAAGGTTAGCAAAGAAGTGAACTAAAAATATTCAACATATTGTTCCAGGGATAAAAATATTCAACATATTGTTCCAATGACTTTGACAATATTTTCTAAAGTAAATATTGATCAAAGAGTTTTCCAAAAACTATCTTATGAATCTCATACTTGTTGAATATAATTCCAAAGGTCTAAATTAAGAAAGATGAAACACTTAATAAATTTCCCTTAAAGGTTTATCAGAAAAAGAGGCATTCTTAGATGCTTCACCAAAATATTATCAAATGTTTTTCCAACCTTGCAAGATTAAAAACAAAAGTATTTGAGAGCATTGACTTGCTATCTCTAGTCATATAAATATTTTGGCAAAGCATTGCTAAAGAAAAGCCAAGTGATTTATTAAATGGAAATTCCAATATTTCTAGAAACAGAAAACTAAAACAAGTTACTATTGGAAACTTTCCTCAAATGATTTGAAATTCATACCATTGCTTCCTTATATCAAATAAGGAACACACACAAGAGGAGACCAAAAATTGAATCCATTAAAGCCCTGAAAACATGAATTTTCTCCACAGAAACATTTGGGATTTTGAACAAGTTTGTTCTACAAACTTTTTCCAAATGCCATGAAATAAATACCAAAGGCTCTATATCATAAATAAGGATGAAAACCAAAAGGAAACAAGTTTTTGAATTGTTTAAGTTTCCAAAAACCCCTGTTTTCTTCACAGCACCTTTTTGAAATTTGAACAAGTTTGTTCTATGAAGTAACTCTAAATGACTTGAATTTTCTACCACATAAGGAACACATCAAATGAGGAATGTGTGCCAAAAATTATCATTTTTGGAAGCTCCTAAGTAGGTTAATAAATTCAATGTCCATTTATGTAATAATTCAAATTTGAACAACTTTGAATTATAAAGTTTATCCAATGGAGCCAATTTTCATATATGTTGTGTATCTTAACTAATAAGAATTTTGGGCAAAAGGATTTCCATTTTTAACTTTGTTTGCCTAGTGAAAACATCATTTTACAGTGAGGAAAAGGACCTAATTGTAAATAGCAGGGGCCTGTTTGCAATCCTAGTCACCCATCTTCTTCTTCTTCCTGTAGATGACGCAGCAGAGGGCATGGCTGCCCATGCTTCCTTAGCTTCGAGTGGAAGTCTTGCTAGATGGATAAAAGCACCATGTGCACCTCTGTGCCTCTTACCTGCCCCCTCTCTCTCCCCTAGAGTCTCTCTCTCTGAAAATATCCCAACCCGAAACCCTAGCCGTACAAGGCCGCCGTCGATTCGGCCGCTGTGGAGCTCGCCGCCGGCAGCCGAGTGGCCCATCGTCTCCGCCTCGTCGAGTGTGACCTCTCTGCAGAAGGAATTGAGACGGAGCGACGCGTGGAGGCCGCGCCAACCTCGAGTCTTCTCCGAGCCCGGCGCACTCCGGCGTGAGATTCCCGCCGCGTCGAGCCCCCTCCGACCCCGTCGAGCCCTCCATCGCGCCTAGGGTGAGCACACGGACCCCGCCGTCCACTTTTCCCCCTCCCTCTCGCGCTAGAACGACGCCGCGCCGTCTTCACCGTCCGGCCGCCGCCGCGCGCCGTTGCCGTCGCTCTCCGACTCCCTCCCTGGAAACGCAACTGGCCCTAGAAGGTTCCCCTCGTCGAGCACATCGTGTTGGTGCAGTTTGTTCGCGAAATATGGCTCGGATGCGCTCGAATTTTGCTCGCCGGAGGCGTCTCCCGCCGGCGATGACGCAGTGGTGACGCAGCGCTCGCGTCAGCGCGCTGACCCCGCGCGGGAGGAGTCAAACTGGCCAGTGGGGCCGGATCTGCCCGCGTGGCCGCCCGCGTGGCCGTCTGGCCCGCGAGTCAGCGGCTGCGGCTAGGTTTCCCCGCGGTGCAGCTGGATCTGGCCGGCCCAAACAGTGGATCTAGCCCAACAAGTTTCTTTTCCTTTTATTTTTTTTACAGAAACTTACCTGGTTACTTTTGAGCTCAAAACCTAACCAAACAAATGAATTTGACCAAACCAAAATTCACAGATGTAAAGAAACTAAATCTAAACCACCTCCAACTTGTAGATCTACTTTTGGATGGATAGATTTGAAATGAAAAATGTTTTGGCAACAGGTACCAGAAACACCAAAATGAGCACCATTTTTATTTTACAACTCAGAATGAAGTGAGGCCAATTGCATTGGAAAGCCCTTGAAATTTCCTAACATTAGCATTTAACCTCGTTTCCAAATTCATTGTATTTTTGAAATAGCATGCAATTTGGTAAAACACCAGAGAGCACTTTGGTGATTTTTATAAAATAATTAAAAATGATTTTTGATGCAAACTCAACTGGATGGTCTTGTATATGTTTAGGGCTATCCAAACCTAGAAGGGTTTAATTTTTAGGGCATCCTAGGAAATTTGGTGGACAGATCCTTGTTTTGCATGTTTCTGCCATTTTGGCATTTTTAGATAATTAATTTGTGTGAGTTATTTTTGTGTTGCATTATTGTTTTATAGCATGTAAAAGTTGTGTGAACTTGTTTTATAAGTGTTACTTAGCTATTTTAGCATGTTAGATTGTGTGGACTTGAGTTGAGAAGAAATAGAATTTTTGTTAATAGCATTTGATTATTCTCTAGTAATACTTGCATAGCATTTTTGAGTGATGAATTCATGTGCAAAGCACTTGGATTTTTTTGAGTGTATCCAGTACCATGTTGGTACTTAGTTTGTGTTGTTATCACCTCTGCTATGTTGCATTGGAATTGGTAGAAAAGCACTATTAGCTTTGTCATGACTATGAGTTTTGTTATGGAAAAATTCCCTCAGGTGTGGAATTTTGACATAATCATTTGTGGTTTTGTGACCACATATTTTTGGGTTGTATCCATAGGTCCAGTAGCATTTTGATAAGTTTGTTATGAGTACTTGACCCCTAAAGTTTTCACTTGTGTGAAAACAATAACATGAGTAGCAGTGCCTTGCTTATTTAAGCACCCTATTATTTTCTGCTAGTAATGTTAATGCACTAGATGCTAGTTTAGTTTTTTGTTAATTTTTAGCAAATGGACCAGAGGCATTGTGACCTCTTAATGCTTTGTTATGCTAGTGGAACACCCACTGGTTTCATTGCATTGTTGGTGGAAACATTATTTCCCCCACACTAGATGTGTTTCTTTTATATATGTTTTGAGTAGATCTTTAAATGCTTTTTAGGATTTTTGCTAGATTAATTCTCATGAAACCAGTACCATTTAGGTACTGTTATTTTGGTTATAACACCTCTAGATACTTGGTGCTTGTGTTTGAAATAGATTTAAATAGCAATGCTTAAAGTCTAAATTTCATACTAGGATATTCATGTATGCTTTTTGTCTTGTTTTCCCCTAGGGAAAAATATGAATCTTTGGTGTGGAAACCAGAGGATGGAATGTCCTTGTGGCATTATTATCTTAGGGTTTTCACCTCTGATAGGTTTCCTCTTAAGTAGCATAAAAGCATGAATAACACTTGGATGACTAGGAATTAATCTCCTCACAGGTGTAGCTTTTTAAGCATAGTTTTTCCTTGTTTCCTAGCTATGCTTTTTATGTTATTTTGTGGAATCCAGTAGCAATTATGGTACTGGTTAGAGGAGTATTTTTCCTCTGATAGCTTGCACACTTGTGCATAACATTAGCTAGTGTAGCCTAAAATAGTCTAGTATTTTTCCTAAATTTTCTACTAGTATGAGTAGGAGTTTTTGGGTGCTTGTTTGTTTGTTTTGAGCACTTTTATAAAAGTGACCAGAGGCTTATTAACCTCTTGGTGAGCATATTTGCTAGTGGAACACCCACTGGTATGTTTGCCTCATGGTGGAAAAATAGGCTTGACTTGTTGTCATGAGCCTTTTTCACCACTTGAGTATTTTAGCAAATTATATGTGCTAGCCATAGAGATTGTTGGGGGAATTTTTAGACATAAAAATGTGTTTTATGTGACACCCTACTGTCTAGTAACATGTGCTCTACCCCACTGGTCCATGGTGTTCTTAACTAAAAATCATTGACTTGGCCACACATAAACACTAGGAAAAAAGCAGACTTTTCAACTATAGTTTTTATGCCAATTTTTCTTAAGGGAAAAATTGAGAACTTGGGTGGTACTTCTTGATTGCTTGCTGTATGTATTACTTGTAGCCTTGTTTGTCTTGTTTGGTTCTGAATGTGTGTCCTTTATTCTCTTTTTACGGCGTTAGAAAACGAAGAGGAAGGAAGTGTCGTGAAGCTCTGTTTCAAGTTCCAGTCACTCCAACAACAGGGACACAAGGAGATACCAGGCAAGCCATCCTGATTGCTTGCTGATACAATACTTACCATTATATATCATGCATGTTTTACCTCTGAAGTTTTACAAAAACTTGATTATCAAAACTATTTTTGATGTGGCTATTACTACTATACTAGTATATAGGTTACTATTATGCCAGTAGTTAAACTTGGTAATACCAAGCCCATAGGCCACCTTATGGTATTTATTACCATCAAATATACTAGTCCCTAAGTGGACACCCTAAAATTGTGATTCTACGAAATAAAGGCTTTACGGAAAAAACCCGGGGAAAAGGCGGATCCTTGTTCTCCGGAGGAATGTGGAAGTGGTCATTTTTGAGAAGGTGGTGTTTTTCAAAAATGACACATAACCTAGTCTTCGCCGGACAACCTTTACCGTACTGCCACCCTACCCCAACATGGGCACGGGGCTTAACTTGAAGTTTGTTCTTATTAGTGTGTGCTATCTCAATCGCTATAAGGGACGTCGTACCCTCGAACCGAATGTCGTCAAAACTCCCAATGTTGAGACATAAAAAGTGTGGGATTAATTTTCCCTCCGGTTGCATCGGTTGAGTCTCCTGTCATGGCGATGTGCGACATGGTGCCGAGGAGATTAAAACTGAGAGATAGGCATATTCTAGCTTGAACATAGTGGATGGTTATGATCATATACCTGATGTTTACATACTGTTGTTACAGTCCGTGGTTGTTTCACGGGAGGTGTACTGGATCTGGTGGATGTGTACACCTCTGCAGAGTATAACTTTTTCGAAGAAGCCGCGTCCTCGGATATGGACAGTTGAATGGCCATGTAGCTAGCATTGTGTCAATGTTTTCAAAAAGGAGTTTTGAAAAGAAATTTTGGAAAGGAAGTGTTGAACTTGTGAAGTTCGGAAAGGAATGGAAACTTATACCGTGGAGGTATCGTCGATGATGAAAAGCCAGATGATGTTATACAAAACAAAATGTTTTGCAAACAAAACCTTTTCTACTCTAAGCAAGAATTCTGGAAACTGATTCCAATAAGTTTTGCAAAGAGAAAATATTCTTTAACAAAGCTTTACAAAACCTCTTGTATATGTGATATCTACAAGAGAAATAAAACTATATTATTTTGTTTTCTTCTGAAGTATCTTCTTCAACGAAGATACAGATTAATCTGACTGCAAATGTGGTGTCATCATATATGAACACCATTGGTAGTGAACCCTATTTATAGCCTACCTATTCCACCATATAAGCATACTTGCATGTTGGTAAGTGATATGATGGATGTCTTGCTGAGTACATTCAAATGTACTCATTATGGTTTCGCCCCTGGTATCTACTTATCAGATTTTGAGAAGGAACCTCCGAAGGATATCTATGAAGAGAAGTACGGAGTTGACGGCTTTGCGAACTAGGATCGTCTCCGGGTCAGCAGCCTGTAGGTTAAGGCGTGACTTGGGCTCAACTACGTTGTGATTTAATTGTCTTCCGCTGTGTTTGTTAAGTTGCCTGCCCTTGTGGCAGTTGTGTTAAACTTGATCATGTGATCATGTGTGTAATACCTTTATGTATTCGTGTAATGGATGATGTATTTCTGTGTGCCAACTGTGTATGTTGTTCACGACTGATCTTTCTGGGATCGTGAATGTATGCATACGTAGGGTTTCAGACTGCCGGTCTGGGGTCCTTACAATAAACCTGGCTTTGATACCACTGAAGGGGTCGTTGCATAGAAAACAAAAGTTTTCCTACGCCACACCAAAGGCCAAGATCTAATCTAGAAGTTGAAAGCAACAGGCATAGAGAGAGTCTTAAGAAGAACATACCCTCGAAGACACAAAGCGTTACGAGATCAAATATCGTTGTTGGCGTAGTCGTACTCACACCGATCCCGAGAGCGAGAAGATATGCACCGCAATCCGGCGGTGCCTCCGTGATCGATCACACGTACGGTTGATGACAACCTGCGTTCCCTCGGTCCAGCGGGGCGCGGAAGTAGATGATCCCTCGGAAACCAGCAGCACGACAGCGTGGTGTGGTGGAGAAAACTTCGTTCAGGGCTTCGCCAAGCGCATTAACATGAGGTGGATCAGCGGGAGGATGGAGATGGAGATGACACCAAGTGTGTGAGGGAGAGGGATCTCATGCCCTCTATTTATTGGAGGGGAGGCATCCACGAAATTTTGGTGCCTCCACCTCTCCCCTCATCATGTGGGTGGAGTCTCCACTCAACCTGTCGGATATATACTGAATAGGGGTATATCAGATGGTGGTCATAAGTGCCGGATTACCAGGGTGGCCCAACTGGTAGTGGGCTATGGTCCATTGGGCGGCCCAGTAAGCTGACGCACAGAAGCCGGATTCTAGAAGGACCCGGATCACGGCCCACGTGATCTGGCTTGGAGGAGAAGGCGGATTCCTTACTTTCCAAGTTAGAAGTTACCGTAGTCTTCTAGGTTTCCTATTCTGTATGCCCTAACCTGGCTATTATATAAAGCCGGACGGGAGATAAGATAAGGAGAAGGACGAAGCTACAGGCTAACTCGCCGGGAAGTTGATCCTCATCGAATAGCTAAACAGAACCTCACATTGTAATCGTATACACATGCTTTAGCCCTGATTAGTGAGATTGCAGGAGTAGGGACGCCGTATTATTACGACGTACCGAACCTGGGTAAATCATGTGTCTTTGTCTTCAACGCGATCCCGTTTCCCCACGTCTCTACCCGTAGTCTCATGGCACCCCCGTCTATGAAAACTACTACGATGTCTCGACAGTTGGCGCCCACCGTGGGGCAAACGACGTCAGGCGTTAAGTTCGATCTGGGATACTCGGCGGGATCGGCAGTTCCATAACTGTCGGAAGCCTGGAGTTCGACGATGACGTCGGACGCTTCCTCGACAGTGGATCCTACATACCGGCGCAAAATCATCTGGTAAGTGCCTGCGTGTTACCGATCGGATCTGCTAATATCTTTATCGGACTAACTGCAGAGGCCATGGGGTTTTGCGGTGGAAGCAAATTTATCCCACCCGCCCTATACCCAGTCGAGGATGACTATGATCCCGGATTTTGCTCAGATCGCCGACATAAAAGTGATACACACTTTATCGGTATGGTGCAATCCGAAGTCGCCGAAAACACGGATGGCGGAAATCCCGTGCAAGAGGCAGAAAACAGCAAACCCACTACAGAGGTGGAAGATCCGACATCCGCCAATCCAGCGATGAACTCGGAAGCTGACTCTGTGCTGGCCGCCATTGAGGCGAGATTAGAGTCAGAAACCGGATCAGATGATTTTGATTCCGAAGACGAAGACGTGGACGCCTTCGAAAGAAAAGTTAAATCTTTTCAAGAGGGATTCCATGAAGTACTAATGGCGAAACCGGCTGCAAGCACGGACGCCGGCAGTCAGGAAAGCCCTAAAACTCCTCCGCCAGAGGAAGAGAGAGAAGATGGAGAAACTTCTCCGATATTTCCCAACGTCAAGGAATTGACAGAGGATGAACCTGCTAAGAAACCTCCCTCTTCCAAGAAAAAGCACAAGACCGCTAAAAAACTCCAATACAAGCTCCGGAAGAAGAAATTGGCTGATCCAGCTGATGAAAACCCGGAAGTAGGAGATGCAAGCGGAATAAAACTTGCGGAGAAGAAAACAAAAGAAATCCTTGCTCCGCAAATGACAGAGCAAGAAGAACAGGAATTGTTACAAACACCAGTGGGTTTGCATGAACCCCCGGAAGTGCTAGAGGCCAGGAGACAAGCTCTCCAACGGCAACAGCAACATCTATTCAGAACTCGTGAACACCTCCAAAAAACCCAGGATGACATCAAGCTCATGAAGGAAGAAATCGAGGAGTACGAGAGAAAGAATAGATCTGGCATTAAACCTACAAGGTTACCCGGAATCGTAAGACCGGAAGTACTGCCGCCAAAAGAAAGGTTTCACAACCCATCTTGGCAAAAGCAGGTAAACGGCAAAGACGCCAGGGGCGAACCAATATACAAAACCGCAGCAGAAAATGCGGAAGCAGCGTTTGCCATCCTCAACAATGACATGTACTCCAACGGTGAAAAACTCCAAGGGGTGTATGCTTTCCTAGGAAAAGCATTGCAACAACAACAGCGGGCCCAAGAGCGATCAGGGAAGTTGCACGACGACTCCGCCCTATGCAAAACAGCTACTTGCGCCGCTGGAGCACCTGGACCGGAAGAACCTGGAGATTCCGACAATTCAAAGGATAAGAAAGCGGATCCGAGAAAAGATAAGAAAAATCCCGACAACAGGGATGAAGCGTCTAGAACCGGATCTCATCTCCCGAAAGGTGGACGCAAACCCCACGATCGGGAAGAAAAACACCGGAATGATGGCAAAGCAATGCCACCTCCGAGACACCCTGCTGAAAAAGCCGGAAGACATGATGTACCTCACAGACGTGAGAGATCTCGGACACCTCCTAAGGATAAAGAAAGGGACATGAGTAGAACTCCGCCTCATCCAAAAGGGCGTGATCTTGAAAGAAATAGAAACGATCCCAGAAAAGCGCGTCCGCGCAACAATGGAAAAGAAAGGAGTAGATCCCCTTCTGTCCATTCAGCCAGCAGATATTCCGCACACATGGATAGGGCGGAGAAGGATGATCTATACTTTGGACCAAAGTGTTTCACCGATAGGATCCGAAGAATAACCCTGCATTCTGGCTTTGCCAAGGTCGGTCCAACGTACCAGAAATACACCGGCAGTACAAACCCGGATACCTGGCTCTCAGACTACTATACAGCCGTCCAGATTAACAATGGGACAGACCTGGAAGCTGTAAATTTTCTTCCCCTAATGTTACTGGATGGAGCCAGAGATTGGATCAATGGATTACCATCAAGAACTATCGACAGCTGGGATGATATGGCTCGAGTATTTACTCAGCATTTCCGGGGAACTTATAAACGCCCGAACAACATCAACCAGCTGAACCGTTGCACCCAGTTTGAGGATGAACCATATGTGGATTTCATCTCCAGATGGACTGCAATGAAGAATAGTTGTTCTGGAGTAACTGACGTACAAGCAATGCATGCTTTCGTCAATGGCCTAAAACCCGGACTTGTACCGTTCATGGTCGGTTCCAAACAGCACAAAGATCTCAGATCTATGCTTACAACCGCCAATGAGCACGCTGCAGCCGAAGACGACATCAGAGCAAGAGGAGGAAATATCGATACACTGATAGTGGCCAAGAAAAATCCCCGCCCTGAGAAAAAAGGAACTTCAGATGCAACAGCAAAACCCAAAGAAGTTAACATAGCCTTTGGAAGTGAAAAGGGAACAGATGGAAAGGACGCAGTTCAGAACCAATCAACTACACTAAAGAAGAGTGGGAGAAGATTAAGTCGGAACCCTGCGTCCACCATTTGCAATTTGGGAAACCCACCCATACGAACGCACAATGCCGGCTGAATAAGCACATGAAAGGCAGTGCAGGATCCGGAAACAAGGGGAAGAGTTCCAAAAGGAAATTCTCTAAACAAAAGCCAGAAGCTGAGAAAGAAGACAGTGAATCGGACACTGACGAAAAAATCCAGGAACAACAGCGGAAAGGCGAACCCAAGTTTCCGAGAGTTGATGGAGAATGCGCCCTAACTTTCCTAGCAACTCCATCAGTAAAGGTGGCGAAAAGAACAATTCGAGAAATAAATGCGGTTGTTCCGGCAACCCCAAAATTCTTGAAGTATTCGAACACACCAATAACCTGGGATCAGTCTGATCATCCCGGAAATATCCCTGAACCCGGCACACAAGCTCTTATTGTAAGCCCTATTGTCCAGAACACTAGGCTAAAAAGAGTGCTGATGGACGGAGGATCCAGCATCAACATAATGTACCTGGATACGTTGAGACATCTGAAAATCTCCGAGACCCAGCTCAATCACAGCAACATACGCTTCCATGGCATTGTTCCCGGCAGGCAAGCACGATCCCTAGGAGAAATTTCCCTAGATGTCACTTTCGGAGAAAAGATCACTTCCGTCAGGAAAAAGTATCCTTCGAGGTGGTGTCGTTCGAAAGCGTGTATCACGCAATTCTCGGACGTCCAGCTTTCGCCAAATTTATGGCAAGATCATGTTATATTTATAACAAGATGAAGATGCCAGGGCCGAAAGAAGGGGTAATCACCATAACTGGAGACTTCAAGCTGGCGAACAAGCTGGAAAAAGAAAACGCCCTTTGTGCTGAAAAGATTATAGCAAAGGAAGAGCTGAAGGAGCTGGCTAAGGAAGTATCACCGACGGAAATGCCGGCAGGAAAAGAAACTCGGAAGCCAGCAGATAGTTTCAAGGCATCCGAGAATACAAGACAGGTAATCCTAGATCCCAAAGACCCGACAAAATTTGTCGTAGTAGGAACTGGGATGACCGACAAATAGAAAGGCGAGCTCATCAAGTTCCTCCGTGAGAACTGGGATATTTTCGCCTGGTGTCCAGCTGACATGCCAGGCGTACCCAGGGAACTTGCTGAGCATCAACTCAAGGTAATTCCAGGCTCCAGATCCGTCAAACAAGGTCTCCGTCGATTTGACGGAAGAAGACGGAAGGCTATTGGCAAGGAAATTATCCGGCTTTTAGCAGCATATTTCATCCAGGAAGTAATCCACACTGAATGGTCTGCAAATCCGGTATTAGTACCGTAGAAAGACACCACTGCTCTTAGAATGTGTATAGATTACACAGGCTTGAACAAATTGTGTCCAAAAGATAGGTTCGCATTACCGCGAATCGATCAAATAATAGATGCCACCGCAGGCTCTGAGCTTTTATGCTTTTTGGATGCTTATTCCGGGTATCACCAAATACGAATGAAAAAGGAAGATCAAATTAAGACTTCTTTTATAACCCCGTACGGGACGTATTATTACGTAACCATGCCGTTTGGCCTGAAGAACGCAGGTGCAACTTACCAGCGTTGCATGCAACGTTGTTTGCATAGTCAGATCGGCAAAAATGTCCACGTTTACGTGGACGATATTGCTGTCGTAACCAAGGAAAAAGACACACTCCTTGAGGATTTGCGAGAAACCTTTGAAAACTTGCGCACTTACAAGATGAAGTTAAATCCATCAAAATGTGTATTTGGGGTTCCCTCAGGAAAACTTCTGGGTTTCATCATTTCTCACAGAGGAATAGAAGTTAACCCGGAAAAGATCAAAGCCATCTTGAACATCTCCAAACCTACGTGTGTGAAAGATGTCCAAAGATTGACGGGTTCCGCCGCTGCCGTCAGCAGATTTATTAGTCGGCTGGGGGATAAAGCCTTACCACTCTACAAGTTGCTGAAAAAATCCGACAAATTCGAGTGGACAGAAGAGGCCGATGCAGCGCTAACCCAGTTGAAGGAAACTTTGATGAAAGCTCCGATTTTGGCATCCCCAAAAGACAAAGAACCTATGTTATTGTACCTCACGGCTACAAACAGGGTTATTAGTGCAGTAATTGTTGTGGAACGGAAGAAATATGAACAAAGTATACCAGACCAGCATCCGGTATATTACATAAGTGAAGTTTTCTCCGAGTCCAAGCAAAGGTACCCACACTACCAAAAACTGGCATATGGCGTATTTTTCGCATCTAGAAAATTGCGCCATTACTTCCAAGGACATTCCATAACAGTGGTATGTAAAGCACCACTAGGGGATATAATAAACAATGCGGAGGCAACTGGCCGAGTAGCCAAATGGGGTATCGAGCTAGCAGCCTTCGACATTAAGTATCAGCCAAGGACGGCAATAAAATCCCAGGTTCTGGCAGATTTTGTCGCCGACTGGACGGAAGCAATGGAGAAAACACCAATGCCGGAGTCCGAGTACTGGATCATGCATTTTGACGGATCCAAGATGAAGGAGGGCGCTGGAGCTGGTGTAGTCTTAAAATCCCCTAAAGGAGACACAATGGAGTATGTATTACAAATACACTTCAACGCCAGCAATGACATGGCAGAATACGAAGCTCTGCTTCATGGCTTGCACATTGCAAAAGAAATAGGGGTCAAACGCATCCTGTGCTACGGCGACTCGGATTTGGTACAGCATCAGCTCAACCAAACCTGGGACGCAAAGAGCCCTATAATGGCCGAATATCGGAGAACGGTGGACGAGTTCGCCATTTGTTTCTTCGGATTCGAAGTACTCCACGTTAAAAGGGAGGAAAATTGGAACGCGGATGCGTTAGCCCGCATGGGGTCAGAAAGGGTAAAAATCCTACCACCAGGTGTGTTTGTCCAGCATTTGTACGAGCCATCCATAAAAGGTGGAGATATCGATTACCCCCTGGCTTCCGAATCAATTGAAGTTATGCTCGTTAACCCGGACTGGACAATTCCATATTTAAACTTCTTAGTCAACCAGAAGTACCCAGAAGGAGCAGACGAAGTCTTGCAGAGACAAATTCAGCGTCGATGCAAAGGATACACGGTAATTGATAATTGTCTGTATAAACGCAGTACTTCCGGAATCTTTCTGCGGTGTATTTCACCAGAAGAAGGACGAGAAATCCTGCAAGAAATCCATGCCGGAGATTGCGGACATCATGCTCAATCAAAAAGCATAGTTAAAAAAGCATTCCGTGCCGGGTTTTTCTGGCTAACGGCCAAGACAGATGCTGAGCACATAGTTAACACATGTGCAAGGTGTCAATATTACGCCAAGCAGAATAATATGCCAGCCCAAGCACTCAAAACTATCCCAATTACATGGCCGTTTGTGGTCTGGGGGCTAGATATGATGGGACCGTTCAAAACTGCGCGAGGCGGACTTACACATCTACTTGTAGCTGTAGATAAGTATACCAAATGGGTGGAAGCTAAACCCATCAAAAAGCTTGACGGTGTAACTGCCAGAAATTTCATCATTGACATAGTCATGAGATACGGCGTTCCACACAGCATAATAACCGACAACGGGACAAATTTCTCCATTGGAGAGTTGGCAAAATATTGCCGACAAACGGGAATTCGTCTAGATCTTGCATCTGTGGCACACCCGCAATCCAATGGGCAGGTTGAGAGAATGAATAGCTCAATCCTGCAAGGAATACGCCCAAGACTCGAATCTCCTCTTCATAGAGCAGCTGGAGCATGGGTAGAAGAGCTACCTTCTGTGCTTTGGAGTATCCGAACGACGCCAAACAGGTCAACTGGGCAAACCCCGTTTTTCCTAGTTTATGGTGCGGAAGCAATCCTTCCAACGGACATGATCCATGATAGCCCAAGAGTGCGGGATTTCGACGACTCGGATGCCGAAGAAGCACGACAGGATGCCGTCGATCTCTTAGAAGAGGAACGAGAGCTTGTGCTTCAAAGATCCGCCATTTACCGGCAAGGTTTACGATGTTACCATATTCGGAAAATCAGGCATCATTCTTTTAAAGAAGGTGACTTAGTGCTGAGATTGGTGCAGCAAAGAAAGCACAAATTGGCCCCAGTATGGGAAGGACCATTTGTAATCAGCAAAGCTATGAAAAATGGGTCATATTATCTTGTAGATATTCGGGACACGGAAGATGATCCCGAAAAGCCGAATCGCAAAAGAAAGAGAAAGATAGATGATGAACTAGGAGAGACAAAGAGGCCTTGGAGCATCCAGCAGTTACGTCCCTTCTATACTTAGTTCAATTTCTATATAAACATCTTTGAGATCATGAAATAAAGTTGTCGGAATTCTTATATACATGTTTTTACAAGTTTATTATAGTACAAAACATGATTCCACCTTATCTATTTCCCAATGATCTTACAAAATACTCAATGTTAACCCGAATTGTGCCTGCGTGCTCGGTGTTTAAAAACTGAATGATTTTCAGCCTGCTAACGGCTAAAGGAAACTCGGATTGTGTCTGCGTGCCCAAGTTTCAAAAAATTCCTTACTTTTCTCTAAGTATTATCTGATTGTTTATATGTTGGGTCACTGGAGCTAGTTAGTAAAAATGCCTTTAGTATGATCCATGTTTCCGAGTTTAAACTGATTGGTTATACCCAGTTACTCGGCATGATGATTCGCAGTACTATTGAGCCATTTCAAACACTAAGGACAGTTAAAACACATAAGCCAGAGAACTTAGAAGGCAAAGGAATATTAAAACCCGGAAACCTTGCAAAGAATTTCATAATTAAAACTGCAAAAGGCGGAGTTCTTGTTTATACAAAAGGAATAGAAGCATTACAATATAAATTACATTGTAAAAGTGCAGTAATGCTCCTATTGTCTACTTTCGTTATCCAGGTTAAAGACAGCCCTTCAAGCATCCGAGTCTTCTTCGCTGCTGTCATTCTCGGGGCTTCAGGGATCTCCTCTTCTGGATAGGTGATGGAGATGTTCACCATGGAGGCGATCTTGGTGGCGTGGCCTTTGATCTCATCAAAGATGGTGGATCGCTGGGTTTCCGTGTATCCTTGAGGGATACCGGACGCCACACGCCAAGACTTTGCACCAGGGTAGTGCATACGCATAAGGCCAAGTGCCATGCGTGCACCACCCCGTGCAGCGGAGCGTAGGATGGACTCCCTGGACTCCGCCACCTCCAAGATGGCACCCGGAAGTTTCTCAACTTCCGAGAACTCCCCAGTCCTTGTGGGAAGGAACTTGTTGACCAGCTGCATGCCAGCAGCTCTGATCGCAGTCCACGTCTTCCCAAAGGCTCGGATTCTGTCAATCCGAGTGAGATCTGGGTTACCTCCTGTTTTTCCAGACAAAACAACCAAAAAGGTTAAGTGAAAAAGCAGAGAATGAAAACAAGACATGGAAAAATGGTAAATGAAGTAAAACTTACCGATGATCTTGTCGATTTCGGAGCCTTCCTCCAGGTGAAGGTTTAAGGCATTTTCCAAGTCCTGGATAGTGGACTTATCCTTCTCCGCCTGTTCGGAAGCCTTGGAATGAGCAATTCCAAGGGCCAGATTGCTGGCTTCCAGATCCTTTTGGGCCTTCATAAGCTGCTTATGAAGATCCAGATTCTCCTCACGGAGACTGGCAGCATTGCCGGCATCTTCAGCTATTTGCTTGGCCTTAGCCAAAGCATCTGGAAAAGCAAGGAAAATTCCGAGTTTAGTCAAAACTCTGGAAAAGTACTTAGACAAAAAGCCGAATCAAAAAACTTCAGAGAAAAAAGTTTACCTGTTGTTTCCGACAGCTTCAGCTGAGACGATGCCAGCTCCGCGTCTTTCACATCAAGAATAGAAAGAAGATTTCCAACTTCTTTATTCTTGACGGAAAGCTTATTGAAAACTTCCATGTTAATGGTTTCAGTGGTTTGCTGGAACACGACAAGGAAAAGAATAACTAAAAAGCATCAAGGCGAAAAGTATACATTTTGCTTAATGCTTGGGGGCTAGAGTTAAATACCTGGCTCATTCGCTGCCACCCCGCCAAGTTTTCATTGAACTCTTTTGCGTATTCCGCAAAACGAATTCCGGCCGCGCTTAGGCCATCGTTGAGGTTCTTGAAGTCCTTGTAGAAGGTGGGAATCTCCTCATCGGTTGTCCGAGAAGAATTTCCCACCTCTGGAGCCGCCCTTTCCCTCGTGTCCGTGTCCGGCACAACGGGTTGGCTGGGCTCCAACGACTCGGTGGTGGGGACTGTCGCATGCTCTTCCGCCATTGTGGACGGTGTGTCCGGTGCGATGACAGGAGAAGGTTGAGAGCCTCTGCTGGTCGCAACCTTATGCCTTTTCAGCTTCTTTGGCTATAAGGTAGAAAGAGTTAAAACTCCGAAGACAAAAGAAAACTTCGACAAAAAGAAAATAACCCGGACGTTCCTACCTGGAGGTGGTGACGGGAATCCCGTCAAGATCGATGATTTCCTCAGAGGAGGAAATCTTCTTGCG
The DNA here is from genome assembly GCA_028641055.1 of Alopecurus myosuroides. NCBI lineage: Eukaryota > Viridiplantae > Streptophyta > Magnoliopsida > Poales > Poaceae > Alopecurus > Alopecurus myosuroides. Next base: position 204,329,889 of record CM054059.1, read on the forward strand.
CTTTCGCCCGCCTACAAAGGCGGCGCGCAACGCCTCCAAATCAGCTTCGGAGGCTAGCTCCGAGTCAGGAAGTTCAGCAATCTGTCGAAAACAAAAAGCAGAGTTAGAAGCGAAAAATCCGAGAAAGCATGCCAAAATTCCACCCAAATGACGAAAAAATACCTTGGGAGCCGGATTGTCGGCCGTATACATTGGCCGACTCGCTTCATATTGGTCGCGTGATGCGACCAACTGGTTCACGTGCCGCCGCAGATCCTTCGCGGCCCAGTCTTTGCTGGTTGTCCGCATTTTGTTGTTGGCGCCCGTGTACTCGCAAAGGAGACGGCCGCCATGGTTGGCCAACGGCTGGATCCGCCTATCCAACCAGCAAAGGACTGTGTCCATGCCGGTTAGGGGCGGATCAGAGGAAGTGAGCTTGGCGATGCGCCGCTTGATCCTTAGAAGATCAGGCGGCAGAACTTGGACGGCTTTTGTTCTCCAATTTTCTTGGGGAACAGCAGCGGTGTTTGAGAAAGGTGGAACCCCGATGGCCTTTTTCGGGAAAGCGACATCGGGATGATAAAAGAAGGAACCCGTCCAGAATTTGACGGATTCCGAGGTTCTGATCTTGGGGAACCATTCCTCCCTAAATCTCCTAAGAGTGAAGGAGATGGTTCCGCAAGTCGGGAGTGCGCCCTCTGAAGAGTTCCGCTTAACCCCGAAACAGTATAACCAGAAGTCTAACCTAGGTTCTATGCCTAGGAAACCCTCAAAGAGGGCCTGAAAGCCGGCCATATAAAGAATGGAATTTGGTGGCAGGTTGTGGGGTTGGATGTTATAATGGGAGAGGACTTGGAGGAAGAAGGCAGAAGGTGGCAATCCCATACCTCTTAGGAGATGGGAAGAGAGAAGAACCCGTTCGCCGTCGTTCGGCATGGATTCGTTCTCGTCCTCCGGGAGTCGCCATTTCCCTTTCAACACCAGCCCCTCCTTTTCCATGTTTGGAAGGAGGGACGGCGGAATGCTGCAGGCAACCCAGTTGCCGGCAGTCTCCAGTTCTTCGTCCGCTCCGGCGGCGGCGGACGCGGCAGCTTCTGCAGCGGCGAGCTCGTCGCCAAGGAGCATAATTTTCTCCTCCGCCGTCTCGGGAGCGAACGGCGGAGAGAGCGCGGAGCTCGAGCCCGCAAGATCCGCGGCGGCGGAAGGATTCCCTCCGTCCTCCGCGGTGCTCGCAGTCTTCACCGGAACGTCGTCGCCGGCGCGCGTCGGGGAATCCAACTGAGGATCCATAGTGTTGATTATGTCCTCGATGTCCTGCGCAACGGTGCGTGCGGGCGAAGACGGCGAAGAGGCCATTTGGTGGCGGCGCTGGCTCGCCTCCGGTGAGGTTCTGGGCGTAGTGTGCGTTCGGTGCTTTCTCTCTCTGCTGGAAGCTTGGGCGCTGTAATGGCGTTCGAGTGGTTGCGGAAGGTTTTCCGGGAGGACGAAGAAGGCTATTTATAGCCGGAAATCCGTCACGATACGTGTTAACGGCTCTTTTGACCGTTGGATGATCAACGCGTGTCGCTCGCCGAAAAATCCGGGAAATGAATCGACAGGGTGATTATGGTTATCTCCTCGTTTCCCGCGAGAATCTGTCAGAGATATGTTTCTGGGTTTCCCGCCTGGAACCCAAACGTCCCTTACGTCAGCAGGATTAAAGCGCTGACGTAGGAGGTTCCTTCTCCGTTAAGGGTCATGTGAGAAAAGCCGGATTTTCGGAATTCCGAGTTTTACGTTACCATCTCTTTTCAAAGAAGAATAAGAAGAATTAAGACTGCTGGCCAATATTTCTCGGACAATATGCATTTGGCGAAAGACGGCGAATCAGAGTTTTAGTCCTTCTTGGGGGCTACTGTCGGATATATACTGAATAGGGGTATATCAGATGGTGGTCATAAGTGCCGGATTACTAGGGTGGCCCAACTGGTAGTGGGCTATGGTCCATTGGGCGACCCAGTAAGCTGACGCACAGAAGCCGGATTCTAGAAGGACCCGGATCACGGCCCACGTGATCTGGCTTGGAGGAGAAGGCGGATTCCTTACTTTCCAAGTTAGAAGTTACCGTAGTCTTCTAGGTTTCCTATTCTGTATGCCCTAACCTGGCTATTATATAAAGCCGGACGGGAGATAAGATAAGGAGAAGGACGAAGCTACAGGCTAACTCGCCGGGAAGTTGATCCTCATCGAATAGCTAAACAGAACCTCACATTGTAATTGTATACACAGGCTTTAGCCCTGATTAGTGAGATTGCAGGAGTAGGGACGCCGTATTATTACGACGTACCAAACCTGGGTAAATCCTGTGTCTTTGTCTTCAACGCGACCCCGTTTCCCCATGTCTCTACCCGTAGTCTCATGGCACCCCCGTCTATGAAAACTACTACGATGTCTCGACACAACCCACTCATTCTCTCATCAATTCCCACTCAAAATTCCAAGGGTTTTCATTAATAAATAAATCAATTTTATTTTTCTTTATTTTAATACTTGTTAATCCTATTAACAAACATTAACACTTACCCCCTTGAACTATTTGTTAATCAAACATTGACATATACCACCTTGAACTATTTCAATATTCCCCGAAACAATTCCGGTGACTATTTCAATATTCCCCGAAACAATTCCGGTGTTGTCCAAACTTTTCTCCGATATTCTGTATCCTCTCAAATGCGTCATCGAATCTTAAGTGTGTCACCCTACGGTTCGCGAATAACATAGACATGATCGAGACTCCTCTTCGATCAATAATCAACAGCGGGATCTAGAGATCCGTGATGACTCCTATGTATTCAACGATGACTCTCGTGATCGTGTGAACCATCAACGTCGTGACTATTCCCTTTGTCTCGTGATATTTTACTTGTCCGAGATCCGATCATTGGTATCAACCATACCTTGTTCGATCTCGTTACCGACAAGTACTATTTTCTCGTTTCCGTGATATGACATCCTTGTGACCTAGTCACGTGCTTGCAAGCGATGTCGATGTGATATCACCGAGAGGGTCCAGAGTATATCTCTCCGTCATTTGGATGGACAAATCCCACTCATGATCTATGAGCCTCAACTAACACTTTCCGAATACCTAACAGAACCTTTATAGTCACCCTGTTACGGTGTGACGTTTGATGACATCAAAGCACCCTTCCGGTATCAGTGATTGACATGATCTCATGGTCTAAGGAATAAGTTACTTCGTATGTTTGATATAACAATGTAAAATTAATGACTTGATCGCATTGCTATATTCACTTTGGGTATATGTTCATCACACCATTCTTCTAATGACATGACCCCGTTATTAACAACATCCAATGTTCATGATCAGGAAACCTTGATCATCTATTAATCAACGAGCTAGTTAAAAGAGAGGCTTTACTAGGAACCATTGTTTGTTTATTAAACACACATGTATCAACGTTTCCGGTTAATACAATTCTAGCATGAGAAATAAACATTCATCATAAACAAGGAATAATACAATAACCACTTTATTATTGCCTCTCGGGCATATTCCCTTCAGGAGAAGCACAAGCACCGCCTCGAGAACGCCTTCAAGAAGGACGCGACGCCCGAAGGCGTCACCGTCATTGGCCCCTACCGAAACCCATGGCAGGGCTTTCGCCCGGCGGCGCGTCACGAGCCCCGCAAACTGCCCGACGGGGACCGGCCAGACCACCAGCGAGGTCTCCCGCAGATCATAGCAAACGCGGCACCTCAATCCACGAACCCACGCTTCGCCGCCATAGGCAGCCAACAGTCCGGGGCCGCCGCCACGGCTTCCATGCAGCCCCGTTGCCGGAGAGCGGAAGCGAGAAGACCCCGCGGCACGCCGGAACCTCCACCATCATGCCATGGAGCCACCTCTCGCCACCCCACCCTCCTACCGCATCGCAGCCTCCCCACGCCATCGTCCGGCCAGCACCGGCCCGAGCGCGGCCTAGATCGGGTCCGCCCGCTCTCGCCTCTGGACCTAGCCCACACACCACCTCGTCCCGGGGCCGCCTCCCCGGCCTCCGGAAGCTCCTGCGCGAGCTCGCGACCAGGATATCCCTGCCCGCCGATTTTGGGGGGCAGGGCCCGCCGCCACCATGGAGACAGCCGACGGAAGCGCCGGCGTGGGCCGGCGACGAGGAGAGGTCCGACTCGGCGGCGCAAGGATTTTCTCCCGAGTCGCCCTGTCGAACGACGGGAGAGTCCTGCTCTTTTCGCCCAGCCGCCTTTGCTTTTAAGTAGGATGATATACACAAACAACAGTTTTGGAGCCCACCGAAGGGTTTTTGTTGAACGGACATCCCATTAATTTATCACAAAGGAGAGGTACAATATATTATATTGGTGGAGTTTATGCAAGATGTAATATGAAAAGAAAGAGCTTACATCAAATTGAAGTGGTTTCATTTTAATGAAGAATCAACAGATCTAAATACAAATCATCGGAGCGGAGAATTTGAACATGCACAGAGGCTACATCTGCTTCTCTCGTTTTGTGTACTTGCTTGTTCCCTCCCATTCTAACATGTGCTATTTTCTTATCTACCAACAAAATAATCTGCAATGATCAAAACAAATCACCAAGCATTTAGGACTGCTATTACTAAAAAAAATGATTACATTGAATCCACAATTTTATGATACATAGATAAAAAATATAGAAAAGATTCCACATGATGTTCATCCTCATCCATGTACCTTGTGCCAGAAGCAAACATGATACAACTCAGAAATAGAAAATTTGATATTGCATATGGCATGGTGTAACATCCAAGTATGAAAAACCCCCTAGTTGTTTTATTTCTTGTTTATTTTAAGCAATGCATCATATCATCATCCTCATTTTATTTTTTTGTTTGCATTGTTTTCATAATGAAATTCCAACTTAAATCAACATTTGTTTTCATACTTGTCTGTTACAATCTTTCAAATTAAGAATGCAAATAAAAAACCTCCTTTGTTTCCAAATGCTTCAATAATGTTCAATTAATAGATTGTTGGTTTTATTTCAAACAAATAATTCCAAATCACCTACAATTTCAAAGCAAATTCATTCAAACAGCAACCAACTTGAGTTTATGAAAACCTCTAAACCAAACAACTAATTTGAATCATTTTAATCCTTAGGGGCCACCCTATTAAAATGGTTGTTTTCATAATGTTTAATCAATATGGAAAATTCTTTCAATTTGGATTCAAATCCAAACAGCAATGTAAAAGTTTGAATTTTCAAAAACCTTTTTGCCAACTGTTAGCTTTTGAGCTAACATGGTCCCATGAATTTTCTCAAAAATTTTAAAATCAAAAACCCTACCAAATTCTTCCAAAACTGTTTTCTGCAAAAAAAAAAAAAGTAAAACAGGAAAAAATAAAAAGGAGAAACGCTGCTGCGCGCGGCAGATAAGCAAACCCAGCCCACCTAAGCTACAGCGCGCGCAGCCCAGCCCGCTCTACCCTAGCTTACCGCTTCAAAAAGCGTGCAAGCCGTCTGTTCCATGTACGGCGCGCATCCACGGCGCCACCGCGACAGTACGGCCACCTCCGACGGCGATCAGGCCACCTAGGCCCCTATAAATCCAACCCTAGGCCCCCTGGCGCCGCCCTAGCTAACCCTAGCCTCTCCCCTCGAGCTCCCACCGCCACTTCCTCGCTCCACGCCATCCTCCCACTCTCTGTACCTCCCTCGCCGGAGACGATTCTCTGAATCTCCGATGGCCACGCTCACCTCGCCGTGCCTCCCACCTTCCTAGATGTTGGAATCGAGTCACCACTCACCCCTCCTCCGTTTAAACACCCTAACCACCCCAGAGCCTAGCTGAATCATGGCCGCCATCTGCGACATCTCCGGCCACCGTGGACGCCAGCACTGAATCCTTGCTCGCCGTCGTCGCCACCGTACTCCTCGTCGTGATCCAGCTGCTGGAATCGCTCCACCGCGTCACCCTCGAGCAGTTGGACACCGCCGCGGGCTCAGAGATCACCTACAACCACGCCGCCGTCCTCGTCACTGCCGCGGCTTCTACCTCGACGGCGTTCATCTTCTGAAGACCCCACGGTGAGCCACCGTGGCATCCGTTCCCTCCTCTCTCTCTTTTGGTTCGCAATCACCACAGCACCGTGCACTTCCACGCATCACCAACACAGCGAAGCACGGCAGCCTCCACGATCCCCTCGCCGCCGGTGACCAAGTCCCTGTCAGTTTCAGTCGCTGTCCAGCGCGTGCAGTTTCAGTAAACTGCAAAGACTGAACCTTTAACCTCCTTGCGCTTCTGTATCTGTCAAGCGAACGCACACATCGCAATTGGTTCAGACAGTGAGCGCGCTAGCGAGCGGTCGTGGGTTCGAGTCCCCGACGCGCATTTCTTTTGAAGATTTTCTCCCCGCGCAGTGGCCCACCAGTCAGTGGCACTGGTGGCCACGCAGGCACTCGCTCAGCGCCACGTTGGCCGTGGCCCACCCTGCAGTGGCTGCGGCTAGGGTGCTGGCCCGTAGCAAAAGTTTAAAACTTTTCTGTTTTTAATTCCTATTTCTTTTAAATGGCAGAATAAACACTAAATCCAAATCTTTAATAACTTTTAATCTGTAAGTCCAATAACTAAAAGTTTTATATGTTTATTGCTCCAAATTTAATTGTCTATCCAATTATTCCAAATGTGTACTGTTTTGAATTTTCCAAATACATTTAAAATTCAAATTTGAATAATTCAAATGTAATTTGCAATAATTCATAAATAATTCATACTACTTCCAAATAAGGCAAATAAAATATGTTTTTCAAACCATTTTGAATATCCTATTCAAATATAAAATTTGTTTCCTGGTTTGAATAATTTAAATTGCCTAAATAATTAAATACTTGTTTAATTCATTTAAATTTGATAAAAATCATATCTTGCTCAAAATAAAATATTTTTGAACATGCAAAGTATGTTTTCAAACTAGAAAAATATGAACTTTTCAAATATGAATTTGAATTTATGTTTTGAATAAATAAAATTCAAATAAAATTCACACTTGTTTTAAATTCATTTAAAACTTGTTTAATATTGTTTAAGTCATAATAAATCCATCCTAACTCCTATTTCAAAATTTGAAACATGTAATCCAACTAAAATTTGATGTTCTTTTCAAATATAAATTTTGTTAATTGTTTTGCACACTTTAACTTGATGAAAACAACAATTGTCTGTGTGACATGTTTAAGTAACCCAAAATTTCTAAACTTAATAAATGATTTCCAAACATGTTAAAATCCTTTTTCACTTGCATCTATTGTTGTTACTTGTTGTTATTTTTGTTGTTATCATCTTGCATGCATCATGGTAATAAATTCTCACATGATAATTAAATTATAGATCATTTGTTTCCACTTAATCCATGGACCTTTTGCCATATGCAATCCAATTGCATATGGGTCCATTTAAATTGTGTTATCATGTTAGCTAGTTTATTTTGATGCATCTATTAACTTGACATGCATCATCCCATGATTGTGCACTATGCCATGATAATGATTGTTTATATTTCTGCCTTGTTTGTTTGCTTCTTCTCGGATAGATGACGACGTTGAGACAGACGATCTTTACAGCACCCCTTCTGAGGATCTAGCTTAGTACCCGGCTGCTGAGTTTGCAGGCAAGTTATCACTCACATGAACCATTGTGTTCCTTTCAACCTTGGTTACCGATACTTTCCGTTGTCTATTTCTGCTAGCCTCAGTGGTAGTTGTTTCTGTTACGAACCTATCACATGAATCCTTAACCCTGATATTGCCTCACTGCCACTCCTACAACCCTATTGTTTGAGCCAGTGTCTCACTAGCATGCTTAGGTTGTTTTGCTCGAGTCTGTTACCCGTTACTTTCAGTTACCTTATCTTTATTATGTTCTGGGGCTCGATGTTTAATCAATCAATCATGCTAATGTTATTGATTAATAATAATTTGATGATAAGGCACCGGCAGGAGGCCCTGTGTGGTTTTGAGGCCTGCTAGTGTCGACCCTAATAGGAAAAGGGTCTTGTCTACTGATCCACGATGAGCGCACTACCCGCATGTGGGAAGCGAGTATGGGCGCCCCCCTCAATTTGATTCGATTCGCATCTTGTCCAAATCATCTCATTTAGTCCGTGCTTTCTATTTGCCGCATGCATGTTTTTGCGAGCCCAGCGCAGGGTGGAACTTTCGTAGTCGGCATATAGGGGGACACGGTCTTAGAGTGCTATGAGGGTCCCTTTTCTTCGGGGCTTGATTAGCCGTGCGCCCAAGGTGCTTTGGGCTTGATGCGAAGAAGAGTTGAGTTGTGTTGAGTGCCCCGCTTGGTGGGAGGCATCCCATCTGGCGGGTTATTCATACGTGTACGGCCAAATTGGTGCAACCCTGCAGGGATAATCTTCTCGAGAAGCCGTGTTTTCCGCGGTTATGGTTAACTTGGTGAAAGTACTGGCTAACAAGTACTCAGGACAACTTAAACCTAATGATTCATAATCTCACACCCCATGATTATCAATTTGACTAGTAATAGGATTATTGACACAATAACTTGATTCATCTTTAATCCAACTGTGTGAGTTATCCTCGGATTGCTTCTTTGGATAAGGGGAGAGATCCAGGATGGGTTTGTTTGATGTTATCTTTCAGTTGGTTACAATACTCGATCTTATCTCCGTTCTGTTAGCCGGAAGTGGTAGAATCTCTGTAGTTGGTTAGCGCAGCCAGTTGCAGCATCTTTTATATTCCCTTTCTTCCGTTGAACCCAAGGCATCTGTGCTTGGTGTTGACGGGCTACACTTTGGTGAACTGTGAGTCTTGCTTGCCAGTACGTCTATGTATTGACCCCTTTGGGGCTGTGGTTTCCGCAGACTACGCTTACGAGGATCCAGGTGACGGCTACTACGTGGAGTTTGACGAGGCTGCTGACGAGTAGTTAGCGGACCCGGGCAGGATCCGAGACATCGTGGATGGGCTCCGTCTTTATTTCAGTTTCCGGCTTCTTAAGACTATTTGGATTTGTCTGTACTCAGACCCCTTTGAATGCTTCCGCTGAGATGTAATGATGTTATGTTGGGACATGTGTCCTCTGGATGATTGTATTTGCTATCTCTGCCCTAGTGAGGGCCAGTTGCAACTTATTTCAATCTTTTGTGTCTTAGAGATATGTTGTGTTATCATTCTGTTTCCAACCGTTGACGTACCATGTGTGTGTGGTATGAAGTACGTCAATGGTAGTGTCCTGATTTCTCTGGGATAGTTTACATCGACGGTGAACAGTAACGATTGGTTGTCACACATAAGTGTTGGCCTACTCGTACGAGGACGCGGGTGCCGATAAGCACCGTAATCCAATCAAAATACTGTTCAGTTCGTACGGTGAGTATCCTCTAGAAGTCCGGGTGCGACAAATGGTATCAGAGCCTGTCTGCCTGTAGGATCCCTTTTTGCTGGTCGCAGTTGAGTCTAGAAACTATTTTGTAGCTATATAGGAAAAATGAAACGTGAGAGTAGGAATTCTGCCATTTTTCTTCTTTCCCCACCCACCCACCCTTTTCTGGTAAGGAAGTGCAACGTTGTTTTCTGTTCTCACCTAAACTTTCAAGTTAGGATTTCACGTGTTTTGGGCTCTCCGTAGTACCTCAGGAGTTTTTGGTCTCGTGTTTCCCGATGTTGCTTCAATATCCTGTTCTTTTCAACATCCTTATCATCCGTTGAACCTTGTTGTTGCTTTCCACTTCAGTTCTCTACCGGCGTCTAATCAAAACCTCCCAAATCATCTGCAGATGGATCTCAGGTTCTACCTGCAGGTGGTTCGGATGACTCGTTGTGAGAGCACCGCCGGTTATCCGGAGATGCTGAGAGACATGGTCACTTATCTGGGGTTCCATTGGGCACCAGAGTACCAGGTCTACGAGCAGCAGCGAGAGTTTGACCAGACCTACTACCAGGCTATCGTCTACATTCTGTCAGATGATGGCATGAGCGTTGTCCACCGCTACGAGGCAGTAGGTACCACAGTGGATATGGCCGTGCAGCATGCAGCTTACGTGAGTCTCACCGTCCTCCGTGCTGACTACTGGGGGTTTGACGATTCTATCTATCGCCACATCCCCCGTGGTTACATCACTTCAGCGGGAGCTCACTTCACCCTCTACGACAACCTGGATGTCTACGAGCATGATAACACCAGGCTGCACACCACCGCTCAGTTTGTGAGGCACAGTGACGCTGTTGCCACCACACTTTCCCAGGAGTTGGCCTCAGTCAGGGAGCAGCTCTACCTTGCTTTGACTCGTCTGGCTACGTACACCACAGACTTTGTTGGAGATGAGCGCTTTTCCCGTTTCCATCAGACAGTTGGACGTAGTTTACCAGATGCTGGAGGTTACGAGCCGATCAGAGGTCCACTCCTCAACCTCGGAGCTGGTTACACTGGGATTCCACGCTTTGGAGCACAGGGAGACGACGCTTTCTACTTCACCACACCGAGAGTTGCTCTCAGAGCAGTCCCGATCTACGTGGATCGTCGTTCTACCTACTTCCGTGGGATTCCTCCTCACCGTATCTCTCGTCGTATTACTCACCGCCGTCCTGCGTGATGAGCATGGGAGTACCGATGTATCCATTCCTAGCTATGTTTAGTTATCCTTTGGCTTTCGAACCATGTATTGGTCTGTTGGATATTCTGATGTATTTGAACATGTGATGATGTACCTGTTGGTTATCTATTCATGCGTCGGAATAATCTATCTTTCGGTTACCAAGGCTATCCTTTTCTGTTGTTGTGCTAAAATGCATGTCTATTCAGGATGCCGCCAACAAGGAGCAACCCGCCTGAACCACCTCCACTCACGGAGCTGTTGACTCGGATGACTCAGGTCGTGGCTCAGATGGCCCAGATCCAGGCTAACCAACACAACAACCAGAATGCTCCGCGAGTCAGCATCAAGGAGTTTCTGAGTATGGGTCCGAGAGCTTTCGTGGCAACACGTGAGCCTCTGGATGCTGATGACTGGATCAGGGAGATGGCCAGGGCTCTGGACATTGCTCACGTTGCTGAGGAGGATAAAGTCAAGTATGCCACCTACCTACTGAAGGGTCAGGCAGCTACCTGGTGGGAGAACTACCAGACCATGAGAGCTGGCTATCCTATCACCTGGGGATGTTTCAAGGATGCCTTCCTGAAGCACCACATACCAGATGGTCTCATGGAAAGGATGCGTGAGGAATTTTGCTGTCTTAAGCAAGGCAAGCTGGACGTTATCGGCTATCAGAACGAGTTCAATCGTCTCGCTCGATACGCTAGTGATGAGGTATCCACTGAAGCCAAGAAGATGGCAAGGTTCCGCCGAGGTTTTAACCCGGAACTGAAGTACGCTCTCACCAACATCAAGTGCAAGGACTTCGAGGAGCTCATGAACACCGCGCTCAATGAGGAGAATGGGCGCAAGGCGTTCGAGGAGTCCCGGAAGCACTCGCGTGAGGGTGGTTCCTCCTCCAACATGACCACCCCTCCGCAGAAGCGCCGCATCTGGGTGCCAAATGCTGCTGTCACTAGGGCTCCATATGCCCAAGCTTCTCCAGGCTTTGCTCCCCGCCCACCCAACCCATCTCAGATGCAGGGTCAGAGGGTTCCAATGGGGCAGCCAAGGCCAGGTCCTTCTCGTGTCGTCACTTGCTACAAGTGCAAGGATACTGGACACTATGTTGATAAGTGCACTCAGAGGCAGCTACCTCCACCTCCTCGCCCCAACACCAACCAGGCAATGGTTCGTGCTCCCCCGGCTAAAGCCTTCAACTCCAACAACAGGCCTGTCGGGAGGACCGCGAGGGTGAATCATATCAAGGCCGACAAAGCTGAGGAAGCTGCTGACGTCGTTCTCGGTATATTACCCGTAAACTCTATTCCAGCTAAAGTGTTGTTTGATACCGGGGCATCGCATTCTTTTGTGTCAAAGATTTTTGCAAAAGCATACAACCTAGTTCTGGTTCCGCTAAGCAATCAAATGACTGTTCACTCTCCGGGACCGCAAATGTTGACTTCCAAGATAAGTAAGGACAATCAGATCCTAATTGGAGGCCGCATATTCCTTGCTTCACTCATGTTGCTGGGAAATTCTGACATTGATGTCATTCTGGGCATGGATTGGTTGAAGACCCACGAAGCTAAAATTGACTGTGCTCAAAAGTCAATAACTCTCTCTCACCCTTCAGGCCAGATAGTCTATTCTCCATCTGAATCAAGTTCTGTTCAGCTGTTCAACCTCGATGCTAAACCCCTTCCTGCAATTGAGAATGTTCCGGTGGTTTGTGAATTCCCTGACGTCTTTCCAGAAGAGTTGCCAGGGATGCCTCCGGACAGAGCAGTTGAGTTCGTGATCGAGCTTGAGCCAGGTACTGCTCCAATCTCTAAGCATCCATACAAGATAGCTCCTCCTGAACTGAAATTGTTAAAGGAGCAAATCGATATGTACATGGAGAATGGTTACATTCAGCCTAGTTCCTCCGCTTGGGGTTGCCCAACTCTGTTTGTTGCCAAGAAGGATCAAACAAAAAGACTCGTGGTTGACTATCGTCCTCTCAACGAGAAAACCATCAAAAACAAGTATCCAATTCCTCGTATCGATGATCTTTTTGATCAACTTGCTGGAGCCTCAATATTCTCAAAGTTGGACTTGAGGATGGGTTACCATAAGATAAAGATCAGAAAGGAAGATATTCCAAAAACAGCTTTCACCACTCGGTACGGTCTATATGAATACACCGTCATGTCCTTTGGTCTCACCAATGCACCGGCGACCTTCTCAAGACTCATGAATTCTGTTTTCCATGAATACCTCGACAAGTTCGTTGTGGTATATCTTGATGACATTCTAGTCTACTCAAAATCCGAGGAAGAACATGGAGAACACCTTCGTCTCACTCTCATGAAACTTCGCGAGCATCGTCTGTATGCCAAGTTCTCTAAATGTGAGTTCTGGATCCCAGAAGTTGCTTACCTTGGTCATATCATCTCTGCCAAAGGCATAGCCATTGATCCTGAAAAGGTTAAGGCAATTGTTGATTGGAAACCCCCTAAGACGGTGAAGCAAGTCAGAAGTTTTCTTGGCTTGGCTAGCTATTGCCGTCGTTTCGTCCAAAACTTTTCCAAGATTGCCAAACCTCTCACTGATCTCACAAAGAAGGACAAGAAGTTCGTTTGGACTCCACAGTGTGATGAAAGTTTCAATCTCTTGAAGACTAAACTCACTTCCACCCCAGTTCTGGTTGGCCCAGATACTACCAAACCTTTCCAGATATTCTGTGATGCATCTCTCCAAGGCCTAGGAGCAGTTCTTATGCAAGAACGTCAAGTTGTGGCTTATGCTTCACGTCAGTTGAACCCACATGAGCAAAACTATCCCACTCATGACCTAGAACTTGCAGCAGTTGTGTTTGCCCTCAAGAAATGGAGACAATACTTGTTGGGTAACAAAACTGAAATCTTTTCCGATCATAAGAGTCTGAAATACATCTTCACTCAACCAGATCTGAACCTCAGGCAAAGGAGATGGATTGAGAAGATTAAAGACTTTGATATCACCATTTCTTACACTCCAGGCAAGGCTAATGTTTTGGCCGATGCTCTCAGTCGCAAATCCTATTGCAATAATCTCATGATCATGGAAAGCCAATCTCCACTTCATGAAGAATTCCAGAAACTGAACCTTGGTCTTGTCCCTGAAGGATACCTTGCTAGCTTGACAGCCAGTCCAACTCTCGAGGACAAGATTCGTTCTGAACAACTTCGTGATACTGAAATCAAGAAGATTGTAGAGCACATCAAGGAGGGCAATGATAAATTCAAGTCCTTCTCAATTGATGACAAGGGAACTGTGTTCTTCGAAGGACGCATTGCAGTTCCTCAGATTCAAAGTCTCAAGGATATCATTCTCAAGGAGGCTCATGAAACTCCTCTCTCCATTCACCCTGGAATTACAAAGATGTACCAGGATCTCAAGACTCTGTATTGGTGGCCTGGCATGAAACGTGAAATTGCTCAATACGTTTCTGAATGCGACGTTTGTCAACGTGTTAAGGCAGTCCATCAGAAAACAGCAGGTCTACTCCAACCTCAGAAAATTCCTGAGTGGAAGTGGGACATGATTGAAATGGACTTCGTTACTGGGTTTCCAAAGTCCAAAAAGGGCAACGATGCAATCTTCGTTGTTATTGATCGTCTCACTAAGGTAGCTCACTTCTTTGCTGTCAAGGAAACTATCTCAGCTAGCCAGTTAGCAGAGCTCTACACAGCAAGGATTGTTCCTCTTCATGGTGTTCCATTGGAAATAAGCTCAGACCGTGGAAGCATATTCACTTCTCATTTCTGGAAAAGCTTTCAAGAAGCATTGGGCACAAAACTACTGTTCAGCACAGCTTATCACCCTCAGTCTCAGGGGCAAGTCGAAAGAGTCAATCAGATTCTCGAGGATATGCTCAGAGCATGTGGTCTCTCCTTTGGCATGAAATGGGAGGATTGCCTTCCATATGCTGAATTCTCCTACAACAACAGCTACCAGGAAAGCCTAGGCATGGCACCATTTGAGGCACTGTATGGTCGCAGATGCAGGAGTCCAATCAATTGGTCTGGAGCTGGTGAACGTTCACTCTTAGGCCCTGACATTGTTAAGGAAGCCGAGGATAAAGTTCGTATCATTCGTGACAATCTCAAGATTGCCCAGTCTCGTCAGAAGAGCTACTATGATAGCAAGCATAGGGATATGATCTATGCACCTGGTGACAAGGCATATCTCCGTGTAACTCCCCTCAGAGGCACTCATCGTTTTTGTGTGAAAGGAAAACTTGCACCAAGATACATTGGTCCTTTCAACATTCTCTCAAGGCGGGCAGAAAATGCCTATCGTCTTGAACTTCCAGAAAAACTATCCAAGGTGCACGATGTGTTCCACGTGTCATAACTCAAGAAGTGTTTCAAAGATCCAGATCGTGCAGTTGATCATGATTCCATTGAACTGCAAGATGATCTATCTTATGAGGAGCACCCTATTCGTATTCTCGATGAGACCGTTCGTAAGACTCGCAACAAGAGCACCAAGTTCTTGAAAGTGCAATGGTCGCATCATTCCGATAAAGAGGCAACGTGGGAGACCGAAGAGGATCTTCGCAAGAAGTATCCGGACCTTTTCACTTCTCAGTAAGGAATCTTGGGGCGCGATTCCTTCAAGGGGGGGCGTTTTGTAACATCCAAGTATGAAAAACCCCCTAGTTGTTTTATTTCTTGTTTATTTTAAGCAATGCATCATATCATCATCCTCATTTTATTTTTTTGTTTGCATTGTTTTCATAATGAAATTCCAACTTAAATCAACATTTGTTTTCATACTTGTCTGTTACAATCTTTCAAATTAAGAATGCAAATAAAAAACCTCCTTTGTTTCCAAATGCTTCAATAATGTTCAATTAATAGATTGTTGGTTTTATTTCAAACAAATAATTCCAAATCACCTACAATTTCAAAGAAAATTCATTCAAACAGCAACCAACTTGAGTTTATGAAAACCTCTAAACCAAACAACTAATTTGAATCATTTTAATCCTTAGGGGCCACCCTATTAAAATGGTTGTTTTCATAATGTTTAATCAATATGGAAAATTCTTTCAATTTGGATTCAAATCCAAACAGCAATGTAAAAGTTTGAATTTTCAAAAAACCTTTTTGCCAACTGTTAGCTTTTGAGCTAACATGGTCCCATGAATTTTCTCAAAATTTTTAAAATAAAAAACCCTACCAAATTCTTCCAAAACTGTTTTCTGCAAAAAAAAAAAAAAGTAAAACAGGAAAAAATAAAAAGGAGAAACGATGCTGCGCGCGGCAGATAAGCAAACCCAGCCCACCTAAGCTACAGCGCGCGCAGCCCAGCCCGCTCTACCCTAGCTTACCGCTTCAAAAAGCGTGCAAGCCGTCTGTTCCATGTACGGCGCGCATCCACGGCGCCACCGCGACAGTACGGCCACCTCCGACGGCGATCAGGCCACCCAGGCCCCTATAAATCCAACCCTAGGCCCCCTGGCGCCGCCCTAGCTAACCCTAGCCTCTCCCCTCGAGCTCCCGCCGCCAGTTCCTCGCTCCACGCCATCCTCCCACTCTCTGTACCTCCCTCGCCGGAGACGATTCTCTGAATCTCCTATGGCCACGCTCACCTCGCCGTGCCTCCCACCTTCCTAGATGTTGGAATCGAGTCACCACTCACCCCTCCTCCGTTTAAACACCCTAACAACCCCAGAGCCTAGCTGAATCATGGCCGCCATCTGCGACATCTCCGGCCACCGTGGACGCCAGCACTGAATCCTTGCTCGCCGTCGTCGCCACCGTACTCCTCGTCGTGATCCAGCTGCTGGAATCGCTCCGCCGCGTCACCCTCGAGCAGTTGGACACCGCCGCGGGCTCGGAGATCACCTACAACCACGCCGCCGTCCTCGTCACTGCCGCGGCTTCTACCTCGACGGCTTTCATCTTCTGAAGACCCCACGGTGAGCCACCGTGGCATCCGTTCCCTCCTCTCTCTCTTTTGGTTCGCAATCACCACAGCACCGTGCACTTCCACGCATCACCAACACAGTGAAGCACGGCAGCCTCCACGATCCCCTCGCCGCCGGTGACCAAGTCCCTGTCAGTTTCAGTCGCTGTCCAGCGCGTGCAGTTTCAGTAAACTGCAAAGACTGGACCTTTAACCTCCTTGCGCTTCTGTATCTGTCAAGCGAACGCGCACAGCGCAATTGGTTCAGACAGTGAGCGCGCTAGCGAGCGGTCGTGGGTTCGAGTCCCCGACGCGCATTTCTTTTGAAGATTTTCTCCCCGCGCAGTGGCCCACCAGTCAGTGGCACTGGTGGCCACGCAGGCACTCGCTCAGCGCCACGTTGGCCGTGGCCCACCCTGCAGTGGCTGCGGCTAGGGTGCTGGCCCGTAGCAAAAGTTTAAAACTTTTCTGTTTTTAATTCCTATTTCTTTTAAATGGCAGAATAAACACTAAATCCAAATCTTTAATAACTTTTAATCTGTAAGTCCAATAACTAAAAGTTTTATATGTTTATTGCTCCAAATTTAATTGTCTATCCAATTATTCCAAATGTGTACTGTTTTGAATTTTCCAAATACATTTAAAATTCAAATTTGAATAATTCAAATGTAATTTGCAATAATTCATAAATAATTCATACTACTTCCAAATAAGGCAAATAAAATATGTTTTTCAAACCATTTTGAATATCCTATTCAAATATAAATTTTTTTTCCTGGTTTGAATAATTTAAATTGCCTAAATAATTAAATACTTGTTTAATTCATTTAAATTTGATAAAAATCATATCTTGCTCAAAATAAAATATTTTTGAACATGCAAAGTATGTTTTCAAACTAGAAAAATATGAAATTTTCAAATATGAATTTGAATTTATGTTTTGAATAAATAAAATTCAAATAAAATTCACACTTGTTTTAAATTCATTTAAAACTTGTTTAATATTGTTTAAGTCATAATAAATCCATCCTAACTCCTATTTCAAAATTTGAAACATGTAATCCAACTAAAATTTGATGTTCTTTTCAAATATAAATTTTGTTAATTGTTTTGCACACTTTAACTTGATGAAAACAACAATTGTCTGTGTGACATGTTTAAGTAACCCAAAATTTCTAAACTTAAGAAATGATTTCCAAACATGTTAAAATCCTTTTTCACTTGCATCTATTGTTGTTACTTGTTGTTATTTTTGTTGTTATCATATTGCATGCATCATGGTAATAAATTCTCACATGATAATTAAATTATAGATCATTTGTTTCCACTTAATCCATGGACCTTTTGCCATATGCAATCCAATTGCATATGGGTCCATTTAAATTGTGTTATCATGTTAGCTAGTTTATTTTGATGCATCTATTAACTTGACATGCATCATCCCATGATTGTGCACTATGCCATGATAATGATTGTTTATATTTCTGCCTTGTTTGTTTGCTTCTTCTCGGATAGACGACGACGTTGAGACAGACGATCTTTACAGCACCCCTTCTGAGGATCTAGCTCAGTACCCGGCTGCTGAGTTTGCAGGCAAGTTATCACTCACATGAACCATTGTGTTCCTTTCAACCTTGGTTACCGATACTTTCCGTTGTCTATTTCTGCTAGCCTCAGTGGTAGTTGTTTCTGTTACGAACCTATCACATGAATCCTTAACCCTGATATTGCCTCACTGCCACTCCTACAACCCTATTGTTTGAGCCAGTGTCTCACTAGCATGCTTAGGTTGTTTTGCTCGAGTCTGTTACCCGTTACTTTCAGTTACCTTATCTTTATTATGTTCTGGGGCTCGATGTTTAATCAATCAATCATGCTAATGTTATTGATTAATAATAATTTGATGATAAGGCACCGTCAGGAGGCCCTGTGTGGTTTTGAGGCCTCCTAGTGTCGACCCTAATAGGAAAAGGGTCTTGTCTACTGATCCACGATGAGCGCACTACCTGCATGTGGGAAGCGAGTATGGGCGCCCCCCTCAATTTGATTCGATTCGCATCTCGTCCAAATCATCTCATTTAGTTCGTGCTTTCTATTTGCCGCATGCATGTTTTTGCGAGCCCAGCGCAGGGTGGAACTTTCGTAGTCGGCATATAGGGGGACACGGTCTTAGAGTGCTATGAGGGTCCCTTTTCTTCGGGGCTTGATTAGCCGTGCGCCCAAGGTGCTTTGGGCTTGATGCGAAGAAGAGTTGAGTTGTGTTGAGTGCCCCGCTTGGTGGGAGGCATCCCATCTGGCGGGTTATTCATACGTGTACGGCCAAATTGGTGCAACCCTGCAGGGATAATCTTCTCGAGAAGCCGTGTTTTCCGCGGTTATGGTTAACTTGGTGAAAGTACTGGCTAACAAGTACTCATGACAACTTAAACCTAATGATTCATAATCTCACACCCCATGATTATCAATTTGACTAGTAATAGGATTATTGACACAATAACTTGATTCATCTTTAATCCAACTGTGTGAGTTATCCTCGGATTGCTTCTTTGGATAAGGGGCGTGATCCAGGATGGGTTTGTTTGATGTTATCTTTCAGTTGGTTACAATACTCGATCTTATCTCCGTTCTGTTAGCCGGAAGTGGTAGAATCTCTGTAGTTGGTTAGCGCAGCCAGTTGCAGCATCTTTTATATTCCCTTTCTTCCGTTGAACCCAAGGCATCTGTGCTTGGTGTTGACGGGCTACACTTTGGTGAACTGTGAGTCTTGCTTGCCAGTACGTCTATGTATTGACCCCTTTGGGGCTGTGGTTTCCGCAGACTACGCTTACGAGGATCCAGGTGACGGCTACTACGTGGAGTTTGACGAGGCTGCTGACGAGTAGTTAGCGGACCCGGGCAGGATCCGAGACATCGTGGATGGGCTCCGTCTTTATTTCAGTTTCCGGCTTCTTAAGCCTATTTGGATTTGTCTGTACTCAGACCCCTTTGAATGCTTCCGCTGAGATGTAATGATGTTATGTTGGGACATGTGTCCTCTGGATGATTGTATTTGCTATCTCTGCCCTAGTGAGGGCCAGTTGCAACTTATTTCAATCTTTTGTGTCTTAGAGATATGTTGTGCTATCATTCTGTTTCCAACCGTTGACGTACCATGTGTGTGTGGTATGAAGTACGTCAATGGTAGTGTCCTGATTTCTATGGGATAGTTTACATCGACGGTGAACAGTAACGATTGGTTGTCACACATAAGTGTTGGCCTACTCGTACGAGGACGCGGGTGCCGGTAAGCCCCGTAATCCAATCAAAATAATGTTCAGTTCGTACGGTGAGTATCCTTTAGAAGTCCGGGTGCGACACATGGTGTCACAGGTCATAAAATTTGCACAGTTAGGCTTTCGTAGTTCTATTTCCTGTTTTTTTTTTTTGCTTTGAGGGAGTTCTTCCTAGTTGTAAGGAGTTGGAGGTTGTAAACTATTGACACACTGGAACCCAATAAGTAATAGAAATTGTGTGCATCACTCGATGCTGAGGTTGGGGTATCATATCCCCTTTCTAAAAAAAATCTCCCAATATTAATGTCCTTTGTAGGTCATTAAGTCGCACCTGCAAAAAATCAAGTTTTTGCAATGAAAATCCAGCTATGCAAAGGCTGAAGAATGCTATCAAAGGCAAGTGCAAAGCGAAAAATCCAAACATCTCAAGGCAATTAAGATATTTTCGGTCACCATTAGTCTTCTTTTTATTAGGGGAGCCGCGAATAGTGGAAAAACGTATAAATTTCGCGCATGCAGGACAGTACGGTTACGCATCCTTTTGCAAAAGACCTATCTAGGGAGAAGCTAGCGTAGCCCCTCGGATCCCGCGTTCGCATAGTCTCGCCCCTCGGCCTTGATCGTGTCAAGCAAGGAGGCCGTCGATGGTTGAGCGTTTTCGAAGACCGCCGCGTTCCGGTGTTTCCAGATCGACCACGACGTCAACATGATCAGCAACGAAGTACCCTTGCGCAGGGCGCTAGGGTAGGCGCCGAGCGCCCTTGTCCACCACTCTGTGAAAACACCCTCGCCTGTGGGAGGTGTCGACGTGGATCTGATCCATGATAGCACCTCATGCCAGATCGTCCGAGAGACGCCATAGTCTCTTCCGACTGGTTGTAGAGTGGGCAGCGCGCCACATGGGAAAGCCCGTGATGAGCCAGCCGCTCACTCGTCCAGCATCTGTCCAGACATGCTAGCCAGATGAAGAACTTCACCTTAGGAGGGGCCCAAGTCTTCCAGTTCAGCGTCCACGACCCTGATGACACCGATCCCTCGAAGAGGGCATTGTAGTAGGATCGGGCGGAGTACTGGCCATCCATGGTCCAGCGCCAGATAAGCATGTCCGGCTCCAACTGCAGCTGGTAGTCACGAAGCCTGATCCAAAGTTGGACATACTGCCAAAGAGCGAGAGGGCTCAGGGTGCCAGCGATGTCCGTGATCCAGGCGCGCCCAGCAATCACCTGTTGTATCGTGTGGCGCCTCCGGCGGCGCTTAGGGATAAGCGCGAAGAGGTCCGACACTATCTCCCTAATCGGCTTCCCGTCTAGACATTTGTCCATCCAGAACAACGTCGAGGCAACGTCTCCAACAACCATGTAGGTGGAGGCGTCAAAGATCTCCTTCTCCTCATGGGAGAACTGCATGTTGAGCCTGTGCCAGGGTCGCAAGGGGTCGGTGCGCATACTCCATAGCCATCCCACCCGCAAGCTAATGGACGTGCGGGCTAGGTCTGGGATTCCCAGGCCACCCAGCTGAGGTGGGCGGCAGACTCCAGACCAGTTAACGTGGCAGTGTCCGCCGTTGGCATCCAACCTGCCGGCCAGAGAAAGCCGCGCATAATTTTGTTCACCTGTTTGAAGACATTCTTGTTGAGGCTCAAGACGACCAGTTGATGTAGCGGGATTTCCGCAATTACTGATCGGACCAGCGCCAGTCGACCCGCCTTAGGAATCATGGATGCCTTCCAGGTAGGTAGCTTGTCAGCTAGCCTATTCACCAGGGGTTGAAGTGCCTCTCCCAGAAGACGATGTAGCGAGAGGGGGATGCCGAGGTAGGTGACGGGGAAGGGAGCAAGATGGCATCCCATGGTCACAGCCGCCGCATTTTCCTCCACCTCAGAGCAAGCGATCGGGGAGATCGAGCATTTGGCAAAGTTGGTGTGCAATCCCGAGGCTCATCCAAAGAGCTCAAGAAGCGCGCGGGTGGTGCGCAGCTATGAAGCGTCTGGGTGGCAGAAGAGGATCACGTCGTCAACATAGAGCGGCAGAGACGTTACCAAGTCCCGGCGCGCTTGGCGCCGCAGGATACCCAACTCAAATGCCTTTGCGAACAGCCTATTCATCATGTTCATAACTAGTACGAACAGGATGGGCGATAGCGGGTCGCCCTGTTTCAGGCCCCGCCTGTGCCAGATGGGGGGGCTGGCTCGCCATTGAGTAACACCCTGGTGCTAGCGGTTGACAGTAAGATCGCGACTAACTCGCCGAATCTCGGTCCTCAGCCCACCTTCTGAAGGATCTAAAAAAGGAATCCCCAGGAGATCGAATTGAAGGCCTTCGCTATATCTAGCTTTAGCACCACCCGTGGCTCTTTAAGCCTGTTCAAGAGTCTGGCGGTTTGTTGGAGCATCATGAAGTTATCATGGATGCAACACTTCTTGATGAAGGCGCAATTGTTGTTGTCCACTAAATATCCCACCCGGGACGCGAACCTTACCGCCAACACCTTGGCCACCAGCTTGGCGAAGATGTGTATCAGGCTGATAGGGAGGTAGTCACCAAGAGCAGCCCCATCAGGACGCTTGGGAAGCAAGGTAAGGAGAGCCTCATTCAGGCCCTGGAACCACGTCCACACAGTGTGAACAGCTTATCCAAAGCAGCCATGAAGTCCCCTTTCACCGTCGCCCAACAGCCTTGAAGGAACTCCGCCGTGAATCCATCAGGACCAGGCACCTTGCTATTAGGAATTCGCCTGACAACCTCCCAAACCTCCCCTCCGTGAAAGCTGGCTCCAGCTCAGTGAGGTCAGCATGCGCATCCAAGAATTCCACGTCGAGCGAGTAGTCGCGGTCGGGTGATGTCCCAAGCAAACATTAGAAGTGGTCAAAGGTGGCCTCCTCCATGGCGCCGTGGTCGGAAACAACTGAGTCATCCACCTGGATGCTATGGATTACGTTCTTCTGCTGGCGATGTGACGCGTGCTGGTGGAAGAAGGCCATGTTTGCATACCCCTCTGGAAGCTAAGAAAATTCGGCCCGCTGGCGGGCCATCGTGCGCTCCAGTGAAGCCAAACCCAGATACGTCTGCTTTAGGCGGGCGCGGAGTAGGAGCTCATCGGGGGAGAGGGGGAGAGATGGCGGGATTCCATGGCAATATCCAGCCTAAGCACCACCTCCCGCGCCATCATGAACGGCAGCCTGATGCACCCGATCTGTTTTTCACTCCAGCTCATAAGCTTGCGAGCCGTCCGCTTAAGTTTGGTCGTTAGTCGACGGAAGGGATCCGGGTCCCCTTCCACCCCAAACAGATCCCACCATGTTGTGGAAGCCGTCCAGCTTCAACCATAAGCTCTCAAATTAGAAGCGGTTCCGTCTGAACGGCTGCATGGTGCAGTCGAGGAGGAGGGAGCAGTGGTCTGCTACCACCGTTGCCAGACATCATAGGGAACACTTATTATGTAGTTCCTCCAAGTCTGTCATGGCGAACACCCTATCCAGGCGGACAAGAGTGGGGGTTTCCCGCTCGTTCGACCAGGTGTAGTGTCGGCCATGGAGATAATTCTCCTTGAGCTCGCTCACATTTAGGAAGCGCCTGAAGCGCCCCATCATCCGTCTGTTAACATTAGCGTTGTTCTTGTCTTCATCGCGATAGATCATGTTAAAGTCTCCGCACAGGGCCCAAGGTCCCGGCCGGGTAGCGCATATGGCGCTCAACTCCGCAAAAAAGGTGATGTTGTCGACCTCCTACTGGGGGCCGTACACGCATGTCAGCCACCATCCCGCCGCCCCATCAGGGGAGACACCCTAGCCGTGACACTGTTGACGTCGATGTGAGATCTATCCATATGCACCAACCGGCTAACCCAAGCAACGATAATACCGCCTAGTACCAAGCAAAGGCAAGTAGAAATAAGCGTCAAAATCCGCGCCCAGAGTCTCCACACCAATAGTGGGGTTACAACAACAAGCTTAGTCTCTTGCAAGCATACAATAGACGCACCCATAGTACTAACTACACTCCTAACACCAGTACGACGCACACGGTTATTAAGACCACGCACGTTACACACCAGCACCTTGGATTCGTAAGACATGGAAATGTTTTTAACACCCCGGGTGGTGGGACTGGTGTTGTCAAGCCTCGACGAGGTGACCACCCGAAGTGTCGACCAACGACAGAGAACACCCTCGGAGCAACCGCCTCGATCATCTCCTCGATAGTGGTTACTCGAACATCCTGTGGTAGGCCTCCAAAGTATCATGAGACGGTGTCTCTTCCTCTGTGACCAAGCCCAACTTCCTTATGAGGTTCCGCACAGTGCGCATCTCCGCGTTCGTCCCCTTGGCTGTCTCGCAATCCTCGAACTCTGTCGCAGCTGGAAGTCCATAGCCATCAGCCAACAGTGGAGGGCGGGGGCGTGCAGCAGGACGCCAGGCTTCATTTTGGCAGCCACAAGGAATCCACCCAGGGTACGCGGTGCGCCGGGTGTGGCCAAAGGACGTGACGTCCTCAGGCACGCGAAGACGATCGGTGGGGTGGAGAATCTCATCGTATATGTGCCACGAGTGGAGCGTGGGGAAGAATCCATCTCGATCTCCTCATCCACGTCATCACCATCCGAGTCAATCTCCGCGGTATAGGGGGGCAGAGTCTTCCCCTGTCGCTGGCAAATGACGGGCAAGGTGGGGTCCTGCGTCACTACAGCCCGGAACACAAGCAGGGTCAAAACCACCATCTCTCCCTCACCTGTGGGGTCTCCAAGCGCAGCCAGAGCAGCGGCCCAGAACGCATCCAGGCCCGCTCAGAGGCCTCGAAGCCCATCATCGGCAGAAGGTCAAAGACAGAGGAGAGGGACTAAACACCCGCTGGAGGGCCAATAGGGCCCATGCCATCAACCAGGGCAACATCCGTGCGTGCCTCCCACACAGGGGATAGAGGGCTCCTAACAGCGGGAGTCTCCTGGGAGCTTGCGTGGATGGGACCCACCGCAACGGTTTCCAGATCCCCACTCGGTATCTCATGGGATCGCGCGAGCCAATCCCGTCCACGCCAGGTGCATCCGTGGGGTCCGCCACAGGATCAGCACCGAAGCCACTTTTTCGCACGTGCCGGGCTAATTCCCCCCGCTTCCGCGCCTTGCAAGTCGACATCATCGACAAGAAAGGCATGCCGCTGGGCCCCGGCCCTGCCTCTTTTTACCTTTTGACCGCGACCACGACCACGCCTCCTACGCCTGGCAGAATGCAACGAGGCGGGAAGAGGTCCCATCACCGCGCCAGAAGGCGTCGTCCTCTCCCCCATCGTTGACTGGTCCACCGTGGCGCATTATGGGACCACCTTGGCGTCCGTTGGAAGAGGATGGCCCACCCACGCCCGCACATGCGAATCCGGCACCCCGACTCGTACCCATAGTGGCGCAAAAGCGGCCATCTCACTGTCGGTCAATTTCCATCGTCACCACCGTCGCCCGGGGCAGGGGCGCTGGTAGTCCGTGAAGTGTGTGATATGGACGACGAGAGGGTACAATAGGGTAGGGACCTGCGGCGGTGGCCTGTCCGGCTCCACGGCGTGGAAGTCCACCTCGCGCGGATCAAGGCCAGGTTGAAACACCACGCCAAAAGACGGAAGATGTCCATGACGGCGTGGGTGCGAGTGAGCAGACCGAGACGCTCCACCCAGAAATTGGGCGTCAAGATGGTCTCGGCCGCTGCCATGCTCCAGGAGTTCGCCGGCACCCCCTCAACCTCCAGGTTCACGTGTACCCCGAGTGTGCCAGCCGAAGCACCCAAACGACGCAACCGCGGCTTGACGAGGAGACGGAAGAAGGGTGTTTGGATGTACTCATTGTCAGAGATAGGTCTGGGGGAGGGGGCCATGGCGGGCACTCGAAGGAGGGAGGAGAAGCCGAGGAGGTTGGCCGCTATGGCCGGAGTGGCCATCGGCAGGATACACGTTCCTTTTGCTCTGGGTCACACCCTGTTATGCATGCTAATACTGTTGAGTCTTTACATGTTTTTACTTTCTGCTGGTTTTTCGTTAGCAAATAAGAGCATCTCCACTCGTTCCCCCCTTTCCCGTCCGGTCGGCCCCAACTCTCCCACTCGCGCCCCCATATGGGCCTTCCGGTTCGAACACTCCCCAGTTCCCGTTCGGAAAGCCAGCCTAACCCCGCCGCGTAGGGTTCTGGACGGGAAGAAAAAGCCGCCACGTGGCCGTGAACCCGGCCCGTCAGTGAGACACGGACATTCAAAGCAGCGCGCGGTCTTCGTCTTCCCCCGAGGCGGCATAGGGAGCCGTCCCGTCGCCAACGCGACGGACGCGCTGGTTTCCCACGCATACGCCGACGTAAATGTGCGCCGCCCTTTAGCCTGCCGCTGGGGTAAAATGCTGTCGTCCCGCGCCGTCCCCTGCCACATTGCCACCACATCTCCCCCCTGCAGCACCGACACACCTCTCTATATATCTCGCTTTCTTCTCCCACACCGGCACCGCCACAATGGACCCTCTCGCACGTGCCATGTTCGCCGCCTGGGTACCCGTGCCCCTGACGTGCGCGCCTGGCACAACTTCACCATCGGGCATGCCGGCGTGCCTATCCTCGACGTGCGGTGGGTCAGCGACACCTCCAGGGAGCGGAGGCCCTCGCCCACTTCTACGATGTCCTCACGCCGGAGCAGCGAGAGGACCCGCAGAACCCCGCCTCGACGGCGAGGTACGAGGGTGCATTCCGCAGCCTCGACACGATGAGGACGAACCACTGGGACGACCCTGGCCCATCGCCCGTGCTGGTGAGCACAACCGCCATGGACGCACAACGTTCTAATCACAATCGGGTTTCACCGTGGCGTTTGTGCCGTCGCACATTGACTTCGGCGGCCATCGCCGCCTCCCTTGGCCGGTGCCCAGCCTTTGGGAGCCGAGGCGCATGGTGGAGACGCCCTCCTCCTCCCGCTCCCACTCCTCCCACTCCCACTCTTCTAGGGGCGGGTCCACGCTCCACTCCGCGCCATCGCATATGCGCGTCCCCAAGCCGGAGCCGCGCTCCTCGAGGCGCCGCTCCGACGACCTCTACATTGGCGAGTCCGCCCCGTGCCACTCTGCTCCACCGCCGCTTAAGAAGCCCAAGGTGGAGGTGAAGATGGAGGCACCCGTCTTCACCTTGCAGCCAGCGGCGGCCGAAGCCGTTGGCCAATGCGCCGTCTCCGGGAAACCTCTCGGACATCACTCCGGCGAGGAGCTTGGTTGCGGTGGAGACGGGGACAGCGAGATGAGGCGGAAAGGCAAGAAGAAGAGTGTGGACAGCGAGGCGTGGCTGCAGGATTTTTAAAGGTGGCGAAGGGAGGGGTGGGAACGTGTGGCGGCGCCATTACTCGCCTCGGGAACTGACCGGCGGCCGCCATTACGCCGGGATGGGAAACGAGGCGAAGGATAGCGTCGCGCTCGCCCATCGCAGCCGGGTCCCACCAACGTGAAAAAATGACGCATGCGTTTTTCCTTCCGCCCGGTGCCCCTCGCGTTGGGTTCGGCCTGGGACCGCCGGCTCTATTATCGGCACAATCCGACATTTTTTAGGCTGGTGGGGCGAGCGGGGATTTTCTTTTCGCGGCACGCCGAAAGACCGAAAAAGGGCAGCTTGGGGGCGGTGGATATGCTCTTAGGTGTGCTTCGTTTGGTGGCTATGGGGCACCCCAACCACCTGGTAGCGCCCCCACAGTTCTAGGTTTTCCAAACTATAGTTCCCCAATTCGCAATCCGTTGATAGACCACGACGGCGTGACTCGGGACGCCATGGCGGCGGCGTACGGGCCTTGGGCCGACCTCCACAACGAGGCACTGCTTACCATCGCCGCCGATTATTCGCTGCAAGACTACGTGTACCTCCGCAGCGTCTGCACCGCGTGGCGCTCCGCCCTCCCCCTGCCCCCCGCGCCGCCTCTCCATTCTCTCCTCGTCCTCGCCGACGGCCACCGCGACTCCGCCTTACCCTTCCTGACGCAGAACCCGCTCCACCTCTCCACGGACACGTCCGACTGTGGCATCCGCGTCACCGGTTCGAGCAAGGCCCGTCGCCGCAACCACATCGTCGGCTCGAGCAACGGCTGGCTGGCCGTAGCCAGCGATTTGATGGGTTCCAGCATCTGGACAGTGGGGATCTTCCTCGTGAATCCCCACACCGGCGAGGAGATCAAGCTCCTTCCCCCGAAGAGCGCCCGCTACCTGCGCAAGATCGTGTTCGCGCCGAACCCCAGGCCCGACGACTGCACCGCTGTGGCCATCAGCGACCTCAGGGAAGTCGCCTACACCAATCACTGTAGGGACATGGAGTGGACCATCATCGACTCTGCCATGGACGGCACAGAGCAGGTCGTGGACCTAGCCTACGATGCCCAAGGCTACAAGGTGTACTGCCTCGGTCCAAGGGGGAACGTGCGCGTGCTCCACATCCCCCGCGGCCGGATGCAGAAGCCGGCAATCGAGCCCTTGCTGGCTTCGAATGCTGGCCTCCGGTTCAACCCTGCCGCCGTCTTTGCCCCGCCCTTCGACATCGTGTCCGGGCTAACATCTGCCAAGTACCTGTTCCTATATGATGGTTGCCTATACCAAGTGTGGCAGAACATCAGCACCACCGTCAGGTTGCCGTTGCAGGCAGGCTGTAGGTTCACCATGTCGCCGGATGAGATCTTCGTTCTGAAGTACGACTCTGAACGCAATCCATGCTGGGACGTGGTGAAGGATCTGGGAGGCTGCTCAGTGTTCATCGGAAAGAACAGCCCGGTGGTGGTGCGACCTGAGGCCTTCCCTGGGGTGAGAGCCAATTGTGTGTACTGGATTGACTGGTTCGATGTTCCTATGGAGTGTGTCATGGCCACCGGAACCTCTAAGCGGCTCGTTCTTCCCAGTGGCGTATGCAAAGGAAGCTGTTGGTACTTCTGCGATGAGCTGATGACAACGTTACAGGCATCAGTGACAATGTGAGAAAAATCTGGAAATGATTGATGGACAAACGCCGAAGACTTGCAGAGCACTCACGGTTAAAAAGTTGAAGATGGAATCCCGTTAAAAAGGCTGCAGATTAGGTTACTTCAGAGCTCTTCATAATATTCCTAATTATGTCTTGTGACTTGGAGTGTTCCCTAGCTTATTGCGTCAGTAGTCTGATGTTGTTTTACATTGCCAAATTACTGTTGGTCAGATATGTCATTTACATTCCTAAGGCTATGATAGACATTGGATTAATAACTTTTCAAATGCACTTACTGATTTCTATTTTTTTATTTACTAGTGAGCTGATTCTTTAAATCTAAAGGTAAAATGGCATATTTATTCTTAGATTGGAACATAGTCAGCTGTTTTCCAAGTTTACGGTTACCACTTCAGAGAGTTCATATCATGTAATTTTGAGCTATTCAGTATGGCACTACTTCGTTGCTAAAAATTTCATGGTATGTGGTTGAACTTTAAATGGAGCAAGAGAAATATCAAAGTCAAGATCTATTTAAGGATTGATGCAGTCTCTGTTTTTTTTGCTTCGAATTCATTGGTAGAATCCTCTTTTTTCAAAATTCATTAGTCCAAGTTATGGTTGGTAAAGGAAAAACTATATTTGGTATTACTTTTGGCCTTCCAGATTGTAACGATACATAGCATTGCCCTTTTCCTTAAAAAGAGTAGGGGAATGATTTCCTGAATAGAAGAAGAGAGGAATAGGAATATCTTCTATTCCTTTTGTTACTCTTTTTTTATAAGCAAAGGAAATTAGAAATTCAGTTAGTAGAAATAACCTCCAGAGTTTGAAGGGTGGAAATCCTTTATATTAGACAACTGAAACTGACTTCTGAAGGATAGGTCCATGTTCTTCTGTGAGATACCACAGGGAACATTGCACTGATTATACGGCTCATTTGACTTAAAGGAACTGTGTAGGATTTTTGGAGGATTCAATCCTATAGGAAATTATCCTAACTTGACCATTTGATATGTTGGATTGGATCCTAAAGGATTTTTTCCCCATAGGAATTTTGTACTACTTCCTATAGGAAATCTAACATCCACTACAGCCTCTTTTTACAATTCACATGATGGAATCAAACAAAATTTGGTGCATAGCAAACCCTATAGGATTGTAGTGGGCATGACATTGCAATTCTATGTTTTTCCTATTCCCATACTTTTCATTCCTATGAACCAAATAGGCGTCAGAATTATATTTTCTGAAAGTTGCTACTGGTAGTACCTGTGAAAGAAATCCCGCTAAAAGGCTGAAGATTAGGTTACTTCAAAGTTCTTCATAATATTCCTAATTAAGTAATTATGTATTGTGACTTTGTGAGTGTGCCCTAGCTATGTTGTTCACGTTCAGAAATCATTGTGCCGTAGCTATGTTCTTTGCATTTCTAAGTTACTGCGCGAGTAAAAGTTCGATGTTTTACATTGCTTAATTACTGTTGGTCAGCTATGTCATTTACATTCCATAGGACTATGATAAACATCGGACCAATAACTTTTCAAAGGCACTTACTGATTTCTCATTATGCTAGTCACTAGTTAGGCGATTCTGTAAATCTAAAGGTAAGACGACATATTTGTTCTTAGGTGGGAACCTAGTCTAAGTTCAAATTACCACTCCAGAGATTTCATATCATGTTATCTTGTGTTAGTCAGTATGCAGTGGTACTTTGTTGGTGAACAATGCTGGAACGTGGTCGACTTTAAATGCAGCAAGGAAAAAAACCAAAGTCAAGATACATTTATGTATCAATGCATATGCATTAATGTACTATAGTCTTGCACTGATTTGTTGCTTCAAATTCGTTGGTAAGATTCCCTTATTCAAAATTCGTTACTGCACATAGTGCGTCTCTCAGGAGATCATAGAATTTGAAGTTCAGTTAGTAAATAATAGGCAAAATTATATAAGGGTGGAAATCCTCTGTAAGAGATTTACTGAAACTGATTTGGTATGCTTTTGGCTTTCCTGATCGTACAATTTGAAATTCAGAGTTTTAAGGGTGGAAATCCTCAATAGGAGATAACTGAAACTTTCTTGTGAAGCATTGGTCTATGTTCCCGTCTCAGATACAGCAGGGAACATTGCACTGATTCAGAATTATATTTTCTGAACATTGCTACTGCCTGTGAAACAACGTTCACCCTGAGCGTAGTTAACAGAAGGGATCTCAATCTGCACTATCTAATGTTTGCAATGCCTCTGTTTTTGTACTAGTTGATGTCGTGAAAGTGATGCGCTGCAGCGTGGAAAGTCTGAAATTTTCGGTTCTTGTTTCAAATACACAATGAAACAAAAAACTCAATGACATTCTGCCTTCGATCCCATCAATCTCACATGTATAACCAACGAATAAAGAAATATGCAGATTAATATACCAAAAAAGTAACGCTCTGCTATAGAAATAGTAACATCTACACTCCTAAATTGCCTTTGCTTTTCTTGGTCGCCACCGTCCCTTCGTTCCCGGCGAGCAGCAAGTACTTGTCCTTCCTCGTCAGCGCCGTGGGCGTGAACCCGAGCGCGTCGGCGAGCAAGCCCTGCACCTGGTTCGCCACCTCGATGCTGCTGCTCCGGCCGGCCGTGTGCACCGGCTCCAGGAAGTGAACGGAGTACTCTGGCCGTGGGTTCATGAGGAAGTAGACCGAGTCGAAGCACTTGGCGCCCGGCGACGTGGACGTGCCGTAGAACATGCTCGAGCGTTCGTTCACCGCTACGGGGCTCACCTCGTCGGCGAGCTCGGCGAACAGCGGGCTGAACCGGAGCAGGTACGGCTCGCGGCACGTCGTCCCCTCGGGGCTCACGACGACGTCGCCCCGTGCCAGCAGCGATGCCATGCGGCGCCGATCCTCTTCGCGGCCGCGGGTCAGCCGGAGCAGCGGGATGGGCGAGATGAGCTCCGAAAGCCAGCTCAGGCTATAGGTCACGGCGAAGACGGTCTTCCCGAGCGCGCTGGAGATGGCGATCGCGTCGAGGAGGGTGCGGTGGTTACACGCGTACAGCCGGCCACTGCCGTCGGCCGCTGCGGGAGGGGCGCCAGTGACGCGCACCCGCACTCCGGCGACCATGGCGGCCACGCCCGACACGCGCCGTGGAAGGACTGTGAAGATGGCGATGCGGACGATGGCGAGGATGATGGCGAAGGGGAAGTAGATGTACATGACGAGCGCGGCCACCGGCGTCGGCTTGAACGCCAGCCGACCGTCATGGAAGACCATGGGTTTCGGGTAATGGCATATGTTGTTCTTCTTCTTCTTCTCGGTTTGGTTTAGGGCGTCCTTAATCCTCTCCATGCCCGTGTCACAATCTTGCATGATGCCGGCGAAGTATCCGTAACCCGACTTCACCTCTCTGCCGACCACCGCGTCGAACCCCATGTAATCTTTCAAGAACGCCTCCACCATCACTGTGGGAAAAGACTTGCTCACCGCCGCCACCTTCACCGCTTTCGGCAGCGCTCCGGCCACCTCCTCTAGCGCCTGCACGCCCCCCGCCTCCTTGAAGAAATACTTAGGCAGTACGGCCCTGCCGATCCTCGCCGCCTCGTCACGCCGCAGCCCGCAGAAGGCGACCATGGCCATGGCCTTCACACACGTCCCGTGGGTCAGGACGCGCAGGAACGGGTAGAGCGCGAGCAGGAGGAGGCCCCGGGCGAAGTTACCGGCCTCGACAGCGACGAGGAAGAAAGGTGGGAACAGAGTCGCCGCGGACGGCGTGGAAGACTTGAGGAGTAGCGCGTCGACGTCGATCACCACCGTGGTCTTGCTGTTGCCGAGGAGACGTGCTGCTTCGGGCGCCGGCGGTGGAAACGTCCCTGCCGGCGTTGTCTGGCGGTGGCGCCCGAGGAGACACGCGACGAGATTTTTCTTGACGATGCGATGGAGGCTGAGCATGCGGTGGGCGAAGCGGTTGCTCGTCGTCGAGGTCGCCATAGCCATACACGTCTCCACAGATGGCGATACGTTCTTTTTGAGGGAGAGCGGAAACAACCAGCTTCTTGTTTGGTTTCGGAGCAGGGAGCCTTCCTCTATTTATTTCGAGAACCTGGATCCCGATCGAATACCAGTAGTCTGACTATTGTCTCCACAGTCCGCACCGAACTCCGTCTCCAAAAACACCAAAACCCGATCCATGCCCGTAGACGATACCGTTTCAAATTCGAATGGCAGTCCGTGTTAGCATCTTGTTAGGGAAACGCCGCGCAATCCAGGTTTGCTCCTCCGCGAACGTTCCTAACTCGCCCGCAGCACATCAGGCCCAGCTTCCACACCAGAGCCCAACAATCCACGTTTTGTTGCACTTTTTCTAGTAATCTCGACGAAAAGGGCCAACAATCAAATTAGGCTAGTTGGCCCTGTTTGCCAACTTTTTGTTTGGATTTTCGATGTTGTATATATGCCTTAAATTTGCAAGAACACACGCAAGAGAGATTGGTGTGAAAGAACAAGCCAGAGTTTCCAATTTTTTTGGGCGGATGCTACAAGTTTGTGTTCGCTCGATTTTTAGATGCGGTGTACGTTCTTCCGAATTGTAACAAACATATATGTTTTTTTTCTTGGAAAGTCACACCCGAGATGGTGCAACATTTTCTAAGCGTGTTGCGTTTCCGATGATGTTTTTACGTCCTTTTCCAAATGTTGCAAACAAAAGTTTTATGTTGTCATTTGTGTTTTTTATTAAAATATGTGGTGATATATGTTGGAAATGAATCTAGAGAAGAAAAAAAGAATATTGTTTAAACGCTTTTTAATTGCAGCAGAAACATGGTTTTTGTTGCAACTGTTTACGATTTTTGTTAAATTTGTTGGTGAATTTCGTTGCAAAGCAATTTGCAGCGATTTTTTTGTTGTTGTTTAACCACTTTATGCATCATTTTTTTTTGAAATGTTGAAATAATATATTTCCTATACATGTGGTGAGGAATTTTGTTGAAATAATCGTGATTTTGTTGCGATACTAGGGAAGTAGGGATAAGTCACCACACTAGCATTTTTTCTATAAATATCGTTAAGGTTAGGGCAACACAATATTATGCTCATGGTAGACTGTGAGGCGTTATCAGTGATGATGCAGTTAGGCACACCGTAACGACACACGATTCCTCTGGTGAACTTGACAGCAGCTTGCGCGGTGATGGCCTGTACGTGCTCCACTTACCCCCCCCCCCCCACACACACTTGGTGAACTTATCGATGACGACGAGCAGGTGCCGGTACTCACCCAACACGCAAGGGAAGTAGCCCACAATATCAAGCCCCCAAAACCTGAACGGCCACAGGAGCGGAATAGTTTGCAGTGCTTGCACTGGATGGTGCACGTTCTTAACGTGGAACTAGCAAGCCTCGCATGCCCTGAGAACATGCTTTGCATTTGATAGAGCAGTAGGCCAAAACAAGCCTTGCCGCACCGCCTTTCCCGCTAGGGCCCTAGAGGCGACATGGTGAGAGCACATGCCCTCATGTATATCTGCCAGCAGCGCTTGCCCTTCTTCTCGCGATATGCAATGGAGCATGACCCCGTTCTCGCAACATCGATAAAGACCTTCGATCGTGAGAGCGTACATCTTGAATTGTTGCACGATCCGCTTGGCCTACTGGTCTTCCTCAAACAGGGCTCCGCGATCACCACAGACATGACGTTGTACCTCTGAGGGAAGGCTCCTCCCTAGGGTCGTGCGCTGCGGGAGCCGCGACACCAGGCTTGGGTTCGGCCAAAGGTCGGGTGAGCATTTTGATGAAGGTCCATGGGGCCACAAGCTCTCGCCTCGTCGCCAGCTTGGACAACTCGTCGGCGATGTAGTTTTCGCCGCGGGGGATGTGCTCCATGTTGGTCATCATGCTAGAACCGCTATAGCACTTGAAAAGTGAGTTTTCAAAGGTAAATCTTTGTGTGGGTGCAAAGACATAAACAAACAAGAGTTTCTAATCTTGGCTTATGGTTTGTGAGATGATCATATTTTCCTGATCATGGACTTGGAATAAATTCTAGCAAAATATAAGAGTTTATTGCTAGGGTAACAATAGTACTGAACCGACCCAAGTGTATGTTATTGCTAAAAGAGGCTAAACAATCATTATGTATATTAGCAAATGCATATGAAGTTAACATTAACTATAATTGCTATACTATGAGAATATCTAGTGACCGCATGATAAAAAATTATACTTTGGATATCATCAACCGTCTTGCCGTAACTAGGGACTATAACGGTGATGTCTGGGTATGACCTAGAAAGTGCTTAACTCCTCTAGACGATAGAGAGATACGTTCTCTGGGCTCTCTCAGTATAACCATGACATATTGTCTGGCCAGACACAGTGTGATTTATCACAGGGTCATCGGGGATATGGATGAGAAAAGAGAACGATATCGGTAAACGAGTTTTATGTGTTATGATCAAAGAATTTGATCAGAACAGATCACATAGTCTCACCTCGTGACATCGCCGGTGTAGTAAAGTTAAGGAAATAAGTACAATGAGTAACTTAGAAGGTTCCCTCGTTCTTTCGGACGTCCACGGTCCCGCCGTTGGTTATTGTTCGGTAAGTTCCCGAACATGACTGTGTGTTATCGAGCCTTTACGAGTCACACACTTAAGCCGTGACAACCTTTTGTTGAGAGAAATAATGTGTTGCTATTGGTTTTATGAATGTTTGCTGTCGTTGCGATATCAAAGAAACAAGTCCGGTGTCAATCGGAGTGATTTCGGGGAAGTTACTATAAGAGAGAAATTATGCCGGTGTTAGGAAAAATTTATATGAGAGGTGACGGAGGACATGAGATGTTCCGGGGTGTTCGAAATGTGTTTCTAACATAGTTAGATAATATCGATGATTTTATCTATAGGGGGAAAGTGGTTTCATAATAGTTTTGGGGACTTTCCAAATAAGGAAGAATTGTCGGGAGGGGGAAGATTTCCCCCTCATGATCGAACCCTATTTTAGGGGCATGCCAGGTGGGCCCCACTGGGTTACAAGTTGTTAATCATCGTACCAATATTTTTATGGAATTTTTTGGAGATAAAATGAGAAAAGAAAAAGAGGGAAAATGAAGAAGGAAGGGAGAAGGAGGTGGAGGAGGACTCCACCTCCAATTCTAAGTTGGGCTAGGAGGCCTTCGTGCGTCCACAAAGGTGGTGTGCCCACCACCTCCTAGCTCAACTATGACTCCCCTCCCCCTTTGGTAAGTCTCTCCTCCCTCCCACTATATAAAGCACCCCAAGGCTCATAGAAAAACACACAATTATCTCTCAACCCTCTCTCTCTATATATAGTAAAATTATGATATAATTAGAGCTTCTAATTAGAGATCCTCTAATTTAATTAGAGCCTCTTCTAATCGTATTTTGAGTTATACTCTCCCTATTAGACCTAGCTCTAATTAGCTATTCTCTCTCATGTATTGAGAACATCCAAATTCATAATAGCTCTAATCACACTTGATTAGAGCTACCAATCAGCAACACTAGAAGGATGTCTCTCTTGGTCGGTGCCGAGTCCTCGATGGCGGAGCGCTGACGGGTTGACATGAGCGTAAGCGGGCACACCATAAAAGGGATTACACGTGTGATTCTTGACGAGGTAAGACTTAGCGACATCCTGGCAACTAGGCCTAGTTGTGAGGATCTACGAGTGTTTAGAACTCTTCTAATTCTACATCGAATTCGATGCCCAGTGAATCATGACTGAATCTCGCATGTATGGGCATGCATCGTTATCTGCATAGTGATCTTAGCTGACTATGTAGGGTATTTTTTTTAAATTCTGTAGCGTAGACCAGGACTCCATTTGTAGGCCCTTGAAGTGAAGCTCCATCTTGCAAACCTCGTTAATGTATGTCCAACTCTGGAGGCAATCGTACTCTTTCAGTATTTGGTGGACGACGGTCTAGGAGTCACCCTTACCACTAGTCGCTTGATTCCGAGACCCGTCGTGGCCCCAAGGCTGGCGAGCAGACCCTTGTACTCTTGGAGGTTTTTCCCACCTCTAAGTTCAGCTGCACCATGTACTTGAGTTTCTCTGTGGAGGGGATTAAATGAGTATACCAGCTCCAGCACCCTCAAGAGAACATGACCCACTGGATAGTATCCTCATCCCCGGGATATGGGATATGATCTCCTCCTCTTCCATTGGGGTGGGCTTCCAATACTAGATGTATGCCCAAAAGGCAATAATATTTGTACATATGTTTCATAATTATGATTCATGTTATTAGGCTATAACTGGCGTGGCACCTGAATACGAGATTCAGAGGAAAGCTCACGCTCACGTGTAGTAACATGAAGAAAGTTTCAAACGCTAGTCTTGCCTTTTACGATTAATTTATTGGATGCTTGATGGATATGTTCTCCTGGTCATGGACATTGTTTATCTCAACATCAATAAATAGCATATTGTAGGAAGTGAACAATATGGCGGGGTATACCCTAGTAGTTGATATGCTAATAGATTCCATTGCGATGTCTTTGTCCTTAGTGATATATCACATCACGTTTATATTACAACATATACTTTGACCATAAGATTATCGGGATTGTATATTTTGAGGTTTTACTTTGGTAGTATCAAGCGCCACACCGTTAATTGGGTGAGCAAAACGGCAGCCAGTGGGTGATTCTAAAGGACTATATTGTTGGGGGGGTATGCCCTAGAGACAAAAATACTCATTTATTATTCTATTTCCAAGTTCAGAATTAAGTTTATGTCATCATACTACAACCGCTATAACACTTGAAAAGTGAGTTTTCAAAGGAAAATCTTTGTGCGGGTGTGAAGACATAAACAAACAATAATTCCTAATCTTATCTCTAAGATTAGATTATGGTTTGTGAAATGATCATATTTTCCTGGTCAAAGACTTGTAAGAAAGTCTAACAAAACATAAGAGTTTCTTGTTAGGGTAACAATAGTGTTGAACTGACCCAAGTGTATATTGTTGCTAAAAGAGACTAGACAATTATTATGTATTTTAGCAAATGCATATGAAGTTAAATTTACTATAATTCCTATACTATTATAATATCTAGTGCCCGCATGATCGAAAGTTATACTTTGGATATCATAAACCGTATTGCCGTAATTGGGGATTATAACGGTGTTGTCTACGTATGACCTAGAAAGTGTGATGGAACTAAGATCGTTCAAGACTAGTACTTAACTCCGCTATATGATAGAGAGATACATTCTATGGGACCTCTCACTATCAACGATGACATATTGTCTGTCCAGACACAATGTGATTAATCACAGGGTCATCGGGGATATGGATGAGAAAAGAGAACGATATCGGTAAACGAGTTTTATGTGTTATGATCAAAGAGTTTGATCAGACCGGATCACATAGTCTCACCTTGTGATATCGTTGGCATTGTGAATTTAGGGAATAAGTGCAATGAGTAACTTAGAAGGTTCCCTTGTTCTTCGGGAACACACAAGAGCCATTATGGACGTCCACGGTCCCGTTGTTGGTTATTGTTCGTAAGTTCCTGAACATGACTGTGTGTTATCAAGCCTTTACGGGTCACATGGTTAAGTCGTGCCAACCTTTTATTGAGATAAATAATATGTTTTTATTGGTTTTATGAAAGTTCGATGTCGTTACGATATCATAGAAACAAGTCAGGTGTCAATCGGAGTGGTTTCAGGGAAATTACTATATGAGAGAAATTATGCCGGTATTAGGAAAACATTATATGCGAGGTAACAGAGGACATGGTATGTTCTAGGGTGTTAGCAACATGTTTTTAACATCGTTAGATAATATCGATGATTTTATCTATAGGGGAAAAGTGGTTCTAGAGGAGTTTTGGGGACTTCCCAAATAAGGAAGAAGTAAGGAGAAGTGGCAGATTTCGCCCTCATGGCCGAACCCTATTTTATGGGGATGCCAGGTGGGCCCCACCAGGTTCACAAGTTGGTACTTATCATCCCACTATTTTATGTAATTATTGGAGAAAAATGAGAAAAGAAAAAAAGGGAAAAAGGAAAAGGAAGGGAGAAGGAGGTGGAGAAGGACTCCACCTCCCAATCTGAGTTGGGCTAGGAGACCTTGGTGCGCCCACCACCTCCCAGCTCAACTAGGAATCCCCTACCTCTTTGGCAAGTCTCCTCTCCCTCCCACTATATAAATCACAACAAGGCTCATAACAAAACACACAATTGGTTCTGAAGCCTTTCTCTCTCTCTCTCTAGTAGAATTAGATGATCTAATTAGAGGTTCTAACTAGAGATCCTCTAATTGAATTGGAGGTTTTTATAATCAGGTTTTTAGTTATACTCTCCCGATTATACCTAGCTCTAATTATCTCTTCTATCTCATGTGCTGAGAACTTCCAGATTCATAATAGCTCTAATCATAGTGGATTAGAGCTACCAATTAGCAACACTGGAAGGCTGTCCTCTTCGTCGGTGCCGAGTCCTAGATTGTGGTGCGCTGACGGGTTGACACGATCATAAGCATGCACACCATAAGAGGGATTACACATGTGATTTGTTACAACGGAAGACTTAGCGACATCCTTGCAACTATGCCTAGTTGTGAGGAACTACGATTGTTTAGAACTCTTCTACGACTACATCGAATCCGCTTCCCGGTGATTCGTGATCCTGATCCTCACATGTATGGGCTTGCCTCATTATATAGTGATCTTGGTGGACTACGTAGGGCACATTTTTTTAATTCTTCAGCGTAAACCAGCACTCCATTTGTAGGCCCTTGAAGCGAAGCTCCATCATGTAGACCTCGTTGATGCATGTCCCCGTTCGGAGGCAATCGTACTGTTCCAGTATTTGGCGGATGACGAGCTAGGAGTCACCATCACAACTGGCCGCTTCATACCGAGGCCCGCCATGGCCCTAAGGCCGGGGAGCAGACCCTTGTACTGTATAACATTGTTGGAGGTTTTTTCGTCCTCTAAGTCCAGTTTCACCATGTACTTTAGTTTCTCTCTGGAGGGTGATTAAATGAGTATCCCTACTCAGGCACCCTCATAAGATAACATACTATCAAAGTACATGACCCACTGGTTAGTATCCTCATCCCCGGGAGATGGGAGAGGAGCTCCTCCTCTTCGATTGGGGCGGGCGTCCACTGTTGGATGTACGCCCAAAAGGCAATAACATTTGTACATATGTTTCATAATTATGATTGATGTTAATATTCTATAACTGACGTGGCACCTGAATATGAGATTCAGAGGAAAACTCACGCTCACGTGTAATAACATGAATTTTTTTCAAACCCTAGTCTTGCTTTTTACGACTAATTTATTGGATGCTTGATGGCTGTGTTTTCCTGGTCATGGACATTGTTTATGTCAACATCAATAAATAGCATATTCTTGGAAAGGAAAATATGGCCTGGTATACCCTAGTAATTGATATGCTAAGAGATTCCATTACGATGTCTTCGTCATTAGTGACATATCACATCACAGTTATATTACAACATAACCTTTGACCATGAGGTTATCGGGATTGTATATTGTGGATGTTTTACTTTGGTAGTATCAAGCATCATACCGTTAATTGGGTGAGAAAAACGGTAGCCACTGGGTAATTTAAAAGGAGTATATTGTTGAAGATATGCCCTAGAGACAATAATATTCAGTTATTATTCTATCTCCAAATTCAAAGGAAAATCTTAGAGAGAAGATTAGCAACTCTTGTTTTTTTATGTCTCAGAATAAACGATGACATATCTTCTGGCCATACACAGTGTGATTTTTCACATCGTCATCGGGGATATGGATGAGAAAAGAGAACGATGTTAGTAAACGAGTTTTATGTGTTATGATCAAAGAGTTTGATCAGACCAGATCACATAATCTCACCTCGTGATATTGTTGGTATCGTGAAGTTAAGGGAATAAGTGCAATGAGTAACTTAGAAGGTTCCCTCGTTCTTCGGGAACATACATGAGCCATCAGGGACGTCCACGGTCCCGTTGTTGGTTATTCTTCGGTATGATCCCAAACATGACTATGTGTTATTTTTACGGGTCACACGCTTAAGCCGTGACAACCTTTTATTGAGATAAATAATATGTTATTATCGGTTTTATGAATGTTCGATGTCGTTACGATATGACAGAAACAAGTCCGGTGTCAATCAGAGTGGTTTCTAGGAAGTTACTATAAGAGAGAAATTATGCCAGTGTTAGGAAAAATTTATATAAGAGGTAACGTAGGACATGAGATGTCCCGGGTTGTTATAAATGTGTTTCTAACATTGTTAGATAATATCTATGATTTTATCTATACGGGAAGAGTGGTTTCGGAGGAGTTACGGGGACTTACCAAATAATGAAGAAGTGCTAGGAGGTGGCAAATTTCCACCTCATGGCCGAACCCTATTTCAGGTCGATGCCAGGTAGGCCCTAGTTGGTTCACAAGTTGGTACTCATTGTCCCAATATTTTTCTGGAATTTATTGGAGAGAAAATGAGAAAAGAAAAATAGGGAAAAAGAAAAAGTAAGGGATAAGGAGGTGGAGGAGGACTCGGCCTCCCAATCCGAGTTGGGCTAGGAGGCCTTGGTGCGACCACCAATAGGTGGTGCGGCCACCACCTTCTAGCTCAAGTTGGACTCCCCACCCTCTTTGGAAAGTCTCCCCTCCCCCCACAATATAAAGCACCCCAAGGATCATAGCAAAACACACAATTGACTCTCAAGCCTCTCTCTCTCTAGTATAATTAGTGGATCTAATTAGGGCTACTAATTAGAGATCCTCTAATTGAATTAGAGCCTCTTTGAATGGGGTTTTGAGTTATACTCTCCCGATTAGACCTAGCTCTAATTAGCTCTTCTCTCTCATGTGTTGAGAACTTCCATATTCACAATAGCTCTAATCACAGTTGATTAGAGCTACCAATTAGCAACACTGGAAGGTTGTCTCTCTTCTTCGGT
Source organism: Alopecurus myosuroides (assembly GCA_028641055.1). Classification (NCBI taxonomy): domain Eukaryota; kingdom Viridiplantae; phylum Streptophyta; class Magnoliopsida; order Poales; family Poaceae; genus Alopecurus; species Alopecurus myosuroides. The sequence goes on from CM054059.1 coordinate 204,371,579, forward strand.
GCCGAGTCCTAGACTGCGGAGCGCTGACGGGTTGACACGAGCGTACACGGGCACACCATTATAGGGATTAGACGTGTGATCTTTGATGAGGGAATACTTAGCGACATCCTTATAACGAGGACTAGTTGTAAGGATCTATGATTGTTCAATACTCTTCTACGACTACATTGAATCCGTTGCTCGGTGAATCGTAATCCTAATCCTCGCATGTATGGGCGTGTGATGCAGCGCGACCCATCCCACTAGGCATGTCTCACACTCCATCATACATCAAGTCACCATGGATTCAAAAGGTGAACTCCTTCCTCTTTGAGAACCCCTTTACATCGCCTTTGGATGGTATACTACTTGACCATCGACCCTCTTGAATTTATATGTATGACACAGTGAGCATAAACACGAGGAGAGATGCCGAGGAAGCCTAGGACTCAAAGCCATCCAAGGCGTATGCTTGGAAAAGAAGAAGGAAGAGAAGAAGAGTTGGACTCCCAGGCGGCGGTACTACCGCCAACTCCAGTGGTACTACCGCCGAGTCCTAGCAAGCGGTACTACCGCTAGAAGAACCGGGAGGAGTACCGCTAGCCCCAAAATGCGTATTGTCTCCAGCGGTACTTCACCGGTACTGATAAAGTACTACCGTCAGGGATCAATTCACCCGAGACGCCACCGGTACTATTGCCCGGGCCAACGGTACTACCGCCACCTTCCAGGTTCTGGTACTACCGCTACACCGACCGGTACTACCGCTGCCTGCGTGCAAACTTAGGGAATATTCCCATGTATCCCACTGTCACCTACCCTCACCTACCCCCTTTGTACTTGGCACTATATATATCCCCCTCCTCCTCCTTCCTAGGCTAGAGTTGATGTGAGATAGAATTGGGCTTTGTGCTCTCCTCCCATGTGAAGGACCTCCCCAATGGGATTTGTCGCAGAAGGCCGATCTATCCAAGACAGGGTGGCTTCTAGAGGTTCGAACACTTGGGGATAACAAAGTTCTAATGCACCTCGAGAGGCTTCGAGAGGGGAGCTCGTGAAGGGAAAACAATGGGGACATGGAGAGTTTACCTAACTTCAGGACACCGTGATGGTGTAAAACCCTACTCCTGCTTGTCTGATGGATTGCACTGCGGTGTGTACAATACAAGTGCGAGCTTGAGCTCACGACATACCACTGGGGATCTCCTAGGTATTTGGCTACTACTCTGTTGTTCCTCCCTTCTACGGAGGTGGGAGAACCCTTCTTATACTGGCACTTGGCCCTCTTTTCCGCTCATTGGGCGGGAAAGGGCTACCACATGGTGCCAAAGGAGCACACTGAGGCATACTGCCATACAGGCTGTCGCCGGTCGTCGAGGACAATGCCACCGTCCATGGCAGGGAGGTGGGGGCTCCGATGAAGCTTCCTCCGTCTTGTAGTGGTGGACTGGTCTCCTTGTACCAAAGAGGAAAGCCTCGGGTAAGGCTCGGGCGCGCACAGAGATGCTCCATGCTTGATACATGAGAACGACAACTGTGGCCAAAGTCGCACTATCTCCCTGCGGTGCCTTCGTCACTTGCGCAGAGGCTCGGGCGTCATCCCCACATGGGCTGTCTCCCAACGAGCGGGGGTCCTCCCGAAGAGGAGCGTGGATGAAGCAGGGCTCCTCTCCGACGACGAGCGGTGATACCGACGAGGATCCAAAGGATTTTCCTTAGAGAAAATGAGCCTAGCGTGCTCATCAACTATTGTGAGCCAGTACGAACTCCTTCTATACTGCGTGGGCTGGGCCAGCAGCGAACGACCCACGATACCCTAGTATCCGTAGGTCCGAAAGTAGTCCCCGGGCCCATGACGCGCGCGTGTTAGGAGGAGGCGAAGCGGCTTGGGCCCTTAAGCTGCAGGGCCAGCTGCGACACATGGCGTGACGGTTCGTGGGGGAATCCCACGATCTCCCACGCGTGGAGGAAACGTCCTGTCGTAATGACTGCTCTGGTGGGGCACCACAGAGCAGTAATTGTCTTGGCATCCGGTCACGTCCACCCTCGGGATGTGCCCCTTTTTTGCTTTGATGCGCGGGTCGGCGAGAAGAAGGAATGGGCGCGGTGTCGTCTCTCAGCCCGTGTATAAATGGGAGGGGGGCATTGCCCCCTTCTCTTTCCCAACACCGTATGTGCTCCTTTCCGCTCCCAGTTCTTCACCTATAGAGAGAGAAAAAACAGAGGTGTGATATGTCATAAACGTATCCTTAATTTCTGATGTTCCATGTTGTTTTAATGTTGTTTCCCACATGTTTTTCTTACACTTTATGTCATTTTTATCGATTTCCCGGGACTAACCTATTGACAAGATGCCATAGAGCCAGTTCCTGTTTTCTCCTGTTTTTAGTTTCAGAAAAGTTGTTCTAGAAATATTCTCGGAATTGGATGATTCGAAAGCCAGAAGTCTTAGAAGTCCCGAAGAGCCCCGGAGGGGGCCACAGGGTGGCCACACCATAGGGTGGCGCTACCACCCCCTCGCCGCGCCACTTGGTGGTGTGGGCCCCCTGGCCACCCCGGCATGCCCTTTCGCCTATATATACTCCCCGTTGCATAAACCCTAGGAGAATCGACCCTTTCCACAAAATACATCTGTAGCTCCGTCGCCGCTGCCGACAAGTTTCGGGGGGCAGATCTCTGTTCTGGCACCCTGCCGGGATGAGGAAGTGCCCCCGGAACCCATCTCCATCGACTCCACCGCCATCTCCATCGTTGTTGCTGTCTCCTATGATGAGGAAGGAGTAGTTCTCCCCCGAGGCTGAGGGCTCTACCGGTAGCTATGTGGTTCATCTTTGTCTCCCATGGTGTGATCTATATGTGATCGTGAGCTTTGTAATCTAGTTGAATATGCAAATGTTACTCTTTATCTTGTGCTACTCAAGTGTTTTATTAATATGAACTTTGGAGTCACCTTGTCCCGCGGTGTGAAGGTGACAATGTGCACATCGTGTGTGTCTCCTCTATGAATTGTGGTGTTTGTCTAGTACCTTCTAGGGCGCTCATAGTGACAGCGTGGGGTTAACTAGACATGGGAATGCTTACTTTAAGGAATGCTTTTTGCAACCCTACGCAATGATTAGTGTTCGTTATCCAACCGGAGAGGGTTAAGAATAGCATAGTGAAGAGAAGATATTTAGTTATTCAATTATGTGATCATTGTTGAGAGTGTCCACTAGTGAAAGTAGGATCCCTAGGCCTTGTTTCCAAGCATTAAAACACTGTTTTCCGCCTGTTCTGCTACATGTTTGCTTGCTGGCATATTTATTTCATATTCCTATTATTACTTATATCCATCCATATTACTCGCATTTCACTATCTCTTCGCCGAACTAGTGCACCTACATACATGACAAGTATATTGGGTGTGTTGGGGACACAAGAGACTTCTTGTATCTTAATTGAAGGATTGCTTGAGAGGGATATCTTTGACCTCTACCTCTCTGAGTTCGATAAACCTTGGGTGATCCACTTAAGGGAAATTCGCTGCTGTTCTACAAACCTTTGCACTTGGAGGCCCAACACTGTCTACAAGAATAGAAGTGTGCGTAGAAATCAAGCTCTTTTCTGGCGCCAGTGCCGGGGAGGTAAGGTAAAAGGTTCTCACATCCTCGGGTGTGAGTGATCAGAGTTATTTCCTTCAGATTCTGCAATTATATCTTTTTGTTTCTTGTTTTCACTAGTTAGGCTAATTTTTACTTATTCCTTGTTTTTATATTTACTAGTTAGACTTAATGGAAAACAACAAAAATATGAGAGAGATTTCTAATATTTATCTTGAGTTAGGACATGAAGTGTTTGAAGAGAAAATTAAAAAACCTATGGAGCTTTATTTGCATGCTAATAACAATGTTATTAGTATGAATTCTTTGAACACCATTATTGCTAATGCTATGGAAAAGTCTAAGCTTGGGGAAGCTAGTTTATATGAAAATGATCTTTTTAATTCCCCAAGAACGGAGGAGAAAATTTGCTTTGATGATGAGCCTATGCCTGTTACATATAGTAGTGATCATGATTGGGAAAAGCTGTGACGCCCCGAGATCGGGCACTATGAAGATTTCAGCATTTCCGCCAAAATCCACATAATAACCGATTTCAGGTTGCCACTTGTGATAACATTACAACAGTTCACGAATAATCCACAACAACAACAGAGGAGGTATATACAAGAGGACTCAAACGAGTCAAGGATACAACTAATACAATACAAAGATCCAAATAACAGCGGAAGAAACAACATAGTGTCCGACTACGGACAAGATACAAAGTGGACTAAGAGTCCTGAAGATAACCGATGGCGTCCAATCCCTGCCCAGGCCAAGCCGGAGGGATTCCCAAGCTAACGTCGTCAGACTTCAAACCTGTTGACTGCAATGTGGAATATGCAGCCACGAAAAGGATTCGTGGGTCAGTACGGTTAAGTACTGGCAAGTGGATAAACCATACTCACAAGATACCAGCGTAACCAATCATCACAAGATACAAATACTTTGGGTACAACGGAAAAGAAGGGATTATTGCAACGAAGCGGCAGCGGGCTGCACTAACTAACTACAGAGACGCGCTACAACATCCGGCTAAAAGAAAGGGATAAGATAGCAAATCAGAACCAACTACAACTACTCACCAAACAATACCCATCCAATGTTACCCCCTACAAAGGAAGCAACCCAAGGAAACTCGCACTTTTGATTAAGGTGACATTCATTTTTATGGTGGAGGTAATCTATATTACTAGTCAAGTTATCATCGTTAAGTGTAATTTGTCTGAGTACTTGTTAGCCAGCACTTTCACCAAGTCATCCATAACCGCGGACAACACGGCTTCTCGAGAAGATTTAACCCTGCAGGGATGCACCAATTTGGCCGTACACATAAGAATGACCCGCCAGATGGAAATGCACTTCCACCAAGCGAGGCACTCAACACAACCCAACTCTTCTTCGCATCAAGCCCAAAGAACCACATGCTGTGCGTGCGCGGCTAATCGAGCCCCCACGAAGAAAAGGGGGACCCTCATAGCACTGGAAGACCACGCCGCCCTAAATGCCGACTACAAAAGTTCCACCCTGGCGCCAAGGGTTCGCACCTGCATATGCATGCATCAAATGGAAAGCCCGAACTAAGTGTGGCGATTTGGACGAGATGCGAATCGAATCAGAATTGCGGGGGCGCCCATACTCGCTTCCCACATGCGGTTAGTGCGCTCATCATGGATCGGAGGACAAGACCCTTTTCCTAATTAAGTTCGACACTAGCAGGCCTCAAAACCACACCGGGCCTCCTGCCGGTGCCTTATCATCAAATTGTCATTACCCCAAACATTAACATGTTGTTGATTGAATTGAGACCCAACTATCGACTAAACAGATGATAGGACAAGGGACAACAGGACTCGAGCGCAAACAAACCTAAGCATGCAACTACGACACGAGGGCCAGCGGGGTAAACAAACAACAGGTAATAGGAAGTGGAAGGAAGGCTATATCATGGTTGCAAGGTAAACATATGATAGGATCGAGACACAAGCATCGAATCATAAGGCTAGAATAAAGGCAACGGGAAGAATCTGTAACAAGTGATGAAAGGCAGCCATAGGTAGCAAGTGAGTATACTTGCTTGGAATCCAGCAACTAGAGGTACATCCGCAGAACTTGTCGTTGCTCACATCATCTCAACGTCCTATCCACGAAGAAGCAACGAACTAGAACAAACACCGGATGCAACAATTACTTCTACGGCAAAAGATCCAACATGATCAAGATATGGATGCATGACAATTAATTGATGCATCAAAGTAAACCAGTTGACATGGTAAACATATTTAAATGGGCCCATATGCAATTTGGATTGCATATGGAAAAGCCCATGAATTAATGTTGAATTAAATGATCTACAACTAACCATCATGTGAAAGTTGATTGGAATGATGCATGGATGATGAAAACAATAATAAAACAACAATAGCTTCAGTTTGATATGTTGTTTACCAAGTTTGGAATTTTATTTATTAAGTTATGAACTTTGGCATTTTAAATGATTTAGACAAACATTTGTTGTTTTCACCAATTTTAAATGTTCAAAACAGATAACAAAATTTATATTTGGAGAGAACACAAAATTTTAGATGGAATACATATTTCATTTGTTGAATTTGGATTTAAAATGAGCAAGTTATCAAATTAGCAATTTTAAATGCATTAAATAAACAATTAGTTGTTTTCAGCAAATTAACTTATTTAAAACAGATAACAAAGTTGATATTCAAGTGTGGAATTTAATTTTGGATGGAATTCATGTTTTGAGTATTTAATTTGGAGCAACCATGTGAAAGTTATTAATTATGCCATTTAGTTAATCATTTTAAGGATTATTAAATGACCTTAAATTTAATTGTCCAAATTGCAGAACAAAGGTGATAATCAGAAAGTTCATTGAATTTTGACTAAAAAGCATATTTTACATTTTTTATTTTGAGTTGTTTTTGCAATTTTTAGGGGCAAAAGAAAAACAGGGACCAAATTGTGATTTACAGGGACTTATAAGGAAAAAGGAACCAAAGGGAGGCCCCTGGGATGTTTCTCACACAGTGCACCTTGGCCCTGTGTCTCTGCCGTGCAGGGCCAGCGCCACAGTGGCGTGTGGGAAGTGAGGTGGCAACAGGGTCAATGACAGTGGGTCCCGCGCCTGGGGAAAAATCCCTAAAAGAAATGTGCAGCGGGGGGATTCGAACCCGAGACCTGAGGGTGCGGTGCGGATGGAACCGAGCCACTAGGCTAGCTAAGCTGTTGTGATTGATACGGAGTTCGATGGCTTTTGAGCAGTAACGGGGCGGCTAACTGAAATTTGGATCAAAAATTCAGTCGATGACGGAACGAACTCGAGACTGGGCACGGCCGGCCTCGCCGCGGCGTGCGTGTGCTGGGATGCGCCCGCGGGCATGTGCGGTGCGCCCGCAAGGTTGGGTGCGCGAGAGGAGGAGGGACAGGAGGGAGAAGGAGGTGCTCACCCTGCTACTGTCGTCGAGGACTGACGGAGGCGAGGGAGAGGTAGCAGCGACTGGCGACGGCGACGGAGGAAGCCCGCGGCCTCCCTAGGGCGTCCCCGACCCCCAAAACCGGCGAGCAGCACGCCCGTACCTCGGGGTTTCCATTCCCGCACTCGGGCGAGCACGGCGGCGAGCGTAGCGGCGGCGGTGAGTGCCCGAAATTCCGGCCATGGCTCGGTTCAGAAAAAAAGAAAAACAGAAGGAGGGGGAAGAACAGAGGAGAAGCAGGAGGGGAAACGGCGGCGCTAGAGAGGAGGAAAAGGGGGGAAGAGGAGCTAGGGTTCCAGGAGGGGGAGGATGGAGCTTTATGGGAGAGGAGGAGGAAGTGGGGAGGGGACCATGGGAGGACAGCGACCTCCTCGTGTCTGTACGGAGAAGAAGGGGAAGTGGGCTGGGGGGTTTGATTTCGGTGTGGGCTAGGTGGGTGGGCTGCTGTGGCTGTGGGAAAAGGGGTTGTAGGTGGGCTAGCCCACTTGGGCTGGCCTGCCTCCCCCAGGTTTTTTTTTCTTTTTTTTTGTAGAGAAGAAAGGGAAAGAATTGGAGAAGTAAAACTTTAGGGTTTTATTCTAAAAATATTTTTAGTGGGTTAAACAAGTCAAAAGCCCAGCTGCATGATATTTAGTTTTGAAAATTTCAAATTGTTGGTGGTGTTTGAAATTTGAATTTGAAATTCAAATTAGGGTTTTAATAAAAGATGATTTATTTAACCAAGCAAAAATTAATTCCAAATCAACTTTTATTGAAAAACAATTTGAGTTTGAAAAACACAGGTGCATTGTTTGAAAATTTTAAATTGATTTGAATTTTTGTTTGGTGTTTGAGTTGGTTTGCAAACAAGGTGCAAATGATGCATGTGATGCAATGCCATGCAAAAAAAGAAAAGAAACAACAACCAAAAATCTAATTGGGGGAAATCCCCCGGGTGTTACAGACGACACCACTAACAAGAGATTGCGCCCTCGCAATCCACCCACTAACCCGGGAGGGGAAAGAAGTTCGACTATCGATTCTTCATGCTTCCAGTTGATATCCTCGACACCACTAACAAAACTTCTCGACACCACTAACAACGAGTTCTTGCTCATGTTGATGACGATGCTCTTCCACTGAGAACCCTCCGAAGATCGAACCTATTAGGTTTAAAGGCTAAGAGAACGTCCAACCCACGTAGGATCCTAAACTTTGAAAATAGACAAGAGGGGACAATCCAAAACAAATAAGATGGGAGGGAAAATAGAATAGAGATAAGGAGAAAACAAGAATCCTATTGAGATGTTTCCAAAATAGTTCAGCAGAAATAGTTTTTTGACACTCTAGAAACACGACCGTTAGCGAGGTTATCCTATAGGCTTTGCGGACCCGTTGCTTCGATAACCATTCGTATCGAAACAATATCGGGAATCGGAACAATGCTCTGATACCATTTGTGACGCCCCGAGATCGGGCACTATGCAGATTTCAGCATTTCCGCCAAAATCCACATAATAACCGATTTCAGGTTGCCACTTGTGATAACATTACAACAGTTCACGAATAATCCACAACAACAACAGAGGAGGTATATACAAGAGGACTCAAACGATTCAAGGATACAACTGATACAATACAAAGATCCAAATAACAGCGGAAGAAACAACATAGTGTCCGACTACGGACAAGATACAAAGTGGACTAAGAGTCCTGAAGATAACCGATGGCGTCCAATCCCTGCCCAGGCCAAGCCGGAGGGATTCCCAAGCTAACGTCGTCAGACTTCAAACCTGTTGACTGCAATGTGGAATATGCAGCCACGAAAAGGATTCGTGGGTCAGTACGGTTAAGTACTGGCAAGTGGATAAACCATACTCACAAGATACTAGCGTAACCAATCATCACAAGATACAAATACTTTGGGTACAACGGAAAGGAAGGGATTATTACAACGAAGTGGCAGCGGGCTGCACTAACTAACTACAGAGACGCGCTACAACATCCGGCTAAAAGAAAGGGATAAGATAGCGAATCAGAACCAACTACAACTACTCACCAAACAATACCCATCCAATGTTACCCCCTACTAAGGAAGCAACCCAAGGAAACTCACACTGTTTATTAAGGTGACATTCATTTTTATGGTGGAGGTAATCTATATTACTAGTCAAGTTATCATCGTTAAGTGTAAGTTGTCTGAGTACTTGTTAGCCAGCACTTTCACCAAGTCATCCATAACCGCGGACAACACGGCTTCTCGAGAAGATTTAACCCTGCAGGGATGCACCAATTTGGCCGTACACGTAAGAATGACCCGCCAGATGGAAATGCACTTCCACCAAGCGAGGCACTCAACACAACCCAACTCTTCTTCGCATCAAGCCCAAAGAACCACGGGCTGTGCGTGCGCGACTAATCGAGCCCCCACGAAGAAAAGGGGGACCCTCATAGCACTGGAAGACCACGCCGCCCTAAATGCCGACTACAAAAGTTCCACCCTGGCGCCAAGGGTTTGCACCTGCATATGCATGCATCAAATGGAAAGCCCGAACTAAGTGTGGCGATTTGGACGAGATGCGAATCGAATCAGAATTGCGGGGGGCGCCCATACTCGCTTCGCACATGCGGTTAGTGCGCTCATCATGGATCGGAGGACAAGACCCTTTTCCTAATTAAGTTTGACACTAGCAGGCCTCAAAACCACGCCGGGCCTCCTGCCGGTGCCTTATCATCAAATTGTTATTACCCCAAACATTAACATGTTGTTGATTGAATTGAGACCCAACTATCGACTAAACAGATGATAGGACAAGGGACAACAGGACTCGAGCGCAAACAAACCTAAGCATGCAACTACGACACGAGGGCCAGCGGGGTAAACAAACAACAGGTAATAGGAAGTGGAAGGAAGGCTATATCATGGTTGCAAGGTAAACATATGATAGGATCGAGACACAAGCATCGAATCATAAGGCTAGAATAAAGGCAACGGGAAGAATCGGTAACAAGTGATGAAAGGCAGCCATAGGTAGCAAGTGAGTATACTTGCCTGGAATCCAGCAAGTAGAGGTACATCCGCAGAACTTGTCGTTGCTCACATCATCTCAACGTCCTATCCGCGAAGAAGCAACGAACTAGAACAAACACCGGATGCAACAATTACTTCTACGTCAAAAGATCTAGCATGATCAAGATATGGATGCATGACAATTAATTGATGCATCAAAGTAAACCAGTTGACATGGTAAACATATTTAAATGGGCCCATATGCAATTTGGATTGCATATGGAAAAGCCCATGAATTAATGTTGAATTAAATGATCTACAAATAACCATCATGTGAAAGTTGATTGGAATGATGCATGGATGATGAAAACAATAAGAAAACAACAATAGCTTCAGTTTGATGTGTTGTTTACCAAGTTTGGAATTTTATTTATTAAGTTATGAACTTTGGCATTTTAAATGATTTAGACAAACATTTGTTGTTTTCACCAATTTTAAATGTTCAAAACAGATAACAAAATTTATATTTGGAGAGAACACAAAATTTTAGATGGAATACATATTTCATTTGTTGAATTTGGATTTAAAATGAGCAAGTTATCAAATTAGCAATTTTAAATGCATTAAATAAACAATTAGTTGTTTTCAGCAAATTAACTTATTTAAAACATATAACAAAGTTGATATTCAAGTGTGGCGTTTAATTTTGGATGGAATTCATGTGTTGAGTATTTAATTTGGAGCAACCATGTGAAAGTTATTAATTATGCCATTTAGTTAATCATTTTAAGGATTATTAAATGACCTTAAATTTAATTGTCCAAATTGCAGAACAAAGGTGATAATCAGAAAGTTCATTGAATTTTGACTGAAAAACATATTTTACATTTTTATTTTGAGTTATTTTTGCAATTTTTAGGGGCAAAAGAAAAACAGGGACCAAACTGTGATTTACAGGGACTTATAAGGAAAAAGGAACCAAAGGGAGGCCCCTGGGATGTTTCTCACACAGTGCACCTTGGCCCTGTGTCTCTGCCGTGCGGGGCCAGCGCCACAGTGGCGTGTGGGAAGTGAGGTGGCAACGGGGTCAATGACAGTGGGTCCCGCGCCTGGGGAAAAATCCCTAAAAGAAATGTGCAGCGGGGGGATTCGAACCCGAGACCTGAGGGTGCGGTGCGGATGGAACCGAGCCACTAGGCTAGCTAAGCTGTTGTGATTGATACGGAGTTCGCTGCCTTTTGAGCAGTAACGGGGCGGCTAACTGAAATTTGGATCAAAAATTCAGTCGATGACGGAACGAACTCGAGACTGGGCACGGCCGGCCTCGCCGTGGCGTGCGTGTGCTGGGACACGCCCGCGGGCGTGTGCGGTGCGCCCGCAAGGTTGGGTGCGCGAGAGGAGGAGGGACAGGAGGGAGAAGGAGGTGCTCACGCTGCTACTGTCGTCGAGGACTGACGGAGGCGAGGGAGAGGTAGCAGCGGCTGGCGACGGCGACGGAAGAAGCCCGCGGCCTCCCTAGGGCGTCCCCGACCCCCAAAACCGGCGAGCAGCACGCCCGTACCTCGGGGTTTCCATGCCCGCACTCGGGCTAGCACGGCGGCGAGCGTAGCGGCGGCGGTGAGTGCCCGAAATTCCGGACATGGCTCGGTTCAGAAAAAAAGAAAATAGAAGGAGGGGGAAGAATAGAGGAGAAGCAGGAGGGGAAACGGCGGCGCTAGAGAGGAGGAAAAGGGGGGAAGAGGAGCTAGGGTTCTAGAAGGGGGAGGAGGGAGATTTATGGGAGAGGAGGAGGAAGTGGGGAGGGGACCATGGGAGGACAGCGACCTCCTCGTGTCTGTACGGAGAAGAAGGGGAAGTGGGCTGGGGGGTTTGATTTCGGTGTGGGCTAGGTGGGTGGGCTGCTGTGGCTGTGGGAAAAGGGGTTGTAGGTGGGCTAGCCCACTTGGGCTGGCCTGCCTCCCCCAGGGTTTCTTTTTGGTTTTTTTTTGTTTTCTCTTTTTTTTTGTAGAGAAGAAAGGGAAAGAATTGGAGAAGTAAAACTTTAGGGTTTTATTCTAAAAATATTTTTAGTGGGTTAAACAAGTCAAAAGCCCAGTTGCATGATTTTTAGTTTTGAAAATTTCAAATTGTTGGTGGTGTTTGAAATTTGAATTTGAAATTCAAATTAGGGTTTTAATAAAAGATGATTTATTTAACCAAGCAAAAATTAATTCCAAATCAACTTTTATTGAAAAACAATTTGAGTTTGAAAAATACAGGTGCATTGTTTGAAAATTTTAAATTGATTTGAATTTTTGTTTGGTGTTTGAGTTGGTTTGCAAACAAGGTGCAAATGATGCATGTGATGCAATGCCATGCAAAAAAAGAAAAGAAACAACAACCAAAAATCTAATTGGGGGAAATCCCCCGGGTGTTACAAAAGCACTCTACTTTTGATATTGAAAATGATGATATAGAAAGCTCTAAACTTGTGGATGATGTGTTTGAAAAACCTTTTGCTGCTGATGATTATATGCTTGATACATCTCCTGCTAGTAAAAATGATGATATGTTTACAAATGAACACATTTTGGAGGATAACTATTCTATTGCTTATGATGATATTATTCTTCCTATATATGATGATTACAATGATGTATATGATATTTTAAGTCCACCTGTTATTGAGGAGAACATTTATTTTGATGATATCATGCCTCCTATATTTGATGATTATGGTGATGAGAATAATAATGATAGCTATTTTGTTGAATTTGCTCCCACCACTATTAATAAGAATGACTATGCTTATGTGGAGAGTATTAATTCTTTTATGCATGTGGCTCATGATAAGAATGTTTTATGTGATTGATATAATCTTAATTTTATTCATCATGCTACCGAAATTTATTATGAGAGAGGGAAACATGGTTTTATGCATCTCAACAATATTAAGTTTCCCCTCTCTATGTTGAAATTTTTGATGTTGCACTTATTTTGTCTTCCTATGCTAGTCACTTTGTGCTTCGTTGACTTGTTTTTCTACAAGATTATTTTTCATAGGAAGTGGGTAGACTTAAATGTGTTTTATATTTGCTTCTTGATTCTCTATTATTGTACTTCAACTCTTATTATTATGTGAGCATCTTTTAAAAATCATTGTGCCTAGCTGAAAGGTGTTAAAGAAAAGCGCTACCGGGAGACAACCCGTTTTATTTCTCCGTTTTCAACCCGCTTTCCGTCGTTTTATTTTGTTTTCTTTGCACCTGAGTGTTGTATATTTCCTTAGCAACCCCGTTGTATATTTTCTTTTGTGTCTTTGTTGAGCCCAGCAAAGTCTCTAGTGGAAAGTTAAGACTATATTTCGGATTTCTGCGCAGGAAACAGATTTCTGCTGTCCACTGTTAAATTCGTATAAAATCACAGAAAATTCAAAATGACCTGAGTTTTTTGTGCGTAATTATGGGTTATATATGCAAATTTTATTAGTTGACCAATTTTTGAGTTGAGCAAAAGAAGATTTTTGAAAAAAAAAATCATCTTTACCTGCTGTCATGTTTTGACAGATTTCTGCCAATAATTGCATTTGCATCTTAATCTCTTTCTTTTGGTGTTCTTTTCAGAAGAAGAGTTTTGAAAGAAGTTGTGAAAGTAGCTAATGTTTTTATGAGTGTTAGGATCGTGTTGAAACTGAACCATGTGAATTTATTATTTTGATTGCACTAACGTTGCTAATGAAGATTGTGAGAAGTTTGGTGTGAAGGAAGTTTTCAAGGGTCAAGAGAAGAGGATGATATGATGTGATCAAGAAGAGTGAAAATACTAAGCTTGGGGATGCCCCAGAGGTACATCCCAGAAAATTCCAAGAAGACTCAAGCGTCTAAGCTTGGGGATGCCCAAGGCATCCCCTTCTTCATCGACAAATTATCAGGTCACTTCTAGTGAAACTATATTTTTATTCGGTCACATCTTATGTGCTTTACTTGGAGCGTCTTTTTTTTTTGCTTTCAGTTTGTTTAGTTTTCTTTGCTGTATTTTATGGTTGGATCTTATCATACTTGTGTGGGAGAGAGACACGCTCCGTTTTCATTGCTTGGAACACTCTAGTTTTCATTCTTATTGTTCTGTGAGTGTTCACTTTTTGCTAGTACCGCGTTTAGCCTTTGTTTTCATGCATCTCTTATTCAGAGCTGTTAGTTTTAGTAGTGTTATATGAGTACTCTCATGTTTGTTTGTTGTATCATGTAGAGTATTTTTGTTAAAACATATCTTGTATGGTGCTTGTGGGAAAAGAAACTGCTGCTTGAAGTAGAAGTTTTAATGGTGCAAGTAGAAGCATGTATAGACTGTGGCTAGAACTTTTTCATTTCATGCTAGATGTTATTTTAGTTTTAAATCCTTGTAGTTATTGAGTAGCATGATTAGCCTTAAATAGCTAAGAGTGTTTAATGTGCTATTGAAATATTCATGAGTTGTTCTTGTCATGTTGAAGCATAAATTTATGATATTCTCTTTCGAATGTTTTATTTGGTTTACTTGGCGCATGTTCACAGTTTATGACTATGAACCAGTCACTAATAGCCTCTATGATCATTTAGTTTTTGAACTTGTGATACCTCTTATGCTTGAATTAATGATGTTTATGTCGCTATGCATGATTGGATCTTATGCTCTCTTGATTTTTCGCTCCCAGTCTTTTGCTAGCCTCCACATGTACTGAGTATGAGCTCTACTCGTGCATCCAACTCCCTAAAACCAAGTTTTCCCATTGTGTCCACCATACCTACCTACATGTGGTATTTAATTGCCACTCCAAGTAAATTTCTCATGTGTTACCTTTAAAACCTTCAAAATTACTCCTGCTTTATGTTCCTGTTTTTGCTCATGAGGACGTAAATAGAGAATCTTTATCTCACTTGTTGATTGGATTTCACACCTGGGACTAGTGGCTTCATCCGCTTATCCAAATGATAGAAGAGCTCGCAACGGGGTGCCCAGCCCCAAATTAATACACACAAAATCTCTTCACTATTTTTGCCCCTGATTTATCAGTCAAAGCATAATTGTGTAAACAAAAGAGAAAGAGGGATGACCTTCTACCCAGATGCGTCCTTCATATGGGAGCCTCTCTTGTGAATCCAGTTGGCTTGTGACGTACTGCATTTTCTGTTTACCATTCGTTGACATTAGCATACATCTCCCAAAATATAGACACTCCTCCGGTTAGCCATGGTTTGTGAAAGATGGATGGGGGAGTATCAAACTTTTAATACCTCTGTTTAATAAAATAAAAGCTCTAGCACATAACTGATCCCTGCTTCCCTCTGCGAAGGGCCTTTCTTTTACTTTTATGTTGAGTCTCCATCTTCTAACTTTATGCACAGTTGAGAGAGCATTTTTCCATTCTGAGTTTTATGTGCATTTGTCCTAGAAACATTATTAATTGATTCATGATGTGTTATTACTTGTTCTCAAATTATTTGTTCTAGTCTTCCTCATGAACTTTGAGGGTGTCCTGGCATTTATGTTTTGCCCCACTCTTAAGGACTAGCGAAATATCAGTTTGCCATGCTTTGTCTATACTTGAAACAAACATATATCTTTCTTTGCACTGATATTCATGACCTTTTATTTGAGATACTTCTCATGATGCAATGTCATTGCTATGCTTTATTATTAAAGTTCCATTTATCATGTTTGTGTTAAAGTTCTACGATCTCAGCTTACATATGCTTTTACATATTATGATCAAGATTGTGTGGTAGCATGTCACCTCAGAAATTATTTTGTTTGATCGTTTACCTACTCGAGGACGAGTAGGAGCTAAGCTTGGGGATGCTTGATTTTTTCATAAATGTATCCTTAATTTCTGACGTTCCATGTTGTTGTCATGTTGTTTCCCACATGTTTTCCTTACACTTTATGTCACTTTATCGATTTCCTGAGACTAACCTATTGACAAGATGCCACAGAGCCAGTTCCTGTTTTCTGCTGTTTTTAGTTTCAAAAAATTGTTCTAGAAATATTCTCGGAATTGGACGATTCGAAAGCCAGAAGTCTTAGAAGTCCTGGAAGCATCCAGAAGTCCCGAAGAGCCCCGGAGGGGGGCCACAGGGTGGCCACACCATAGGGTGGCACCACCACCCCCTGGCGCGCCACCTGGTGGTGTGGGCCCCTGGCCACCCCCGGTATCGCCCTTTCGCCTATATATACTCCCCGATGCATAAACCCTAGGAGAATCGACCTTTTCCACAAAATACATCCGTATCTCCGCCGCCGTTGCTGACAAGTTTTGGGGGACAGATCTCTGTTCTGGCACCCTGCCGGGACGGGGAAGTGCCCCCGGAACCCATCTCCATCTACTCCACCGCCATCTCCATCGCCGTTGTTGTCTCCTATGATGAGGAGGGAGTAGTTCTCCCCCGAGGCTGAGGGCTCTACCGGTAGCTATGTGGTTCATCTCTCTCTCCCATGGTGTGATCTATATGTGATCGTGAGCTTTGTAATCTAGTTGAATAAGTAGATGTTACTCTTCATCTTGTGCTACTCAAGTGTTTTATTAATATGAACTTTGGAGTCACCTTGTCCCGCGGTGTGAAGGTGACAGTGTGCACATCGTGTGTGTCTCCTCTATGAATTGTGGTGTTTGTCTAGTACCTTCTAGGGCGCTGATAGTGACAGCGTGGGGTTAACTAGACATGGGAATGCTTACTTTAAGGAATGCCTTTTGCAGCCCTACGCAATAATTAGTGTTCGTTATCCAATCGGGGAGGGTTAAGAGTAGCATAGTGAAGAGAAGATATTTAGTTATTCAATATGTGATCATTGTTGAGAGTGTCCACTAGTGAAAGTAGGATCCCTAGGCCTTGTTTCCAAGCATTGAAACACCATTTTCCGCCTGTTCTGCTACATGTTTGCTTGATGTCATATTTATTTCAGATTGCTATTATTACTTATAACCAACCATATTACTCACATTTCACTATCTCTTCGCCGAACTAGTGCACCTATATACCTGAAAAGTATATTGGGGGTGTTGGGGACACAAGAGACTTCTTGTATCTTAATTGCAAGGTTGTTTGAGAGGGATATCTTTGACCTCTACCTCCCTGAGTTCGATAAACCTTGGGTGATCCACTTAAGAGAAACTTGCTTGTCGCACCCGGACTTCTAGAGGATACTCACCGTACGAACTGAACAGTATTCTGATGGGATTACGGGGCTTACCGGCACCCGCGTCCTCTTACGAGTAGGCCAACACTTATGTGTGACAACCCATCGCTACTGTTCACCATCGGTGTAAACTATCCCGTAGAAATCAGGACACTACCATTGACGTACTTCATACCATACACACATGGTACGTCAACGGTTTGTAACAAAATGATAGCACAACATATCCCTACGACACAAAAGATCGAAATAAGTTGCAACTGACCCTCACTAGGGCAGAGATAGCAAATACAATCATCCAGAGGACACATGTCCCAACATAACATCATTACATCTCAGCGGAAGCATTCAAAGGGGTCTGAGTACAGACAAATCCAAATAGGCTTAAGAAGCCGGAAACTGAAATAAAGACGGAGCCCATCCACGATGTCTCGGATCCTGCCCGGGTCCGCTAACTACTCGTCAGCAGCCTCGTCAAACTCCACGTAGTAGCCGTCACCTGGATCCTCGTAAGCGTAGTCTGCGGAAACCACAGCCCCAAAGGGGTCAGTACATAGACGTACTGGCAAGCAAGACTCACAGTTCACCAAAGTGTAGCCCGTCAACACCAAGCACAGATGCCTTGGGTTCAACGGAAGAGAGGGGATATAAAAGATGCTGCAACTGGCTGCGCTAACCAACTACAGGGATTCTACCACTTCCGACTAACAGAAAGGAGATAAGATCGAGTATTGTAACCAACTGAAAGATAACTTCAAACAAACCCATCCTGGATCTCGCCCCTTATCCAAAGAAGCAATCCGAGGATAACTCACACAGTTGGATTAATGATGGTTCAGATTATTGTGTCAATAATCCTATTTCTAGTCAAGTTGTTAATCATTGGGTGTGAGATTGTGAATCATTAGGTTTAAGTTGTCCTGAGTACTTGTTAGCCAGTACTTTCACCAAGTTAACCATAACCGCGGAAAACACGGCTTCTCGAGAAGATTATCCCTGCAGGGTTGCACCAATTTGGCCGTACACGTATGAATAACCCGCCAGATGGGATGCCTCCCACCAAGCGGGGCACTCAACACAACTCAACTCTTCTTCGCATCAAGCCCAAAGCACCTTGGGCGCACGGCTAATCGAGCCCAGAAGAAAATGGACCCTCATAGCACTCTAAGAACGTTTCCCCCTATATGCCGACTACAAAAGTTCCACCCTGCGCTGGGCTCGCAAAAACATGCATGCGGCAAATGGAAAACACGAACTAAATGAGATGATTTGGACGAGATGCGAATCGAATCAAATTGAGGGGGGCGCCCATACTCGCTTCCCACATGCGGGTAGTGCGCTCATCATGGATCAGTAGACAAGACCCTTTTCCTATTAGGGCCGACACTAGCAGGCCTCAAAACCACACAGGGCCTCCTACCGGTGCCTTATCATCAAATTATTATTAACAATAACATTAGCATGATTGATTGATTGATTGATTAAACATCGAGCCCCCAGAACATAATAGAAAATAGTAACAGAAAGTAACGGGTAACAGACTCGAGCAAAACAACCTAAGCATGCTAATAAGACACTGGCTCAAACAATAGGGTTGTAGGAGGGGTGGTGAGGCAATATCAGGGTTAAGGGATTCATGTGATAGGTTCGTAACAGAAACAACTACTACTAAGGCTAGCAGAAATAGACAACGGAAAGTATCGGTAACCAGGGTTGAAAAGAACACAATGGTTCATGTGAGTGATAACTTGCCTGCAAACTCAGCAGCCGGGTACTGAGCTAGATCCTGAGAAGGGGTGCTGTAAAGATCGTCTGTCTCAACGTCGTCGTCTATTCGAGAAGAAGCAAACAAACAAGGCAGAAATATAAACAATCATTATCATGGCATAGTGCACAATCATGGGATGATGCATGTCAATTTAATAGATGCATCAAGATAAACTAAGTGACAGGGTAACACAATTAAGATGGACCCCTATGCAATTTTGAGTTGCATTTGGGAAAGGGTCCATGAATTAAGTGGAACAAATGATTTACAATTAATTATTATGTGAAAGTTGTTAGCATGATGCATGCATGATGATAACAACAAGATAACAACAAATAACAATAATAGATGCAAGTGGTAAAAGGATTTAACAAGTTTTGGAAATCATTTATTAAGTTTAGAAATTTTCGGTCACTTAAACATGTCACACAAACAATTGTTGTTTTCATCAAGTTAAAGTGTGCAAAACAATTAACAAAATTTATATTTTAAAAGAACATCAAATTTTAGTTGGATTACATGTTTCAAATTTTGAAATAGGAGTTAGTATGAATTTATTATGACTTAAACAATATTTAACAAGTTTTAAATGAATTTAAAACAAGTTTGAATATTATTTGAATTTTATTTATTCAAAACATAATTTCAAACTCACATTTGAAAAGTTCACACTTTGATGGTTTGAAAACATAATTTGCATGTTCAAAAATATTTTATATTGAGCAAGTTATGATTTTATCAAATTTAATTGAATTAAACAAGGATTAAATTATTTAGGCAATTGAAATTATTCAAACCCTGAAACAAAATTTATATTTGAAAAGGTTATTCAAAATGGTATGGAAAACATATTTTATTTGTATTTATTGGATTAATAATGAATTAGTTATTGAATTTAGCAAATTGCATTTGAATTATTTGAATTCAAATTTGAATTGCATTTTGAAATTTCAAAACAGGAAACAAATGATACCAATGGGTAGACAATTTAATTTAGACTAGCCCACATATTTTATTTTCATTTATTGGAGTTATAAAACTAATTTTATTGCCAAAATACTTTCAGGGACCAATCTGCAATTTTATTTGGACCTGGATTTGAAAACAGAAATCGTATTAAACTTTTTATACGCACAGATTAACTACCCAGACACTGCCAGGGGGGACCTAGTCTCGCTGTGCTTGCGTGGCCACATGAGTGACTGACAGGGGGCCCTCCCTGTCAGCACTCAGCCGAAAAAAAGGATGGGATTTTATCCCAGGGAGTCGGGACTCGAACCCGCGATCTCCCCCCGTTGCGCGCAAAGACTGAACCAGTTGCGCTGCGCTGCGTTGCTTGTCAGTAACCTACGCGCAGTGAGGTTAAAGTTACCAAGTGCTAACTGAATTTAACTGAAACTCGCGCTCGCCTGAAACACTGACAGAGGAGTTCGACGGCGGCGTGCTACGACGACGTGCTCGCGCAGCGGTGCTGCTGTGATGCTGGAGGAGGTGCTGGTCGTGTGCAGACGCGTGCGCGTAGAGGGTGTCAGAGAGGAGGAGGAGACGGAGTAGATCGTGGCTCACCGGGAGGTTTCCGTGGAGGAGCTCGACGGCGAGCGGCAGCGACGTGGATGGCGGGGCGGCTACCGAGGATAACTGGGCTTGTGCGGGTGTCTAACAGGGAGAGGAGCGAACGGTGGTTTCGTTTCTGCGATCAACGAGGTAGGAGGGGCTCTGTAGCGGCGGCTGCCATGGAAGGTTCAGAGGGGATCGTCTCCGGCGAGGTGGTGGCAGAGGGGAACGTGGCGAGGAGAGGGATTTGCGGCGCGAGAGAGGGGCTAGGGTGGCTAGGGTTAGGTCTGGCGGCGCTCGCTGCCCGAGGGGGACTAAATAGGGCGCGGCGGCATCTCCTGGCCGTCGGGATCGGCCGTACGGCGACGTGGCTTGCCCCGATGAGCTGCCGTACTTGGGACAGAAGAAGGCGCGCGCTTCGAAGCGGTACGCGCGCGCGTTAACAGGCTGGGCCGCGCTAGGTGGGTTGGGCTGGGCGGTGCTAGGCTAGCTGCCGCGCGCGTTTCTCCTTTTTTTTCTATTTTGCTTTTTCTGTTTTTTTTTGTAGCAATGAGAATTGGAAGAAAAAGATAGGTTTTAGTTTAGTAAAAATTCTAGGAAAATTAGGTTAAGTTATTTAGGTTAAAAGAAAACAATTTCCAAGATTTGTTCTCAAAAAGTTTGAAAATAAACTGCTGTTTGGAAATTAAACCAAATTTGAGTGATTTTTGAATATTAAGTAACATTATTGAAAACAAGGTTTTGATAGGGTGAACCCTATGGTTAATGTGATTAAAGTGAGTATAATTGATTGGTGATTTTCATATATACAAATTGGGTGCTGATTTGAATACATTTGGTTTGAATTGGAATCATTTGTTAATTAATATAGAAAACAACAACTTAGTAGGGTGAACCCTATTATTAATTGGATTAAAAATATTGGAATGGTTTGGTATTTTTTTTTATAATTTCCAAATCAGGTGCTGTTGATGATTTGCTTTTGAATTTGAAAGCAATTTGGAATTAATTAGTGAAAATAAAAGCACCATTTCATTAGTTGATCAACATGGAATAAATATGAAACAAGTGGGTTGTTGTTATTTGAAATTTTTATTTGAAATGTTGTAACAGAGCAAGTATGAAATAACCATTTGAATTTGTTTGAGTTTCATTATGAAAACAAGATAAAACAGATGCAAAACAAATAGTAAACAAATGCAAACAATTAATTAAACATGATGACATGATGCAATACTTGGATTAAAACAAGAAACAAAACATTCTAGGGGATATTTTCATACTTGGGATGTTACATTGCTGTTGTTCTACAAACCTCTGCACTTGGAGGCCCAACACTGTCTACAAGAATAGAAGCGTGCATAGACATCAAGGTGTCACTTGGCTCGCGGTGGGCGAGGTGGTGGAGGCACACTGCTGGATTTCGGCGCCACCCAACGGCGCAGCGTGGGGCGTGCCTTGGTGGCTGCGGATGAGCCTGAGGGGTCTTCGGCTCGAGGATGGGCGAGCGCTCGGGGCCAACGCAGCAGAGGTGGACGCACTTACCGTGGACGCGGTGCGATGGGAGCTCTCTCTCCCGCTGGGCGGAGGACACCCGCGTAATGGCGCACGAGTTCCTGGTGGCCCTCTGCGGTCGTCTTCATAGTTGCCTGAGGCTCCTCGACTCATTCGTGAGGTCCCTCGACTGCAACCCGCCCCATGGGTTCTCGCTCCAGGTGGTGGGTTGCATCAACGGACCCTGGTGGGCGTCCGCGGAGTTTTGCTCCGCAGGCACCTGTCGCTGGCGAGAGGGTGGAAGACCTTCGCCCACACTCAGAAGGTGCAGGAGAGCCATGTTCTTCATCTCCACTTCGATAGAGGAGATCGGCTCTTCGTGAAGATCTTCGGGCGTCGCGGTGAGTGCGAGGAGTGATGTATCGAGAGAGGAAGCATCGACGAGAGCGACGATGATGACGAAGATGATGTCGCTGAAGATGAGGACGAAGAAGATTCGTCGGCTGTAAAGGTGGAGGGCGACGAGTCGGACTCTGCGGAGGCTTGAAGGCCCTTGCGTGTCTTTGCCCAGAGGGAAGGTCTGACAATCCTGATCAGTCAGCCTTCCTTTTTCTCTGGTTCTCGACATTCGTCTAGTCTCCTCTTCTTCCTTCTCCTCCTCGACGCCTCCTTCCTCGGCCGATCATATCTTGTAGCTGTGGCGAGCCAGGTTCAGCCGAGGTTGGTCGCAGGTTTTCCTTCTTCGATGTCCGCGGAGGGGGGATAGCTTCCTCCGGGTTCCTTGCCTCTTTTTGTCTTTGTACTATACCCGCAGCGCTTTTATGTAGCCGAATGCACCTTATGAGTGAAATATGAAGGAAGAGTTCTCTTATTTGCCTACTATTTTTTGCATAAGTTATTCCTCTAGAGAGCGAGTGCAGGGGAGTTAGACTTAGCTCTGCTAGTTATATGTCCTTTTTCTAGCGAGTTGTGACCGTGAGCGTCCTTGTGGAGGCTCCCTTGTCTTCTCCGTGGAAGTTTCTACCTAGCTGCTTCGCAAGGCGGTTTTGTCGTCTCTGCAATGAGCAAGAGTGCGGGCCTGGTGCTCTTCTCGTGGATACCTCAGGAGGAACTCAGTACCAAGGATTTGGATGAGGTGTCGTTTACGGTAGCGAACCGTTTAGACAGAGCTCTGCCACTTGGTTATATTATGATTGGGTCTCACTGATACGTCCAAAACGTATCTCCTTTTCCGAACACTTTTCTTATTGTTTTCCTCTAGTGAGTTTTGGATACCACTAACACGGACTAACGCTGTTTTCAGCAGAATTACCTTGGTGTCTCGTTTTTGTGCAGAAAAATCAACTTTCGGGAAATTGCCAAAAAAGACCCCATTGATCTTATATCACCAGAGGACCCTGGGAGCCCGAAGGACACCTAGAGGGGGGCCAGGAGGGGCCCAGACCACCCCTGGGCGCCCCCCTAGGCCACGCCACCAGGTGGTGTGGGGGCCACCTCCACCCCCTCGGGCTCCTCTTTTGACTACATATGCCCCGTAAACCTAAAATGCGAGGGGGTTCGTCATATTCCATAGAAACACAACAGAGCGCCGCCGCAACCTCGAAACTCAATTCAGGGATCAGAAGTTCCTATTCTGGCGCCCTGCCGGGACGGGGATTTAGAGGAGATCATCGCCGTCACCGCCACCTCTTATCCATCAACCATCCATGATTCCCCTTCCATGTGTGAGTAAACACCGCTGTAGGCTAAGAGGGATGGAAGGGATTGGATGAGATTGATCATGTAATAATGCCAGATTGTTAGGCCATAGTGCCTGGTATCCATTGTTAGTCTTTTCTACCGTTGTTGCAACTTGTTATGCTTAATGCTTGTCACTAGGGCCCGAGTGCCATGATCTCAGATCTGAACATGTTATTGTTTCATGAGTATAATTATGTTTCTTGATCATATCTGCAAGTTGTTTACACATGTCATTGTCCGGAACCCGAGGCCCCAAAGTGATAGAAATTGGGACAAGCGGAGAGGATTGTTTTGATGTGAGGATCACGTGTGTTCATGGAGTGTTAATGATTTTCTCCGGTGCTTTATGAAAAGGAGCACCTTAATTACCAGTAGTTTCCCTTGAGGCCCCGCTGCAACAGGATGGTAGGAAAAAAGATGTTGTGCAAGTTTCTCATTGCGAGCACGTATGACTATATTGGAACACATGCCTATAGTTTGCATAGAACTTGGATGCTTTATTATTATTATCTGCAACGCCCATGTTTAGATTATTACATTACCTATGTTATCCATGCAACGCCTGTTCATCCATTCCCTCTATGCCTACGGTACTCCCATTCTCCTGTTTTCCGCGATTGCTACTGTTATTACTATTTTACTCATGCTGTTAATTTACTACTACTGCTGTTATAACACTGTTACCACTGATAAATTGTTGTGAGCAAGTCTACTTTCAGGTGCAGCTGAATTGACAACTCTATTGTTAAGGCTTATAAATATTCTTTGGCTCCCTTTGTGTCGAATCAATAAATTTGGGTTTTACTTCCCTCGAAGACTGTTGCGATCCCCTATACTTGCGGTGAAGGGTTTGTTGCATAGAAAACATAATTTTTCCTATGCGAGAGACACCCAAAGGGCCAAGATCTAATCTAGGAGATGTAAGCAACGGGCATAGAGAAAATCTTAAGGAGAACATACCCTCGAAGACACAAAGCGTTACGATATCAAATCTCTTTGGTGATGTAATCGAACTCACATCGATCTCGAGATCGTGAAGAAGAGCGCTGCAATCCGGTAGCACTTTCGCACTGGGTCAAACGTACAGCTTTATGGCGACCTCTGTTCCCTCGATCCAGCGGGGCGGCAGAAGTAAAGGATCCACCGGAAACTCCAACAACACGACGGCGTGGTGTGGTGGAGAAATTAGACGGCCATGGCTTCGCCAAGTGGATGACCAAGAGGTGGAGCAGCGGGAGGAGGGAGAGAGATATGACACCAAGTTGTGTGGGGAGAGGGAGGTCCAACACCTCTTTCTATAGGAGGGGGAGAAAGCCACGAAATTTTGGTGCCTCCACCTCCCCCCTCATCATGTTGGTGGGGGTCTCCACTC
The DNA here is from genome assembly GCA_028641055.1 of Alopecurus myosuroides. NCBI lineage: Eukaryota > Viridiplantae > Streptophyta > Magnoliopsida > Poales > Poaceae > Alopecurus > Alopecurus myosuroides. The sequence goes on from CM054059.1 coordinate 204,396,702, forward strand.
AACCCACTCATTCTCTCATCAATTCCCACTCAAAATTCCAAGGGTTTTCTTTAATAAATAAAATAAAATAATTTCATTTATTTATTTTAATATTTTTTAATCCTATTAACAAACATTAACACTTACCTCCTTGAACTATTTGTTAATCAAACATTAACATATATCACCTTGAACTATTTCAATATTCCCCGAAACAATTCCGGTGACTATTTCAATATTTTCCGTAGCAATTTCGGTGTTGTTCAAACTTTTCTCTGATATTCCGTATCCACTCAATCACATCATCAAACCTTAAGTGTGTCACCCTATGGTTTGTGAATAATCTAAACATGATCGAGACACCTCTCCGGTCAATAGTCAACATCGGGACTTGGAGATCCGTAATGACTCCTACACATTCAACGATGAATCTAGTGATCGTGTGAACCATAAACATCGTAACCAATTCCCTTTGTCTCAGGATATTTTACTTTTCCGAGATCCGATCATTAGTATCAACCATACCTAGTTCAATCTCGTTACCGACAAGTACTCTTTTACTCGTTCCGTGATATGACATCCTTGTGACCTAGTCACGTGCTTGCAAGCGGTGTCGATTTGATATCACCGAGAGGGTCCAGAGTTGCTTCGTATGTCTGTAATAACAATGTAATCTTAATGACTTGATCGCATTGCTATATTCACTTTGGGTCTATGTTCATCACATCATTCTACCAATGATATGGCCCCGTTATTAACAACATCCAATGTTCATGATCAGGAAACCTTGATCATCAGTTAATCAACGAGCTAGTTAAACGAGAGTCATTACTAGGAACTCTTGTTTGTTTATCAGACACACATGTATCAACGTTTCCAGTTAATACAATACTAGCATGAGAAATAAACATTTATCATAAACAAGGAATAAGATAATAATCACTTTATTTTTGCCTCTCGCGCATATTCCCTTTAGTCTCCCACTTGCACTAGAGTCAATAATCTAATCTATAAGCACTTAACACATATGGCGTTCCAGTGTTACTACCATGCTTTGCATGTAATTTACTTCATCAAAAGATCTGACATGTTCAGGTCCTATTGTATTTGCATGTTTTCGCGTCTACATGCATCACTCATTCTCTAATGAGATGGATTCGTATATATTTGGTCAACCGGTGATACCTTAACTCCTCAGCTTAAACTAATGTTACTAACATTATGAAAATGTAGCTCCATAATGTCAGCAATCTTGGACATTCACCAAGTTCAATAAATAACTCCTTGACACAAAATACTCTTTGTTGTCAACACAATGATATACTTATCCTTTGTTGTAGTATACGTCACAATACTTTAATTTTGAAACTCATTCAAATCCAGCTTGGAACTTTCTTCCAGCCTATTTTGCCACCCTTCCAGCCTATTTCTTCCAGCCTAGTTTGCATACCTTTCCGGCAACCTTTTGAATTTTACAAAACTCTCAGACTGTGTCAAGTACACATCCTCGATCAAACTTCCTAGAGAGGAGAGTTGGTTTTGTTATTCAACTTTCATATCATAATATGTAACTTTTTCTAGAACTATCCGCAAAGACTAAAGCATCAGTACGGAAGATCAAAATCTTGTAGTAGTCAACTCTTTAAACTTCGTCGAAAACATCTTTTTCGACAAGCACAACTTCAAAGGATGGAAATATCCATGTTTTCGTTGCTATATAGACCCGTTTGCTATCATTAGGCATCATGCCTATCTAAAGTACTACCAAGTCACATACTTGATATTCATACAGGGATACTATCGCGGATATAATGACTCATAGCCAATTTTACAAAGTGTAACATTCCTGATTTTTGGAAAGTTCAAAAATCACAAAAATTTAAAACTTTTTGTTTTCTATTACAGCAAGCCACCAAAAACAAATAAAACCCAAACACAAAGTAAATAATATTGTTTTTCCAAAGTTGTTGAAATTAAAAATCCATTATGCCTCTGTTTTCCATAATCCCTAAACCTCTTTCAACTAAGTCTTCATATTCCAAAGTGATAGATTCTCCTTAGAAAACCCTATTCTATAAAATGTTTTTGAACTCAAATACCACTTTGAAAATGTTTTCATGACATTAAGAACTTGAGGCTTACAAACCCCAATGATATTTTCACCATCATTAATTGTTTTATGAATTTGAAAATAGTCATGTGACTACAAAATGATTTATCCAACTTTAAAGAGTGATAAATGGTTTTCTTAACAATATGTTTTCCAAATGGTTGTTTTCAACTTCTACATAATAATTTTCCATCTTCCAACTAATTGGTTACTGAAAATATTTTCAAAGACAAAAATCAACTATATCAATTTTCAACTAATGGTCCAGTACCAAAATAGTTTTCACAATTTTACTTTTGGAGAAAAGGACTTGCAAGAAACATGTTTTCAAATAGTTATTTATCAAATTTCTATCTCCCTAAGTATTCATTTTAATTATTTTCTATTTTAAAAATGGCAAAAGTTGCTATTAGGGTTACCCCTATTTATAAAATATAAAATTATGAAAATAAGTTGTAATGACTTTCAAAAATAAGTTTTCAACTTATAGAATCTCACTGAAAATTCATTTGACTAATTTTTGCTTTTCGATTATTTTCTATTTTGGAAATAACATTAAATCACTATTAAGGAATTATTCAAATTTCAAGTTTCAAAAATAAAAATATGTTGAAAAGTTTTCAAAATTGGTACTGTTGGAAAGTATTTGAAATTTTAAGAATTTATATTTTTGTTTCATGTTATTTGGATCATTGAAACAGAAGTGATTAAGATTTTAATAAAACAGGAAACAAATCTTTGATGACGTCATCATCTTCTTCCACAGGATGGAAAATTGCGTCCATTTCGGCCGAATTCAAACCCTTGATTCCGCGCCATTAAGGCCGTAATTTCTTTCCATCTGCGAGCCTATAAGAAGCCCCCAGAGTCCTCTCCATTTCCCCTCTCCTCCTTCTCCATTCCATGCCCCGAGGCGAAAGTATTTGCTCGCTGGAGTTTCCACTCTTCGCCGTCGTTCATCATCAATTCCGGCGAGGTGAGCCCGCCTCCCAGCCCAAGACCCACTCTATCTGAATCCCCATAGCCGAGCGCACGTCCATGACCCCTTTGTTATTTATTTTGCGCAGCGAATCGTCCATGCCATGCACTCCCGTGGTTGTCGGAGTCCCCACCATCTCCGTCTGCATCGCGCCATCTCTACGGGCATCATCGAGGATCCCCGACTCTCCCATCGAGGTCGCCGTAACTCCGTGAACGTCGTGGACTTCTTCGCCGTGCTCGGAGGCCCTGCCACCTCGTCTCCGTTGATTTTCCGAGCAGCGCGCCGCCGGCATCTCCATTTCCGGCTACCTGTCCGGCGGGAAGGTAAACCCTAACCCCTTTTTTAAATCTCCTCCGTACGATCCAGATTTAGCGGCTAGGATTACAACACCTAACCGAAGGGGTACCAGCCAGTAGGATTTGGCTACCTCTGTAGCACGATAAAATTTTATCTGTCGCTCGGCGCTACACGTAGCTAGCCCAAGCCCATCTGTTATCTATCGCCCTGCACGACAAATAGTAGATCTGAGCCCAGCCCGTCTCTGGATTTATTTCCGAATAAATATTAGAATGTCATTTTTGCAGAAAAGCCCATGCACCTTAGATCTACCATATCTTTTGATCCATAAGGCCAAATTTAGCAAACTTGGACTTTTTGAAATCCCCTGGATATGTAGAATCTTTTACCACTGTTCAAATTCAAATTTGACAAACTTAATTTGGTTCAAATTTAAATATGCTTGTTTGATAATTTTGGCTTAATTCAAATTCTACAAATCCGAAAATTGCAAATACAATATATTTGGAAACCTTAGGATGTGTACTTTCATATCCTATGTCCCAAAATAATTTTTGAAGAACTTAAATTGGAATTTAGAATTAAGTGGTATATTGAGTATTTTTGACATATATTTAATTCTATGAATATTTTCAATATAGTTCCTTTTGAAAAATTATTCCTTTTGGTAACCTTGAATCAGAGGCATCATTGGCTAACCTTTTTTGGACACTCTTGGACCATGACCATGTGTATTTGACCAAAAATCCAACATAGTGATTCATCCATTTTACCATGTCTTAGAATTTTCTTTCTACCTTTGTTATCTTTGTTGTTATGGCTATTTTGGAGCCAAGACCAAGTCCCTAGTATATGTATACCATATAAAAGACCAAGTAGTGAACCTTAAACACTAGTACCATATTTTTCTATCTACTTCTCCACTCTCCTATTCTTGCTTCAAGAATCCATCGAGTTAGCAAAATGGAGATCAAGACTCAAGCACAAGAAGGAGGTATTTCATGGCAACATGAAGAGCTACAAGGAAGATCATTGAAGAAATTGAAGGAAGGACTTAGATTCCACAACAACTGGAAACAACTCAAGAAAGTACAAGTGTATGAAGAAATCCAGAAGAAAACATCCTCCCCTCTCTTTCTAGCTGTCTCTCTAATTTATTTTCTTCCCTAATTGACTTAGTGGTATTTTGTGCCCATCCCACCTTGGACCAACTAATGAGAGAGCCATGAAGAATTTATAAATACCAAGAGAAGAATCCATCCAAGGAACAAGTCCACAATAGAATCATGAAGATGATCTTCAATATGACAAGCATGTGAAGACTTGGAGCAATCCATACAAGTTGAAGAATAACAAGTTGTTTATGTTCAACCATTGACCCAATTGGAAAATCCCAATACTTTATCTTGTTATCTCCATTGTTATGAAGTTAGTTGACCTAGACCCACCTTAACCCAAAATGGAAAGGCTAACTTAGATCACTCAAATGTCTTGATGAAAATGACTAAGTGTTACACATTGTTATGTGTTGAAATAGCGAGATCACCTTGGTGAACTCTTGGAACTTCCTCGACAAGTATGATTATAATAAAGTTTGATATCTTCAAAACCCAACCTAGTCCAACCCAAGTATTTTCTGGTAACTTACTTATGGATTCATTATGGTATGAATCTTTTCAAACTCCAGGTTTAACCAACCCTGGCCATAGTAGATAAACATAAACCATTTTGTTATGGTTGTTACTTTGTATGTTTTCTTAATTTGTTTGTACGATTGTTAGAATGCTTGTTTATTTTGTTATTGTGTTTTCAATGAATAGATTTTACGGAGAGCAACGATCTTTAGTGAAGAGAGTGTGATTTCTTCACCAACTTCAACAAGGCAAGTAACACACCATCAACTACCTATTATTTTCCTATGCATTACTAAAGTTTTGAGTAGTATGCATGATAGGTGATTTTTCTCTAAGTACTATGCTATTCTATATCCTAGTAGTCTGTATCCATCCTTATACCTTGTCAGTTTGAAGTCTTGGAACTTATTAGATGCTATGCAATGTTACAAATTGTTTTTACTTGATGTTGTGGAAAATTATAAGTAACAACTTCAATGAACCACCTAGGTGGAATTGGTTGCATGGTTGATGAGATTTGAGTGTCTCCTCAGGGGTAATACCTGAGGTGTTCACTTGAGGAATGCCACCCAGGAACAAACTGATTATGATGTTCCCCAAGTTTAGATTGCTTCCAGTGCAGCCTTTAGTCATATTGGCTCTGTCTTGATCAACTAAGGCTCTGTCACAAGGCTTACAAGCAGATGTAGCATAATTATAGGTGGAATGGGTAAGCCAAACGTTGGTGGAATGTCTTCTGAAAGATCTCGTCTCAATCTTCTCCATTCCTTAGTGCACTCAGTGTGTATAGGATGTTTGGGCTGATTTGAGTCTGAAGGTGAAAGTGCACAAACTCTGCAGAGTAAACAAACTAAGATCTTAGCCGTGTCCCCAGTTATGGACAACTATGAGCAGCTGGACAAGGATGGATGGAAGAATCACATCACCATTTTTAATAAGTAAAATTTTTACCAAGTGAACAGTAGTTGTTTTACAAAAGTGATAGGAGAAAACTAGCTTTATGCAAACTTAGCCAAAACTCCATTCAGCCAAATAAGCATGTAGTATTAGTCTTGCCATTTATATCCACCATAGTGTTACTTGCCAATACATTAAATTGTATTGATTCCCTTGTGGCTGCATATTCCATCCTGCAGATGTTTTGAAGACAAGTGAGGATTTCGTTTAGGATCTCGAGTCTACCGCCAACATGTTTTGCCTATGGCACATGAAGAAGATGGGCTCAATGTTGTTCTATGTTTTCCGCTGTATTTCTTTGTGTTCTGCTAGTCTTCTGAGACTATGCAAGTTGTAATACTATTCTGTAAATACTGGATCATGCGATGTAATAGAATTTGATGCATTTGCATGATATTTCATCTTGTACTCTGGTGCTAGTAATTGATCCAGGGACTAGTACAATAACACAGAGGTTCTTACATTATTTAAATGTGGGAACGCTACACAAAGTCAGGGCCCATCATTTGCTTCCTTTATAAGTTCTAGGTCCTTTGTTGTCAAAACAACACTTTACTCTTGAACCATAAGTTGGTATAAGTACAAACTTTTAGGACTTTTGTGGTTTAGTTCGCAAACTCATTCGAAGTATCTACAACACATGTCGTGTCTTCTACTTTGTCAAAATAGGAAACCCTAGAACAACTTCCAGTGTTGCGCTAATCTGGACATGGTAACGAAGATTCTCTAATCTCGTCGAGTTTGTACTGTCCTCCCACTCACTTGTTTCACAAGAACTACTTTCTCGAGAAATCAACCCTTTCTAACAAACAACATTTGTCTTTTGTTCGGTGATTGGAGAAATACCCAATGGATTCGTTGGGATAACCTTAAAAACATATATGTATCCAATTTTGGTTCTAAACATTTTACACATGCTATGCATACCAAAATTTAAGAAAAAGACAATTCGGGTCACTACCCAAGCCATAACTTATATGGTGCCAATTTCAAAAGATCATGATGGCGCTCTTTTCAGTGTAAAAGAGACTGTCTCTAATTTATAAACTACAAAATTATAGTGGCGTTTTATTTATCGTACCATGTCCAACAAGGTTTGGTTATGTCTCTAGAACACTCCATAACTAATGTGGGTTTATTCGAGAAGTATAAGTTGTAGAACGATTCTACAACTCCTCAGATGTTTTGCTAAATTTGTAACTCAAACTTTATCCTTTATGATCCAATCATAAATACTTGATTATCTTGTTACAATGATTTTTTACTTCATACTAACAATAGTTTGAACCAATTCAAAAATGTCAAACTCTGTTCTCTTTAAATAGATATACTCATATATCTACTCCAATCATCAACGAAATTTTATGAAGGAAAAATTAATCCACCACACACGACTACACATAATGGACTATATACATCAGTATGTATAATCTCCACTAAATTAGTTGTCCATTCTACTTTGGCCTATGAATGGAATTTCAGTCATCTTTTGGAAGAGGTCTCACAAGCGTCAATTTATTCAAAACAAAATGACTCCGGAAGTCCATTAACATGAAGTTCCTTCATGTTTTCCTTTCCTATATGAACTAAAATGGTGGTGTCATAATTTAAATGAAATTCTTTTACGTCTTGCAATGTTTAGCATTTAGTATTATAGATATTTACTTTACCAACAAGATTTATATTAACGCATCCATCAATTATGGAATATGGTCATAGTTTGCACAATCTCATTTATTCTCCCAAAAGACCGGAACAAAATAACAACTTATTAAGTTCTTAAAATAAATCTTGAATGTTTGGTTCGATACGACAATGAACACAATAACACTTTGTTTATGTTCTTGTCATAATCGATTCCACATCTTCTACTAGTTCCTTTGAGGCCCTTGTATTTCTTACATTGCGTTTCTTTGTATGACAACTCATACCAACCAATCTGGTATCAAAATACCCAAAAAATACTTTGTTAACTAGTAATACATCTATAACTTTTATATCAAGCATATACTCCTGAGCTAGACTTTTCCAGTTATCTTCTTTTCTGCCATATACCTTTTTGTAATTCTATTTTCAATATTCCCTTTCCTTTATAGAAGAATCATTCAACATCAAACAATGCTAATCGTACTAGCACATTTTCCTTGGCGTGTTAGTCATATACTATCACCCACTGAGTCATACTTTGAGTTTGATTGTTCTACTAATATCACCATATTAATAGCATTCTTCCAGATTCCACTCTTAGAAATCTCCAAGCAAGGTAAACGATTTTACCCATACTTTTAATCCACCCCATCATAACAATTTTGTGATTAAGCTACTATAATTCGAAGGAAGGATTTTAGAGGATACATTTTAGCGCCCAACTCCTTGGAAGATTCAAACGCCTAGTGTCTTCAATCATTGCATATATTCAAACAATATAAGCATACATTGTCACGCTAAATTATACTCAGTCATGTTGCCACAAATAAGTTTCTAGATATCAATATATCTTTCACTTGATTGTTTCGGAAAACAATTATTTTTAGTTCCTAAATTTCCTTGATCAACAAAACATTCTTTTGAAGATAAAGTATTATGGAAGCAAGCATGACACTGGATTCTAAGTAGGAATTATTTGCTCTCTAAATCAATTAATCATTAATCATATGGAGCTAGGTAGGTTATAACAAAAATCTACAATAGGACTCAATTTTAAATTTCACTAATACGGTACCAATCTTAAATGGTTTTACTATATCATAACAGTTATATCTCAATTAACAATCTAAGTGTAAGGTAGTTTGTGGATGCCAATGAATACTACAATTTATGCAAATTTACTTTGATTGGTTGTTCATGATAGAATAAGTTCAAGTTAATTCAAAATTACTACATGAACTCCCACTCAAAAACAACATCCCTCTAGTCATTTTAGTGATTACACAAACCCAATTCACTACACCAAAACCGATCATCACGTGAGATGATGTAGTTGCAAAGGTGAACATCGACATGTTCATCATATTAACCATATGACTCATGCTTTACCTTTCGGTTATGTGTTCCGGGGCCATGTATGTACATGCTAGGCTCACCAAGTAGAACCGTAGTATTGCGTGTGTTCCGAGGCCATGTCTGTACATGCTAGGCTCGTCAGCACCCATTGTATGCGAACGTTGAGTCTGTCACACCCGATCATCATGTGGTGTCTCGAAGCGACGAACTTTCTTAACGGTGCATACTAAGGAAGAACACATTATTATCTTGATATTAAGTGAGAGGGATCATCTTATAATGCTACAGTCACGATCTAAGCAAAATAAGATAAAAGGATTAACATCACATGCATGGACAATGTGATATGATATGGTCCTTCTTGCACCCGATATCCATCTTGTGCATCATGGTATGATCTCCATCATTCCACCGGCGTGGCACCAAGGTCCATGGCACCTCCATCTTGATTTTCCATCAAAATTACAACATATCACATGGATATGATATACATCACGCATGCCATAAATAATAAGACAACCATATGGCTCCTGCCGGTACGTCAATAATTTACAAAAGAGATCATCTCATACATCAAATTTGTAACATTGACCATATCACATCACATGCCATGCAAAAACAAGTTAGACATCTCTACTTTATTTTTGCATATTTTACGTGGCTTAGGGCTTTCGTGGATAGAACCGTTCATACCTACGAACATGAACCACAACGTTGATAAACATATTTTTAACAACCCTTCGTAGATTAGATCTTAACTATAGTAGGAGAAACGGACACCCCCTCAGCCACAAGTGAGACAGGTCTCGCGTACAAAGTACACGTAAAGTTTGTCTATGGCAGCTTCATCCTACTATGCCAGATCATAAAATACTCAAAGAGGAAATAACATGATCATCAACACCCACATACACCTATGTGTTCTACCCGTACAAATCATCTACGCATAGATCCGCCTCTGATACCACTGAAGGGTTCATTCCATAGAAAACAGAAAACTTCCGACGCGGGAGACACCCAAAGGGCCAAGATCTAATCTAGGAGATGTAAGAAATGGGCATAGAGAAAGTCTTAAGAAGAACATACCCTCGAAGACACAAAGCGTTACGAGATCGAATCTCGTTGGTGATGTAGTCGAACTCACATCGGTCTCAAGATCGCGAAGAAGAGCGCTGCAATCCGGCAGCGCTTCTGCACTAGGTCACACGTACAGCTTGATGACGACCTCCGTTCCCTCGATCCAGCAGGGCAGCGGAAGTAGAGGATCCACCGGAAACTCCAACAACACGATGGTGTGGTGTGGTGGAGAAATTAGATGGGCATGGCTTCGCCAAGTGAATGACCAAGAGGTGGAGTAGCGGGAGGAGGGAGAGAGATATGACACCAAGTTGTGTGGGGAGAGGGAGGTCCAACACCTCTTTATATAGGAGGGGGAGGTAGCCATGAAATTTTTGTGCCTCCACCTCTCCCCTCATCATGTGGGTGGAGTCTCCACTCAACCGACTCATTCTCTCATCAATTCCCACTCAAAATCCCAAGGGTTTTCTTTAATAAATAAATCAAACAATTTCATTTCTTTATTTTAATATTTGTTAATCCTATTAACAAACATTAACACTTACCCCCTTTAACTATTTGTTAATCAAACATTAACATATACCACCTTGAACTATTTCAATATTCCCCAAAACAATTTGGCGACTATTTTAATATTCCCCAAAACAATTTCGGTGTTGTCCAAACTTTTCTCTGATATTCCGTATCCACTCAATCGCGTCATTAATCCTTAAGTGTGTCACCCTACTGTTCGTGACTGATGTATACATGATCGAGACACCTCTCCGATCAATAGTCAACAACGGGACCTAGAGATCCGTAATGACTCCTACACATTCAACGATGAATCTAGTGATTGTGTGAACCATAAACGTCGTAACCAATTCCCTTTGTCTCGCGATATTTTACTTGTCTGTGATCTGATCATTAGTATCAACCATACCTAGTTCAATCTCATTGCCGGCAAGTATTCTTTTACTCGTTCCGTGATATGACATCCTTGTGACCTAGTCATGTGCTTGCAAGCGGTGTCGATTTGATATCACCGAGAGGGCCAAGACTATATCTCTCCGTCATTTGGATGGAAAAATCCCACTCTTGATCCATGAACCTCAACTAATACTTTCCGAATACCCAACGACATCTTTATAGTTACCCTATTACGGTGTGACGTTTGATGACATCAAAGCACTCTTCCGGTGTTAGTGATTGACGTGATCTCATGGTCTAATGATTAGAGTTACTTCGTATGTTTGATATAACAATGTAAACTTAATGACTTGATTGCATTGCTATATTCACTTTGGGTATATGTTCATCACATCATTCTACCAATGATATGACCCTGTTATTAACAACATCCAATGTTCATGATCAGGAAACCTTGATCATCAGTTAATCAATGAGCTAGTTAAACGAGAGCCATTACTAGGAACTCTTGTTTGTTTATCAGATACACATGGATCAACTTTTCCGGTTAATACAATTCTAGCATGAGAAATAAACATTTATGATAAATAAGGAATAAGATAATAACCACTTTATTATTGCCTCTCGGGCATATTCCCTTCATGTGGGTCATCAAGACTATTTTCTGGCGCCGTTGCCGGGGAGCATAGCTTAATTTATTTGCTCACTTGAACGTGAGATTGTTCTATTTTCATCATGGGCAAGACTCGTGATGGAAAAGTTCCTATATTACCATCAATACAAGGAGAGGTACAACTCTGAACACCTCTATTGCTCTGGATTCACCGTCTGTTATGAGTAAGATTCTTACACCACCACATGCTACACGTACTGTTACTTCTGCTGAGTCTGAAAATGCTTCTCATACTTTTGATGATGCTTCTACTGTGCTTTATGATACTAGTTCTCTAGGTCCTTTCCTAGATGCTACAATTGCTAAATCCAAACATATTGAAAGTGATAAAATTCTTGTTGAAAATATTTGCACACCTGTTAATTCACCTGAGTTTATTGATGATCTTGATGAAACCTACATTGAACCTAATGATGATTTTATTAAGGAAGCTCAAGCTACTACTGGTGCAAGTGCTCTTAAGAGTCCTCTTGCAAGACATGTTGTTAAATATAAATCTTCTCTTGATGCTATGTTTGCCACATCTCCCATACACATTAGAGACAAGGATTATGATTTATCTCTAGATTTATCTTATATATCTATTGTTGAGAAGGAACCTTTTTGTGGAACTGGAAGTAAAAGTGTTACGGAACACATGAATGAGCTTTCATCTTTAGTAGTTTATTTTCTGATGATACTAAGCTACGTACTTATTTTGTTACCAAGATCTTCCCTTTCTTATTGAAAGATGAAGCTAAAAATTGGTTCAACAATCTTTCACATGGATCTATTACTAATCCTATGGATTTGGTTAATGATTTCTTTCAAAAATATTTTCCTGCTAGTACCCAACATGCTATTGTGCAGGACATCTTTAACTTTGAGCAAATTGAAGGAGAGAAATTGCCAGAATCTTGGACATGGTTTTGTTCTTTAATAAGAGCTAGACCTGGTTATCCTTTACCTAAAAATGAGCTCCTAGATATATATTATAATGGACTAACTGTTGAATCTAGGACATACCTGGATAGTTTTGTTGGTTGTGTTTTCAGGAAAAGAAATCTAGAAGAAGCTGAGGAATTAATGGCTAAAATAGCCAAAAATAATGATGATTGGAATATACCTGAGCCTACACCTACACCAGAGCCAACACCAATACCAACACCCAAGAAGAGAGGGATGCTTGAATTAAATGATGAAGTGATGAAGGAAGCCAAGAAATCTCTTAAAGAGAGGGGTATTAAATCTGAAGATGTGAAGAATTTACCTCCTATAGAAGAATTATGTAAGCCTATTCGTCATCCGTCACCAGTTGAGGTACACTCTCTCCAATACTTTGATAATAGAGATATTCCCTACTCTAAACCACCTGATCAATGCTTAGATGAATTTGATAATTATGTTGTTAAGCAAGACAACTTTAATATGAGAGTGCAAAATCATCTTATGGAAAACTGTAGAGCTATTGATAATTTCATGGTATTGTTGAAAGAACCTCTAATGATGTTAAAATTCTTGTTAAACATTTTCATATGGTTCAAACTCAAATTGTTCAACTCACTAAAGTGAAAAAAGATACGCTAGCTAATGCTTCTAGAGATAAACATGTTTGTGAGATAATTACTAGAAGTGGTGTTTCTACTCAGGACCCCTTGTATCCTGAAGGACATCCTAAAAGAATTGAACAATATTCTCAACAACCTAAAAACAATAGTTCTCCTTCTAAGAAAAACAATAAGAGACACAAAAATGTTGTAGAATCTCCTGAACCTGCAAAAGATCCTAATAGTATATCTATTTCTTATGCTGAAACTGAAAGTGGTAATGATAAAAGTGATGCTTGTGATAAAGAAGAAACTATAGCTGAACCTGAGAAGCAAACTAAAACTGTGAAGTATACTAAGGAGGATTTCATTGCTAATAAACATGGTAATGAGAGAGAGCCTTGGGTACAAAAAGCAATGCCTTTTCCTAATAAGAAACACAAATCAAAGGAAGAAGAACATTATAAAAAGTTTTGTGAGTGGATGAAACCTCTGTTTTTGCAAATCCCTTTGACTGATGCTATTAAACTGCCTCCTTATTATAAATATATGAAATATATTGTCTCTAACAAAAGGAAGATTCCTACTGAGGAAATTTCCACTATGCTTGCTAATTACTCTTTCAATGGCAAGGTTCCAAAGAAGCTTGGAGATCCTAGTATTCCTACTATCCCTTGTTCTATTAAAAACAATTATGTTAGAACTGCTTTATGTCACTTGGGAGCTGGAGTTAGTGTTATGTCTTTTTCTCTCTATAAGAGGTTCTCTCTTGAAAAATTGATACTCACTGATATATCATTGCAAATGGCTGATAAATCTACTGCTATTCATGTTGGTATATGTGAGAATGTTCCTGTTCGAGTTGCTACTAGTTGTTTGATATTAACTGACTTTGTTGTGTTGGAAATGCCTAAAGATGATAATATGTCTATTATTCTTGGGAGACCTTTTCTTAACACTGCAGGGGCTGTTATTGATTGCAATCACGGAAAAGTAACTTTTAATGTTAATGATGAAGAGCATACTGTTTATTTTCCCAAGAAGATTGAGAGAAGATATGGTTTAAATTCAATAGAAAATATTGAGACCATCAAGATTGGAGAATTTTATTGTCCCATTCCAAAGCCACCAAAAGAATATGAAATTATTATGATTGGGACTATGTTTATCAAAGTTGAGGTAACATAATTATTTAGTGATTAGCAAAGTTTTTCTTCATATGAAAATTGTTCTGGTAACAAGACTTGATCACCCTTGTTAACAAAATGATTTTGAATGAAGAGGACAATGTTTTCACTATGTTTTTTCACCTTCCCCATTATGTTTTGACCATGTTTACTTCTGTTATCACCTTGCTACTTTAGCATAATGATGTTTTCCATCATCCATAGTCATGTTTTCATCTTGATTACTGTGGTTATGCACTAACTCTCTCCCTTGCCAAAGATTCCTCCCTCACCCCACAAACTCAAAACATTTCCTGGAACCCAAGTTCTTGTTGTTCTTCCTCGAGATTTTTCGATCTCTTTGCTCAGCCCACCATTTTGCTGAAATTTGGTGTATTTGCTCTCCGGTATGTGACTCCTCCAATTATCCAAGTAGAATTTTGTGTGGTGGAGTATTTCTTGAGTATTTTTATACTGTAGGTGACAGCTTATGTGAGTTTGCATGCTTGATTTGAGTGGAAATAGTATAGTTTTGATGCATGTTTAGCTCTCCTATAAGACTCTATGGTAGTTTCCACCTTATAGTTGCTTGAAATCAATTTTTGTGATGATTGTTGAAAAATTTCAGAAATGGACAACCATAACTTTGGAGAAATATTTAGGAGTGATGCTCCTAGAAGAACAAGGCCCTCACGTTCATCCACCTTAGTGAGTCCATCTTATAACGAAGACCTTATTGCACCGAACATCGATGATGCGGGAGGTGATGGAATTGCTAATCCTTCTAGCTTCCCATGTTTTACATTTTTGAGAAGTGCAGGTCTAATGGATGACTTCTTGATGCTTATTGAGAGAGTTAGTTTAACCAACTACATGGAGGATGAAAGTCTCCAGTATGCTACTCTCACAAAAAAAATTGTTGAGAGCATTAAATTTCATAACTCACATTATGGCCCCAGTGTTGCTTTTAAGATATATGATAGTTCTTTTTATTTTCCCTTGGAGACTTTTTTGTAACATTATAGGTATCAATGCTTTCGGGACATCATCCAGGATTCAGGAGAGACCCGCTGATCTCATGCCTCTCTGTCGGTAAATCACCAATGATGATGGCCGCTCACCCCAGCGCGGGAAGATAAGAAACATCCAACTTCCCGCCCTCAGATATTTCACTTATTATCTTGCTACTAGTATCCTTGGTACGAAGAACACTAGCAACATTTCTAGATATCACCTTTTTTTATTGATGCTGCACTTAACCGTCGCAAGAAGTATGACCTTGGTTCTCTCATTGCTCGCCGCCTTGCTGCTACGGGACCCATTTATGGGGGCATTATTGCTACACGTATAGCAACTGCTCTAGGCCTTTCTATTGCTCCTGATGATGAATTAATTTCTCCTTATAGACTTAACCTTGCTGCCATGAAGGCTCGTCATTTTATCACTGCTAACTCTACTGCTGATCATTTAGTATATAGAGTTTTATTTATTGACGGAGATGAGCGGAAAGTTGCCGCAGCCTGTTTTGTTCAAAGTTGACAGGGCACCATGGTCGCACCCCAAGGGAGAGATAGAGGAGCAGCTGAGCTTGATGGAGTTCCATAGGCAGCAGGCGAGGCGAGACGTGCCTTCCGAGGACTACACCATTCAGTACACCATGGCGTCCTCGAGCACATATCAGGAGGAGGGCTCCTCCTCGGCACACTACGGGGACGCCACCTCATGGTCCCCTTGGGGATGATCTCCACTTAGGCCAAAAGCCTAAGCTTGGGGGGAGGTATACCGACATCACACTCATCTTTATATCATGTTCAGTCGGTTCTTTGTATATCTATGTTTTCGTTTCTTTCGTTTGTTTTCGGTTTCTATCGCTTCTTTCGTTTCTTTTTGTTTTGTTGTTTTGTTCTTGCTTTCAAAACACAAAAATACCAAAAATATTTCTGTTGTTTCTCTTTGTTTTCTTCTTTAGTTTCTTTTGTTGGTTTGTTTTCTTTTCTCGTTTCGGTTTAGTATCCAAAAATCAAAAAATATTTTGCTTTGTTTGCTTGTTTCTTCTGTTCTTGTCTTAATTCGAAAACCCAAAAATATTTGTTGTTCTTCATTGGTTTTGTAAAGTTTGTTGCAGAGTTCACCGGAATTCCGTGTCTCCTTTGGATCTTAGTTATCATACTATATTATTCAATCCACAAGTCAAGATTAATAATGCCGATTTACGATAATCCAAGTTGTGGTGAGAGGCTGGTATGAACTCTATTTGTTTTATTTTTGTACATATACTCATCCATATGAACATGCTTAGTTCGTTCGTGTAAGGTGTATGTTATTTAATTTATACTTGGTAGTTCGTCCTCTCATATGTTTAGTTCCAACTTACATTAATATAGGATAGCTTGTCGTATGAATGTTTGCTTGTATTGTTTTATTCATAGAAGGGTATGACATTTTGGTATCTCTCTCTGATTGTTTCGCTTGAATCGACTTGGCACATGCTCGCACATGCATATGACTGAAAACAAAAATCAATTAAGCCATGATGATTTATTTTTCCTTAGAGTATTGGTATCATTTTTATACCCCTGTTAATTTTGTTTTGTCACAAGCATGATTATGACAGTTGTTGCTCTCTTGATTGTCACTCCCCGTCTATGGCTAGCCTTCACCTGTACTGAGTATGAGCTCTACTCGTGCATACAACCCCCCAAAACCAAAAATTTCCAAATGTGTCCACCATACCTACCTATATATGTGGTACTTAACCGCCACTCCAAGTAATTTTCTCGTGTGCTACCTTTAAAACCTTCGAAAAAATTATTCCTGTTTTGTGCCCCTATTTTAGCTCATGAGGACGTAAATAGAGAATCTTTATCTCACTGTTTGACTGGATTTCACACCTTGGACTAGTGGCTTCATCTGCTTATCCAAATGATAGAAGAGCCGACAGCGAGGTGCACAGCCCCAAATTAATACAACAAATTATCTTCACTATTTTTGCCCCTGATTTATCAGTCAAAGCATAATTGTGTAAACAAAAGAGAAAGAGGTATGACCTTCTACGCGGATGCGTCCTTCTATGGGAGCCGCTCTTGTGAAGTCTAGTTGGCTTGTGACGTACTATATTGCATGTTTACCATTCGTTGACATAAGCATACACCTCTCTTAAAAATGTATTCAATACCCCTGTTTAATAAAATAAAAAGCTGTAGCACATGAGTTAATTCCTACTTCCCTCTACGAAGGGCCTTTCTTTTATTTTTATGTTGAGTCTTTACCTTCTCAATTTATGCACCTTCTTGAGAGCATGACTCTCATTCTTAGTGTAACGTGCTTGTCCCAAAACACGGTTGATTGTGGTAAACTTTGATGCTTGTATCTTTGATATCTTTATTTCTAGTCTTCATTTGAACTTCAAAGGTGCCCTAGAATTTATTTTTTGCTCCATTATTAAGGGCAAGCGAGTACACTTTATCATACCCTATTTTGAGCATTCCAAGAATGCAGATTGATATACTTCATGTTGTCTATTATTAGTTTAATGGTATCTCTTCATGGTTTGCATAACTGCTAGGTGACTTTTATCTTGCATACATCTTATTATGAATTGCCTCAGCACTTGATCATATAGTGAGTATATTTACATCTTATGAAACAAATGTGTTCGTGAAAAGTCTTTTATCTCACTCAGTTGTCACTAAATTGCTTGAGGACAAGCAATAAGCTAAGCTTGGGGGGAGTTGATACGTCCAAAACGTATCTCCTTTTCCGAATACTTTTCTTATTGTTTTCCTCTAAACTTGTGAGTTTTGGGTACCACTAACACGGACTAACGCTGTTTTTCAGCAGAATTACCTTGATGTCTCATTTTGTGCAGAAGAATCAACTTTCGGGAAATTGCCTAGAAAAGACCCCATTGAGCTTATATCACTAGAGGACACAGGGAGCCAGAAGGACGCCTGGAGGGGGCCAGAAAGGGCCGATACCACCCCTGGGTGCGCCCCCTAGAAAGCGCCGCCAGGTGGTGTGGGGGCCACCTCGACCCCCTCGGGCTCCCCTTTCGACTACATATGCCCCGTAAACCTAAAACGCGAGGGGGTTCGTCATATTCCACAGAAACACAACAGAGGAGATCATCGCCATCGTCACCACCACCTCTTCTCCATGAACCATCCATGATTTCCCCGTCCATGTGTGAGTAAACACCGTTATAGGCTAAGAGGGATAGAAGGGATTGGATGAGATTGATCATCTAATAATGCCAGATTGTTAGGGCATAGTGCCTAGTATCCATTGTTAGTGTTTTCTACCGTTGTTGCAACTTGTTATGCTTAATGCTTGTCACTAGGGCCCGAGTGCCATGATCTTAGATCTGAACATGTTATTATTTCATGAGTATAATTACGTTTCTTGATCATATCTGCAAGTTGTTTACACATGTCATTGTCCGGAATCCGGGGCCCCAAAAAGACAAAAATTGGGACAACCGGATGGGATGGTTTTGATGTGAGGATCACGTGTGTTCACAGAGTGTTAATGCTTTGCTCCGGTGCTTTATTAAAAGGAGCACCTTAATTACCAGTAGTTTCCCTTGAGGCCCCGCTGCAACGGGCTGGTAGGACAAAAGATGGTGTGCAAGTTTCTCATTGTGAGCACGTATGACTATATTGGAACACATGCCTATGGTTTGCCTAGAACTTGGATGCTTTATTATTATTATATGAAATGCCCATGTTTAGATTATTACATGACCTATGTTATCCATGCAACGCTCGTTCATCCATTACCTCTATGCCTACGGTACTCCCATCCCGCTATTTTCCATGATTGCTACTGTTGGTACTATTTTACTCCTGCTGTTATAAAACTGTTACCACTGATAAATTGTTGCGAGCAAGTCTACTTTCAGGTGCATCTGAATTGAAAACTCAGTTGTTAAGGCTTATAAATATTATTTGGCTCCCTTGTGTCGAATCAATAAATTTGGGTTTTACTTCCCTCGAAGACTGTTGCGATCCCCTATACTTGTGGGTCATCACTCACCCATGCACGGGTACAGATTCCAACCCCCGCTCGCAAGGTGTCCTCGAGAAGAATTATCAGATGCGCGCTGCCGTGGAGAGAAAAAATAAAGAAAGGGGGATTGTCGAGGCGACAAGTTTAGTTAGCAAAGAGGGACCTTTACTACTAGGGTGAGGCTTTCTCTTACACCGCTTGGTGATGTCATGACCCTGCGGTCCCCCAAGAAGCACTTTACGTCACCGTGCGTGTGACGCCCCGAGATCGGGCACTATGCATATTTCAGCATTTCCGCCAAAATCCACATAATAACCGATTTCAG
Organism: Alopecurus myosuroides; assembly: GCA_028641055.1. NCBI lineage: Eukaryota > Viridiplantae > Streptophyta > Magnoliopsida > Poales > Poaceae > Alopecurus > Alopecurus myosuroides. Next base: position 204,416,347 of record CM054059.1, read on the forward strand.
GTTGCCACTTGTGATAACATTACAACAGTTCACGAATAATCCACAACAACAACAGAGGAGGTATATACAAGACGAATCAAACGAGTCAAGGATACAACTGATACAATACAAAGATCCAAATAACAGCGGAAGAAATAACATAGTGCCCGACTACGGACAAGATACAAATTGGACTAAGAGTCCTGAAGATAACCGATGGCGTCCAATCCCTGCCCAGGCCAAGCCAGAGGGATTCCCAAGCTAACGTCGTCAGACTTCAAACCTGTTGACTGCAATGTGGAATATGCAGCCACGAAATGGATTCGTGGGTCAGTACTATTAAGTACTGGCAAGTGGATAAACCATACTCACAAGATACCAGCGTAACCAATCATCACAAGATACAAATACTTTGGGTACAACGGAAAGGAAGGGATTATTGCAACGAAGCGGCAGCGGGCATCACTAACAACTAAAGAGACGCGCTACAACTTCCGGCTAAAAGAAAGGGATAAGATAGCGCGACAAAACCAACTATAACTACTCACCAAACAATACCCATCCAATGTTACCCCCTACTAAGGAAGCAACCCAAGGAAACTCACACTGTTGGTTAAAGTGACATTCATTTTCATGGTGGAGGTAATCTATATTACTAGTCAAGTTATCATCGTTAGGTGTAAGTTGTCTGAGTACTTGTTAGCCAGCACTTTCACCAAGTCATCCATAACCGCGGACAACACGGCTTCTCGAGAAAATTTAACCCTACAGGGATGCACCAATTTGGCCGTACACGTAAGAATGACCCGCCAGATGGAAATGCACTTCCACCAAGCGAGGCACTCAACACAACCCAACTCTCCTTCGCATCAAGCCCAAAGAACCCCGTGCAATTGAGCGCACGACTAATCAAGCCCCACGAAGAAAAGGGGACCCTCATAGCACTCTAAGAACGTGTCTCCCTAAATGCCGACTACAAAAGTTCCACCCTGGCGCCAAGGGTTCGCACCTGCATATGCATGCGGCAAATGGAAAACTCGAACTAAATGAGGCGATTTGGACGAGATGTGAATCGAATCAAAGTTGCGGGGGGCGCCCATACTCGCTTCCCACATGCGGTTAGCACGCTCATCATGGATCGGAGGACAAGACCCTTTTCCTAATTAAGTTCGACACTAGCAGTCCTCAAAACCACGCCGGGCCTCCTGCCGGTGCCTTATCATCAAATTGTTATTACCCCAAACATTAACATGAAGTTGATTGAATTGAAACCCACTATCGACTAAACAGGTGATTGAACAAAGGACAACAGGACTCGAGCGCAAACAAACCTAAGCATGCAACTACGACACGAGGGCCAACGGGGTAAACAAACAACAGGTAATAGGAAGTGGAAGGAAGGCTATATCGTGGTTGCAAGGTAAACATATGATAGGATCGAGACACAAGCATCGAATCATAAGGCTAGCATAAAGATAACGGAAAGAATCGGTAACAAGTGATGAAAGGCAGCCATAGGTAGCAAGTGAGTATACTTGCCTGGAATCCAGCAAGTAGAGGTACATCCGAAGAACTTGTCGTTGCTCACATCATCTCAACGTCCTATCCGTGAAGAAGCAACGAACTAGAACAAACACCGGATGCAACAATTACTACTATGGCAAAAGATCCAGCATGATCCTATTTTTTATGCATGACATGCGGGAATGCAACTTAACCAATTTAAGTTGAGACAAAAGCCCAACATTTAATTAGGAAGGTTTAAGTTATTTATCTAACCATCAATATTAAATGTTGTTTAGCATGGAAAACAAATAATAGATGAGCTAAACCAAATTAAATGGAATAGGGACCAATTTAATTGAGCACCCCAACACATTACATGTTTGTTATTTAGGTGAACATGCATAACCCTAGTAAAATGCAATATGGAAGATGCAAACAAAGGCATGGATAGCACGAACAGATTAAGTGCATTTTTCTGGTATGAAAACATATTTTATTTGTTGGATTTGGAATTAAAATGAGCAAGTTATCAAATTAGCAATTTTAAATGCTTTAAATAAATAATTAGTTGTTTTCAGCAATTTAACTTATTTAAAACAGAAAAAAAGTTGATATTTGCAAAGTTCATGAAAAATGGGATGGAAAACATATTTTATATGTTCAAAAAGAATTTAGTTTGACCAAGTTATTAATTTAGCAATTTTAAATGAATTAAACAAGATTTAAATTATTTAACCAATTTTAATTATTCAAAACAGGAAACAAAGTTTATATTTGGAAATCTTGTTCAATTTTGCATGAAACCATATTTTACATTTTAAATTTGGAGTTTGTATGAATTATTTATAAGCATTTGAATTACAGGGGCCAATCTGTTATTTCTAAGGACTTAAAAGAAAAACAGAAACTTTAGACAGGCCCCCAGGGGTTTTTCCCACGCAGTGCACCTCTGCACTGGTCACTGACCAGTGGGCCAGCAGCCCAGCTGGCGCCTGCGTGGCGGCTAGAAGGTGACTGGGCCTTCACCGTGTATGACAGGTGGGCCCAGCGGTGTGGAGAGAAAAATCCCAAAAAGGGGGGTTTAATCGCGCGTGGGGGGTTCGAACACGGGACCTCACAGAAGCGTGCGGTGGGCTCTACCACTGGGCTGGGCTACGGTTCGTGAAAGGAAACGGATCTGGAGCAATATGAGGTGCAAACGGGGGGTGGCTGACTGATGAAACTGAAGATCGCCTGCAGGTTCGACGGGATCGGACGGGAGACGGGCCGACGGCGACCTGACGCGGGCGGCGCGCTACCATGCTGCTCGAACTCGCACAGGCAGAGAAAAAGGGAGAGGAGAGAGGTTGTGCAGCGGACGGAAAGCTCACAGTGGGGCGTCGGTGTCATCGTACAGGCTCGGGAAGACGCGGAGAAGACGGTGGCCGGTGGCGTCGCCGACAGAGGAGATGAGGAGCTCGTCGGCTTCGCGGTGGTGGTCCTCGGGGCCGATCTTGGAGGCGAGGAGGTAGAGGGAGTGGTCCTGGTTCCATTCCCGCTAGCAGAACGGCTCGAGGACGGCCGTGGAGGTGGCGCCAAGGTCTCCAATTGCCGGCCATGGAGGTGCCCCCTCTGGTTCAGAAAGTTTCAGAGAAGGGAGGGAACATTGGAGGAAGAAGGAGGGAGATGGCGGCGGCGAGGAGATGGAGGGGAGAGGGGCTAGGGTAAGCAGGGAGTGAGGTGGGGGTTTTAAGGGGCAACAGGGGCTCCCGTCGACCGTCACATCGGTGGCCATAGCGACGTGGGCATCTCCGATGTCCTGCCGTATAGGAGGATGACGATAGGGGGAAGGTGGGCTGGAAGGGGTTGTAGGTGGATCGGGCCGGCCCATTCGGCTGGCCTGGTCTGCCTCCCCCTTTGGTTTTTATTTCTTTTTTTTGTAGAAAGGAAAGAAGAAAAGAATTAGAAGGTTTTAGGGTTTTATAAAATTTTTGAAAACAATTTTATTGCATTGAGCATATTGAATGCCCAAGTGCACCAAGTTTTGTTTTTCAAAATTTCAAATATTTATTTGTTGTTTGAATTTGAATTTGAAATTCAAATTAGGGTTTTAATAAAAGGAATTTCATTAACCAAGCCAATTTTTAATTTCAATTCAATTTTTTATGGCAACAATTTGATTTGAAAACAAAGGTGTATTGTTTGAAAATTTAAATTGGTTTGAGTTTTTAAGTTGGTTTGCAAACAAGTGCACCTCATGCATGATGCAATGCAATGCAATGCCAAAAGAAAAAAACAATCAACTTCTAATTGGGGAAAAATCCCCCGGGTGTTACAGACGACACCACTAACAAGGGATTGCGCCCTCGCAATCCACCCACTAACCCGGGAGGGGAAAGAAGTCAGATCTATCGAGTCTTCGGCCAAATTGTTGATCTCCTCGAAACCACTAAAAAAACTTCTCGACACCACTAACAAGGAGTTCTTGCTCATGTTGATGACGATGCTCTTCCACTGAGAACCTTCCGAAGATCGAACCTATTAGGTTTAAAGGCTAAGAGAACGTCCAACCCACGTAGGATCCTATCACTTTGAAATATAGACAAGAGGGGAGACTCCAAAACAAATAAGGTAGGAGGAGAAATAAAATAGAGGAAAGGAATAAACAAGAATCCTATCGAGATGTTTCAAAAACAGGTTTTGCACAAATAGTTTTGACACTCTAAGAACACGACCGTTAGCGAGGTTATCCTACAGGATTTGCGGACCCGTTGCTTCGATAACCATTCGTATCGAAACAACTTTGGGAATCGGAAACCATGCTCTGATACCATTTGTGACGCCCCGAGATCGGGCACTATGCAGATTTCAGCATTTCCGCCAAAATCCACATAATAACCGATTTCAGGTTGCCACTTGTGATAACATTACAACAGTTCACGAATAATCCACAACAACAACAGAGGAGGTATATACAAGACGACTCAAACGAGTCAAGGATACAACTGATACAATACAAAGATCCAAATAACAGCGGAAGAAACAACATAGTGCCCGACTACGGACAAGATACAAATTGGACTAAGAGTCCTGAAGATAACCGATGGCGTCCAATCCCTGCCCAGGCCAAGCCAGAGGGATTCCCAAGCTAACGTCGTCAGACTTCAAACCTGTTGACTGCAATGTGGAATATGGAGCCACGAAATGGATTCGTGGGTCAGTACTATTAAGTACTGGCAAGTGGATAAACCATACTCACAAGATACCAGCGTAACCAATCATCACAAGATACAAATACTTTGGGTACAACGGAAAGGAAGGGATTATTGCAACGAAGCGGCAGCGGGCAGCACTAACAACTAAAGAGACGCGCTACAACTTCCGGCTAAAAGAAAGGGATAAGATAGCGCGACAAAACCAACTATAACTACTCACCAAACAATACCCATCCAATGTTACCCCCTACTAAGGAAGCAACCCAAGGAAACTCACACTGTTGGTTAAAGTGACATTCATTTTCATGGTGGAGGTAATCTATATTACTAGTCAAGTTATCATCGTTAGGTGTAAGTTGTCTGAGTACTTGTTAGCCAGCACTTTCACCAAGTCATCCATAACCGCGGACAACACGGCTTCTCGAGAAAATTTAACCCCGCAGGGATGCACCAATTTGGCCGTACACGTAAGAATGACCCGCCAGATGGAAATGCACTTCCACCAAGCGAGGCACTCAACACAACCCAACTCTCCTTCGCATCAAGCCCAAAGAACCCCGTGCAATTGAGTGCACGACTAATCAAGCCCCACGAAGAAAAAGGGACCCTCATAGCACTCTAAGAACGTGTCTCCCTAAATGCCGACTACAAAAGTTCCACCCTGGCGCCAAGGGTTCGCACCTGCATATGCATGCGGCAAATGGAAAATTCGAACTAAATGAGGCGATTTGGACGAGATGCGAATCGAATCAAAGTTGCGAGGGGCGCCCATACTCGCTTCCCACATGCGGTTAGCACGCTCATCATGGATCGGAGGACAAGACCCTTTTCCTAATTAAGTTCGACACTAGCAGTCCTCAAAACCACGCCGGGCCTCCTGTCGGTGCCTTATCATCAAATTGTTATTACCCCAAACATTAACATGAAGTTGATTGAATTGAAACCCACTATCGACTAAACAGGTGATTGAACAAAGGACAACAGGACTCGAGCGCAAACAAACCTAAGCATGCAACTACGACACGAGGGCCAACGGGGTAAACAAACAACAGGTAATAGGAAGTGGAAGGAAGGCTATATCGTGGTTGCAAGGTAAACATATGATAGGATCGAGACACAAGCATCGAATCATAAGGCTAGCATAAAGATAACGGAAAGAATCGGTAACAAGTGATGAAAGGCAGCCATAGGTAGCAAGTGAGTAAACTTTCCTGGAATCCAGCAAGTAGAGGTACATCCGAAGAACTTGTCGTTGCTCACATCATCTCAACGTCCTATCCGTGAAGAAGCAACGAACTAGAACAAACACCGGATGCAACAATTACTACTACGGCAAAACATCCAGCATGATCCTATTTTTTATGCATGACATGCGGGAATGCAACTTAACCAATTTAAGTAGAGACAAAAGCCCAACATTTAATTAGGAAGGTTTAAGTTATTTATCTAACCATCAATATTAAATGTTGTTTAGCATGGAAAACAAATAATAGATGAGCTAAACCAAATTAAATGGAATAGGGACCAATTTAATTGAGCACCCCAACACATTACATGTTTGTTATTTAGGTGAACATGGATAACCCTAGTAAAATGCAATATGTAAGATGCAAACAAAGGCATGGATAGCACGAACAGATTAAGTGCATTTTTCTGGTATGAATACATATTTTATTTGTTGGATTTGGAATTAAAATGAGCAAGTTATCAAATTAGCAATTTTAAATGCTTTAAATAAATAATTAGTTGTTTTCAGCAATTTAACTTATTTAAAACAGAAAACAAAGTTGATATTTGCAAAGTTCATGAAAAATGTGATGGAAAACATATTTTATATGTTCAAAAAGAATTTAGTTTGACCAAGTTATTAATTTAGCAATTTTAAATGAATTAAACAAGATTTAAATTATTTAACCAATTTTAATTATTCAAAACAGGAAATAAAGTTTATATTTGGAAATCTTGTTCAATTTTGCATGAAACCATATTTTACATTTTAAATTTGGAGTTTGTATGAATTATTTATAAGCATTTGAATTACAGGGGCCAATCTGTTATTTCTGAGGACTTAAAAGAAAAACAGAAACTTTAGATAGGCCCCTGGGGTTTTTTCCCACGCAGTGCACCTCTGCACTGGTCACTGACCAGTGGGCCAGCAGCCCAGCTGGCGCCTGCGTGGCGGCTAGAAGGTGACTGGGCCTTCACCGTGTATGACAAGTGGGCCCAGCGGTGTGGAGAGAAAAATCCCAAAAAGGGGGGTTTAATCGCGCGTGGGGGGTTCGAACACGGGACCTCACGGAACCGTGCGGTGGGCTCTGCCACTGGGCTGGGCTGCGGTTCGTGAAAGGAAACAGATCTGGAGCAATATGAGGTGCAAACGGGGGGTGGCTGACTGACGAAACTGAAGATCGCCTGCAGGTTCGACGGGATCGGACGGGAGACGGGCCGACGGCGACCTGACGCGGGCGGCGCGCTACCATGCTGCTCGAACTCGCACAGGCAGAGAAAAAGGGAGAGGAGAGAGGTTGTGCAGCGGACGGAAAGCTCACAGTGGGGCGTCGGTGTCGTCGTACAGGCTCGGGAAGACGCGGAGAAGACGGTGGCCGGTGGCATCGCCGACAGAGGAGATGAGGAGCTCGTCGGCTTCGCGGTGGTGGTCCTCGGGGCCAATCTTGGAGGCGAGGAGGTAGAGGAAGTGGTCCTGGTTCCATTCCCGCTAGCAGAACGGCTCGAGGACGGCCGTGGAGGTGGCGCCAAGGTCTCCAAGTGCCGGCCATGGAGGTGCCCCCTCTGGTTCAGAAAGTTTCAGAGAAGGGAGGGAACATAGGAGGAAGAAGGAGGGAGATGGCGGCGGCGAGGAGATGGAGGGGATAGGGGCTAGGGTAAGCAGGGGGTGAGGTGGGGGTTTTAAGGGGCAACAGGGGCTCCCGTCGACCGTCACATCGGTGGCCATAGCGACGTGGGCATCTCCGATGTCCTGCCGTACAGGAGGATGACGATAGGGGGGAAGGTGGGCTGGAAGGGGTTGTAGGTGGATCGGGCCGGCCCATTCGGCTGGCCTGGTCTGCCTCCCCCTTTGGTTTTTATTTCTTTTTTTTGTAGAAAGGAAAGAAGAAAAGAATTAGAAGGTTTTAGGGTTTTATAAAATTTTTGAAAACAATTTTATTGCATTGAGCATATTGAATGCCCAAGTGCACCAAGTTTTGTTTTTCAAAATTTCAAATATTTATTTGTTGTTTGAATTTGAATTTGAAATTCAAATTAGGGTTTTAATAAAAGGAATTTCATTAACCAAGCCAATTTTTAATTTCAATTCAATTTTTTATGGACACAATTTGATTTGAAAACAAAGGTGTATTGTTTGAAAATTTGAATTGGTTTGAATTTTTAAGTTGGTTTGCAAACAAGTGCACCTCATGCATGATGCAATGCAATGCAATGCCAAAAGAAAAAACAATCAACTTCTAATTGGGGAAAAATCCCCCGGGTGTTACAGTGCGGACATGGGACTCCCATCGTCATGGGGCTTGTACTCGCGCGAGTTCATGTGTAAAGGTTTGCCATGCGGCTTCCCACTTGTGTGGGTAGAGGCTCTCGCGGCCAGGCGGCACGTGTGGTGAGAGCCCCCGGAGACCCTCACGGAGAGAGGTCCTGGCGTAGTTTTTACCGCGGCGTCACGGGGTCACCTTGAGGGTGCGTCACCACGGCCTAGGGTGGCCTAGGAAGGCACATGGGGTGAGCAAGTACTAAGGGTAGAACTTTCACAGATGCTGGATGTTCCATGGATTTGGCACTAGCGTGCCGTCTTCTGTCTCCAGGCGCGCTGCCCCGGGTCGCGCGACGTGCGTTACCCGGTATGGCCCTACCCATATAGGAGAGATGTTGTGCAAGCCCTCTCGAGAGAGGATCCTCCTAAGGACCAGGTCGCCCACCTCCAGTGTGCGTGGCCTGATGTTGTTGCTATTTTAGCGCTGGAGTCCTTGTTGGTACCGAGCCGCGCGGGTAGCAGCTCGGGTTCTTGCCTCCTTGAGGAGCAGCAGGTCTTCAGCGTTGAGTTCCCCCTGCTTATCCTCGTTGAAGGCCATGGCTTGGGGAGAGCCAATCTTGAGTTCAGCAGGGAGAACAGCCTTGGCCCATAGACTAGGGAGAAAGGCGTTACCCCTGTGGGCTTGGTTGCGGTGGTGCAGATAGAACACAGGACCGTCGATCCATTTCTTCCCGTGGGCCTTGAGCTTGTTGTAGCTTCTCATCTTGAGGCCCTTGACGACCTTGGTGTTTGCAAGCTCCGCTTGGCCATTGCTGCCCGGGTGCGCGATAGAGGCATAGCAGATCTTGATGCCCAGGTTGGCGCAGTAGGACTTGAAGAGGACGCTTGTGAATTGTGTGTCGTTGTCAGTGATGATGCGATTGGGTACGCCGAGACGACAAACCAATCCCTTGATGAACTTCACCGCCGTCTTTGTCGGGATGTCCCGGACTGGTTCCACCTCCACCCACTTGGTGAATTTGTCGATGGCGACGTAGAGGTAGCAGTAGCCCCCAAGCGCTCCTGGGAATGCTCCCAGGATGTCCAGCCCCCAGACCACGAACGGCCACAAGAGGGGGATAGTTTGGACTCCTTGCGCGAGATGGTGTGTCTGCTTGGCGTGGAACTGGCACGCCTCACATGTCCTGACTAGCTCGGTGGCGTCCTTGAGGGCCGTAGGCCAGTAGAAGCCGTACCGGAAGGCCTTGTCGATGAGGGTTCACGATGAAGACTGGTGACCGCAGTCACCTTGGTGGATGTTCTTGAGGAGCTCCACGCCGTCGTCCGGGGGGATGCATAGCAGCGCCATGCCATTCGAGTGCCTTCGGTACAGATTGTTGTCGATGACACAGTACATCTTGGCTCGGCGAGTGAATAGCTCCGCCTCCACCTCGTCCAAGGGAAGGTATCCCTTATGGATGTAGTCGATGATGCTCTTGTTCCAGCATGCTTCCTCGTGGGTGAAGGAAAGCACCGGTCGGTATCTCGAGGGAATCCCACAGTCCGGTGCGCCTTGGAGGGAGCGGGTGGCAGCTCCTCCTCGAGGTGCTGGTGGCCTTGTGGCTCGTCGTCATCGGATGGGGGGATGATATACGGCTTGTCGAGTCTTTCTTCTAAGACGCCTGGGGCCTGCACCCAGTTTCTTGTCGCTCACTTGGCAATGTCGTCAGCCCCTTTGTTGTCCCCTCGGGGGACATGCTGCAACTCCATCCCGAGGAAACGTTTCTCGAACTTGCGACCATCCTCGAGGTACAGGCGCCATGTGCTTGTCCTTGGCCGTGTAACTCTTGTTGGAGAAGTTTACCAAGAGTTGGGAGTCTCCTTTGATGACGAGGCGCTTGATGCCCAAGGCTATGGCGGCCCTGATGCCAGCGAGGAGGCCTTCGTACTCGACAATGTTGTTGGAGACTATGGTCTTGTGGCCGAAGTGGAGGTGGACGACGTAGTATAGCTTGTCGCCTGTTGGGGATGTTGGCACGATGCCAGCCCCCGAGCCCTTGGAGGAGAAAGCACCGTCGAAGTGCATAGTCCACTCTCCGGGATCCAGCTTGCCAGGGACGGCTGTCTCCTCTTCGAGATCTTCTTCTAGCGGTGGGTTGGTCCATTCTGCGTTGAACTCTACCAAAACTCCTCCCTTGACTTTCTTGGTCGTGAGGAGTTGGAGCTCGAAGTGTTGGAGCTAGACAACCCACTCAGCCACATGCCCCGTGGCAATGGAATTACGCAGAATTTGCTCGAGAGGGAACATGGATACCACAGTGATGGGGTGTCCCTCGAAGTAGTGGTGAAGCCCCAAGGAGCGCGTACAGGAGCTTCTGCTGCACGGGGTACCTCTCGCGGGCATCTCAAAGAACGGTGCTAACAAAGTAGTCGGGGTGTTCGACGAAAGCGACTTGAGAGGTTCCGACAGTGAGTTGTCCTGACGCATTGGGGCTCTCCTGAGGCTGCATGAGGGTGTCCTCCTTGTGGAGGTCTTGCCGTGCAGGGGGATCCTCTCGGGGAGAAGCGGGCTTGGGCTTTAGGTCGGGCAGGGCCGCTCTTTTCTTGCCAGCTCGCCTTTCCGCGACAAGATCAACGCTGACTGTCTAAGGAGTGGCCGCAAGGTACAGGCGCAGCGGCTCCCGCGGTCATGGTGCGACCAGTATAGGAGGGCTTTCCTGATACCTCCTGAGCTCCTCAAATGCAGAAGCTGCCTCGGTAGTCCATTTGAATGGACCCGATCGCTTCAGGAGTTTAAAGAATGGAGATCCTTGTCGCCGAACCTGGAGATGAAGAGTCCCAGCGCCGCCGCACATCCCGCGAGGCACTGCATGTCCTTTAGTCATCGTGGAGGTTGCATTTCTTTGATGGACCGAATCTTGTCGGGGTTGGCCTTGATGCCTCGGCGGGACACCAGGAAGCCCAGCAGCTTCCCTGCCGCACCTCCGAATACGCATTGGTCGGGGCTGAGCATGATGTAGACCCTGCGGAGGTTTTGGAAGGTCTCTGCGAGGTCGTTGATGAGTTTGCGCTCCTGGCGGGTTTTGGGAACAATGTCGTCGAGGTAGTCCTCCGCGCTCTTCCCTATTTTTGTCCCCAGGTGTCGCACCCGGACTTCTAGAGGATACTCACCGTACGAACTGAACAGTATTATGATGGGATTACGGGGCTTACCGGCACCCGCGTCCTCTTACGAGTAGGCCAACACTTATGTGTGACAACCCATCGCTACTGTTCACCGTCGATGTAAACTATCCCGTAGAAATCAGGACACTACCATTGACATACTTCATACCATACACACATGGTACGTCAACGGCTTTGAACAAAAGGATAACACAACATGCCTCTAAGACACAAAAGATTGAAATAAGTTGCAAATAGCTCTCACTAGAGCGGAGATAGCAAATACAATCATCCAGAGGACACATGTCCCAACATAACATCATTACATCTCAGCGGAAGCATTCAAAGGGGTCTGAGTACAGACAAATCCAAATAGGCTTAAGAAGCCGGAAACTGAAATAAAGACGGAGCCTATCCACGATGTCTCGGATCCTGCCCGGGTCCGCTAACTACTCGTCAGCAGCCTCGTCAAACTCCACGTAGTAGCCGTCACCTGGATCCTCGTAAGCGTAGTCTGCGGAAACCACAGCCCCAAAGGGGTCAGTACATAGACGTACTGGCAAGCAAGACTCACAGTTCACCAAATGGTAACCCGTCAACACCAAGTACAGATGCCTTGGGTTCAACGGAAGAAAGGGTATATAAAAGATGCTGCAACTGGCTGCGCTAACCAACTACGGAGATTCTAACACTTCCGGCTAACAGAAAGGGGATAAGATCGAGTATTGTAACCAACTGAAAGATAACTTCAAACAAACCCATCCTGGACCTCGCCCCTTATCCAAAGAAGCAATCCGAGGATAACTCACACAGTTGGAATTAAAGATGAATCAAGTTATGGTGACCATAATCCTATTACTAGTCAAGTTATTAATCATGGGGTGTGAGATTGTGAAACATTAGGTTTAAGTTGTCCTGAGTACTTGTTAGCCAGTACTTTCACCAAGTTAACCGTAACCGCGGAAAACACGGCTTCTCGAGAAGATTATCCCTGCAGGGTTGCACCAATTTGGCCGTACACGTATGAATAACCCGCCAGATGGGATGCCTCCCACCAAGCGGGGCACTCAACACAACTCAACTCTTCTTCGTATCAAGCCCAAAGCACCTTGGGCGCACGGCTAATCAAGCCCCGAAGAAAAGGGACCCTCATAGCACTCTAAGACCGTGTCCCCCTATATGTCGACTACGAAAGTTCCACCCTGCGCTGGGCTCGCAAAAACATGCATGCGGCAAATGGAAAACACGAACTAAATGAGATGATTTGGACGAGATGCGAATCGAATCAAATTGAGGGGGGCGCCCATACTCGCTTCCCACATGCGGGTAGTGCGCTCATCATGGATCAGTAGACAAGACCCTTTTCCTATTAGGGTCGACACTAGCAGGCCTCAAAACCACATAGGGCCTCCTGCCGGTGCCTTATCATCAAATTATTATTTAACAATAACATTAGCATGATTGATTGATTGATTAAACATCGAGCCCCCAGAACATAATGAAAATAGTAACTGAAAGTAACGGGTAACAGACTCGAGCAAAACAACCTCAGCATGCTAGTAGGACACTGGCTCAAACAATAGGGTTGTAGGAGTGGTGGTGAGGCAATATCAGGGTTAAAGGATTCATGTGATAGGTTCGTAACAGAAACAACTACCACTAAGGCTAGCAGTAATAGACAACGGAAAGTATCGGTAACCAGGGTTGAAAGGAACACAATGGTTCATGTGAGTGATAACTTGCCTGCAAACTCAGCAGCCGGGTACTGAGCTAGATCCTCAGAAGGGGTGCTGTAAAGATCGTCTGTCTCAACGTCGTCGTCTATTCGAGAAGAAGCAAACAAACAAGACAGAAATATAAACAATCATTATCATGGCATAGTGCACAATCATGGGATGATGCATGTCAAGTTAATGGTTGCATCAAAATAAACTAGCTAACATGATAACACAATTTAAATGGACCCATATGCAATTGGATTGCATATGGCAAAAGTCCATGGATTAAGTGGAAACAAATGATCTACAATTAATTATTATGTGAAAGTTGTTTAGCATGATGCATGCATGATGATAATAACAAGATAACAACAAATAACAATAATAGATGCAAGTGGTAAAAGGATTTAACAAGTTTTGGAAATCATTTATTAAGTTTAGAAATTTTGGGTCACTTAAACATGTCACACAAACAATGGTTGTTTTCATCAAGTTAAAGTGTGCAAAACAATTAACAAAATTTATATTTGAAAAGAGCATCAAATTTTAGTTGAATTACATGTTTCAAATTTTGAAATAGGAGTTAGGATGAATTTATTATGACTTAAACAATATTAAACAAGTTTTAATTGAATTTAAAACAAGTTTGAATATTATTTGAATTTTATTTATTTAAAACATAATTTCAAACTCACATTTGAAAAGTTCACACTTTGATGGTTTGAAAACATATTTTGCATGTTCAAAAATATTCTATATTAAGCAAGTTATGATTTTATCAAATTTAAATGAATTGAACAAGTATTAAATTATTTAGGCAATTTAAATTATTCAAACAATGAATCAAAATTTATATTTGAATAGGTTATTCAAAATGGTATGAAAAACATATTTTATTTGTATTTATTGGATTAGTAATGAATTAGTTATTGAATTTAGCAAATTGCATTTGAATTATTTGAATTCAAATTTGAATTGCATTTTGAAAATTCAAAACAGGGAACAAATGATACCAATAGGTAGACAATTAAATTTAGATTAGTGTGCATATTTTATTTTCATTTATTGGAGTTATAAAACTAATTTTATTGCCAGATTACTCCCAGGGACCAATCTGCTAAAACAAAGGGCCTAAATTTGAATACAGAAATTGTTTAAAATCGTTTTATACGCACAGGAGACACACCCAGTCACTGACAGGGGGGACCCAAATCTCGCTGTGCTGGCGTGGCCACACGAGTGACTGACAGGGGGCCCTCCCTGTCAGCACTCAGCCGAAAAAAAGGTGGGTATTTTCACGGTGCGGGAGCCAGGGCTCGATCCCTGTACCTCCCGCTCGCGTGCGCTGTGCCTGTACCAGCTGCGTTGCTGCGTCTCGTTTGACAGATACAGATGCGCGGTCAAGTAGAGGTGTACAACGTGGATTCAGTTAACTGACGAACATGCGCTTGTCTGAACTCCGACAGTGAACGGAGCGGCACGGCGGCGTTCTCCGACGTGCTCGTGCTCGAGCTGATTGTGCGCTGCTGTGAGGATGTACTGGAATCGTGCACGGTTGCGAGGCAGGGCAGAAGGAGAGGAAGGAGGAGATGGTGGCTAGCTCACCGGCGGTTGCAGATGGAAGCAGAGGGGCGAGGTGGCGGACGGCGGCGATGTAGCAGACGGCGGTGCGGATCCAGCAACTCCCCGTGCTCCCGCAGGTGTCCAAAAGGAAGAGGAGTTGGTGGCGATGCGGTTTCAACAGCTGGATCACGACGAGATGTACGACAGCGACGGCGGCGAGCAATTGTTCAGAGGTGGCGCCATCGGTGGCCGGAGGCGATGTCGACGATGGCGGCGGGGATGTGGTTGATCTCCTGGGAACCCGCGGTGTTCAAACGAGAGAGGAGACCGAGGGGGTATGGTTTCTGTAGTTAGGAGGTGGGGTGGCGCAGTGGATTGGCGGCGGCGTGCATGGAGTCAGGCGGCGTTCTCCGGTGAGGTTCAGAAAGGTGGAAGAAGAGATGCAGAGAGATGGAATCGGCGGCGATGCCGAGGGGCTAGGGTGGTAGGTAGGGTTAGGGTTGGCGCCAGGGTTCGCAGGGGTTCTTATAGAGCTCGCGGGTGGCTTCTGGCCGTCGGAGCCCGCCGTACGGCGACGTGGCTGGCTCGGATGCCCGCCGTACGGCGACGTGGGCACGCGCTTCGAAGCGGTAAGCGAGGGAAATAACGGGCTGGGCTGCGCGCGCGAGAGGTAAGTGGGCTGGGTAGAGGCTTAGGTGCTGCGCGCGCTGTAGTTTTTTCTCCTTTTTTTCTTTTTCTGTTTTATATTTTTTTTTTGCAGAAAACAAATGGAAGAAAAAGGAGGCTTTTAGGTTAGCAAAAATTTGGTAAAAATTATGGTTAGTCTAGTTTTTCAATTAGCAACTAGAAACCAACTTTTGTTTTCCAAAAGTTTTCAAAACTTGCTGTTTTGCAAAATGGTTTGAATTTGGGATAAATTGCAATTTAATTAATTAGTAATTGAAAACAACAAGTTTAATATGGTGAACCCTATTATTAATTGGATTAAAACATTAGAATAGTTTGTTAGCTTTCATGAGTTGGAAATTGGTGCTGTTTGAAATTGAGTTTTGAGTTTGAAAGCAATTTGGGGAATTATTTAATTGAAATGAAAGCACCATTTTATTTGTTGATCAATATTGAAAAATAAGACAACAAATGGGTTGTTTTTATTTGTGATTTTTATTTCAAATGTTGTAACAGAGCAAGTATGAAATAACCATTTGAATTTGTTTGAGTTTGATTATGAAAACAAGATAAAACAGATGCAAAACAAATAGTAAACAAATGCAACAAATAATTAAACATGATGACATGATGCAATACTTGAATTAAAACAAGAAACAAAACATTCTAAGGGTATTTTCATACTTGGGATGTTACAAAACGCCCCCCCTTGAAGGAATCGCGCCCCGAGATTCCTTATTGAGAAGTGAAAAGGTCCGGATACTTCTTGCGAAGATCCTCTTCGGTCTCCCACGTTGCCTCTTTATCGGAATGATGCGACCATTGCACTTTCAAGAACTTGGTGCTCTTGTTGCGAGTCTTACGCTCGGTCTCATCGAGAATACAAACAGGGTGCTCCTCATAAGATAGATCATCTTGCAGTTCAATGGAATCATGATCAACTGCACGATCTGGATCTTTGAAACACTTCTTGAGCTGTGACACGTGGAACACATCGTGCACCTTGGATAGTTTTTCTGGAAGTTCAAGACGATAAGCATTTTCTGCCCGCCTTGAGAGAATGTTGAAAGGACCAATGTATCTTGGTGCCAGCTTTCCTCTCACACCAAAACGATGAGTGCCTCTGAGGGGAGTTACACGGAGATATGCCTTATCACCAGGTGCATAGATCATATCCCTGTGCTTGCTATCATAATAGCTCTTCTGACGAGACTGAGCAATCTTGAGATTGTCACGAATGATACGAACTTTCTCCTCGGCTTCCTTAACAATGTCAGGGCCTAAGAGTGAACGTTCACCCGCTCCAGACCAATTGATTGGACTCCTGCATCTGCGACCATACAGTGCCTCAAATGGTGCCATGCCTAGGCTTGCCTGGTAGCTGTTGTTGTAGGAGAATTCAGCATATGGAAGGCAATCCTCCCATTTCATGCCAAAGGAGAGACCACATGCTCTGAGCATATCCTCGAGAATCTGATTGACTCTTTCGACTTGCCCCTGAGACTGAGGGTGATAAGCTGTGCTGAACAGAAGTTTGGTGCCCAATGCTTCTTGAAAGCTTTTCCAGAAATGAGAAGTGAATATACTTCCACGGTCTGAGCTTATTTCCAATGGAACACCATGAAGAGGAACAATCTTTGCTGTGTAGAGCTCTGCTAACTAGCTAGCTGAGATAGTTTCCTTGACAGCAAAGAAGTGAGCTACTTTAGTGAGATGATCAATAACAACGAAGATTGCATCGTTGCCCTTCTTGGACTTTGGAAACCCAGTAACGAAGTCCATTTCAATCATGTCCCACTTCCACTCAGGAATTTTCAGAGGTTGGAGTAGACCTGCTGTTTTCTGATGGACTGCCTTAACTCGTTGACAAACGTCGCATTCAGAAACGTATTGAGCAATTTCACGTTTCATGCCAGGCCACCAATAGAGAGTCTTGAGGTCCTGGTACATCTTTGTACTTCCAGGGTGGATGGAGAGAGGATTTTCATGAGCCTCCATGAGAATGATATCTTTGAGACTTTGAATCTGAGGAACTGCAATGCGTCCTTCGAAGAACACAGTTCCCTTGTCATCAATTGAGAAGGACTTGAATTTATCATTGCCTTCCTTGATGTGCTCTACAATCTTCTTGATTTCAGCATCACGAAGTTGTTCAGAACGAATCTTGTCCTCGAGAGTTGGACTGGCTGTCAAGCTAGCAAGGTAACCTTGAGGAACAAGACCAAGGTTCAGCTTCTGGAATTCTTCATGAAGTGGAGGTTGGCTTTCCATGATCATGAGATTATTGCAATATGACTTGCGACTAAGAGCATCGGCCATAATATTAGCCTTGCCTGGAGTGTAAGAAATGGTGAGATCAAAGTCTTTAATCTTCTCAATCCATCTCCTTTGCCTGAGGTTTAGATCTGGCTGAGTGAAGATGTATTTCAGACTCTTATGATCGGAAAAGATTTCAGTTTTGTTACCCAACAAGTATTGTCTCCATTTCTTGAGGGCAAACACAACTGCTGCAAGTTCTAGGTCATGTGTGGGATAGTTTTGCTCATGTGGGTTCAACTGACGTGAAGCATAAGCCACAACTTGACGTTCTTGCATAAGAACTGCACCTAGACCTTGGAGAGATGCATCGCAGAATATCTGGAAAGGTTTGGTAGTATCTGGGCCAACCAGAACAGGTGTGGAAGTGAGTTTAGTCTTCAGGAGATTGAAACTTTCATCACATTGTGGAGTCCAAACGAACTTCTTGTCCTTCTTTGTGAGATCAGTTAGAGGTTTGGCAATCTTGGAAAAGTTTTGGACGAAACGACGGCAATAGCTAGCCAAGCCAAGAAAACTTCTGACTTGCTTCACCGTCTTAGGAGGTTTCCAATCAACAATTGCCTTAACCTTTTCCGGATCAATGGCTATGCCTTTGGCAGAGATGATATGACCAAGGTAAGCAACTTCTGGGATCCATAACTCACATTTGGAGAACTTGGCATATAGACGATGCTCGCGAAGTTTCATGAGAGTGAGACGAAGGTGTTCTCCATGCTCTTCCTCGGATTTGGAGTAGACTAGAATATCATCAAGATATACCACAACGAACTTGTCGAGGTATTCATGGAAGACAGAATTCATTAGTCGAGGGAATGTCGCCGGTGCATTGGTGAGACCAAAGGACATGACGGTGTATTCATATAGACCGTACCGAGTGGTGAAAGCTGTTTTTGGAATATCTTCCTTTCTGATCTTTATTTGATGGTAACCCATCCTCAAGTCCAACTTTGAGAATATTGAGGCTCCAGCAAGTTGATCAAAAAGATCATCGATACGAGGAATTGGATTCTTGTTCTTGATGGTTTTCTCGTTGAGAGGACGATAGTCAACCACGAGTCTTTTTGTTTGATCCTTCTTGGCAACAAACAGAGTTGGGCAACCCCAAGCGGAGGAACTAGGCTGAATGTAACCTTTCTCCATGTACATATCGATTTGCTCCTTCAACAATTTCAGTTCAGGAGGAGCTATCTTGTATGGATGCTTAGAGATTGGTGCAATACCTGGTTCAAGCTCGATCACGAACTCAACTGCTCTGTCCGGAGGCATCCCTGGCAACTCTTCTGGAAAGACGTCAGGGAATTCACAAACCACCGGAACATTCTCAATTGCAGGAAGGGGTTTTGCATCTAGGTTGAACAGCTGAACAGAACTTGATCCATATTGAGAATAGACTATCTGGCCCGAAGGGTGAGAGAGAGTTATTGACTTTTGAGCACGGTCAATTTTAGCTTTGTGGGTCTTCAACCAATCCATACCCAGAATGACATCAATTTCAGAATTTCCCAGCAACATGAGTGAAGCAAGGTATATGCGACCTCCAATTAGGATTTGATTGTCCATGCTTATCTTGGAAGTAATCATTTTAGTTCCCGGAGAGTGAACATAGATTTGATTGCTTAGTGGAACCAGAGCTAGGTTGTACATTGTAGCAAAGATCTTTGACACAAACGAATGCGATGCTCCAGTATCAAACAACACTTTAGCTGGAAAAGAGTTTACGGGTAATATACCGAGAACGACGTCAGCAGCTTCCTCAGCTTTGTCGGCCTTGATATGATTCACCCTCGCGGTCCTCCCGACAGGCCTGTTGTTGGAGTTGAAGGCTTTAGCCGGGGGAGCACGAACCATTGCCTGGTTGGTGTTGGGGCGAGGAGGTGGAGGTAGCTGCCTCTGAGTGCACTTATCAGCATAGTGTCCAGTATCCTTGCACTTGTAGCAAGTGACGACACGAGAAGGACCTGGCCTTGGCTGCCCCATTGGAACCCTCTGACTCTGCATCTGAGATGGGTTGGGTGGGCGGGGAGCAAAGCCTGGAGAAGCTTGGGCATATGGAGCCCTAGTGACAGCAGCATTTGGCACCCAGATGCGGCGCTTCTTGGGAGGGGTGGTCATGTTGGAGGAGGAACCACCCTCACGCGAGTGCTTGCAGGACTCTTCGAACGCCTTGCGCCCATTCTCCTCATTGAGCGCGGTGTTCACGAGCTCCTCGAAGTCCTTGCACCTGATGTTGGTGAGAGCGTACTTCAGTTCCGGGTTAAAACCTCGGCGGAACCTTGCCATCTTCTTGGCTTCAGTGGACACCTCATCACCAGCGTATCGAGCGAGACGATTGAACTCGTTCTGGTAGCCAATGACATCCAGCTTGCCCTGTTTGAGAGAGCAAAATTCCTCACGCATCCTTTCCATGAGACCATCTGGGATGTGGTGCTTCAGGAAGGCATCCTTGAAACATCCCCAGGTGATAGGATAGCCAGCTCTCATGGTTTGGTAGTTCTCCCACCAGGTAGCTGCCTGACCCTTCAGTAGGTAGGTGGCATACTTGACTTTATCCTCCTCAGCAACGTGAGCAATGTCCAGAGCCCTGGTCATCTCCCTGATCCAGTCATCAGCATCCAGAGGCTCACGTGTTGCCACGAAAGCTCTCGGCCCCATGCTCAGAAACTCCTTGATGCTGACTCGCGGAGCATTCTGGTTGTTGTGCTGGCTAGCCTGGATCTGGGCCATCTGAGCCACGACCTGACTCATCTGAGTCAACAGCTCCGTGAGCGGAGGTGGTTCAGGCGGGTTGCTCCTTGTCGGCGGCATCCTGAATAGACATGCATTTTAGCACAACAACAGAAAAGGATAGACTTGGTAACCGAAAGATAGATTATTCCGACGCATGAATAGATAACCAACAGGTACATCATCACATGTTCAAATACATCAGAATATCCAACACACCAATACATGGTTCGACAACCAAAGGATAACTAAACATAGCTAGAAATGGATACATCGGTACTCCCATGCTCATCACGCAGGACGGCGGTGAGTAGTACGACGAGAGATACGGTGAGGAGGAATCCCCCGGAAGTAAGTATAACGACGATCCACGTAGATCGGGACTGCTCTGAGAGCAACTCTCGGTGTGGTGAAGTAGAAAGCGTCGTCTCCCTGTGCTCCAAAGCGTGGAACCCCAGTGTAACCAGCTCCGAGGTTGAGGAGTGGATCTCTGATCGGCTCGTAACCTCCAGCATCTGGCAAACTACGTCCAACTGTCTGATGGAAACGTGCAAAGCGCTCATCTCCAACAAAGTCTGTGGTGTACGTAGCCAGACGAGTCAAAGCAAGATAGAGCTGCTCCCTGACTGAGGCCAACTCCTGAGAAAGTGTGGTGGCAACAGCGTCACTGTGCCTCACAAACTGAGCGGTGGTGTGCAGCCTGGTGTTATCATGCTCGTAGACATCCAGGTTGTCGTAGAGAGTGAAGTGAGCTCCCGCTGAAGTGATGTAACCACGGGGGATGTGGCGATAGATAGAATCGTCAAATCCCCAGTAGTCAGCACGGAGGACGGTGAGACTCACGTAAGCTGCCTGCTGCACGGCCATATCCACTGTGGAACCTACTGCCTCGTAGCGGTGGACAACGCTCATGCCATCATCTGACAGAATGTAGACGATAGCCTGGTAGTAGGTCTGGTCAAAATCTCGCTGCTGCTCGTAGACCTGGTACTCTGGTGCCCAATGGAACCCCAGATAGGTGACCATGTCTCTCAGCATCTCCGGATAACCGGCAGTGCTCTCGCAACGAGTCATCCGAACCACCTGCGGGAAGAACCTGAGATCCATCTGCAGATGATCGGGGAAGTTTGATTAGACGCCGGTAGAGAACTGAAGTGGAAAGCAACAACAAGGTTCAACGGACGAAAAGGATGTTGAAAAGAACAGGATATTGAAGCAACATCGGGAAACACGAGACCAAAAACTCCTGAGGTACTACGGAGAACCCCAAAACACGTGAAATCCTAACTTGAAAGTTTAGGTGAGAACAGAAAACAACGTTGCACTTCCTTACCAGAAAAGGGTGGGTGGGTGGGGAAAGAAGAAAAATGGCAGAATTCCTACTCTCACGTTTCATTTTCCTATATAGCTACAAAATAGTTTCTAGACTCAACTGCGACCAGTAAAAAGGGATCCTACAGGCAGATAGGCTCTGATACCATTTGTCGCACCCGGACTTCTAGAGGATACTCACCGTACGAACTGAACAGTATTCTGATGGGATTACGGGGCTTACCGGCACCCGCGTCCTCTTACGAGTAGGCCAACACTTATGTGTGACAACCCATCGCTACTGTTCACCGTCGATGTAAACTATCCCGTAGAAATCAGGACACTACCATTGACGTACTTCATACCATACACACATGGTACGTCAACGGCTTTGAACAAAAGGATAACACAACATGCCTCTAAGACACAAAAGATTGAAATAAGTTGCAAATAGCTCTCACTAGAGCGGAGATAGCAAATACAATCATCCAGAGGACACATGTCCCAACATAACATCATTACATCTCAGCGGAAGCATTCAAAGGGGTCTGAGTACAGACAAATCCAAATAGGCTTAAGAAGCCGGAAACTGAAATAAAGACGGAGCCTATCCACGATGTCTCGGATCCTGCCCGGGTCCGCTAACTACTCGTCAGTAGCCTCGTCAAACTCCACGTAGTAGCCGTCACCTGGATCCTCGTAAGCGTAGTCTGCGGAAACCACAGCCCCAAAGGGGTCAGTACATAGACGTACTGGCAAGCAAGACTCACAGTTCACCAAATGGTAACCCGTCAACACCAAGTACAGATGCCTTGGGTTCAACGGAAGAAAGGGTATATAAAAGATGCTGCAACTGGCTGCGCTAACCAACTACGGAGATTCTAACACTTCCGGCTAACAGAAAGGGGATAAGATCGAGTATTGTAACCAACTGAAAGATAACTTCAAACAAACCCATCCTGGACCTCGCCCCTTATCCAAAGAAGCAATCCGAGGATAACTCACACAGTTGGAATTAAAGATGAATCAAGTTATGGTGACCATAATCCTATTACTAGTCAAGTTATTAATCATGGGGTGTGAGATTGTGAAACATTAGGTTTAAGTTGTCCTGAGTACTTGTTAGCCAGTACTTTCACCAAGTTAACCATAACCGCGGAAAACACGGCTTCTCGAGAAGATTATCCCTGCAGGGTTGCACCAATTTGGCCGTACACGTATGAATAACCCGCCAGATGGGATGCCTCCCACCAAGCGGGGCACTCAACACAACTCAACTCTTCTTCGCATCAAGCCCAAAGCACCTTGGGCGCACGGCTAATCAAGCCCCGAAGAAAAGGGACCCTCATAGCACTCTAAGACCGTGTCCCCCTATATGCCGACTACGAAAGTTCCACCCTGCGCTGGGCTCGCAAAAACATGCATGCGGCAAATGGAAAACACGAACTAAATGAGATGATTTGGACGAGATGCGAATCGAATCAAATTGAGGGGGGCGCCCATACTCGCTTCCCACATGCGGGTAGTGCGCTCATCATGGATCAGTAGACAAGACCCTTTTCCTATTAGGGTCGACACTAGCAGGCCTCAAAACCACACAGGGCCTCCTGCCGGTGCCTTATAATCAAATTATTATTTAACAATAACATTAGCATGATTGATTGATTGATTGATTAAACATCGAGCCCCCAGAACATAATGAAAATAGTAACTGAAAGTAACGGGTAACAGACTCGAGCAAAACAACCTCAGCATGCTAGTAGGACACTGGCTCAAACAATAGGGTTGTAGGAGTGGTGGTGAGGTAATATCAGGGTTAAAGGATTCATGTGATAGGTTCGTAACAAAAACAACTACCACTAAGGCTAGCAGTAATAGACAACGGAAAGTATCGGTAACCAGGGTTGAAAGGAACACAATGGTTCATGTGAGTGATAACTTGCCTGCAAACTCAGCAGCCGGGTACTGAGCTAGATCCTCAGAAGGGGTGCTGTAAAGATCGTCTGTCTCAACGTCGTCGTCTATTCGAGAAGAAGCAAACAAACAAGACAGAAATATAAACAATCATTATCATGGCATAGTGCACAATCATGGGATGATGCATGTCAAGTTAATGGTTGCATCAAAATAAACTAGCTAACATGATAACACAATTTAAATGGACCCATATGCAATTGGATTGCATATGGCAAAAGTCCATGGATTAAGTGGAAACAAATGATCTACAATTAATTATTATGTGAAAGTTGTTTAGCATGATGCATGCATGATGATAATAACAAGATAACAACAAATAACAATAATAGATGCAAGTGGTAAAAGGATTTAACAAGTTTTGGAAATCATTTATTAAGTTTAGAAATTTTGGGTCACTTAAACATGTCACACAAACAATGGTTGTTTTCATCAAGTTAAAGTGTGCAAAACAATTAACAAAATTTATATTTGAAAAGAGCATCAAATTTTAGTTGAATTACATGTTTCAAATTTTGAAATAGGAGTTAGGATGAATTTATTATGACTTAAACAATATTAAACAAGTTTTAATTGAATTTAAAACAAGTTTGAATATTATTTGAATTTTATTTATTCAAAACATAATTTCAAACTCACATTTGAAAAGTTCACACTTTGATGGTTTGAAAACATATTTTGCATGTTCAAAAATATTCTATATTAAGCAAGTTATGATTTTATCAAATTTAAATGAATTGAACAAGTATTAAATTATTTTGGCAATTTAAATTATTCAAACAATGAATCAAAATTTATATTTGAATAGGTTATTCAAAATGGTATGAAAAACATATTTTATTTGTATTTATTGGATTAGTAATGAATTAGTTATTGAATTTAGCAAATTGCATTTGAATTATTTGAATTCAAATTTGAATTGCATTTTGAAAATTCAAAACAGGGAACAAATGATACCAATAGGTAGACAATTAAATTTAGATTAGTGTGCATATTTTATTTTCATTTATTGGAGTTATAAAACTAATTTTATTGCCAGATTACTCCCAGGGACCAATCTGCTAAAACAAAGGGCCTAAATTTGAATACAGAAATTGTTTAAAATCGTTTTATACGCACAGGAGACACACCCAGTCAATGACAGGGGGACCCAAATCTCGCCGTGCTGGCGTGGCCACACGAGTGACTGACAGGGGGCCCTCCCTGTCAGCACTCAGCCGAAAAAAGGTGGGTATTTTCACGGTGCGGGAGCCAGGGCTCGATCCCTGTACCTCCCGCTCGCGTGCGCTGTGCCTGTACCAGCTGCGCTGCTGCGTCTCGTTTGACAGATACAGATGCGCGGTCAAGTAGAGGTGTACAACGTGGATTCAGTTAACTGACGAACAGGCGCTTGTCTGAACTCCGCAGTGAACGGAGCGGCACGGCGGCGTTCTCCGACGTGCTCGTGCTCGAGCTGATTGTGCGCTGCTGTGAGGATGTACTGGAATCGTGCACGGTTGCGAGGCAGGGCAGAAGGAGAGGAAGGAGGAGATGGTGGCTAGCTCACCGGCGGTTGCAGATGGAAGCAGAGGGGCGAGGTGGCGGACGGCGGCGATGTAGCAGACGGCGGTGCGGATCCAGCAACTCCCCGTGCTCCCGCAGGTGTCCAAAAGGAAGAGGAGTTGGTGGCGATGCGGTTTCAGCAGCTGGATCACGACGAGATGTATGACAGCGACGGCGGCGAGCAATTGTTCAGAGGTGGCGCCATCGGTGGCCGGAGGCGATGTCGACGATGGCGGCTGGGATGTGGTTGATCTCCTGGGAACCCGCGGTGTTCAAACGAGAGAGGAGACCGAGGGGGTCTGGTTTCTGTAGTTAGGAGGTGGGGTGGCGCAGTGGATTGGCGGCGGCGTGCATGGAGTCAGGCGGCGTTCTCCGGTGAGGTTCAGAAAGGTGGAAGAAGAGATGCAGAGAGATGGAATCGGCGGCGATGCCGAGGGGCTAGGGTGGTAGGTAGGGTTAGGGTTGGCGCCAGGGTTCGCAGGGGTTCTTATAGAGCTCGCGGGTGGCTTCTGGCCGTCGGAGCCCGCCGTACGGCGACGTGGCTGGCTCGGATGCCCGCCGTACTTGAGACAGAAGGTGGGCACGCGCTTCGAAGCGGTAAGCGAGGGAAATAACGGGCTGGGCTGCGCGCGCGAGAGGTAAGTGGGCTGGGTAGAGGCTTAGGTGCTGCACGCGCTGTAGTTTTTTCTCCTTTTTTCTTTTTCTGTTTTATATTTTTCTTTTGCAGAAAACAAATGGAAGAAAAAGGAGGCTTTTAGGTTAGCAAAAATTTGGTAAAAATTATGGTTAGTCTAGTTTTTTAATTAGCAACTAGAAACCAACTTTTGTTTTCCAAAAGTTTTCAAAACTTGCTGTTTTGCAAAATGGTTTGAATTTGGGATAAATTGCAATTTAATTAATTAGTAATTGAAAACAACAAGTTTAATATGGTGAACCCTATTATTAATTGGATTAAAACATTAGAATAGTTTGTTAGCTTTCATGAGTTGGAAATTGGTGCTGTTTGAAATTGAGTTTTGAGTTTGAAAGCAATTTGGGGAATTATTTAATTGAAATGAAAGCACCATTTTATTTGTTGATCAATATTGAAAAATAAGACAACAAATGGGTTGTTTTTATTTGTGATTTTTATTTCAAATGTTGTAACAGAGCAAGTATGAAATAACCGTTTGAATTTGTTTGAGTTTGATTATGAAAACAAGATAAAACAGATGCAAAACAGATAGTAAACAAATGCAACAAATAATTAAACATGATGACATGATGCAATACTTGAATTAAAACAAGAAACAAAACATTCTAAGGGTATTTTCATACTTGGGATGTTACACCAGGGCAATGCGCATGAGCTGCTGGAATGTCGCTCCGATGTTCTTCAGGCAGAAGGGCATGCACACGTAGCAGAACACCTTGTAGGGAGCCATGAAGGCGGTCTTCTCTTCGTCTTCCTTGGCTATCTTGATCTGGTGGTAGCCCGAGAAAGCCACCAAAAAGCATAAGAGGTCACACCTGGGGGTGGAGTACACAATCTGATCGATTCTCGAGAGAGGATATGGATGCTTGGCGCATGCCTTGTTGAGGTCGGTAAAGTCCAGGCAAAGCCGCCCTCCGCCCGTGTGCTTAGAGACCACGACGGGGTTGGAGATCCACTCAGCATGGATGATCTCAACATTTTATAAGTGCGTAAATTTTCGAAGGTTTCTCGTAGATCTTCAAGGAGCGTGTCCTTTTCCTTGGAAACTACGACAATGTCATCCTCGTAAACATGGACATTTTTGCCAATTTGACTATGCAAACAACGTTGCATTTAACGCTGGTAAGTAGCACCTGCGTTCTTTAGGCCAAAAGGCATGGTTATCTAATAGTATGTTCCATACGGGGTTATGAAGGAAGTTTTGATTTGTCTTCCTCCTTCATATGTATTTGATGGTACCCGGAATAAGCATTAAAAAGCATAAAAGCTCAGAACCAGCAGTGGCATCTATTATTTGATCGATTCGCGGTAACGCGAACCTATCTTTTGGACACAATTTGTTCAAGCTGGTGTAATCTATACACATCCTAAGAACAATACTGTCTTTCTTCGGGACTAATACTGGGTTTGCAGACCAATCAGTATGTGTAACTTCCCGGATAAAATAAGCTGCTAAAAGCCGGATAATTTCCTTGCCTATAGCCTTCCGTCTTCTTCCATCAAAAGGACGGAGACCTTATTTGACGGGTTTTGAACCTGGAATCACCTTCAATTGATGCTCAGCAAGTTCCCTGGGTACTCCCGGCATGTCCGCAGGACACCAGGCAAAAATATCCCAGTTCTCACGGAGGAACTTGATGAGCACGTCTTCCTATTTTTCGGTCATCCCAGTTCCTACTACGACAAATTTTTTCAGATCTTTGGGATCTAGGATAACATGTCTTGTGTTTTCCGATGCCTTGAAGCTATCTGCCGGCTTCCGGCTTTCTTTTCCTGCCGGCATTTCTGTCGGAGATACTTCCTTTGCCAGCTCTTTCAATTCCTCATTTGCTATCACTTGTTCGGCACAAAGGGCATTTCCTTTTTCCAGCTCATTCGCCAATTTGAAGTCTCCTGAGATGGTAATTACTCCTCCCTTTGGCACTGGCATCTTCAGCTTGTTATAAATATAACATGATCTTGCCATGAATTTGGCGAAAGCTGGACGTCCGAGTATTGCATGGAATACACTTTCGAACGACACTACCTTCAATGAAATTTTTTCCTATCGGAAGTGTTCTCTTTCTCCGAAGGTTACATCTAGGGAAATTTCTCCTGGGGAATGTGCTTGTCTGCCAGGAACAATGTCGTGGAAACGTATGTTGCTGTGATTGAGTTGGGTCTCGGAGATTCGCAGATGCTTCAGTGTATCTAGGTACATAATATTAATGCTAGATCCTCCATCCATCAGCACTCTTTTTAGCCTAGTGTTTTGAACAATAGGGCTTACGATTAGAGCTTGCATGCCAGGTTCTGGGATATTTCCGGGATGATCTGGCTGATCCCAGGTAATTGGTGTATTGGAATACTTCAAGAATTTGGACGTTGGTGGGACAACCACGTTTATTTCTCGAAGTGTTCGCTTTGCCCGTTTTGCTGAGGGAGTTGCCAGGAAAGTTAGGTTGCATTCTCCATCAACTCTCGGGAATTTTGGCTCGCCTTTTCGCTGTTGTTCCTGGATTTTTTCATCAGTGTACGATTCACTGTCTTCTTTCTCAGCTTCTGACTTTTGCTTGTTGAACTTCCTCTTGGAATTCTTTCCTTTATTCCTGGATCCTGCAGTGACCTTCATATGCTTGTTGAGGCGACACTGCGCATTTGTATGGTTAGGCTTCCCAAATTGCGAATGGTGGACACAGTTTTCCGACTTAATCTGTTCCCGCTCTTCCTTAGAGTAGGGGATAGGTTATGTGCTTCATCCTTTCCATTTGCCGCCACTATCCTTTCCAAAGGTTAAATTTACTTCCTTCGGTTTTGTTTATGCTTCTGAAGTAGCCTTATTTTCAGAATGAGGCGTCTTTTTGGCCTGAACCAAAGCATCTATATTTCCACCTCTCGCTCTGATGGCATCTTCGGCTGCTGCATGCTCATTGGTGGTAGTAAGCATAGATCCGAGATCTTTGTGCTCTTTTGAACCAACCATGAATGGTACGAGGCCGGGTTTTAGTCGATTGATGAAAGCATGCATTTCTTGTACATCACTTACTCCAGAGCAGCTGTTTTTCAATGCTGTCCATCTTGATATAAAGTAGACACTCGTCTTCAAACTGGACGCAGCGATTTAGCTGGTTGATGCTCTTAGGGCGTTTATACGTACCCCGAAAGTGCTGAGCGAATACTCTAGCCATATCATCCCAGCTATCCACGGTTCTTGACGGAAGCCCGTTGATCCAATCTCTGGCTCCATCCAGCAACATTAGGGGGAGAAACTTCACTGCTTCCAGGTCTGTCCCTTTGTTGATCTGAACGACAGTATAGTAATGTGAGAGCCATGCATCCGGGTTTGTACTTCCGGTGTACTTTAGTTAGGTTGGACCAACTTTGGCAAAGCCAGAATGTAGGGTTATTCTTTGGATCCTGTGAGTGAAACACTTAGGTCCAAAGTATAGATCATATCTTTCCGCCTTATCGACGTGTGTGGAATATCTGCCGGCTGAATGGACAGAGGGGGATCTGCTCCTTTCTGGCCCATTGTTGCGCGAATGCGCTCTTCCGGGGTTATCCCTATTTCGTCTGTTATCGTGTCCCTTGGAATGAGGCGGAGTTATACTCCTTGGACTTTCTTTGTTCCTAGGGGGAGTGCGGGATTTCTCACGCCTGTGAGGGTTTTCGTATCTTCCGGCCTTTTCAGCTGGGCGTCTCGGAGGCGACATCATTTTTCCGTCTTTCCGGTTTTGTTCCTCCCGATCCTTATGGTCACGGGGTTTATTTCCGCCTTTTGGCATATGGATCCCGTTCTGGATGCTTCATCCCTATTTTTGGGATTTTCTTGTCCTTCGTAGGATCTCCCTTCTTTTCCTTAGAATCGCCTGAATCTCCAGGTTCGCCAGGTCCAGGTGCTCCAGCGGCACAAGTGGCAGATTTGCATAGGGCCGAGTCGTCTTGCAACTTCCCTGATCTTGCCTGTCCTCGCTGTTGCTATTGCAATGCTTTACCTAGGAAACCATACACTCCCTAGAGCTTTTCGTCTTTGGAGTACAAATCATCATTAAGGATGGCGAATGCGGCTTCCGCGTTTTCAGCTGCGGTTTTATAGGTTCGTTCGCCCTTGGCATTTATGCCGTCGACCTGTCTTTGCCAAGAAGGGTTTTGCAACCGTTCTTTTGCTGGCAGCACATCCGACCTTGCAATTCCAGGTAATCTCGTGGGTTTTATCCCGGACATATTCCGTCTTTTGAATTTTTCAATTTCCTCCTGCTTTGCTTTTACAGTAGCTTGGGCTTTGAGGAGGTTTTCTTGGAATAGTTGTTGCTGCTTCCGCATAATGGCTTGCCTTCTGGCTTCCAGCACTTCCGGTGGCTCGTCCGGTCCTACCGGGGTTTTTATCAGATAGATCTCGTCCTGTTCTGACATTTCGGGGATAGGGGTTTCTTTCTTTTTCTTCTCCACAGGTGTGACTCCACTTGGTCCTCCAGCTTCCAGGTTTTGGTTAGCATTATCTGCCAACTTTTTCTTCTGGAGTTTGTACTGGAGTTTCTTGGCAGTCTTCTTTTTCTTCTTGGAAGAGGGAGGCTTTTTGCCAGGTTCTTCTTTTGTCAATTCCTTGACATCAGGGTAGGTGGGACTGGTCTCGCCTTCCTCTCTTTCCTCATATGGTGGAGGTGTTCTGGGGTCTCCATCTTCCCCGGCATCCGAGTTTTTAGTCGGTTTTTCCATAAGTACTTCATGGAAGCTCCCTTGCATAGATTTAACCTTTCTTTCGAAAGTGTCTTCATCTTCGTCTTCTGAATCTATGTCTTCAGATCCAGGTTCCGACTCCAATCTTGCCTCTATGGCAGCTAGTACGGAGTCGGCTTCCGAGTTCGTCATTTCATTGATGGGTGTCGGATCTTCCACTTGTTCTGTGGGATTGTTGTTTTCCGCTTCTTCCACGGGATTGCTTACTTCCGTGTTTTCAGCAACCTCAGACTGCACCATGCCAAATGAAGTGAGATCTGATTGCAGGAATCTCCGAAGAAGCAGCAAATTCAGGGTTTTAGCGATCTGAGCAGAACCCGGTATCATAGTTTTCTTCAACTGGGTATAGGGCAGGTGGGATAAATTTGCTTCCACCACAGAATCCCATTGCTTCTAAAGTTAATCTGATAAAGATGTTTGCAGATCCAATTGGTAAAACACAGGCACTTACCAAATGATTCTGTGCTGGCATGTACGATCCGTTGTCGAGGAAGCGCCCGACGTCGTTGTCGAATTTCAGACTTCCGACAGTTATGGTAGTGCCGATTCCGCCGAGTATCCCCAATCGAAACATAACGCCTGACACCGCTAGCCCCACGGTGGGCGCCAACTGTCGAGACATCGTAGTACATTTCATAGACGGGGGTGCCATGAGTCTACGGGTAGAGACGTGGGGGGACGTGGTAGTAAGACAACCAGGGACACCAAATTTACCCAGGTTTGGTACGGCACAACTAGGTGACGTTCCTACTCCTGCAATCTCACCAAATCAAGGCTGAAGCCTGAAGTATACAAAGTACAATGTGAGTGGGGTTTCGCTAACTCGGCGAGGATCAACTTCTCGGCGAGTTGGCTTCTAGCTAATTTTTTGTCTGTATCTTTCTTCTCTCTCGTCCGGTGTAACATCCCTACCTTTGTGTAATAAAGAGAGGGTGTTGTGTACATGGTATGCATGCATGAAAAATGGACCAAAATTTTGAATTTTAAAATTTAATCAGTGAATTATCAAAAATCACCTAATTTAGCTTCACACAAACTTGTTTTACAAAGTTCTTCAAAATGAATCAACCATATCATAGAAATCAACCAAAATGAATCAACCATACCAAAGTTCTACAAACGTAGAACCCGCAGGAGCCCGAGGACCTCCGCCGCCGCTTCTCCACGCCGGCTCGCCGCTGATGGTCCCCTGCAAACGAGGCCACCCTAGTTAGGCTCCCCTCGACGAGACGAACCTAGTGGGTCAAAGGGCGCGCCGGGGACCGCCGGAATCGTCGCTGGCGAGCGTATCCGTCCCCGGCCAGCCACCGTGTGGCGTCACGGTGACGTCATCCCGACGTCACCTGCCCACGTGGCGCACCCCTGTTTTTCCTTTTTTTTTTGTTTTAAACTGATAAGTGGGGCCCGCAGAAAATGGAAAATATCAGAAAATAATTAAAACTTGTAAAATAAATAACTTTCAATTTATAACTCCAAAAATTATGAAAAAAATATGCAAATTGTTCAGAAAAATATGAGCTATCTGTTTATACCATTTTGATCCATGTTTGACAAGGTTCAAAATGAGGCCATATTTGGAGTTTGAATTAAATTCATTTAAATATTGAAAATAAAGTTTTAATTCAATAAAATTAGAAAATTAAGTGTAATATACCAAAATGATTAGTGAAACAAATGCAACCTACCTATGGGGTTCCCCAAGTCATTTGAGAATTTAATCTTGGACACACCCCTAAACTAGGGTTTTCTCCCCCTCCGGTGATTATCGTTCACGGCGTAGAACCCTAGCCTTCGGTTCTATCTTTCAAGTCTTAAGTAAATTGCATTGTTTTGATCATGCATACATATTGTGCATTTCACGGTTACCATGTATTGATTGTTTGCCTTCTTTCCGGTGTTGCTTGTTATCGGTAGACCGAGACCCGGAGGTTGATCCGGCCTTCTACGACAACCCCAGTTCCACCTTGGACGAGCAAGGCAAGCACAACCTCATGGCTACCCCATGTTTTGAGTCCTTTCAACCTTTTACTCATGCATGCGATTCAACATAATTTTGAGTCTGTTAGAGTTAATCTATCCACTGCATGACCTCCATATATGACAACTTCATACCTGTTTACCCTCCTAGTATGACTAGGGTTGTTTGAGTATCGTAGAGCCTTATCTGTTATGCTTAGCCATGCTTAGTGTTCTGATCTACTTCATCCGGTTGATGATTTGTGTCACCTCGATAACCTTTTATGTTATTATGTTTGTGAGTGCTGATCATGTGAAACTAACTAAGGCTTGCACGGGAGGCCACTTGGGTAGTGGTTATTCGTTCCGTACTCGCCAACCCTAGGAATTAAGGTCTCGCCGCGGAAGCCAAGACTAAGCGTGCAACCACACGCGGGGCCTAACAGACCGCGCTCGGCTGACTAGCTTGTTTGATCACTTCCATGGGTCACATAGTTTGAGTTTTCCATTTGCGGGTGTGTCATAAAATGGTTTGGAGAAAACTAGGGCGTGACCAGGACCAGTGATGGACGTACACGGATATTGTCCCGACTCACAGAACAGGTGCCGTCAGGAGGTGGCCAACTCCCTGTTGACGGGGTGGCCCTGTTTGGGTTGACTCATGGATAGAGTTAGGCAAGGTAAAGGCCGTGGTCGACCACACTCT
Organism: Alopecurus myosuroides; assembly: GCA_028641055.1. Classification (NCBI taxonomy): domain Eukaryota; kingdom Viridiplantae; phylum Streptophyta; class Magnoliopsida; order Poales; family Poaceae; genus Alopecurus; species Alopecurus myosuroides. Next base: position 204,449,546 of record CM054059.1, read on the forward strand.
GTCGCGCACTTAGAGTGGAGCGTTACCGCGTGGCATAAAGAGTCGGTCGATACGTCTAGGTAAAGTGTACCATCCTGCAAGGATAAATCTTTCGAAAATCCGTGTCCATGGTTATGGACAACTTGGTGAAAGATACGAGGTCATAGAAAACTCTAACGGAATCACTAAACTTGTTCACAACGATTGAAGGATGCCTCCTCGACTACGTCGAGAGAGGTGATTCTTGTAGCATATGGTAGTCTGGGAATGAGAAAGTACTGGTGGACAAAAGAACATGATGATCTCAGTAGTTGAGTAAATTCCTCTTTTGTTTTAGAAATTCTCTATTACACGTGCTTCTTCTTCCTCGACTCCGGAAAATAAAGATGGCTTTTCGCAAAAGAACTTTAAAGCCAAGTCTTGCTGAGTACCTTTTGTACTCAACCTTGCCTCGTTGTTGTTTTGTTTCAGACTTCGGCGATGCAGCTGAAGAAGGTTTCTACCTCGACGTCGATGAGTAGTTAGGGGTTCCCAGGTGGTAGCCTAGTATCTGTAGTATGTGTTTGGCTACGTTGCTTATATTTCGGACTCTTAGTCCTTTTGCAGTCTTGTTGTATAGCAACATATTTGCTTTTGCTGCTTGTTGTAATGTTGGGTTGCTTGACCTATGTTGGTCGTGTAACCTCTGCGTGTAAATCTACTCTAGTATGACTTGTTTAATACAACTTTCATGTCTAGAGTGCTGCTTTGATCGGTTGTTGGTTTCGAGCCCGTTGTTATACATTTTTGGCTATTCCTATATAGTTGTCGCAGTCAAGGGGTTGTGGAGCCGATGATCCATGTCCGAGCCCGCCTACCGATGTGATTCGGCCTGGGGCGAGGTAACCCCAGTAACCCTCGATTGTTGTTGCACTTTCTGGACACATAGGAGCTCTGTATAACTTTAATCCCGTTCCTTCAGTTTCATCCGACTCGTGGACGCTTGGGTATGCATAATTCGTTATGACTAGTATGGATACAAGGAGTAGTAGACTGGTGATCCGGCCTACGTGCCGATGAATCCGGTCTTCCTGCCGTTGTTTGTTGCGGCCGGGGCTGGTAACCCTGAAGCCCTTGTGAGTCCATGGCTTGGAGCACATAACAATATGTATATCTCTGGGTCCGGGGTCTGACATCCGGCTTTATATAGATAGCCGGTTTAGGGCTTACAGAAAGGAAACCTAGATGACTACGTAAAGCATCTAACTTGGAAAGGAAGGAATCCATCTTCTACTCCAAACTGCACCACTTTGGGTCGTGGTCCGGGTTCTTCTAGAATCCGGCTTCTATGCGTCACCTTACTGGGCCGCCTAATGGACTGTGATCCATCACCAAAACGCCACCCTGGTAATCTGGCTCTTTAGGACAACGCCGGATATACCCCTAATCGGTATATATCCGACAGGGACTAAAAATCTCATATTCATCAAAACTAGCTTCCCCAAGCTTAGAAACTTCCATAGCATTAGCAATAATGGTGTTCAAAGAATTCATACTAATAACATTGCTACTAGCATGCAAATAAAGCTCCATAGGTTTTTTAATTTTGTCTTCAAACACTTCATGTCCTAACTCAATATAAAGATTATAAAGCTCTCTCATATTTTTGTTGTTTTCCATTAAGCCTAACTAGTAAATATAAAACAAGGAATAAGTAAAAATAAGCCTAACTAGTGAAAACAAGAAACAAAAACATATAATTGCAGAATCTAAAGGAAATAACTTCGAGCACTCACACCCAAGGATGTGAGTACCTTTTACCTTACCTCCCCGGCAACGGGGCCATAAAAGAGCTTGATGTCTACACACGCTTCTATTCTTGTAGAAAGTGTTGGGCCTCCAAGTGCAGAGGTTTGTAGAACAGCAGCAAGTTTCCCTTAAATGGATCACCCAAGGTTTATCGAACTCGGGGAGGTAGAGGTCAAAGATATCTCTCTCAAGCAACCCTGCAATTAAGATACAAGAAGTCTCTTGTGTCCCCAACACACCTAATACAATTGTCAGTTGTATAGGTGCACTAGTTCGGCGAAGTGAGAGTAAAATGCAAGTAATATGGATGATAATAAGTGATAATAGCAATCTGAAATAAAAATGGCAGCAAGTAAACATGTAGCAGAACAGGCGGAAAATGGTGTCTCTCAACAATGATCACATAATTGAATAACTAGATATCTTCTCTCACTATGCTACTCGTCACTCTCCGGTCGAATAACAACACCAATCCATGTGTAGGGCTTTAACATCACTCCTCAGAGTAAGCACTTTCCCAACCAAGTAAACCCCATGTTATCACCATGGGACCCAGATGGTTCCACGCAAACACCACAATTTCATAGGGTTATCCAACACAAAATATAAATATAATGCTAAACCACACGGTGCACACACTGTCACCTTTACACCGTGATCAAAGCATTTGCGGAGATCTCATAACAAATCATGAACACTAATCATTGCGTAGGGATGCAAAAAATCATTCCTTAAAGAAAACATTCCCATGTCTAGTTAACCCCACGCTGTCACTATGGGCGCCCCAGAAGGTACTAGACAAATACCAAAATTCATAGAGGAGACACACACGATGTGCACACTGTCACCTTCACACCACGGGACAAGGTAACTCCAAAGTTCATATTAATAAAGCACTTGAGTAGCAAAAGATGAAGAGTAACATCTACGAATTCAAATAGATTATAAAGCTCATAATCACATATAGATCACACCATGGGAGAGAGATGAACCACATAGCTACCGGTAGAGCCCTCAGCCTCGGGGGAGAACTACTCCCTCCTCATCATAGGAGACAGCAACGGCGATCGAGATGGCGGTGGAGTCAATGGAGATGGTTCCGGGGTACTTCCCCGTCCCGGCAGGGTGCCAGAACAGAGATCTGTCCCCCGAAACTTGTCGGCGGGGGCGGTGGAGCTACGGATGTATTTTGTGAAAAACGTCGATTCTTCTAGGGTTTATGCATAGGGGAGTATATATAGGCGAAAGGGCGATGCCGGGGGTGGCCAGGGGGCCCACACCACCAGGTGGCGCGGCCAGGGGGTGGTGGCGCCACCCTATGGTGTGGCCACGTTGTGGCCCCCCTCGGGGGCTCTTTGGGACTTCTGGATGCTTCTGGGACTTCTAAGACTTCTGACTTTCGAATCGTCCAATTTCGAGAATATTTCCAGAACAACTTTATGACGTATCACCAGGTCCTCCACTTCCACTTCGATGGAGTGGACCTCCTCTTTGTGAAGATTTTCGGGGGTCGCGGCGAGCGTGTGGAGTGTTGCGTCGAGAGCGGGAGCAGCAACGAGAGCGACAACGATGATGAAGATGATGTTGCTGAGAGGAGGACGGGAAAGATCCTTCAAGGAGGAGAGCGACGAGTTGGACTCGACGGGCGACTGAAGGCCTTTGGGTGCCTTCGTCCAGATGGAGGGTCTGACGATCCTGATCAGTCAACCTTCATCTGGACTCCTCTTCTTCCTCCTTCTCCTTGTCGCCTCAATCCCTCCTCCTCGGCCGATCATGTCTCGTAGCTGTGGCGAAGACAGGTTCGACCGAGGTTGGTCACAGTTCTTCTTTCTTTGATAGTCGTGGAAGGGGAATAGCTCCTTCTAAGTCCTAGCTCCTTTTTGTCTTCGTGATAGATCTGCAACATTTCCATGTACTCGAATGTATCTCATGTATGAAATATGAAGGAATTGTGTTTTTGCCTATCATTTTGCTAATTAATTCTTTGGATAGTCATCGAGGAGTTTAGACTTAGCTCTAGGAGTTTCGGCGTCCTTGGCACGGTGAGTCGCTCACTGCGAGCGTCTTTGTTATTGCCCTTCTTGAGGCATTTTCCCCTTCTTTGTAGAAGTCCCAGCTTGGTTGCTTCGGGATGCAGGTGTGTGTGTGTCTGAAGTGAGCGAAAGTACGTGTCTGGTAATCTTCTCGTGGATACCTCGAGAGGAAGTCAGCACCAAGGACTTAGATCAGGTGTCGTGCACGGTAGCGACCCGTTTAGACAGAGCTCTGCCGCTTGGGTTTATTCTGATTGGGTCTCACCCGTGCATGGGTACCGATCCTAGCCCCCGCTCGCAAGGTGTCCTCAAGAAGGAGTAACAGAGGCGTGATCCTGAAGAAGTAAGATGGGCTTGCCGAGAGACAAGCGTTGTTAGCAAAAAAGATCTTTACTGCTAGGGTGAGGCTCTACATTAAACGCTTGGGGATGTCATGAACCTGCGGTCCCCCAAGAAGCACTTGACGCCCCGTGCGGACACGGGACTCCCATCGTCATGGGGCTGAGACTCGCACGATCTCAGGTGCAAAGGTTTGCCTGCGGCTTCCCACTTGTGTGGGTAGAGGCTCTCGCGGCTAGGCGGCCGGCTGGTGAGATGCCCCCTGAGACCCTCACGGAGAGAGGTCCTGGAGTCGTTTTTATCGTGGCGTCACGGGGTCCCCTCGAGGGTGCATCACCACGGCCTAGGAGAGGTGCATGGAGCGAGAAAGAGCTAAGGGTAGAACCTCCACAGATGATGGATGTTCCACGGATTTGGTACAGGCATTCCGTCTTCAGTCTCCAGTCGTGCCGCACCAGGTCTCGCGACGTGCGTTACCCGATACGGACCCTCCCACATGAGAGAGAGAGAGAGCTTGTGTAAGCCCTCTCGGGAGAGAATCCTCCTCAGGACCAGGTCGCTCACCTCCAGTGTGCGTGGTCTGATGGTGTTGTTGTGGTAGCGCCGAAGGCCTTGCTGGTATCAAGTGGCGCAGGTGGCGGCTCAGGTTCTTGCCTCCTCGAGAAGCAGCAAGTCCTCGGCGTGGAGTTCCCCGTGCCTATCCTCGCTGAAGGCCATGGCTCAGGGAGAGCCAAGCTTGAGTTTGGCAGGGAGAACGGCCTCGGCCCCATAGACTAGGGAGAAAGGCGTCGCCCCCGTGGGCTTGGTTGCGGTGGTGCGGATTGACCATAGGACCGACGGTAGCTCGTCGATCCACTTCTTTCCATGGGCCTTGAGCTTGTTGAAGCTCCACGTCTTGAGGCCCTTGAGGACCTCGGTGTTGGCGCGCTCCTCCTGGCCGTTGCAGCGTGGGTGCACGACGGAGTCGTAGCATATCTTGATGCCCAGGTTGGCGCATTAGGACTTGAAGAGGCCGCTTGTGAATTGCGCGTCATTGTCGGTGATGGTGCGATTGGGAACGCAGAAGTGGCAGACCAACCCCTTGATAAATTTCACCGTTATCCTTGTCGGGATGTCCCGGACAACTTCTACCTCCGCCCACTTGGTGAATTTGTCGATGGCGACGTAGAGGTAGCGGTAGCCCCCGAGCACTCGAGGGAAAGGTCCCAGAATGTCCAGCCCCCAGACCGCGAACGGCCACGAGAGGGGAATGGTCTGGAGTCCTTGCGCAGGTTGGTGCATCTGCTTGGCATGGAACTGGCACGCCTCGCAAGCCTTGACGAGCTTGGTGGCGTCCTAGAGAGCCGTAGGCCAATAGAAGCCTTACGTGAAGGTCTTGCCGACGAGGGTTCGCGATGAAGAGTGGTGACCGCAGTCGCCTTGGTGGATGTCCTTGAGGAGTTCCAGGCCATTGTCGGGGGGGGGGACGCATAGCAGTATCACGCTGTTGGGGTGCCTTTGGTACAACTTGGAGTCGATCATGCAGTGCATCTTGGCTCGACGGGCGACCTGCTCAGCCTCTGCTTCGTCTTCGGGGAGGTCACCCTTCTGGAGGTAGTCGATCATGCTCTTGTTCCAGCATGCTTCCTCGTGAGTGAAGGAAAGCACCAGGCGGTTTCCCGAAGGAATACCGCAGATCGGTGCGCCTTGGGAGGGAGAGGGTGGCAGCTCCTCCTCGAGGTGCTGGTGGCCTTGTGGCTCTTCGTCGTCGACCGGAGGTATGATGGATGGCTTGGCGAGCCTCTCTTCAAAGACTCCATTCTCTGGGAGCTAGCTTGCCGGGGACGACTGTCTCCTCTTCAGGGTCTTCTTTTGGCGGTGGGTTTGTCCACTCCGCGTTGAACTCCGCCAGAACTCCTCGAGAGCGACTGCAGAGGTCCCGACAGTGAGTTGTCCTGACGCATTGGGGCTCTCCTGAGGATGCATGAGGGTATCTCAAAGTAAAGTATAGGCACCTAGAGGGGCGGTGAATAGGTGATACGACCAATTTTAATTTTTCTTCACAATTAGGCTTGTCACAAAGGTAAATTCTCTAGATAGTTCTACTAAGGTGAATCTACCTATATGACAAGGATAGCAACTAATGGAATGAGTACAACAACAAATGCAACAAGTACAAGTGAGTAAAGATAAGGGAACGAGATAACCTATAGGAAGCACGCGAGGACACGATGTATTCCCGAGTTCCTCTTTGTTAAGGGAATACGTCTCGTTGGAGGGGTGTGAGCTCGCCACGAAGGCCTACTCAACGCCACAAAGGCCTCACCCTATTCTCCGATGAACCTCGCCACAAAGGCCTAGTTCACCTTCCACTATTGATCCCCTTTGAGGCGGGAATCGAATCCTTTACAAACAAGCTTGGGGCACACACCCACAACCAAATTGGGGGCTCCCAACAATCACAAATCACCAAGAGTAGCAAGAAGCCTAGGTTCTCCACAAGAGGAAACCCTAGGCAAGGATCCCTCAAGCTAATGAGGGGGAAATGGAAATCCGGTTGGTGAAGATGTAGATCCGATGCTTCTCCTTCAATCCTCCAAGTTTCAACGAGTTTGGGTGGAGGGAATGGGAGATCTAGCTTGGTGGGTGAGCTCCATTAATGGGGACTTCAATTCTGGACGAGCTAACCCTTGGGGGAGAATGAAGGCATCTATTTATAGATCCCCACAAAACTAGCCGTTTTCTTCATTGTCCACGCGCAATCTGGAATCACCCGAAATAATTCCGGCTCCCGGAATAATTCTGGAGCAATCCGGATGGCAACAACAGTTTTTACGTTCATGTTGGAATCCCTCCCGATTGATCCGGAATAATTACGGATGGCAATAGAAGTTTTTGCGGCCAAGTCGGAATCATCCGGAATGGTCCGGAATCACCCAGAATCATTCCGGATTGCAACAGATACTTTTGCGGCCAAGTCGGAATGGTCCGAAATAATTCCGGGATGGTCCAGAATAATTCCGGGATGCACATACAAGATCTTCTTGAGGCCAGAAAAAACGTCCATTGATCTTTTATCTTCTACACCATTTCTTTGACACCATTTATGTGCTGATAATGATTATATCCTTTCAACAAATAACACACACGGTTAAAACTCCTTTATGTTGTAAACAAACACACAAAACACAGACATATTGAATATGCACTTTCAATCTCCCCCTTTTTGGTGTTTGATGAAAACATAAAGATTCACGGGAATAATCAAGGTGAACATAAAGAAATGGTCTCCAAAAAATAGACGGAGCTCATCCTCGATATGTGTCGTGAGGCACATACTTCATAGGCTTTGCTCCCCCGATGTTTTAGACACCAAGTAGTCTAAACAAGTTCACAATACATGCATATAGATAATAATAATAATAATGTAAGCAAGCATGATAGTAGCATAACCACGGGTAGGGTGACACAACCAAGTCACAAGGTTCCACACGAATAATAAAAAGTTTGCAATGACGAAAACGAAACTAAAGAAACTGGAGCACAAGCCTATAAGATCGAAAACGAAAGGCAAAAGACTCTTGCTCCCACCCTTGCAAAGCCCGTGAAATCCTAAATTGGGGACTCCTTCTCCCCCTTTGGCATCAAGGACGCCAAAAAGGGAAAAAGAGTCCAACTAGCGTCCCAAGAGATCACTCGACACCATCATCTCCTCCGCGGTGCTCATCTTCCTCTTCCTCTTCCTCTTCTTCCTCTCCATGCTCACGATCTCCAAGGTTGCCAGCATCATCAAAGTCATGTTCAGCAGATTCATCCTCATCGTCAACATCAGCTGGAGGCACCCCAAAGTAGAAATCATCATCATGGATCTCGGGTATCTCAGTGGGAACATAGACAATAGCAACAAGATAAGGAGGATCCTCAGGCACCGCAATCCCAGCAGCTCTACGGTCAGCGTTCTGAATGTGGCGATTCTCCTTGGCCAACTCCCTAGCCTCATGGGCAATCGCCCTAGTGTCACTACACGTACTGAACATGGCCTTGAAGAACTTGGCAATGCCACTAGATGGACGCTGAGAGGCACCACTCGAAGAAGCAGAAGGAGTAGCCATAGGTGACTTGGACTTGGCCCTGGTGTACTCAGGAATCTCCAGGCCACGAATGAGAGAAGGCACCATCTTCTTGCCCTTGACCACTGGAAATTCATCCATGATCTCAACTCCCAGCTTGGCATTAATGAACCTCTGAATCAACGGGCCATAAGCAGGCTTCCTCTTCTCCATGATCCCAATACATATCTCACGGTACAGAAAGTCCATCACATCAATCTTCCTCTGACTTTGAGGCCTAGTGAGCATCATGAGGTTCACCATGAAGGCCCTGACAGCAGAGTAGTCACCAGCCTTGACCACAATGGTGACACGGAAGATCTTGGACAAAAGGTTGTAGTAGGGGTACATGTTGGAATTGAAAGGCCTAGTCTTACCCTGAACATCAGGAGGATAACAGAAGTCCAAGATGGAGTTATCAAACTCTGGGTTGTCATGAACCTTGAAACCATGATGACCATAAGTGGAAGTCCATCTGTAACCCAGTGCCTCAGCAAATTCAACCAAGTTGCTCGAGATCTTCTCATCCCCAGGCATCCAAGACATAGTGCGCATGGCATCACCCGTGTAGTGGAGAGTGCGATAGAACTGAGCAATCAAGTCCGGACAATACTCACACTCAAACTCCGGAAGTGGTGCCACACCCAGTTTCACCAAGCAAGCATGAACCTGACGAAGATCACCATTCTTGTGCCTATGATAGAAGTCCATGTCAATCTGCGTCTGCTCACGGACAAGAGGATTCTGAGTGGAATAGAAATCATCCCACGTCTTTTGCTGAAGATTTTTCCAAAAACGTGGATCCTGACAAGTGGACTCAATAAAACAGTATGGGTTCTTCCTCTTGATATGCTTCCACTGAGTGATGGAGTAAGACTTCAGATCCCCTTCAGGCAGCTTCTCAACCTGATTGTCATCACGATTCCCGCTATGATGACCGGAGGTGCGACCCCTTGTAGGGCGAGCACCCCTTCCAGCGGAGGACTTCCTCTTGGTACCCGTACGAGAGCCAACACCTGTGAATAGAGGACATAGATATAGCAGGAGATGAGTGCATATGCCAAACAGGAAACAAAAGAACTCCACACTTTTTGATGAAGTGCAAGATTTCGAAATTTCTGGCAGGATCCGGAATTTTTCCGGATTGGTCTGGAATTATTCCGGAGGGTGGTCCGGAATTATTCTAGAGGGATCCGGATTGCTCCGGATTGATCCAAAATGATTCCAAGACCCTCGATTTGACTCGAGAAATCCCCAAAAACTCGATTTCTTGGCTTACTAACTTCACCAAACTTTGAGGAAGGCCTTGGAAACGATCCTAGAGTGAAACTATGGTGCGGGAAATCGTGGGAGCGACAAATATGAGATAGATCTAAGTCTAGATTGGGAGTTGTTTAGACTAGATCTAAGATTCCATGGGAACTAGGTAATGATATTAGCCAAGGATGAACTAGTTGATAGGAACTCAGATCTAGATCAAACCCTAGGTGATATTTCATCTAGAACCAAAATCAACCAATAAAAACGAAAGATAAGAGATGCCAATCACAATACCTTCCATGGGGAATGTCCTTTTCCAAAGAGGGATCAAAAATCCTCCCTAAGGGCAATGGGGATGGATGCAGCGAACTTTTGGTGTCTAGGGCACGAGAGGAGGGGAGAATGAGGAGAAAAAATGCCTCCCGTGCGTGCATGGCTATTTATATCACGGAAACTGTCAGATCCGGATTGGCCCGGAATTAATCCGACTGGTTCCGAATTATTCCGGAAGGACCCGGAATTTTTCAGGCTGGGTCGGATTCTTCCGGAATAATTCCGGCCAGTCCAGGATTAGCTCCAAACAAGACCAAAAACTGGCAGTTGAAAAGGCTAGGATCAAATTTTCTTAGTGTGGAGTAAGGCATATGCATAGATGAACATAAGGAGAGGGAAAATGGACAAGGTAACATAAGGGGTTAGTAATTCCTAGTCTTACTTCTCGGGGAAGATGTAAATAAGATTCAAGATAGCAACGAGAAGTAGTATTCGGAAAGACAACTCAATAAACCACAAGCAACCAACTAAAAACCAACTCTTCAAATGAGAAGAGGTTGGTGACCTAAGCCACCATGTAAGAGTTCATGGTATGCAGCCGCAAAGATATATCTTGGGGGCATTGCCATTACTCAACATTGAAGCTCACAATTCAACATTAGAAAAAGAGAGATAACAATGAATTTTTTGCTTTTGGCATGACGGGGGGAGGGAGAGCCCACTATGTTAGGATAACACTCCCCCTATGTCCATGCCTACACCTAAACCCAAACACGTTTCATCTATAGGGCTGTGTGCAAGATCCTCAAGTCAAACTTCTAGAATCAATGATGTTTAGTTCATTCCTCAAGAACATGAATCTTGCATATTCGAGTGGCTTCGTGAAGATATCCGCGAGATTATCCTTGGTGCGCACATAAGATAGTGCAATATCACCTCTTGCCACATGGTCTAGGATGAAATGATGACGAATTTCAATGTGATTCGTTCTTGTGTGTTGCACGGGGTTGTAGGCGATCTTGATAGCACTTTCATTGTCACACAAAATAGGCACCTTATCCAAATGAACGTCATATTCCTTGAGAGTTTGCCTCGTCCATAGCAATTGGGTGCAAGCACTTGCGGAGGCTACATACTCGCTTCAGCGGTGGAGAGAGATATGCAATTTTGCTTCTTGGAAGACCAACTCACCAAGGACCTACCAAGAAATTGGCAAGCCCCGGAAGTAGACTTCCTATCATCTGGATCACCCGCCCAATCAGAATCCGTGTAGCCCTTGAGAGAAAATTGTTCCCCCTTTGGGTACCACAAACCAAACCTTGGGGTAAATACCGAAAGATCCTATGGACCGCCATTAAATGGATTTCCTTAGGGGACGATTGATACCTTGCACACACACCTACACTCAAAATGACATCGGGCCTAGATGCACAAAGGTAAAGCAAAGATCCGATCATAGAATGATACAACTTTTGGTCCACATCTTTACCCTTCGGGTTGCGAGATAGGTGGTACTTGACTTGCATAGGAGATGGCTTGATCTTTGCATTTTGGAAATTAAACCTCTTAATCAGGTCTTGGGTATACTTGACTTGAGAAATGAAAGTCCCTAGATCCAATTGCTTGATCTCGAAGCCAAGGAAGAATTTAAGCTCTCCCGTCATAGACATCTCGAACCTGCCAGTCATAAGCTTTGAGAACTCATTATTGAAGGCTTGGTTAGTTGAGCCAAAGATGATATCGTCCACATATAGTTGGCATATGAAAAACTCTCCCTTTACTCTCTTGGTGAAGAGAGTGGGGTCGATCTTCCCAAATTCAAAACCACGGTCATCCAACAACTCTCTAAGGTGCTCATACCAAGCACGTGGTGCTTATTTAAGACCATAGAGCGCCTTGTCGAGTTTGTAGACATGGTTAGGAACGTTGAGATTCTCGAACCCCGGAGGTTGCTTAACATATACCTCCTCTTTTAGTGTAGCATTCAATAAAGCACTTTTAACATCCATTTGTTGCAATTTAAAATTATGTGAAGATGCATAAGCAAGAAGGATACGGATGGACTCAAGGCGAGCCACGGGAGCATATGTTTCATCAAAGTCAATGCCTTCAACTTGAGTGGATCATTGAGCTACCAATCTTGCCTTGTTCCTTATAACAATGCCATGCTCATCTTGCTTGTTTGAAAATCCACTTGGTGCCAATAACATTGTGGAAATCTTTGGGCTTCTCAACTAATCTCCAAACTTTGTTTCGCTCAAAGTTATTGAGCTCATCATGCATTTCTTCAACCCAATCGGAGTCCTCAAGAGCTTCAAACACTTTCTTTGGTTCCACCATAGATATGTGAGCTTGATGCTCACTAAAATGAGCCAATTTCCTTCTTGTGCATCTTCTAGCTTGAATATCTTCCAAGACCTTGTTGTCTTGGGCATCAATTTGCTTCAAATATCTTCTTATCCCTTTAGCACGACGGGCTTCGATCTCCTCATTATTGAGAGGAGGGATCACTTGATCATCTTGATCATTTGGGTCCCCGTCTTGACCAACTTGGCCTTGATCATCATCATCATCAACAACAATAATATCTTCAACACTTTCTTAAACTTGAGGAGAGGATTAAGAGGGTGGTTGATCTTGGCCTTGACCTTGACTAGCATGAATGATAGGAGTGGTTTCATCTTGCGTAGTAACTTGGTCGATAAGAGGAGGGTCTTCAACATGTTCTTGGTTAGGTGAACCACTTGGCTCCTTGGCTTGTTCTTCTAATGTAGAGGAGGGATCCACTTGAGTATAGCATAGTACTTCTCGAGTCACCACAAGGTGTCCCTCGATGGGGCGGAAAAATCCCACACCCATCCTTCCTATGGCTTCTTGAGGCATTTCAACATCTACATTAGAAACATGAAATTAAGCCACTTGGGAGCCATCATTTTCCTTGAAAACCACACTACAAGATTCTATGACAATCCGTGAGGCTTTGTCAAAGACTCTATAAGTGTGGGATTCGGCACCGTAACCAACAAATATACCATCAATAGTTTTGGATTGAAATTTAGACAACCTAACACCCTTGATCAAATAAAAGCACTTACAACCGAATACACGGAAGTAGGAGACATTGGGTTTGTTGCCGGTGAGGATCTCATATGGAGTCTTGTCCAAGCCCTTGCGGATGTAGAGGCGGTTGGAGGAGTGGCATGCGGTGGATATGGCCGTGGCCCATAAATATTGGGGAGAAGAATACTCCACCAACATGGTCCTTGCCATATCCAAGAGAGTGCGATTCTTCCTTTCGGCAACACCATTTTGTTGAGGAGTGTAAGTGGCGGAGTATTGATGACGAATGCCTTCTTCACTAAGGAATTCATTCAAAGTGTAGTTCTTGAACTCCGAACCATTATCACTCCTAATAGCCATGATTTGCACATTTTGTTGACGTTGCACTTCGTTGGAGAAGTCGATGATGGTTTGTTGAGTTTCACTCTTGCACTTGAAGAAATAAACCCAAGTGTATCTTGAATAATCATCGACAATCACCAAGCAATACTTCTTGCCACCAAGACTTGCCTCGGGCGTGGCACCAAAGAGATCAACATGGAGAAGCTCCAAGATCCTCTTTGATGAAATAATAGTCTTGGCCTTGTGCGAGATATCATGCATCTTTCCTTCAACACACGACCTACAAACGCGATCTTTGGAAAAGTAAACATTTTCTTTTAGTCCGACAATAAGTCCACCTTTGTGAAGACTTTGCAAAGTTCTCATGTTGACATGGGATAAGAAGCGATGCCACAACCATCCCACATCCGCCTTTCCGAAAAGACACATTGATTGAGAGTTGGTAGACTTCGAAAAGTCTACCACGAACAACTCATTTTCAACATGTCCCACGTATGCGACATCAAGAGTCTTGCTCCTCAAAAGGACCACAATATCTTCATCAAAAAAATGGATAAAACCATCTTTCCAAGAGAGCGGACGGAAAGTAAATTGAAACCAAGGGATTCGACAAGCATGACGTTCACAATAGTGATTTCAGGAGCAATCACGGCCTTGCCAAACCCCGATACCTTAGACGAGGAAAAGTCTCCATAAGTGATGGTTGCTTGTATGTCATTTGGGCGCAACTCCGTCACAAGTTTTTGCTTCCAGTCATATGACTAGTGCATCCACTATCAATTATCCATTTAGACCCACTGGAAGCATAGTCCTGCAAGAGACCATTGACTAGAGTTAGGACCCAAGGAGGGTCCCTTCATGTTAGAAACAAGGGTCTTTGGAACCCAAATGGTATAGTCAATGTAACCCTCAATAGGACCAACATATTTAGCTTGCACAACACCATAATAATCAACATAAGAAATGGTGTGGATTGTTAGTTCTCGCGGAGATGCTACGAGTAGTGTTGTCCCTCATGACACTACTACTAGAAGCAACATTGCTTGCTTGTGCGGGAGTGCTACGAGTAGTGTTGTCCCTAATGACAATACTACCCGAGGAACCAATGTTGGCCTTCTTCTTGTTCTTCTTCTTGGCAACATAGACAAGACCTTGCTTGCCCACTTGTGGACTTGGAGCACTCAGTTGTGGTCTAGCAACAACCACATGAGGACTAGGGGCCACCACTTGTGGGGTAGAGACCACAACCTTCTCAAGTTGAGGGCTTTTGCCCTTGACCTTGCAAGCTCATCTTTCAACCTAGCATTTTCCTCAATAATATTTGTATGATCACAAGAAGAAGTAGAGGTGCTAGGGTTGTTAAGTTGATTAAGTTGAGTTTGAAGTTGTTCATGCAACTCTTTGAGGGAAGAATGTTGACTCTCCAAAGCTTTGTGAGCCTCGGTTAGTTTTTCAAACTCCTCGGTTAGTTTACCATGACCAACACCAAACTCAACCTTATCCTTTTTAGCCTTTTTATATTTAGCAATTGCAATGTCACGTTCCTTACTGATATTAGAAACAAGTTCATTATGAGTTTCTTCAATAGATTCAAGTTCCTCCTCAAGAGAAACTCTGCCATCATGCTCTTCCTCAAGAGTCATAGTGAGGGATGCAATTTCATCCGCATCCCTTCTTTCAACCTCACCTTTCTTCTCAAGAGACTCTTGGGCATCTCCCATTTGGCTCATGAGATGTTCAAAGTACTTCTTGGTCTCCCCTTGCATGTTAGACATAAAACGTTCCAAGGAGAGCATTTCATCTTCTACTCTATGACTAGCTAGATTTTCTAGTTCACTTGGGGTCTTAGAGTTGGGAGAAGTTGATACCTTCGAGGCCTTAGCCATGAAGCACTTGGAATTTGGGTGAGGATGATTTTCATTGGGGGATTCAAAGAGAGATGAAGACGATGGAGTAGAGGCAATAGCTAGAGCGGCCACTTCACTAGTGGGTTCTTCTTCTTCATCACTCCCGAAATCATATTCCTCTTGAGTCACTAGCACAAACTTGGTGGGAGATTTCTTGTTGAAAGTTTTCTTCTTGAAATGTGGTTTCTTGTACTCAACCTTGTACTTGTTCTTGCGAACTAGCTTGCCACCATGGTGTTCTCTATTTTCATAGGGACACTCCGCAATGAAGTGGTGCTTATCTTGACAATTGAAGCAAGACCTCACTTTTTGAGCCCCATCATTGCCATAACGAGACTTGGTCTTCTCCTCAACAAATTTCTTGGCCTTAGGGGGATTCCTCCAGAACTTTTGCATGGTGAGAGCAATGCTATCCTTGAGCACGGGATCATACTCTTGATCTGTCAATGGAGCCAACACCTCATTGCCTTCTTCTTCATACTCAACTTCTTGAGACACAACCTTAGCCTTCAAAGCAACGGATGCCCCTTTGTGCATTCCTATGGCCCTAGCATGGTTGTCAAGAGCATTCTTGGTTTGCACTTGATAGGAGCACATTTCTTGCATGACTTGAGTTGAGGTCATAGAAGGGAAATCATGTCTTCCTTGAATGCTCTTCAAGTCCGCTGGCTCAAATGGCATGAGGGAAATCATGTACTTCCTTTTTATCCAAGCATCATCAATGTACTTGGCACCAACATTAGTGAATGCGGTGGTAAGTGTTTTGAGCCTTCGGTACATGTCTTCGTGGTTCTCTCCATCATGCATATAGAACCCTTCGGCCTCATTGTTCAAGGCATCATACCTATTCCTTTGCATGCTCTCATTTCCCACAAACATGAAGACAAGAGTGTCCCATGTTTCCTTGGCGGTGGAATATTGTTGAAGGTGCGGCATGTGGTTAGGACCCACGGCTTGTTGAAGAATTGATAAGGCGGCGTAGTTAAGTTGACAATCTACGGATTCTCTTCTTGTTAGATTCTTGGGGTCGTGAGGCTTGTATCCTTCACGAGTGACCCTCCAAAGCTCTATACACGAAGATTTGAAGTGAGTCTCCATGTAATATTGCCATTCACGAAAACAATATGCATCAATTTTAGGTGGATATCCCCTAGGGATTATATGAGGATGTGGGACGGGAGAATCGGGAGAATAACTTCCGGGGACGGAGTGAAATTCTCCATCTCCTTCCGTACCCTTCTTCGTGGAGTTCTCGGCGGAAGCAATTTTAGATGGATCACCATCTATCCCTTTCTCGGTGCCCTCCGGAGATTTATCTAGAGGAGATGAGCCGGTAACCTCCGGTCCTTTGGCTTTCAAGAGTTCCATCAAGACTTGATGCAACTCATCGATTTTGGTGTCTATGGATGAGGTCAATGAATTTTTCAACTCAATGAGATCATTCATGGACACCATCGCCGCGGAACCTTTAGTATCCGATTCATTACCCATACTTCAACTCTTAGGCGGTTAAGCCCGATAGAAGAGTCGAGGCTCTGATACCAATTGAAAGTAAAGTATAGGCTAATTTTAATTTTTCTTCACAATTAGGCTTGACACAAAGGTAAATTCTCTAGATAGTTCTACTAAGGTGAATTTACCTATATGACAAGGATAGCAACTAATGCAATGAGTACAACAATAAATGCAACAATTACAAGTGAGTAAAGATAAGGGAACGACATAACCGATAGGAAGCACGCGAGGACACGATGTATTCCCCAGTTCCTCCTTATTAAGGGAGTACGTCTCGTTGGAGGGGTGTGAGCTCGCCACGAAGGCCTACTCAATGCCACAAAGTCCTCGCCCTATTCTCCGATGAACCTCGCCACAAAGGCCTAGTTCACCTTCCACTATTGATCCCCTTTGAGGCGGGAATCGAATCCTTTACAAACAAGTTTGGGGCACACACCCACAACCAAATTGGGGGCTCCCAACAATCACAAATCACCAAGAGTAGCAAGAATCCTAGGTTCTCCACAAGAGGAAACCCTAGGCAAGGATCCCTCAAGCTAATGAGGGGAAAATGGATATCCGGTTGGTGAAGATGTAGATCCGGTGCTTCTCCTTCAATCCTCCAAGTTTCAACGAGTTTGGGTGGAGGGAATGAGAGATCTAGCTTGGTGGGTGAGATCCATTAATGGGGACTTCAATTCTGGACGAGCAAAACCTTGGGGTAGAATGAAGGCATTTATTTATAGCTCCCCACAAAACTAGCCGTTTTCTTCACTGTCCACGTGCAATCCGGAATCACCCGGAATAATTCCGGAGCAATCCGGATGGCAACAGAAGTTTTTACGTTCATGTCGGAATCCCTCCGGATTGATCCGGCATAATTCCGGATGGTAACAGAAGTTTTTGCGGCCAAGTCGGAATCATCCGGAATGGTCCGAAATCACCCGGAATCATTCCGGATTGCAACAGGGACTTTTGCGGCCAAGTCGGAATCGTCCGGAATGGTCCGGAATAATTCCGGGATGGTCCGTATTAATTCCGGGATGCACATAAAAGATCTTCTTGAGGCCAGAAAAAACGTCCGTTCATCTTTTATCTTCTTCACCATTTCTTTGACACCGTTTATGTGCTGATAATGATTATATCCTTTCAACAAATAGCACACACGGTTAAAACTCCTTTATGTTGTAAAAAAACACACAAAACACAGAGATATCGAAAATGCAATTTCAGTATCCTCCTTGTGGAGGTCTTGCCATGCAACGGGGTCCTCTCGGGGAGAAGCGGGCGTGGGCTCCAGGTCGGGCAGGGCTACTCTTTTCTTGCCAGCTGGCCTTTCAGCTACGAGTGCAGCGCTGACTATATGAGGAGTGGCCGCCAGGTACAGGCACAACGCCTCCCGCGGTCGCGGCGCAACGAGTATGGGAGGTCTTGCCAGATACCTTGTGAGCTCCTGAAATGCAGCAGTTGCCTCGGCAGTCTATTTGAATGGACCCGAATGCTTTAGAAGTTTTAAAGAATGGAAGAGCCTTGTCGCTGAACTTGTTGATGAAGCGCCCCAGCGCCGCCAGGCATCCCGGGAGGCGTTGCATATCCTTCAGTCGTCGTGGAGGTTGCATTTATTCAATGGCCCGAATCTTGTCGGGGTTGGCCTCGATGCCCTGATGGGACACCAGGAAGCCCAGCAACTTCCCTGCCGTAACCTCGAATACACATTTGTTGGGGTTGAGCATGATGTTGACCTGGCGGAGGTTCTGGAACGTCTCCGCAAGGTCATCGATGAGCATGGGCTCTTCACGAGTCTTGACGAGGATGTCGTCGAAGTAGGCCTCCGCATTCTTCCCTATCTGCGTCCCCAGGGCGATACGCATGAGCCGCTGGAAGGTGGCTCCCGCGTTCTTCAGACCGAAAGGCATGCACACATAGCAGAACACCCCGCAAGGTGTCATGAAGGCGGTCTTATCTTCGTCCTCCTTGGCCATCTTGATCTGATGATAGCCTGAGAAGGCGTCCAGGAAATAGAGGAGGTCACACCTAGCGGTGGAGTCCACTATTTGATCGATCCTCGGGAGAGGATATGGATCCTTTGGGCAAGCCTTGTTGAGGTCGGTGAAGTCCACGCAGAGACGTCCTCCACCCGTGTTCTTGGAGACGACGACAGGGTTGGAGATCCACTCGGCGTGGATAATCTCGCGGATGATCTTGGCGTCCAGGAGCTTCTCCACTTCCCAGACGATGAATTCATGCTTCTCCGGGCCCTGGCGACGGGCCTTTTGCTTGACCGGGCGTGCGCCTGGTCATACCGCTAGATGGTGCTCGATCACCTCCCTTGGTACACCGGGCATATCGGACGTTGTTCGTGCGAACATCTCCGCGTTTGCCCGAAGGAAGACGACGAGCGCGCTTTCCTATTTGGGAGGCAACCCGGCTCCGATGGTGAGTGAGGGCCCCGTGCCGTCGGGGTTCATGGAGACCTTCTTTGTAGACGCCCTCTAGTGAGAGAACAGTTTCTTCTTCTTTAGAGGCTCGACAGCGTCCCAGAGGTTGCCCTCGTCGATGGGGTGTGATTAGGGGTGGGCATAAAAAACCGAGAAACCGAACCCGAACCGAGACCGAACCGAAAAAACCGAATTATAAGATTAATTCGGTTTTCGGTTGATATATCGGTTCCCAACTTTAGAAAACCGAAATTATATAATGGTTAGTTCGGTTTTTAGTCCATGTTAACCGAACTGACCGAAAGGACCAATTCATCGTGCAATCAAATATTTCAAGACCATGCGACAATCTATATCTAGGAAAATAAATCAGTTGTCCCATTAAAAATATCTATCATTTTCAACACAATCTCCACCCAAATCCTATTTATTGCTTTCTCTTATGCAACCGCAATTAAAGTTTGCAACAAATAGATACCCATCCATATGTCATGTAATATTAGCTACCGTGACACTAGGTTCACACGTCAATGTCGTCCCGGCGAAGCTCGGCAACCCTATCCACACATTTTTGCTATCTAATTCTTGATTTGAATTTTTTGCATGTTACAATCTCGGTTAATTCGGTTTAAACCGAAAACCGAACCGAATTTCTGAAGAACCGAATTGTCGGTTCCTTAAAAATGATAGGTTAATTCGGGTGTCACTTTCAAAAAACCGAATTATTATAAAACCAGAAAAACCAAACCGAAAAGGCCGAAAGAACCGAATGCCCACCCCTAGGTGTGATGCTGCCGTCTCCTTGTAGGCGCCCTTCATGGAACGCATCGCGTCCTTCACGTCCCCGTGAACAGCGAGGGGCCCGCTGCTCCTAGGCATCTTGGCCATGTTGTACGCGTGATGTGTGACGGCCATGAACTTGGCCAACACTGGGTAGCCAAGGATGGCGTTGTAGGGCAGCCCGATGTGGGCGACGTCAAAGTCGATCTCCTCGGTGCGGTAGTTTTGGCGAGTGCCAAACGTGACCGCCAGCCGAACTCTTCCTAGTTGCACGGTTGTGCTGCTGGTTACTCCAGTGAAGGGTATGGTGGCCTTGAGGCGATCGTGCGGGATGTGCAGCTTCTCGAAGGTCTCGAGAGAGAACACGTTGAGGCTAGCGCCTCCGTCCACGAGCGTCTTCGAGAAAGTGATGTGGTTGATCGTAGGGGTGCACACTAGCGGGATGGCTCCCGCCGAGCCGACAGCCTTGGGGTGATCGGCAACGTCGAGGGAGACCTCCTGCTGTGACCACTTGAGCGGCGGTGTGGACGGCTCGCCTCCACGGAGGGTGGAGTTGAACTCTCGTGGTGCCTGCTTGAGGTGGCGCCCGGAGGGCGGGGCGTGAGACCCGCCGAGGATGCACGCAACATAGTGAGTTGGGTCGTGCGCCTCCGACAAGCTAGGACCGCCACATCCCACGGCGAAGCGCCAGAGAGTCACGTGACCCTCAGGCTCGCCGTGGGGAAGACGACAGCAGTGGGGGAAGCATTGGAGGAACTGTGCGTGCTGGTCCTCCCACGAGTTCACGGAGTTGTCAGGGAGATTTAGTAGCCACACGAGCGCAGGGCCGCGGAGAGCCAGGGGAAGTACCTCAGGAGGCACCGGTCAACTCCCCCGGCAGCCCTCACTCGCGACTCGTACTTCCGCAGGAAGTCCAACGGGGAATGTCGCCGGTGTAGGGAGGCGGGAGGCGAGGCCGGAAGGATGAAGGCCACCTTGCCTCCCACAGGTCCTTGTTGAACGCGTAGCAGCACCATGCCCGGGCGCTCGCCCGCCGCTCTCGATAGCTAGGCCACTCTGAGTCGGTGGTGGCGTTTCCCAGAACGAAGGATGTCATGTCGTGCTCTCGAGAGCGTCGAGCCCTGCGCGTGAAGGGCTCCACCGGCCCGACCATGGGCGTGGCCGCTGCAGTGGAGCCGGTCAGCTCCCAGTCGGTTAATGGCGCTGGGGTGACCTCGACGGTGTGCACCAACCGAGAATCACCGGCACCGGGTTCGAACGAACAGAGTGACGGTTCCTGTGCTCTAGGCAAGGTTTCCTGCGAGCACCGTCGGCCGTGCGCGTGCTCAGCCAATGGCCACAGGACGATCGCCGCCTACGCAGGAGACTGCAGGAACCGTGTTGGGTCCGCGAGGGGCTCGCCGACGAGCTGATACGTCGAAAACGTATCTCCTATTCCGAACACTTTTCTTATTATTTTCCTCTAAACTTGTGTGTTTTGAATACAACTAACACGGACTAACGCTGTTTTCAGCAGAATTACTTTGGTGTCTTGTTTTTGTGCAGAAAAATCAACTTTCGGGAAAATGCCCAGAAAAGAGCTCATTGATGTTTTCACCCCGGAAAACCCCGAGAGCCAGAAGGAGGCTAGGAGAGGGGCCACAGGGTGGCCACACCCCCTGGCGCGGGTCCCCCCTAGGCCACGCCACCTAGGGGTGTGCCCCCCCCAGAGCCCCCCTCGGACTCCCCTTTCGACTACAAGTAGCCTCCAACCCTAAAACCCGAGGGGGTTCGTCATATTCCATAGAAACCTCGATTCGGGGATCAGAAGTTCTTGTTCTGGCACCTTGCCGGGACGGGGAAGTGGAGGAGATCATCGACCATCCATATTTCCCCCATCCATGTGTGAGTAATTCCCCACTGTAGGCTGAAGGGGATGGTAGGGAGTGGATGAGATCGTTCATGTAATAATGACGTGATTGTTAGGGCATAGTGCCTAGTATCCTCTATTAGTGCTATTGACATTGTTGCATTGCTTGTCACTTTGGGCCCGGGTGCCATGATCTCAGATATGAACATGTTATTGAATCACGATGATAATTATTGTTTCTTGATCATACCTGCAAGTTGTTTACACATATCGTTGTCAGGAACCCGAGGCCCCGAAGTGACAGAAATTGGGACAACCGGAGGGGATGCCTGCGATGTGAGGATCACATGTGTTCACGGAGTGTTAATGCTTTGCTCCGGTGCTTTATCAAAAGGATCGCCTTAATTACCAGTAGTTCCCTTGAGGCCCCGCTGAAAACGGGCTGGTAGGACAAAAGATGTTGTGCAAGTTCTCATTGCGAGCACGTACGACAATTTACGGAACACATACCTATGGTTACTTAGTGCTTGGATTCTTTATCATATTTATCTGCAATGTTGTGACATGATCATTATTTGAACTTTCTTATCCATGCAACGCCCGTTCATCCATCCCTATGCCTACAATATTTAATCCCGCTGTTTACTTCAAACACTGTTGCTGCTGTTTTCATTTCACTGCTGCTATTATTTCACTATTGCTGCTGCTATAAAACTGTTACTACTGATAAAACACTACGAACAAAAGTACATTCAGGTGCAGCTGAATTGACAACTCACTTGTTAAGTCTCACAAATATTATTTGGCTCCCCTTGTGTCGAATCAATAAATTTGGGTTTTACTTCCCTCAAAGACTGTTCCGATCCCCTATACTTGTGGGACATCAAGACTATTTTATGGCGCCGTTGCCGGGGAGCATAGATTTATTTGCAAGCTCACCGGAGAGTATTATTATCTACTGCTATCATTCATCATGGGTAAGACTTGTGATGGAAAGTTTCCTATATTACCATCCACTACAAGAAGAGGTACAACTCTGAACACCTCTGTTGCTCTTGATTCCCTGTCTGTTATGAGTAAGCTGCTTACACCACCACATGCTACACATGCTACTTCAGCTGAATCTGAAAATACTTCTGATACTTTTGATGATGCTTCTACTGTGCTTGATGAGAGTGGTTCTCTCAGTCCTTTCTTAGATGCTATTATTGCTAAAGCTAAAAATATTGCAAACATTGAAACTCCTGATAAAAATCCTGTTACTCCTGTTGTTTCACCTGAGCCTATGTTGATTTAGATTTAGATTTAGAATCCTAGTGATGATTTAGATCATGCCTACGTTGATCTTAATGATGATCTTACTGATGAAATATACACTATGAAGGATAATGATGTTGTTATGAGACTTATTGAAAGTCGTGCTGTTAAATATAAATTATCTCCTGATGCTAAGTTTGCCACTTATCCCATTACTAGTTAGCGTGCACGTGCAACGCACGTCTCGGTTAATTAATGCCAATGGTATGGTACACCCTCCAGCCACATTTAATTGACGCAGATTTATACTGTATAGCACAATTTCTTGAGTGGGTTGCGACAACTAATTCGGTTCAGAGGGAGTAACATATAAAACCATAGATCATACATGCCATCGTTAACCATTCCGTGTTCCCTCCCTTACCTGGTCTCCATTGTGTTCATAATGGTACCATAGTAAGTTAGGTATGCAAGTGGATGGTCCGGCTGACAGGGCAGGCGGCCGCCAGTGACTGAGATAGAGGTACAGGCAGGAGGCTCCCCCCTCCACACACACTTTCAAAATTAAGCATTTCTGTCTCTGCCCCTGCTGGTAGACATGTCTGTTAAGTATAAATCAACGACCTGGTAAGATAATAGTTAGAGGAATCAGTCAAATAGGGAGGAAGACTGACATATATTTTGATCGGAGCCGACGTCCGCCTACATGCCTAAGTTAAATCGTTAACAACACCAACATATTAAAATTATCACGGTGAGTAGGTATTTGAATGAAAACTATTAAAAAGTTGACATATAGCAACTTCGACAAACAAGGTGATTATAAGTCGGTGGATTTTACATTTTGCCACACTTTTAATGACGCATATGTTCTCCTCTCATCTTGGACATACATGATAACTAAATCAAATGATTCACTCCTTAAAATTTCACTACAAGTAATATAAAAATTACCAACTCTGGGAATCAATAATAAAATTATATAGGGATAATACCATGTGAGACGCAAGTGAACCTATGTGATCGATTCCATATGAATTTTTGGTAACCAAAATTTATGGATTAAGTGGTCACTGCCACAAATAATGCTTGGGGGCACCAAATGTTACCAGGAAATAATGATGTGGTAGATCCCTCTCCCCTCATAAATAAATAACATTAGATTCACAAGCAATGCAAGAATGCCACAAACATGACCACTAAATCGCAGCATCACCTTTAATAAATCAAGTCTTTAATAATGCAACCGTAGATAAATTGATGAAAATGGCTAACCTAGGAGACAATATAAGCAACAAGGATGATTAGCGAATTCGGTCGGGAGGAAGGCTTGACTCGGCTGTTAGCAGACTGATTTAAATGAGGTTTCTCCAGTGCGGCTTATCCAGGAGACCACCGACTGTTCAATGTGGGGCCGCTCGCCAGTAACATCTGTGGCTGCCTTTTTCTGAACTGTAGTTGATCTAGGCTCTGAAGTGCACATCTGGAATACTGGTAGTCCATGGCGTGCCGCCGTGGCAGTCCACAGCTTGCCTCGACCGTAGTCCACCGCGCCAGACCTTCACGTGGAGTTCATCTCTCTCGAGCGCACCCTGCCGCACCTATCCTCCGCTAGAATCCATCCTGATCTGCCACTGCACAACGGCGATGATGATGCCAGGAGTAGCTCCTCGAGGCCATTGAGCCGCCGCACGCACGCGGACAACGGGCCGGCCGTCGCCACTCAGCTGTCTCACACAACTCGGCGAAACACCTCCCCTTGTTTTGTCGCGCCCGCTCTTGCGCATGCGCCGGTGAGCATCCTGCTGTAGTGCTTGATTATATTGAACGTTGCTTCCAAACTTCTACTGAAGATGCATCTGAACGGCACCTTGAGCTCATGGTTCTGAACCCCTTGCGTATTCCATTGGTTCCTAGTAGAGAGGCTAGCAACCAGGCCCTCCATCAATCCATGCACGCTCCAAGAACCCAAAGGCGCCCTGCGAGCATAAGGCTGCCCAGGTTCAGTACCTCGGACTGATAGGAGCAATGCACAATACAGAGAAGATGGTGCCAGCGGTTTCCGATGGCTCGATCAGGTGAGGCTGATGAAACAGCACCGCCCACACAATCAGATAGGAACTTTGACTCTGACAAGGAATCACGGTAGCATTACGACTCGGCTGCAGCTCACGTACGGTTGAAATCGTGCCTTTTTCAAAAAGAAAAATGTGCTCGATCAGGATTTTTTTTCGTTCCTGCGCGAAATCACGGTAGCATTAGGACTCGGCTGCAGCTCACGTACGGTTGAAATCATGCCTTTTTCAAAAAGAAAATTGTGCTCGATCAGGATTGTTTTTCGTTCCTGCGCTGGCTGGATGTAATATTTTTTCTTCGTGTTGTAACATGTAAAAGCGAAACGTTTTTTGCTCGACATTTGGAGGATCCTGATCGTTGATTGGAGGCCGTTGAACCCATCAGATTTAATGTATCCCAACATGTTTGCTCTTTTATAAGTAGTTTAGAATATTAGGGACAAGGATTATGATTTCTCTCTTTATTTATCTTATATATCTATTATTGAGAAAGGAACTTTTTGTGGTACTGAAAATGAAAGTGCTATGAAACATATGAATGAGCTCTCCTCTTTGAGTAGTTTATTCTCTGATGATTCATTTCTGTGTTTGGTGCAACAACTAACACAAATCCTTGGAGTTGGCTGCAAAAATTAACCTAAAACAAGACTAATCGTATATTTGGGCTAGGTGCGGGTGCAAGTCTCTCGATGTTGCTTACATTGGGCATGGCAAACACGCGTGTGAGAGAGGGGGGGCGACCCCACCCACCGACGACCATCATCGGGCTGCCGGCGACGTGGCGGCGCACCTCGTTACTCCGGTGCGCGTTGGGCCCGCGTCCCCTGTCTCGTTGCGGTGGACCGCGCTGTACCACGTGACAGGCGAACCGCTTTCTAGGGTTGGCGCGATTATTCTTCGATGTGCCGAGCGGCGTTTGGTGCTCGTCGATGCTGGTTGGATCGCCGTGGACGTGCGGCTAATCGACGACGGTGAGGACGTTGTGGTTGGTGCACGTCTCTTCTTCCCGTGCCACGTTGCGGTAGTTGGTGAGCAGCTGGTATCGCCGCGTGTCCAGATCCATGGCGTGCGTGTCCCTCAGCGATCGTGCCAGACTCTGGGCCCTCGTGCTCTTTTCCGTGACTCGCCGGTGGGTCTCCGTGACGCGCCGGTGGGTCTCCGTGACGCGCCGTCTACTCCCCTCGCTGAGAGTGGGCCTGCGCCGTCGCGCGTCCGCGCTGCTCCTTTATCTTCCCGTCCCCCACCTAACCTAGATCTAAGCTCCAGATTTGAGCACATTTGGGAGAGGGGGAGGGGAGCAGGAGAGCCGCGGGTAGTCTTCGTCCAGATCCAGCCTCTCAAATCCATCTTGCGTAAATCAAATCCAGGTCCCATAAACTCTGAGTGGAAAGGCACAGTTCTTGGAGATCGCCGGAGTTTTTCGACGGTGGTATCTTCGTCTCCTACACCGATGGCTTTCAACAACAACAGACGAGGAGGGCGCGGTGGTGGGCCTCCGCCTCCGCCTAGGGCCAACTTTCCTCCTCGCCGCCCTCCTGGTGGGTACGGCGCGACCGCTTTCGACCAAGCCTATGGACCGGCGGTCCCTAGGGGGAGGGATACCCGTCGTGATGTCCGTCAAGATCGTCGTGATTCAAGGTCTCGCAGCCGTGACTATGGCCGTGCTCCTGGTCGCGATTCAGGAAGAGGGACGTATAACAACAACAATCGTCTAGGAGCTATCTCCCGCAACCCATCGAGGCCCTCCCCTGCAAATCAAGCTAACAGGGACCGATGGAACCATCGCGCGGAGATGGTTGAGGAGGACTCAGACAACTCTAATGGTGCTAGGAGGGACTCGTCTGCTCCTCAAGCAGAGCAGCAACCCATCGACAACTCCTCTGCAGTTGTGGGCACGATTACGGTTGGGAGAGATTCTGGTTTTGTTACTTTTGGTGATCAATCTGAAGAGGAAACGGATAGGGAGACTGATGCTCCTCCACGCGCTGTCAATTTCCAAGAAAATCTGTCCAGCCCCATTGATATGGATAATCTCTGCATCATCTGTGGTGATGACCACGTCGATAAATTTATCTTTGATGAGATCAGACCGTGGGAGGTTGCAGCTCCCTTTGTGGGCGCAGCTATTCCAGGCGGGGGGTTCTTCGTCATCCCAGATATTAGAAACGTTGCTCCGCCCAAAGAAATGCACCAGGCTGTTATTGAGGTGCTTGAAGGTAACCCGTCTGCAAGAGAGATCGAAGAAGAATTTTTACAGTGGGCTGGAAGGAACTGCTCTTGGAGGTGGTATGCCAAACCTTTGGCAGCAAAGAAATTCCTGATGAGATTTCCAAGCTCTCGTGATGTTGACGCCTGGATCCACTTCAGCGAGGCTCGCCTGAGGACCATTCCTAGAGTGGTCATTAGGGTTGAGCACTGGACCCCTGAATATGGTTCCACGGGGGATCTTGATGTCGCTTGGTTCCAGGTTAAAGGCATTCCTCTGGGAAACAGAAATTGCCCTACTGCTGTGTATGTTGGAAGCCTAGTGGGGAAGACTATTTTGGTTGACAGGCACAGTATGAATAATGTTGATTATGTGCGAGTAAAAATTGGGAACGCTGATGTCTCTTTGGTTCCACCAGTTGTATCCAATGTTAACATTGGAAGTAAGTTTTATGACATTGAGTTCACTAGGGAGATCCACATCAGCAAGCAAACCAAGAAGCCTACTTCTGAGAGCGTTGCAAGAGATAAGGATACTGAAAAACCTGCGGGTGCTGAATCTCAACACACCCCTAAACGTGCAAGACAGGATCCTCCTAACAATAGTAGATCTGCTGCTAACTCAGGCACTGGTGGCTTTATGAGAGATGCTAGGAATGCATATGGTAGGCAGGTTGGTGTTTCAAATCCCTCTGTACAAGGAATCCCAGATCAATCCATGGACAAAGGGAAGAGGAAGGCCCCTGAACCTTCTGAAAGTTTTGAAGATGACAGTGATGATGAATCCTTTCCTGTGAATGTGCACAAGCTGGGTTATGCAAATAATGACCAAAGGCAGATGATTCCTCTTCCTGAAGGGTCTAGCTCCAGGGTGAATGCAGCTCCAGCAGTTGATCACTATGACAGGTACCTGGAGTACCTAGCTAATCCCAAACTTATCACTGCTGGGGTTGTGGAGAACCCAGAGGAGCCCCTGCAAAATGAATTAACTTATGAAGAGTTTCTAAAGCAATTGCTCAAGTCAAAAAGTGACAAAGGCTGCATGTGGAAGGATATGTTGCGACAAATCCCAGGTGCTGATGATGGCCCTGTTGTGGAGACTCCTCAAACATCCTTGGAGTCTGAAAGCCTCTCAAAATCTATGTTTGCTGTTTCTGCAAATACTAATGAAACTCATCAAGTGAACCCCTCTGAGGTGCACATCACTGAAGTGGCTAAATCTCCTGTTGAAGAACCCAGCCTCCCCTCAACGCTCCATCCTCTGTTACTCCAGCACAACCTGTTCCCATAAGGGTGAGTGCTAGGATTAATGAAGCAGGGAGAGCAAATGTGCAAGTTCTGCAGAGTGCCACCCAGGCTATTGCCAGAAGGGATGAAGGTAAAATTGCATGCTCCAACTCTTTCTCTGTGCTTGCAGATAATAATGTTTTAGATAAGGCTCTTGAGCTGGGAATTAATCCCTCTTCTATTTCACTTCAAACTGTTAATTTGCTTCTTGATTGGGAAGTTGCTAGAGCAAACTTGTTATCCAAAAAAGATAAGCTTTCATCCAATAATCCTGTGCCTCCTGTTTCTCCATCACAACCTGTTTTTTCTAATAATGTGGAATTGCAACCAATAGCTGAGAGTGATGGTGAATCATCTTCAGAAAAGGATGAATCTCCCTTTACCCCTGTGGTGTCTAAAAAAACTTCTAAAATCATGAAGAGAAAAGCAAAGAATCTGTCTACTTCTTCTCAGGGTGGGCCCCTTGGTGGCTCTAGATCTCTTAGTAGGGTTCAGGCAAATCACCCTCCGAGTGGTATTGTCATTGGACCCAGGAATAGAAATAAATCCAATAAGCTATTATGATAGGTGTCTTCTTGAACTGTAGGGGTGTGGGCAAGAAAGGTTTTTCTACACATATGCTGGACTTAATCAGGGATTTTGATTTTGATTTCATTGGCTTACAAGAGACTATGAGATCTGTTGTGGGTCCTGAAATTTGGAGGAAGTTTGATCCTGCTAATCTGTACTCTTGGTTCTGGTCCCCCTCTGTGGGCAGGTCTGGTGGCATTCTATGTGGCATCAAATCCTCTAGATTTGATGTTATTGATGCATCTGTGGATAGATTCTTTGTCAAGGCCAATGTGTTAGATAAGAAAATCAATAAGAAAATTACTCTGATGGTTGTTTATGGAGCAGCACAGGATAAGGATAAAACAGATTTTCTTTCTGCCTTTGCTAATGTTTGTTCTAAGCTGGATCTTCCTTCTCTTATTGGTGGGGATTTTAATATTTTGAGATACTCCTTTGAAAAAAATAAACCTGGGGGGGGTGTCTAAGTTTTCTGATGTTTTCAATTCTATCATTAAATCACATTCCCTGAGAGAAGTTGATATGTCTGGAGGGTTGTATACTTGGTCTAATAATCAAAAAAATCCTACTTTGGAAAAGCTTGATAGAATCCTGATGTCTTCTGGTTGGGAAACTCTTTTTCCTTTAACCAAAGCTAGGAAAATTGCTCGAATAATTTCTGATCACAATCCTTTGATTGTTGAGACTGGAGAAACTGTTATTCCTAAGAATAAGGAATTTAGGTTTGAGAAATCCTGGATTGTTCATCCAGACTTTCAGGATAGGATTAAGAAAGCTTGGAATGTTGCTATCCCCTCTATGGATAGTGTTTCAATTATTCAACAAAAGCTCAAGAGGGTAAAAAACAGTTTGAAAGGTTGGGGAGCTAATGTGAGAGGGGATTCAATCAGGTTAAGAAAAGATCTGTCAGCAGAGTTGAGTGTTTTGGAGGAATTGGAAGAGATTGACATTCTGTCTGTTGAGCAGTTTCAAAGGAAAAGTTTCTTGCAGAGTGAATTATTCAGACTGTGTGATGAGGAGGAGAAATTCTGGCAGGAAAGATCCAGTGAGAGGTGGCTTTTGCAAGGAGATTCAAATTCAGCCTTTTTTCATAGGGTGGCTAATGGTAGGAAGAGGAAAAATACAATGTACTCTTTGGTTAATGGAGACCAGTGTATCCAGGGGACGGATGAGTTACTTAAACATGCCACTGAGTATTACAAGGCTCTGTTTGGTCCTGGGGAAGGAAATTTAATGTGTTTTTCTGATGATATATGGAATATTGAGGAGAGACTTTCTGTTTCTGATAATAGTACTCTTGATGCTGCTTTTACTGTTGAGGAGGTCAAACTTGCCATTGACTCCATGGTTAAGAATAAAGCCCCTGGCCCGGATGGAATTCCTATTGAATTCTTTCAGGCTACTTGGGATGTAGTGAAAGATGATATTATGAGTCTGTTCAATGACTGGTACTGTGGGAAACTTGGTCTTTATAGACTTAACTTTGGCATGATTATTCTACTTCAGAAATCTCCTGATGCTGACTGTTTACAAAAATACAGACCTATTTGTCTGTTACAAGTGCTGTACAAAATCATTACTAAAGTTGCCACAATGAGGGTGGAACCCTTCATGGACAAGTTAATCTCTAAGTGCCAGACAACTTTTATTAAAGGGAGAAATATTATGGATGGTGTCATGTCACTACATGAGATTCTTCATGAGGCAAAAAGGAAAAAACATCAGGGAGTAGTTTTTAAGATTGACTTTGAGAAAGCCTATGATAAGGTTGACTGGTCCTATTTGCTTCATTGTGTCACACTTAAAGGTTTTAGCCTACTTTGGAGGAGATTGATTGAAGATATTGTTAAGGATGGTACCCTTTGTGTGAAAATTAATAACACAAGGGGGAGAGATTTTGGTAGTCACAGGGGAGTTAGGCAGGGAGATCCCTTTTCTCCTTTCCTGTTTAACCTTGCTGCTGAAGGGCTTGCTAAACTCATCCAGCAGGCCCAAGAGATTGGTCTCATTGTTGGTCTAGTTCCTAATCTTGTTGAGAAAGGTGTGGCTATTTTCCAGTACGCAGATGATACCCTTTTAATGATCCAGGATGATTTGAATCAGGTCAGACAGCTTAAGACGATTTTGTATTTGTTTGAGGCTATGTCAGGTTTGAAGATTAACTGCATGAAGAGTGAGTTATTCATGATTTTGGAGGATTCGGATAAGAGTATCCTGTATTCTGATATGTTAAATTGCCAAATTGGTCATTGGCCCATGAAATATTTGGGGGTGCCTGTTTGTGGTTCTAGAATACTAGTTGCTGATTTGAAACCTTTGGTGGAAAAGCTGAGTAAAAGATTAGATGGTTGGGCTGGCAACAATTCATCTATTGGTGGGAGATTAATCTTGATTCAATCCTCCCTGAGTAGCATTCCCATCTATCATATGTCTATGTATCTACTTCCTTCCTCTTGTTTGGAAGCAATGACCAAAATAATTAGGAGATTTTTCTGGCAAGGGACCAATTCCAAGAAAAAGTATCACCTGGTGAGATGGAATTTGATTAACAAACCTAAGAATAAAGGGGGTCTAGGCATCAAAGATCTTAAGCTTTTCAATTACAGTCTGTTGTGCAAGTGGTGGTGGAGGTTAGAGATGGAAGAAGGGATTTGGCAATCTTTGGTTAAAGAGAAGTATGGAATAAAGCATGGGATCTACAGGATCAAAGTTAGGCAACAGGATTCCCCTGTGTGGAAGGATCTCCTGAAGGTTAAGCAGTGGTATCTTCAGTGTAGATACATGGTGGTGTGTGGTGGAAGAGAAACTGATTTTTGGCATGACCAATGGTGTGGTCCACTGCCTTTCTGTGAAAGATTTCCAGATTTGTTTGATGTTTGCAATATCCAGGTGTGCACAGTTAGAGAAATGGCAGATAGGAACTGGCAGTTGGATGTTAGGAGATGGTTGAGTGTCCCCATGCAACAACAAGCATCAATAATGCGCAACCTACTTATGACTGTTGCTTTGGGAGAGGGCCCTGATAGGCCAAGGTGGAAACTAACCAAATCAGGAAAATTCACTGTTAAATCCATGTATACTAGACTGTCTTCCTCTAATGTGGACAGATCTTTTTTGCATCTTTGGAAGGCTAAAATCCCTTTGAAAATCAAAGTGTGGCTTTGGTTAATCTGGCATAATTCGATTGCCACCAAGGATAATATGAAAAAAAGGAAATGGAAAGGAGATTTCTCTTGCAGTTTTTGTGACGTTTTTGAGACTATTAATCACCTGTTCTTTTCTTGCCCTGCTGCTACTTACAATGTGGACTGTTATTTCATCAGTGATTGGGGCTTTTAACAGACCAACCAATTTCACTCAATATTTCTGGTGGATTTCTGCTTTCTTTCCAAACCAGTTGAATCTTCATGTTGTTGGAATTGCTGCCTTCTGCTGGGCAATTTGGAAAACTAGAAATAGGGCTTGTTTTGACAAGAAGTTTATTTCATCTCCTGTGGAGTTGATTTGCTATTTTTGTGCGTTTATTCGCTATTGGGCAGGTCTTCAAGCTCCCGGGGATAGGACTACTATGGAGGAGGGTGCAAGAGTGATTCAAGATGCTGCTCTGCAACAACATGCCATGAACCAGGCCAGACTTCGCAGGACGATTGCTTCAGAAGCTTCTACTGATGAGGATGTGGATGTTGTTGGTTGATTCTCATCGTTCGAACTAGTTTAAGTTTCCTGCCTGCGTGCAGTATGATTGTAAGCTACAGTACTTTACCGCCGCGCTTAGCTAGCGCTCTAAAACTTCTGCCTGTTTGGTTTAGCTTCTGTCCGTTTGGCTTGTGTGGGAGATAGTTTCCTGTTCCTTCCTTCAGAGGGGACTGGTCTCTCTTCTATTCATGCCTCGGCTTTTGCTGTTTTTTCTTTTCAGTTTCGTTGTAAATAAGACCTTTGTTCTGTTGTCTTTCGATAATGGAACCCGGCTTTAGTCATTTGGAAAAAAAAAATTGGGCTAGGTGCAACTAACTAGAGAAAAACATATGTGGTTTAGTGCAAAATAGGTTTTGTTTCTGTGTTTTCTGCAACAAGTGCCACAAAGCGTGGTGTTTACTGCAATTTTCTCGTAATAATTATGTAAAGGATGTGGTGATTCTGTACTAGTATAGCTAGCTCATGAAAATGGACAAGGAAAACATCACACTCTGTCTACATACGCATGGTAGCTCATGACAAGGTTTGTTCCATAGCTGCACGCGCGGGGGCATGACCAAGGCGACGCAGCATCTAGCTAGCTAGGTTCATCGTTGTGTGTGCGTACGCGCGTGAGGCGCCATGTACGCTTGCGCTGACTGATATGTGCGTGGGCGATGGATGCTAGATCTAGACACGTGAACAGGTTGGAGCACTGCGGTCATGCAGGGCAGGGCAGGGCAGGGGCAGCCAGTGCGAGCATGCATGCCTGCATATGGCTTGGGGACAGTCCACATGTCATAGTCCCGTTGGCCCTGCGGCACGGGCGTGGCTCACCGCACAGGCCGGCAGGCAGGCACGCAGCGACGAGGAGGTTGAGATGAATGGAACGAGGGCGCGTGCACACACGCATGCACGTAAGCCAAGCTAGGAGCAACGGGCGCGAGCATGAGATCACGAGAGCCCTGTAGTATTTGGAGGCAACGCGCCAAAGCTGCGTGTCACGAGACCAACCATCGACGGAGCCTTTATTCCCCGGAGCGAGCTCGTACGTACGCTTGTGAACCTTTCCTTGCTGTGCTCATATATGCTCTCTCCCCCGTGTACGCTGGCTGATGGCTGCATCTCCAACTTGACATATTTGGTGTCTCATGTGTACTTCATACCATAAGAGAATGACAATCATTCTACTATGTTCCTCTTATTAACGACAAACTCTCTGTTTAAAAATACTAACTTGGAATGATGGACCAGTAAAGGTTCCACATTTCATGGTACTAGCTTATGAATGCGACTCCCGAGTAAAACGTTTACCCATTTCTTAACTTGTTGCCACACATGAGGTAATGAGATGCTGTCCACACAGGCGATGCAACTGAGACACCTACGAAATTGATCTTTTTGTGCTTATCATCAATGCATGTAGAAACGATCGAGGGGAGAGTACGGATGGCAATGGGGGCCCCGAAACCCGCAAACCCGACGGGTACCCGTCTTAAATGGGGAGGGTTTGGTAAAATGTTCGACCCGCCAGGTCTAATGGGGCGGGTATGGGGGTGGCGAACCCGTACCCGCATACCCGCAGACCCGCTCTAAGTGTTAATCATATCCCTAATAATCCTATGACTAACCACACATCCACGAGTTATGTACCACAAAACTCACACATCATATGGACGCGTTGAGACAACACACGTACACACGTGTCTATTCTCACCAACCTCATCCCAATATTTCGTTGTTTTATTCCCCACATGTGTCGGTGTCGCTTCTTAAATGGGTACCCGTTGAGGCCCCGAACCCGGCCGGGTCGTGGGTATGGTAAAAAATGAGACCCGACAAATTAAATGGGGCGGGTATGGGGGCGCCGACCCGGCCCCGAACCCGGTGGGTGCCATCTATAGGGGAGAGAGCTGGCGCCTGGCGAGACGCCAAGGAAAGCTTGAGTGGGAGCTTGGTAGGGAGCAGGTGATGTGGTGGCTCCCAACTCCTCTTGTCACATGTCTTGTCAATGGCATACCGAGGCATTAATTGCTGTTATAATGCATGGATGAAGAATGTAACCATTTGTTTAACAGGAAAGAACAACCAAGGGAATGTGATGCTTTGTTTCTATTCTGTATCCACCAGGAGTCACGTGAGGGAAAAGCACATTCGTTTGTACTTTTGCGTTAGTATTTGTGTGAACTGTATATTAGGTTACGAATAAGAGCCTAGCCTGCAGAGGCATGATGACTACAGTGATCCTCAGCTGATTCTAGTCCAGCTACTATCATTTTTCGAGGCGAACTAGGACGGTCATTACTTATTAGCCAGCCCGAACCATTTTAATTAAATGAAAGAAGCACCATACAACGACGGTACTAGCACACACACCATAAATAGAAAAGGAGAACACGGTAAGAACAACAACAAGCCAAACGTTGTGAACCACTCGAGAGAACCTTGCCATCGTGGCCGAGATTGGTGCTTTGTAGCAGCGGCCTCGATTCTCGGTGGCATCACTTGGGGACTTCAGTTTGATGGTGCTCTTCAAGTGCCAAGTTTTCATATCCAGGATGAAAACCCTATGTATGACCTTATTGGTTGTATTTGGCACCGACGATCCTTGTTGAAGTATTGTTTCGAGAGTTCGGATTTTCTCCTGGGTGTAAACCAACAATGTTCGATTGGGTGGCCATGATATTTCTGCATTGTTCCCTTCTTGGAGTTGCTTTTTTAAAACCTCTTTTGTAGTACTGAGCATTGTATTGGTGGTTTGGATCCGGATGCTATGAGCACTATGGTTGGTTTTTCTCTTTTCTTTCCTTCTCTTTTTTCCTTTTTTGGTTGTACGCATCCCAGCTGTCTCGAATAGGTCTTGGCATTGTGTTGGTGCATAGACTGGGCGTACCTGGTATATTTTCAATACTAATATATCCCCTCTGTAAAAAACATCAAGTTCAATCCAACTATAATTTATTTAATTATTTTTCTAATCAGCCATTGAGAATTCGATTTGTGTTTGTCTCACCTGAATTACATAATCCGATTTTAGGAAGTGTATTGTGAATATATGATAAACCACTGATCGAACATTAGCTTCAACAAATATGTGATTCTTGTATTGTTGTGTGATATCCTTAGCCAGGACATTCTATGTGTAAGGTCTTAGCTAAGATAGTTATTAATTGTTTCATTATTAATCATAAGGCATAAGGCATACCATACTTCAATATCCTAAGACTAGATATTGTGGTCACAGACAATTGCAGCAAACCTTTATGACTTCCCAATTCAAGGTTTCAGTGATTAAACATTGGTATTTAGAATTACGTGAAATAAATGATAGCTACCGGATTTTGGTCATTTGTCATGTGTCCCAATGTTTGCCGAGTGTCTTTTGTCAGACGATGGACGTGCCTTTATTACGTAGCGCTCGGCATTGAACATCCTTTGGTTAGCGCCCGATAAAAATCCTTCCGCAAAGTTCAGGACATGTAGCAAACGGCCAAAATTCAGTAGTGAGTATCCCCGACGCCTCATCATAATAACTTGTCCAGGATACTTTATTGTCGACAGGTCAGAAATGTTACACACAATAGCAAAACAACGATGAAGTTAAATAAGATCGAACCAACGGGGATACGAGATTTTAACGTGGAAAACCCTTCCTACAAGGAAGAGAAAAAACCACGGGCGCCAGCTAGCAATACTTCACTATTTCGGGTGAGGTTACAAACGCGCCGAGATTTACAATGTGTGGTCTATCCCGAGCGGCGGCTTACAAGAGGTATATAAAGGCGGTTCTGACCTAACTAGGTCGGTAACGGTGAATCCAACTCCAACTCGGTAACAACTTGTACCGTACCGCGGCGGGCCTCGCGTAGCGGAGGCCGAACTTTTCTTTATCTTTATATGAATTTGGATCACCATAAAATAACAAGAAATTCCCTTTTTATTATTCAACTAGTACTTCACCTTTTGGGGGGAATTACTGGTTTGTGTTGATATCAGTGAATAAAGCAACACGGTTGCACAAACACCTGAAAAGGTGATTTCAGTTTTGCAGCAAAACATTAATTGTACCCTGGTAACAATGGATCTCCCGGTAACCGGTGTACAGCATCTAACCCTGTCTCTCATGTCAGGGATTCCAGTACCGATCAACGTCTTTAAATAGCCCTCTTCGTCATAGAAGAGCTCCTGCACCATAGGAGAGAGAGAAGAGAGAAGAGGAGAGAGAGGGAGAGAGGGGGAGAGAGAGAGAGAGAAAGAGATGGTTTCCAGGGAGCAGAAGAGAGCAAGCATGCATGAGAAGCTGCAGATTCTCCGAACTCTTACTCATTCTCAAGCGGTAATTATCATCTTCGCTCTTATCCACATCAACTTACGCTGCACTTTAGCTTTCCTCTTCGTCGTTCGTCAAGCTCTCCATATCCTACGGTTAGTTTTAGTCTTAAGGAATCTCCATGAGTAGTAGTATTTCCCTATTGATTTCTTTGGTCTGCTTCCATCGCTCTATCTATTTATGTCTGTTCTCATCTGTTAATATCTCGCCATGTCTCGAAATAAAGCTCTGGAGAACCTTCACGGCCTTAAGATGAGCCTGCTCCAATAAACTAAACGTGTTCCAGTTACAAAGGAAACAATTTAAAACATTACACAAATTTCTACCGGGAAACCGGAGTTTATAATTATTAACTCCAGCCATCTAATTTGTTACTCATATATGCCGGTATATTTTTGATTCATCTGAAAATTAACAAAACAAAAAAATTAATGTTTCATGCAGGCAAGTAAGAAATCGATAATCGCAGATGCATCAACATACATCAAAGATCTGAAGCAGAAGATTTCAAAGCTGAATCAAGAGATAGCGTGCGCGCAAAACACCACTTCTACTACTCTTTGTGAAGAACCCTCACCACTGGTAGGAATTAATGTTGCACCCGGGATCAAAAATAGTATATTTCTCATTGAGACGCCATCTACTAACTGTAAATGGCTGCTGCCCTTATTCTGTATATCCAGGTGAGTGTTGAGGTCATAGAGAAGGGTTTCCTCATAAGCGTGTTCCTGGATAAGAACAGTCCGGGACTCCTTGCCTCCATTCTTAAAGCCTTCGATCTGTTAGGCCTCACTGTGCTTGAGGCTAGGGCTTCATGTGCCAGTTCATTTAGACTCCAAGCAGTTGGGGGAGAGGTATTCAGAATGATACAGATCAAATCTAGCTTAATTATATCAAGGAAAGATATTTTTCATGACTAACATGTCGTATTATTATTGTTTTTACAGGATGAAGGTGAGGAAGTCATCGATGCACACGCGGTGGAGCAAGCAGTAATGCAGGCCATCAGGAGCTATCCTGGAAATTAGGAAGCGTGGATGGCATGCACTGTTGATGGGGTTTGGACTTATCCGAAGGCCAGTTAGTCGTAGTAGGAGAAGAATCCATAAATGTCTAAGTATGCTGCTCGACGTACGCCGCTATCTTTATTTCTTCCCCCCTTGTCGATGAGAGCAAAGCCATGCATTCTCTTCTCCTTTAGACGGAAGGCTCGCTTTAAATTAATAAAGCCAACACCGGTCAAAAGTACAAGGAGGCCAAGCCTCAAGATCCAAACACCAACAACAGGAAAGTAAAGATGTGACACCGCACGCAAGCGGGAAAGAGTACGCTCCCGATCAAGGCCCCTATACTGATCGGGGAGAGAGTAGCTACAACAACCCAGACACAGACACTGAAACTAAGGATACACACAGGAGAGCTAGGTTTGTTGCACGGTAGCCTGGAGCGCACAAATCCTGCCAATCGCGAGCCCCACCGCCTCTCTATCCTGCCGTCTAGCCACTGGTCGCCACACGTGTAAGAAAACCGACATTTTGTATAACAAGTCAGCGCGGTGAGACGGGAATTTCCCCTCAATCGTAAAAAAATTCCTAGTCGTCCAGAGGGTCCAACATAGTGCAGCGCAGAAAATGAATAGGACACGTTTTAGTTGCCCCTGGCACCTACTAATATATCGGTAGATATCCGCAAAGCAGGAGGGATTCCAGTCCAGCTGGAGAAGGTCCCTGATGGCACTCCACAAGAAACGGGCCAGGGAGCACGTGAAGAAGATATGATTAGTATCCTCCACATCCCCACATAACGCACATCGACCATCAGAGGGACCCTGACGGCGCTTGATGTTCTCATTAGAGGGAAGGTGCTTCCAAATGAGCTGCCAGATGAAGATCCGAATCTTAAGCGGCATCGCTATCTTCCAGATCTCTGCAAAGTGTTTGCGAGGTGTCCCTTGGCAAAGAGCTCGGTACAGAGATTTCACCGAGAACCGCCCCGACGGTTCTAGTGCCCAGGTGAGCTTGTCCGGGTCCGTGGAAGTCCTAGAACCCTCCAGCTCGCGCAAAAGAAGATCACGATCCGCCCGCTCAGCGGGGCTAAGGGATCGACGTAATGGGATGTGCCATTGCTCCCCCCGGCGAGCAAGGGCCAGCGAACGCTCGGGGAGGTGAGAGATGGCAAAAAGGCGAGGGAATCTGGCACACAGAGGGCCAGGGCCGGTCCACCAGTCTAACCAAAAGGATGTGGATGTGTCGTCGCCAATCTCATGTTTCGCCCCCAAGCGTGACAGAGGTTTGAGGCGTTGAAGAGTGTTCCAAAATTGGGAACCAGGCCCATGTGTATCCACCAGCAGGTCTTTCTCCCGTAGGTATTTGTTCCGTATAACCATCGCTGAGAGACCCCTATCTCCGGCGTCAATCTTCCAGATCCATATGAGCATGAGGCATGTGTTCATAATCTTGTGTCCATGATCCCTAGCCCGCCCAAGTCCTTGGGTTTACAAAGTGCGTCCCAGCGCACCCAGTGATATCTCTTCTTGGCAGAGTTGCCCTCCCAAAAGAACCTGGACCGATGCGAGTCCATCGCGCGATGAACCCCATCGCCCAACAAACATACCCCCATCGCATGGAGGGGGAGACTAGAGAGGCAGGCGTTCATGAGGGTGAGTCGGGCCGCTGATGACATGACTTTGCCCCACCATGGGTCTGCTCTCTTGCCCACCGGATATACTCCTGGAGCACCTCCACGCACCATCCATCAAAGGCATAGACGTAGACTACCCACTGATTTCGGCATTGGTGGCCGCCCGAATTATAACCCCGGACTGGACCAAGCCATATCTTGATTTCTTATTAAATCACAGAATCCCAGAGGGAAGCACGAAAGTGGAAAAAAGTCAATTCATCTGATGTTGCAAAGGCCATTGCGTAACTGACGGAAAACTGCACAAACGAAGCACTTCCGACATATTCATGTGATGCATAAGCCCAGAAGAGGGAAGAGAAATCCTTCAAGAAATACACGGAGGCGATTGTGGGCACCACGCGCACTCAAAAATCTTGGTCCATAAAACTTTCCGTCAAGGGTTCTTCTGGCCTACCGCAAAGGCGGATGCCGAAGAACTAGTAAACCGCTGCCTGGTGTGGTGACCCGGCATACCACTTCATGTTGTAGTACGCCAGTCGTTGATATAACACTCACAGAACACCGTTCCGTAAATATTACATCCCTCAGGGTGGTACAGCAGAAACATTGCGGGTCTGATTAACATACACCAAATATATTACAAACATAGAGTGCTGACAACAGAATGAGCTCACATGGAGGTCATCCATTATTGAAGTTAAAACGCTCACCGAAAAGTAAACAGTTGCTAGCACGGGAACTCAACAGCCAATAAGTGAGTCAAAGGCTGCTCGATTCAACCGTGAATAAGTAGTTTTCTAGACTAGGCTAAACCTAGTCAGACTCCTCCCCGTTAGGGTCTGCTCCGTACTGGATGAGATAGTCAACTCCTTCTACTCCACCGGAGAGGTCCGGTTCTTCGTAGAAGATATCCTCCTGGCCTCCAAGTATGTTGAACGATGCTTCTTCTAGGTTCTCATAACCTAAGCAGGGGTCAAATGGGATTGAATGAGTAACGAGCGTTACTCAGCAAGTTCCTGTAAGTACAGAAGTAATGTATGCACTAACTACGGTCCTCGACTCTAAGGAGTCTAGACAGATGCAGGTTTTGTCAAATCTTTCTTCAAGAGATTGCTTTTAATATAAAAACTATGCCCGCCAGACCATCACAGGACTAGAACTTCATGGAGTTGCCTTTCCTGTAGCGTTCGCAGTTCCATCCCGGAACAAGGGGTAACATGCCACATCATTTTACACTCTGCAGAGGTGCGTTACTTTACCCATGGACGACCAAGACCATGTTGCACAACCAGGCGCGCAATCCTGTCCACTCCCACTTAGGTGTGGGGCCCGGTTGTTGGTCCAAGCCAAACCGTGCTTCTCCGCACAACGCATGCCCACCCATTTCTGCCAGCAGGTTGAACGCCTGATTCCACCCCTCACGATGGATATCTACGCGCCCCTGGCAGA
Source organism: Alopecurus myosuroides (assembly GCA_028641055.1). Lineage (NCBI taxonomy): Eukaryota > Viridiplantae > Streptophyta > Magnoliopsida > Poales > Poaceae > Alopecurus > Alopecurus myosuroides. The sequence goes on from CM054059.1 coordinate 204,490,667, forward strand.
CCATCATAGACCCGCAGAGTCCGTGGGAATTAAGGGATCCCACCCATGTGCATGTAGTCCCGCACTACCTACGCGAGAGTACAGCGTACGTCTCTGGCAGCCCGTTGACATGCGAACGAGAAAAGTATCACGGCTGACTTACTCCCCCCATAGAAGATCCATGGTCAACGCGATATCTACGGCGCACCAAGTTCTGACGGCATTTGTTGTTATTTCCTAGGTAATACTTTCCCATGCAGATGGAACCTTCCTTTGACCTATTCATCTTACCATGGTTCCATCCGCCCACCAAACAGAACACTACCACTCGGGTAGTCATTCAATTAGTCATATTATTATAAAAATAGGATCATGCATTCTTTTTGGAGTAGGTGGTAATACGATAGGGTTTTGAAAATAGTTGTTATGACATAATTCAATGGACATGAGCAAGTGATGAACTTGCCTGGATATGGATAAGTAATGAAGTCTGAAGCTCGAGGTGGATCCTGACTTCCTTGTTCTACAAAATTCCATCATTGTCCGGTAAGACAATGTTTAAAGAAGCAAATGATGCTATTATGCATAACGATGAGATGTATGCAATTTTTGGGAAGACCATATTAATTCTTTAATCCAAGTTGTTTTTCTCGTAAACCGGAGTAATAACATATTTTTAAAATTACCAACTAATGAAATTTCAATGAATATGACCATTAGTTGAATTATTTATTTTAACAATTGTTAGATTATATTAATTGTTTTCAAATAATTAACTAGTAATGCTCTATTTGTTTTGGTGTTTAAATTAAATTTGTACTGATCTATTTAGTATTCTAAATTTGAAATTTAGATAGGTTTATATTTTATTTTATTTTATTTTCTAATTTTTTTTAATTAAAATTCAGCCAAATTACCTGTCTCCTGGGATGCCAGCTTTTCGCCAAACAGACGAATTTGCTGGCGCAAGCTTTGAAAACCATACCAATTACCTGGCCGTTCGTGGTCTGGGGGCTAGATATGATGGGACCATTCAAGATAGCAAGAGGAGGATTGACACACCTCCTAGTAGCAGTGGATAAATACACCAAGTGGGTGGAAGCCAAACCCATCAAAAAGCTTGACGGGACAACAACCAGAAATTTTGTCATTGACATTGTCATGAGATTTGGCGTCCCGCATAGCATAATCATAGACAACGGAACCAATTTTCCCATTGAAGAACTAGTCATATATTGTGAGAGCGGCGGAATTCGACTAGATTTAGCCTTTGTCGTGCATCCACAATCCAATGGACAAGTTGAGAGAATGAACAACTCAATACTCCAAGGGATAAAACCACGGCTAGAAGATCCCTTGCACATAGCAGTTGGGGCATGGGTAGAAGAATTTCCATCCATCCTTTGGAGAATATGCACAACCCCAAACATATCTACAGGCCAAATGCCATTTTTTTAGTATATGGGGCAGAAGCAGTATTACCTACCGACATCCTGTATGACTCACCACGGGTGCAATCCTATGTGGAAGAGGGTGCAGAAGTAGCACGCCAAAACACGCTAGATCTCCTAGAAGAGGAATGAGACATTGTGCTACAAATATCCACCATTTACCAGAAAAACTTGCGAAGATATCACAATCGCAAGGTAAAATCAAGGACCTTCCTAGAAGGTGATTTAGTGCTAAGTTTGGTACAACAAAAAAAGAACAAGATAGCCCTGGTATGGGAAGTACCGTTCATCATTAGCAAGGCTATGAAAAACGGGTCATACTACCTGGTTGACATCCGGACACCAAAACAGATCGCAAGAGAAAAAGGCATGTAGAAGATGAACCGGAAGAAATAAAGAGGCCCAGGAGCATCCATCATTTACGTCCCTTTTATTCCTAGTGAAAATCCTTCTGTAAACACCATTTGTGATCATGAAATAAAAATAGTCAGATTTTTTGCCAAATTTTTTGCATGAACCTCAATCCATATCTCTTTTATTTCCCAATAATCCCAATTTTTCATAAAATATCAATGTTAACACGAATTTTGCCTGCGTGCTCATGATAAAATACTCTGATACTTCCTTTGCCGGAAAAGGCTTCATGCTTAAGTTTCTTCCTAGTCTTAAAGAGTATTCATATGTTTGCAAAAATGTGTTGGGTTTCTAGATTAGACATTACGGCCCCAAAAGAACGGCTCACGATTCCGGGTTTAAACAGATTGGTGTTTAGCCTGTTTCCCAGCGTGACGATTCTGGCTTTTAGGATTGGCCAATGTCGAAAAAGCTAAAGCACACTATTGTCAGAGAACTCAAAGACGGAAGCAAGCATTCGCAAAAAAGCAGTGTAAAGGGTTATCACACTAAGGAAAAATTGGAAGAACAAAAGCACAAACTTGTATTAATCTTCATAAATTATGCCAAGTAAAGTTTTAGGAATTACAAACGTTGTGGTACAAGATAATGCAGAAAGTTTCCTATTTTGCCTCTCAGGGCCTACTCTTTGTTGCCGTCTTTGTCGTCCTCGTCGTCATCATCAGAGGTGCCAGCGTCTTCCGACGTCGTGGGCATTTCCTCTTTCGAGAAGAAGGTAGCAATAGATACCATATTGGCTATCTTTGTTGCGTACCCCTTGACGGAGTCGAAGAGCTCCTCCACACGTTGAGAAGAGAGGGACGACAGGATGTGGGTGCCTAGACGCCAGCATTCGGCATCCACGTAGTGGTAGCGAAGGAGGCGCAAAGACATCTTCGCCCCACCATGCACAGCAGAGCATAGGAGGCCGTCCTAGGCATTAACGGCTGTGTCCAAAGCCGTTGGGAGCTCCGTCACCCGCTCCAATTCCCTCCCGAGAAGAAATTTGTTAAAAAAAAATCTCCCTAGAAGCACGGATGTCATTGAGATAGGCGGAGAACGCACGGATGTTTTCAATCCTGGTCTTGGTCTTATCGTCCTCAACTGAGTGACCGGAAAAACTTTTTTGTTAGTTAAAGCAGAAAAAGGAAAAACGAAACTGAGGATGCATAGTCAAAAATGTGCAGAATCTAAGAAAAACGACTAAGGAGAGCAACTTATCCAGCAGTTCGGTGTCCAAGACTTTGAGGTCATCTCGAGCCTCCCCGAGCTTTGTTTGGAGATCATGGATACTCTCCACATCTTTGGCGGACTGCATGGCTTGCTCCGCCATTTTCTTATCCGCCTCGCGAAGAGATTTCTGACAAAGTTTGAGCTCTTTCTTGGATTTCTCTAAGTCCTTCACAAGGCAAAGATTCTCATCGCGCAGCCCTTGGGCATTGCTAGAGCTAGAGAGAGCCTCCTTGGCAGCTTCAATGATGGCTAAGAAAAGGGAGAAGACCAAAAACTCAGAATTCAGTAGAAAGCCGGAAGACGGGAATGAAAAAGATAGAAAACAAAAGCAAAAAACCATACCTTGGTTGTTCGTCATTTCCTGCTGAAGATCGGAGTATTGCTGGGTTTTGTCCTTAACCAAGCTTATCATCTTCCGCATATTCTTGTCACTTTCTGTCAAAGCGGAAAAACTTCTTCATCCGCCTGCTCTGTCGTCTTCTAGGGCGGAAAATAAGAGTGACTGTCCGACAAAAGATTGAAAAGATACTCGGGGGCTAGGGATATGGATTTTTACCGTGTTCATATGGCGGACGCGGCCCAACATATGGAGAAAGTCCTTGCTGTAGTGCTGGAATTGGCTCTCCAGATAAGAGAAGTCTTCATCCATCACTTCCTTCGGACAGAAGGTGAACCCCTCCCGTCAGATGTATGCGCCCGTTGGACCTTTGCTGGACGCCTAAAGTGGGACGGGCACGAACCGTTCCTCGTATCCAGGGAGCACGCGGTCGTGCTCGTCAAAGCAATCTTCTTTGACCTTCCGGCGTAGAGATTCCTCATGCGCTGGAAGATCCATGGTTTCTTCGTCTTGACGGACGAAAGATCTCCCTGCTGCGGCCGCTCTTTCCAAGGCCTCTTTGTCGGAGGCCTTCGGCTAGCTGGCCTCTAAAGGTTCTAGGGGATCGTTGAAAGGACCTTGTTCGATAACAACAGGGATTTCGTCGGATGCCCCGGAGTTGCGCGTGCCCCAGGAAGAAACTTTCTTCTTCTGCCCTTTCAAATACATGGGCTGGAGACTATGAAGAGAAAGGAAAAAAACATAAGACGAATGGCGAAAAAAAACAAAAACAAGGAAATGGTGAATGGCGAAAGAAAATAAGAAAGAGCAAAGAGAGACTAAACTTACGAGGAGGCCCCGATGCTTGCTCCTTCCAGGTTTATAACCTGGGCGTCTTCCGGGATCCGGTGTGCATGCTTCCGGGTGGCCTTGAGGATCCAGGACGTCAGACGACTCCTTCTCTTTCCGCTTTTTCTTCGCCACCAGATCCCCTGGAGAAGAGAGATGCTTGTCCAAGAGCTCCGCAAATTGCAAACGGGTTTGGCACTGCAAGTTAATCACAGAAGATAGCCAAATAAACTGCAGGTACAAAAAAGGGATAAAGGAGAATGAACTTACGACGGGAGGCAGATTCTCCGTGGAGTACATGGGTACCAGTTTGATGTACTTTCCCCGAACGCTAATCATCGAGTTGACGGATTGCTTCAACTCCGACAACTCTAGCTACTTCGGCGTGCATCGTTGGGGGATCCGACGTACCCACGTACTGACACACCAGCTTGTCATCCCGGTGGGCAAAGGGCTGGATCCTACGACGGAACCAACAAAGCATGGTATCTTCTCCGCTAAGTTCGGGATACGTCATTGTGAGCTTGGTGATCCGCCGTTTGATATTCTCCAGATCTGCCGACAATGTTCGCATGGCGTCCTCCTTCCAGCTGTCCTTGGGAACAGCCGCGCCGTTGACAAACGGTGGAAGCCTGTAGCCTTCTTCGGGAAGGGCACGTCCTTCACATAGAAGAACGTGGACGACCAATACTTTACATACTCTAATTTCGGAACCTTAGGGAACCATAGTTCCCTCTTTCGGCGAAGGTTCAGTTTAATGGTTCCACATACCTTCAACCCGCCTTCACCATCCAGCTCTCTCCTAACGTATTTGCAGAACTCTAAAGTAGGCCTAATTCCTAGATATCCCTCAAATTGGAAGGCGGCAATATACAAAATGCCGTTGGGAGTCAAGTTATGCAGTTGGATGTTGTAGTAATCTAAAACAGAAAGGAAAATGACGGAAGGTGGAAAACCTTACCCCCTTTGGAGATCAAATAGGAGGACGACGTGCTCGTCATCCCGAGGCATGGGCTCTATATCCCCCTCGGTGCTCCACCATTGCTTTCGAGGAAGAAATCCATCGTCTTCATAACGCTGGAGCTCCGCCATTGGGACGGAGCTGATGAGCCAGTACCCGTTGGCACTCTCCTCCTCGGTGCCGCCTTCGTCATCAACGCCGACGTCCAGCTCCGGCGCAGCGACGTCGTCCGCCACCTTCGCCTTGCCCTTTGCTGCCGCAGATGTCGTGGACGCGAGCGTAGAATTTGTCGCGCTTCCGGCCAGAGGATAGGCCGTAGGTGATGGAGGGGGAGAGAGGTGCGCCGAACTCAATGTCGTTGCCGCTGCCATCACCGCCGCTGCAAAAGATACCTCCCCCGCCGTCGTTCCGTCTCTGCTAGAAGGGACATCTCCAGACGCCATTGCTGCCTGCGCTTTGTTGGTTCTTGATCACTGGGGCGATGTATATCCATTCTCGATGAAGCGATGGGAGCAGTGCTCAGTGGAAAATGGAGGTGAGTGAAGTGAGGAAGAAGAAGGAGAAAAACGGTGCGGCTCAGGGGCCTTTTTATAGCCAAAATGGGAAAGATTTCCCTCAATGGTAACGCCACCAGATCCGCTCCACGTGGCGTGCATTGACTGCATGGCGAGCGCATAGCCGTTGACACTCAGCGCGCAACATCGGTTCCAATGTCGAAATTGTCGGGGCAATTATCACTTGCTGTTTCTATAAGAACTTAATTGCTCCGGGAAACGTGCGGAGAATCTGGACGTGAAGCTGTCAAATCTCGCCATCTAGATCAGAGCGCTGCATGGAGGAAACTTAATCAAGAAGGTATGTATTTATGTCTGAATGACGGGTCATGTAGAACATTGACGTGATTTGTTGGGGAATCCCAAGGAACCAGGATCCGCCTTTCAGCTTTCTCGGGGGCCACTGTCGAGGTTATCCGGAATGGGGTATCTCCCGGCATCCAGAAGGCTGGACAAAGCGCACGACTGCATCCCGCAATGGTGGCCGTAAGCCCATATGGATTCCTAGATCCAGATGACCGTAGACCGATAGGTTTAGTCATTGTACGGTTCATGTTCTTGTAAGACCCGATCCGGCTCTCTATATAAAGCTAGACATGAGAAACCCTAGGGAGATTAGATCTACAGATGATCTATCTAGGTACTTGTAACATGTGCCCGGCGTTCCACCATCATAGTTTATTTGCAGGAAGTAGGGAGCCTCTTCGGCTAAGCTGAACCTGGGTAAACACCTGTGTCCTCGCCCCAAAAGCACTCCCCCACGTCAGCCTTCCATGTGGTTCTTCTTCATTAAGATGGCTGGCCCTTCCTGAAAACCTGATCATGGAACTCATCAAACTCTTGTGTTTTGCTATACTTTAACTAAGTCCATGGTCAAGAAAACATGATCATCTCACACATCATAAGCTAATTCAGAGACAAGATTAGGAACTCTTGTTTGTTTATGTCTTCACACCCCCACGAATATTTTCCTTTGAAAACTCCCTTTTCAAGTGTTATAGAGGTTGTAGCATGATGATATAAACTTAATTCTGAACATGGAGATAAGATAATACCTGAGTATTATCGTATCTAGGTCATATGTCCAACACCATCATCGAAATCATTATCATATAAGTCGTCTAAACAAAACTCCTCGTTATCATTAATATCCATAGTAGGCACAAATAGAGGATTATCGTAAGATTTATTAAAATAGCAAGGATTATCATAAATAAAAGTAGCAAAAATATAATTATAAGTTTCAATCATAGGGATTCATGGCCATAAGTATAGAAAGTATCGGTTTCATCAAAAAGGGGTTTTTAGAATCCGTAGGATCATAAGATTCATCAATATAGCACTCATCCTCCTTCGGTAAGCATGGAGGGCAATCATATAACTTAGAGTCAAAGAGTTACTCTCATTATAAGGTAGGAATGGTTAGTTAACCCATTACTCTTTTTCGTCACTCTCCTCCTTTTTTCATCCAATGAGCTTCCAGTTTTAGCAATATCTTCTTCCATAGGCTCTTGCAAGGCATTAGTCTATACCTTCGGGGGAGAATCTATTAATATATTCAGTAACACAACAATTATGGTTCCGGTAATTATCAAATAAATGTTTAATCATAGCACAAATCTTGGATTTGTAAGGAGCATCATCTTTATTTTCAAGCAAAGAACCAATTTCAACGGCACCCTTCCAAGTAACAAATTCTTTATTTTGTTCCACATCATAGGAATCATAATTTCCCTTAACATAAGAAGCTATGGTTCCATTATTATTATACTCACATTGGAAATTAAGGTGTTTATACCTCATAGAACAACAATATTTATTACACCAATAATATATGTCATATATAGACCACAAGTCTCTAGCATAATTATTCAATTTATTTATTAGTTTCTATACATGTATCCCTTCTTGAGACAAGCGGTATTCCTTATAATATTCATGTTGATCTTCCATGAATCCATTGTGCCAATAAGATCTAGTTTCAAAGAAAGTAAAGATTGATCGCAAGAACAATAAAGCAAAAGTGTGCACTTCCCAAGTGAACTTATAAGTAGAATCATGCCCCCCGACAACGGTGCCAGAAAATAGTATTGATAACCCACAAGTGTAAGGAATTTCAACAGTCTTCGAGGGAAGTGTGACCCAAATTTATTGAGTTGAAACAAGGGGACCCAAATAATACTAAGTCTTCTCAATTGTCGCCGACAAAGGGAGCTGGTGCGGCACCCAGCATGTGGTGCACCGTACCAGAGCAGGGCCAAGCAGCGGCCCCAGAACTGGTATCCCCAACTGCCTCTCCCCAGCCCAGGCAGGACGCACGTGGGCATAGGCCCCTAGCTGGCAAGGCTGCCGCAGAACATGGCGGTAGTAGCCGCAATAACACTGACGGCCTCCCAAATGGAGGCCCGAGTGGGCAACGCTTCGAAGATGCCGTGCTGCTACCGTCTCGGTCGTGGTGGTTGGGCGCCACCAACGCGGGACAGTGCCCGCCGTCGGCGGGGGGGGGGGGAGGAGCTCCGCGTTCACCTCCCGCCCGTCGAGGCCGCAGCTGTTAGGTGCGTGTACTCGCGTGGAGTCACTGGCCATGGACAACGCCTTCTCAGAGTAACCACCTGCCACAAAACTCTCCCGAATACGATACCTGGAGAGTGCGGGTCGTAAGCCTTATGTCTTTCCCTCGCTGATGTGACGAGTCCGTCGTGTGGTACCAGTCTCAGGTGGGGCCTAGTGCCACACCACAGACTGGAGCACCGTGCCCGGGACCAAACCCCTCGAGGCGGACAAGAGCCAACGGCCCTCCGAGGACAGGGGACCGCGCATCGGTTAGGTCTTCGACCCCCAGCCCAGTACAGGATGATCCGCCTCACCGAGAGCACCAAGGATAAGGCACCCACGCTCGCGAGCTGCATCGCGATCCTTCCTAAGGAGAGGAGAGTGACGATGTGGACCCGCGAGAGGCGGGACAGGCTGCCCTCCAGTACGGAGGGGGATGCCTGGCCTTCACCTCGGAACTTCGAAGGGTGGACTGGCCTGACAAGTTTTGCTTCCACACACCAGCGACCTATGACAGAACTACAGATCCAAGAGGGATTCTGCAGATCTACTCTACGGCTATAGTGGCAGCCAAGGCAGATGAGAAGGTCATGGATAACTAGTTCTTGTTGGCCATGTCTGACACCACCTACCCGTAGCTCATGTATCTGCTGAGCTCATGTATCTGCTGAGGAACTCCATCACCTCTTGGGGGATCTGTGTGCACAATTAGTGGCGGCATTCTAGGGAGACTAGAAGCGCCTCAGGACGCTCACCAACCTACAACACATCCCCCAAAAGCCCGGAGAGACGCTCAGATCTATCATCGTGCGTTTCAGCAAGGCTTCTCACCGCATACCCAATGTGCCTAAGCCGACGGTGGTCGTGGCATTCTGGCACATCGTGCGAGATGTCGGGCTACTGGAAGAGCTGCCTTAACGAGAGCCTACTACCACTAGGGAGATGTACACAATTGCCAACAAGTGTGAGAAGATGGAAGTGGGACGTCAGGCCCCCGAATTGGCGCTAAAAGCCTACGAGTAGGCCGACGTCCCGAAGAAGAAGAAGCACAAGCGCGTGGACCACCAAGTCCTCACGGTGGGGAAAGGGGAAGCCCCTATCCTCGATCTCCGCCCTCCAGGCAGGTCGCCGCGATTAAAAACACGGTGCCATGCTGCATGTTCCACGATCCAAACGACCACGACGCTCGCGATTGTTGGTCCTTGCAGGCGATCATGGAGGCACGGAAGCGGCGCTTCGCCGAGCCAGGCTGTGTCCTGGGAACCTGCTATAACTGTGGGGCATCAGGGCACATTGCACAAGAGTGCACGGCCCTGGCATTGGAGCTAGCCAGGGGAGAATCCGCGAAGGAGCATGTCAGGGGACCAAAAATGGGCCGCGGAGTTGTCCTTGACAATCAAGGCCAAGGAGCGCGGGGAGGCAACACCACTCGCACGCAGGAGGAGAACGCTGGGTAGAGATACCCGGGGTGCCTATCCTGAGGCTCGGGATGTGGCATACATCCATGGCGGAGCTTACACCCCTTCATCTCACGGGCAGGTGAAAAGGATCATTCGGGAAGTATGCGCCAGGCTCCCGAGCGTAGGGTCTCAGGTGGCCCTCAGATGGTCTCATGTACCCATCACCTTCAACCAATAAGATCATCTTGACCGCAACTCTGGGGTGGGAACGATGCCTCTGGTAGCCTTGCCCATCATCAACAACGTATTGGTCAGCAAGATGCTGATTAACAGAGGTTCGAGCATCAACCTCATCTCTACAAAGCTTATGAATAAATTGCAGAGTACGAAGGCAAGACTGGCGCCGACTGGGCCGTTCCAGGGTATCAACCCGGGAACCACCCAGCCACTGGGTAAGGACTCGTTGCCAGTCACCTTCAGCACCAGGGAGAACTACCACACGAAAAATATCATCTTTGATGTGGTCGACATCGCCATGCCCTACAATGGAATTTTGGGGCGCCCGACTGTTGGCCAAGTTCATGTCCGTCATACATCACGCCTACAACTCCTTGAATATTCCATCTTACTGGGGGTGATGACCGTGACGACCAATGTTGGGGACGTCGTGGCTTGTGTACGGCAGGCTCAAGAAAATCGCAGTTGCATCTCTTCAAGGGTGTGGGAAGACAGTACCCGGCTGCTCCGATGGAGGCTCCGCCACACGGGAACAAGGACCCTAGGAAGGAGTTCCCGGGCCTGGACCTTGAGGTCGAGACCAAGCCAAGATGTGGTTGGATGCCAAGAAGGTGTCTGACATCAGAAGGGCATCATAATTATATCACTCAAAGACCAGTTTAAATAACTCAAAGTCCTTATGATATAATCAGATGATCACGAGACAGGTTCGTGAAGCGACCGCGAAAAAATCCAAAAGCGGCGTCGCCAAGTGATACGTCCATTTTGCATCACTATTTTATATGTTAATTTCGCTTATTCATTGATATTTTCCATATTAGATCACTATACTTATGTTATCTTTTATTTTATTTGTGTTTTACAGAATTATTTATCAGAGACAGGATTCAGCTGGAAAAAGCACCTGTTAGAGGGGATATCTTCCGGACGTCAGAAAAATCGGGAAAAGTCAGAAAACAGAGTTTCGTTAGAAATCACCGGGGGAGCCCGAAGGGCTTCCAGAGGGGAGCCACGGGCAGCCAAGTGACTCACAGGCGCGGCCCCCTCCCCTTGGCCGCGCCTGGTGGGCCCCTGGGGCCCTGGTGTCGGGCCCATGGATACCAGGGTATCCCGGATCGACTGTTGCGGCCTAGCCCAGTGGGAATTTAAGGTCCCATCAAGTGCATCTCACGAAGGGGAAGTCTCTCGGCAAGACCCCGCTCTCGATAGGGCTCAACTAGCAGGAGGCTGGTCCGTCTAGGGGAGCCGTGTCACCTGCCTTTTGGGAGGGGTTCTGCTTCGCCCCCTGCTTCTCTCCAGAGGGCATCCCCGCTCAGGAGGAGACGTGCCATGTGCGGCTGACGCCAGCTCTCATGTATGCTGACGAAGGTGGTGCGGAGCCACTTTGGCAAGCAGTTGCCATTCTCGTGTATAAAGCATGGCCGACAGCTTCCCACGCCAAAGCACCTCCCCAAGACTTCCTCTTTGGTGCAAGAAGACCAAGACGGCACTACAAGACGGAGGAAACGTCACCAGACGCCCCCACAGCTCTGCCATGGACGGTGGCGCTGTCCTCGACGACCAAGACTAGCAGGCGACGTAGAGCTCCGCTGGTCTGCACTTTGGCACCATGGGGTAGCCCTTTCCCACCAAGAATGAGCGGGAAGGAGGTCCAAATGCCAGTATAAGAGGAGCCCTTTGGCCCTCGTAGAAGGGAGATCTCAATTCACTCGGAGCCTTCCTAGTCTGACCCGAGCACAAGCTCGCACCTTGTACTGTAACTACAGCAGTGCAATCCATAAGATAAGAAGGAGTAGGGTTTTACACCGCAAGGTGGCCTGGATCTGGGTAAACTCCCCGTGTCGCCATTGTTGCCGATCTCAAGCTTTCCTCGCAAAGCCTCTCGAGAGGTGTGGGAAGTGTGGTTAGCCCCCAGTGTTGGGACCTCCTGAGAGTTCATTTCCCATGACAGACCGCTCTGCGACATTTGGCGCGCCAGGTAGGGGGCTAAAGCACTCATTCACCTCCTTGTTGCCATGACACCAACAGCTCGTACCAGCCCTCGCCCCAGCCAAGCTGAGTGCGCTCGCCGTAGGGTCGAGGCCAACCTCACCGGCAATGACAACTACGATAGAACACAGCAACGCGGCCCCACTGGCGTTGGTGGCGCACCCGATGCCGAGGACGAGCCCTCCTCCCACCCGTCGTAGTGAGACTCGCAAGTGTTTGAGCCTCCACCACGACCATCAGGGATGCATGGACGCCAGGAGTAGCCCACCCCTACCACAACCCTGCTGCTGGCCCCGGAGCTGCTTGTGTACCCACCTGCGCCGAAAGGGAATGTCGCATGGCTGGCCCGCCTCCAGGAACTGGTCACTGCCGCAAACGTCCCCCGCAACCATAGTTTAAAAAACCGAACCGGTAATCGAACCGGCGTGGCTGTCGGTTCAGGTTTTCACCGGTCGGACCGTCGGTTCATCGGTTCATTTGCGACAAAAAACCGGAATATTTAAGCTAATTTTTCAAAATTCTGACCTCGAAACAAATGATTACACATAATATTTGATGCAATGCACTAAATTATCATAAATTGGCGCTAGCATAGATGGTTGCTGAGCTTGTAGTGGACCTTGAGTCAAGGTCAAGGGTTCAATTCCTTTTTAATGCACCATTTTCAATTTATTTTTTTGGTTTTTTACTAAAAGACCAATGCTTGTTAAAAAACCGGACAAGCCTTCGGTTCTCGGTTTTTCCGGTCGGACCGCCGGTCCGGTTCGGTTTTTGAAACTAGGCCCGCAACCGTCGTGGGGAGGTGGCACTAGCCGGCCCAAGAGCGCGGCAACTCATGGCGCACCACCCCCTTCCCATGGCGCAACATCGCCGATGTAAGGCGATCCCCACACCCACGTCCCTGACAAGGCCCACACCACCAAAGTTCTTGACAAGAGCAACAACAGTTGCCAAATCGTGCGCACCCCGCCAGACGTGAGCATGCAGATCGAGCGCAGCCACGAGCACGAGCAGCGCACCATCCTCTACTTTGCCAGAGCCGGTCGCGCCAACCACCCGGCAGAAAACGACGTATACTCCATGGTCTATGTCGGGGGCTGCCTCCCATTCACCAAGCAGTTTCGCTCGGTCGCATGGCCGCCGAAGTTCAACCCGACGATGTCTCCCTGCTATGACAGCACCACCCCTGCCCCTCGACTTCCTGCAGCTGTATAGCCTCAGTGTGTGCACTGCGAAGGGGACGACAAACGCATGGCCAACTGGCTGCCCATGGGCCTCAAGGGAGCCCCCCTCATCTAGCTCATGAACATGCCAGAGAGATCTGTTGGGTCGTACAAGGAGTTGTGCCTCCACTTTGTCGCCAACTTCAAAGGCTCCTATGATCGCCCCCTCACCTACAACAACCTCCGCGGCATACGCCATCGCCCCGACGAAAACACTTCGCCAGTACCTACAACGCTTCAGCCAGACATGCAACAAAATGCCCGCATCGTCGATGCGAATGTCATCTCCGCCTTCTGCGAGGGGGTCACCAACGAGTGCATGCTCGAGGAGCTCGGCATCAGGGATGACCTCACCTCCGCCCTCGAGCTCGTGGACATGGCCGACATATGCGCCAAGGACAAGGAGGGTTGCCTCTTCAGGCAGAACACTCATGTCGATGAATCCAAGCCAGTGGCTCCCAAGGCCATAACCAAGATACGGAGTGATGAAACGAACGCCAAGCGCAAGGCTCCATCCGTTCTGGTAGCAGAGCCCGAGCGCAAGCACGGCCACAGCGACGCTGCTCCGGTGGCGGACAACCTCCCCTTCTGCGCGTTGCACAAAATGCACTCCCACTTCATGGAGGACTGCTTCCAGCTGCAGAAGATGTGAGGCGATCGCCTCATAAGGAGTGGTCAGGAGGGCTACTCTCAAGGCAGCAGTTGGCGCAACCCTGGACGTGGCACCGGCCGCGGTGGCGGTCGCTGGGATAAACGCGGCCCAAACAACTACAACGGGTACAATAGCTACAACACGAACACCGATGGCTACAACAACCATGGCTACCAGGCAGTTTCCTCAGGAGCCACCACAGCAGCAGTTGCCGCGCCCCGACCCACCCCTCCTCAAGTGAACGTTGTCGCATAGCACTACCCTGAGGGAAACCAGGGCAATGGCCAGGAAAACTGTGGGGGCTACCAAGAGCCCACATGCTACATCGCCTGCATCCTTGGCGGAGCACAAGCGCCCCTCTCCAACTGCCACTTCAAGAAAATCTCACGAGAGATCAACACCTCCCTTCCAGGGATAGAGGCGGCCAAACCTCTCAAGTGGTCCAAGCACAAGGTCTCCTTCAATGTCAGCGACCACTCCAAGTCCACAAGGACCATGGGCACCATCCCCCTGGTCTACACCCCCACCATCAACAACATAACCATCACCAAGACGTTCCTTGATGGGGGTGCGGGCCTCGACGTCATCTCGGTGCAGACATTCAAGAAGATGCAAGTGCCTTACGAGCGCCTGGCTCCCACGAGGACTTTCACCGGCATCACCGATGGAACTACGGTTCCCCTGGGACAAGTGCGCCACGCCGTCACGCTCGTCACTCGTCAGAACTACCGCACCGAGATCCTCGACTTCGATGTACAACATCGCCAAGCTGTCTGGGCCTGCTGGGACCATCACCATCCATTGCAAGGTGGAGGACGCGATGCGCTCCGTCGAACGATCCTACAAGGAGGTGGCAACCTTGCACCCTGCCGACGAAGACGAAATGGGACACCTCGACGAAGTCCCCAAGAAGCGGCTGCTATTCTCTCCGGAGGTGGCAGCCACCTACAAGACCTCCCCGAGCGCTGGGGGCTACCTCCACTCTCCGTGCAGGCGTGCCTCCCAACTAGGGGGCGCGCTCACCACCTGCTCGCTCCACTCGCCAGCACAAGGCCGTCGAGACGTACCCACAGGGGACCCCGTGACGCCACGGTAAAAAAGACGACAGGACCTCTGTCCGTGAGGGTCTCAGGGAGCTCTCACCAGGCGTGCCGTGTGGTCGCTAGAGCTTTTACCCACACAAGTGGGAGACCCGTTCCGGCGAGGCAAACTTCTGTTACTCGAGGGCGCCACAAGGCCACTACATCATCAAGCTATGCACCTGAAATTGCGCGAGTATCAGCCCCATGACAATGGGAGTCCTGTGTCCGCACGGTGAAGGCAAGTACCTCTTGGGGGACCACAAGGTAACGACATGCCCAAGTGTTTTCTAAAAAAACAATGCCTCACCCTAGCAGTAAATTCAGTTGCTTTCCGGAGAAATTATCTCTTTATGCATGCCGGCATGCTTGCATCTCTACATCCACCACAGTCATAAGAATTCATCTCAGCATGCATACTTTCCTCTCTAGAGGCGCGTGACTACTTTTTTTCCTCACGAGAGGATCCCGCGAGCGGGGGATGGAACGGTGTGTGTACGGGTCGCTACTGTACACAACACCTCGCCAAGTTCCTTGGCACATGTTTCCTCAAGAGATGCTCACGAAGGAATAGTCAAACGCACGCCCCTGTCGAAAATACAAATGATTACAGGCAATCACAGTCCCGGGGAGAAAGCGCGTAACCCTCTGCAAGGGACCTATGGAGATCCTCCACAAGAAGCCTAAGAGAACCCCACAAGGGGTAACAAGAAGTCCTCCACAGGGGACACGAGTAAGGTCTCTCAAAGGATCCCCCACAGGCACAACACCGACAAAGGACTCCGCCACCAAAAAAGCTAAGTATCTTCGCATAAAGCATTCAAAGCACACAAGGAGAAAAGTACGGGAATAAAAAGTATGGAATATTCTTTACAAGACTAAAAAGTTCGTCGGTGTCGAAGGTAAATGCAACTAACCAGACGCACGGAAAAAGAGTCCCTCGGACAACTGGGCCACCATTCTCCGACTCTCCTCCAACATCAGAAGATTTTCCTGCATCGCTCGGGGCAGCTAGCGAGAAGACCTTCACAAAGGCACCCACGGCGCCCTTCACACGAGCATTAAGAGAAGGGGCAAGCCCCTTAAGGACCTCGCCTGCCAGGGAGCCAAGCTTGAAGTCGGGCTGAACCATGAGGACACGAGAAAATAGGTGCGTCTCCGCTTCCGTCAGAAGTTGGCGGTACTCCTCGTCGACGTCGGCGTCCATGCTTTGGGCGTCCTCCTGCAGCAAGTCAAGGAACCAAGCAAAGAAGTGGACACTGTGTACCGCCTCATACTGGCTAGGCGAGGAAGGCGTCTCGAGGCACATTTGTTTGCCCACCTTGCGAACACAGCCTCCTCTAGCTGGCGCCAGGGCTCCCACGCCAGCTCCAACAGCTCCTCTTGCTCGGACACCTCCTCGGTGAGAGGAGCGAGATGCTCCCGCAGGGCAAACAAGTCCAAGTGGAACTGCGCAGACTGCACGACGGTGCGCTTCCCTCGCGCTCCTTTCCTCGTTGTGTTGCTTGCAGAGCTGGGCGAGCTCTCCCTTGAGATTCTCGGTCTCCAAAAGCAACACGCGCTTGCCTTTATCAGAATCCTCCCTCTGTTGTTGGAGCTTACCGCCGAAGTCACTTTGAGCTCCTTGCAGTGTGCCCCGCGTCCTGCCTGAGTCCCTTCCTCCACAAGTTTCTGTTGTTTCTCTTGTTTTTCCTTCAAGTCGTGACCTAGTTTCTCGAGGCGCTCGCGCTCCTCGCTGACCTCACCCACGAGTCAAGTGACCTCCGCTTCGCGTCTTCCGACATCCTCCTCGAGAGTCTAGGCCTTCTCCTCCCTGGTGCAAAGGGAGGCCTCGCGAGACTTCAGCTCTTCCTCGCGGGGGCCAGAGTTTCCTCGCGTAGAGCGAGGGGTTCTCTTGTTCCTGGCAAGCAAGGGCCCACTCGTCAACCTTCCGTTTCTGCTCGTCCCGCTACAAGCGGATCTTCTCCTGATGATCCTTAGCCGCGCTTAGTATGCACTTGGCTTCCTCGAGAGACGCGACTGCCTCCCGACTAGAGTCCTCACACTCCCGCCTGACCTTTTTGAGCTTCTGCTGGCGGACGGCCTGCGCAGCTTTCTCCCTGTCGTGGCACGAGAGCACCACTTGGAGGAACTACGCGGCCAGGATCTCCAGGCGCTCGCTCTCCTTGGTGAGCACGAAGGCAGTCACCCTCACGCTAACCTGGAGCGCATCCACGACATCTTTGGCGATCTCAGACATGGGGCCATCATAGTAAAGATCAAGAGGAGCCCCGAAGCGGACCTGCCTGGACTAGCGATCCTCCGCCATCAAGTCGTCGAAGAAGTCATCCGGCAGGAACGAACCACCGGGCCCCATGACAGGGGCATCCTTGAACACCTTATCTGCCGCAGCAAGGAAATCTCGTTGCGACGTCCTGGTGGAACGTTCTTCCACGAAGCTGGAAGAACCCTTGGACCATGGAGGAGGAGACCTGGCATGGGCCTTCTTCGCATCGGGGGTCTCGATCTCCACCTCCTCGTCCCCGAGGTCGATAGGATGTGCGCCGGTGTCGCCCTCATGAAGCGTTGCAGTGGGCGATGATGAAACCAAGGGCGCCTCCGGGAAGGAGGAAGAGACAGGAAGCACGAATGTTTCTGAAATGCCCAACGTCGGGACTGCAGCGGCGCCTGATACATCATAAACGTATCCTTAATTTCTGATGTTCCATGTTGTTTTGTTATTGTTTCTCACATGTTTGCTATACACTTTTTGTCATTTTTATCGATTTTCCGGACTAACCTATTGACAAGATGCCACAGAGCTAGTTCCCTTTTTTCTGTTGTTTTTAGTTTTAGAAAAGTTGTTCTAGAAATTTTCTCGAAATTGGAAAATTCGAAGCCTGGAAGTCTTAGAATTCCCGAAGGTTCCATGGAGTCCCGAAGAGACCCGGAGGGGGGCCTCAGGGGGGCACACCATAGGGTGGTGCCCCCCCTTGGTCGCGTCGTGGGGTGGTGTGGCGTCCCCAGGCCTCCACCGCCTTTGCCCTTTCACCTATTTAATCCCCCCGAGACTTAAACCCTAAATATATTCCACTTCGTCCTGAAAAACACCCGAGGCCACCGTCATCGTCATCCCGAGATCAGGAGGGTTCTGGAGCTCTCCCCGGCACCTTGTCAGGAGGGGAATTCATCACCGGAGGGGTCTACACCACCATGCCCTCCTCCAAAGTGATGCGTGAGTAGTTCATCCCTGGACTACGGGTCCATAGCAGTAGCTAGATGGTTGTTCTCTCCACTTTGTACCTCATGTTTAGATCTTGTGAGCTGCCTATCATGATCAAGATCATCTTTATGTAATGCTACATGTTGTGTTTGCTGGGATCTGATGAATGTTGAATGCTATGTCTTCTGATTATCAATCTATCATGTTATCTTCATGCATATCTTATTTATGATTTTGCATGCTCTCCGTTATTAGTAGATGCTCTAGCCAAGTAGATGCTAGTAACTCCAAGAGGAGTATTTATGCTCGATAGTGGGTTCATGCCTCCTTTGCATCTATGCTCGGGTGATGGAAACGTGACGGATGGAGAATGTGTTGTTGCCATTAGGAGAAAACAACGGTGTTTACATTGTTTACATTACACAATTTGCTTACGGCGATAATCTGTTGCTAGCAACTTAATACCCAACGTTTGTTCGGATGATATTCGAGGGTGGATTATTAGACATAGATACAGTTGGATGACGGTCTATGTATTTTGTTGTAATGCCCGCATGAATCACATAGTAATCTTTATGTCTTGCATATGCACTACGGTGCAGCCTTCATTTCTGTCAATTTCCCAGCCTGTAATTTGTTCACCACACATGTTATTTATCTTTCACGGAGAGACACTACTAGTGAACTGTGGACCCTGGTCCATTTTCCTCATACTGATAAAACACCTACTGCTTTCATACTTTTTTCCTACTATTTTCTACACCATACGTTTAACCTCTTTGTGTTCAGCAAAACCGGGTGAGATTGACAACCTCACTGCTTCGTTGGGGAAAAGTGATTTGATTGTGTTGTGTAGGTTGCCACGTTGCTTCTGAACCGGTAGTGCGCCATGCCATCTCAGCTGCTTCAACCTTATGAAGTTACTCCTTCCTCATACTCGTCGATTAAACCTTGGTTTCTTACTAAGGGAAAATTGTTGTTGTGCTCATCATACCTTCCTCTTGGGGTTTCCCAACGAGTGCAAGACCTGCACCATCAGCGCCCGCACTCATGGGCTCGGGGGCTCGCTCCTGGAGCACGGCATCCGAAATTGTCATTGTTCCGGTCTCAAGGGGGATCTTGACATCCTTCCCTGCCGAGGTGTCGGCCTTCAGCGAGGAAGCCCGATCATAAATGGCGTTCCAGCCCCCTTCACCATTTCGGCCCCCTCCTTCACTCCCGCCTCGTGACTGGTGGGATCGGCAGGCTCCTCGACAGGCGAGGAGCGTGGATGGGCCCACCTCTTTTCTAGCGCTACGGGGCTAGCGGGACCCCCGTAGGGCCTGCCGTCTTCGCGCCTGCGTTAGCTGCGGGTGTGGGAACAGACGGCGTCGCCTCCTTAAGAGGGGGAGGAGGCGATCCTCCCGACACCTTCGCCTTCTTGGAAGAAATCAGAAACAAAGAGTGACAAAGGAGGGGTAGCCCGTCTCAGCAAACTTACTGCCCGTAGCCCTGATGACCCACGAGTATAGGGGTGTATCATCGTACTTTCGATAAATAAGAGTGTCGAACCCAACGAGGAGCAGAAGGTGTTGACAAGCAGGTTGGATAGAGGATTCATTGTAAACACTAGCAAACAAGTTTTTATAAAACCACCATGAATAAAATGAGAACCTCCATCGGTCATAAGATATCTAGGCACACCAAACCTAGGGAAAATAACATCTTTAAGCATTTTTATAGAGGTCTCACCATCAGCACTTTTAGTAGGTATAGCTTCTGCCCACTTAGTAACATAATCAACAGCAACAAGAATATGAATGTGACCATTCGAAGGAGGAAAAGGACCCATAAAGTCAAATCCCCAACAATCAAAAAGTTCAATAACAAGAGAATAACTCATAGGCATTTCATTACGTCTAGAAATATTTCCTACTCTTTGACATTCATCACAAGATAAAATAAATTTACGTGCATCTTTAAAGAGAGTAGGCCAATAGAAACCTGATTGTAGAACCTTTTGTGCGGTTCTATTTCGAGTGTGATGTCCTCCATAAGCACTACCATGGCACTTCTTCAATATTTCACGTTGTTCATGATCTGGTACACATATTCTCATAATACCATCTACTCCTTTATATAAATGTGGGTCATCCCAAAAATAATACCTCAAATCATAGAAGAATTTTCTTCTTTGTTGAGCTGTAAATGTTGGACGCAAAGACTTTGAAACGATAAAGTTAGCATAATTAGCATACCATGGAGTATCCTGGGATTTACCTTTATTGTAGCCAACTGTTCATTTGGAAAACTATCATTAACAGGAATAGGGTCAAAAGTAATGTTTTCCAATCTAGACAAGTTATCAGCAACAGGATTTTCAGCACCCTTCCTATCCACAATATGCAAATCAAACTCTTGTAAAAGCAACACCCATCTAATAAGCCTAGTCTTAGCATCTTTCTTTTCCATAAGGTATCTAATAGCAGCATGATCAGTATGAATAGTAACCTTTGAGTCAACAATATAAGGTCTAAACTTATCACATGCAAAAACTACACCTAAGAACTCCTTTTCAGTAGTAGCATTATTCTTTTGAGCAGCATCAAGAGTCTTACTAGCATAATGAATAACATTGAACTTCTTATCTACGCGTTGTCCAAGAACAACACCTACAGCAAAATCACTAGCATCACACATAACTTTTAAAGGTAAATTCCAATCAGGTGATTGAACAATAGGAGTAGTAGTTAAAGCCTTCTTTAAAGTTTCAAAAGCTTCCTTACAATCCTCATAAAAAACAAATGGTACATATTTTTGAAGAAGATTAGTAAGAGGCTTTGATATTTTAGAGAAATCTTTAATAAACCTCCTATAAAAACCAGCATGACCAAGAACACTACGAATACCTTTAACATCCCTAGGACAGGGCATTTTCTCTATGGCTTCCACTTCAGCTCTGTCAACTTCAATATCTCTTTCAGAAATTTTATGTCCAAGAACAATTCCTTCATTCACCATAAAGTGGCATTTCTCCCAATTAAGAACAAGATTAGTTTCCTCACATCTCTGCAAAACTTTATCAAGGTTGTGCAAACAATTATCAAAAGAAGTTCCATAGACGGAGAAATCGTCCATGAATACTTCCACAATTTCTTCACAAAAACCATGAAAAATAGCAGACATGCATCTTTGAAAAGTAGCAGGAGCATTACACAAACCAAAAGGGAAAGTCTCTCAGCAGGACCAGCTCTCGACAGGGCTTAACCAGCTGGAGTTGGTCCGTCTAGGGGAGCCACGTCACCTGCCTTTGGGGAGGAGTTCAGCTTCGTCCCTGCTCCTCTCCAGAGGGTGTCCCGCTCAAGAGGAGACATGCCAGGTGCGGTTGACTCCATCTCTCCTCTATGCTGATGAAGGTGGTGAAGAGCCACATAGCCACTTTGGCAAGAGGTTGCCATTCTCGTGTATAAAGCGTGGGCGATAACTTCCCATGCCAAAGCACCTCCCCTGGACTTCCTCTTCATTGCAAGAAGACTAAGATGATGCTAGAAGACGTAAGAAACATCACCGGACGCCCCCACTGCTCTTCCATGGACGGTGGCGCTGTCCTTGACAACCAAGACAAGCAGGCGACACAGAGATTCGTTGGTCTCCACTTTGGCACCTTGTGGTAGCCCTTTCCCGCCAAGAATGAGGGGAAGGAGGTCCAAACGACAGTATAAGAGGGGCCCTTTGGCCCTTGTAGAAGGGAACGCTCAATTCACTCGGAGCCTTCCTAGTCTAACCCGAGCACAAGCTTGGACCTTGTACTGTAACTACAGCAGTGCAATCCATCAGACAAGAAGGAGTAGGGTTTTACACCGCAAGGTGGCCTGGACCTAGGTAAACTCCCCATGTCGCCATTGTTGCCGATCTCAATCTTTCCTCGTGAAGTCTCTCGAGAGGTGTTTGAAGTGTGGTTAGCCCCCAGTGTTCGGACCTCCTGAGATTTTCTGTCCCTTGACAGACCGCTCTCCAACACCTGGCCCTCCTCCAGCTCTCCTCCGAGGTACTTACCCCCCCCCCTCCGCCGCGACCTAGAACTATCGGGGAGACACTTCATAGAATTTCCTGTCGCCTCTTCGTGATGGAAACAAGAAAGAGAAGAAACACCTTCCTAGCAGGGATATTCGCCGAGGAAATTCCCTTCCAGAGGGGGAATCGTCACACTGTCACAGTCATCGCACCAGGCAGCATCAATAACATCATCGTCATCACCATCAGCATCATCATCCTCACCATACACCTCTGTCCCGCTATAACAATTAGGGTTATATATCATTGTTTTCCACTAGATCTCTCTACCGTTGTGAATTACTGCAATGTAGATGATGCTTGTGAGATTTATCGGTGTTTGCACTTTATGAGCAGATTGTTATTCATCAATTTATCACCTATGATCATGTTCCATATGATGTGTTTTGAGTAGATCGTTTAGTTATTGAGGACATGGGAGAATTCTAGTTGCTAGTAGTCATGTTTCGGTGAGTAATATTTACCAGTTTGATATTTAAGTTATGTTGTTATTTCTCTAGTGTTGTTATGTGAGCGTCGACTACATAGCACTTCACCTTTTAGGGGCATAGAGAATGAATTGTGTGTTGGATTGCTTATGGTGGGTTGCCGGAGTGACAGAAACCTAAATCCCAGTTTGCACTACTTCACATAAGGTAGCAGATACCACGAGTTTATTGCAACGGCTAGATTTATTTCTTAATTAATTTCTTGTATTTGCGGACGCTTGCAAGTAGTGTAATTGTAAGTGTGCATTACTATTGAATAGTACGGTGCACTAGAATAGGTCTACCCATATAAAACTTACTAGAAAGATAAAGATTAATCAACGGCGCGTGATGAAAATAACTAGATGAAACCTCATGTGTGTCGTCAGGAACGTTTTAGCCATTATAAGAAACACCACCGGCTTGTCCTTTGTGCTAAAAGGATTGGGTCACTTGCAGAAACTATTAACCTTCATTATTATTTACTTGTTATAGCTTTATTAGTATTACAAAAAATCCATAAACAATTGTTCTCTATTGTTTATAGTGAAACCTTGCTCAAAACTATTTACCAATACCTTCTGCTCCTCGTTGGGTTCGACAGTCTTATTTATCTAAAAAGCTACGATTAATCCCCTACACTTGTGGGTCGTCAAGACTATTTTTGGGCACTGTTGTCGGGGAGTGTAGTGCTATTGGTAAGTGGAATTGGTAAGGAACACTTTTACTGTAAGTGGTATTTTTATTGTTGTCTGTTTATTTTTGCTAAATCATAGAATCCTTTGTTGCTGGTTATATGTTTGGTAATGGCTCCTCCACCACTCGTGTGGTAGAGAGAAGTTCCTCACCTACTGAAAATTTTCCTTTTGAAATACCTATTGGAATTTTTAACCGTGTGATGGGCAACCGTTATGCCGGTGATGGAACTGCCCATCCTGGTGAGCACTTGCTTTATATTAAAGAATTGTGTGAGTTGTTTAAGATTGCAGATGTGCCAAGAGATTTAATAATGAGGAAATTATTTTCCATATCACTAAAAGAAAGAGCATGGGAATGGTATAGATTATTGGATGATTCAGATTTGCTGGATTTGAACGAGCTTACATCTCTCTTTTATTTCAAATTGTGTCCTCTTCATGAAATACATAAAGATCGTGAATTTTATTTATAATTTTTTCCGCGTGATGGAGAAAGTATTGTTCAAGCTCGGGGGAGGCTAAAAAACATTAATGCATAAATGCGCCAATCATAAGCTTCCCAAGGAGATTATTATTAATAATTTTTATGCAAGGCTTTCACGTCATGACAAGGACCTTCTTGATGCCTCTTCTAATTATTCCTTCGCGGACAAGAGATTGATGCTAAATCGGATCTTATTGAAAGAATTCAACGCAATACTGAAGATTGGGAGATGGACAAAGGTAAAGAGCCAGGTATAAACTATGAATATGATTGTATTAAATCTTTTGCTGAAACTGAATTTTTTAATATGCTTAGTGCTAAAATATGGGCTCGATTCTCAAGTAATCGTTGAACTTCGAAAAACCTTTGCCTCGCATGTTAGTATTCCTAAAGTGAAGTGGGACAAGTATCATGAACCATATAAGGATACTTTTTAAAAAGAAACAATTCACTAGTAGTGAAACACTTGTTAACAATATTGATCCAATATTACCTGTTGTTCACTTTGAGAAACCACCTTTTCCTGTAAGACTAAAATAAAATTCTTTTTCCAATAACACTTTGAACAAAAGTTGTAAGAAAATTAATGAACCAGAAGATCAACTAATTGTGGCACCTACGGTTACTATGGTTAAAGATCTTGTTACTGAAAATGTTGATGGATGTGATATGTATTTCTGTGAGGCTGCCTCTAACCTAGTGGCACCTAATAATCATCATAAACCTATTGTTGGCATACCTGTTGTTTCTGTCAAATAGGTGAACATAATTATTATGGACTTTGCGATTTGGGATCAAGTGCAAGTGTCATACCTTTTTCTCGGTATCAAGAAATAATGAGTGAAATTGCTCCATGTGAAATTGAAGACATTGATGTTACTATTCAGCTTGCCAACAGAAATACTATTTCACCAGTGGGTATTGTAAGAGATGTTGAAATTATTTGTGGTAAGGTAAAATACCATGCTGATTTTTTAATACTTGGTTCATTTGAAGATAAAGCTTGTCCTATTATATTTGGTATACCTTTCCTTAATACATGTGGTGCTGTTATTGATTTTAAGAAAGAGAAAGTGTATGACAAATTTGGTGATGAACATTATGAATTTAATTTTAGTAAAATTGATAGACAACATCATGATAAAGAGTTACCTAATGAAGATCTAGCTATTGAAATAATTGCCTCTATTGCTATTCCACGTGATGATCCTTGGCAGCAATTAATGGAAGAACATTAGAATGGCATGTATATGCAGGAAATAAATGAATTGGAGGATAATTTCCTCTATCAACCTGCTATTATCATACACAATTTGCATGCAGAATATTTAGAGCCACCTTTACCACCTAAAGGAGACCCAGTGTTTGGCCTTAAAGTTCTTCCTGACACACTTAAATATGCTTATTTAGATGAAAGTAAAATATATCATATTATTTGCAATGCTAACCTTTCAGAGTATGAAGAAGAACGTTTATTGAAACACTACAGAATCATCGCAAAGCTATTGGTTGTACTTCGGATGATCTCAAAGGCATTAATCATGTTCTATTTCAGCATACAATTAATCTTGAGCCTGATGCCAAGCATGTGGTTGATCATGAATGCCGATTAAATCCAAAGATGAAAGAATTGGTGAGAAGTGAAATATTAAAGATTCTCGAAGCAGGTATCATCTGTCCTATTGCTTATAGTAGATGGCTTAGTCATGTCCATTGCGTTCCCAGTAAAGGAGGTATGACTATTGTTTCTAATGATAAATATGAACTTATTCCTCAAAGAACTGTAGTAGGGTATAGAATGTGCATTGAGTTTAGAAAATTAAACAAAGCTACTAAGAAGGATCATTATCCTTTGCCTTTTATTGATAAAATTCTAGAAAGGTTGTCTAAAAATACTCACTTTTGCTATTTGGATGGTTATTCTAGTTTCTCTCAAATCATGTTAGAAAACAAGACCAGGAGAAAACCACTTTCACTTGTCCTTATGGTACTTATGCTTATAGACGCATGCCTTTCGGTTTATGTAATGCACTTGCTACTTTTCAAAGATGTATGTCTGCTATCTTTCATGGTTTTTGCGAGGAAATTATGGAGGTATTCATGGACGACTTCTCTGTCTATGGGACTTCTTTGACAGCTGCCTCCATAATCTTAAGAAATTTTTGGAGCAATGTGAGGATACTAATATTGTTTTGAATTGGGAGAAATGCCACTTTATGGTTAATGAAGGAATTGTTATTGGTCATAAAATTTCTGAAAGAGGCATAGAAGTTGACAAGGCCAGAGTTGATGCACTTAAAAAGATGCCCTATCCAAGGAACATCAAAGGTATACGTAGTTTTCTTGGTCATGCTGGTTTATATAGGAGATTTATTAAAGACTTTTCTAAGACTTCAAGACCACTTACCAATCTTCTTCTAAAAGACTTTTCTAAGCCTTCGAAGTTCTTAAGAAAGCTTTAATAATTGCACATGTTGTTCAACCACCTGATTGGAATTTGCCATTTGAAATTATGTGTGATGCTAGTGATTTTGTTGTAGGAGTTGTTTTAGGACAAAGGAGTAGATAAGAAATTTTATTCATTATGCTAGTATGACCTTAGATAGTTCTCAAAGAAACTATGCTACCACTGAGAAAGAGTTTTTGGATTTTTTTTGTTGTGGTAAATTTAGGCAGTATATTGTTGATTTAAAGTCACTATTCATACTAATCATGCTGCTATTAAATATCTTATGGAAAATAAAGAAGAAAAGCCTAGGCTTATTAGATGGGTGCTCTTGTTACAAGAGTTTGATTTGCATATTGGTGATAGGAAAGGAGCTGATAATCTTGTTGCTGATAATTTATCTAGAATGGAAAACATTCCAGATGATCCTATTCCTGTTAATGATAGTTTTCCTGATGAACAACTTGCTGCCATTAAGGTCAACTCACGTGAAAATTCATGGTATGCTGACTATGCTAACTTTATTGTTTCTAAGTTTTTTCCTTCAAGTTTTACTTATCAACATAAGAAGAAATTCTTTTACGATTTGAGGCATTACCTTTGGGATGACCCACATTTATATAAAGAAGGTGTAGATAGAATTTTAAGAAGATGCATACCTGAGCATGAGCAAGAAGATATATTGAGGAAATGTCATAATAGTCCTTATCGAGGGCATCATGCTAGTGAAAGAACTGCTGATGACCCACAAGTATAGGGGATCGAAACATTCTTCGAGGGAAATAAAACCCAAATTTATTGATTCGACACAAGGGGAGCCAAGAATATTTATAAGACTTAACAACTGAGTTGTCAATTCAGCTGCACCTAAAAGTAGAGTTGCTCGCAACAATTTATCAGTGGTAACAGTTTTATAGCAGTAGTAGTAAAATAACAGCAGGAATAAAATAGTAACACAGTAGCAATCGCGGAAAACAGCAGGATGGGAGTACCATAGGCATAGAGGGAATGGATGAACGGACGTTGCATGGATAACATAGGTCATGTAATAATCTAAACATGGGCATTGCATATAATAATATTAAAGCATCCAAGTTCTAGGCAAACCATAGGCATATGTTCAAATATGGTCATACGTGCTCGCAATGAGAAACTTGCACAACATCTTTTGTCCTACCAGCCCGTGGCAGCGGGGCCTCTAGGGAAACTACTGGTAATTAAGGTGCTCCTTTTAATAAAACACTGGAGCAATGCGTTAACACTCCATGAACACATGTGATCCTTGCATCACAGCCATCCCCTCTAGTTGTCCCAATTTCTGTCACTTTGGGGCCTCGGGTTCCGGACAATGGCATGTGTAAACAACTTGCAGATATGATTAAGAAACATAATTATACTCATGAAATAATAACATGTTCAAATCTGAGATCATGGCACTCGGGCCCTAGTGACAAGCATTAAGCATAACAAGTTGCAACAACGCTAGAAAACACTAACAATAGATACTAGGCACTATGCCCTAACAATCTGGCATTGTTACATGATCGATCTCATCCAATCCCTTCCATCCCTCTCAGCCTACAGCGGTGTTTACTCACACATGGACGGGGGAATCATGGATGGTTGATGGAGAAGAGGTGGCGGTGTCGATGGCGATGATCTCCTTCGAATCCCCGTCCCGGTAGGGCGCTAGAACAAGAACTTTTGATCCCCGAATTGAGTTTCGAGGTGGGGGCGGCGCTCTGTTATGTTTCTGTGGAATATGACGAACCCCTTGAGTTTTAGGTTTACAGGGGCATATATAGTCGAAAGGGGAGCCCGAGGTGGTGGAGGTTGCCCCCACACCACCAGGAGGCGCGGCCTAGGGAGGGCGTGCCCAGGGGTGGTCTGGGACACTCCTGACCCCCCCCCCCTCCAGGTGTCCTTATGGCTCCCGGGGTCTTCTGGTGATATAGGCTCAATGGGGTCTTTTCTGGGCATTTTCTCGAAAGTTGATTTTTCTGCACAAAAATGAGACACCAGGGTAATTCTGCTGAAAATAGTGTTAGTCCGTGTTAGTGGTATCTAAAACTCACAAGTTTAGAGGCAAACCATAAGAAAAGTGTTCGGAAAAGAAGATACGTTTTGGACGTATCAACTCCCCCCAAGCTTAGCTTATTGCTTGTCCTCAGAAATTAAGTGACAACTGAGCGCGATAAAAGAACTTTTACGAACACATTTGTTTCATATGATGTTAATATACTCACTATATGATCAGGTGCTTAGGAAACTCATAACAAGATGTATGTGAGATAAAAGTCACCTAGCAGCTATGCAAACTATGAATAGATACCAACAAACTAATAATAAACAACATAAAGTATATCAATCTGCAGGATTGCTATGCTCATAATAAGGTATGATAAAGTGTACTCGCTTGCCCTTAATAATGGAGCAAAAAATAAATGTTAGGGCACCTCTGAAGTTCAAATGAAGTCTAGAAATAAAGATAGCAAAGATACAAGCATCAAAGTTATACCACAATCAACCATGTTCTGGGACAAGCACAATACACTAAGAATGACAACCATGCTCTCAAGAAGGTGCATAAAGTGAGAAGGTGAAGACTCAACATAAAAATAAAAGAAAGTCCCTTCGTAGAGGGAAGCAGGGATTAACTCATGTGCTAGAGTTTTTTATTTTATTAAACAGAGGTATTGAAAACATTTTTAGAGAGGTGTATTCTTATGTCAACGAATGGTAGACAGACAATACAGTACGTCACAAGACAACTAGACTTCACAAGAGCGACTCCCATTGAAGGATGCAACTGTTGTAGAAGGTCATCCCTCTTTCTCTTTTGTTTACACAATTATGCTTTGACTGATAAATCAGTGGCAAAAATAGTGAAGAGAATTTGTTGTATTAATTTGGGGCTGGGCACCCCGCTGCCAGCTCTTCTATCAATTGGATAAGAGGATGAAGCCACTAGTCTAGGGTGTGAAATCCAATCAACAAGTGAGATAAAGATTCTCTATCTATGTCCTCATGAGCTAAAACAGGAACACAAAACAGGAATAATTTTTCAAAGGTTTTAAAGGTAGCACATGAGAAAATTACTTGAAGTGGCGGTTAAATACCATATATATAGGTAGGTATGATGGAAACATTTGGCAAACTTTAGTTTTTTGGAGTTATATGCACAAGTAGAGCTCATACTCAGTACAGGTGAAGGCTAGCAATAGACTGGGAGCGACAATCAAGAGAGCAACAACTGTCATAATCATGCTTGCGACAAAACAAAATTAACAGGGGCATAAAAGTGATACAAATACTCTGAGGCAAAATAAATCATCGAGACTTAATTGACCTTTTGTTTTCAGTCATAAGCATGTGTGAGCATGTGCCAAGTCAATTCAAGCGAAACAATCAGAGGGAGATACCACAATGTCATACCCTTCTATGAATAAAACAATGCAAGCAAACATCTATACGACATGCTATTTTATATTAATAAGTTTGAACTAAACATGAGAGAGCATGAACTACTA
The DNA here is from genome assembly GCA_028641055.1 of Alopecurus myosuroides. NCBI lineage: Eukaryota > Viridiplantae > Streptophyta > Magnoliopsida > Poales > Poaceae > Alopecurus > Alopecurus myosuroides. Next base: position 204,520,416 of record CM054059.1, read on the forward strand.
AGCATCAATTAAGTAACATACACCTTGCATGAACGAACTAAGCGTGTTCACATGGATGAGTATATGTACAAAAATAAAACAAATGGAGTTCATACCAGTCTCTCACCATAACTTGAATTGTCGTAAATCATCATTACTGCTCTTCACTCATGTGGATTGAATAATATAGACTGATAACCAAGATCCAATGGAGACATGAAAGTCCGGTGAACTCTGCAACAAACTTTACAAAATCAAAGAAGAACAACAAATATTTTTGGGTTTTTGAATTAAAACAAGAACAGAAGAAACAAGCAAACAAAGCAAAATATTTTTGGATTTTGAAAACTAAACCGAAACGAGAAAGTAAAGAAAACCAACAAAAGAAACTAAAGAAGCAAATAAAGAGAAACAACATAAATATTTTTGGTCTTTTTGTGTTTTGGAAAGTAAGAACAAAACAATAAAAACAAAAAGAAGCAAAAACAAACGAAAGAAACCAAAATATGGATATACAAAGAACCGACAGAAAATTATATATAGATGAGTGTGTGATATCGGTATACCTCCCCCCAATATTAGGCGTTTGGACTAAGTGGAGATCATCCCCAAGGGGACCATGAGGTGGCATCCCCGTAGTGTGCCGAGGAGGATCCCTCCTCCTTATATGTGCTCGAGGACGCCCCGGTGTACTGCGTGGTGTAGTCCTTGGAAGGCGTATCTCGCCTCGCCTGCCGCCTGTGGGACCCCATCAAGCTCAGATGCTTATCTATCTCTCCCTTTGAGCGTGACCATGGTGCCATGTCAACTTTGAACAAAACATGCTACAGCAAAATAACTTCCTTCTCATCTGCGTCAATAAATAAAACTCTATATACTAAATGATCAGCAATAGAGTTAGCAGTAATAAAATGATGAGCCTTCATGGCATCAAGATTAAGTCTATAAGGAGCAATCAATTCATCATCAGGAGCAACATGAATGCTTAGAGCAGTTGCTATACGTGTAGGAATAATGCCCCCATAGATGGGTCCCTTAGCAGCAAGGCGGCGAGCAATGAGAGAACCAAGGTTATACTTCTTGCTACGGTTAAGTGCAGCATTGATAAAAGCAAGGTGGTAGCTAGAAATGTTGCTAGTGTTTTCCCTACCAAGGATACTAGTAGCAAGATAATAAGTGAAATCTCTGAGGGCAGGAAGTTGGATGTTTCTTATCTTCCCGCGTTGGATGAGTGGCTATCAGCATTGGTGATTCCTCGATAGAATTCCATGAGATTGCGGGTCTCTCCTGAATCTTGCACGCTGTCTCGGAAGCGTTGATACCTATCATGTTACAAAAAGTTTCCAAGGGCAAAGAAAAAGAACTACCATATATCTTAAAAGCAGCAGTGGGGCCATATTGTGAGTTATGAAATTTAAAGCTATCAACCAAAGTTTTTTGTGAGAGTAGCATACTGGAGATTTTCATCCTCCATGTAGTTGGTTAAACCAACTCTTTCAATAAGCATCAAGAATTCATCCATTAGACCTGCACTTATCAAAACTGTATAACATGGGAAGCTAGAAGGATTAGCAATTCCATCACCTCCCGCATCATCGATGTTCGATGCAATAAGGTCTTCGTTATAAGATGACCTCACTAATGTGGATGAAAGTGAAGGACTTGTTCTTCTAGGAGCATCACTCCTAAATATTTCTCCAAAGTTATGGTTGTCCATATCTGAAATTTTGCAACAATCATCACAAAAACTGATTTCAAGCAACTATAAGATGGAAACTACCATAGAGACTTATAGGAGAGCTAAACATGCATCAAAACTATATTATTTCAACTTAAATCAAGCATGAAAACTCACATAAGCTGTCACCTACAGTACCAAAATACTCAAGAAATACTCCACCAAATAAAATTCTACTTGGATAATCGAAGGAGTCACATACCGGAGAGAAAATGCACCAAATTTCAGCAACAATGGTGGGCTGAGCAAAGAGATCGAAAAATCCCGAGGAAGAACAACAAGAACACAGGTTCCGGGAAATTGTTTGAGTTTGTGGGGTGAGAGAGGAATCTTTGGCAGGGGAGAGAGTAAGTGGTGGTGTAACATCCCTGATTTTTGGAAAATGCAAAAATCAAAAAAATTTGAAACTTTTTGTTTTCATGTTATGCAAGTCACCAAAAACCAAATAAAGTACAAAAACAAAAGAAAACAATACATATTTCAATGAAATTGAGTTTACTAATCCAATTATGCCTTGTTCCTTAAACTCTAAAACCTTGTTCAAAAATAAGATTCTTTATATAAAGGGAATATATTTTTGTTAACAAACCGTTACCTAAAATGTTTACAACTCCAACATTACTTTGAAGAAATTTTATGGCAACAAAAATCAAAGAATTATAACCCTTAATGAAGTTCTAAGCCTCAAAAGTATTTGATGAGAATAAAATTGTTAATAATAACTTTTAGTTGTTATTCCAAGTTTTAAACATGAAGGTGTGAAAATAAAATGCTTTGTTTTGAAAATAACATAAAGGAGGGTTCTAAAAACAATATTATGACTTGTGGTTTTATTCTAAATTTTATTGACCAACAATAATAATTGTTTGATATGGACTAATTAAATAAAATTAAGTTACTATTAGTAAATCCTTATGTTTCGCCAACTGGCACGTCATAGAGGAAGGGAATACCCACGGAGGTACTTGGAGTCGACTCCTGACTCACGACTCAGCGCAACCCTGCCAGTTCGTGCAATCTGCAGAATGCATACGGCCAAGGAGGGTAAATTAAAATGTGAAAATGGTTTAGAAATGGATTACCAAAAATATTATATGACATGTAAAATGTCTCTGAAATTTTATTTAGACAATAACATCAATTTATTTTCTAAATTTTAAAATGACCTTAAAGTAATATTAGTGTTTTATTTATATTTTCAAAATATAAAATTGTGAAAACAAGATGAAATGAATTTCAAAAAGATGCTTTCAACATTTAGAATGTCACTAAAATTGTAATTGACCAAAAACTATGTTTTATGAATTTTTGAATTAAAAATCACATTAAGTGACTATTAAAGAATTATTCAAATTTCCAAAATTTCAAAAATAAAATATGTTGAATTGTTTTCAAAAATGGTATTGTTGGAAAGCATTTGAAAATTCAAGAATTTAGAATTTGGTTTCATGTAAATTGGATGTTTAAAACAGAAGATATTAAAGTTTTCATTTAACAGGAAAGAGAAAAGAAAAATAAAAAGAAAATACGACGTCAGATGACGTCATCCATCTCCTACCTGAGGATGGAAACTTGCATCCATTTCGGTAGATTTGTTCTCCCTTCAATCCCGCGCCATTAAGGCCATTAATACCTTCCCTCTCTGGCTCTATAAGATGTCCCGATCCCCCTCCCCATTTCCCCTCTCTCTCCCGAATAAATCGTGCCCCTATTCTACCCCAATCCCTCACCGGAGTCTTCACTCTCCGCCGCCGTCAACCGCCATTTCCGGCCAGCAGGGTGAGTCCCTGACGCTTGTACCGGTCCCATTCTATTCCTCTCCCTTGGGCGCTCCCTTATGTTTTTTTTCGGGGTTCTATTGCAGTCAGGAGGCCGCACCGTGCTCACCGGAGCACCACTGGCGCCCGAGCCTCCTCTGCCGTGTCGTGCGAGCATCCCGGGAAGCGGGAGGCATCCCCGTCACCACCATCGTGTTCGTTGAGTCTCGCTACGTCTCCTCGACACCCTCGCGAGCCTCGAAGACCACCGGAGCATCGCCGTCGTCGACCACCCGAGCGCCGCCACGGTGAGCTCCCATCAGGATCCTTTCTCCTCCGTCTGATCTGCATCGTGCGTACAGGATTACATCGCGAAGAGGTACGCGCTAGTGGCTGTTAGATCTGGATCTAACGATCCAGATCTGTTGACTTATCCACGTCAGCCCGCCTCATCAGCAGGCAACGCTAGCACCTAGTCAGCATCCGCACCCAATCAGGATCAGCCAAGTGGCCTAGCCTTTATTTGAATTTTCTCCCGCTGGAATGAATTAGCAGTTTTGCAGAAAAGTCCCTGAATCTTAGATCTGTCATATCTTTTGATTCATAAGGCCAAATTTAGCAATCTTGGACTTTTTGAAAAGCCCTTGACATGTAGTAACGTTTAGCACTGTCCAAATTCAAATTTGACAAACTTAAATTGTTTCAAATTTAAATAAGCTTGTTTGATGAATTTTGGCATAATTCAAATTCTACAAATGCAAAACTCGCAAATAAAATATAGTTGGAAACCTTAGGATGTTTACTTTCATATACTCTGTCCCAAAATAAAAAAGTGAACAAATTATATTGAATTTAGAATTAATTGGTACATTTGAGTATTTTTGACATAGGTTTAATTCTATAAATATTTTCAATATAGTTCCTTTTGCAAAATTGCTCCATTTGATAACCTTGAACCAGAAAAAACCTTGCCAAACAATTTTGGACATCCTTGGACCATGGCCACGTGTTTTTGACCAAAAACCCAACATAGTGATCCACCCATAGTATCATGCCTTAAAAATTTATTTCCATTTTATTATCTTTGTGGTGGCTATTTTGGAGCCAAAACCAAGTCCCTAAAATGACCAAGTAGTGGAACTCAAACACTAGTACCCTAGTCTTCTATCTACTTCTTCACTCCCCTATTTTTGCTTCAAGAATTCATCAAGTTAGCAAGTGGAAAACAAGACTCAAGCAATAGAAGACACTTCATTTTCAACTTGGTGGCAACAAGTAGATCTACAAGGAAGATCATTGAAGGAATTGAAGGGAATACTTAGACTCCACATCAACTAGAATAAAATCAAGGAAGTACCTGTGTATGCAGAAATCAAGAAGAAAACATCTCCCTCTCTCTTTCTATCTTTCTTCCTATTTTATTTCTATTTGACTTAGAGGTATTTTTGCCCATCCCATACCCAAACCAATTAGTGAAGTGAAAGTCATGAAGATCTATCAAGACCAAGAGAAGAATCCATCCAACGAACAAGAAAACAAATGAAGCATGAAGATGATCTTCAAGAAGACAAGCATCTGAAGACTTGGAGCCATCCACCCAAGTTAAAGAGTAACAAGTTGTTTTTGTCCAACAATTGACCCAAATGGAAAACCCAAGAACTCATCTTAGCATTTCTTTTTCTTTGTTGTCTTGATTTCATTTTAGACCTACCCTAACCAAAGTGGAAAGACTAACTTAGATCACCTCAAATGTCTTGATGAAAATGACTAAGGGTTACACATGGTTATGTGTTACTTTAGTTGAAATAGTGAGATCACCTTGGTGAACTCTTGGAAATCCCTTAACAAGTATGGAACCAAGAAAGAATAAATATTTAAAACCCAAACCTTGTCCTAACCAACTTGGTTAAGCCCCTTTTGATATGTTAGTTGCTATGTATGTTTTCTACACTTGTATGTTTGTTTGTTAGGATGCTTGTTTATTTAGTTATTGTGTTTTCAATGAGTAGATTGTACGGAGAGCAACGATCCTTTGTGAAGAGAGTGTGATATCTTCACCAACTTCAACAAGGCAAGTAACACATCATCAACTACCCATTATTTTCTATATGCATTAGTTGATTTTTGAGTAGTATGCATTGATAGGAAATTTTACTAAGTTATATTATGCTATGCTATTATCCTAGTAGTGTGTAGCCATCTCTTTTATTCTTGTTATTTACAGCCTTAGAACTTGATAGATGCTACGCAATGAGACAAATGATTTTTACTTGATGTTGTGGAAAAATTCTAAGTAACAACTTCAATGAACCACCTGGGTGGATTTGGTTGTTTGGCTGATGAGAGTTGAGTGTCTCCCCGAGGGGTGTTCACTTGAGGAATGCCACCCAGGAACAAAGTGATTATGATGTTCCCCAAGTTTAGATTGCTTCCAGTGCAGCCTTTAGTCATATGGGCTCTGTCTTGATCAACTAAGTTGTGAGGGTTCAGCCCGGGCTTGACAAGCAGATGTAGCATAATTATAGGTGGAACGGGTCTTGCCATTGGGTTGGATTCTTGCTTCTGAAAGATCTCGTCTTGATTCTTCTCCTTTCCTCAATGCACTCAGGGTGTATAGGATGTTTGGGTTGAGTTGGGTCTGAAGGTGAAAGTGCACAAGCTCTGTAGAGTCAACAAACTAAGATCTTAGTCATGTCCCCGGTTATGGACAACTATGAGCAGCTGTACAAGGAAGGACGGAAGAATCACATCACCATTTTCAATAAGTAAAATTTTGACCAAGTGAACAGTAGTAGTGGTACTTGGATTTCAGTCCAATGATGCCACCCCTTTGAAAAGAAAAGTTTTCATTTACAAAAGAGATAGGAGAAAACTTGCTTTATGCAAACTTAGCCAAAACTCCACTCAGCCAAATGAGCATGTAGTATTAGTCTTGCCATTTATATCCACCATAGTGTTACTTGCCAATACATTAAATTGTATTGACTCCCTTGTGGATGCATATTCCATATTGCATATGTTTCTGAAGACGAGTGAGGATTTCGTTTAGGATCTCGAGACTATCGCCAACATGTTTTGCCTGTGGCACATGAAGAAGATGGGCTCAATGTTGTACTATGTTTTTCGCTGTATTTCTTTGTTTTCTGCTAGTCTTCTGAGACTATGCAAGTTGTAAATCCTATTTTGTAAAGATTGGATCATGCGATGTAATAGAATATGATGCATTTGCATGATATTTCATTTTGTACTGTGGTGCTAGCAATTGATCCAGGGACTAGCACAATAACACAGGTATTACATCTTTATTAAAATTTGGGATGCTACAGGAGGGCCAGGGGGGCCCCACGCCATGCCCAGGCGCTACCAGGGGCTTGCCACGCCACCCTATGGTGTGCCTGACTAGTGGGTCCACCTGTGGTCTCCCAGGTGGATCTCTGCCTCATTTTTATCATAAATTTTTTTCTGGAATTTTTCGAGAAACTTTATTTTCGAGGTTTTTTCAGAATTTAATAATTGATTATAAACCTGGAAAACAATTATGAGAAGGTGGAAAAAAAACCAAAACCAGAACTACAGAGGCTCTAAAACATCCTAATGTGCAAATACCTAGTGAAAACAAAGGTGGAAGTGGTGAAAACAAATATAACATGGTGAAAACAAAAGAAATCACTCTGAAAACAAAAGTATGGATTATGGAAACATGATTGTACTAAAGTGGAAAGGTGATAACAGAAGTAACAATGGTGAAAACATAATGGGGAAGGTGAAAACATAGTGAAAACATTGTCCTCTTCATTCAAAATTATTTTGTTAACAAGGTTGATCAAGTCTTGTTACCAGAATAATTTTTATTTGAAGCAAAACTTAGCTTAACACTAAATAATTATGTTACCTCAACCTTGATAGACATAGTCCCAATCATAATAATTTCATATTCTTTTGGTGGTACTAGAATGGGACAATAAAAATCTCCAATCTTGATGGTCTCAATATTTTCAATTGAATTTAAACCATATCTTCTATCAATCTTCTTGGGAAAATAAACAATATGATCTTTATCATTAACATTAGAAGTTACTTTTCCTTGATTGCAATCAATAATAGCCCCTTCAATGTTAATAAAAGGTCTCCCAAGAATAATAGAGATATTATCATCTTTAGGCATTTCCAATACAACAAAGTCAGTTAATATCAAACAACTAGTAGCCACTTGAACAGGAACATTCTGAAAGTGCATGGTGTCCCCATATGTGGTTTTGGTAATTAATGGCAATCCTTATGGACTAATTTTTGCATTGAGTTATCCTTGTAGATCTTGTCCATAGGAAATAATGGAGTTCATGTGTTGAACTCTATTATTTCCTTGATGGCCATTGTTATATTCATGGATTTATATGAAGAAGGGTCATGGTTTGAGTTGAGCTTATTGCTAGTGTGTCTTGAAGAAAAGGATTAGATGATCTTTCATTATCATCTTCAAGACATCATCATTTGAAGTGAGAAGCAAAGATACAAGGTTGATCAAGCTAGTGATCAACACACAAAGCTACAAGTTGTACCAAGTGGGATTGTGTATCTCATGGTATGGTAAGCAATTGTAAATATAGCTTTGTGAACTAACTCATGATATGTGTGTGTGGCATCTCTATGTGTGGTTAGGTATCTTTCCATGGGCATGAACCAAAAGGAAGATTTCATATAGCCCATGGTCTATGTCCTCGTCAAGCGGTGTTCGTCACCTAGCTTGACGTGGAAGCTCAAGTGAAGCATCTAGAATATATCCTATGCTTGATGCTTGCCGCCCTTTTGAAAATTGTGGCCTTGTGAAGATTTGCCGAAGGATCTCTCCCATAATGGTGTATGGGGGAGCTAGTCTCTCCCATAATGGTGTATGGGGGAGCAACTTGCAAGTCTTCATCAAGCGGAGCTTGTGCTAGCAAGTGAGATCAAGAAACAAGATCCAACTTGAGAGAGTCAAGATCGTCATCATCTAGCTCAAGTGGAATGCTCAAGGCAAAGGTATTATCTTGATAGGTTTTCTATTTTACCGGTCTCGTGTCTTTGGGAGACCGGGTTATAGTATAGATAGTCGTACTATCAAGAGGGGCTCTCAAGTGAGTAACTTGATCGGATCGTTATGGAGAGCTCAAACCTTTGCATACTTTGAATATCATCTTTATTTGTTCTTATTTGGCTTTTGTCTCCTTTGGGTTTTAGTTCTTGTTGTGATCTTCATGACAAGCCTTGGTTTCTCGAAAACGGATTTCATAAGAAAAACTTGTTGCGTTTTCGGTGGTGAAAATATTCCGTTCGTCTTTGAGAATGTTCCCACACCTTCCATGTGTGGTAACTTCTCCATACTTTGAGGTATCAATATTTGGATACTCCTCGATGTTATCTTTCCAATGCAATTAGATTTGCCTCGTTCGGAGTTCATTTGCAAAAGTTATGAAGTTTCTAGTTCAGCCTCTCTGTTTCAGAACTCAACCGGATTATTCTAACCGGATTATTCCAGGCAACCGGATATTCTGGTTAGGATAGTTTTGGTCCATATTCGGGACAGAGATGAGCCGGATTATTTGGAACCGGATTATTCATCTCAGACCGGATATTCCGGTCGTGGAGTTTTTGCTCGAAAACGGCTAAGGACCAGAGTCAAAACTGACAGAAGTGAACCGGATTATTTGGATTATTGGTACCGGATTATTCACTTTAGACCGGATATTCCTGTCGGAACGGATAATTTGGTCCGGTTTTGGACCGGAATATCCTGCTCACTCTGCACACAAAACGGCTAGTTTTTGTGGGGACCTATTTAAGGGGGCTTTCTTCCCCATTGGTCCCCAAGCCTCCAAGCACGAAATATCCTCTCTCCCCCACCATTGTTGACCTTGGAAAGCTTGCCCCTCTCCCAATCCCTCCTATGGTTCTTGCATATCTTTGAGGGATAAGTTAGAGGATATCTAGATCTACATTTCCACCAATCCATCTTCCTTCTTAGTGAGGGAAACTTAGTAGATCTTGATCTTGGAGTTCTTGGTGTTTCTCCTCCTTTGTTCTTCCTCTCTTATTCTCCCATAAGCATTTGTTGATTTCTTGGAATTTCAGAGTGAAGGTTTTGAGCACTTGTGCTCTTGCCATTTGCATCGGTTGCATCGGTTTGCTCTCTCCACGAGGATTCGTGGAAGTTAAAAGTTTGTGAGCTTGTTACTCTTGGGTCTTGGACCCTAGACGACTTGTGGTGTTCTTGGGAGCCTCCAGTTGAGTTGTGGATGTGTGCCCCAAGATTGTGGTGACACCGAGAGCCTCCAATTAAGTTGTGGATGCGTACCTCGGGTTTGAAGGTTGCCAATAGTGGAAGGTGAACTAGGCCTTTGTGGCGGGGTTCATCGGAGAATAGGGTGAGGCCTTTGTGGCGTTGAGTAGGCCTTTTTGGCGAGCTCACACCCCTCCAACGAGACGTACTCCCCTTGTGGGAGGAACTCTGGAATACATCATCGTCTCCATGTGCCTCGGTTATTTCTATACCCGATATTTTTACTTATGCAATTTACATTGTGATAGCCTTCGAGCTTGAAGTTATATATCTTGCTATCACCTTGTTACTTGTCTTGCTTAGCTTAAGTTGTTGGTGCACCTAGTTGACCCTAGAATATTTAGCTTGTATGCTTGTTAATTTAAACACCTAGTTTATTTCCGCATTTAGCAAGCCTTAACCGGAAAAGTTTTAATCGCCAATTCACCCCCCCCCCTCTAGGCGACGTCGTTGTCCGTTCAATTGGTATCAGAGCCTGGGCTCTCATTATTAGTCTTTACATCCTAGAGAGTACGATGTCGTTTAGAGAAATAGAGCACGATCCCGCTTTATATTCTATGGTAGAAATTATGATGTTTGGAAAATTCGCATTCTTAATTTTCTTACGGACATGGGTCCAAAGTATGTTAAGAGAATTGTAGATATGGATTTTCCTCCTCCAAAGGATTCTCAAGATTTATCTTTAGAGGATGAGGAAAACTCTTATCTCGATACTCTTGTATCTAATGGTCTCTTGTGCGTTTTGAGTGATGTAGTTATTGAATCAATCATGCCTTTTCGGAACACTCATGAGCTATGGACAAAACTTCAAGATATATATGATGTGTCCAACATTATTGAGGATTATTGTTCTCCATCCACTTCCGGCCGTGATGAGTTCACATATTTCTCCACTCCACCAACATGTGATTTGTCACAAGGTAATGATATGGTGAGTGGTGATAGAAATTGCATTGTGGATAGTGAATTTGCTATTAACTATACTTCATCTCTATCCCATTGCAATGATATATCTTTGGACTTAATATATTCTAGCACTCAAAGTTCCATACATGCTAGTATTCATAGTCCTTGCATATCATGTAATAGTTGTTTAACTAAATCTCATGATGATATGCTTCCTATGTCTTGTTTTCATAAAAACAATGCTTCCATTTCCTCTAGTACTTGTGTGGCTCACAATGTAGAGGAATCCCAACTTTTGTTGGAACGAGACATGGACCTCAATGGAGCTTCATGCATTCTCTCTTCATCACCTTCCTATCCTCACTTGTTCCTTATGGCTATGGATTCAAAGGTATCTCCACCTTTGGAACCCACTACATCTTGTGATGATGAGGATGAGGATTTATCTTGTGGAGAGTATGAGGATGAGGTCTCCTTAATGGAGAAGGGTGAGTTGGTTCTTCTTGATCTTCCTAAATGTAGTAAAGCTATCACTCCTTTGGGTGAAATATTGGCTTTTTCTATTTATGGCGCTAAAATCATTGAAAATAAAGGTGAGATCGAAAGAAGTGATGCCGATGAAAAGGCATCCCTCACTGCGTCTCTTGAGGAAGAGTATGAGCTCCAAGTTACTCTTGAGGAGAAACTTGAATCTATTGAGGAGCTCTATAATGAACAAATAGCCTATCTCACTAAAGCACGTGAACATACTAATGCTAAATATAAAGTGCTTAAAAATTAAAAGGTTGAATTTGTTGTTGGCAATGCTAATCTATTTGAGGAAAACTCTAAGTTGATTAATGAGCTTGCCAAGTTGTCTTCTTCCATTTCTAATGATGCTTGTGCTACTAAGTCCACATATTGTGAAGCATCTATTTTGAAGGAGAATGTTGAGCTAAGGGCTCAACTTGAGTTAATGACTAGCAAGTGTGGGAAATTGGAAGAAAGTCATGAAAATCTATCTAGCTCTCATGAGGATCTTCTAGCATCCCATACCAAGCTAAAATTAGCTCTTGAGGCTATCACTACAAAGGTAACATCTAGTGAGCCTCATGTGGTTACTAGAACAATCTCTTCTATTAATGTTATATTGCCTTGTTCTAGTATTAGTAACTCATCCTCTCATAATGTTTCTACATCTTGTGATGAGTTGCATTCCTTGCCTTGTTGCTCTAACAATGAGGCATCTACTTCCTCTATCTCTTGTGTTGATTCTAACCATGTAGAGGAAATTAAAGAGCTCAAGGCCCAAGTCACTTCTTTGAAGAAAGACTTGGAAAAGTGTCATGAAGGGAGTTCCACCCTTGACAAGATGTTGAGAGTGCGAAGACTTCCCAATGACAAGAGTGGAATTTGATTCAACTCCAATATCAAGAACAAGTCTACTATTTACAAGAAGAAGGGCCAATAACAAGAAAAAGATTCAGCCAAGATCATTTGCTTCAAGTGCAAGATTGAAGGGCACCATGTTAGATCTTGCCCTTTGAAGAAGAAGCCTCTTAGTGAGAAGCAACAAGGGAAGCGGCCTCTTGTTCAATCTCATGCTCAACCACGAGTTGAACAATGGCCACCTCCTAAGAAGACTCAAGCCAATGCTCCTCTTGTTGAGAAGCCTATTGAGAAGAAAGAAAAGAGTCGATGTTGCTACCTTTGTCGCAAGAGGGGACACTTTGCTTCTTCATGCACTAATGGTACATTATCCAACGCTATCCTTGTTGATGATGTTTATTCCATTAGGAAGGATAATGTGGGCAATGTGTTTGCCAAGTATGTTGGTACTCCAAGTGGTGTCAAGAAAAGAACCATTTGGGTTGCCAAACCTATTGTGACTAACCTCTTAGGACCCAACTTGGTTGGGGACCAACAAGCTCAAACCTTATCAATAGGTGTTTTTGGAGGGCATTGGAGACTTGGCTATTTTATGAAGAATTAAGGGATCTTCATCAATTTTATTTCCTCAAGCCAAGTCACTTGGATTATATATATCTATTACCCAATGTTCCTCCATGCGATAACTTGTATTTAAATCATATATACATTGAAAGTTGCTTGCTTCCTTGCATATGTTAGTTTTGTTTCTAGCATGTGTTTGTATATGTTGTGCTTACTACTTACCCATCTTGGTTAATCTAGTATGAGTTTGTTGGCTTGCACTCCATGTACTTGTGTGCTTTGTGTTGAGACTTCATTGCAATTATTGCTTATTTTAGTTGGCTCTTTGAGATATTAATGGACTATCCCATTTTGGGGGAGTAATATGCTCTTCGCACTTTACTATCCTTAAATGTGTGTACATGAGGAATCCCACTTAGTGTTGATATATCAATATTATCTTGTCTCTATATGGTATCTCTTTCTCATGAGAAATTCAATTTCTAATGTACATTAACTTTCTCTAGTTGGATTTATTTTATTTGCCTCTTTTTAAAAAAATGGATTATCACATTATGGGGGAGTAATAAGCTATGTTCATATTACAAGCCTCGAAAAATGTGAACATTTGAGGTATTGCCACCTAGAGTTGATATTGTTAGCTATCTTGTTCCTTTGTGGCATGTTGCTCAAACAAGTTCCATGTTTTCTCAAAATATCTTGTGTCTCTCTTCTTTGGTATCTTGTTTGTTAGAGAGTTTCTTGTTGCCTTGCTTTTTGGGTTTTATTTGAAGCTTTCAAGAATCTCTTTCTAAGCATGTTTTTTTTATTATTCCTATCTTTTACCACATGCTTATGTTTTGTGAATATGATGGTGAAAAAATCTACCACCGAGAAATATATCCATACATCTCTTTTCTTTGACAAGTTATAATAATTTGTGGTAAGTTTATTGATCATATTTACTTTGGACGTTGCTCTAAAATTGCCTTGTTTCTTGCCAAGGATTTGTTTGGTTCAAACTCCTTTGTGTCTTCCTTGCTCTACTCAAAATTTGTTTTATGCTTTCTTGAGTTAGGAAAAGCAATGATCCCATACTTGTGCACTTATGGTCAAAGTCATACTTCTTTGGGTTGCACTATTCTTGGGGAAGCTATCCTACATTGAGTAGATCACCGTTCTTTAAATTGGTATTGCATCTAATTGATTTTATTTAAACATGACTAGTGTTTGAATAATATATATGGAGAGTAATGATTCCATTGTGTGCATTTTGTATTCAAATGCAAGATCATAAATAATGCACTATTATTGGAAGAACTATCCTATATGCGTGTGAACACTTGTTGTCTTTAAATTTGCATTTTATCCCAATGACTTGTCTCTTTGGAAGACGAACATTTTTCGTCTTGGTACCTTGTGTGCTATCATGAAAAGTGTAGAGGGTTTGTTTTTTCTTTGATGTTTTTTTTGTATCTTATCTATTTGGTTTCCTCAATCATGTGTTGATTTGGGTCTTGATATAATTGGGACAATTCTCTTTCTTTTCACTCTTATGAGTGGCTTATTGGTTTAATTGGTTCTTTGTCCAATTTGTATCTTGTTTTGGTTCTTGAAAGTTTTGTGCATGCATATTTACTATGTATATCTTTTGGCATGCTTACTTTCGTTGATCTAATATATAGGATAAACTCCATCAAATCCTAAATGGCTAAGATGTGCATGAATTTCAAATTCATATTAATATGCACATATTTATGTGGAGTTTGTCCTATGTATTGTAGTTGTTCTAACTACTTTGGACACAATGAGTTTGTGTACCATTTTGTACTTGAATTTTGTTTTTAGGTACAATGGAGATACATTGGTTGCTTTCTCCATTCATAAGGAAGGTGTTCTCACCATGGTATTATAGGAGTCAAGCTACGATGATTATCAAACTCGCATCCTCTTCATCACCAATGTCGTCTCGGTAACAAGTATCTATCTCATGCATACATTTCTAGCTTTTAACCTTGTGTAGGTTTCTTCTTGGCATGATCTCCATTTGTTGCATTCATTTGGTTCTTGCTATGTCTTATCAAAAGCATCTTTATTGCAACTATGAGTAAGACGGGATGATTACATACTAAGGGGATATTTATAATCATTTTCATGATTCACCAATCCCAAGTATATTAATCTAGCAACTTCTAATTGAAGTATCTCATATGCAATATTAATGAATTCTCAAAAACCATTTGAATCTTTTTGTGATATGCGTTACCTTTATCGAAGCATTCCAACTATCACTTTTCCCTTGTGATATTTGTGATGCTTTGATTAGTTTTGTGTGTTCATCTATATCCCCTTAAGATTAAACTAAGCTTAGTGCTTTGCTTTCAAGCAAAAATCTTATTGGTATATTTACGAACCTCTCTTGGATATCATGTTCTTCACCTTTGTACCTATTTTGTGTGTGCATATTTCTTTGTGGATATATATCTTCTGATTGTTGTCCACTTAGAAACTTATACACACGATAATAGTTACATCTTTAATTTATATTCTATTTCTTTAGTGACCATGTTTTATTGATTTATATTCCTTGGTGGTTCCTAAAAAGCACAAGCTTTGCTTTTCTTTTCGTATTTCTTTTGCATCTTAATAAGCTTGTGGACCTATGTGTTTTATCATTTGATGGTTTGTGTGTATGGGAAAGACATGATATGCACTATGTGCCTTATATATTGAAAGACTATGTTGATGATTATCATCCTATTAGTCTCCTAAAAATGTTTTTCCTTGTCACACCCATCTATTTCGGTTGAGTAAGTCTTTAGTTGTCACTTCTTGATCTCTTTTGCTCAACTTTGTTTGTTTGCAAGTTGATTTGCTTCATTTCCAATCTATTCTCTTGCACTTGTTTGTGTTTATCTAGAAGGGAGTGATGAGTCCATGTTGTTCACATTATATAGTAACTCAAACCTAACATTGTGCATGTACCTTGGGTAGTTCCCTCTTGATTTTCTAGAACACTTGGTTGATCTCATCAATATATTGATTTTGGTCAATCGATTTTTCGGATCCTTTGGTTGGTTTCTTCTTTGTGAAAGTTTCCTTCAATTTGACATTGCTTGTAAATCTTTGGATCCTCAATATAGTTTGATCTCCCTCCATCTATTTGTAGTTGGATATATGCTCTTGTTTTCACTCATATTATGAGGATTGCATACACTGTGGGGGAGCTCTTGCTATATTGGCCTTCTAATCTTTTTGCCCATTTCGGCAATGGATGCCAATGGGGGAGAAGTTTAGAGGGTTTAGGGGAATTTGGTTTATGATTTAGTTTCGTTCTTAAGCATTTTCCTTTCCATGCTATTGCATCCTTTCTCTTAGTTTAGCATGGTTGCTTAATTCATCATATAAACACTCGTAAAAAGGGATTGTCATCAATTATCAAAATGGGGGAGATTGAAAGTGCATGGTGTCCCCATATGTGGTTTTGGTAATTAATGACAATCCTTATGGACTAATGTTTGCATTGAGTTATCCTTGTAGATCTTGTCCATAGGAAATAATGGAGTTCATGTGTTGAACTCTATTATTTCCTTGATGGCCATTGTTATATTCATGGATTTATATGACGAATGGTCATGGTTTGAGTTGAGATTATTTCCAGTGTGTCTTGAAGAAAAGGATTAGATGATCTTTCATTATCATCTTCAAGACATCATCATTTGAAGTGAGAAGCAAAGATACAAGGTTGATCAAGCTAGTGATCAACACACAAAGCTACAAGTTGTACCAAGTGGGATTGTGTATCTCATGGTATGGTAAGCAATTGTAAATATAGCTTTGTGAACTAACCCATGATATTTGTGTGTGGCATCTCTATGTGTGGTTAGGTATCTTTCCATGGGCATGAACCAAAAGGAAGATTTCATATAGCCCATGGTCTATGTCGTCGTCAAGCGGTGTTCGTCACCTAGCTTGACGTGGAAGCTCAAGTGAAGCATCTAGAGGATATCCTATGCTTGATGCTTGCCACCCTTTTGGAAATTGTGTCCTTGTGAAGATTTGCCGAAGGGTCTCTCCCATAATGGTGTATGGGGGAGCTAGTCTCTCCCATAATGGTGTATGGGGGAGCAACTTGCAAGTCTT
The DNA here is from genome assembly GCA_028641055.1 of Alopecurus myosuroides. NCBI lineage: Eukaryota > Viridiplantae > Streptophyta > Magnoliopsida > Poales > Poaceae > Alopecurus > Alopecurus myosuroides. The sequence continues at coordinate 204,537,166 of CM054059.1, forward strand.
CATCAAGCGGAGCTTGTGCTAGCATGTGAGATCAAGAAAGAAGATCCAACTTGAGAGAGTCAAGATCTTCATCATCTAGCTCAAGTGGAATGCTCAAGGCAAAGGTATTATCTTGATAGGTTTTCTATTTTACCGGTCTCGTGTCTTTGGGAGACCGGGTTATAGGATAGATAGTCGTACTATCAAGAGGGGCTCTCACGTGAGTAACTTGATCGGATCATTATGGAGAGCTCAAACCTTTGCATAATTTGCATATCATCTTTCTTGGTTCTTATTTGACTTTTTTCTCCTTTGAGTTTTAGTGCTTGTCGTGATCTTCATGACAAGCCTTGGTTTCTCGAAAACGGATTTCATAAGAAAAACTTGTTGCGTTTTAGGTGGTGAAAATATTCCGTTCGTCTTTGAGAATGTTCCCACACCTTCCATGTGTGTTAAATTCTACATACTTTGAGGTATCAATATTTGGATACTCCTTGCTGTTATCTTTTCAATGCAATTGGATTTACCTCGTTCGGAGTTCATTTGCAAAAGTTATGAAGTTTCTAGTTCAGCCTCTCTGTTTCAGAACTCAACCGGATTATTCTAACCGGATTATTCCGGGCAACCGGATATTCCGGTTAGGATAGTTTTGGTCCATATTCGGGACAGAGATGAGCCGGATTATTTGGAGCCGGATTATTCATCTCAGACCGGATATTCCGGTTGTGGAGTTTTTGCTCAAAAACGGCTAAGGACCAGAGTCAAAACTGACAGAAGTGAACCGGATTATTTGGATTATTGGTACCGGATTATTCACTTTAGACCGGATATTCCTGTCGGACCGGATTATTTGGTCCAGTTTTGGACCAGAATATCCTGCTCACTCTGCACACAAAACGGCTAGTTTTTGTGGGGACCTATTTAAGGGGGCTTTCTTCCCCATTGGTCTCCAAGCCTCCAAGCACGAAATATCCTCTCTCTCCCCCACCATTGTTGACCTTGGAAAGCTTGCCCCTCTCCCAATACCTCCTATGGTTCTTGCATATCTTTGAGGGATAAGTTAGAGTAGATCTAGATCTACATGTCCACCAATCCATTTTCCTTCTTAGTGAGGGAAACTTAGTAGATCTTGATCTTGGAGTTCTTGGTGTTTCTCCTCCTTTGTTCTTCCTCTCTTATTCCCCCATAATTGTAACATCCCTGATTTTTGGAAAGTCTAAAAATCACTAAAAATTGAAACTTTTTGTTTTCATATTATGCAAGTCACCAAAAACAAATAAAACTCAAACAAAAATGAAATATGTGGTCCTATACCAAGTTTATTGGAATTAGAAATCCAATTATGCCTTGTTCCTTAAACTCTAAAATCTTTTTCAAAAATAAATTTATTATTATATAAAGGGAATATCTTTTTATTAAACAAACCTTTACCAAAAAAATGTTTACAACTCCAATATTAATCTGAAGATATTTTATGGCATCAAAAATCAAAGATTTATAAACCTTAATAAAGTTCTAATCCCCAAAAATATTTGATGAGAATAAAATTATTAATAATAACTTTTAGTTGTTATTCCAAGTTTTAAACATGAAGGGGTGAAAATGAAATGCATTGCTTTGATAATAACATAACAAAAGGTTTTGAAAACAATATTATGACTAGTGGTTTTATTCTAAATATTATTGATCAACAATATTAATAATTTGATATGAATTAATTAAATGGCAATAAGTTGCTATTAGTAATCACTCATATCTTCTAATTACAAAATATCAAAAGGAGCTAAAATGACCTTGAAAAATTATATATGAAATGCATAATGTCTCTGAAATTTTGTTTAGACAATAACATCATTTTATTATTCTAATATTTTTTTTTATGACATTAAGCACTATTAGTGAATTAATTATATTTAAAAAAATATAAAAAGTGAAATGTGTTGAAAATAATTCCAAAATTTGTATTTGACAAGTAGTAGGTATGTGTAAATTTTTATATGGCCCAAATTTCATTTATTTACTTTATCTATTTTAAAATTGGTATTAAGTACTATTAAGGGTTAATCATATTTTCAAATTTCAAAAATTGAAATGTGTCCAAAGTTGCCCAGAAACATGCTTAGTGGAAAGATATTTTTATTTTAAGAATTTAGAGATTTATTTGAGGTCATTTGGATTTTTAAATCTAGAGATATGAATAAAAGAACAAAACAGGAAAAAAAAAAAGGGATGATGTCACGGGTGACGTCACCTCTCTTCAACCTCGGAAGGAAACTGCCGGCAGTTTCGGCATTGATTTTATCCGATTGATTGCGAGCGTTTTAGGAGGAATTTGAACCCCCTAATCTGTCCCTCTTAAAGCCCACGGTGCCCGCTCCATTTCCCCTCTGGATTCCCCCTCTCTCTCCCCTTCAAGCCAGAGGAATAGCTCGCCGAAGTTCCTCGGTATCCGCCGCCGTCTACGTCGTGTGCGGCCGTTACAGCAGGTTCCCGGCCACCTCGAGTCCTCCTCTCTTGCCTGTTCCATCCCCTTGGACGACCGCCTCCCTTTGACCCCTCTTTTCGCGCGCAGGAGCAACTACACGAGGAGATCGAGCTCGTCGGAGCTCACCGTGGCTGCCACCTCGAGACCTCCAGGGCGCGGCCATTTGGAGCTCTGCTGAAGGGTGCCGTCCACGCCAGAAGACTCACCGTGTTGCGCCGGCCCTGTTCGTGATCTCCCCGAGCCCGGAGGTTCACTGTATCGCGTCGCCGTCGAGATTCCGAGCAGCGCGCCACCGCGGCGACATCTCCGGCCAGCCCCGCCGCCAGGTGAGCTCCTCTCCGATCCCTCACCGTTGGATCTATCTTCAACGTGTTAGATTAGATCCACCCACGAAGGGGTATGCCACCGTTGGATCTGGATCTGACGCCCCAGATCCAATCACTTAAACCCAGTCAGCCGCCCCGTCAGCAGGCCACGTAGCAGCACAGTCAGCACAAGCGCCCAATCAGAATCAGCCATGTGGCAAGCCCTATTTTTGAAATTCTCCCGCTGGAATTATTTTGGCAGTTTTACAGATTAGCCCCTGCACCTTTGAACCATCATAACTTTTGATCCATGAAGCCAAATTTAGCAATCTTGGACTTTTTGAAAAGCCCTTGACATTTAGAATCTTTTGGCACTGGCCAAATTCAAATTTGACAAACTTAATTTTATTCAAATTCAAATATGCTTGTTTGATGAAATTTGGCATAATTCAAATTCTACAAATCCAAAAATTGTAAATAAAATATTTTTGGAAACCTTAGGATGAGTACTTTCACACCCTCTGTCCCAAAATAATATTTGAACAAATTAAAATTGAATTTAGAATTTAGTTGTCTATTTGAGTATTTTTGACATAGATTAATTTCTATAAATAATTTCAATATAGTTCCTTTTGCAAAATTGTTCCATTTGACAACCTTGAACCAGAAACAACCTTGCACAACCATTTTGGACATCCTTGGACCATGACCATGTGTTTTGACCAAAAACCCAACCTAGTGATCCATCCATGTCTTAGAAATTGTTTTCAACTGTTTTTCCTTGATGTTATGGCTATTTTGGAGCCAAGAACCAGTACCTAGTATGTGTAAATCACATACAATACCAAGTGGTAAACCTTAGACCCTAGCACCTTTGCTTTCTATCTACTTCTCCACCCCCTATTCTTGCTTCAAGAATCCATCAAGTTAGCAAAATGGAGATCAAGACTCAAGCACAAGAAGGAGGGACTTCATTTTTCAACTTGGTGGCAACATGAAGATATATGAGGAATATCATTGAATAAATTGAAGGAAGGGCTTAGACTCCACAACAACTAGAAGAAACTCCATAAAGTACAAGGGTGAAGAAATTTAGAAGAAAACATCTCCCCCTCTCTTCCTATCCTTCTTATTATTTTCTTTCTATTGACTTAGTGGTATTTGTGTTCATCCCATACCCAAACCAATTAGTGAAGTGAAAGCCATGAAGAATTTATCAAGACCAAGAGAAGAATCCATCCAAGGAACAAGACTACAATAGAAGCATGAAGATGATCTTCAAGAAGGCAATCACATGAGGTCTAGAAGAAATCCATACAAGTTGAAGAATAACAAGTTGTTTTTGTCCAACCATTGACCCAAATGGAAAACCCAAGACTTAGTAATATTTTTCCCCTTTGATGAGGAAGTTAGTAGGCCTACCCTAACCACAATGGAATATACTAACATAGTCACTCAAATATTTTTGAAGGTGAATATGACCAAGTATTTGCATGTATTACTTTAGTTGAAGAAGTAATATGTTTATTCTTAGTGAACTCTTGGAACTTCCTCGACAAGTATGGTTATAATAAAGTTAGATCACATCAAGCTCAACCTAGTCCTTCCCAAGTAACCCATTGGAATTTCCTTAACAAGAATGAGACCACTAGAGAATGAATCTTTCAACTCAAACCTAGACCTTGTCCTAACCAACTTGGTTAAGCCCCTTTTGATATGTTAGTTGCTTTTCTACACTTGTATGATTGTTTGGTAGAATGTTTGTTTATTTTGTTATTGTGTTTTCAATGAATAGATTGTACGGAGAGCAACGATCTTTTGTGAAGAGAGTGTGATTTCTTCACCAACTTCAACAAGGCAAGTAACACATCATAAACTACCCATTAATTTCTATATGCATTAGTTGATTTTGAGTAGTATGCATGATAGGAAATTTTACTAAGTTATACTATGCTATGCTATTATCCTAGTAGTGTGTAGCCATCCCTTTTACCTTGTTATTTTGATAGCCTTAGAATTTACTAGGTGCTATGCAATGTTACAAATTGTTTTACTAGATGTTGAGGAAAAATCCTAAGTATAACTAATGAATGAACCACCTGGGTGGAAGTGGTAAGACTGGGTTATGTTGAGTGTTTCCTCAGGGCCCTTATCTAAGGGTTATTCCACTTGAGGTTGTCACTTGAGGATGGCCACCCAGGAACAAAGAGATTACTATGTCCTTCTAAGTTTAGTAGCTTCCCGTGCAGCCTTTTGACAATATGGGCTCTGTCTTGATCAATTAAGTTGTGAGGGTTCATCCCAGGCTTGACAAGCAGATGTAGCATAATTATAGGTGGAACGGGTCTTGCCGGTGGGTTTGGACTTCTTCTTCTGAAAGATCTCGTCTCAATTCTCTCCTTTCCATGATGCACTCCGGGTGTATAGGATGTTTGGGCTAATTGAAGACAAAGGGTGAAAGTGCACAACCTCTGCAGAGTTAGAAACTAAGATCTTAGCCGTGTCCCCGGTTATGGACAACTATGAGCAGCTGGACAAGGATTGACGGAAGAATCTCATCATCAATTTCAATAAGTAAAATTTTGACCAAGTGAACAGTATTGTGGTGCTTGGATCTTAATCCAATGTTGCCACCCTTTGAAAAGAAAAGTTTGTTTTACAAAAGTGATAGGAGAAAACTGGCTTTATGCAAACTTAGCCAAAACTCCACTCAGCCAAATGAGCATGTAGTATTAGTCTTGCCATTTATATCCACCATAGTGTTACTTGCCAATACATTAAATTGTATTGACTCCCTTGTGGCTGCATATTCCATATTGCAGATGTTTCTGAAGACGAGTGAGGATTTCGTTTAGGATCTCGAGACTATCGCCAACATGTTTTGCCTGTGGCACATGAAGAAGATGGGCTCAATGTTGTACTATGTTTTCCGCTGTATTTCTTTGTTTTCTGCTAGTCTTCTAAGACTATGCAAGTTGTAATTCCTATTTTGTAAAGACTGGATCATGCGATGTAATAGAATTTGATGCATTTGCATGATATTTCATTTTGTACTGTGGTGCTAGCAATTGATCCAGGGACTAGCACAATAACACAAGTATTCCTTCTTTATTAAAAGTTGGGATGCTACAAAATGGTATCAGAGCATTGTGTTGCCTATAGGATTCGAGACCCTTAGGTTTGGAAGCCATTTTTGATCATGTTATTATCTCCTTAGAGTATTTTGGATCCTAGCGGCATAGTGAGATGAAGCGGCCCGGACAACTTTACGTGTCCACGGACACGAGACCGTTCCCTGATTGGCTTGCGGGTGCCAGTATCTCTCACTATAGTGAATATCCAATTTGCAACAAGTTGTTAATAACCCATTGATCAACCTAGGATTGAAAACTTTCTATGTTCAAACTTTTTATAAACAAAACAATCATCTTAATTTTTCTCATATTCTCTCATCTACTATTCACCTTCAAAAATTTCTAGATGACCTACCTCTTCAATACCATCAAGACGGGAATGTTGATGACCATACCAAGAAGTGCAAGGAGTATTTTCACCACATGAAGTCCTACACTCAAGATTTTTGAAGAATTTGAAGAAAAACATAGACTTCCCAACAATCAAGAACACCTCAAGACATGGAGAGAAGAATATGAAGAAAAGTTCAAGAAGATATAGATGAGACCACCAATCTAGTTACTTGGTTAGAACAACGTTAACGTGTTAGTGTATTGATCATACCAATGAGTGTGGTATGGCAATATTAGTGTTTTCTAAAAAGCATGTTGTTTGGTGTGGTGAATGTGTTGATATATGTTTGTTATGTGCTGTTTTCAAGATGAGTTTCCTTGATCTGCTATTTTGGATAAGAACCTTCTTTAGTCTCTTTCTAAATCTCTACTCATCCCTACTAGACCAAACCCAACACCATACTCATTCACCAACCATAGTGAGAACCATGTGGAATCATACAACCTTTACCCTATTGAAACACAAGCCATCCTATTTGAGGAATGCTAGTATCAAATTTCTTTCTTCTGTGTGAAGGAACAATCACATCCATGATCAATGCCAACTACCTAATAAGGACTATCCAGCCAATGAACAAGTGAAGAAAGACAAGTGAACCCCAAGTTGCATGAGCTATGAAGATTTCAGAGCCAACTACACCAAGAGAAGAAGTAATGAAGAAAACACAACTACCCAGTTTGTGTTACATGAGAGTTTGTTTAGAAATAGCATGATGTTGCCTTCAAGGATGACAACAACAAGATGGAAGATTGCCAAGGACATCAAAAGACCAAGTTGAGAGCGAACCAAAGGCTTTTGATTGACCCAAAGAGTGACCCCTCAGTATCAAAGGTAGTACAACAGACCTATGTTGGTCTACACCTCTACCACGGAGGAAAGATCTACTCAAGCTAATTTAGAATCAATCTACACTCCAATCTAATGAAAATAAACTGCCCACAAAAGTTTCTTTTAAGGGTGGTAGCCCACCCAGTTGTTTTGGAATCCAATTACCCAAATCTTTCTTTCTAACCTTCCCAAATCTCGGGACGAGATTTCTTTTAAGGGTGGTAGTCTGTAACATCCCTGATTTTTGGAAAGTCTAAAAATCACTAAAAATTGAAACTTTTTGTTTTCATATTATGCAAGTCACCAAAAACAAATAAAACTCAAACAAAAATGAAATATGTGGTCCTATACCAAGTTTATTGGAATTAGAAATCCAATTATGCCTTGTTCCTTAAACTCTAAAATCTTTTTCAAAAATAAATTTATTATTATATAAAGGGAATATCTTTTTATTAAACAAACCTTTACCAAAAAAATGTTTACAACTCCAATATTAATCTGAAGATATTTTATGGCATCAAAAATCAAAGATTTATAAACCTTAATAAAGTTCTAATCCCCAAAAATATTTGATGAGAATAAAATTATTAATAATAACTTTTAGTTGTTATTCCAAGTTTTAAACATGAAGGGGTGAAAATGAAATGCATTGCTTTGATAATAACATAACAAAAGGTTTTGAAAACAATATTATGACTAGTGGTTTTATTCTAAATATTATTGATCAACAATATTAATAATTTGATATGAATTAATTAAATGGCAATAAGTTGCTATTAGTAATCACTCATATCTTCTAATTACAAAATATCAAAAGGAGCTAAAATGACCTTGAAAAATTATATATGAAATGCATAATGTCTCTGAAATTTTGTTTAGACAATAACATCATTTTATTATTCTAATATTTTTTTTTATGACATTAAGCACTATTAGTGAATTAATTATATTTAAAAAAATATAAAAAGTGAAATGTGTTGAAAATAATTCCAAAATTTGTATTTGACAAGTAGTAGGTATGTGTAAATTTTTATATGGCCCAAATTTCATTTATTTACTTTATCTATTTTAAAATTGGTATTCAGTACTATTAAGGGTTAATCATATTTTCAAATTTCAAAAATTGAAATGTGTCCAAAGTTGCCCAGAAACATGCTTAGTGGAAAGATATTTTTATTTTAAGAATTTAGAGATTTATTTGAGGTCATTTGGATTTTTAAATCTAGAGATATGAATAAAAGAACAAAACAGGAAAAAAAAAAAGGGATGATGTCACGGGTGACGTCACCTCTCTTCAACCTCGGAAGGAAACTGCCGGCAGTTTCGGCATTGATTTTATCCGATTGATTGCGAGCGTTTTAGGAGGAATTTGAACCCCCTAATCTGTCCCTCTTAAAGCCCACGGTGCCCGCTCCATTTCCCCTCTGGATTCCCCCTCTCTCTCCCCTTCAAGCCAGAGGAATAGCTCGCCGAAGTTCCTCGGTATCCGCCGCCGTCTACGTCGTGTGCGGCCGTTACAGCAGGTTCCCGGCCACCTCGAGTCCTCCTCTCTTGCCTGTTCCATCCCCTTGGACGACCGCCTCCCTTTGACCCCTCTTTTCGCGCGCAGGAGCAACTACACGAGGAGATCGAGCTCGTCGGAGCTCACCGTGGCTGCCACCTCGAGACCTCCAGGGCGCGGCCATTTGGAGCTCTGCTGAAGGGTGCCGTCCACGCCAGAAGACTCACCGTGTTGCGCCGGCCCTGTTCGTGATCTCCCCGAGCCCGGAGGTTCACTGTATCGCGTCGCCGTCGAGATTCCGAGCAGCGCGCCACCGCGGCGACATCTCCGGCCAGCCCCGCCGCCAGGTGAGCTCCTCTCCGATCCCTCACCGTTGGATCTATCTTCAACGTGTTAGATTAGATCCACCCACGAAGGGGTATGCCACCGTTGGATCTGGATCTGACGCCCCAGATCCAATCACTTAAACCCAGTCAGCCGCCCCGTCAGCAGGCCACGTAGCAGCACAGTCAGCACAAGCGCCCAATCAGAATCAGCCATGTGGCAAGCCCTATTTTTGAAATTCTCCCGCTGGAATTATTTTGGCAGTTTTACAGATTAGCCCCTGCACCTTTGAACCATCATAACTTTTGATCCATGAAGCCAAATTTAGCAATCTTGGACTTTTTGAAAAGCCCTTGACATTTAGAATCTTTTGGCACTGGCCAAATTCAAATTTGACAAACTTAATTTTATTCAAATTCAAATATGCTTGTTTGATGAAATTTGGCATAATTCAAATTCTACAAATCCAAAAATTGTAAATAAAATATTTTTGGAAACCTTAGGATGAGTACTTTCACACCCTCTGTCCCAAAATAATATTTGAACAAATTAAAATTGAATTTAGAATTTAGTTGTCTATTTGAGTATTTTTGACATAGATTAATTTCTATAAATAATTTCAATATAGTTCCTTTTGCAAAATTGTTCCATTTGACAACCTTGAACCAGAAACAACCTTGCACAACCATTTTGGACATCCTTGGACCATGACCATGTGTTTTGACCAAAAACCCAACCTAGTGATCCATCCATGTCTTAGAAATTGTTTTCAACTGTTTTTCCTTGATGTTATGGCTATTTTGGAGCCAAGAACCAGTACCTAGTATGTGTAAATCACATACAATACCAAGTGGTAAACCTTAGACCCTAGCACCTTTGCTTTCTATCTACTTCTCCACCCCCTATTCTTGCTTCAAGAATCCATCAAGTTAGCAAAATGGAGATCAAGACTCAAGCACAAGAAGGAGGGACTTCATTTTTCAACTTGGTGGCAACATGAAGATATATGAGGAATATCATTGAATAAATTGAAGGAAGGGCTTAGACTCCACAACAACTAGAAGAAACTCCATAAAGTACAAGGGTGAAGAAATTTAGAAGAAAACATCTCCCCCTCTCTTCCTATCCTTCTTATTATTTTCTTTCTATTGACTTAGTGGTATTTGTGTTCATCCCATACCCAAACCAATTAGTGAAGTGAAAGCCATGAAGAATTTATCAAGACCAAGAGAAGAATCCATCCAAGGAACAAGACTACAATAGAAGCATGAAGATGATCTTCAAGAAGGCAATCACATGAGGTCTAGAAGAAATCCATACAAGTTGAAGAATAACAAGTTGTTTTTGTCCAACCATTGACCCAAATGGAAAACCCAAGACTTAGTAATATTTTTCCCCTTTGATGAGGAAGTTAGTAGGCCTACCCTAACCACAATGGAATATACTAACATAGTCACTCAAATATTTTTGAAGGTGAATATGACCAAGTATTTGCATGTATTACTTTAGTTGAAGAAGTAATATGTTTATTCTTAGTGAACTCTTGGAACTTCCTCGACAAGTATGGTTATAATAAAGTTAGATCACATCAAGCTCAACCTAGTCCTTCCCAAGTAACCCATTGGAATTTCCTTAACAAGAATGAGACCACTAGAGAATGAATCTTTCAACTCAAACCTAGACCTTGTCCTAACCAACTTGGTTAAGCCCCTTTTGATATGTTAGTTGCTTTTCTACACTTGTATGATTGTTTGGTAGAATGTTTGTTTATTTTGTTATTGTGTTTTCAATGAATAGATTGTACGGAGAGCAACGATCTTTTGTGAAGAGAGTGTGATTTCTTCACCAACTTCAACAAGGCAAGTAACACATCATAAACTACCCATTAATTTCTATATGCATTAGTTGATTTTGAGTAGTATGCATGATAGGAAATTTTACTAAGTTATACTATGCTATGCTATTATCCTAGTAGTGTGTAGCCATCCCTTTTACCTTGTTATTTTGATAGCCTTAGAATTTACTAGGTGCTATGCAATGTTACAAATTGTTTTACTAGATGTTGAGGAAAAATCCTAAGTATAACTAATGAATGAACCACCTGGGTGGAAGTGGTAAGACTGGGTTATGTTGAGTGTTTCCTCAGGGCCCTTATCTAAGGGTTATTCCACTTGAGGTTGTCACTTGAGGATGGCCACCCAGGAACAAAGAGATTACTATGTCCTTCTAAGTTTAGTAGCTTCCCGTGCAGCCTTTTGACAATATGGGCTCTGTCTTGATCAATTAAGTTGTGAGGGTTCATCCCAGGCTTGACAAGCAGATGTAGCATAATTATAGGTGGAACGGGTCTTGCCGGTGGGTTTGGACTTCTTCTTCTGAAAGATCTCGTCTCAATTCTCTCCTTTCCATGATGCACTCCGGGTGTATAGGATGTTTGGGCTAATTGAAGACAAAGGGTGAAAGTGCACAACCTCTGCAGAGTTAGAAACTAAGATCTTAGCCGTGTCCCCGGTTATGGACAACTATGAGCAGCTGGACAAGGATTGACGGAAGAATCTCATCATCAATTTCAATAAGTAAAATTTTGACCAAGTGAACAGTATTGTGGTGCTTGGATCTTAATCCAATGTTGCCACCCTTTGAAAAGAAAAGTTTGTTTTACAAAAGTGATAGGAGAAAACTGGCTTTATGCAAACTTAGCCAAAACTCCACTCAGCCAAATGAGCATGTAGTATTAGTCTTGCCATTTATATCCACCATAGTGTTACTTGCCAATACATTAAATTGTATTGACTCCCTTGTGGCTGCATATTCCATATTGCAGATGTTTCTGAAGACGAGTGAGGATTTCGTTTAGGATCTCGAGACTATCGCCAACATGTTTTGCCTGTGGCACATGAAGAAGATGGGCTCAATGTTGTACTATGTTTTCCGCTGTATTTCTTTGTTTTCTGCTAGTCTTCTAAGACTATGCAAGTTGTAATTCCTATTTTGTAAAGACTGGATCATGCGATGTAATAGAATTTGATGCATTTGCATGATATTTCATTTTGTACTGTGGTGCTAGCAATTGATCCAGGGACTAGCACAATAACACAAGTATTCCTTCTTTATTAAAAGTTGGGATGCTACAATAATCATGTGTTGCTTTGTTGGAATTTGGGAGTGAAGGATTTGAGCACTTGTGCTCTTTCCATTTGCATCGGTTGCATCGGTTTGCTCTCTCCACGAGGATTTGTGGAAGTTGAAAGTTTGTGAGCTTGTTACTCTTGGGTCTTGGACCCTAGACGACTTGTGGTGTTCTTGGGAGCCTCCAGTTGAGTTGTGGATGTGTGCCCCAAGATTGTGGTGACACCGAGAGCCTCCAATTAAGTTGTGGATGTGTGCCTCGGGTTTGAAGGTTGCCAATAGTGGAAGGTGAACTAGGCCTTTGTGGCGGGGTTCATCGGAGAATAGCGTGAGGCCTTTGTGGCGTTGAGTAGGCCTTTGTGGCGAGCTCACACCCCTCCAACGAGACGTACTCCCCTTGTGGGAGGAACTCGGGAATACATCATCGTCTCCATGTGCCTCGGTTATTTCTATACCCGAGCTTTTTACTTATGCAATTTACATTGTGATAGCCTTCGAGCTTGAAGTTATATATCTTGCTATCACCTTGTTACTTGTCTTGCTTGGCTTAAGTTTTTGGTGCACCTAGTTGACCCTAGAATATTTACGTTGTATGCTTGTTAATTTAAACACCTATTTTATTTCTGCATTTAGCAAGCCTTAACCGGAAAAGTTTTAATCGCCTATTCACCCCCCCCCCCCGTCTAGGCGACGTCGTTGTCCATTCACATTCTCACATGTACCAACAAGAATAGTAGTAGATTTATCGGCCATTTACAAAGATATATCAATAGATATCAATTTTTCTAGAGAGAGTCTCTTATAAAGAGAGAAAGGCATAACACTAACTCCAGCTGCCAAGTCACATAAAGCAGTCCTAACATGATTATTTTTAATGGAACAAGGAATAGTAGGAATACCAGGGTCTCCAAGCTTCTTTGGAACGTTACCATTAAAAGAGTAATTAGCAAGCATGGTGGAAATTTCCTCATTAGGAATCTTCCTTTTGTTTGAGACAATATCTTTCATATATTTTGAATAAGGAGGCAGTTTAATAGCATCAGTCAAAGGAATTTGCAAAAACAGAGGTTTAATCCACTCACAGAATTTATTATAATGTTCTTCTTTCTTTGATTTGTGTTTCTTATTAGGAAAATGCATTCCTTTTTGTACCCAAGGCTCTCTTTCTTTACCACGTTTATTGGCAATGAAATCCTCCTTAGTATACTTCACTGTTTTAGGTTGCTTTTCAGGTTCAGTTACAGTTTCTTCTTTATCAGAAGCATCACTTTTATCATTACCACTTTCAGTTTCAGCATCAGAAATAGATATACTATTAGGATCTTTAGCAGGTTCAGGAGATTCTACAACAATTTTATGTCTCTTCTTCTTTTTCTTAGAAGGAGAACTATTGTTTTTAGGTTGCTGAGAATCTTGTTCAACTCTTTTAGGGTGTCCGTCAGGATACAAGGGATCCTGAGTAGAAATACCACTTCTAGTAATTATTTCACAAACATGTTTTTCTCTAGAAGCATTAGCTAGCATATCTTCTTGCACTTTAGTGAGTTGATCAGTTTGAGTTTGAACCATATGAAAATGTTTAACGAGCATTTTAACATCATTAGAGGTTCTATCAATAATACCATGCAAATTATCAATAGCTCTAGAGTTTTCCACAAGATGGTTTTGCACTCTCATATTAAAGTTGTCTTGCTTAACAATATAATTATCAAATTCATCTAAGCATTGATCAGGTGGTTTAGAGTAGGGAACATCTCTATTATCAAAGTATTGCAGAGAGTGTACCTCAATTGTTGATGGATGAGGAATAGGCTTACATAAATCTTCTATAGGAGGTAAATTCTTCACATCTTCAGATTTAATACCCCTCGCTTTAAGAGATTTCTTGGCTTCCTTCATCACTTCATCATTTAATTCAATCATCCCTTTCTTCTTGGGTGTTGGTATTGGTGTTGGCTCTGGTGTAGGTGTAGGCTCGGGTATATTCCAATCATCATTATTTTTGGCTATTTTAGCCATTAATTCCACAGCTTCTTCTGGAGTTCTTTTCCTGAAAACACAACTATCCAGGTATGTCCTAGATTCAACAGCTAGTCCATTGTAAAATATATCTAGGAGCTCATTTTTAGGTAATGGATAGCCAGGGCTAGCTCTTATTAAAGAACAAAACCTTGTCCAAGATTCAGGTAAGTTTTCTCCTTCAATTTGCTCAAAGTTAAAGATATCCTGCACAACAGCATGTTGGGCACTAGCAGTAAAATATTTTTGAAAGAAAGTATTAACCAAATCCATAGGACTAGTAATTGATCCAGGTGACAAATTTTTAAACCAAGTTTTAGCTTCATCTTTTAACCAGAAATGGAAGATCTTGGTAACGAAATAAGTACGCAACTTAGTATCATCGGAAAATAAACTACTCAAAGATGAAAGCTCATTCATGTGTTCCATAGCACTTTTACTTTCAGTTCCAAAAAAAAGTTCCTTCTCAAGAATGGATATATAAGATAAATCTAGAGAGAAATCATAATCCTTGTCTCTAATGTGTATGGCAGATGTAGAAAATTTAGCATCATGAGAAGATTTATATTTAACAGCATGTCTTGCAAGAAGACTCTTAAGAGCACTTGCACCAGTAGTAGATTGAGATTCTTTAATAAAATCATCATTAAGTTCAATATAGGTTTCATCAAGATCATAAATAAACTCAGGTGAATTAACATGTGTACCAATATTTTCAACAGAAATTTCAGCATTTTCAATTTGTTTGGATTTAGCAATAGTAGCATCTAGGAAAGGACCTAGTGAACCAGTATCATCAAGCACAGTAGAAGTATCATCGAAAGTATCAGAAGCATTTTCAGACTCAGCAGAAGTAACAGTACGTGTAGCATGTGGTGGTGTAAGAAGCTTACTCATAACAGACGGTGAATCAAGAGAAACAGAGGTGTTCAGAGTTGACGTCTCCTTGTAGTGGATGGTAATATAGGAACTTTTCCATCACGAGTCTTACCCATGATGAAAGGCTTGCAGGAAACAATATCACGTTCAAGTGAGAAAATAAATAAAGCTATGCTCCCCGGCAACGGCGCGAGAAAATAGTCTTGATGACCCACAAGTATAGGGGATCGCAACAGTCTTCGAGGGAAGTAAAACCCAAATTTATTGATTCGACACAAGGGGAGCCAAAGAATATTTATACCTTAATAACTGAGTTGTCAATTCAGCTGCACCTGAAAGTAGAGTTGCTCGCAACAATTTATCAGTGGTAACAGTTTTATAGCAGCAGTATTAGTAAAATAACAGCAGGAATAAATAGTAACATCAGTAGCAATCGCGGAAAACAGCAGGATGGGAGTACAATAGGCATAGAGGGAATGGATGAACGGACGTTGCATGGATAAATAGATCATGTATTAATCTAAACATGGGCATTGCAGATAATAATAATAAAGCATCCAAGTTCTAGGCAAACCATAGGCATGTTCCAATATAGTCATACGTGCTCGCAATGAGAAACTTGCACAATATCTTTTGTCCTACCAGCCTGTGGCAGCGGGGCCTCCAAGGAAACTACTGGTAATTAAGGTGCTCCTTTTAATAAAGCACCGGAGCAAAGCATTAACACGCCGTGAACACATGTGATCCTCACATCACATCCATCCCCTCCGATTGTCCCAATTTCTGTCACTTTGGGGCCTCGCGTTCTGGACAATGACATGTGTAAAAAACTTGAAGATATGATCAAGAAACATAATTATACTCATTAAAAAATAACATGTTCAGATATGAGATCATGGAACTTGGTCCCTAGTGACAAGCATTAAGCATAACAAGTTGCAACAACGATAGAAAACACTAACAGTAGATACTAGGCACTATGCCCTAACAATCTGGCATTATTACATGATCGATCTCATACAATCCCTTCCATCCCTCTCACCCTACAGCGGTGTTTACTCACACATGGATGGGGGAATCATGGATGGTTGATGGAGAAGAAGTGGCGGTGTCGATGGCGATGATCTCCTTCGAATCGCTGTCCCGGCAGGGCGCCAGAACAGGAACTTCTGATCCCCGAATTGAGTTTCGAGGTGGCGGCGGCGCTCTGTTGTGTTTCTGTGGAATATGACCACCCCCCTCGCGTAGGTTTACGGGGCATATGTAGTCAAAAGGGGAGCCCGAGGGGGTGGAGGTGGCCCCTACACCACCAGGCGGCGTGGTCTAGGGGGCGCGCCCAGGGGTGGTCTGGGCCACTCCTAGCCCCCCTCCAGGTGTCCTTCTGGCTCCCGGGTCTTCTGGTGATATATGCTCAATGGGGTCTTTTCTAGGCATTTCCCCAAAAGTTGATTTTTCTGCACAAAAACGAGACACCAAGGCAATTCCGGTGAAAATTGCGTTAGTCTGTGTTAGTGGTATCCAAAACTCACAAGTTTAAAGGCAAACCATAAGAAAAGTGTTCGGAAAAGAAGATACGTTTTGGACGTATCAACCGCACACAAGGTTTTACAATCAGGGTTTACTGGCCTACTCTTTTTAAAGATGCCAAGAAATTTATTTCTACTTGTGATGAATGTCAAAGGGTTGGTAATGTTAGTAGACGTAATGAAATGCCTATGAACTATTCTCTAGTTATTGAACCTTTTGATTGTTGGGGATTTAACTTTATGGGTCGTTTTCCCCTCTTCAAATGGCTATACTCATATTCTTGTTGTTGTTGATTATGTTACTAAATGGGTAGAAGCTTTTCCAAATAAATGTGTTGATCATAAAACCTCTATGAAAATGCTTAAAGACATAATTTTCCCTAGGTTTGGTGTGCCTAGATATCTTATGACAGATAGAGGTTCTCATTTCATTCATGGTGCTTTTAGAAAAACTCTTGCTAAATATGATGTTAACCATAGAATTGCTTCACCTTATCATCCTCAAACTAGTGGCCAAGTAGAACTATAATATAGGGAGATCAACTTAATTTTGCAAAAGACTGTTAACAAGTCTAGATAGAATTGGTCTAAGAAACTTATTGATGCTTTGTGGGCTTATAGAACTACTTATTAAAATCCCATGGGCATGTCTCCTTATAAAATGGTTTATGGAAAAGCTTGTCATTTACACCTTGAGCTAGAACAGAAAATTATTGGGTTGTTAAAAAACTTAATTGTGATTTCAAATTAGCTGGTGAGAAAAGATTGCTAGACATGAGTTCTTTAGATTAATGGAGAAGTGAAGCTTATGAAAATTCCAAGTTGTTTAAAGAAAAAGTTAAAACATGGCATGACAAGAGGATTGTCAAAAGATACTTTAACATATGTGATAAAGTAATATTGTATAGGTCTCGTCTCAAAGTTTTTGCAGGAAAATTATTCTCTATATGTGAGGGACCATTTGTTGTGGAAGAAGTTTACCGGTCAGGTGCTATCAAGATTAATATTTTCCAAGGCACCAATCCACAAGTTGTGAATGTCCAAAGACTCAAGCATTATTTATTTGGTGATCCGTACAACGTGGAAGCTGATATTGTTCGGGTGCTCACTTCGGAAGATCATATTAGAGCCAAATACCCAAGCAGACTAAGGTTAGAATTGGAATAGTTATCATTTTTAGTAAGAAAACTTTCACAAAACACCGTAGAAATTTTATATTTATTGTTTTTGGAAAATAAGAAAAACTTGGGCACGAAAAAGAGTAGGAGCTGAGGCCGGAGGCCACAAAGTGGGCCCCGGGCGGGGGCTCCTTCTTGGTCGTTCCTTCATGATCCATGTTGATAGCACACCAAGATGATTTGTAACCCGAGTTTTCAAATTGAATATCTTATGGCAATGATTGAGAAGCTTATTGGGGTCATCCAGGGATCATCAAAAATCAAACTTAATCATCATGGGTAACAGGCACTCCCTTGGCTTGTTCCAAGCTTGGGATAGTTACCCCGATATCATTATCTTTACTTTTATCATTAGAGTTGTGTGTATTATCATGGTTAAGGAAGTTATCATGTAGTATGGTTGTTTGCAAGTTGGGCTATCACTCCTTTATAAGTGAAGCTTTGTATCCATTGGTGTGAGTTTTCTTATTACTTAGTTGCACTATATGTTCTATTCATGGCAATTATTCTTGCATGCTGTTCTTGTGAATAGTAGTGGTCTCATGTTGGGTATAGTAGCAGAAATTTATTGAGTATTGGCAAATATAGCATTGGTCATAGCAACAACACTAAGAGACTTGAGACAAAGAAGAGAGATTTCACATGCAGATATATAACCCCATAGATCTTTTATGCCTGCAATACCTTCATGTTTATGTTCTTATGATTGATGTGTTATGCTGACAAGGAAGACAATTGCAATACTTCATGTTTTATATCATTGCATGGTTTTATATCTGTTTGCATCTCTCAACATCTTGTGTTTTCTATAAGTCTTTGCTAACTGAGTATGATCACTACTCGTGCATCCAAAACTGAACCAAAAACCTTCCATGGGTGTCCACCATATGTTCCTACATGTGGTATTTCACTGCCACTCCAAGTAAATTTCTCGTGTGCTGGCTTTAAAACCTTCAAAATATCAAACCTATTTTGTGTCCATGTTTTAGCTCATGAGGAAGTAGCTTAAAGTTTATCATGTCTTATGTGAAGCAAGGTTTCTTCTCCCTTATTTCACCCGATGGGTATGGAATCTGTGATCATCTAAACTTGCAAGAGATCTAGTGCCAAATAATATAATATAAAAGGAACTTCCCCATGGATTGATGAAAGTTGGTGGCTACCCGTGGATACGGTTGATGGCCTTAATGCCCTCGTTGGTAAACCCCAAGAGAAAGGTTGTGAAGAGTGTAGCAGCAAGTTTCCCCTTAGAAAAGAAACCAACATTGAATCGACCAGTAGGAGGACAAGCAATCTCTGAAGGTTGATGCGGTTGAGGTGGCAGGGCGCACTACCGGTTCAGCAGCAACGTGGAACCTACACAACACAATCAAATCACTCTGTCCCAACGAAGCAATGAGTTTGTCAATCTCACCGGTTTTGCTGAACACAAAGAGGTTAAACGTATGGTGTGGAAAACAGTAGGAACAGTACGACAGCAGTATGAAAGCAGTAGGTGTTTTATCAGTATGAGGAAAAAGGACCGGGGTCCATAGTTCACTAGTGGTGTCTCTCTCGGAAAGATAAATGACATGTGTGGTGAACAAATTACAGCTGGGCAATTGACAAAAATGAAGGCTGCAACGTAGTGCATATGCAAGACATACAGATTACTATGTGTATCATGCGGGCATTACAACAAAATACATAGACCTTTATCCAACTACATCTATGACTAAAAATCCACCCTTCGAATATCATCCAAACAAACGTTGGGTATTAAGTTGCAAGCAACAAATAATCGCAGCAAGAAAAGTGTGTAATATAAATAATAACATCATCCTTAGACAAAGCATTGTTGTTTTCTCCCTAATGGAAACAACACATCATCCATCCGTCACGTTTCTGCCACTCGAGCACGGATGAAAAGGAGGCATGAACCCACTATCGAGCATAAATACTCCCTCCTAGAGTTACTAGCATCTACTTGCCCAGAGCATCTACTAACAACGGAGAGCATGCAAGATCATAAATAACATAAGCATGAAGATAACATGGTAGATTGATAATTAGAAGACATAGCATTCAACATTCATAAGATCCTAGCAAACACAACATGTAGCATTACATAAAGATGGTCTTGATCATGTTAGGCAGCTCACAAGATCTAAACATGAGGTACAAAGTGGAGAGAACAACCATCTAGATACCGTTATGGACCCGTAGTCCAGGGATGAACTACTCACGCATCACTTCGGAGGAGGGAATGGTGGTGTAGACCCCTCCGGTGATGATTTCCCCCTCCGGCAGGGTGCCGGGGACAGCTCGAGAACCCTCCCGATCTCGGGATGACGGTGACGGCGGCCTCGGGTGTTTCTCGGGTTAAAAAGGAATCTCCTTAGGGTTTACGTCTTGGTGGGATTATATAGGAGAAAGGGCAGAGGCGATGGAGGCTCTGGGGCCCGACACCATAGGGTGGCGCGGCCCCCTTTGGTCGCGCCACCCTATGGTGTGGGCCCCCTAAGGGCCCCCTCCGGATCTCTTCGGGGCTCCGTGGAACCTCCGGGATTTCTAAGACTTTAGGGCTTCAAATTTTCCAAATTGGAGAATATTTCCAGAACAATTTTCTGAAACTAAAACAACAGAAAACAGGGAACTGACTCTGTGGCATCTTGTCAATAGGTTAGTCCGGAAAATCGATAAAAATGACATAAAGTGTATAGCAAACATGTGGGAAAAAATAAGAAAACAACATGGAACATCAGAATATGAGGATACGTTTATGACGTATCAACGGCTAACCTGGTTTGAGAAAGGCATGGTGGGGGGAAGTTCCAACCTTAAGAAAGAAATGGAAACTGTTATCAAACTTCTAAACTCTTTGCTTGACATGGGTTACGATAATTTTTCACTACCATTCATTGACATAGACATACACACCTCTCAAAATTACATTTTCAATACATATGTTTATTAAAATTAAAATCTCTAGCACATGAGTAATCCATGCTTCCCTCTGCGAGGGGCCTTTACTAATTGAGTCAGTTTCACCTATTCCTTCTACTCTCTACTAGCAAACTTATGATGTTGAACTGAGATGCATTCTTTTATATGTACATGATGGTATCTAACCATGTTTTATTGCAGTTGAAATTACCATCATGGTAAACAAGTTGAAAGTCGAGCTTTGCTAACTGGCATCTTCCTTCGTGTTAGTTGTTTTCACCCCCTTTATAAGAATATAATCCCTGAAAGTTTATATTCATGAAAAGACTTTGTGATAATTGAAGCATGTGTTATTTTCTTGATAGCTCTGACATAGACTCTTCCGGAAAGATAAGATTGGTATGATAGTTGTTCTCTGACCAACAACACAGTTCACCATAGCTCAATGAATTTGCACTCACTTTACCTTTATATGATTGAATCATTACTTCTCCTTGAGAAGCATTATGGGAAAGATTGGTGTATACAATTGTTAGTGTTCATTGAGTAATTGTTGATGCTTAATGTCTGTATTATTTATTATCGACATCTCACATCATAAAACCTGTGGTCATGTTTTCTGAGTTTAGTTTTCGCTTGGGGACAAGCAGAGTCTAAGCTCGGGGTCGGTTATACGTCCATTCTGCATCACTATTTTATATGTTAATTTTCCCTTATTCATTGATATTTTCCATATTAGAGAACTATACTTTTGTTATTTCGTTCTTTACTCTGTGTTTTACAGTTTTACCGAATTATTTATCAGAGTCAGAATTCGGCTGGAAAAAGCACCTGTTAGAGGGGATATCTTCCGGACGTCCGAAAAATCAAGAAAAACAGAAAACAGAGTTTCGTCAGAAATCACTGAGGGAGCCCAAAGGGCTGCTAGCAGGCAGCCAAGTGACCTCTAGGCACCACCTCCCCCCTTGGTTGTGCAGGTGGGCCCCTGCCAGGCCTCCATCTCTCCGTCGGGGTACTTAACCCCCCCCCCCCCCGACCCAAAAAGATCGTGGAGCCACTTCGTAGAATTCTTCTGCTGCCTCTTCGTGGTGGAAACGATAGAGAGAAGAAAGCACTTCCTAGCAGGGACATTCAGCCGGGGAAATTCCCTCCCGGAGGGGGGAATTGTCACCACCGTCACCGTCATCACATCGGGCATCATCAAGATCATCATCGTCATTGTCATCACCATCAGCACCACATCCTCACCATTGATACGTCTCAAACGTATCTATAATTTCTGATGTTCCATGTTGTTTTCATGCCATATGCTACAGGTTTTCTATACACTTTATGTCATTTTTATGGATTTCCTGGGACTAACCTATTGACAAGATGCCACAGAGCCAGTTCCTGTTTTCTGCTGTTTTTGGTTTCAGGAAGGTTATTCTCGAAATATTCTCGGAATTGGACGAAACGAAAATCCAGGACCTTAGAAATCTGTCACGTACACGGAGTCCGGAGGAGACCTTGAGGGGGCCCTGGAGGGTCCACACCATAGAGTGGCGCCCCCTCCCCCTTTGCCGCGCCACCAGGTGGTGTGGCCTCCCTGGTTACCCACCGACGTTGCCCTTTCTCCTATTTATACTTCTTCCTCGGAAAACCTAAATACCCGAGGCTTTTTTCACCAAAAGTTCCATAGCCGCCGTCATCGTCAACCCTAGTTCGGGAGGGTTCTGAAGCTCCCCTCGGCACCCTGCCGGAAGGGGGAATCATCACCGGAGGGCTCTTCATCACCATGCCTGCCTCCGGAGTGATGCGTGAGTAGTTCACCCTTGGACTACAGGTCCATAGCAGTAGCTAGATGGTTGTTCTCTCCTCCTCTGCCTATCATGATCAAGATCATCTTATTGTAATGCTACATGTTATGTTTGCTGGGATCTGATGAATATTGAATGATATGTACTGTGATTATCAATCTATCATGTTCTTTCATGTTTATGTTATTTTTGATCTTGCATGGTATCCATTACGAGTAGATGCTTTGGCCAAGTCGATGCTTTTAACTCCAAGAGGGAGTATTTATGCTCGATAGTGGGTTCATGCCTCCCTTTCACTCACGCTCGAGCGATAGAAACATAACGGGTGGGGGATGTGTGATGGCATGTAGTTGACGCCCTCGTTGGTAAACCCCAAGAGAAAGATTGTGAAGAGTGTAGAAGCAAGTTTTCCCTCAGAAAAGAAACCAAGGTTTAATCGACCAGTAGGAGGACAAGCAATCTCTGAAGGTTGATGCAGCTGAGGTGGCAGGGCGCACTACCGGTTCAGCAGCAACGTGGAACCTACACAACACAATCAAATCACTCTGTCCCAACGAAGCGGTGAGGTTGTCAATCTCACCAGTTTTGCTGAACACAAAGAGGTTAAACGTATGGTGTGGAAAAATAGTAGGAAAACAGTAGGAACAGTATGAGAGCAGTATAAAAGTAGTAGGTGTTTTATCAGTATGACGAAGAAGGACCAGGGTCCACAGTTCACTAGTGGTGTCTCTCCGTAAAAGATAAATAAGATGTGTGGTGAAAAAATTACAGTTGGGCAATTGACAGAAATAAAGGCTGCACCGTAGTGCATATGCAAGACATAAAGATTACTACATGATTCATGCGGGCATTACAACAAAATACATAGACTGTTATCCAACTGCATCTATGACTAAAAATCCACCCTCCGAATATGATCCAAACAAACGTTGGGTATTAAGTTGCAAGCAACAGATAATCTCAGTAAGCAAAGTGTGTAATGTAAACAATAACTTCATCCTTACACAAAGCATTATTGTTTTCAACCTAATGGAAACATCACATCCTCGATCCGTCACGTTTCTGTCACTCGAGCACAGATGAAAAGGAGGCATGAACCCACTATCGAGCATAAATTCTCCCTCTTGGACTTACTAGCATCTACTTGGCCAAAGCATCTACTAATAACAGAGAGCATGCAAGATCATAAATAACATAAACATGAAGATAACATGATAGATTGATAATCACAAGACATAGCATTCAACATTCATCAGATCTCAGCAAACACAACATGTAGCATTACATAAAGATGATCTTGATCATGATAGGCAGCTCACAAGATCTAAACATGAGGTACAAAGTGGAGAGATCAACCATCTAGCTACTGCTATGGACCCGTAGTCCAGGGATGAACTACTCACGCATCACTTCGGAGGAGGGCATGGTGGTGTAGACCCCTCCAGTGATGATTTCCCCCTCTGGCAGGGTGTTGGGGAGAGCTCTAGAACCCTCCCGGTCTCGGGATGACGGTGAAAGCGGCCTCAGGTGTTTCTCGGGTAAAAGTGGTATCCTCCTAGGGTTTTTGTCTCGAGGGGATTAAATAGACAAAAGGGCAGAGGCGGTGGAGGCTTGGGGGCCCTACACCACCCCCCGGCACGGCCAGGGGCGCGCCGCCCTATGGTGTGGGTCCCCTGCGGGCCCCCTCCGAGACTCCGTGGAACCTTCGGGAATTCTAAGACTTCCGGGCTTCAAACTTTCCAATTCCGAGAATATTTCTAGAACAACTTTTCTGAAACTAAAAACAGCAGAAAACAGGGAACTGGCTCTGTGGCATCTTGTCAATAGGTTAGTCCGGAAAATCGATAAAAATGACATAAACTGTATAGCAAACATGTGGGAAACAATAAGAAAACAACATGGAACATCAGAAATTAAGGATATGTTTATGACGTATCAACATCCCCAAGCTTAGTTCCTGCTCGTCCTCGAGTAGGTAAACGATAAAAACACAATAATTTCTGAGGTGACATGCTACCAATCATAACTTTATCATCAATAATGTAAAAGCATAAGCAAGCTGAGATCACATGACTTTAACACAAGCATGATAAATAGAACTTTAATAATAAAGCATAGCAATCACTTTGCATCATGAGAAGTAACTCAAATAAAGGATCATGAATAACAATACAAAGAAATATATACATTTGTTTCAAGTATAGAGAGAACATGTCAAAGTGATATTTCGCTAGTCCTTGAGAGTGGGGAAAAACATAAATGTCAGGACACCTTCAAAGTTCATGAGGAAGACTAGAAAAAATAATTAGAGAACAAGAAATAACACATCATGAATCAATTAATAATGTTTCTGGGACAAATGCACATAAAACTCAGAATGGAAAAAAATGCTCTCTCAACTGTGCATAAAGTTGGAAGATGGAGACTCAACATAAAAGTAAAAGAAAGGCCCTTCGCAGAGGGAAGCGTGGATCACTCATGTGCTAGAGCTTTTATTTTATTAAACAAAGGTATTGAAAACTTGACACTCCTCCCAACCATCTTTCACAAACCATGGCTAACCGAATTCTCGGGTGGCTGCCAACAATCACATATCGTGGAGGAGTGTCTATATTTTAAGAGAGGTGTATGCTTATGTCAACGAATGGTAAACAAAAAATACAGTACGTCACAAGCCAACTAGACGTCACAAGAGCGGCTCCCATAGAAGGACACATCTGGGTAGAAGGCCATCCCTCTTTCTCTTTTGTTTACACAATTATGCTTTGACTGATAAATCAGGGGGGGGGAAGTGAAGAGAATTTGTGTCATTAATTTGGGGCTAGGCACCCTGCTGCCAACTCTTATATCATTGGATAAGAGGATAAATCCACTAGTCCAGGGTGTGAAAGTCCAATCAACAAGTGAGATAAAGATTCTCTATTTACGTCCTCGTGGGCTAAAATAGGAGCACAAAACAGGAGTAATTTTGAAAGTTTTAAAGGTAACACATGAGCAATTTACTTTGTAGTGGCGGTTAAATACCACATGTAGGTAGGTATGGTCGACACAATGGGAAAACTTTGGTTTTTGGGAGTTGGATGCACGAGTAGAGCTCATACTCAGTACAGGTGGAGGCTAGCAAAATACTGGGAGCGACAAATAAAGAGAGCATAAGAGACATAATCATGCATAGCGACATAAACATCATTAATCAAAGCATAAGTGGTACCACAAGTTCAAAAACTAAATGATCATGGAGGCCATTCGTGATTGGTTCATAGTCATAAACATGGTGTGAGCATGATCCAAGTCAACCAAATAAAACATTCAAAGGAGAACACCACAAATTTATGCTTCAATATGACAAGAACAACTCATGATTTTTTCAAAGGCACATTAAACACTCTCATCTGTTTGAGGCTAATCATGCTACTCAATAACCACAAGGCTTTAAAACTAAAATAACATCTAGCATGATATGAAAAATTCTAGCCACGGTCTATACAAGCTTCTACTTGCACCGTTAAAAATTCTACCTCAAGTAGCAGTTTCTTTTCCCAACAAGCACCATACAGAACGTGCTTTAACAAAAACTCTCTAAATGATACAGCAAGAAAACATGAGAGGAATCACATAATACTAGTAAAACTAACAGCTCTGAATAAGAGATGCAATAAAAACAAGAGCTAAACAGGAATTTTTGCAGCAACCAGAAGAAAAACTAAGAATACTAGCATAGCAAGTATTCAAACGGAAAAGCGGAGCGTGTCTCTCTCTACCAAAAAAAGAATGCTAGGATCCAACTATATTATTGCAGCAAGGAAAACAAAATAAAACAAAATAAAAACAAAGAGACGCTCCAACTAAACTTCATATGATATGACCGAATAAAAATACTTTCATGAGAAGTGACCTGATAGATAGTTGATGAAGAAGGGGACGCCTTGGGCATCCCCAAGATTAGATGCTTGAGTCTTCTAAAAATATGCTTGGATGAACCACGGGGGCATCCCCAAGCTTTGACCTTGCACTCTTATTGATCACATATATCACCTCTTCTCTTGACCCTTGAAAATTACTTCACACCACACTCAAACAGTAATTCGCATTAGAGGGTTAGTGCAACAATTAAAAATCCATTGATTCTGTATGGAACAAGTGCTATTGATACGTTTAAACATTAGCTACAGCCACTGATGTTTCGTGAAGCAAAGAAATCCACTTGACATCGCAAAAGAGCAAATGCAAGGCAGAATCTGTCAAAACCAGAACTGTCTGTAAAGACGAATTTTTTTGAGGCACTTAAATTGCTCAGATCGAAAAACTTAAAGAACAAAAAAAATTCGGAATTAGCCAAGGAATAAGCACAAATAATTTCATATCATTCTGATATTCCAGGATTTTATACGATTTTTTACGGTGGACAGCAGAAATCTGTTTCCTGCGCAGAAATCCGAAAACCAACTCCAACAATCGTCAGAAACTTTACTTGGCACTACTAAAACATGAAAAGAAATATACAAAGGAGTTTCTACGGAAGTATAAAACCTCTTTACTCAAATAAAACAGAGAAAAACAAAACAAAAATAAAACCATGGGTTATCTCCCAAGAAGTGCTTTTCTTTAACGCCTTTTAGCTAGGCCCAGAAAAGTGGAATCAAGTATTTTCAAAAGGAGGGGAATTCAAATAAAGATTTGGCAATTTCTTAATAATGCATTATATTTTATATAAGTGAGGTTCAGAGGCTCCTCTCTTAGAACTTTTAGGCTTACTATATTCTCAGGAACAATCCAATCAAAATTCTTCTCTTGGGCTTCATGCGGTGCTACCAATTTAAAGGGGATTGGTATTTTATCCTCTTTTTCATTATTAGATTCAGTTTTTTCTAGAGCACCAACAATGTCTACACATGATCCAAGCATATTGAAACGATCAAAGACTTTTCTAGCTTCTATAGAAACATCTCCAAATTCTTTAAGCATAGTTTCTAAGATAAAGTTTCTTTTCTCAACATCTTTAATGTTATTCAAGTTGAGGAACATATGTTGTAATATGGGATGGACGTTAAAAAACCTAGCTTCTAACATGTGAACTAAAGAAGTTGCATCAGTCTCATAATTCGGAGTAATTTCTACTGTGGATTTTTCCTCAAGATTATCATGCTTACTAACATGATAAAAGAATTCTTTAATAGTGTCCTTTCCAAGTATAGAACCACTTCCTACCGGCAAATCTTCCAGGGTAAACTTAGGAAACAACATGATGAAAAATAACAAGAAAATGACAAAAATAACAACTAAAATAAGGACTAATATTTTTGTGTTTTTATAAAGAGAAGCAAACAAGACAACATAAAATAAACTAAGAAAAACAAAAAGAAATTAAAGAGATTGGAAGTGAGAGACTCCCCTTGCACAAATTCTCTTCCTCCCCGGCAACGGCACCAGAAAACTTGTTGATGGCGTGTAGTTGACGCCCTCATTGGTAAACCCCGAGAGAAAGGTTGTGAAGAGTGTAGCAGCAAGTTTTCCCTCATAAAAGAAACCAAGGTTGAATCGACCAGTAGGAGGACAAGCAATCTCTGAAGGTTGATGCAGCTGAGGTGGCAGGGCGCAATACCGGTTCAGCAGCAACGTGGAACCTACACAACACAATCAAATCACTCTGTCCCAGCGAAGCAGTGAGGTTGTCAATCTCACCGGTTTTGCTGAACACAAAGAGGTTAAATGTATGGTGTGGAAAACAGTAGTAACAGTATGAGAGCAGTATGAAAGCACTAGGTGTTTTATCAGTATGACGAAGAAGGACCAGGGTCCACAGTTCACTAGTGGTGTCTCTCCGTGAAAGATAAATAACATGTGTGGTGAACAAATTACAGCTGGGCAATTGACAGAAATGAAGGTTGCACCATAGTGCATATGCAAGACATATAGATTACTATGTGATTCATGCGGGCATTACAACCAAATACATAGACCGTTATCCAACTGTATCTATGACAAAAAATCCACCCTCCGAATATCATTCGAACAAATGTTGGGTATTAAGTTGCAAGCAACAGATAATCGCAGTAATCAAAGTGTGTAATGTAAACAATAACATCATCCTTAGACAAATCATTGTTGTTTTCTCCCTAATGGCAACAGCACATCCTCCATCTGTCACGTTTCTATCACTCGAGCACAGATGAAAAGGAGGCATGAACCCACTATCGAGCATAAATACTCCCTCTTGGAGTTACTAGCATCTACTTGGCCAGAGCATCTACTAATAACGGAGAGCATGCAAGATCATCACTAACATAAACATGAAGATAACATGATAGATTGATAATCAGAAGACATAACATTCAACATTCATCAGATCTCAGCAAACACAACATGTAGCATTACATAAAGATGATCTTGATCATGATAGGCAGCTCACAAGATCTAAACATGAGGTACAAAGTGGAGAGAACAACCATCTAGCTACTGCTATGGACCCGTAGTCTAGGGATGAACTACTCACGCATCATTTCGGAGGAGGGCATGGTGGTGTAGACCCCTCCGGTGATGATTTCCCCCTCCAACAGGGTGCCGGTGAGAGCTCCAGAACCCTCCCGATCTCGGGATGACGGTGACTGCGGGCTTGGGTGTTTCTCAGGAAAAAGTGGGATCCCCTTAGGGTTTATGTCTTGAGGGGATTAAATAGGCAAAAGGGCAGAGGCGATGGAGTCCTGGGGGCCCACACCACCCCCCGGCGCGGCCAAGGGGGGCGCGCCGCCCTATGATGTGGGCCCCCTGAGGCCCCCCTCCAGGTCTCTTCGGGACTCTGTGGAACCTTCGGGAATTCTAAGACTTCTGGGCTTTGAATTTTCCAATTCCGAGAATATTTCCAGAACAACTTTTCTGAAACTAAAAATAGCAGAAAACAGGGAACTGGCTCTGTGGCATCTTGTCAATAGGTTAGTCCGGAAAATCGACAAAAATGACATAAAGTGTATAGAAAAAATGTGGGAAACAATATGAAAACAACACGGAACATAAGAAATTAAGGATACGTTTATGACGTATCAATGTGATGCTGCCATTAGTGCGGAAATAACAATGTTTACATTACACACTTTACTTAAGGAAATAATCTGTTGCTTGCAACTTAATATTCGAGGTTTGATTGGATAACGCTCCGAGGGTGGATTATTAGTCATAGATGCAGTTGGATTACGGTCTATGAATTATGTTGTAATGCCCACATGAATCACATAGTAATCATCATGTCATGCATATGCACTACGGTGCAGCCTTTATATCTGTCAATTGCCCAGCTGTAATTTGTTTACCCAGCATGTTATCTATCTATTTTTGAG
This sequence comes from Alopecurus myosuroides, assembly GCA_028641055.1. Classification (NCBI taxonomy): domain Eukaryota; kingdom Viridiplantae; phylum Streptophyta; class Magnoliopsida; order Poales; family Poaceae; genus Alopecurus; species Alopecurus myosuroides. Next base: position 204,566,902 of record CM054059.1, read on the forward strand.
AGACACCACTAGTGAACTGTGTACCCTGGTCCATTTCTTTACACTGATAATACATCCACTGCAACCATTGTTTTCCTACTGCAATTACTGTTTTCCTCTCATTCACTGCCGTCATTGTTCTCTTTCCATTTACTGCAAACAAGTACTATTTTCCAAACTATGCGTCTAATCCGTTGTTTTCAGCAAAACCGGTAAGATTGACAACCTCATTGTTTCGTTGGGGCAAAGTAACTTGATTGTGTTGTGTAGATTCCATGTTGCTGCTGAACCGGTAGTGTGCCCTGCCAACATCAGCTGCAAACAACCTTCGGAAGTGATTTCTTTCTCCTACTGGTCGATTCAACCTTCGTTTCTTTCTGAGGGAAACTTGCTACTGTGCTCTTCATATGTTGGGTCTCCCAACGAATTTGTGTTACACGCCATCAAGCTCTTTTCTGGCGCTGTTGCCGGGTAGGAAGAGGATTTGTGCAAGGGGAGTCTCTCACCTCCAATCTTTTTACTTTGTTATTGTTTTGCTTGTTACTTGCTTTATCATGCCTACTATCAATGGTTGATTTCTTTGAAACTAGATCTTATTGGCAAGGTGGGTTCACGGAAGAACAACAAAAATATTATAAGGAACACCGCTTGTCACAAAAAGGGATAAACTTATGGGAGCAAATTAATAAATTGTATATCATTGCTAGAAACTTGTGCTCTACTTATAATGCTACTTATTTCTTTGATAAATCTTGTTTCTGTAGGAGGTATAAACACCTCCCTTTTCAATGTGAGTATAATGATAATGTTACCATATCTTCATATGTTAAGGGAAATTATGACTTTTATGATGTGGAACAAATTGAGGAATTTATTGCTTGGAAGGGTGCATTTGAAATTGCCTATTTGCTTGAAAGTACTGATGATGCACCTTATAAATAAGATATTTATTCTATACTTGAATATTGCTTTGATAATTACAAGGATTGTAACTGCTACATTATTAAATATCTTAATAGATGCTCTCCCCCAAAGGAGGAGACTAATGCCTTGCAGGAACCTATGGAAGAAGAAATTGCTGAAATTGGAAGCTCTTTGGATGAAAAAGAGGAGGAGAGTGGTGATCAAGAGGAGGAAGAACGGAGTAGCTACCCATGTCTACTTTCCAGTGAGAGTAACTCTTTAACTCATACCTTATTTGATTTCCCGCCATGCTTACCAAAGGAGGATGAGTGTTATATTGATAATTGTGATGATCCTATTGATTCTTTTGAAATATCCCTTTTTAATGAAATTCATACTTGCTATACTTGTGACCTTGATACTACTATGAATGAAACTTGTGAGAATGATATTGATACTGTTATTTATGATAATCCATGCTACTTTGATAAATCCTATGATAATCCTCTATTTATTTGAACTATTGATATGCATGATAATGAGGAAGTTTGTTTAGTAAATTTGTATGATAATGCTCTAGATGATGGTCCCATGTTACTTGATGTTATAAATTATAATGCTACTGAAAATAGGATTGCTATAATGTGTCTCATACCTTTTAAGAGTGACCAATCATCTTGTTTTTCTATTTCTAAAAGTGAGAAAGAAGAGGTCTTTATTTTTAATTTTGATCCCACTATTTTTTAGCTTGATATGAATTGTGTGCTTTTAGACCATGAAAAACATGCTTTATGTGATAATTATGTTGTTGAGTTTGTTCATGATGCTACTGAAAATTATTATTAGAAAGGAAAATATGGTTGTAGGAATTTTCATGTTACTAAAACGCCTCTCTTTATGTTAAAAGTTTTGAAATTGCTCTTGTTCTACCTTCCCGTGATTTCTAGTTTGAGCTTCTTTAATTCATTTCTTTACAAGATTCCTATGCATAGGAGGTGGGTTAGACTTAAATTTGTTTTATACATGCTACTTGATGCTCTCTTTTGCTTAATTCATATTTCTTATGTGAGCATCTTCTGTCTTTCTATGCCTAGCTGAAAGGTGTTAAAGAAAAGCACTTCTTGGGACATTAACCATGTTTTTATTTTTGCAATGTTTTCTTATATTTTCTTTGATTCAAGGTGTTGTTTACTTATGTATCAACTCCTTTGTATCTTTATTTTTTCTTGTATTTGTTGTGCCAAGTAAAGTCTCTACTGAAAAGTTGAAGTTAGATTTGGATTTCTGCACAGGAAACAGATTTCGGCTGTCCATTGTTAAATTTGTATAAAATCACAAAAAAGTCAAAATGACCTGAAAATTTTTGTGATTAATCCTCAGCTATTTCCAAAACTTTTTCTAGTCCTGGGTTTTTCTATTTGAGTAACGTAAACGCCCCGAAAAAATTCGTATTTAGAGACTGTTCTGGTTTTGACAGATTCTGCCTTTTTACTTGAATTCTCTCTTTTACTGTCTTGAGTGGATTTCTTTGCTCCAAAAAATATCAGTGGCTTGTGTCCAAGGAGAACATGTAAGTTTTTGATTGTGCACTAACCCTCTAATGAGAATTATTTTGAGTTTGGTGTGAAGTAAGTTTTCAAGGGTCAAGAGAAGAGGGTGATATAATGTGATCAAGAAGAGTGAAAAGCCAAATCTTGGGGATGCCCCCGTGGTTCATCCCAGAAAATTCCAAGAAGACTCAAGCGTCCAAGATTGGGGATGACCAAGGCATCCCCTTCTTCATCAGCAACTTATCAGGTCACTTATAGTGAAACTATATATTTATTCGGTCACATCATATGCACTTTACTTGGAGCGTATGTTTGTTTTTGTTTTGTTTTCTTTTGTTTTCCTTTATGCCATAAACTTACTTGGACCCAGAATTCTTGTGTGGGAGAAAGACACGCTCCTCTTTTTCGTATGAATACGTGTTTTCTATCATACTCGTATTCTTAATTTTTCTTCTAGCTGCTGCAAATCATTTGAGCTCCTGTTTTTCTTGCATCTCTTATTCAGAGCAGTTAGTTCTAGTAGAGTAGTAGTACTTTCTTGTTTTATTGCTATATCTCTTGGATATTGTTTTTCAGTATAAAATGATTGGTGTTGGAAAGAAGTAATATAATTTTCATGCTTATAACGGTGCAAAAGGAAGCTCGTATAGACTGTGGCTAGACTTTTTCATGTCATGTTGGATGTTATTTTAATTTTATGCTTAGTATTTATTATTGTAGCATGACTTGTATCAAATATCTGAGAGTGTTTAATGTTCCATTGAAAGAATCATGAGTTGCTTTTATCATATTGAAGCATAATTGTGTGGTATTCTCCTTCGAATGCTTTATTCTGTTGACTTGGCGCATGCTTACACCATGTTTATGACTACAAACTAGTCACCTACAGGCTCTATGATCATTTATTTTTAGATTTGTAATACTATTTATGCTTTGATTAATAATGTTTTTGTCGATGTGCATGATTATGGCCATTATTGCTCTCTTAATTTGTCGCTCCCAGTCTTTTGCTAGCCTCCAACTGTACTGAGTATGAGCTCTACTCGTGCATCCAACTCCCAAAAACCAAAGTTTGCCAAATGTGTCCACCATACCTACCTACATGTGGTATTTAACCGCCACCCCAAGTAAATTTCTCATGTGCTACCTTTAAACTTTCAAAATTATTCCTGTTTTGTGCCCCTGTTTTAGCTCATGAAGACATAAATAGAGAATCTTTGTCTCACTTGTTGATTGGACTTTACACACCTGGACTAGTGGCACATCCTCTTATCCAAATTGATAGAAGAGCTGGCAGCGGGGTGCACAGCCCCAAAATTGGTTACATTAAATTTTCTTCACTATTTTTGCCCCTGATTTATCAGTCAAAGCATAATTGTGTAAACAAAAGAGAAGAGGGATGACCTTCTCACCCCAGTTGCGTCCTTAAATGGGAGCCGCTCTTGTGAAGTCTAGTTGGCTTGTGATGTACTGTATTTTCTATTTACCATTCGTTGACATAATCATATACCTGAAAGTGCATTTGCATTTTTTTATCTCGCTTAGGTTTTGGAGTTGATAACAACACTAGTGAGAATCTAACAGTGCGTCAAAGTATTTCAGAAAATATCATCTAGACGCAAAAAGGTGAAGAGAATTCCAAGGCAAATCCACCAAGATCAACTTGATTCAGCGGTAGTACCGGGAGCCTCAGCGGTAGTACCGCTCTGCACAGCAAGCGGTAGTACTGCACCTAGTACCGCTAGAGTAAAAATGGCTACTGCATCCAGCGGTACTGGTTCGGTAGTACCGTTGTATTCAAATTGGCTGAGGAGAAAATCCTTGCTCGACGGTAGTACCGCTGCTGTCAGGCGGTAGTACCGCTGCTTCCAGGAAGCGGTAGTACCGCCGGCAGTACCGGCCAAAGTACCGCAAGCGAGAATTTACTCGTAGTAACGTTTACTGTACTAGAGCGGTAGTGCCCTAGTACTACCACCATCCACTTTGATTTATTTTGTAGATTGTCAACTCAACTACACCGCCTTGTCAATTCTTAAACAAGTCGTGTGTCCTAACCACACACCGCATCTTCAACAATATTCCACCGCCAAGGAAACATGGGACGCTCTTGTCGTCATGTTTGTGGGAAATGAGAGCATGCAAACTAATAGGTATGATGCCTTGAGCAATGGGGCCGAAGGGTTCTATATGCATGATGGAGAGAACCATGAAGACATGTACCGACGGCTCAAGACTCTTGCCACCGCATTCTCCAGTGTTGGTGCCAAGTACATTGATGATGCTTGGATCAGAAGGAAGTACATGATTTCTCTCATGCCATTTGAGCCCATGGACTTGAAGAGCATTCAAGGAAGACATGACTTTGCTTCTTTGACCTCAACCCAGGTTATGCAAGAGATGTGCTCCTATCAAGTGCAAACCAAGAATGCTCTTGACAACCGTGCTAGGGCCATAGGAATGCACAAAGGGGCATTCGTTGCTTTGAAGGCCAAGGTTGTGTCAAGAGAGATTGAGTATGAAGAAGAGATCCATGAGGATTTGGATCCACTGAAACATCAAGAATATGATCCCGTGCTCAAGGATATCATTGCTCTTACCGTGCAAAAGTTTTGGAACAATCCTCCCAAGGCCAGGAAATATGTTGAGGAGAAGACCAAGTCTCGCTATGGCAATGATGGGACCCAACGAGTGAGGTCTTGCTTCAGTTGTCAAGATAAGCACCAGTTCATTGCGAAGTGTCCCTATGAAAATAGAGAACTCCATAGTGGCAAGCTCATTCGCAAGGACAAGTCCAAGGTTGACTACAAGAAACCTCACTTCAAGAAGAAACCATTCAACAAGAAGTCTCCCATAAAGTTTGTGCTAGTGACTCAAGTGAAGTGGCCACTCTTGCTAGTCTCCCATAAAGTTTGTGCTAGTGATTCCGGAAGTGATGAATAAGAAGAAACCACAAGTGAAGTGGCCGCTCTTGCTATTGCTTCTACTCCATCATCTTCATCTCTATTTGAATCCCCCAGTGAGAATCATCCTCACCCTAATGCCAAGTGCTTCATGGCTAAGGCCTCGGAGGTATCACCTTCTCCCATCTCTAAGACCCCAAGTGAACTTGAAAATCTTGCTAATCTTAGAATAGAAGATGAAATTATCTCTTTGGAACATTTTATTTCTAACATACAAGGGGAGACCAAGAAGTACTTTGATCATCTCATGAGCCAATTGGTAGAGGCCTATTAAGCTCTTGAGAAGAAAGGTGAGATTGAAAGAAGGGATGCGGATGAAATTGCATCCCTCTCTATGACTCTTGAGGAAGAGCATGATGGTAGAGTTTCTCTTTAAGAGGAACTTGGATCTATTGAAGAAACACATAATGAACTTTTTTCTAATATCACTAAGGAACGTGACCTTGCAATTGCTAAATATAAAAAGGCTAAAAAGGATAAGGTTGAGTTTGGTGTTGGTCATGGTAAACTAACAGAGGAGTTTGAAAAACTAACCAAGGCTCACAAAGCTTTGGAGAGTCAACATTTTTCCCTCAAAGAGTTGCATGAACAACTTCAAACTCAACTTAATCAATTTAATAACCCTAGGACCTCTACTTCTTATTTTTATCATGCAAATATTATTGAGGAAAATGCTAGGTTGAAATATGAGCTTTCAAGGCTCAAGGGTAAAGGCCCTCAAGTTGAGAAGGTTGTGGTCTCTACCCCACAAGTGGTGGCCCCTAGCCCTCATGTGGTTGTTACTAGACCACAATTGAGTGATCCAAGGCCACAAGTGGGAAAGCAAGGTCTTGGCTATGTTGCCAAGAAGAAGAACAAGAAGAAGAAGAAGAAGAAGAAGAAGAAGAAGGCCAACAATGGTGCCTCGGGTGGTATTGTCATTAGGGACAACACTACTCGTAGCACTCCCGCGCAAGCAAGCAATGGTTCTTCAAGTAGTAGTGTCATGAGGGACAACACTACTCGTAGCATCTCCACGGGAACTAACAATCCACACTATTTCTTATATGTTGATTATTATGGTGTTGTGCAAGCTAAATATGTTGGTCATATTGAGGGTTACATTGACTATACCATTTGGGTTCCAAAGACCCTTGTTGCTAACATGAAGGGACCCTCCTCGGGTCCTAACTCTAGTAAATGATCTCTTGCAGGACTATGCTTCCGGTGTGACTAAATGGATAATTGATAGTGGATGCACTAGTCATATGACCGGAAGCAAAGAACTTGTGACGGAGTTGCACCCAAATGACATTCAAGCAACCGTCACTTATGGAGACTCATCCTCGTCTAAGGTATCGGGGTTCGGAAAGGTTGCGATTTCTCCCGATATCACTATCGTGAATGTCATGCTTGTCGAATCCCTTGGTTTCAATTTACTTCCGGTACGCTCTCTTGGAAAGATGGGTTTCTCCGTCTTTTTTGATGAAGATATTGTGGTCCTTTTGAGGAGCTAGACTCTTGACGTCGCATACGTGGGACATGTTGAAAATGAGTTGTTCGTGGTGGAGTTTTCGAAGACTACCAACTCTCAATCAATGTGTCTTTTCGGAAAGGTGGACGTGGGATGGTTGTGGCATCGCCGCTTATCCCATGTCAACATGAGAACTTTGCAAAGTCTTCACAAAGATGGCCTTATTGTCGGACTAAAAGCAAATGTTTCCTTTTCCAAAGATCGCGTTTGTAGGTCGTGTGTTGAAGGAAAGATGCATGATATCTTGCACAAGGCCAAGACTATTATTTCATCAAAGAGGATCTTGGAGCTTCTCCATGTTGATCTCTTTGGTGCCGTGCCCGAGGCAAGTCTTGGTGGCAAGAAGTATTGCTTGGTGATTGTCGATGATTATTCAAGATACACATGGGTTTATTTCTTCAAGTGTAAGAGTGAGACTCAACAAACCATCATCGACTTCTCCAACCAAGTGCAACGTCAACACAATGTGCAAATCATGGCTATTAGGAGTGACAATGGTTTGGAGTTCAAGAACTACACCTTGAATGAATTCCTTAGTGAAGAGGGCATTCGTCATCAATACTCTGCCACTTACACTCCTCAACAAAATGGTGTTGCCGAAAGGAAGAATCACACTCTCTTGGATATGGCAAGGACCATGTTGGCGGAGTATTCTTCTCCCCAATATTTGTGGGCCGAGGCCATATCCACCGCATGCCACTCCTCCAACCGCCTCTACATCCGCAAGGTCTTGGACAAGACTCCATATGTGATCCTCACCGGCAACAAGCCCAACGTCTCCTACTTCCGTGTATTCGGTTGTAAGTGCTTCTATTTGATCAAGGGTGTTAGGTTGTCTAAATTTCAATCCAAAACTATTGAGGGTGTATTTGTTGGTTACGGTGCCGAATCCCACACTTATAGAGTCTTTGACAAAGCCTCACAGATTGTCATAGAATATTGTAGTTTGGTTTTCGAGGAAAATGATGGCTCCCAAGTGGCGCAATTTCATGTTTCTAATGTAGATGTTGAAATGCCTCAAGAATCCATAGGAAGGATGGGTGTGAGATTTTTCCGCCCCATCGAGGTATACCTTATGGCAACTCTAGAAGGACTATTCTCTACCCAAGTGGAGCCCTCCTCTACAATAGAAGAACAAGCCAAGAAGCCAACAGATGCACCTACCCAAGAACATGTTGAAGACCCTTCTCTTATTGACCAAGTTACTACGCAAGATGCAACCACTCCTATCATTCATGCTAGTCAAGGTCAAGGCCAAGATCGACCATCCTCATCCTCCTCTCCTAAAGTTGAAGCTAGTGTTGAAGAAGTTGTTGATGATGATGATGATCAAGGCCAAGTTGGTCAAGACAGGGACCCAAATGATAGAGATGATCAAGTGATCTCTCCTCGGAATAATGAGGAGATCGAAGCCCGTCGTGCTAGAAGAATAAGAAGAGCTTTGAATTGTGACGCCCCGAGATCGGGCACTATGCAGATTTCAGCATTCCCGCTAAATCCGCATAATAACCGATTCCAGGTTGCCACTTATGATAACATTACAACAGTTCACGAATATTCCACAATTACAACAGAACAGATAGATACAAGATGACTCAAACGAGCCAGGGTTACAACTGATACAATACAAAGATCCAAATAACAGCGGAAGAAACAAACATCCGGCTACGGACAAGATACAAATTGGACTAAGAGTCCTGAAGATAACCGAGAGCGTCCAATCCCTGCCCAGGCCAAGCCGGAGGGATTCCCAAGCTAACGTCGTCGGACTTCAAACCTGTTGACTGCAATGTTGAATATGCAGCCACGAAAATGAATTCGTGAGTCAGTACGGTTAAGTACTGGCAAGGGGATAAAACCCATACTCACAAGTTACCGGCGTAGCCAGTCATCACAAGATACAAATACTTTAGGATCAACGGAAAAGGAAGGGGTTATTGCAAATAAGCGACAGCAGGCGAGGGCACGCACGGGAGGAAGGAGGGGATCGAGCGAAGGGAGGTTCCTCCCGTGCGAGGCGTGCGTGTGCGGTTCGCTGCCCTTTTTTTTCTTTTGCACTGGTGGGAGGACCTGAACGGAAATAGGAGAGACGGCGGGGGGGGGGTAAATGAGAGGGAAGAGCAAAATTTAGGGTTGGGGGGCTGGGATGGATTTCGGCTGGGCCTAGCTGGGCCTAAATGGGGCAGGCTGGCTGGCTGGCTTGCCCAAGCCCCTTTTTTTTGTTCTATTTTTTTTTTCCAGCAAGTGTTTGGGCCATAATAAAATAGCTTTAAACATCAAATGAACTGTTGTAAATTTTAGAAAACTTTATTGATAAATTTAAAGTAGTTTGCAAGTTTTAAATAGATGATGGTGCATGATGTTATGAGATGCACAAAAAAAAAGAAAAACAAACAACAAACTCTCTCGGGGGAGAAAAATCTCCCGGGCGTTACAGACGACACCACTAACAAGGGATTGCGCCCTCGCAATCCACCTGCTAACCCGGGAGGGGAAAGAAGTTCGACCATCGATTCTTCGGGCTTCCGGTTGATCTCCTTGACACCACTAACAAGGGCTTCTCGACACCACTAACAAGAGATTCTTGCTCGGAGGGACGACGATGTTCTTCCACCAGGAATCTTCCGATGATCGAACCTATTAGGTTAAGTGCTCAGAAAACGTCCACCCACGTAGGATCCTAACACTTTGAAAGATAGACAAGGGGGGAAGACTCCAAAACAAATAAGATGGGAGGGGAAATAGAATATAGATAAGGAGAAAACAAGAATCCTATTGAGATGTTTTCCAAAATAGTTTAGCAGAAATAGTTTTTGACACTCTAGAAACAACGACCGTTAGCGAGGTTAACCTACAGGCTTTGCGGACCCGTTGCTTCGATAACCATTCGTATCGAAACAATATCGGGAATCGGAAACCATGCTCTGATACCATTTGTGACGCCCCGAGATCGGGCACTATGCAGATTTCAGCATTCCCGCTAAATCCGCATAATAACCGATTCCAGGTTGCCACTTATGATAACATTACAACAGTTCACGAATATTCCACAATTACAACAGAACAGATAGATACAAGATGACTCAAACGAGCCAGGGTTACAACTGATACAATACAAAGATCCAAATAACAGCGGAAGAAACAAACGTCCGGCTACGGACAAGATACAAATTGGACTAAGAGTCCTGAAGATAACCGAGAGCGTCCAATCCCTGCCCAGGCCAAGCCGGAGGGATTCCCAAGCTAACGTCGTCGGACTTCAAACCTGTTGACTGCAATGTTGAATATGCAGCCACGAAAATGAATTCGTGAGTCAGTACGGTTAAGTACTGGCAAGGGGATAAAACCCATACTCACAAGTTACCGGCGTAGCCAGTCATCACAAGATACAAATACTTTAGGATCAACGGAAAAGGAAGGGGTTATTGCAAATAAGCGACAGCAGGCGAGGGCACGCACGGGAGGAAGGAGGGGATCGAGCGAAGGGAGGTTCCTCCCGTGCGAGGCGTGCGTGTGCGGTTCGCTGCCCTTTTTTTTTCTTTTGCACTGGTGGGAGGACCTGAACGGAAATAGGAGAGACGGCGGGGGGGGGGGTAAATGAGAGGGAAGAGCAAAATTTAGGGTTGGGGGGCTGGGATGGATTTCGGCTGGGCCTAGCTGGGCCTAAATGGGGCAGGCTGGCTGGCTTGCCCAAGCCCCTTTTTTTTGTTCTATTTTTTTTTTCCAGCAAGTGTTTGGGCCATAATAAAATAGCTTTAAACATCAAATGAACTGTTGTAAATTTTAGAAAACTTTATTGATAAATTTAAAGTAATTTGCAAGTTTTAAATAGATGATGGTGCATGATGTTATGAGATGCACAAAAAAAAAGAAAAACAAACAACAAACTCTCTCGGGGGAGAAAAATCTCCCGGGCGTTACATGAATCTTATTGATGCTCAAGACAACAAGGTCTTGGAAGATGTTCAAGCTAGAAAATCCACAAGAAGGCAATTGGGACATTTTAGTGAGAATCAAGCTCAAATATCTATGGTGGAACCAAAGAGAGTTTTTGAACCTCTTGAGGACTCCGATTGTTTTGAAGCTATGCATGATGAGCTCAATAACTTTGAGCTCAACAAGGTTTGGAGATTAGTTGAGAAGCCCAAAGATTGCCACAATGTTATTGGCACTAAGTGGATATTCAAGAACTAGCAGGATGATCATGGCATTGTTATAAGGAACAAGGCAAGATTGGTAGCTCAAGGTTACACTCAAGTTGAAGGCATTGACTTTGATGAAACCTATGTTCCCGTGGCTCGCCTTGAGTCCATCTGTATCCTTCTTGCTTATGAATCTTCGCATAATTTCAAATTGCAACAAATGGATGTTAAAAGTGCTTTCTTGAATGGTACACTCAAAGAGGAGGTATATGTTAAGCAACATCCGGGGTTCGAGAATCTCAACTTTCCTAACCATGTCTACAAGCTCGATAAGACGCTCTATGGACTTAAACAAGCACCTCGTGAGTGGTATGAGCACCTTAGAGAGTTGTTGGATGACCGTGGTTTCGAAGTTGGGAAGATCGACCCCACTCTCTTCACAAAGAGAGTAAAGGGGGAGCTTTTCATATGCCAACTCTATGTGGACGATATCATCTTTGGCTCAACTAACGAAGCCTTCAAATAATGAGTTCTCAAAGCTTATGACGGACAGGTTCGAGATGTCTATGACGGGAGAGCTTAAATTCTTCCTTGGCTTTGAGATCAAGCAATTGGCTCGTGGTACTTTCATTTCTCAAGCCAAGTATACCCAAGACATTATCAAGAGGTTTAATTTCCAAAATTCAAAGATCAAGCCATCTCCTATGCAAGTCAAGTGCCACCTCAAGCGTAACCCAGATGGTAAAGATGTGGACCAAAAGTTGTATCGTTCTATGTTTGGTTCTTTGATTTAACTTTGTGCATCTAGGCCCGATATCGTTTTGAGTCGCAGGTGTGTGTGCAAGGTATCAAGCGGCTCCTAAGGAAATCCACTTAGTGGCGGTCCATAGGATCTTTCGGTATTTGGTTCATACCTCAAGGTTTGGTTTGTGGTACCCAAAGGGGGCACAATTATCTCTCAAGGGCTACACAGATTCTGATTGGGAGGGTGATCAAGATGATAGGAAGTAGACTTCTGGGGCTTGCCAATTTCTTGGTAGGTCTTTGGTGAGTTGGTCTTCCAAGAAGCAAAATTGCATATCTCTCTCCACCGCCAAAGCTGAGTATGTAGCCGCCGCAAGTGCTTGCACAAAATTTCTATGGATGAGGCAACTCTCAAGTAATATGATGTTCATTTGGATAAGGTGCCTCTCATGTGTGATAATGAAAGTGCCATCAAGATCGCCTACAACCCCGTGCAACACACAAGAACGAAGCACATTGAGATTCGTCATCATTTCATCCGAGACCATGTGGCAAGATGTGATGTTGCTCTCGCATATGTGCCCACCAAGGACAATCTTGTGGATATCTTCACGAAGCCACTCGGCGATGCAAGATTCATTTTCTTGAGGAATGAACTAAACATCATTGATTCTAGGAGTTTGACTTGAGGATCTTTCACACACCCCTATATATGAAACGTGTTTTGGGCTTAGGTGTAGGCATGGACAAAGGGGATTGTTATCCTAACACATGGGGTTTTCCCTCCCCCCATTATGCCCAAAGCAAATATTCATTGTTATCTCTCTTTTTCCTAATGTTGAATTGTGAGCTTCAATGTCGAGAATTGGCAATGTACCCAAGATATATCTTCGCGGTAACATACCATAATCTCTTACATGGTGGATTAGGCCACCAACCTCTTCTCTTGAAGAGTTGGTTCTTGTTTGGTTCTTATGTGGTGTTCTTCGTTGTGTTTTTTCCTCTCTCTTTGTGTTTTGTGTGTCGTTGTTGTTGTTTGGGAAGCACACTCTTTCTTTTCCTTATTCGAATTTTTGTATTCTTTGCAAAAGTTGGAGTGTGTAGTACCATCTCAGTTTGAGTTCTAATACCAAGCCCAAACATTTCCTCTCTTAGACATTTTCTCATCCGAAAACTTTAATTTCTTTGATCTCTTGGTGGAAGGAAGACCCGGCCAGCGGTACTACCGCTGTAACTGACAGTAGTACCCAGCGCACGGTACTACCGGTGGCTTTGCATGGTACTACCGCTGCAGGGGCTCGTGCCCAGCATAGACCCAGCAGCGGTACTACCTCCTGGCTCCAGTAGTCCCAGCACGACGGTACTACCGCTACAGTAAAATCCGTGGGGATTAATACGGATCTGGGAGGAGGGGTTACCCACATAACCTCTTTCTCTCCCTCATCCTCTCCCCACTTTGGATCTCGTCGCCGCCAAGTCTTCCATCCGCTGGGGAGGGCTCCCTCCGGTGTTTGAGTGCTCCAATCACACCGGAGAACGCCCGGGGATCGCACCCAACTCCTTCTCCACGATGATGAGCTCCATTAACCCTTTCTATCTCTCTCCCTCGATTCAATCTTGTGAGATGATGATGTTTAGGGTTCTAGAGATCTCCTAGTCTAGGATTAGTTCGTTGTGATCCCCCGTAGAGAAAATTCCATACGCACCTTTGGTGCACATTCTCTAGTTTGAATTCGGTTGTTCCTTTGGGTGCCATGGCAGAATCCACCAGCAGCGGTACTACCGCTATGGCTGGAACTGCTGGCAGCAGCGGTACTACCATGGCCCCCAGCGGTACTACCGCTTCCTGGAGGTTATGCACCTCTAGTTCTTGTGTGAATTTTCTCGTTGATTAATTTGATTGAAGTTAACCTTACCCCTTTGCTACCCCCTATGCTTTCTTAGGAGCAGGTGCTAGGGGATCTAAGGGTGGAGGTCGCAAGCGTGTGGCTAAGAGGACTTGGAAGAATCCTGAGGAAGATGAGACTCCAGAGGTCATGCCACAGGGAAATCTGACATGGAGGCAGAGGTTTGTGCTTATGAAATCGCATGCAGCCCGAGACAAATCAGTTGCCAACATGCCTGATGACCAGTTCTGCAGGGAAAGGAAGACCAACCCCTACAACAAGCCAAGGGAGTCTAAGGCAAATGAGTGCTTCTGGACTCGTTTTCAGGAGAGGATTTTCTATGAGGAGTATCCACTCAACAAGAACAAGGTAGTAACTCAATTTTCCATAAATGTTCCGTTCATGAGGTCAAAGATGGACTATTTTGGTGAGGCATTGGAGATCTGTGAGGAGTTTGGTCTCCTGGACTTCATTGAGATCAATGAAGATTATGATGAGCACCTCGTGGGCCAATTCTATGCCACGATTTATTTCCATACAGATGAGAGGAGGATCACCTGGATGACCAAGAATCAGAAGTTTTCTGCTTCATGGACTGAGTTTGCTACTCTGCTGGGTCTGCGCGACTTCGGGGAGATTCCAGATGCTGCTTTTCACTCCACCTTCTTCGGGTTCCTTATCCGGAGAAGTCTATGGCCGTGATGTGGTTGGTCAGTCCAAGAACCTGCTACCCGTATATGACATCCTCCACAAGATCTTCAGGAACACATTGGCCCCACGTGTTGGCAACTTTGATCAAATCCATGGATCACTCACTGACTTGATGGTTTACACTCATAGGCGTCGTGGTGATGGCATGAGGCTTGATGTGATGGACATTCTCCGGAATGAGATGTATAACTGTGTGATGAGGAAGAGAGTTCCACTGTTTGCTGCTTTGGTATTCAAGCTCATTGCCACCACTTGGTGCAATGCCAAGCTTTCTGATGCTCTCTTGGATAATGACCAAGAACTCACTACCCTATCAAGGAACTTCGAGTAAAGAAGCATTCCACTCCCTTTCTAGGTCCGGAGGATCTTGGTCCGGACACTGATGGCTCGAGTGACTCGGATTTCGAGATGGAGGGGAGCTCTCAGAAGAATAGCTTTCGCAAGTGGATGTCCTCAACCTTGAAGAAAGTGTTCTGTCGCCAGATTGATATGGAGAACAAGGCATATCTTGATCATGTGCGTAGCAAGAAGGAGCGTCAACTTACTCGTGAAAGGTTTGCCCATCTTGGGGTGCCTGTTCGTCCAGGGTCCGAGGACAGGATCACTACTTCCATGGAGTGGAATTCAAAGCAAGGCAACATGTGGATTGATCCAGATATTCTCGATGATGCTACTACTTCTCATGATCCTTGGATTCGTGGTGAGACTGACGATGAGGTCAAAGATGTCAACTCTGAAGATCAGCGTAGACTGGGCAGCCCTGCTAGTGCCTCTAGCCACAGCCAGTGACCTCCAGGGACGTTAGCATCGCCTCTTCCCTTTTTGGTGTCTTGATGCCAAAGGGGGAGAGAGTTCTATTTAGGATTGCTTCATTTTCTTGGGTTGCGTTTGTGTTGTCAAACTTTGTGTCGAACTATTTGGTGTGTGTGCTTGTGGTGTTGAACTATTTGGTGTTATGGTGTTGAACCATTTGGTTTTATGGTTGTTATCGTCATATCTTATTGGCAAGTATTCATATTTTTATATCATTTATATCCTTGCTAGGTCTCTAAGAGTTAGGGGGAGCACACATTCTAAAAGAGAACAAAGTTTGCCTCATTAAGCAAATTTTCTTGATGCATCACTCTCTCTCGAAGTGCTCATCCAAACTTTTTAGACCTCTCTTAGTGGTGTTGTCATCAATCTCCAAAAAAGGGGAGATTGAAAGTGCATTTGCATTTTTGATCTCTCTTAGATTTTGGAGTTGATAACAACACTAGTGAGAATCTAACAGTGCGTCAAAGTATTTCATAAAATATTATCTAGACGCAAAAAAGTGAAGAGAATTCCAAGGCAAAGCCACCAAGATCAACTTGATCTAGCGGTAGTACCTGGCGCCTCAGCGGTAGTACCGCTCTGCACAGCAAGCGGTAGTATCGCGCACAGTACCGCCAGAAGTACCGCCAGAGTAAAAAATAGCTACTGCATCCAGCGGTACTGGTTCGGTAGTACTGTTGTGTTCAACTTGGTCGAGGAGAAAATCCTTGCTCGACGGTAATACTGCTACTATCAGGCGAAGCGGTAGTACCGCCGGAGCGGTACTGCCGCCGGCAGTACCGGCCAAAGTACCGCCAGCGAGAATTTGCTCGCAGTAACGTTTACGGTACTAGAGCGGTAGTGCCCTAGTACTACCGCCATCCACTTTGATTTATTTTGAAGAAGTGGTCAGCAGTAGTACCGGTGGGCACTCGCGGTAGTACCGCTGCTGGAGTACCACGGTACTTCTGTGGTGGTACCGCTCGCGCCCTGTCTCTGGGTCGCTTCAGTACCACTCACGTTGCCATGTAGCGGTAGTACCGCTGACCCCAGCGGTAGTACTGCTAGGCACGAAAAAGGGTCAAACGGCTAGTTTGGGGAGGGGGCTATAAATACCCCATCCCCTTCTTCTCCAAAGGGTTGCCCGAACCAGCATTGAAGACAAGCATTTATTGAGCCTCCAAAAGCTAGATTTCTCCCAATCCCTCCACCCAAACTCGTTGATACCTGGAGGATTGAAGGAGAAGGCCCCGATCTACATCTTCACCGAGCCGGTCTTCATTTCCCCCTCATATTCTAGAGGGGTCTAGTATAGGGTTTCCTTGTGGAAAACCTAGACTCCATTGCTACACTTGTTGGTGATTTCAGATTGTTGGGAGCCCCCAATTTGGTTGTGGGTGTGTGCCCCAAGCTTGTTTGTAAAGGACTCGATTCCCGCCTCAAAGGGGATCAATAGTGGAAGGTGGACTAGGCCTTTGTGGCGGGGTTCATCGGAGAATAGGGTGAGGCCTTTGTGGCGTTGAGTAGGCCTTCGTGGTGAGCTCGCACCCCTCCAACGAGACATACTCCCTTAACAAGGAGGAACTCGGGAATACATCATGTCTCCGTGTGCTTCATATCAGTTACCTCGTTCCCTTCCTCCTTTACTCGTGCTTGTATTGTTATTGTGCTTGTTCTTGTCATATAGGTAAATTCACCGTAGTTGCATCATCTAGAGAATTTACTTTTGTGTCAAGCCTAATTGTTAAAGAAAAATTAAAATTGGTCATAGCACCTATTCACCCCCCCCTCTAGGTGCCCATACTATACTTTCAATACCTCTCTAAAAAAGTGTTTTCAATACCTCTGTTTAATAAAATAAAAAAATCTCTAGCACATGAGTTAATCCCTACTTCCCTCTGCGAAGGGCCTTTCTTTTACTTTTATGTTGAGTCTCCATCTTCTAACTTTATGCACAATAAAGAGAGTGTAGTTGCCATTCTGAGTTTAATGTGCATCAGTCCCAAAGATTATTATTGATTGATTCATGATGTGTTATTACTTGCTCTCAAATTATTTGTTCTAGTCTTGGCATTTATGTTTTACCCCACTTTTAAGGACAAGTGAAATATCACTTTGCTATGTTTTTTTTATGCTCGAAACAAACATATAACTTTCAAGTGCATTATTATTCATGATATTTTATTTCTGTTACTTTTCATGATGCAAAGTGATTGCTAAGTTTCATTGTTAGAATTATATCTACCATGCTTGTGTTTAAAGTACTATGATCTCAACTTACATATGCTTTTACAATTTTGATGATCAAGTTTATGTTGGTAGCATGTCACCTCAGAATTTTTTTTATCGTTTTACCTACTCAAGGACGAGTAGGAACTAAGCTTGGAGATGCTTGATACGTCTCAAACGTATCTCTAATTTCTGATGTTCCATGTTTTTTCATGCCCTATGCTACATGTTTTATATACACTTTATGTCATTTTTATGGATTTCCTGGGACTAGCCTATTGACAAGATGCCACAGAGCCAGTTCCTGTTTTCTGTTGTTTTTGGTTTCAGGAAAGTTGTTCTGGAAATATTCTCGGTATTGGACAAAACAAAAACCCAGGACCTTAGAAATTTGTCACGTACACGGAGTCCGGAGGAGACCCTGAGGGGGGCCCTGGAGGGCTGTCGAAGCTCTGGCTCCGCAAATCCCTCAGGTGACCCTATCGGGTTTCGACTAGGAGATGTCATAGGCACTGGTGGAATCGTCGGCTTGACAGGGAGGCGATATTTACCCAGGTTCGGGGCCCTCGAAGAGGTAAAACCCTTACTCCTGCCTTCTGCTGATCTGTATTAGACGATTAGATCGATTACAGGTGCTCGAATCGAGAGTAGATCTCGAGTTTCAAGGCTTTTGTGGTCGTGCGGTAATACTTGGTCCTCTCCTTTGGGGCTCTCCTGGCTTTATATAGATAGCCAGGTCTCGAGTCCAACCCGGAGAGGATACAAACCCTAGCTTGAGTCGGTTACAATCCCTAACTTAGCCCGCAAGTTGATGCGGGTGGGCTTTTCATGGGCCTTCTAGAGTACTCCAAGGGCGCTTCCTGTCGGGCCTTGGTTAGAAGGTGTGAGAGGGGGTGTCCTTATTCGTAGGGCCCAGGATCCATGCCTTCGTCAGTAGCCCCCGAGCGTATGCTCGACTGGGATTTATCTTCAGTCGGGTAGACGGTCAGACCTTTTCTTTGATCTCATCTTAGAAGTTCAGCTCGACAGTTGTTGCCTACGAAGGGTGTGTTCCCTGTTTCACGAATAAAAATACTCGAGTATCGAGCAGCATTAGTGCCAGTTTTTGCGGCTATATTAGCAGAAGGATGTGGCGCAGTGGCTTGGCTCTCCCGAGAGATCAGGGCCAATTAATTGCGACTAGGGCAAAAACACTCCTGGCCTACACAGATTCGAGACCTCCGACTCGAATCCGATGAGGTGATCGTTACGACTGGGCCGTTGTGGACTTATCGAGTCGAACTTAACCTAAGGGGGTACCCGGCGCGTCCGCTAGGATTTTTCTTCGTGTTGTTGACACGGAATTATGCCGGAGGACGCAGCTTTCGAGTGCGATTCCAGGCCCAAAAGAAAGATCTTTTTGGGTCTTACCTTCATATTCGAAGAATATGGCATCCGGATGTGCCTAGTCGGCTGTACAATCCAGGTTCTTGTGATGTGTAAATATCACGCATAAGGTGGGTTCTTTCTACCCGATTAGATTGGTATGAGTTCCGTACGAAAAAGTTTCGTGTTGGAAATGTTAGTTCCGTATGAAAGAGTTTTCATGTTTTGGAAAATTGTGCCTGTACGAAAGGGTTTTCGTGTATAAGGCATGTTTCTCTTGTTTCGAAGAGGCTTTGATTCATGAATTTTTTCATGGAAGATTGTGTTCTATCCGAAGGAATTGATATTCGTGCGAAGATAATTTCGCGTTTGAAATTCCATTCGCAAAAAATTTCCTTTCTGAATGACGAACGCCATGACGTCAAGGCGTGCTCCTCTTCTCCCGATGGGACGTGACGAAGTGGCAGCAGAAATTGGCCCACCTTGTCAGCTTTTTGACCGGGAAACGAGACGTCGCTCCCGTTTTTTACGCGAAATGCGCAGTAAATGCGCACGATCTTTTGTTAAGATCGTGGCACGAAACAGCGTACGCCGCCGCTTCGTTTCATCCTTACGCGTGGCAGCCGCGATAGGTGCCACGTTGCGTATCGTACGGCTGAGATTGCTTTACCCCGTATATAAATAAGGGTGTTAGCGCCGCAGTGAAATTTTCCCCGCTCTCAATCTTCGTCTTCCACCTTGCGCTCGTCTTTGCCTTCCCTGCGCTCAAGCTCTTGCTGCGAACAATGGCCGGTGGAAAGAAACGCGGCGTTGGAACCTCCGCGTCTGGCGAGCCTTCTGCGCCACTCGCCTCTCGCGCCGGCGACTGGCGCACCCCCAACACCACTGCCAAAAGCATCAAGGAGATGCAACGGGAGGGTCTGCTGCCGGCGGAGGCGGAGAAGCGCGTCCGTCTGGGGAAGAGGGAAGAGGTACCAAACCCTCACTCGAACGAGCGCGTGGTCTTCGTGGACCACGTGACTCGAGGTCTCTCCTTCCCTCTTCACCCTTTCTTCATCGGGCTGCTGTGTGCATACGGCATACAGCTCCATGACCTTCCCCCGAACGCGGTGCAGCACATCTCGTGCTTCATCGCGCTTTGCGAATGCTATCTTGGCATTCGCCCGCACTGGGCGCTTTGGAAGGCGTTGTTCAAGATCCGGATCTTCCGCGAGAGATCGCGGGTGGAGTCCGAGCCCGGTGAGCCACTTCGCACGGGTGGCTTCGGGATCCAAGCGCGCCAGGAGAATGCCTACTTCAATATGCACTTCATCGACTCCGCCCAAGGCTGGCGGAAGAAGTGGTTCTACGTCGCCGACAACAACTCGAGTGGGCTTGTAGAATTCCACCCATTCGCAGTTCTGGCGAGGCGCAAATCTTGGAGCCACAAGATGTCAGCCGAAGAAGTCCAGACAGTCAAACCTCTACTCGAAAGAGTAGGGGCTCTTCGAGATCAAGCCTCGGGAGTAGTGCTCAATGGACTTCATCTGGCAAGCCTCTTCTTGAAGCGCAGGATTCAGCCTTTGCAGCAGAGGCCTTCCGCTATGTGGGAGTACCAAGGCGCAGAAGATCCCAGCCGAGTGAGCCGTGAAGAACTTTCGAATGTGGAATTCGAGAAAAAGATCGCGGCCATCACTCGACTGAAGGCCGGGGAGCAATTCACTGATTGCTCAGTCGAGGCTTATTCCGCTTCAAACCCTCCTCCTGCTGCGGTTAGTCTTCTGTCTTTAACTTGCTTTTATTTTTAGAATTTTTTGTAGTCGATAAGATCTTTATCGTCTTCTTATCCTTGTAGAGCCTAGCTGTAGCAAATTGCTACCCGCCCGTTGTTGGCGAAGATGCCTCGTGTCTTCAGTCAAGCCACCAAGACGGCGCGGTTGACACCAGCGTGGCCAACGCTTCCTCGAGTTCTGAGCATGACTCTTCAGATGATGTCGAAGACTCGAGTGGTGTCCCACCAAAGCGCCGTCGGGTGAACGAAGACGAAGTTACCTCCAAAGACAAGTCTTTGGAGGCGTCACCTGGCCCAACTCCAATTTCTGCGACTCCGCTTAGATCTCTTCCTCCTCTGGCTCCATTCACAAACGCCTGGAATGCGGATGACTTGGATGAAGACGACGAGGATGACGAGTAAGTTCTTTCCCATATTTTAATTCGATTGAACTCTGTTTGTCAGTGCTGACGTTTCTTTGTTCTTTACTGCAGTCTGCAGGCAATCAGCCCGCGTAGATTCGCCGCGAATGTTCCTCCCGAAAAGAGGAACAAAGCGAAGGACGCGGGTGAGACCCCTACTGCGGGTACTGTCCAGAACTCTCCCAGGGCAGCGCCTGATGCTGCGACTGCGGAGCGGGATGTCCCCAGCTTTGCTGCCAGAACTTCGATCTCGAAGGAGGCGACGGACAGCTCGGCGGATCCCCTCTCCCGCGCCTCCGGACAGGTAAACTTCTATCTCTTTGGCTTTCTCAAACAAATTTTATCGGGTGCACGACAGTGCTCCCGATGGGAGTAGCCCCCGAGGCTGTAGTCGATTGTAAATAATCGGGTACAGGCTCAAAACCTCTTTCTGCTCTTCTTCTATATTTTGTCTTCTTCGGGTGCACGGCAGTGCTCCCGATGGGAGTAGTCCCCGAGGCTGTAGTCGATTGTAAATAATCGGGTACAGGCTCAAACCTCTTTTCTTCTAACTCTTTATCTTCATGCTTTCGCAGTCGCTCGTCGATTCCCTTACGGCGATCGGTCGCCGCGTTGTTTTGGCCGAAACAGATTGCGAGTCGCTTCGATCAGAAGTCAACCGACTCAAATCTGAAGGCGACCTTCTTAGAGGTAAATTTCATTATCTTCTTGGCTTTCGTGTATCATCCATTCTTGATTTCTGATTAATATCCCCTTTGCAGCTCGAGCCGAATTCGCAGAGTCTGAAAAGACCGAACTTTCAGAGCAGGTAACTGCTCGGGAAGCTGAACTGGCGACTACCCGACAAGAGCTGGAAGCTTCCCGCAAGCAATCGGAGGAACTCCATACGAAGCTTGCGGAGTCACGGAAGACCGTGAAGGACTTGCAGGAGGCCGGCAGTAAGGCTGACAACGACACTGTCGCGTTCCTTCGTCCCCTCGCCAAGCGCTTTGCGGGTAAGTATCTTGGGTTTTTGAACTTTTCATTCTGCTGATTTTTGCTAAGCACTATTTTCTCTGTCTGTAGATCTTCTGAATGTTCCTCTGGAGATTCCTGGGATTCAGCGGGTGGACGTGCTGACCGACACTCTCGCGCAGCTCAGGAGGCATTCTGAGTGAATATTTTCCCTGATTGATGATGCTTCCAAAGCGTTGGCACGAGTGCACGGCCGTCTTGTCGGCAGTGGTACTCCTGCGCCTGCGCTGAGCGAGTTGTCGAAGGTCTTCTCGGAAGGCGACCTCCTGGAAGCCTTTGCGGTTGCTCAATCGGAAGCTGGCGCAAAGACTGCGATTCAGTTCGCTCTGGCGAACGGAGTTGAAGGTCTGGAGGAGGCCTATTCGTCCATGCCGGTCGACCCTTCCACGGGCAAGAAGGTACGGCTATCTCGTTTTTCTGAGCAAGCCACTGTTCTTGCTCGGAAATTATCTGAGATGTTTGCTCGGAAGAAGGGAGGGTCGACCGCTGCTAGTGGCAGCACCAACGCGGCTTCGTAGACTTTTGTTTTCCCTTTGTTTCTGTTGCTTGGATGTAATGAATTTTGGGATATATTCCCGTACCTTTGCTGGTCTTTTAATCGAAGCGCTTTGCATTTAAAATTTATCCTTGTCGTCTATACTTTGCCTCCCGATGGGAGTAGCCCCCGAGCGATTAGTCAGATGTGCGACTGGAAACAACTCGAGTAGGGCTTCTCACTTCTTTCCTTGTACTTCTTCCAGGCAATTGCGTCTGCTGCTGAATCTTCGAGTGGACGTGGTAGTCCAGCAAATCCACTTGTGGCTGCCGTGGGCACTCTCGCTGGCCTTCGTGATAAGGTTCAGGAGGGTGAGCGTAGGCTGAAAGTGCTGCGCGGGGTAGCTGACGTGGCGATATCCAAGCAGAAATTGGCGGCTGAGCGCGAACAATTTCTGATTGGCGAACTGTCTTCGATTGCAAAGGAGTTACTATGTGAGTAGTGTAGCCCCCATGCTATTTTCTTCCTCTGTGTTTCTTAGCTTACTAAGTGCGTTTGCTTCTTAGTTGTGAAACCAGATGACAGGGAGGAAAAGCAGTGGGTAGAGAACCATATTCATCAAGAAGCTAACAGCACAAGACCTCATGCGAGTAATTTCTGGTCTGATCGCAGCCGAGGGTTTGTGATGGCTACCTTGAAGTTTCGAATCCGCCAGGCGAAAGTTCTCATGAGTTCTTTCCATGAGGTCCTGGTTGCTGTGAATGCTGCTTTTTATCCACTTGAGAGGGGCCCCGAGGACCGGAGCTATCTTCTCAGGTTATTCGGCCGAGAAGGAGAGGTTCGCACGTGTGTTCACAATCAGATGACATGCGGCGCGGTTGTTGCTCTCTCGTTTGTCCGAATATGGCATCCTGAGATAGACTTGAACTCCGTAGCCCGGCTTCCGGATTATGCAATCGAAGATATTGCGCCGTACTATGATGCTGTTCGTCCTGCGGCCGAGAAGATTATCCGAATGACATCCGAAGAGGTAGATAGGATCTTAGCGGCTAGGAATGCTCAGCGTTTCGACTGACTTTATCGGATGTGAATATCCTGCAAGTTCGTCTGTAGTTTGTAAAAACTGTAGTAAGGTGTGCAACCTTGTACTTGATAATTCTTTTCTGTGATGCTTAGTTTTAGGTGTAGCCCCCGTGTATTTTATGGGGTGTGCGCCTGTAACCTTGGAAGCTGTCGAGTAAATATGATGAGAGAATCATGTATTTATTGCTATGACTGAGAAGTCATGTGTTCGAGCTACAAAATTGGCTATTATAGCCTTATTGTTGCAAAATAAATAAACCTAGGGGTAGAATTTGCGCAGTTGCGCGATATTCCATGGATTGGAATAGATGCCTCCAGTTTCTGGATTCTTCAGTCGATAGGCTCCTCCTGGGATTACTTCGTGTACGATGAAGGGTCCTTCCCAAGGTGGCTCGAGCTTGTGCCCTTCCTTCTGTTTTAACCGCAACACCAATTCGCCAACCACGAATGATCTGTGGCGTATGCGGCGACTGTGATAATTGCGCAGTGATTGTTGGTAGACTGCAGATCTTGCGAGTGCAATGTCCCGAATTTCGTCGAGCGCGTCCATATCTTCTGCAAGTGCTTTGTTGGATGTTTCTTCACTGTAGGCTACAACTCGTGGGGCGCTGAATCGAACCTCTTCGGGGAGGACGGCTTCTGCCCCATATACCATGAAAAATGGTGTGTATTGCGTTGATCGATTGGGGGTTGTGCGGAGGCTCCAAAGTACGGAGGGTAACTCCTCTGCCCAATGACCTGCAGCGGGATGTAGCCGATCGAGCAATCTCTTTTTGATCCCAGCTGAAACTAAGCCGTTGGATCTTTCGACTTGACCGTTTGTTTGCGGATGGGCGACCGAAGCAAACTTCAGATTAATTCCTTTCTCTTCGCAGAACTGTTGAGTCTCCTTTGCAGTGAAGTTCGTACCATTGTCTGTAATGATGTCATGTGGTACCCCGAATCTGCATATTATGGAGTCGAGGAACTTGATTGCGCATTGGGCGCTACCCGAGGTCACTGGCATAGCCTCGATCCATTTGGTAAATTTGTCGACTGCGACCAGCAAATGTGTGTACCCTCCTGGAGTAGATTTGCGCAGTGGGCCAACCATGTCAAGCCCCCATTGGGCAAAGGGCCAGGCGATGGGTATCATGTGCAACTCTGTAGCGGGCGCGTGCGGCTTGGGTGAAAATCGCTGGCAAGCGCCACATCTGTCGACCAGGTTTTTTGCATCGTTGGCTGCCGTTAGCCAGTAGAACCCTGCTCGAAAGGCTTTTCCCAGTATTGCTCTCCAACTAGCATGATGTCCACAGTCACCCTGGTGTATATCCCGGAGTAGCTCTTTGCCGTCTTCGGGTGCGATGCACCGCTGAAGGATTCCCGAGATGCTTTGCTTGTACAATTCTCCGTTGATTACCCGAAAGGATTTGCTACGCCTGATTAGCTGTCGAGCCTCGCGCGGATCGGCTGGGAGCTGTTTATTGAGCAGGTAGTCGAGATATTTCTGCGTCCAGACTGGCTCGACCAGAAAAACATGTCGTGATATATTATGAATAAGCTCGATAAGCGCGACCTGCGGGCTGACCTCCGTTTCTAGCGCTGCCGGTGTTTCTGCAGCTTTCTTCAATTTGACCGATCGCTTGACCATCCGTTCGAAGTATATTCCTGGCGGTATGGGTGTATTCGTGGAACCCATGTTTGCCAGTCTATCCGCCTCTTCGTTGCTGGATCTTGCGATATGCTTCAACTCGCATCCTTTGAAGCTTCCTTCGAGTATATTATACATGTCGCGGTACGCGATCATGTTTTCAGCAACGGCGTCGCATTCTTTCATTGTTTGTTGCACTATGAGGTTGGAATCGCCATAAATCATCAACCGGGTAGCTCCACAAGCAATCGCCATCTTCATTCCGTGCAACAGTGCTTCATATTCTGCGTCGTTGTTCGATGCTGGGTCGTCAGGTGGAAAGTCTAGTCGTAGGACATATTGCAGTTTGTCTCCACGAGGCGAGATAAGAACGATTCCAGCTCCTGCCCCTTCGTTTCTTTTGGACCCGTCAAAATACATGATCCAATTGCTTGTGTACTCGGGTGGTCCGGGTGTTTGTAGCTCTGTCCATTCGCTGATGAATTCCACGAGAACCTGAGATTTGACTGCATTGCGTCCTGCGTAGGTGATATCCCAGGCACCCAACTCGATGCTCCACTTCGCTATTCTTCCGGATGCCATAGGGTTGTTCATGATTGTCCCGAGTGACGCATCGTTAACCACTGTAATGGCGTGTTCCTGGAAGTAGTGTTTGAGTTTTCGGGCTGTGAGGACAACTCCATACGCAAGCTTCTGGTAATGAGGATATCGCTGCTTGCACGGCGAGAGCACTTCGCTGATGTAATATATTGGGCGCTGGACTCCGTATGCCTTGCCATCTTCAGGTCGTTCGACTACGATTGCAGTGCTGATGACCTGGTTTGTAGCGGCTAAATAGAGAAAAAGTGGCTCCCTTTCTTGTGGTGTTGCGAGGATGCGCCTGCTTTGCAACGACCGCTTCAAATCTGCGAATGCTTGCTTAGCTTCGGGGGTCCACTCGAATTTGTCCGTCTTCTTCAGTAGTTTGTAGAAGGGTAACGCTTGCTCTCCCAATCGCGCAATGAACCTGCTTAGGGCGGCCAATCGCCCTGCGAGCTGCTGGACTCCGCGTAGATTGGTGGGCTCCTTCATGGTGAGGATGGCTTGTATTTTCTCCGGATTGGCTTCAATGCCTCTGGCGGATACCAGGTATCCTAGGAGTTTTCCTGCAGGGACGCCAAAAACGCATTTTGTTGGATTGAGCTTGATCCGATATGCATTAAGGGCGTCGAATGTTTCTTTAATATCCTCGAGGAGTGTGTCCTCTACTCGAGTTTTGATGACGATGTCGTCGACATATACTTGTACGTTCTTGCCAATGAGATTGGCAAGGCATCTCTGCATGCAACGTTGATATGTTGCGCCTGCGTTCTTCAGCCCGAAGGGCATTGTCGTATAGCAGTATACACCGTGTGGTGTGATGAATGCCGTCTTCTCTTCGTCTTCATTTTTCATTCGGATCTGGTTGTATCCCGAGTAGGCGTCCAAGAAAGAGAGACGTTGGCAACCTGCTGTGGAGTCCACGATCTGATCGATTCGTGGTAGAGGAAAGTTGTCCTTGGGGCAGTGTTTGTTCAGTGACGTGTAGTCGATGCACACCCGAAGGATATCCGTGTTCTTCTTGGGGACCAGCACCGGATTTGCTAACCAGGTGGATATTTTGATCTCCCTAATGAAATTTGCGGCTAGCAGCCTATTCACTTCTTCTCCCAGCGCCTTTTGCTTGGGTTCTGAAAATCGTCGAGTCGTCTGTTTGATGGGCTTCGCGTTAGGAAAGACTTCGAGTGAGTGCTCGGCAAACTCCCTGGGTATACCTGGCATATCTGAAGGTTGCCAGGCGAAAATTTCCCAGTACTCACGGAGGAGTTTGACGAGCGCGCTTTCCTATGCTGGCGAGAGGGTTGTGGAAACCATCGCGGTTTTGGCGGAATCCGTCGGGTGCACTTGATGCTTGCGAGTGTCGCTGTTGGCGCTGAATTCCAGTTCAGGCGCGTTTTTCTTCGTGAGTGGCATGACGGAGTGATCCGTGGTTTTTGCCAGCTCTTGTAGTTCTTCTTGCATCCCGAAAGATTTCGCGATCTCATTAAATTCTATGTCGCACTTATCTGATTTCTGGAAGTCTCCGTCGATGGTGATCACACCGTATTCGCCGGGTAACTTGAGCTTCAAGTATGCGTAATGTGGTACGGCCATGAACCTGGCGAACGCTGTTCGACCAAGAATGGCGTGGTACTGCGAGGGCCAGTCGACGACTTCAAAGTCCAGAAATTCCCTTCTGTAGTTGCGTGGGGAGCCCAGTACAACTTCGAGGTTGATTGTTCCGAGTGGACGTACTGCCTTGCCCGGAACTATCCCGTGGAAGGATGTTTCTGATTCCGTTAGGCCGTCCAGGTTTTTGTTCATTCGACGGAGTGTATCCGCGTAGATGATGTTGATGCCGCTGCCGCCGTCCATGAATACGCGGGCCAGGTCATAATTGCCAATTTGAGCTTGAATGACAAGGGCGGCGTGTCCCGGTCGATAGACTCGTGGCGGGTGGTCTTCCTTTGAGAACGTGATTGGCTGTTCGGCCATCTTCAGGTACTCGGGCTTCGTTGGTGGCGTCTGCACTGCCATGCATATTTGTCTCGAGTTAGTTTTTTGAGCTCTGCGAGAGGGGCATACCTTCTGTATCATCCCAAGGAGTTGTCCGTGCGGAGTCGGGTATGTATTTGCTCCCGTGTTTTGCTGTTGTGGTGCTGGCAGAGCCGCGAGTGCCATGTTTGGGTTGGCTGGTGGAGGTGGTGGCGGTGGTAGCTGGAATTGTTGTCCGCCTCCTGGTAACGGTGGATAGTTTTGGGTGGAAGCGAATCTTTTCTTGGCTAGCGCGTCCGAGATTCCGATGAACTTTCGGCAATCCTTGAGAAGGTGTGTTGCCTTAGTCTTGCCCGTGCGCTTGTCTGTGAACAGATGTAGCGAGCAGTATCCATCGAGGTCTTCCTCGGGTGATTTTTCTTCTTCCTTTGGCCTCCATTCGCGACTTCCACGACGACCGGAGTCGCGACTTCGCGTGAACTCTGCCGCCACTAGTTCTTCTCTATCGTCGTGGTCGTAGTATTTTCTTCTTTTTCTTCGCCCATGACGGTCTTCGTCGTGTGTGGGCGACGATGTTCTTTCATTGCGTACCGCGTCTTCTCCGTTGGCCCATTTTTCGGCGATGACCATGAGCTCCCCTATGGTTTTGGGTGCTGCTCTGCCGAGTTCTTCTCGAAACGCGGTTCTTCTTGCTCCTTTGGCGAAGGCCTCAATCGCCACTTCTTCAGAGATTGTCCCTGCGGTGTTCCTGAGTGTGTTCCACCGTTGGATGTATTCTCGCGTGGATTCGCCACTTTTCTGTTTGCAAGCCCGTAGTTCTTCGATCGTAGCTGGCCTTTTGTAGGTCGACTGGAAGTTTTTGCAGAAATCGCGATGCAGGTCGTCCCATGATGCATAGCAGGATCGTGGTCTTCTTTCCAGCCAGCTGCGGGCCGCTCCGGCCAGGTGCAAATTGAGGTATTGCATGGCTGTGTTCTTGTTACCACGTTGGCATTTTACTGCCGTGAGGTAGTCGCTTAACCACTGGGAGGGCTCGAGTGAGCCATCGTATTTTGTCACCTCCGAGCTGAGCTTGAATCTCTTGGGTAGAGGTGCTTCGCGAATACTGCGAGCAAAGCAAAGTGCTCCGCAGGTTTCGTCGTCCGAAGATCCGTATGAGGAGCGTTCGCGATATCGTGAAGCCCTCGCTTTATCCACCTTCTTCTGGGCGAGATCGGATCGCGCGTCGTGCCCGGACCGGTCGCGGTCGCTATCTTTTCTTGGTTCTTTACTTCTTTTTCTCGAGCGGCTGCTGTGGTGCCGCGAATCTTTGTCTCTCGGGCTGTCGTCGCTGCTGCTTCGGCTGTCGCCGCGGCGCCGAGCTTCTTTTCCTCGGCCACGATGTGGCGATTTATCCTTTCTTGGAGAGGAGCTCCTATGCCTGCGGGGCGCGTCTTTGTCTTTGTCCTTCTCTTGTCGCGCCTTCTCCAGCTGTTCCTTGCGATCGTGGGAGGCGAGCTTCGCGGCAGCCAGCCCTAGACCTTTGCGGATGTGTTTGTATTGTTCCACCCGAGGATCGCTGTCCGTTGGCTGGTTCATCTGCATATAGGTGGCCGCGGCTAGAATTGCGGCGGCTGGAGTTTGCGGGTAGACGTTCCCGTCGTCGTCAACCCTCATGAAAGAAGATGTGGTAGACCTGTTGGTCCCAGCCATGGATTCGTGGTCCCTTGTTGATGCTGCGGGTCCCTTTCCCACGGGTCGGGTACCGACCGAAGGAGCAAGGGACAGCTCGGCTCGACGTAGGCTTGACTCATCCGCCGCTCTCCTGCGACGGGCTAGATCTGCTCGGGCGTCCTTGATGTTTGAGGCCGCTCTCACTAGGTGATAGTGGTAGGCGGTTAGGTCTTCCTGCGTAGCACCTGCTGCGGGTGGCTGACTCTTTCGCATGGATTCCTTTGCTCTTTTCCAGGCTTCCCGCGAGACGCCGATTAGATCGCGCTCGGTTGCACTATATTCAGTTTCCGAGGGCTGTTCCGATCCTGCCATGCAGACTTGGGCGAGTTGTGGCCCGTGCGTCCTAGGCGCAGATCGGGAGGTTCTTCGCACCCGAGAGGGTTCCTCTGTCGAGAGTGCGTGGTAGTCGATCGTGTTGAAGCGGATGGACTCGCCGCTTTTCTCCATAAGGAGGCGCGAGTTGACGGCTCCAGATTCGGGTTCAGATTCATCCGAGAAGTGGAGGATTCCGTCTCTGTTTGCCATGAAGTTGAAGCTTCCGAACGTCAGGGTGACGCTCTTCTCCAGATCCTCGAATACCGGGCGTGATTCCGGCGAGTGAGGCGTGACTATGACGGATCCGATCCGTACAGGATTGTTCGGAGCCGTAGTCGATGGTTTCCAACGGGAGTTGGATGTCGATGAAGCCGAAGATGCCGGTGATCCAGCGCCTGCGATCCCCACGGTCGGCGCCAATTGTCGAAGCTCTGGCTCCGCAAATCCCTCAGGTGACCCTATCGGGTTTCGACTAGGAGATGTCATAGGCACTGGTGGAATCGTCGGCTTGACAGGGAGGCGATATTTACCCAGGTTCGGGGCCCTCGAAGAGGTAAAACCCTTACTCCTGCCTTCTGCTGATCTGTATTAGACGATTAGATCGATTACAGGTGCTCGAATCGAGAGTAGATCTCGAGTTTCAAGGCTTTTGTGGTCGTGCGGTAATACTTGGTCCTCTCCTTTGGGGCTCTCCTGGCTTTATATAGATAGCCAGGTCTCGAGTCCAACCCGGAGAGGATACAAACCCTAGCTTGAGTCGGTTACAATCCCTAACTTAGCCCGCAAGTTGATGCGGGTGGGCTTTTCATGGGCCTTCTAGAGTACTCCAAGGGCGCTTCCTGTCGGGCCTTGGTTAGAAGGTGTGAGAGGGGGTGTCCTTATTCGTAGGGGCCAGGATCCATGCCTTCGTCAAGGGCCCACACCATAGGGTGGCGCGCCCCCCTTGGCCGCGCCACCAGGTGGTGTGGCCCCCTGGCCACCCACCAGCATTGCCCTTTCGCCTATTTATACTTCTTTCTCGGGAAAACCTAAATACCCGAGCCTTTTCCACCAAAAATTTCGTAGCCACCGTCATCGTCATCCGAAGTTTGGGAGGGTTCTAAAGCTCTCCTCGACACCCTGCCGGGAGGGGGAATCATCACCGGAGGGCTCTTCATCACCATGTCTGCCTCCGGAGTGATGCGTGAGTAGTTCATCCTTGCACTACGGGTCCATAGCAGTAGCTAGATGGTTGTTCTCTCCTCCTTATGCCTCATGTTTAGATCTTGTGAGCTGACTAACATGATCAAGATCATCTTATTGTAATGCTACATGTTGTGTTTGCTAGGATCCGATGAATATTGAATGCTATGTCTAGTGATTATGAATCTACCATGTTCTTTCATGTTTATGTTATTTATGATCTTGCATGCTCTCCGTTACAAGTAGATGCTTTGGCCAAGTTGATGATTTTAACTCCAAGAGGGTGTATTTATGCTCGGTAGTGGGTTCATGCTTCCCTTTCACTCACGCTCGAGTGACAGAAACATAACGGGTGGGGAATGTGTTGTTGCCATTAGGGAGAAAAAAACGATGTTTACATTACACACTTTACTTAAGGAAATAATTTGTTGCTTGCAACTTAATACCCGAGGTTTGAGTGGATGACGCTCCGAGGGTGGATTATTAGTCATAGATGCAGTTGGATAACAGTCTATGAATTATGTTGTAATGCTCGCATGAATCACATAGTAATCATCATGTCATGCATATGCACTACGGTGCAGCCTTTATATCTGTCAATTGCGGAGCTGTAATTTGTTTACCTAGCATGTTATCTATCTGTTTTGGAGAGACATCACTAGTGAACTGCGGACCCTGGTCCATTTCTTTACACTGATAATACATCCACTACAACCAATTTTTTCCTACTGCAATTATTGGTTTCCTCTGATTCACTGCTGATGACTAACGTTGGTAGACCCCAAGTGCAAGGTGTGAAGAGTGCAGGAGCAAGTTTTCCCCCATAATAGAAACAAAGGTTGAATCGACCAGTAGGAGGACAAAAAATCTCTGAAGGTTGATGCAGCTGAGGTGGGAGGGCGCGCTACCGGTTCAGCAGCAACGTGGAACCTACACAACACAATCAAATCACTTTGTCCCAACGTAGCAGTGAGGTTGTCAATCTCACTGGTTTTGCTGAACACAAAGAGGTTAAACGTATGGTGTGGAAAACAATAGAAGAATAGTATGAAAGCAGTAGTAACAGTATGAAAGCAGTAGAAACAGTGTGTGTATTATCAGTATGAGAAAATGGACCGGGGTCCACAGTTCACTAGTGGTGTCTCTCCGTGAAAGATAAATAACATATGTGGTGAACAAATTACAGCTGGGCAACTGAAAGAAATGAAGGCTGCACCGTAGTGCATATGCAAGACATAAAGATTACTATGAGATTCATTCGTGCATTACAACAAAATACATAGACCATCATCCAACTGCATCTATGACTAATAATCCACCCTCCGAATGACATCCGAACAAATGTTGGGTATTAAGTTGCAAGCAACAGATTATCGCAGTAAGAAAAGTGTGTAATATAAACAATGTAAACTAGGTAAACACCGTTGTTTTATCCCTAATGGCAACATCACATCCTCCATCCGACACGTTTCTGTCACTCGAGCACAGATGCAAAGAAGGCATGAACCCATTATCGAGCATAAATACTCCCTCTTGGAGTTACTAGCATCTACTTGGCCAGAGCATCTACTAATAACTGAGAGCATGCAAGATCATAAATAACATATGCATGAAGATAACATGATAGATTGATAATCAGAAGACATAGCATTCAACATTCATCAGAGCAAACACAACATGTAGCATTACATAAAGATTATCTCGATCATGTGAGGCAGCTCACGAGATCTAAACATGAGTGTCGAGACATCGTAGTAGAGTTCATAGACGGGGGTTCCATGAGCCTACGGGTAGAGACATGGGGTACGTGGTAGTATGACAACCAGGAACACCGAATTTACCTAGGTTTGGTACGTCGCAACTAGGCGACGTTCCTACTCCTGCAATCTCACTAAACCAGGGCTGAAGCCTGAAGTATACAAAGTACAATGTGAGTAGGGTTTCGCTAACTCGGCGAGGATCAACTTCTCGGCGAGTTGGCTTCTAGCTAATTGTCTGTATCTTTCTTCTCTCCCGTCCGGCTTTATATAAATAGCCGGGTTAGGGCTTATAGAAAGGAAACCTAGAAGATTACGGAAAGTGTCTAACTTGGAAAGCAGGAATCCGCCTTCTACTCCAAGCCGCACCACTTTGGGCTGTGGTTCGGGTTCCTCTAGAATCCGGCTTCTGCGCGTCAGCTTACTGGGTCGCCTAATGGACTGTGATCCATTACCAATAAGGCCACCCTGGTAATCCGGCTCTTTAGGACAATGCCGGATATACCCCTAATTGGTATATGTCCGACAGTAGCCCCCAAGAAGGATTGAGACTTCATTCTGTCACCTTTCATCAATTTGTATTCCTTTCGGAGAAATGCTGGCGCTTTGTCTCGATTCTTCTTTTTCCCAAACCGTTCTCAACGCAAAACTCGGATTTCGGCATAATCCGGCTTTTTTCTTCCACGAGCCTTCGTGGAGAAGGAAATTCATGACGCCAGCGATAAAATCGTGCTGACACCACGGACATTTGGGTTCAGTGTGAAATCCTGAAACGTATCTCTGACAGACTCTCGCGGGAAATGAGGAGATAGCAGTTCTCACTCCGCCTCCTTATTTCCCGTATTTTCTGGCGTGACACGTGTCGAATATCTAACGGTCAAAATAGTCGTTGGCGCGTATCTTAATGCATTTCCGGCTATAAATAGCCGTGTCAGGCTCTCCGGTTTGCCCTTCTTCTCTCTCTTCCTCTTCCAGCCCCCAAGCGCCATGGCCTTTGAGCTCGAACTAGCAAGAGTCAGCAGAGTTCGTGCTTCCGCACCGTCCCTGGAGAACGTCATCGGAGGATCAAATTCCTCGTCGTGCCACCAAAACATGACCACCGGAGACTCGCCGCGCGCCACCAAGGAAAGCTCTGTCGCCCTCGTCATAGACAACATCATCAACCAGATGGATCCGCAACTGGATTCTTCCGGCCGCGCCATCGCGAGCGAGCCGGAGGGAAACACCGGCAATCTGGCCCACGGGGATCTTCCTCCCGCGGCCGATAATGCTCCATCATCCTCTGCCGCACCGTCTCCGCCTCTCACCACCGAGCCCGCGGAAGAACTCACTAGCGGTGGTGAAAAGCTCGCCGCCGCGGGCGCCACCGGAGCGGAAGAAGACACGGAGGAGATCTCCGGGAACTGGAGCCACTACAATGTGGTTCCGTCCCTCCTTCCGACAATGGAGAAAGAAGGGCTGCTCCTGAAGGGGAAATGGCGCCACGAGGAGGACGACTTCGAGCCAACAACGAAAGCCGGAGAAAGGGTTCTCCTCACCTCTCAAATCAGTAGAGGTATGGGATTTCCGCCTTCTGCCTTCTTCTCCAAGTCCTAAACCACTACAATATTCAACCCCACAACCTTCCTCCCAACTCCATACTTTATCTAGCCGGGTTTCCCTCTTTGAAGGGTATCTAGTATTAGAACCTAGGTTAGATTTCTGGCAATATTGCTTCGGGGTGAAGTGCAACCCCTCTCAGGGCACTCTCCCCACCTGCGGGACCATTTCCTTCACCCTCCGTAGGTTTAGAGAGGATTGGTTTCCGAAAATAAAAACCCCGGAATCCGTCAAGTTTTGGACGGGTTCCTTCTTCTACCACCAAGATGTCCCGTTTCCTGGAAAGGAAACAGGAATTCCACCTTTTGTCAACTCCGCTGCCACTCCCCAAAACAATTGGGCAGTGGACGTAGTTCAGTCGTTGCCGGATGATTTGATGAAAATCAAACGGCGCATCGCAAAACTCGTCTCCTCCACTCCTCCTCTTACTAGCACCGACACAGTTCTGTGTTGGTTCGGGAGACGCATCCAGCCTTTGGCTTATCGCAGAACCCGGCTTCTGTGTGACTACACGGGCCCGGAGGATACAATGAGGGGAACAGACAAAGCGTTCTCCAAGAGGGATTTCAAGAAGCGGGTGAATCACTTGGTCGCTACTCGCGACCAATATGAAGAAACCCGAGAGATGTATCACGAGGGAAATCCAGCTCCAAAGGTAATATTCTTTCCTCTTTGGGAAATTTCTCGGATTTTTATCTTTCTCAAATTTCTAACTTAGCCGGACTTTGCGCTTATTTCCACAGTTCGACGATCTCACTGATAAGGATATTGCGACCGATGCCGAATTGGACGCAATGCGTGCCAACTTTTCTGGCGGACGGAAACGCAAGAAGACATCGACTGCTCAAGAAGTGGTTGAACTTGACGGAATTCCCGGCGCTACTTCCAGGTAAATCATACTGGTTTCTTTTTTCCTCTACTTTTTGTCGCAGGAATTCTTTTCTTTTCTCGGAATTCTAACTTCTCGGATTTTCTCTTTCTATCCTGGATCCAACAACAGTGAAGCCAAAAGGCCGGAAGAAAAATTAAGTCTGTTGCCCGGAGAGGGACACAACCTTCTCCTGCTGCTGCTCCCGACACTCCGGTCGCAGCTGCGGAGGAAAATGTGGCTGCCATGGAGGAGGAAACCCAGCAGACCAACCAACCCATTGCGCCGGAAACGTACGCGAGGGAAAGGGCGGTGCCAGAGGCGGGAGGTCCTTCTCGAGTTCTGGAGGAGGAGCCTATCCCGACATTCGACAAGGAGTTCAAGGTAAAGGAGGAGCCCTTTGATGAACACGGGTATATCAAACCGTGGGCGACAAAACACTTCGCTCCAGCTCCCTTAATCCGTCCTTGGCTGCAAGGCGGGCTTATTGTAAGGAATAACTTCGTATTTTCACCTCGGCAGGTCATCCAGGACGGCCTTTGCCACGTAAGGATTCTTTTTGCAGAGTATGCAAAAGAATTCAACAAGAATTTGTCGGGTCTTCAACGGATGAGCCAGGCAATATCTCTAGCCCCCAAGCATTTTGTCAAAAGCATACTTTTTTGACTTAATGCTTTTATCATTACCTTGCTTGATTTTTGACTTAAGCGCTTTGCTTCTTTTTCGTGTTTCAGCAAACCGTTGAAACCATTAACAAGGAGATTTTCAGCAAGCTTACCATCAAGAATAAGGAGGTGAAAACCCTTCTTAATATTCTTGAAGATAAGGAGTCGGAGCTGGCCTCCATTACTTGCTTTTCAGCTTTTTTGGCGAAAGCCAACCAAATTTCTGAAGATGTCGGCAACGCGGAGAACCTCCGCAAGGAAAACATGGAGCTTCACAAGATCAATGTGAAGCTCCAGAAGGACCTGGAGGCCAGCCAACTAGCTGTCGGTATTGCCGAGTCCAAGGCCTCCAACCAGGCTGAGAAGGACAAGCTACTATCCGGGACCTAGAGAATGCCCTGACCCAGCGCCTGGAGGAAGGCACGGAGATGGATCGGATTCTCGATAAGTTTTTTGACTTTTACCGGATTTTTCCTTTTTTCCTTTCTTCTGTTTTCCTTAACTTTGTTTTGTTGACTGAAACAGAAAGTAGCCCCCAAATAACCCGGATCGAAAGAATCCGGGCTTTCAAGAAGATCTTCACCGTGCTTAAAGCTGTGGGGATGTTACTTATTGAGAGAATTCCTTATTTGGTCATGTCTAAAGTTTGTCTTCCTTTTTTGGCCCTAGCAAAATATTTTTTTCCTTTCATGACATGCAAAACTTGTTTAGTTCCTTATTTGGCCCTTTAGTACTATTTAAGCATAAAGATGACACTTTTACCCCTGCTAGAATATGTAACAAAATGACACTAAAAAATTATAATATACTGTACTAGTTAGTTATTAAAAAAAGGACGATGCTGGGCGTCCCCCGGGGGATAATTTCTCCCGATCCCCCGGGTCGATAGAGCGACACGTGTCCAGGCTGGTCAAGGAGCACGCACCGTTTCCCCTCGCAAAAAAAACGAAAAGCAAAAATCCCCGCAACTCGCGCGAATGGCCGCGAGCATCCGCTCTGCCATCTTTTCAACCGCCGCCGGAGAAAGACGCGGCCGCCGACAAAGACGCCGCTGCGGGAGAAGACGTTGCCGCCGGAGAAGCCGCCGCCGCAGCTTCCCCGTTTCGCCGGCAAACGGCAATGCACACTAGCGCCCGTGACTCGAAGCTCCGGCCAGAGATCTCGCCGGCCACCGCCGGAACCCTGCTTGTATGGTGCAAAAAAGATCAGTATGTAGCAAAAAAATTCATCAAAAAATGCAAATAAAAAAATCGTCGATAGCAAAAAATTTCTTTGTCTGATGCAAATTAAAAACAAGATTGTAGCAAAAAAATCCTTCTAAAAATGCAAAACAAAAAAATCAGGAGCAAAAAGTTCCTTCTAAAAATGCAAAACAAAAGATCGTTGTAGCAAAAATTTCCTTCTAAAAATGCAAATCAAAAGATCAGTTGTAGCAAAAATTTCATCAAAAAATGCAAATAAAAAAATCGTCGATAGCAAAAAATTCCTTTGTCTGATGCAAATTAAAAACAAAGATTGTAGCAAAAAATTCCTTCTAAAAATGCAAAACAAAAAGATCAGGAGCAAAAAAATCCTTCTAAAAATGAAAAACAAAAGATCGTTGTAGCAAAAAATTCCTTCTAAAAATGCAAAACAAAAGATCAGTTGTAGCAAAAAATTCCTTCAAAAAATGCAAATTATAAAATCGGCGGGAGCAAAAAGTAACCTGACTCCTCCATGCTGCCAACCCACAACAGCATCACGAGCTCCATGCTGGGGCTCGAGCGGCGGGGCTGCTGAAGCCGTCGTAGATGCCGAGGAATGCCGACCCCGCCCGCGGCCGGAACACAACAACGTCGAATCGGGGCGCGGTCCTCGGAGCCTTCCCATCTGCTCATGCAGGTCGTGGTGAGTCGCAGCATCAAGCCCCGTCGTCAAACGGAGGCCCCGCTACTCCTCTTGGAGCCGCTCGAGGCGGTGGCCGTCGCGTTACGCTCGGGGAGGAGCCGAGGAGGACACGCGGGGGGTTGAGGGGAGAAGCCGGGGGACACGGTCGAGGTCTGGCACCGCTCCTTCCTGCCGGAGGCCGTCCTGGAGGCGCGTCGGGAGCACCGTGGAGGGCGCTCTTCCATGGAGGTGCAGCAGGGCACGAAGGAGATGCCGCCACTGGTCTCGCACGGATCCCACGGCGGTGCGGCGGCGGCGCGGGGCTGGGTCAACGATGGCGCGTGAGCTAGGAGAGAGGGTGTTGCTCCTTTTGCGGGAGGTAGAAGAAAGCGAAAGGGAATCGGAAGTGAACGAGTGGACGGGAGTGCTTCAGCGCAGCGAAGGGATATGATTCGTGGTGGGCCACTCGAAGGGACGCGTGGCGATAGCTCCGTGCGGAGGATGCGAGCGGCGGATCCCCCGGACGAACCCAAGTGTTTTCCTTAAAAAAAGTGATCGGTAACTAGATTTTTAGCTATCGGGTATGGCAGTGCACGCCATCGGACGGTGGCGCTGCAGGAATGTTGGATGAATATTTGTACACAATACGGCTGCATGCACCTGTTGGCGAAAATTTGTACAGAATACGGCTATGCATGCATCTGTTGGCCCGTCAATTGATTTTTGCATGCACGGTTCAGCTCCTCACGTATCATGCATAGACTCATTATTATTAATCGATCTTACATACACCTGAGCAGCCGGGAGAACATAGACTCATTATTATTAATCGATCTTGTATACACCTGAGCAGCCGGGAGAACAGGCGGGCGTCACAAGATGATTTCGTTCAGATAATAACAGATTGGAAGGTTCATTTAAAAACTGTGGGTACGAGAATATGTGCATAAAATTCTTAGTTGGTTGACCTCAACACGTCCGTTGACTACTTACGTGTGGCATGATCGTCGGCATGTTTACTAGGCATATTTGTACTGTATCGCGGAGCAGCAGTTCGTAGGGACCATTTTTTTCGCGTCAAACAAGGGAAAAATTCTGACACTACTATACAAAAAATATCAGAGATGCGTTGAACTTTTAAGTGTCATTTTTTTCACATATTGCGACAGGGGTAAAAGTGTCATCTTAGTGCTTAAATAGTATTAGAAGGCCAAACAAGGAACCAATCAGACTTTATATGTCATAAAAGGAAGAAAATATTTACCATGGCCAAAAAAGGAAGACAAACTTCAGACAGGGCCAAATAAGGAATTCTCTCTTACTTATTAGTAAGTACATTCCCGACAAATCAGGAGAGTTCTCGGAAGTTAGCAAGCTTCCAGAGGCGATCGTCGAGGTGGCGAACCGCAAGGAGTCTTGGTTCCGCTCCGCGGCTCGCGGTGGTGCACGCATGGCCCTTGGGCTTATGCGTATGCATCATACCACCGCCAAGTCTTGGCGCGTGGTATCCGGTATCTCTCAGGGGTACACGGACGCTCAGCGGGCTAGCATATTTGATGCTATCAAAGGCCACGCCACCAAGATTGCCAACATGGTGAACATTTCCACCTTCTACCCCGAGGAGTATATTCCGACAACTCCGGAGGAATCCAGCAGCGAGGACGAAGACTCGGATCCCGATGAAGCTTCTTAAGTCCTAGGTAGAAGGCAGGCAAAAATAGAAGCATTACCATTCTCACAATGTAATATTCATTGTAATGCTATCTATCATTTGTATAAACAAGTACTCCGCTTTTGAAGTTTAATTTATAAGTCTTTGCAAGTTTTCCGAGTTTTAATTCCTTTATCTTCTAAGTTCTCTGGTTTGCATGTCTTAACTGTCCTTAGTGTTTGAAATGGCTCGATAATATATAATCTTCACGCCAAGTGACTGGGTATCGTACTAAAGGCATTTTTCTTACTAATTTCAGTGACCCGACATATAAACAATCAGATAATACTTTAGAGAAAGTAAGGAATTTTGAAACTGTATGAAATTCAGGCACGCAGGCATAATCTGGGTTTCCTTAAGCCTCCTTAGGCCGAAAAGCATTCAGTTTTATAACTCCGAGCACGCAGGCACAATTCGGGTTAACATTGAGTATTTTGAAAGATCATTGCGAAATAGATAAAGACAGGCTTATGGTTTGTATGAAAATAGATAAACATGAATGCATGAATTCCGAAAACTTTATTTCATGATCTCAAAGATGTTTACATAGAAATTGAACTAAGTGTAGAAGGGACGTAACTGCTGGATGCTCCAGGGCCTTTTTGTCGCTCCTAGTTCGACATCTATCTTCCTCTTTCTTTTGTGATTCGGACGCTTGGGATCATCTTCCGTGTCTCGAATATCTACAAAATAATAAGACCCATTTTTCATAGTCTTGCTAATGACAAATGGTCCCTCCCAGACTGGAGTCAACTTGTGCTTCCTTTCTTGCACCAATCTTAGCACTAGGTCACCTTCTTTAAAAGATTGATGCCTGATTTTCCGACTATGGTAGCGTCTCAATCCTTGCTGATAAATGGCGGATCTTTGAAGCACAAGGTCTCGTTCTTCTTCTAAAAGATCGACGGCATCCTGTCGTGCGCTTTCGGCATCCGAGTCATCGTAAGCCTGCACTCTTGGGCTATCATGGAGCTTGTCCGTTGGAAGCATTGCTTCTGCGCCATAGACCAAGAAAAAATGGGGTTTTCCTTGTTGATCTATTTGGCGTCGTTCGAATACTCCAGAGCACGGAAGGCAATTCTTCTACCCATGCTCCAGCTGCTCTATGAAGAGGAGATTCGAGTCTTGGGCGTATTCCCTGCAGGATTGAGATATTCATTCTTTCAACGTGCCCATTGGATTGTGGGTGAGCCACAGATGCAAGATCTAGGCGTATTCCCGTTTGTCGGTAATATTTTGCCAACTCTTCAATAGAGATATTTGTCTTGTTGTCGGTGATTATGTTGTGTGGAACGTCGTATCTCATGACTACGTCAATGATGAAGTTTCTGGCAGTCACACCGTCAAGCTTCTTGATGGGTTTCGCCTCCACCCACTTGGTATACTTATCTACTGCAACGAGTAGATGTCTAAGTCCGTCTCTTGCAGTTTTGAATGGTCCCATCATATCTAGCCCCCAGACCGCGAACGGCCATGTTATAGGGATAGTTTTGAGTGCTTGAGCTGGCATATTCGTCTGCTTGGCGTAATACTGGCATCCGGCACATGTGTTTACTATGTGTTCGGCATCTGTCTTGGCTGTGAGCCAGAAAAACCCTGCATGGAATGTTTTTTTGACTATGCTTTTTGATTGAGCATGATGTCCGCAATCTCCTGCGTGGATTTCTTGCAAAATTTCTCGTCCTTCCTCTGGCGAAATACATCGCTGAAAAAATCCAATAGTGCTGCGTTTGTACGGGCAACCAGTGATTACCGTGTATCCTTTGCATCGACATTGTATCTGCCTTTGCAAGACCTCGTCTGCTCCATCCGGGAAATTCTAATCAACTAAGAAGTTTAAATATGGAATTGTCCAATCCTGGTTAACGAGCAGAACTTCGATTGACTCGGAAACGAGAGGATAATCAACATCTCCACCTTTGATCGATGGTTCGTGCAAGTGTTGGACAAACACACCAGGTGGTAGGGTTCTCACTCTTTCCGACCCCATGCGGGCTAATTCATCCGCGTTCCAATTTTCTTCCCTTTTGATGTGAAGTACTTCAAATCCAAGGAAGAAAATGGCAAACTCGTCCACCGTTCTCCGATATTCGGCCATGATGGGGCTTTTGGTGTCCCATGTTTGGTTAAGCTGATGTTGTACCAAATCCGAGTCACCATAGCATAGTATGCTTTTGACACCTATTTATTTTTCAATATGCAAGCCATGAAGCAATGCTTCATATTCTGCCACGTTGTTACTGGCGTTGAAGTGTATCTGCAATACATACTCCATAATCTCACCTTTTGGGGATTTTAGCACTACACCAGCTCCAGCGCCTTATTTCATCTTGGATCCATCAAAGCGCATGATCCAGTATTCCGACTCTGGCATTGGTGTGTTCTCCATTTCTTATGTCCAATTAGCGACAAAATCTGCCAACACCTGGGATTTAATTGCCATCCGGGGTTGGTACTTAATGTCGAACGCAGCTAGCTCAATGCCCCATTTGGCTACTCGGCATGTTGCGTCCGCATTATTAATGATATCTCCTAGTGGTGATTTTCTTACCACTGTTACGGAATGTCCTTGGAAATAATGGCGGAGTTTCCTAGATGTGAAAAACACGCTATATGCCAGCTTTTGATAATGTGGATACCTTTGCTTTGACTCGGATAAAACTTCGCTAACATAGTATACTGGATGCTGGTCCGATATACTTTGTTCTTCTTTCCACCTTTCCACAATTATCACAACGCTAATAACCCTGTTTGTTGCTGTAAGACACAACAACATAGGTTCTTCGTCTTTCGAGGATGCCAAAATCGGTGCTTTCATCAAGGTTTCTTTCAGGTGGGTTAATGCTTTGTCCGTCTCTTCTTTCCATTCAAATTTGTTGGATTTCTTCAACAATTTGTATAATGGCAGAGC
The DNA here is from genome assembly GCA_028641055.1 of Alopecurus myosuroides. NCBI lineage: Eukaryota > Viridiplantae > Streptophyta > Magnoliopsida > Poales > Poaceae > Alopecurus > Alopecurus myosuroides. The sequence continues at coordinate 204,609,193 of CM054059.1, forward strand.
TTTATCTCCTAGCCAGCTTATAAACCTGCTGATTGCGGCTGCAGAACCCGTCAATCTTTGTACATCTTTTAAACACGTAGGCTTTGTGATGTTCAAGATTGCCTTGATCTTTTCCGGGTTTACTTCTATTCCTCTATGAGAAATGATAAAACCCAGAAGCTTTCCTGAGGGAACACCGAAGACGCACTTTAATAGATTTAGCTTCATTTTGTAAGTGTGCAAATTTTCGAAGGTTTCTTGCAGATCTTCAAGGAGTGTGTCCTTTTTCTTGGAAACTACGGCAATATCATCCACGTCAACGTGAACATTTTTGCCGATCTGGCTATGCAAGCAACGTTGCATGCAACGCTGGTATGAAGCACCTGCGTTCTTCAGGCAAAAAGGCATGGTTATGTAATAGTATGTTCCATACGGGGTTATGAAGGAAATTTTGATTTCATCTTCCTCCTTCATACATATTTCATGGTATCCGGAGTAAAAGCTCAGAGTCAGCAGTGGCATCTATTATTTGATCAATTCGAGGTAACGTGAACCTATCTTTTGGACACAACTTGTTCAATCCGGTGTAATCTATACACATCCTAAGAACAGTACTATCTTTCTCCGGGACTAATACTGGGTTCGCAGACCAGTCAGTATGTAAACTTCCCGGATAAAATCAGCTGCTAAAAGACGGATAATTTCCTTGTCTATAGCCTTCCATCTTCTTCCATCAAAACAACGGAGACCTTGTTTGACGGGTTTTGAACCTGGAATTACCTTCAATTGATGCTCAACAAGTTCCCTGGGTACTCCCGGCATGTCCGCAGGACACCAGGCAAAAATATCCCAGTTCTCACGGAGGAACTCGATGAGCGCGCTTTCCTATTTGTCGGTCATCCCTGTCCGGCTGTCCCCACTACGACAAATTTTGTCGGATCTTTGGGGTCTATGATAACATGTCTTGTATTCTCGGAAGGTTTGAACCTATCTACTGGCTTCCGGTTTTTTCTTTTCCTGCCGGCATTTCCATCGGCGATACTTCCTTTGCCAGCTCTTTCAGTTCTTCCTTTGCTATTACTTTTTCGGCGCAAAGGGCGTTTCCTTTTTCCAACTCGTTTGACAGTTTGAAGTCTCCCGATATGGTTATTACTCCTCCTTTTGGCCCTGTCATCTTCAGCTTGTTATAAATATAACATGATCTTGCCATAAATTTGGCGAAAGCTGGACGTCCGAGTATTGCATGGTATACACTTTCGAATGGCACCACCTCGAATGAGATTTTTTCCCGTCGGAAATGTTCTCTTTCTCCAAAGGTTACATCTAGGGAAATTTCTCCTAGGGAATGTGCTTTTGTGCCAGGAACGATGTCGTGGAAACGTATGTTGTTATGTTTGAGCTGGGTCTCGGAGATTCAGATGCTTCAGTGTATCCAGGTACATAATATTGATACTGGATCCTCCATCCATCAGCACTCTTTTTAGCCTAGTGTTTTGAAAAATAGGACTTAAAATTAGAGCTTGTGTGCCGGGTTCTGGGATATTTCCGGAATGATCTGACTGATCCCAGGTAATTGGCGTGTTGGAATACTTCAAGAATTTGGGCGTTGGTGGGACAACCGCGTTTATTTTTCGAAGTGTTGGCTTTGCCTGCTTTGGTGAGGGAGTTGTCGGGAAAGTTAGGTTGCATTCTCCATCAACTCTCGGAAATTTTGGCTCGCCTTTTCGCTGTTGTTCCTGGATTTTTTCATCAGTGTCCGATTCACTGTCTTCTTTTTCAGCTTCTGTCTTTTGCTTGGAGAACTTCCTCTTGGAGTTATTTCCTTTATTCCCGGATCCTGCAGTGCCCTTCATATGCTTATTGAGGCAACAATGCGCATTTGTATGGGTAGGATTCCCAAATTGCGAATGGTGGACACAGTTTTCCGACTTAATTTTTTCCCACCCTTCCTTAGAATAGGACATAGGTTCTGTGTTTCTTCCTTTCCATTTGCCGCCAGTATCATTTCCAAAGGTTAAATTTACTTCTTTGGGCTTTGTCTGCGCTTCTGAAGTAGTTTTCTTTTCAGAACGAGGCGTCTTTTTGGCCTGAACCAAAGCATCAATATTTCCACCTCTCGCTCTGATGTCATCTTCGGCCGCTGCGTGCTCATTGGCGGTAGTAAGCATAGATCCGAGATCTTTGTTCTCTTTTGAACCAACCATGAAATGTACGAGGCCGGGTTTTAGTCCATTGATAAAAGCATGCATTGCTTGTACATCACTTATTGTCCATCTTGATATAAAGTCGACATACGACTCGTCTTCAAATTGGACGCAGCGGTTTAGCTGGTTGATGCTCTTAGGGCGTTTGTACGTACCCCGGAAGTGCTGAGCGAATACTCTAGCCATATCATCCCAGCTATCCATTGTTCTTGACAGAAGCCCGTTAATCCAATCTCTTGCTCCATCCAGCAACATTAGGGGGAGGAATTTTACTGCTTCCAGGTCTGTCCCCTTGTTGATCTGAACGGCAGTATAGTAATCTGAAAGCCATGTATCCGGGTTTGTACTTCCGGTATACTTTTGGTAAGTTGGACCAACTTTGGCAAAGCCAGAATGTAGAGTTATTCTTCGGATCCTGTCAGTAAAACACTTAGGTCCAAAGTATAGATCATCTCTTTCCGTCTTATCGACGTGTGCGGAATATCTGCCGGCTGAATGGACAGAAGGGGATCTGCTCCTTTTTGGACCATTGTTGCGAGAGTGCGCTCTTCCGGGATTATCCCTGTTTTGTCCGTTATCGTGTCCTTTGGAATGAGGCGGAGTTCTACTCCTTGGCCTTTCTTTATTCCTAGGAGGAGTACGGGACCTCTCACGCCTGTGAGGATTTTCATGTCTTCCGGCTTTTTCAGCTGGGCGTCTCAGAGGCGGCATCATTTTTCCGTCTTTCCGGTTTTGTTCCTCCCGGTCTTTATGATCACGGGGTATGTTTCCTCCTTTCGGCATATCGGATCCTGTTCTGGACGCTTCGTCCCTATTGTCCGGGATTTTCTTGTCCTTCTTAGGATCTCCCTTTTTGTCCTTAGAATCGCCTGAATCTCTAGGTTCTCCGGGTCCAGGTGCTCCAGCGGCGCAAGTGGCAGTTTTGCATAGGCCGAGTCATCATGCAACTTCCCTGATCTTGTCTGACCTCGCTGCTGCTATTGCGGTGCTTTACCCAGGAAAGCATACACTCCTTGGAGCTTTTCGTGTTTGGAATACAGATCGTCATTAAGGATGGCGAACGTGGCTTCCGCGTTTTCAGCTGCGGTTTTATAGTTGCGTTCGCCCTTAGCGTTTACGTCGTCAACTTATCGTTGCCAGGAAGGGTTTTGCAACCGTTCTTTTGCTGACAATACATCCGGCCTTGCGATTCCGGGTAATCTCGTGGGTTTTATCCCGGACATATTCCGTCTTTCGAATTCTTCAATTTCCTCCTGCTTTGCTTTTATAGTAGCTTGGTCTTTGAGGAGATTTTCTTGCGATCGGAATAGTTGTTGTTGTTGCCGCATAATGGCTTGCCTTCTGGCTTCCAACACTTCTGGTCGCTCGTATGGTCCGATCGGGGTTTGGATCAGATTGATCTCGTCCTGTTCCGACAATTCTGGAACAGAGATTTCTTTCTTTTTCTTCTCCACAGGTGTGACTCCGCTTTCTCCTCCGGCTTCCAGGTTTTGGCTAGCATTATCTGCCAACATTTTCTTCTGGAGTTTGTACTAGAGTTTCTTGGCACTCTTCTTTTTCTTCTTGGAAGAGGGAGGTTTTTTGCCAGGTTTTTTCTCTGTCAATTCCTTGACATCAGGGTAGATGGGACTGGTTTCGCCGTCCTCTCTTTCCTCATCTGGTGGAGGTGTTTTGGGGTCTTTATCGTCTTCGGCATCCGAGTTATCAGTCGGTTTTGCCATAAGTACTTCGTGGAAGCCCCCTGCATAGATTTAACCTTTCTTTCGAAAGCGTCTTCATCTTCATCTTCTAAATCTATGTCTTCAGATCGAGGTTCCGACTCCAATCTTGCCTCTAAGGCAGCTAGTACGGAGTCGGCTTCCGATTTCACCGTTCCATTGGCAGGTGTCGGATCTTCCACTGGCTCTGTGGGATTGTTATGTTCTGCTTCTTCCACGGGATTACTTACTACCGTGTTTTCAGCGACCTCGGATTGCACCATGCCAATGAAGTGAGATCTGATTGCAGGCATCTCCGAAGAGGCAGCAAATTCAGGGTTTTGGCGATCTGAGCAAAATCTGGTATCATAGTTTTCTTCAACTGGGTATAGGGCGGGTGGGATAAATTTACTTCCACCACAGAATCCCATTGCTTCTGCAGTTAATCCGATAAAGATGTTTGCAGATCCAATCGGTAAAACGTAGACACTTACCAGATGATTTCGTGCTGGCATGTATGATCCATTGTCGAGGAAGCGCCCAACGTCGTTATTGAATTCCAAGCTTCCGACAGTTATTGTACTGCCTATTCCGCCGAGTATCCCCGATCGAAACATAACGCCCGACGTCGCTGGCCCCACGGTGGACGCCAACTGTCGAGACATCGTAGTAGAGTTCATAGAGGGGGGGTGCCATAAGCCTACAGGTAGAGACGTGGGGTGACGTGGTAGTACGACAACCAGGAACACTGAATTTACCCAGGTTCGGTACGTCGCAACTAGGCGGCGTTCCTGCTCCTGCAATTTCACTAAATCAGGACTGAAGCCTGAAGTATACAAAGTACAATGTGAGTAGGGTTTCGTTAACTCGGCGAGGATCAACTTCTCGGCGAGTTGGCTTCTAGCTAATTGTCTGTATCTTTCTTCTCCCCCGTTCGGCTTTATATAAATAGCCGGGTTAGTGCTTACAGAAAAGAAACCTAGAAGACTACGGAAAGTATCTAACTTGGAAAGCAGGAATCCGCCTTCTACTCCAAGCCGCACCACTTTGGGCCGTGGTCTGGGTTTTTCTAGAATCCGGCTTCTGCGCGTCAGCTTACTGGGCCGCCTAATGGATTGTGATCCATTACCAATTAGTCCACCCTGGTAATCCGGCTCTTTAGGATAATGCCGGATATACCCATAATCGGTATATATCCGACAATGAGGTACAAAGTGGAGAAGACAACCATCTAGCTACTGCTATGGACGCGTAGTTCACTATACGTCTAATCTTTTGTTTTTAGCAAAACCGGTGAGATTGAAAAACTCACTGTTTCTCTAGGGCAAATTAACTTGATTGTGTTGTGTAGATTCCACATTGCTGCTGAGCTGAATCTGAGGGACCTTGCAACACTCAAAACAACTATAACTAGAAAAACTAAGGAAGAAAAAAAAACTCAAATGGAAACATGAGAAGGAAAGAAATAAAAAAACAGAAAAGCAAAGGAAGAAAGATTAAAAAAAGAAAAAAATAATTTGCCGTCTCAATTGCTTTTTGTGGTCTTTTTGTTTTTAGGAAGCTTTTTGTGGTCTTATTATTGAGCTTCGGAAATCAGGCCAAGCCCACTACGGCGCTGGGCCGATACTACTATGGAGTATCGAGTGAGAGTGGCTGGTCTCCGCCTTGACCCGAACAAACTGCATGGATCCGGCAGGTGCGAACCTTGCAAGGACAAGGGGACACGCGCCCCTCACTCGCTGGCGCCCGGACCATTTCGCGAATCTGGACTAGCTTCAGGGGCCTTGTCCGAAAGATGCCCACCCGACAATGGAGCATAAAATTCCCCATGCTTGCAATCGGCCCCGGTCCTCCGCTGAAACCCTAGGACTAGATGGCCTAGCCACCATTTCCAGACAGAATCCGCCCGCCGCCATGCCGCCGTTCCGGCGCTGGGCGGATCTGCCGCCGGACCTCCTCTCCCGGATCGGCGACAGCCTCAACCTCAAGTGCTACGCCAGTGCACGGGGCGCCTGCACAGCGTGGCGATGCGCGCTCGCGCCGCCGTCCCCGTCGCTCCTCGTCGTCCTCGACGACGCCAGGTGCTGCCCGTCCGCCGCCTCGCTCCCCACGCACCGCTCCTTCGAGCTCAAGGCCATCCTGTCGGGGGGACGATGTGTCGGCTCCAGCAACGGATGGCTCGCCCTCTCCGTCTGCCTCTACGGCGGCCAGAGCATGTTCAGCCTCTTCAACCCCATTATCGGCACCGAGATCATTCTGCCGCCGCTGATCTACGAGAGCAGGTGGGTCTCCAAGCTCGTCTTCGCGCCCAACCCCGCCAAGGACGACTTCGCCGCCGCCGCCATCTGCGACATCGACAGGCTCGCCTACGTCACCGCCGGGGCCAGGAGGTGGGCCATCCTCGATCCCGTCCGCCTTACGGGCGGAGATCAGCTCGCCGACGTCGTCTACCATGAGAAAGGTAGGGTCTACTGCCTCACCCGCTATGGAGACGTCCACGTGCTCCGCCTACCGGAGCGCCGCCGTCGGAAACCTATTATGGTCGAGGATCCAGCTGGCCCGTCATCAGGACCAGGGATACCTTTACTCTCGTCTCCCGGGGAACGGGCTGCACTTCGTTTCCAGGGGAGGCGGACCCAACAACAGCGTAATATGCGCATGATCTGCTACGAGCATCGACGATGGAGAGAGCAGCATCCAGCCGTGATTCCACAGGCGACAATGAAGGGTACCTTCTGCCCGGATGTGTTCATGCCTCTTAGGAGAGTTCCTCCTGGATCTGTTGGGCCAGACCTGAATGCACCGGCCACGGTCGAGCCATTGCTGTCTGAGGGCAACCTTCCCTTCGACTCTGCCACTAGTTTTGCCGCACCATACAACACAGTCTCAGTTTTTACTAGTGCCAAGAACCTGGTGTTCTGTGAGGGTAATCTGTACCAGATCTGGAGGAATGCGAGCTGCACAGTTACTTTGCAGCTGCCGGGAGGTGGTCATCGCCGTGTAGCAGAGAATGAAGTGTTGGTTCTGAGGTATTATCCACGGCGCCAACCATGTTGGGATGCTGTGACGGACTTGGGCGGCTACTCGGTGTTTGTCGGGAGGAATAATGCAGTGTCAATGTATGCTGAAGGTGTTCTTGGGCTCAAAGGTAACAGTGTCTACTGGATCGGCGGGAGGGGTAGGGATCAGGGCATGGTCTTTGACATGGCCACTGGGAGATCTACACCTTGCCTTCCGGCAGCTGGGGTCGTACCGGGTGCTCCGCAAAGCACAATTTGCTGGTACTTTCTCAGCGACATGGTGAATAACTGCAACAATAATGGAGGCAAAAGAGTTTATCAGACCCGTGCGAGAGTCCGGGCTGATCGTGAACAAGAAGATATGGAAGAGTGATGCGTCGCCAAACTGCTTGGCGACATAGTAAGCTCCACCAGCCACGGCGGTGGAAATTATGTTTATGGTGCCTGAGAAAAGAGCCTGATCTGAAGGTCCTGAAGATCTGGCAGTGTAATTGATGTAGCCAATAGTTTGTTCTTGTTTATCTATTCCCTAAAATCATTTGCTTCAGTCTGTTGTTGGTTTGTAGTCCATATCATCTTTGTGTGTTCATGTCATGTAATGGAATAATCGTTGTTGTAAGCTTATATTCATCATATTATGATGGAATAAGAATGAGGATATTAAATATTTTTGTGAGTTGATTGTTCCCCATCACTTGTTTTCCTGAAGTTCCTTTTGTACTTGAAAACTGCTTGCCGAACGAACATGAAAATCAACAGTGGCGTTCTTATTTCTGTCAAAAAAAAAAGAGTGGTGTCTTAGTCTCTTATGTCTCCCACAATATAATACCTGTGATGTCTTGGTCTCTTAATTATGTCAATGTTATCACAGCCCCACAATATACCTGTGATGTCTTGGTCCTTTATTCTGTCAATGTTATCACAATCCCACAATATACACAACATGCATGAACTACATGGTTACAGATAGTCTGAACTTACAACATCACAGCCTGACTAATAGTGAAATGCTTCTCCAGTCAAGATCCCATATCACCTTCATTGTAGTATGGCAGTGTCCATGGACTACAATGCCTGCAGCGACCGCACAATTTCATACATGCCTGGTCTCTGTTCAGGCTTCACCGACGTGCACCGCACTGCAAGCTCCAGGGCTGCCTGCATCCCCTGCTGTGCGGTGTGAGATATGCTCGGGTCGAGTATCTGTGATGCGCCGTCGATCAAGTTGATTCGCCTCCGCATCCAGCTGACAATGTCTGAGCATTCCTTGGACGCCGGCTGCTCTGCTGGCCTTCCGGTTATCAGCTCCAGAAGAATGACCCCAAAGCTGTAGACGTCCATGAGGTTTGTTGGGTTCTTGGTGAAGTTTTGCTCTGGTTTCAGAAAATATAAGATAACTTTAGTTAATATATTGCAGCCATGAATCTAATGGATGGTAGTACCAACTCTGCATTTTCCGATATGCAAGGAGCAGTGAGGTTAGTACTAAAGCAATGTAGTAAGAACGCATTGCAAACACATAAGAGAGGGTGCCTAGTACACAGTATTTTCCTGAATATCTGAACTGCAGATGCAGACTTTTAAGAACCCAAATTGTCTACAGAAATGCATACCTGGCGCAATGTAGCACCTGTGATTCAAATCCGAATCCAAGGAAGATCGGTATGCCTTTTCCCCCACAACACGATGAATCCCAAATCCTGCAATCCTGGGCTCAAACTCATCAGCAAGTAGCACATTGCTCGACTTCAGATCGCGATGCAGTACGCAAGGAGTATAATCATGGTGGAGATACGCCAGTCCTTGAGCTACCCCCAGTGCAACCTTTAGCCTGTCGTTCCATCCCAGCGTGAATTTTGGCGCGCAGGTCATGTCTTGTAAGCTTCCTTTCTGAAAGTATTCATATATGACGCTGACCTCTCCTTCTGCGTAGCAGAAGCCTGTTATCTTTGCAATGTTCTTGTGCCGGATTTTTGCCAGTACTTTCATCTCCTTCTTCACTTCTCTGAATGTTAGCTTGCCTGAACAGAAGAGCCGCTTCACCGCAACTGTCTGCCCGTCTTGTAGGGATATCAGATAGACATTTCCGAATGCTCCCCTGCCAATGATGTTCTTGTCGTGGAACCCAGCGAACAATTCCTCTCCTGTGATCTTAATAGGGTGGAAGAGCACCAGCTTCCATGGGGATGATATTTTGCCATGGAACCTCCTGCAGATTGCAAATGCTCCTATAGCCAGCAGCGCCGCTCCGGTGACGATTGACGCCACAGTTGCAGCAATTGCTAGTCCCTGATGCTTCCTCAATGGTGTTTCGCAGTTGTTCGGCAATCCAGGACCACAGAGCCCAGGGTTCCCTTGGAGAAACACGGCAGGGAGGCCGGAGACCAGCTGCGGAGGCACACGGCCAGAGAGCCCGTTGTAAGAGACGTTGAGCAACGCAAGCTTCAGGTTCTGCAGTTGTGCCGGAATGGCACCGGTGAGGCCGTTGCTGGACAGGTCAATGTACGTCAGCACGGGCAAGTCCCCGAGAGACGCCGGTATCGTCCCCGTGAAACCGTTGCTGGACAGCTGCAGCGACACCAGCCTCTTGCAGTTGGTGAACTCAGGGATGGGACCGGAGAGCGCGTTGTGGGAGATGTCGATGATGCTCATGGCCAGGGAGTCGCAGAGGTTGTCCGGCAGGCTGCCGTTGAGCTGGTTCATGGAGGCGGAGAAGCGGTACATGGTGCTGTTGGTATTTTCTGGCCCAAGGTAGAAGAAGACACACGCACACACAGGAGAAGAACACACAGAGTTTCTGGCACACGCACTTGTGCTATTTTCCTCTTGTTCAACTTAATAATGCAAAGGGTTACATGGGCTTAAATAGCTGGACAAACCCAGCCATCACGCACACACACTAACCACCCCTAACACACGGTCAAGCCACCACTAACGGCTTGATGCCTCCACTAACAGCACTAAACACACGTTGAGTCACTACCAAGTCTGCAGATTAGGAGCTAGTCCAACGGCATCACACATGCATCGATCCGCTTCTAGCTCCACGTCCAACTGCTCGCTGACTTAGATGACATGCATGACAACTAATCCCCTGACTAATCCTTGCTAACATGTGTATGCAAATACTCGACTAATGGCTAGCAGTCTAGCCGCTGCACTGCACTCCCTCTATCGCTGCGTGCTGTGCTCTCTTGCCGATGCCCTTCTGCCATGTTTACATGCATACAGCTAGCTCTAACATTATGCAATCAGAAATAAACATGAGACTAAAGCTATACTACAAGATTAACACCAACAATCACTCCCTTAATCTTGTTGCCTTTTATTGGAGAACTTCACGTCGACTGTCAATACAGCCCCGGCTGGTCGTCGGCGGTCGCGTCGGCGAGAAGCGCCCGCTCCTTCTTCGGTTCGGTGCAGTCTCTTGAGAAATGGCCGTAGTCTTGACAATTGTAGCAGCGCACCTTACGTATGTCAAAGGTGCCCTTCTTCCTTCCCGCGCCGCTGCGGTGGCGAGCAAGCCACTCCTCCTCCGTGAGGAGCAAGCGACTTCCACCGCCATGGTTGTCGCCTCGTTCGCCGCTGGCTTGCGCGCGCCGACGTGAGCGTTCCTCGAACGCTTTGAGCCTGCCCAGCGCCTCCTCGAACGCCATCTTGTCGACGTCGCAGAACTGCTCGATCCCGGCCACCGCGGAGTACAGCCCGTCGGGCACGGTGTCAAGAAGCTTCTTCACCATGGCGGCGTCGCCGAGCGTCGAGCCAAGGCTGGCGTACCTTGCTGCCATGCCGCTGATCTTGCCGGCGTAGTCGTCCAGCAGCTCCCCATCCGCCATGCACAGCCTGTCGAACTCACCTCGGAGAGTGGAGAGCCGCGCCGCCTTGACGCGATCAGCGCCGACGAACCTTGTCTTGAGGCTGTCCCACACCTCCTTCGCCGTCTTCTTCGTGGACACTTGCATGAGGATGTCCTCGGACAGCGCGCCGAGGAGTTGTGCCCTCGCCGTCTTGTTCTTCTTCTCGTCCACCGCCACGCCATCCGCAGGGGACACCGCCTCCCAAACGCCCGCGGCGTCTAGGATTGCCTCCACCTTGATAGCCCAAACGGTGTAGTTCGTCGCCGTCAACATCGGGCAGGAGAGCGACACCGTGCTCCCCCCAGCGCCGTGTGGAACCAACGCCATGGCTCTGATACCAAGTGTTGGTATTTTCTGGCCCAAGGTAGAAGAAGACACACGCACACACAGGAGAAGAACACACAGAGTTTCTGGCACACGCACTTGTGCTATTTTCCTCTTGTTCAACTTAATAATGCAAAGGGTTACATGGGCTTAAATAGCTGGACAAACCCAGCCATCACGCACACACACTAACCACCCCTAACACACGGTCAAGCCACCACTAACGGCTTGATGCCTCCACTAACAGCACTAAACACACGTTGAGTCACTACCAAGTCTGCAGATTAGGAGCTAGTCCAACGGCATCACACATGCATCGATCCGCTTCTAGCTCCACGTCCAACTGCTCGCTGACTTAGATGACATGCATGACAACTAATCCCCTGACTAATCCTTGCTAACATGTGTATGCAAATACTCGACTAATGGCTAGCAGTCTAGCCGCTGCACTGCACTCCCTCTATCGCTGCGTGCTGTGCTCTCTTGCCGATGCCCTTCTGCCATGTTTACATGCATACAGCTAGCTCTAACATTATGCAATCAGAAATAAACATGAGACTAAAGCTATACTACAAGATTAACACCAACAGGTGCGGATGAGGCCGATGCTCTGCGGTATCTCGCCGGAGAGGCTGTTGTTGTCAACCTGAAGCTGCTCGAGCCGAGACACGCCGCCGCCGGCGGCGAAGTCGGGCAACCGGCCGGTGAACCGGTTGTTCTCGGCGCGGACCACCTGCAAATCCGGCAGCGACCACAGCCCGACGGGGAGCTCGCCGGTGAAGGCGTTGCCCTGCACCTGGAACCTCTGCAGCATCAGGCACTTGCCGACGCCGTTGGGGAACGGCCCAGAGAGGCCATTACGCGACAAGTCCAGAGACAGCAGCTTCGGAAAGTTGAGGCCGAACGCGGAAGGCACGGCTCCCGTGAGGCCGTTCATGGAGAGGTCGAGAGCCTCCAGCTGGTCCAGCGCAAGAAAGGTGTCGGGGATCTCGCCGCTGAACCCTGAGCCCTGCAGGAAGAGCCACCTGAGGCTCGCCATGCCGCCGAGCTCCGGCGGGAGCGGGGAGTCCAGGAACTGGTTCCCGGACAGGTCGAGGTAGTGGAGGCTGGTGAGGTTTCGGAAGAGCGCCGGGTGGAGCACGCCGGAGAGGCGGTTGCCGCGGAGGTCGAGCAGCTGGAGGCCCCGCAGCGCGGCGAGGCCCGGCGGCAGCGTGCCCTCGATGTCGTTGCCGCTGAGGTCGAGCGAGGCGAGGGAGGCGAGCGCGGCGAGCTGCTCCGGCAGCGGGCCCCAGAAGGCGGCGGAGCTGAGGTTGAGGGAGACGAGCGAGGCGCAGCGCGAGAGCTGCAGCGGGACGGTCTGGTTGAAGGCGTTGGAGGCGAGGCTGAGGTCCGCGAGGCCCCGGACGCGGCAGAGCGCGGAGGCGTTGAGGTCGCCCGAGAGGCCGAGGCCCTGGAGAGAGAGGGAGACGGATGAGGAGGAGGAGCTCCCGGTGGCGGGCGTGCAGGTGACGTGCGACCAGTTGCAGTAGGGCGTGGAGGAGGACCAGGAGGCGAGCGCGCCGGAGGGGTCGTGCAAGGAGGCCTTGAAGCTGAGCAGGAGGTCGTGTGTTACTGGCTGCTCTGCTTCGGAGCAGCAGCATGGGGTGGTGATCAGCGATAGGAGAAGAAAGCAGTATGGGAGGTAGGCGGCGTTGGTGGTTGCCATGGGCACGGAGGGAGACGGCCGGCGAGCTGCCATGGTCAATGAGTGAGCGCTGCGAGTGTAAGCAGGAGTAGGAGAGAGTGACCGAGCGAGAGCTTGAGACAGTGCGTACTGCTGTTGGTCAAGGCCTCGCTGTTTCGGTGGGCCATTGCGAGGCAGAAATTTTTCACTGTGTGTTGGATGGACTAGAGTGGAGCGGTACGTAGGCGACGAGGGAGGGAGGATTGACATGTGCTTTGCACTAGCGTGTCAGCTGCAGTGTTTGTTGGTAGGCTGAGTCAGGTTTGATGCGGCTGCCTGCCTTTTGCGTTATTATTTCCCGTGGAACTTTTGGACTTTGGAGTGGCGCCGTTGTCCTTGGTGTTGGAGGTGATCTGACGGACCAGTACACACAGTCTAGGCGCGAGTCAAGAGATGAGGGAATGGACCGCAGATTCTGATCTCGCTTTCCAGGATGCATAGGCAACTCAGGATCAATGGAGCATCACAATTCACGACCCCTGTAACCACCACTCTACAGTTCAGTCTCTCTACTGGTAGAGTAGAGTGGTTGTTGCTTTCGTCCAAGATCGCGCTCCCGCCGTCATTAAGTTAAACGGACAGCGTGAGTGGTTACGCAATTGTCAAACAAAGTTTACTTTAATAATCATAATCATGGCCCAAAAGAAAGTTACCCTGAATTAATGGGCAGATACAGGAAGATAAAAACAAACTGCCTCTAGGTTACTATAATCCGACCAGCATAACACATAAGTCCAACCCACATGAAATATAATATAAGTATCAAGTCTGCAGGCAGAGATAAGGCGAGTATTATGTCTGCTCTAGGTTCTTATTACTTTTAGTCACCCCTCCATGCATGCAATGCTTGGAGTTGTGCTACCCGTGGGTTCTCCCTGATTCCAAGATAATATGTCCTCTCTTGGGTAAACTATGTACACTACAATACAAACATCCGGGATCAACGGACAGGTGTCACACAAGGATCTGTACACACAAAAATGGCATATCATACAAGAACGGCTTTCAAGGACACCAAATTCCTGGAGTACAAGGACGCAGATTTTGAAACGATCACAGAGTTTAACAAGGAAACCCTGGAAGCTCATAAAATTTATCAATAATATAACATGTTGAAATGTGCCTAACATTCTACAGCCCTCATTTTTGACATTTCTCTACTCCACAAACTTAACATAGCCAGCACAGCATGATTGCCTCGCCGATGGGGGACCGCACAAAATCACCCACAGAAAACACGCTCAAATATTCAGTTCCAGCCAATCACTAAGCTCTGCGACTAAGTAGTATTTACCAAAAGAGGCTAAACTATGAAATGGCCGTGAATTTTGAGCTACCTGTGAGTATCATCAGGACCAGAAGCATGCTGTGGAGGAGCCAATCAAATGTTTGCAGCCGCGCCAACTTCCTGTTTTGGCTCAGTGCGTGTGTAGGTGAAGCTTCGCGTCATCGGGGTTGACGTCTGACTCCCAGGAGTTGCAGGTGTAGCTTGACTAGATTTTCCCGCATCACCGGAATCAGCAGCCTCACGCTTCCACTGAAAATTCCGAGAATTGCCTCTCAGTCCTAAACGCCCGCGAGCAGCCCCAGGAAATGTTGGTCTTGGGTATGCGGTTCTAATGAGCCTTGAAGCAAATGGTGATGCACGCGCACCACGGGACCAGCCAGGCACTTGAGGAACTTCAACTGAGCTTCTTCGAACAACCTGCACCACATCAATAGTTCAATAGTTAGGTGCTGGAACAGATATGCATGAAAAGTATTTCCAAGTTTCTTGCGGTCGTGAATATTTCTACATCAACACTTGAAAGTGCAAAATCTTCTGCAGTTGCTCTAGTGTACCTTTTATTGTCATTTTTATCGTAATAGGCTATGATCTCATGTATGTAAGACAGAAAATACTAATAAGGATACTGACAAAAGGAATGGCTGAACTAGTGGAATTTCCTCTAAAGACACTACTACTATCTTCTAATGTTGAAGTTTCAAAACCAAACCTTGCTAGAGCAGCTCAATCATGAATATCAAAAAATAATTCACAAGCCTTTCAAGAAAACTAATAAGTTAGGTCAATGCGGTTACCTTCAAAATGCGTGACATAAAAGATGTCCCATTCAGGGTCAGTGCCTGCTCGGCTGAATCTTTTTGCAGGAACTCAATGTATGCTGAGCTGATTACACCAAAAAAAAATAGAAAACCCGACTTAGGATATCGTCGAAACAAATGATGATATTTCAGAATGTTCAGACAGGACTAAGAATTCTTACCCTGTTGGCCGACCAGTGGCACCATCAGATAAAATAAGTGTTTTTAGCACAGCCCCAAACTTATTGAAATGACAAGAAAGAGCATCTTTTGTTGCAGCGAAATGTACCTAAAAGTCCAACAAAACCATCACTAGTAACAGAGAAACTCATCTGTTTCATAACGGGAAGGGTAAAAGGAAAAAATATATATATACTTACATTGGTAACAAAGACAGTTCTAGATTCAGGGTCACTTTCAGGTTGGCCTGTAGCAGCTGAAGGAAAAAAAACAGAAACTGCTTTAACAAATGAGGGGGTAGAAGACGAAGTGAACATTTAACTTAACAGGATAAAAAAAGTCATAGCACATTAAAGATGTTTAAAAGAAACACTGGCGCAGAAACTTTTAATTAAAAAAAGGACATGTTGCATAATCAACTACAGTCATTATTTCCTGCTGGTAAAGGTCAATTTGCTTGATATCAAGCGCTGCAGGAATCACCAAATTTTAATAGGCTATAAGTGTTTCCACAAGGACATTTTCTTTGCCTGATTAAGGTAGTCAAATAAAACAATGAGCAACCCATGGTACATACCAACTGATGAAGTCTTCGGTACCTCTGCCAATGAACTTGAATTCACAGAGTTCTGCAATATAATTTCAAACAGGTTATAAGAACATTATCAACCATCAGAAATCAATCTAGAAAACAAAATTCTTGTATGAGTGGGGCGCAAAAGACGACACGAAGAGAAAGCCAAAAAAAAGACAGAAATGTTGTACTCATGGCAACAGGAAAATATAAAAAGTCAATGTGACTTGCGTCCCAACAGACTTGCAAGATATAATTTTCTGTCTGTGCGAACATGCACTCCAACAAAATTACAAGATTAGCTGTCCAACATGTAGTCAGAAAATCTTAGATTATACTTAGTGATTTGATTTGGACTTTTTTCCCTACCTCTAAGATGTTGGATAATCATGTATCTAATGGCACTAGTCATTTCAAACAACACTGTACCATGCTAGTTAATGTGATCCCAAACAGATTTATGAAAGTCTACACTTCTGAGCGTAGAACATGAGAAATTATGGGAAAAAAGGTGATAATCCCAAGCTGTTATTCCATAGATAAACAACTTCTGTATAATCTAGTCATTCATGGGCTTGGTACAGTTTTAAAAAGGAGTGACATGCTAGCCCTTGAAACTTACTTTGGAATTATCGGTCATGTGTGTATCTTTAGCATGTGCAACTGTCGCAATTGCTTTTGTTGATCCAGCATCTTTCTTCCCCATGGGCACCTGATGCTTAAATGTGGCAGTGCTCCTTGAAGTTTCATGATTGGGAGGAGTCCATGTATGACTGTTAGCAGAAACATTTAGGATCTTCTCAGATGTTCTTGGCCCGGAACTAGCATGTGTGTCTTGGGCTATCGACCTTCTGCTTCTTACACCAGCAGCTCCTTCTGCCATACTGTGCCCCGCTAATAGTGACTCTTTGCCTCCACCAGGAGGCAATGTACTTCGGTAAGGATTCACACCATTATACCTAACTGCAGCAGTGTCATCATACCGATCAGCTTTCTTTGTTTCCTGGCCATACATATAAGTATAACCGGCAACATACTGATTTCTTTCATGATATTCTACATGTTTTTCCGCTCGGCCGTTATCTATATGCTTGTATTCTCCATCTTCCGGATCTTGTTCTCTGAGATCAAATGGTTCTTCGGTAGCTGTCATCAGAGGTCTTCTAGTTCTACCCAATCTGTCAAAGACACTTTCAGGATTTCTATCCAAGACACTTTCAGGATATCTGTCCAAGACACTTTCAGAATATCTGTCCTTAAGAACATCTTCAGCAGCCTCAGCTGCAGCTCTTAATGCTGCTGTGGCACCTGGTATTCTCACGTCAGACTTCACTTTGTGTAACCTTCCATTAACTGCTAAATCTGGTGCTACTGTAGACACCACAGAACGAAGTCGCTTGGAAGATGACTCAGATCTAAGGATCACTGGCTGCACAGGTCTGACAGCATCACGAACAGCAAACTGAAGAAGCCGGCGTGGTGCACTAATGACTTGCTGGGATGTTCTCTGGAAAGATATAAAAATATATTACCACAAAGAATAAAAACTGAAAATTTTCTACTTAAGAATTGATGGACCTTACAGTAGGTTAAGAAATAGCATGCGACGGTATTATAGATAAACAAGGATAGCACATGCCTGTCATAACTGCTTTGAAAGTTTAGGTACCGGATATCAGGTTTCATAGTTGAGGGTGAAACTGAACTTTCGTGAAAGTGTGGAGCTTTCCAAAATACTAATCCGTTTCTCAAAATAAGGCGCATATTTTTAGTCAAAAGTCAACATGGTGTAACTTTGACCAATATTATTGATAAAAATATAAACATTTACAAGATTTAATCGACATAATATAAAAATATATTCTATGGTGGATACACTGATATTGATTTGGTATTTTAAATGTTCATATTTTAGCCTATATGATTGGTCACACTTCATTTGCTTTGACTTATAACCAAATTTATAAGCCTTATTTTATGGAATGGAGGGAGTATGCTTTATAAAATGGAATGGAATGGAATCAAATACATGTACTCCCTCCGATCCGAAAAAAGTGTCGGAGGGAGTAGTCTTGAACTCTTGATATGTACAAATTAGTACACGGCTTCCGACAGTATTTGGGATCGGAGGTAGTACTAACTTAATTCCAGAGAACAACAAAAAGCTACTCCCTCCGTTCCATATTAGTTGCCGCTCAAACAGATGTATCTAGCACTAAATTATGTCTAGAAACATCCGTTTGAGCAGCAAATAATATGAAACAGAGGGAGTATTACCAGCAGATATATACAAATCTTATAACAGGATTAGTCAGACAGATCAGGGATTTACGAGTTCATAAAACATAAAAGGTAGTAGAAATCAATAATCGTGTCCAAATATAAGTAGTGGGCAAGCAGGTTCTTCAAATTATGTTCCCTACTAGAACTTACTTCACCAGTGAAATCAATCAAAATGTCCTAGAATTATAAGAATATTGTAAGCAGAAAAAGAATACCAGTCAACCAATCATGAAATGAAATCAATAGGCAGATTTATCTAGTATACTCTCAAGACAACAGGAAAGCATATACCAAGCTACTACCACATTCCAAAATAATCGAAGTTTTAGGTTTGTCTGACCGAAATTAAAGAAAAACATGTCAATATCTACACGTCCGGTTTATATATATCTAGTATGAAAATATACTATATGATGAATCTAATAGAACCAATGTGGTGCTATAGATGTTGATATGTTCTTTCATAAACTTGATCAGACTTAAAAGTAGATTAACTCCAATTATTTTGGAATGGAAGGAGTATTAGTTTTATGAATATGGGAAAACCTGATTCATGATATGACTTGCATATACTCCCTCCGTTCTAAAATACTTGACTTCCATTTGTCCAAATATGTATGTATGTGTACACTAAAACATGTCCACATACATCCATAATTCCATATTTGTACAAATAGAAGTCAAGTATTTTGGAATGGAAGGAGTAACACAAAACGACAGAAAAGACATGACATGAATGTGGAGACGTTCTGAAAATTGGACTATGGGACTAAGAGGGCCTTAGATACCTTGGCTGGTCTTGCGTCGTCCTCTCTGCCTCTTTTTCTATGGTGATGCGTGTCGGTGAGCGGGTTCGTTTTACAGCCTCTGATTTAGGAAAAGCCTTTTCCTCTGCATGTGAAACAGGAGCTACAACACTTTGAAGGGGAGCAGCTTCTGATTGTTCTCGAACCATTCCTCCCCACTCCCTCTTATGTTGAACTCTCGTTGTTTTCTGAGCTTCAGTTTCAGGTTCACGACTAGTCCGTATATTGCTAGATGAATTATGTACAGGCAAACCTCTAGCAGTACCGCGATTGCTTTCATTAGTAGAGACAGCTTTGGGTTGCACATAAAGGTGCAAGTTTGAGGAGAGGTGATCCCACAACCTGCATTAACATTGATTCTCAGTATTCCCAGATAAACTGCATAAATCAAGAGAAAACAAATATTTGGATGGGAGAAAATTACCAGGATACGAATGCATCATTGTCATCGCCCAAGAAAACCTGCAGCTCTGATGCAGCCTCCTCCTTCCCTCTTCCATTCCTAAGCAACACAACAACATACTCCTGCACAAAATGAGATACTTAGATCAGCAATCTCAGTCGTTATTAGTGGGGTTGCACATTGAAAGTGTGCTTAATATCAAATCTTTCAAGGCCTCCACCAACCAACCAATATAAGCCTCCAGATCTGCCACAAAAGGTTAAAACATGCAGAACAATCCAAGACAAAAGGAAATTCGAGCCGACGGGAGCATGTGGAATTTCCACTCCAACTAAACATTGCAATTACTGATAACTTGACCAACGCGATCAACGAGTAATCTTTTTGCACATCGAACTGTAATATTGATTAGCTTATTACCCATCCTCTCTTGAAATAAGTAAAGAATGCATAACCTGATCGCGTATACTGCGAACACCATCTACTGCACTGGTCGTATGCAGCTCCTAAACTCATTTTAAAAAAAATCAAACGAATTCCCCAATCCTTAAAACACAGGAACCGCACCAAAACCCCAATGCAGATAGGACGGCACTGTGTACGAACCTAAACTAGCCCAATTCGGCCATCATATACACGATCCAGCAAAATCCAGGCATTCTTCTAACCTTATCCACCACTACAGTGCAAAATCGTGGCGGTGTAACCGCTAGGGTTTTAGGCGATGGATCGGGGGATCGCGTCCCGGCGTGTGGGGGAGGAGACGGGAGACGGACGGGGGGCACTCACCACGAGTGTGTCGTCGGCGTAATCCTCCATGAGCTCATTGAGCTTCTGCCTGATGCGGTCCCGCAGCGCCGCCACCCCCTCGGCGCTGAAGTTGGACTTGAACGTCCTCTCCCCGCCGGCCATCGGGGGCAACCCTAGATTCCCGCCCTCCCCGCTTCGGCAATCCGGGCGGCGGCGGCGGCCAAGGCCGTACCCCGCGCCTACGGCGGCGCGCGCGAGGGATGGCGCGAGATGAGGCGCGGCGGGGAGGGGAGAGAGAGGGCGGCGCGGCGCTGGTGCGGGTGCGGGTGCGGCAGGCGCAAGGGGTTGGGCAGGGAAGCGTTGGGGTATGGAGTGCGTGTGGGTGTAGCCGTGTCGAGGGCGGAAGTTTTGCGGTGGGGCTCTTCACGTCTCCTGCTGGGCCCCGTTCCCGCGCACGGATTGCGTGCGGCTTGTGGGACGGAGATGCGTTTCGGTGCGGTTCTACCTTACGTGCGATCGATGGATGATGCGGCGTGAATAATCACAATTTTTACCATGTGGCGAAATTTCAGCCAAAAATAAACTCAATTTAAAAAGAGAGAAGTCTAATTTACCCCCTATTGTCTCATTGTTCGTTTGGTTCAAGTTTCACCCCCTAAACTCTAAAAGTTGATCCAAATACACCTATTTGACTGACAGGTTTAACGTGAGGAGTTATATACACAAAATGGTACTCTCTCCGTATCAAAATATAAGATGTTTTAGCATTTTGTAGATATAGTGTATCTAGACATGTTTTAGTGTGTAGATTCATATGTATCTTACACTAAAACATGTCTAGGTACATATTTTCTAGGAAATGCTAAAATATCTTACATTTCGATACGGAGGGAGTATATTTTGTTCAAGACATATGAAATAAAACAGTAGACGTGGTGAAAAGCCCGTTTAATTGGTGAAAGGGTTGGATTGCAAACAGTTTTTAGAGTTCAGGGTTGAAACTTGAACCAAATGAGAGCCGAGTGTTGCAAACTTAACTTCGGGACAAGTTTAAGGGGGTAAATTGGACTTATCTCTTTTAAAAAATATTTCAAATCTAACCCTTTTGTGCACGGACGACGCGGTGCTCAAATGTGTAGCGCCGTAACGTGGGGAATTACACTATAAAGTGCAACTGACGTCTAGGGAGTTCCAGCATGAAGGTGGAATCACAAGCACGCACCAAGACGGTGAGAGCTTCTAGCTCGAACCCAACTAATCTTGACGATGGGGATGAGGATGAGGATGTAGGAACATATGTTTCACCATACATTTCTTAAAATCCGCCCATATATAACATATTAAATACGAATTTATTTATTTTGTAGGCCCAAGTTTGATGAAAATGTCAAGGAGTATCAACCTTCCTTCGGTTTAAGGACCAAGAGGAAGCCCAAAAGATATGGACACCAACTGGTGAGGATGAGGAAGAGCTTCACCACTCGGACGAGGAAACCGACGAGGACGAGGACAAGTCCCCTCCACCGCCACCTCCGAGGAGGAAGAAGCTTGCGACCGAGAGGGGAAGAAGGAAGTCTTGGAGGTATTGCCCTAGAGATAATAATATTCAGTAATTATTCTATCTCCAAGTTCAGAATTAAGTTTATGTCATCATGCTACAACCGCTATAGCATTTGAAAAGTGAGTTTTCAAAGAAAAATCTGTGTGCGGGTGTGAAGACATAAACAAATAGGAGTTCCTAATCTTGTCTCTAAAATTAGCTTGTGTTTTGTGAGATGGTCATATTTTCCTGATCATGGACTTAGAAGAAACTCTAGCAAAACATGAGAGTTATTGTTAGGGTAACAATAGTACTGAACCGACCGAAGTGTATGTTGTTGCTAAAAGAGACTAAACAAACAACATTTGTTTTAGCAAATGCATATGAAGTTAGCATTAGCTGTAACTCCTATACTATGAGAATATCTAGTGACCGCATGATCGAAAATTATACTTTGGATATCATCATCCGTCTTGTTGTAATTGTGGACTATAATGGTGATATTTGGGTATGACCTAGAAAGTGTAATGGAACTGAGATCGTTCAAAACTAATATTTAACGCCCCTAGACGATATAGAGCTACATTCTATGTGCCCTCTTGGTATCACCGATGACATATTGTTTGGCCAGACACAGTGTGATCTTATCACATGGTCATTGGGGATATGAATAAGAAAAGAGAATGATATCGGGTAAACGAGTTATATGTGTTATGATCAAAGAGTTTGATCAGACTAGATCACATAGTCTCACCTCGTGATATCATTGGTATCATGAAGTTAAGGAAATAAGTACAATAAGTAACTTATAAGGTTCCCTCGTACATCGGGAACACACAGGAGCCATCATGGGCGTCCACTGTCCCGTCGTTGGTTATTGTTGGTAAGTACCCGAACATGTATGTGTGTTATCGAGCCTTTACGAGTCACACGCTTAAGCCGTGCCAACCTTTTATTGAGAGAGATAATATGTTTTTATTGGTGTTATGAATGTTTGATGTCATTACGATATTATAGAAACAAGACTGGGTGGTAATCGGAGTGATTTTGGGAAAGTTACTATAAGAGAGAAATTATGCCGGTGTTTGGTATAATTTATATGAGAAGCTGCGAAGGACATGAGATGTCCCGGGGTGTTAGAAATGAGTTTCTAGCATCATTATATAATATTGATGATTTTATCTATAGGGTAACGGGGTTCAGGAAAAGCTCTGGGGGACTTTCCTTATATGGAATCAGTGCCTAAAAGGGGCAGATTTCCCCTGTGGGAAAATCAAATTTTAGGGAATGCCAGGTGGGGCCCATGGTCTCACAAAGTGCACAAGGATTCCATAAGTATTTGTATTGAATTTATTGGGTACATAAATGATAAGGAAAAAAAGAAGTGGAGGGATTGGACTCCACAAGGGAGTCCAATCTGATTCCTCCTAGGAGGGTGGTGTGGCCAAGCTACAGGAGGGGGAAACCAACCCCCCCCCCCTCTTTGGAAGGTGCCCTCCTAGATCCACCTATATAATCCCCACCCCCTCCTCTTTGGAGATTATATCAATTGAGCCTTTTAGTCTTCTCTCTCTCATAGAATTAGAGATCTAATAAGAGGGCATGTAGAATTAGAGTCTCTAATTAGAGGTCTAGTTAGAGAACCTCTAAATGAATTAGAGTCTCTAATTAGAAACATCTCTAATTGGATTAGAGCCTCTTTTAATCGGGTCTTTGAGTTATACTCTCCCGATTAGACCTAGCTCTAATTGTTTTCTCTCTCATGTGTTGAGAACTTCTTGTTTCATAATAGCTCTAATCACAGTTGATTAGATTCACTAACTAGCAACGCCGAAAGGATATCTCTCTTTGTCGGTGCCGAGTCCTGGACAGCGGAGCGCTGACGGGTTGACGCAAGCGTATGCGTGTACACCATAAGAGGGATTACACGTGTGATCCTAAGTAGGAAAGACTTATCGACCTCCTTGCAACTAGGCCTAGTTGTGATTATCTATGATTGTTCAAATCTCTTCTACGACTACATCGATTTCGCTGTCTAGTGAGTCGTTTTCCAGATCCTCGCATGTATGGGCATGCCTCGTTATCTGCATAGTGATCTTGGCGGACTATGTAGGGCAAAAAAATTAAATTTGCAGCGTAGACTAGCAGTGGTATCAGAACGTACCATGTGCAGATATGATTGGATCTAGAGCACAATTTTGTGCGGGTATTGCATAATCTTGTCCAAGTATATTAGAAAGCTCTCTAATATCTAGTTTCTTTTTGTTGCTTCCCAATAAGCCATGTTGTCTTGTTTCCACCGACATGGTGTGACTTTCTACAAACTTCTGGCAATCCTAAGACGCTCGAGTTGCCCCTGGCATATATTGCTTGACCTGAAGAAGTGCTTCAGTAGTTTTGGGTCAAACCATAGTTGGTATCATATAACGGCATAGTGGAAGGGGCATATGGATTGGATCCACACGGGGGGTCATGATTATGAATAAGTTTAGATTGAGACTCTAGATGTTTTCGTAATGTATGTGTTTCAATCACCCCACAAAGTTAATCTAGCAATGAGAATTGGTATACCTCGAATTGCGTAGGTAATGACGATAGTGATCGTAGAAACTACAGCCACGCTAAAACTTACAAACAAAAATGTTAGAGGCGTCTAGCTCGTTTTTGCAGAGTGTGCGTGTGGTTTGGTATAGTTACTATGTTATTGTGTTTTTACATGAGGGCCAATGCCAAAGGATTGTAATTATTCGACATCGACAATCAGGCGTTCATCACGGAGTTCAGAGGAAGTACATGATTGGAGAAAGTGGTCGTTTCTCCATCATGGAAAAACTTGAAGCAATTTTCACTGCATCATAATATCTTAGGATTTTCAACTATGGTGAAAATAACGTAGATGGAGGATCCTCGTTGGAGATGTGTCAACAAATCCCCAAATAACAAAGGCTATACCAAATCACACGAATTTATAAATTGTCTGTGATGTTTATCCTTTGTTAATTGCACCTTGATCGTGCAGTACTCGTTTATTAGGGTCAATCCTCTCTTAAAATATCAAGTTAGTTCGTGTTCTCCCAATTGTAGCACCGTCAAACTGGCATAGGTGCGCGTTCATCACTTGGATACAAGGGTGAACAGATAGTATGGGCACCTAGAGGGGGTGAATAGGTGCTACGATCAATTTTATTTTTTCTTCAAATTAAGCCTTGACATAAAGGTAAATTCTCTAGATATGCAACTATGGTGAATTTACCTATATGACAACAACAATAAACAAGATACAAACACAAAATAAAGGAGAGGGAACGAGGTAACCGATAACGGAAGCACGCGGAGACAAGGATGTAATCCCGAGCTCCTCCTTTTAAGGGGAGTACGTCTCACTGGAGGAATGTGAGTTTGACCACAAAGGGCTACTCAACGCCACAAAGGACCCACCCTATTCTCTGATGAACCTCTCCACAAAGGCCTAGGTTTTCCACAAGGAAACCCTAGACTAGTTCCCCTCAAGAAAATGAGAGGGGAATGGAAAACCGGTTGGTGAAGATGTAAATCACTCTTCTCAAGTATTCTCAAGTGAAGAAGAATCCAAATCAATAATTTCTTCTAAAACACAGCTTGTAACAATTGGTACTTTCAGTACCCCTGAAGATGATTCAACATGTAAATCACTCTTAATTTCACTAAAAGTTTTATCAATTTTAAGCTCATTATGGGGTTTTAGTTTAGACACCTTGGGAACATACATGATTTTTTGCTCTTTTCCCGCAGAAGCTTTCTCCCTCTTAAATTTAAGAGAAGAAATGTTGAACTTAAAGTTTCCATAGACTCTTCTAGTTTACCAATCCTGAAGTTTTGATTATCATGGTTATTGCTAGCCTCTAAAACAGTAATTCTCTTATTGATACTTACTATGGATTCATTAACTTTGCTAGCATTATTAAGGGAATTTGGCAAATTTTTCTCCAGAGAGTTCAACTTTTTTATAACATCTTCTAAAGTGATCTCGGTTTTAACAATCTTAGTAGGTGGTGTTCCTACTAAACTTTCAATTAAATTACAGTCTTCCAAAGCAGGAGTTCCCATAAAATTGCCACATGTAAGAGTGTCTAGAACATACCTATACCAGCTAGTAATACCAACATAAAAAGTCCTAAGAAAGATCAAGGTAGAATATATTTTTAGCACATCTATGGTGGGCATCACTTATTCCATACCAAGCATCTTTCAAACTTTCTCCCCCTTGTTGCTTAAAAGAACGAACCTCAACTTCAGGAATACTCATTTTAGCAAGATTAAAAACAGGAAAACAAAAATAACAACTAGAATAAAAAAAAAGTGTGTGTGTGTTTTTTATATAAAGAAGCAAACAAGACAAAATAAAATAAACTAAGCAAAACAATAACAAAGTAAAGAGACTGGAGGTGAGAGGCTCCCCTTGCAGAAATCCTCTTCCTCCCCGGCAACAGCGCTAGAAAAGTGCTTGATGGTATGTGGATACACGTTTGTTGGGAGACCCCAAGAGGAAGGTATGAAGAGTGCATCAGCAAGTTTCCCTCAGTAAGAAACCAAGGTTTAATCAACCGGTAGGAGAAAGAAATCACTTCTGAAGGTTGTTGACAGCTGATGTTGGTAGGGCGCACTACCAGGCTCAGCAGCAATGTGGAATCTGCACACAACACAACCAAGATACTTTGCCCCAACGAAACAATGAGGTTGTCAATCTCACCAGTTTTGCTAACACAAATGATTATATGTATAATATGGAAAATGATGTATGTTTGCAGTAAATAAAAAGAGAACAGTGATTGCAATAAAAGAATAGTGATTGTAGTAGGTTGTATTATTACTGTAAAAGAATGGACCGGGGTCCACAGTTCACTAGTGGTGTCTCTCCAAAACAGATAAATAACATGTTGGGTAAACAAATTACAGCTGGGCAATTGACAGAGATAAAGGCTGCACCGTAGTGCATATGCAAGACATGATGATTAATATGAGATTTATTTGGGCATTACAAGATGATGCATAGACTGTAATCCAACTGCATCTATGACTAATAATCCACCCTCAAAACGTAATCCAAGCAGACTTCGAGTATTAAGTTGCAAGCAATAGATTATTGCATTAAGTAAAGTGTGTAATGTAATAATAGAATTATCCTTAGACAAAGCATTGTTGTTTTCTCCCTAATGGAACACATCCCTCATCTGTCACGTTTTTGTCACTCGAGCACAGATATAAGGGAGGCATGAACCCACTATTGAGCATAATACTCCCTCTTGGAGTTACAACCATCAACTTGGCCATAGCATCTACTAGTAACAGAGAGCATGCAAGATCACAAATAACACATAAAATATAGATCTATAATCAACTTGACATAACATTCAGTATTCATCGAATCCTAGAAAACACAACATGTAGCATTACAGATAGATGATCTTGATCATGTTAGGCAGCTCACAAGATCTAAACATGGTGGCATAAAGAGGAGAAGACAACCATCTAGCTACTGCTATGGATCCGTAGTCCAAGGATGAACTACTCACGCATCACTCCGGAGGCAGGCATGGTGATGTAGAGCCCTTCGGTGATGATTTCCCCTCACGGCGGGGTGCCGAGGAGAGCTTCAGAACCCTCCCGAACTAGGGTTGACGATGACGGCAGCTACGCAAATTTTCATGTATGGATGATGACCCACAAGTATAGGGGCGTATCGTAGTACTTTCCATAAATAAGAGTGTCAAACCCAACGAGGAGCAGAAGGTGTTGACAAGCAGGTTGGATAGAGGATTCACTGCAAACACTAGCAAACATGTTTTTGGTGATTTTTGATATAGTTGATAAATAAAGTGCGAGTAAATAAAAGACAGTAATAATTGCAGCGAGTGGCTGATACGTCATAAATGTATCCTTAATTTATGATGTTCCATGTTGTTTTCTTATTGTTTCCCACATCTTTGATATACACTTTACGTCATTTTTATCGATTTTCTGAACTAACCTATTGACAAGATGCCACAAAGCCAGTTCCCTGTTTTCTGTTGTTTTTAGTTTCAGAAAAGTTGTTCTGGAAATATTCTCGGAATTGGAAAACTAGAAGCCCAGAAGTCTTAGCATTCCCGAAGGCTCCACGGAGTCCCGAAGAGACCTGGAGGGGGGCCTCAGGGGGCCCACACCATAGGGCGGCGCCCCCCCCTTTGGCCGCGCTGGGGGGTTGTGTGGGGCCCCGGGCCTCCACCGCATTTGCCCTTTCGCCTATTTAATCCCCCGAGATGTAAACCCTAAGGGGAGTCCACTTTTACCCGAGAAACACCCGAGGCCACCGTCACCGTCATCCCGAGATTGGGAGGGTTCTGAAGCTCTCCCCGGCACCCTGCCGGAGGGGAAAATCATCAGCGGAGGGTCTACACCACCATGCCCTCCTCCGAAGTGATGCGCGAGTAGTTCATCCCTGGACTACGGGTCCATTGCAGTAGCTAGATGGTTGTTCTCTCCCGTTTGTACCTCATGTTTAGATCTTGTGAGTTGCCTATCATGATCAAGATCATCTTTATGTAATGCTACATGTTGTGTTTGCTGGGATCTGATGAATGTTGAATGCTATGTCTTCTGATTATCAATCTATCATGTTATCTTCATGCATATGTCCTTTATGATCTTGCATGCTCTCCGTTATTAGTAGATGTTCTAGCCAAGTAGATGATAGTAACTCCAAGAGGGAGTATTTATGCTCGATAGTGGGTTCGTGCCTCCTTTTCATCTGTGCGTGAGTGACAAAAACGTAACGGTTGGAGGATGTGTTGTTGCCATTAGGGAGTAAACAAGAATGATTTGTCTAAGGATGATGTTATTGTTTACATTACACACTTTGCTTACTGCGGTTATCTGTTGCTTGCAACTTAATACCCAACGTTTGTTAGGATGATATTCGGAGGGTGGATTTTTAGTCATAGATGCAGTTGGATAACGATCTATGTATTTTGCTGTAATGCCCGCATGAATCACATAGTAATCTTTATGTCTTGCATATGCATTACGGTGGAACCTTCATTTCCGCCAATTGCCCAGCTGTAATTTGTTCACCACACATGTTATTTATCTTTCACGGAGAGACACCACTAGTGAACTATGGACCCGGTCCTTTTTCCTCATACTGATAAATCACCTACTGCTTTCATACTTATGCTACTGCTTTCATACTGTTTTCCTACTGTTATCCACACCATACGTTTAACCTCTTTGTGTTCAGCAAAACCGGTGAGATTAACAACCTCACTACTTTGTTGGGGCAAAGTGATTTGATTGTGTTGTGTAGGTTCCACGTTGCTTCTGAACCGGTAGTGCACCCTGCCATCTCAGTTGTTTCAACCTTCTGAAGTTACTCCTTTCTCCTACTGGTCGATTAAACCTTGGTTTCTTACTGAGGAAAAACTGTTGCTATGCTCATCATACCTTCCTCTTGGTGTCTCCCAACGAGTGCAAGAACTGCACCATCAAGCTATTTTTATGGCGCCGTTGCCTGGGAGGAAGAGAATTTCTGCAATGGGAGTCTCTCACTTCCAATCTCTTTAATTTGTTTTTGTTTTGCTTAGTTTATTTTATTTTGTCTTGTTTGCTTCTCTCTGTCAAAAACACACAAAAAATATTCTTATACTAGCTGTAGTTTTATTCCTGTTTTTAGTCTTGTTAAAATAAATACTCATGTTCATGTTACCTTGTCGCATGAGGAAATTATTTCCACTTTCAAACAAAGGAATGATGAGAGTTTCAAGGAGGCTTGGTCTAGAATTTTTGATTCCTATTGCAAAACTGAACCTAAAATGACTCTAAGCCTGTTTCTGCGTAGCTTTTATTTGGATCTTGTTGTTTACTATAGATGTGCTTTAGATACTGTGGTAGGAGGAGATTTACTTCATTGTGATGAAGATCAAGCTTTTGATGTTATTAAAAAATTAATTGTCACTTTCAACTCACCTAGTAGCTCTGATAAAGCCTTTGCAAGATGCTAGATTGAACACTCTTGAGACACATGTTTCTTGTTTAAGTGAGGGTCATAATCGGATTCGTGAACACCTTGATCATGTTCCAATAAACTCTGAAGCCTCAAATATAATCCCTACTGTGAAGGTCACTATTAATGTTGAAACTTTTCATGCTCGTTGTGATATTATGTCTGAATTTTTTGTGATGCCTAAAGAGATTTATGAATCTTTGAACCTTTGGGGACTTGCTGAGGGAGGGGAAGAAATTCCTCTCCTTAATAAAACCACTATATTTTCCATTGGGATAGATGAGGGAGTGTTTACAAAGATCTTAGGAAAAACAGTCTCCACTGATTATCTTGTTATTGAATGTGTAGGAGGAGGAAAAATTACCCTTGGAATATCTTTGTTGAAGCTCTTAGGAGCAACTATTGATATGGGGAAAGGTACCATGACTTTTACTCCAAAACTGTGTGTAGACCATCAGTTCCCTAAAAACAAGAATAAGGGTAAGAAAGGTAAACGTAAGCTTCGATACAATTTGGATGCTTTTCACTTGAAAATACTTGATTCCACTTTTCTGGGCCTAGCTAAAAGCCGTTAAAGAAAAGCACTTCTTGGGAGATAACCCATGATTTTATTTTTGCTTTGTTTTTCTCTGTTTTCTTTGAGTCAAGGGGTTGTATACTTCTGTAGAAACTCTTTTGTATCTTTCTTTTCATGTTTTAGTAGTGCCAAGTAAGATTTCTCACGAGAGTTGGAGTTTGTTTTCGGATTTCTGCACAGGAAACAGATTTCTGCTGTCCACGTAAAAAATCGTATAAAATCCTGAAAGATCATAATGATCTGAATTTTTTTGTGCTTATTCCTCAGCTAATTCCGCAACTTTTTCATTATTTAAGTTTTTCGATCTGAGCAACGTAAGTGCCTTGAAAAAATTCTTCTTTACAGACAGTTCTAGTTTTGACAGATTCTGTCATTTTTCTTGCATTTGCTCTTTTGCGATGTCAAGTGGATTTCTTTGCTTCCCGAAACATCAGTGGATGTAGCTAATGTTTAAAAGTATCAATAGCACTTGTGCCATACAGAACCAATTGATTTTAAATTGTTGGACTAACCCTCCAATGCGAATTACGGTTTGAGTGTGGTGTGAACGAAGTTTTCAAGGGTCAAGAGAAAAGGTGATATATGTGATCAAGAAGAGTGCAAGGTCAAAGCTTGGGGATGCCCCCGTGGTTCATCCAAGCATATTTTAAGAAGACTCAAGCATCTAAGCTTGGGTATGCCCAAGTCATCCCCTTCTTCATCAACTATCTATCAGGTCACTTCTCGTGAAACTATATTTTTATTCGGTCACATCATATGAAGTTTACTTGGAGCATATGTTTGTTTTTCTTTCATTTTCCTTTGTTTTATTTTGTTTTCCTTTCTGAAATAATATATTTGTATCCTAGCATTCTTTGTTTGGGAGATAGACACGCTGCCTTTTCTTTTGAATACTTGTTATGCTATTATTCTTAGTTTTTCTTCTAGCTGCTGCAAAAATTCTTGTTTAGCTCTCGTTTTCATTGCATATCTTGTTGAGAGTTGTTAGTTTTAGTAGTGTTATTTGAGTCCTCTCATGTTTGCTTGGCTTAGAATTTATAGAGTTTTTGTTAAAACATGTTTTGTATGGTGCTTGTTGGGAAAAGAAATTGTTGCTTGAGGTAGAATTTTTAACGGTGCAAGTAGAAACTTGTATAGACTGTTGCTAGAACTTTTTCATATCATGCTAGATGTTATTTTAGTTATAAAGATGACATAGCCTCAAATAGCTGAGAGTGTTTGATGTTCCATTGAAAGAATCATGAGTTGTTCTTGTCATATTGAAGCATAAATTTGTGGTGTTCTCCTTTGAATGTTTTCTTTG
Source organism: Alopecurus myosuroides (assembly GCA_028641055.1). NCBI lineage: Eukaryota > Viridiplantae > Streptophyta > Magnoliopsida > Poales > Poaceae > Alopecurus > Alopecurus myosuroides. The sequence goes on from CM054059.1 coordinate 204,640,515, forward strand.
GTTGACTTGGCGCATGCTCACACCATGTTTATGACTATGAACCAGTCTCGAATAGCCTCCACCATCATTTAGTTTTTGAACCTGTGGTACCACTTATGCTTTTATTAATGATTTTTATGTCTCTATGCATGATTATGGCTCTTATGCTCTCTTGATTTGTCGTTCCCAGTCTTTTGCTAGCCTCCACATGTACTGAGTATGAGCTCTACTCGTGCATCCAACTCCCCAAAACCAAAAAAATTCCATTGTGTCCACCATACCTACCTACATGTGGTATTTAACCGCCACTCCAAAGTAAATTGCTCATGTGTTACCTTTAAAACTTTCAAAATTACTCCTGTTTTGTGCTCCTATTTTAGCTCATGAGGACGTGAATAGAGAATCTTTATCTCACTTGTTGATTGGACTTTCACACCCTGGACTAGTGTCTTCATCCGCTTATCCAATGATAGAAGAGCTAGCAGCGGGGTGCCCAACCCCAAATTAATAACACAAATTCTCTTCACTATTTTTGCCCTTGATTTATCAGTCAAAGCATAATTGCGTAAACAAAAGAGAAAGAGGGATGACCTTCTACCTAGATGCATCCTTCTATGGGATCCGCTCCTGTGAAGTCTAGTTGGATTGTGACGTACTTTATTTTATGTTTACTATTCGTTGACATAAGCATACACCTCTCTTAAAATATAGACACTCCTCCACGGTATGTGATTGTTGGCAAGCACCCGAGGATTCGGTTAGCCATGGTTTGTGAAAGATGGTTGGGAGGAGTGTCAAGTTTTCAATACCTCCGTTTAATAAAATAAAAGATCTATCACATGGGTGATCAATGCTTCCCTCTGCGAATGTTGAGTCTCCATCTTCTAACTTTATGCACAGTTGAGAGAGCATTTTTGCCGTTCTGAGTTTTGTGTGCATTTTGTACCAGAAACATTATTAATTTATTCATGATGTGTTATTGCTTGTTCTCTAATTATTTGTTCTAGTCTTCCTCATGAACTTTGAAGGTGTCCTGGCATTTATGTTTTGCCCCACTCTTAAGGACTAGCGAAATATCACGTTGACATGTTCTCTCCATACTTGAAACAAACGTATATCTTTCTTTGCATTGTTATTCATGATCTTTTATCTGAGTTACTTCTCATTATGCAAAGTGATTGCTATGCATTATTATTATTAAAGTTCTATTTATCATGCTTGTGTTAAAGTTCTACGATTTCAGCTTACTTATGCTTTAACATTATTGATGATCAAGTTTATGTTGGTAGCATGTCACCTCAGAAATTATTGTGTTTTTTTTCGTTTACCTACTCGAGGACGAGTAGCAACCAATCTTGGGGATGTTGATACGTCATAAACATATCCTTAATTTCTGATGTTTCATGTTGTTTTCTTATTGTTTTCCACATGTTTGCTATACACTTTATGTCATTTTTATCGATTTTATGGACTAACCTATTGGCAAGATGCCACAGAGCCAGTTCCCTGTTTTCTGCTGTTTTTAGTTTCAGAAAAGTTGTTCTGGAAATATTCTCGGAATTGGAAAATTCGAAACCCGGAAGTCTTAGAATTCCCGAAGGTTCCACGGAGTCCCAAAGTGACCCGGAGGGGGGCTCAGGGGGCCCACACCATAGGACGACGCCCTCCCCCTTGGCCGCGCCGGGGGGTTGTGTGGGGCCCCCAGGCCTCCACCGCCTTTGCCCTTTCGCCTATTTAATCCCCCGAGACATAAACCCTAAGGGGAGTCCACTTTTACCCGAGAAACACCCGAGGTCGCCGTCGCCGTCATCCTGAGATCGGGAGGGTTCTGGAGTTCTCCCAGGCACCCTGCCGGAGAGGGAAATCATCACCGGAGGGGTCTACACCACCATGCCCTCCTCCGAAGTGATGCGTGAGTAGTTCATCCCTGGACTACGGGTCCATAGCAGTAGCTAGATGGTTGTTCTCTCCACTTTGTACCTCATGTTTAGATCTTGTGAGTTGCCTATCATGATCAAGATCATCTTTATGTAATGCTACATGTTGTGGTTGCTGGGATCTAATGAATGTTGAATGCTATGTCTTCTGATTATCAACAGGTTAGTCCCGGGAAATCCATAAAAATGACATAAAGTGTAAGGAAAACATGTAGCATACAACATGAAAACAACATGGAACATCAGAATTGGAGGATACGTTTATGACGTATCAATGATCTCCATGGATTTTCAGCCCTTTTCGAGAATATTTCCTTAAGAAATTTTCTGAAATAGAAAAATAGCAAAAAAACAATAACTGGCTTGGGGCATCTTGTTAATAGGTTAGTCTATGAAAACATCCGGAAAACAAAGGAAAACGATAGAAAACATGTGGAAAACAAAACATATTGGGTAGAAAACAAGCATGAAGCATAAAAAATTATAGATACGTTTGCACCGTATCAATATCATCAAAATAACTCCCACTGACTTTAAAGAAAACAAGACTTTTATAATTTTCCATGAAGTCAAAACAACTCTTGTTTTACTTCATAAATTATATTTCCATTCCAAAATTTTATATCATCTGGCTTTTATTCACTTAAATGAATTTTTTCCCTTGTATAATTAGCTGTGTATTTAATAAAAAAACCGAGTTGTACTTATTACACAAAATCGGTCAATTTTCTTTCAAAAGAATTTTCTTTTTGTTAATTTCTTATACAAACTTATTATAGATATCAATAAATCTTTGTTATAGACCATAAGATCTTTAGTAGTCCACTATTGATTTTTTCATAAAACTATTTAAGACAAAACAAGCTTTATGATCCTTTATTCCAACAGGAATTCCTTCAAGTTTTTCAACTTGAACTTAATGGTATAAAAATACCTTTTTGATTCCAAGCCATTTGGATAATTTTATCCCTTCTATTATCTTTGATAATTACATGCACATCCTTTATTCAAGTTGTCTTGAAACTTTTATGTGCTTTCATGATTAAGTATTTTACTTGATAAGCGGTCATGCCTCAAAAACCACAATGGCTCTCGGCATTAGTCTAAAAGAATTGTCAATTGGAATTGCTTCCGCTTGCACAACTCCGATAAATATTTTCTAAGATTCGTTAACCTTTTCAAGAAGTACTATCCTCCCACTGAATTCAACAAGGAATTAATTCCTTAAGAATCACATATCCCTAGTAACAAAAAATTTCTATTTATGCGGTGGTTTTATATGAGGATTTCCAATGTGAAATTGGAACAACCAACATAATATAAATTTGTTCTTTTAGTCTTAGGATCAATTTTAGATATTTCAGAAACTTTTAGATTATAAGACTTATGTGTCTCTTTATAGTTTGTCTTTCAAAACTATGACACAAAGTGAAGACAATAATTTTGTGCTAAAATAAAATTTAAGTTACTATACTATTCTATGGATAATATCAAGAATTCATTTACAAAGGAATCCTTCTCGGTGTTTGACTTTATCTCACTTACTCAAATATGACTTTAAAAACTTTCAAGACATCACTAAGACATAACTTTGAAAAAATCTGTAAAGTTCTTTTTTTTATTGACAAGAATATCATCAATAATTTTTTCTTGTTGACTTATCTATGTGCTTTAAAACTTAAATAAATTCACCCTTCTAAGAAGCGTGAAATTTATTAAGTACTTTACTCATTATCTCAAACCTTCATCATGTATATGATGTGTTTGAAATCATAGTGCCACATGAAGGTGGTGTCAACTCAATCACAAAATATTTCAGAACAAATAATATTTCACTAATTCAAAATATTTGTAACCTGATCATCCACTAAGGGAGTGATCTATAATATTCTCATAAGATAACAAAAACTTCATCCTATTAATCCACAAGAGTATTATGTCGCCAAACATGCGACCCTATTACTATAACTTGAGACGAAGCTCATAAATATTTTGAATTATAAAAATAAAAATGGAGATGTCTTCATCCTTAGAAGATCCTTTATGCGCCTAGCTTGACGGTCATCAACACCTTTTATTCTTTCGTCTCCTTACTTTCCGCACCTCCTATATCGAATTCATAAAATAATTTTAGCAGTCGATACACCAGATATACTAGTAATAATGACAAATATTATTCAGATATAACTCTTATACCTTTATCACCTAGAAGCACAAAGATAAAGCAAAGAACTAATCATAGAACGATACAACTTTTGGTCCACATCTTTACCATCCGGATTACGCTTGAGATGACACTTGGTTTGCATTGGAGTGACCTTCCCTTTGGCATCTTGGAAGTTGAACCTCTTGAGCATGTCTTGGGTGTACTTGGCTTGAGAAATGAAAGTCCCACAAGCCAATTTCTTGATCTCAAAGCCAAGGACGAATTTGAGCTCTCCCATCATATACATCTCAAACCTGTCAGTCATAAGCTTTGAAAATTCATCATTAAAAGCTTGATTAGTTGGGCCAAAGATAATATCGTCCACATATAGTTGGCATATGAAAATCTACCCCTTAACCCTCTTTGTGAAAAGGGTGGGATCGATTTTCCCAACTTCAAACCCACGGACTTCCAACAACTCTCTAAGATGTTCATACCACGCACGTGGTGCTTTTTAAGTCCATAGAGCAGTTTATCGAGCTTGTAGACGTGGTTAGGGAAGTTGGGGTCCTCAAACCCTAGAGGTTTCTTAACATATACCAACTCTTCCAAAGGACCATTTATAAAAGCACTTTTGACATCCATTTGTTGCAGCTTGAAGTTATGCGAAGATGCATATGCAAGAAGGATACAAATGGACTCAAGGCGAGCCACGGGAGCATAGGTTTCATCAAAGTCAATGCCTTCCACTTGGGAGAACCCTTGATCCAACAATATTTCCTTGTTCCTTATGACAATACCATGCTCATCTTGCTTGTTCTTGAATATCCACTTCGTGACAATAACATTGCTGCAATCTTTGGACTTCTCAACTAACTTCCACACTTTGTTGCGCTCAAATTTATTGAGTTCTTCATTCATAGCTTCGACCCAATCCGAATCCTCAAGAGCCTCAAACACTTTCTTCGGTTCCACCATGGATATGTGGGCTTGATGCTCACTAAAGATTGCCAATTGAGCTCTTGTGGTTCTATTGCCTCTAAGATCACCCAACACTTTATCATCGGAATAGTCAATTTGCTTCAAAGCTCTAGTAATCCTTCCTTGACGACGGGCTTCGATTTCCTCATTGTTGAGAGGAGGAATCACTTGATCATCTTGATCATTTGGGTCCCTTTCTTGACTGGATTGTTGGCCTTGATCATCATTATGGCTTGCTTCAACATGAGAAGTAGAGGGTTGATCTTGGCTAGCCAGAATGATAGGAGAACTTGGTTCTGGCGTAACAACTTGATTAACAAGAGGAGGGTCTTGAACTTGTTCTTGGTTTGGTGCATCACTTGCTCCATTGGCATGTTCTTCTATTGTAGACGAGGGCTCCACTTGAGTAGAGAATAGGTCTTCTCGATCTTCCACAAGGTGTCCCTCAATGGGGCGGAAAAATCCCACACCCATTCTTCGTATGGCTTCTTGAGGTATTTCAGTATCTACATTACAAACATGAAATTGCGCCACTTGGGAGCCATCATTTTCTACGCACACCACACTACTAGATTCAATGACAATCCGTGAGGCCTTGTCAAGACTCTATAAGTGTGAGATTCGGCACCGTAACCAACAAAAATACCCCCAATACATTTAGCTTGGAATTTAGACAAACAAACTCCTTTTACCAAATAGAAACACTTACAACCGAAGACACGGAAGTAGAAGATATTTGGTTTGTTGCGGTGAGAATCTTGTATGGAGTCTTCATTAAGCCGGTTTGATGTATGACAAGACGTAGAGATGGCTTCAGCCCATAGGTATTGAGGAGATTTATACTCCGCCAACATGGACCTAGCCATATCCAAGAGAGTCCGGTTCTTCCTTTCGGCTACACCATTTTGTTGATGGGTAGATGCATCGGAATATTGATGACGAATCCCCTCTTCACTAAGAAACCCATTTAGGGTGTAGTTCTTGAACTCATATCCATTATCACCCCTAATAGCCAAGATAGGAACATTGTATTGACGTTGAATTGGGGGATCTCAAGAACACCAAGATTTTGTTACAAGCAACAAGTGAGTAACCCAAGATCTAGGTTTTCTTCAAGGAAACCCTAGGAACAAATCCTTCAAGTGAATGAGGGGGAAATGAAGCTCTAATAATGGTGCCTTTAGTGCTAGACGAGCTGCCTCTTGGGGAACAAAGGGAATAGGGTATTTATACCCCCCTCTCCAAATCTGACCGTTTGACCCATTTCGAGGCTAGCGGTACTACCGCTGCCTGACGTCCATCGCACACTGGTTTCTGGCGGTACAATCGGGGAAGTACCGCACATTACCAGGAGCGGTATCGGTAGCACACTCGGTACTACCGCTGGCCACCCTCAAGATATTAAATCGAGGTGGCGGGCGGTAGTACTAGGCCACTACTGCCTTAGTACCATGGGGACATCAAAGAGCAACTCTTGTCCGTCGGTACAAGTCCCGGTACCTCCAGCGGTACTTTCGCTTTCCTAATGGAAGTGGTACCACCGCTGAGGGTAGCGGTACTACCGCCATGCAAAGTTTGCTCCGAATAAATTGTGCATACCAACGGTACTACTAGGCCAGTACCGCTGAAGTAACGCTAGGACACCAGAGAGAAATTCCTAACTGGCGGTACTTCTTGCGGTACTTCCTGGGGCACAACTTATTCACTGGATATGAAATTTCCGCCTCTTCTTCTTTCGCGTCAACCTGTTTTTCCCCGAAAGGACTTAGACACGATGTTAGAGTCCTAATTGTGTTGTTATTGAGTCCAAAACATTTTTGGAGATATCGATGTACTCACAGGTTTTACTTTCCCGAAGGGCCCTAAACCTAGGTAAATTGTGCCCCTCGAGTCCTATCAATCATAGTAGTCCGCCACCGCTCATCTCCCTATGAAATCCTAGCCCAATAAGCATGGGATATGCCTTGATACCCTCACGACAAGGACACTACGCATGCAAGTCAAGAGGTAAAGCCGTTCAACATGGAAAAAAATAATGAACTATATATCACTCCCTCGTGAGCTAAAAACTATTGCAAAAATAAGGAAAAAATATTTTTGAACGTTTTAAAGATAGCACACAAACAATTTACTTGGATTGACTATTAAATATCATGCATAGAAAGATATTGTGTACACTTGTGTAATAACTTGGCTCAAGAATTTTAGATGCACGAGTAGTGCTGATAATCAGTACAGGACAGCAATAGACTTAGAAGCGACCAACTAAGAGAGTAATAATGGTCATAATCATGCATTACGATAAAAGAATATTGAATAAAGTATGAAAATGATATTGCCATCCTAAAATAAAAGATCATCGAGGTTTGATAAACTTAATTTTTTGTCCTTAAACATGTATTATGTGTAAACATGTGCCAAATCGATCCAAATAAATTCAGCTTTCCAATCACGTCCACTTCACCAAATATCGTTATTATTGCCTTGTCACTTGCACAACCGGATAATACATGAAGACGATAATAAAGTACAAGTGTCACCATAGACGTGAGCCGAACTCTGCAAACAACTTGGCGATCCGATAACAACGTGCAGCGAACGCTGCGACAATGCCAAGTTGCAGGCGCAACCAATTTTTTTTTGCTAGAAGCGATCTCAAGTATCAAAGAATCATTTGGAGACACTCACATCACGAACCTAAAAGATTTAAATGACCCGAGGACGCCGATCAGAGTCAGCTTCACATGCACAATCAAAAGCACTTACGACGACTTCACTCATACCACGAATAACTTATCTAGAACGAGCGAAAACCCGTGGCGCCAATTGACATCTATCACGCATTGGCTGCATATAGAACATATTTTGCGATAACTTGTTGTAGATTCTTGGGCCACCACAACCATCATGCACATCAACTCCAAAGCCAAAATTTTTTTAAAAAAATGTTATTTGATGTGCACCATCTACAACAAATGTCGAGGCCATGCATGGTGAGAAGTGAGTTTTCTTGTTGTAGTGAAGTTAGTGGCGATGTCGAAAGTTTTATTTTTTGTATTCGTGGTGTCTTGACGATATAGTTTTGTAGCCAATGATGACACACATGCATGTGAAGGCGAGCGGGACAAGAAGGAGGACATGACTTGTGTTCTGAGGGTTGAAGAAAAGAACAGTTGCATTGATAGTCGATTCTTAGATAGCCGAGAGATTTCATTAGCAGAGCTTGTTTGCCTTGCTGGTAGAATGTGATCTATCAACTCGTGTGCATGATGTTTTGACTTATAGGGTTGATTCTAAGTTAGTACTCCTACTTTCTTTTTTAGAGAGATGTATGCAGAAAGAGGAGATATCATGATATAAAAGTGAATCTCAATGTTACGACGGTTAATTGTTTTTCAGGAAAGACGAACGTGACGGTTTTCTGCATGATGGTCCAAAAGATTATACGGGCATCATTACAATGTTAACACTAAAATTAGTGAACAACATTGGGTCGGTGTTACTTTCCCAGAAGAAGAAAAACACCAACTCAATTCAAATGTAGGTGTGTGTAATTTACAAGATGGCACACCAGTCGAACGACACTGGGAACAAGTACTCCTACTTTCTTTTTTAGAGAGATGTATGCAGAAAGAGGAGATATCATGATATAAAAGTGAATCTCAATGTTACGACGGTTAATTGTTTTTCAGGAAAGACGAACGTGACGGTTTTCTGCATGATGGTCCAAAAGATTATACGGACATCATTACAATGTTAACACTAAAATTAGTGAACAACATTGGGTCGATGTTACTTTCCCAGAAGAAGAAAAACACCAACTCAATTCAAATGTAGGTGTGTGTAATTTACAAGATGGCACACCAGTCGAACGACACTGGGAACAAGTACTCCTACTTTCTTTTTTAGAGAGATGTATGCAGAAAGAGGAGATATCATGATATAAAAGTGAATCTCAATGTTACGACGGTTAATTGTTTTTCAGGAAAGACGAACGTGACGGTTTTCTGCATGATGGTCCAAAAGATTATACGGGCATCATTACAATGTTAACACTAAAATTAGTGAACAACATTGGGTCGGTGTTACTTTCCCAGAAGAAGAAAAACACCAACTCAATTCAAATGTAGGTGTGTGTAATTTACAAGATGGCACACCAGTCGAACGACACTGGGAACAAGTACTCCTACTTTCTTTTTTAGAGAGATGTATGCAGAAAGAGGAGATATCATGATATAAAAGTGAATCTCAATGTTACGACGGTTAATTGTTTTTCAGGAAAGACGAACGTGACGGTTTTCTGCATGATGGTCCAAAAGATTATACGGGCATCATTACAATGTTAACACTAAAATTAGTGAACAACATTGGGTCGGTGTTACTTTCCTAGAAGAAGAAAAACACCAACTCAATTCAAATGTAGGTGTGTGTAATTTACAAGATGGCACACCAGTCGAACGACACTGGGAACAAGTACTCCTACTTTCTTTTTTAGAGAGATGTATGCAGAAAGAGGAGATATCATGATATAAAAGTGAATCTCAATGTTACGACGGTTAATTGTTTTTCAGGAAAGACGAACGTGACGGTTTTCTGCATGATGGTTCAAAAGATTATACGGGCATCATTACAATGTTAACACTAAAATTAGTGAACAACATTGGGTCGGTGTTACTTTCCCAGAAGAAGAAAAACACCAACTCAATTCAAATGTAGGTGTGTGTAATTTACAAGATGGCACACCAGTCAAACGACACTGGGAACAAATAAATAAATATGCGAGTAGTTTTCTTCTCTGCGTGTACATAAACTGACAGGGAAAAGCCCACCCAAAAATCGCTGGAAAAAAATCAAAGAAATATTTTTTGCTCTTGTCAGCGGCGGGTGTACAAGAAGGGAAAAAAAAAGTGGTGGTTCGTTGGAGTAGGCTGCAAGGCCCAAGCGGCCAGGATGTGCAGCGGCCCGTTATCCTTCCACCGTTGGAAGCTGCGTGTACATAAACTGACAGGGAAAAGCCCACCCAAAAATCGCTGGAAAAAAATCAAAGAAATATTTTTTGCTCTTGTCAGCGGCGGGTGTACAAGAAGGGAAAAAAAAAGTGGTGGTTCGTCGGAGTAGGCTGCAAGGCCCAAGCGGCCAGTATGTGCAGCGGCCCGTTATCCTTCCACCGTTGTAAGCGGGCAGTGGTCGCTGCTCTGTGAAGCCAGCCTCACGCTGTGCCTGCCACATCATGGGCTGCGAGGCCCAGCTTTCGCACAGGCCCCAACAGTCCACTACTCAACTTGGAACGGGCGGGCCAGCAACAGCACACCCAGACCAGGCCTGCAGCGCTACAGCGACGTCCACACCACCTTAATGCCCCCACTTGGGTGACAAGCTCTCGCTACTGAACTCGGCGAGAAGCGTAGGTGGAGACGGGTATTTAAGCAGGTCAGTTTCTCTCCAGCTTTCCGAGGTGGGACTAAACGAGGTGGTCGCGAGGGGAAGCGCTGTGCTTACTGATGGGATATATGGCGAGACGTGGGCTCTTTTTTCTGCATTTGTCGCTTTGGGCTTTTTTACAAACAAACATAGGCCATATAAACTCCGCTGCCAGTCACGGATCATCGCATAGGAACTGGTGCTCTCAACAAAAAAAAAAAAAACTGAAAAAAAGGTTAATGTCGTGATCTGGATCGTTGGGTTTGTGAGGATGATGCATTTGAAGCCGTCCTCGTATTGTCGCCTGATCTTGTAACCTAGAACAGATTATGCGTTTGAAGCCGTCCTCGTCTTTTGCAGGTCTACATCCGCATGCGTGTTCATCCATCCATCGCCGTGCTTATCACCGACAGGGGAAATCAGGAAACCGTAACACATGTAAGTGCCACCATCCTCCCAAGTCCCAACCGCATACTCTGCTCTCGCGTTAACAGATAATTATCAGATTCGAAAGATTTTGGAGAAGAAAGGATTTCTCAGAATATTTTCTATCGATAATGGATAGGAGATATTCGCTTGGTGGATGTACACGGCAAATGTGCTGTGACCTATGTCACGCCATCGTTACTCAGTCACAGATCGTCAGCATCTTCAGATATTCCAGAACACAATAATCAGGCCTCAGAAATTCAGATACTGTCACAACTGTACCATCTGAATTGTACACACTCGATCTAGGATATATTCAAACAGATATGTACCGATAATCGCTAGGGACAAGTGTCACGGGGACAACCCGAACCGCAAAAAATTACAGAAGAACCAATGAATGACCCAAGGGGGAGGAAAAGAACCAAAACATCGGATTAGTAGAAGATCCGGGTGGCCTCGTCTCTCTTCTAGCGTGTGCCATGTCGCGTCGGTGATATCAGAGCAGGACGCAGGCGCAAAGCGTCGCCAACGTGACGAGGATCGGGGTACGAGCCTGCATCTGCATCCTCCATGCGAACGAAGGTGCTGGAGCTGTAGTAGTAGCATTGTTCAACCGGGCAGCGGGTAGGGGTGGCTCCGACACATCGGCTTCCGTTAGAAGTGGCATCGGGGACAATGCTGGTGGTTGCGCTGGTTTGCTGATGATCTGGAGTAGATCACCAGGACGAGCAGGGGCCATGAAGCTTGGTGTTTTCTTCCCCATGTTCCTGCAACTGTTTGCTGCAAAATGGAGCCATAACGTCAGAAAAATACACTGAGGACTGCAGGGGTTCTAGTATCTAGGATGCACAATGCGAGAGAAGTGTTAACCGAACATACATTTATATCGTCGTGCTGTTGCAGGATAATCGGTAATTAGCCCATCCACTCCGGCGCCCTGGGCGTATGCATTGATCTGTGCGGTCGCATCTGAGAAGAAGTCGTATGGCTGAGAAACAAACTCGTTCCTAAGAGTGTAGGCATAGACCGGGAGACCAGCGGTCTGCAGGGACTGGACGAGCTCCGTGGGGTATGTTGTGAAATGGTGGTTCTCAGGGAAAATGGAGCTGGTGTCGACAGAGACGGCATCGGCGAACGTTTTAATGTCATCCACGGAGGAAGGTGCAACATCCCTGACATCTTCGTTGACCATGTAGACGAGATCGTACTTCGTTTGCTGCCTGAACTTCACCAGAACCGAGCTGTTGGTTGACTGGATCATAACTTTCTGGGCAGTCTGTTTGTTGTAACCAGAATCGTCAAGCGCTTTGATAACTGCGTCAACCATGTCAAATCCGAGTTCCTCTGCCATAAAAGCAGCATACTGCAAAATACAAATAGTATGTTAATTGAAAGCATGAACCTTTTACTGATGCTGGAGTTCAGTTAGAACTCGTTAGTACATTTTAAATAAAGGAAGGGCTAATTGCCTCCGGGCCTCTGCTTCAAAATGATACACAAGGCCATTTCATTAGATGTCATACATAAACATTGAAATATGGAATGCATATCCAAAACAAACCAGTAATTTTACACAATTAAAATTGTGCAGTATCATCTTAGAATAGGAAAAAAGAAGTAGAACAGACAATACCATGAACCAAAATGCTCATTCATAAAACAAATTCTCACCTCTACGCTAATCATGATTCCTGATAATTCCTTATCTTTAGAGAAGGTCAAAAAGTCTGATAATCTCATGAAACTTCCTGCGTTCCTGTATCTCGGATTTCTGTCCAAACCGAATGTGCTAAGTGGGGTAGATATCTTGGCTGCAAGGACGGAGAGCAATCAGTCTTGTGACAAATGCTTAATTGCATTCAAAGTATTAAACACGTAACAACAGAATCATTCTGTCTGGCTAACAAAATACACAAGTAGTCGATGTGAGTTGATTCACAGCCAGGTGATTTAGGATCTAGCAAATTAGTTTATCTTGCCTAGGATACCAAATATATATCGAAGCAGATCCTTTAATAATACATTTCAAGACAACTTACGTTGTAGATTATTCACGATGTCATCCCAGGTGAGGTTGAAAGTGAAGACTCCTAGCACACTCGCAATATCTTTTATTACTGCTGTCTGGGACGCAAATGATGATTTTGCAACAGTAGTACCATCCATTAAGTTAATGGAACTCATGCATACTGGTATGCCATCTTTGGTTACTTGAACAGGGCAGTCAATGACATCTGCACCATCGTCAACTGCTTTTTGATAAGCAAGATCAGTACAGCCTGGGTAATCTCCACTAGCACCATTGTGGGAAATAATTAGAGGTTTCCCTGCACGAAAAATTCAGAAGTGATGGTCAGTAAGAAAATTGAATATGAGGTATGCAAGAAGATGGAACAAAAGAGATACGCATACCATGATCTGTGTTGCTTTTGTTTAAATTTGAAAAACAGCCTGCACAGACAAAAAAAAAAACAGATTGGATGAGAAGCATAATTCATACTGCATAATATAGATAAAAGAACAAAATGAAGTTTGGAACATGCATATCAAAAGTTAATAGTGGATCTAATTGATCGTGAATTCTTTTTCTTGCCTTTTCATTTAACTAAAAAACAAACAGCAGTACCACAGGACTCATAGCAACTTTTATTTGTAGTAGGTTGGTTAGTAGATTGCCATGCATTATTGTGTAGAACTTAATACCTTTAATTTACTAGTACTTTTATTTTTATTGGGTTAAGAGGTCCTGTTAACAGTTATGTTGATACTACTCATGTTATTATGTTGAGTCCAAATCAACGTCTTCTCGAAATGGAGACAGATGGCACATCATATGTGCATAATTGTTTTGAGGGACAAGCATGCGTTATTGCCAGAACATTTTGGGAAGAATCAATCACTCACCAACAGCCTCTGAAGGCGTAACAGGGAAATCAGTCAATATGCCGTCAACAGAAAAAGCACCATTATCAATGAAGGAGAGAGATTCTGCTAATGGATCATAGCTATGGTTGTAACTGAGCAGGATGTCATTCGCAAAATCAGCAGCATAAATTTCGAGTCCTGCTTTATGAGCATCGTCGACGATTGAAGTGTATGGTTCCAGATAATTATCTGCTGAAACAGGCCAGATATACTTCTTCGGGACAAGTATCCCAGATGCAAATGTCTTGACAAATGTAAGATTGGTTAGCATGGAGCCATATGTCTGGTTGGTAGACGGTTCGAGAGCGGTCTCATCAAGAAAGCGGAACACAAGCTTTGTTCCATTGTTAATCCTTCCGCTAATGCTGGTGAGGAAGCTCGCTTCAGGCGATGAGATAAAGTCAACAATAACACGTCTTGATACAGAAAGGATGTACTTCCTCATGCTCATATTGAACTGGCTGTAGAAACTGTCATGCTGCAGACGGCTCATTTTCAGCGAAGGCGCAATATTTTCAACATATTATACTGCATGTATCGAGATTACTAACTGTACCTGGACATTGAGCCAAAATCCAGGAGGATTAAACTTGGATGACACATCTTCAACCGCGAGCAAGGGAAAGAAGCTTGAATCAAACCTGGGCGTGCGAGAAAAGATTGCCTGCTTCACTGCTCAACATATACACCACAATGAGTACACAGAATCCAAACTTTGGTAACTTGAGAACAACAGTTTGGCAACACTTACAAGACACTTGCGAGAGCTCGGTGCCATTGTAGTCCACGGAGAACCATCCCGTGGTCGACACGCCATTAACAAGGTAGCTCTTCTTACCCTGAGCATAGAAATCTGCAATGTTGGTGCAGTTGTCCATCTTAATGTCCGGCAGGCAGACGCCAAGGCCATCCTTGGTGAGCCGGACATCACAATATAGGATGGTGGCAGGCGAGCTAGCAATCATGGCGAACTGATAAGCGAATTCGCTGGAGTCGGGGAATAGGCCTGAGAATCCACCCTTGGCGATGATCGCCGGAGCATCGCCTGGAAGATAAAGCCTATTGTTAGCCTCGGAAGGAGCAGATCCTAACCCATAAATGCATCACGTGAACAAGAACAGGCGGAGTACACCATTCCCAGCACTAAGAAACAGAGATGAGTTTAATCTAAAAGAAACAGATACGAGTAGCGCTGCTAAGCACGCATATTAGCAATGTAAGTACTTCTTGGTGTCCAGAAGCTGCTGCCATGTCTGTTAGCTGAAAAGGGCTGTCTGCTACTCCCCAAAAAAGGTATTTTGGTCGGTCCCCATCTTCCAACCAAGAACTCTCGAAACAATACTAAAATGAGTGCTGGCATGAAGTAGCTCGCCGTGGCAGTAGCGCGGAACCAATGTGTTACTAGCAGCAAAGGAACGAACTATGTACTAAATAATTTGCAAGGAAGCTAACGATCCAGCCCAAAAGAGGTAGAGGTTTTCTAAATTTGCAAGCTGAAACTTCCTCTGTAAATCAAGCTCTGTGAGAAACCGACACAGATCAGAGCAGAGCACGCAGAGAGGCAACCGAGAAAGGAGGGCGGTGAGCCCGAAGACTGTTACCGCTAAGCGTCTTCCAGGGAGAGGCGCCCTGCGCGGCGGCCACGGCCAGCCAGAGCAGCACAAGGGACGCAACAGCGGAGCAGACACGGCCGCTCCCCATTGCCGCCGGAGACCAGCACCCTCACCGTCACCGCAGAGAGCAGCACCTCCAGGACCGCACCACGACCCCGCTCTTGGAACACTCCAGAGAGAGGATGAAGAGGCAAATGGCCGTGCTGGATTTAAGCCGCGGGAGGCCCGGCCGAGATAGACAATGGTGCTGAGCTGTGATGTGCTGGGAAGAGGGGGAATGGGGGAGGAGAACGGGCAGGGCAGGAGGTGGCAGCGGATGGAGGAGGAAGAGGTGGTGCTCCTCAAATAATGAGGGATATCTGCCCCCAGCACCCCCATTGATACCGTCTCTGCAGGACTGTCTTCTTCTTCTTTAACATTTCTTTACTTGTCACTTATTGGACCAGGTACGATCCCAGTAAGGGCTAATCGGTTTAATTGTGTCTCTGCAGTAGCCTTGTCCCTATGCTCCGAGATGCAGCTTGGCTGGCAAAACCCATTGGACTAGTTGGAGCTAGCTAGTGCGTATCACCGACATTTCCTAGTGTGATCTAAACCAGTTTGTGCTCTGAAAATTGGCATTCGTCCTACTCTGTCCCGGTATAGGAGTAGTACAGTAGGCAGTAGATAGTTTTAACTGGAAAGCTACTGAAACTGGAAAGGGCTATTAACTAAATTGTTTCCACTTATCAGCAAGCAACAGTGCCAGCGGGCAGGCACTGTACTATACGTTTTTCACCGCGATTGCCAAGAAGATGCAGTAGTGACTACTGACACGGCCCACCGGTGCCTTGACCTGACACCCTGGTCCCCGCAGAATAATGGCGTGATTGCAGGCACCCGCTATCACGCCGACAGGTAGGACCTAGGATCAGTGCCGCTCCACCGCCTGCTCCGACAGCGGCTGTTCGGCTTACTGGCACGCACGTCTTCGGATTCCCGGACGCGGTCCAGCCGCAGCCGGATCCCAAGCCAAGGAAGGATCCCATTCCCATCCCACCGGCCACCGGCTCCGTCCGCCGCGACACGGCTTGCCACTCCCGTCCAACCTCCTGGCTTGGAGCGGTGCGTTGCGCCATCGATCGTGGCGCACGATTCGCCGCCCCTGTGGTTCGGCAAAATCTGGCATGTTTTGCTGCCCTTCCTGCGAGGAGAAACGGAGACTTTCTCTCCGTTTCACTTCAGGCTTCGTTTGGCACCAGAGTTTTTCAGGGGTTTGCCGTGTATATTCCCAGGTCAACCTAATACTCCGAAAAACACTCCAACGTCGTTTGGTAATCCGGTTTTGGTGAGGCTGAACCACAGCAATCCCTGGAAAACACGTCGGGTCGAAGCAGATCTGAGACACGAGTCTCCCCTCGCGTTTTCGTCCGCTGACAAAACGTCGCACGCGGTCTCGCCACTCTGGGCCTGTCGCCAACCGCCGCCTCCTCCATCTCCTCTCGCCCGGCCGCCCTCGCCGCCATCTCCGGGTCCTCCATCTCCTCTCGCCTGGTCGTCCCTCGCCGCCATCTCCGGTCGGCGGCAAGCTGGCTTTCTCGCCGGTAAGGCCGCCCTTCGCCGCCATCGCCGGCTCGTCCATCTCCTCTGGCCTGGCCGTCCGCCATCTCCGGCCGGCGGCAAGCTGTCTTTCTTGATGTTTTCATACCATGGTTGTTTCTCCCGTGAGATTTTCAGGAACCATGAGTCAAGAAAAAAATCCCTCTGCGGCAAAGAGTTCATGACATTCTTCGTGGTGTAACAGTTGTTACTGCTGAGTACATATTTTTGACTTTTTTTTTTCCAAAGTTGGAACAGTTCTCATGGTGTTTCTTGCTCAAATAGTTGAGCATTATCAGATAGCACTTTTGTTGAATCAAACCCTGTTTGCCAAACACCCGAGTTTATACATGAGGAAGGGGATTAAGGGTGAGGAAGAGTATGGGGTGAACGAAGAGTTTTCACCCAATCCCCGTAAAATAATACTCTGCAAAACACCACGAACCTCCCCTGCCAAACAAGGCCTCAGGTGGTAGTCGCAAGCACGTACGCGCTGGTCAAACAATAATAGTCAGCCGGTACCTAACAAATCCGTTGATACAATCAGAGATACTACTCGGAGTGGCTGCCATTAATCTTTCCTCGCCGCCACAGGTGGTCACGTTGAAACAGCACAAACTCTCTAGCTAATAGCCTAAAACTAATATAAACTTGTCAGAACTAAGATAGAAACTGTTCTAAACAAGAAATAAAACTAAGAGCATCTCCAGCCGTTTGGCCCCCCAGGACCAATTTTCGGCGTAAAATAGCGCCTCCTGGGGGCTATCCGGCGCTATTCTCGCCCTGGGGGCGACGGTTTCCAGTCGCGTACCCAGGCGACACGGCAAGATTTGTCTAAAATTTAATAAATTCGAACAAATTTAGGCGAAATTTAGACGATTTATATTAATAGTGCCGAATATAGGGCGAATTTACAAGGGGGCGATTCTACGACTTAAAAAACTACTACCTCCGTTGCAAAATGTAAGCCTTTTTAGAAAGCTAAACCAGTTTGCTAAAAAAGAGTTACATTTTGGAACGGAGGGAGTACTAAACTAGGTGTCCGGCTCCTTCTTTGGGACGGCGTAGCTGCAGCACTGGCCGGGTTCACCGCCGTTGCTCGGACCTGGCGCGGCGTCGTCGTCGTCCAGCACGATGACGCCGTTCTCCTCGCGGCCGCGTCTCCGGCGACAAACTCCTGCAGGGCGCGCCGCTGCTTCGCCACCTCGTCGGCGATGTGTTCTTTGCGGGACCAGGCGAGGGCCACCGCCAGGTCGATCTCCAGCTCCTCCTCGTCGTCCTCCTTTTTCGGCCTGACTAGCCGGACGTTGCCCCTTGGCGGCGACGGGGCGCGGAGCTCGCCGATGACGACTCCCCGGGCGCGAGCAGGCGGAGCAGAGGGCTCGGTCTTCACCGGACGCAGCTCCGGCGTTCGCGCGGTGCCGGAGGAATGCGAGGCCACCCGCACGGTGCCGAGAGAAGCTTGGCACCCACGGCGGGGGTAGGGGGTACTCCAGCCGAGGGACGTTGCCGTTCTCGATGTGTGCGAGAACGGCGTCGAGGGTGCGACCCTGGGCGCCCTACCAGCGGCGGCGACCGTCGGAGTTGCCGTGTGGCGGCGCAACTGGCCCCTCGTAGGCTGCCAGTTCGTTGTCGCGCCGCTCCTGGAAGTAGACCACCCACGCGCCGTAGTTCGCGGGATGGAAGCGAGGCTCGGCGTGTTGCGCCGGCGTCAGGCGGGCGCGCTCGTCGTGGATCGCGGCGACGAAGTCGTCGCCTTCAGGGACGGGGGGGGGGGGGCACCGGTAGCCCGCCCGCGCTGAGCCTCCAATCGCCGGCCAGGCGTATATTCGGGGGCACCGGGTAGCTCGCCTCCTCCTCGCGTAGCCACCGCCTCCCGAAGCCGTTGGCCGCGGCGCCATCTCCGCGGAAGCGTGCCTCCATTGCGGGGGGGGAGGAGTGGGCTTGGGCGAGTGAAGATGGGGATGGGGGCGAGAAGGTGGGGATGGGGCGAGAAGGACGGCGATGGTGGGGGGCTTTTATTTGGGCGAACGGGCGTGATGCGTGTGAACACACATTCGTTGGGAGACCCCAAGAGGAGGTATGAAGAGTGCAGCAACAAGTTTCCCTCAGAAAGAAACCAAGGTTGAATCGACCAGTAGGAGGAAGGAGTAACTTCAGAAGGTTGATACAGCTGAGATGGCAGGCGCACTACCGGTTCAGCAACAACGTGGAACCTACACAACACGATCAAATCACTTTGCCCCAACGAAGCAGTGAGGTTGTCTATCTCACCGGTTTTGCTGAACACAAAGAGGTTAAACGTATGGTGTGGAAAATAGTAGGAAACCAGTTTGAAAGCAGTAGTAACAGTATGAAAGCAGTAAGTGTTTTATCAGTATGAGGAAAATGGACCGGGGTCCATAGTTCACTAGTGGTGTCTCTCCGTAAAAGATAAATAACATGTGTGGTGAACAAATTACAGCTGGGCAATTGACAGAAATGAAGGATGCACCGTAGTGCATATGCAAGACATAAAGATTAATATGTGATTAATGGGGGCATTACAACAAAATACATAGACCGTCATCCAACTTCATCTATGTCTAATAATCCACCCTCCGAATATCATTCGAACAAACGTTGGA
Organism: Alopecurus myosuroides; assembly: GCA_028641055.1. NCBI lineage: Eukaryota > Viridiplantae > Streptophyta > Magnoliopsida > Poales > Poaceae > Alopecurus > Alopecurus myosuroides. The sequence goes on from CM054059.1 coordinate 204,660,154, forward strand.
TATTAAGTTGCAAGCAACAGATTATCGCAGTAGCAAAGTTTTTAATGTAAACAATGTAAACTAGGTAAATGTGATGACCCAGCACACCACTGCATGTGTAGTGCGCAAGTCGATGACATAATACACACAGAAGGACTTATCCGTGAATATTACATCCCTCGGAGTAGTACAACAGAAACATAGCAGAACCAGACAAGCTATAGGATACAAACTTCATTACAAAATCTTGAGAATCTCTTTGATGAATTAAAGAAGATCTCTTACAAATGAAAAATCAGAAGAAGTAATTCGAAGATCCAAGCTGGAGAATTACTCTAGCTCAGAACTAAATCCACTATGGCTGATGTCAGCCCTAATCTATGGCCTGGACAACTAAGTCCGAGAATGGACTCCACCTACATATTGATAGCTTCTCCTCCATCAGCGTTGTTGATGACGATGCTTTCCTGACTAAGTAAGATATGACTCCATCTGGCTTCATGAGGTAGTGATGGCTTCACGATGACGACTTCCCTCAGGCTTCAACTCTAAGCAGGGGGTCAAACAGGAACGAATGAGTAACGAGCGTTACTCAGCAAGTTCATGATATATAGAGGATAGCTTGATGCACTAACTACAACTTTGGACTCACAAGAGTCATAAGCTAATGCAAGGTTTTGTAAAACTTTCTTCAAGAGGTTGCTTTTACTTCTGAAAACTATGCCCGCCAGACCATCATAGGAGTTAGAACTTTATGGAGTTGCCTTTCCTGTAGCGTTCGCAGTTCCTTCCCGGAACAGGGGGTAACATGCCACATCCTTTTACACTCTGCAGAGGTGCGTTACTTTACCCATGGACGACCAAGACCATGTTGCACAACCAGGCTCGAGATCCTGTCCACTCCCACTCAGGTGTGGGGCCCGGTTGTTGGTCCAAGCCAAACTGTGCTTCTCCGCACAACGCATGTCCACCCATTTCTGCCAGCAGGTTGAACGCCTAATTCCACCCCTCACGATGGATATCTACGCGCCCCTGGCAGACCATCATAGACTCGCAGAGTCCGTGGGAATTAAGGGATCCCACCCATGTGCATGTAGTCCCGCAGAATCTACAGCGTACGTCTCTGGCAGCCCGTTGACATGCGAACGAGAAAAGTATCACAGCTGACTTACTCCCCCCATAGAAGACCCATGGTTAACACGGTATTTACGGCGCATCGAGTTCTGACGGCATTTGTGATTAATTCCTAGGTAATACGTTCCCGTGCAGATGGAACCTTCCTTTGACCTATTCATCTTACCATGGTTCCATCCGCCCACCAAACAGAACACTACCACTGGGGTAGTCATTCAATTAGTCATATTATTATAAAAAAAATAGGATCATGCATTCTTTTGAGACTAGGTGATAAGACGATAGGGTTTTTGCAAATAGTTTGTTATGAAGTACTGCAAAGGATATGGGCAAGTGATGAACTTGCCTGAGATTGAAATAACCATATCAAACCATGTCTTCGGGTTCAAGGGTCTCGTAGAAAAGCCCGACATCTGAAAGATAGCAAAGTAGTCCTGGTAAGGACTACAGAAAACAATGGCAAGATGATACATGCATAGTAATGAAATGCATCGTGAAATACCCTGGAAAACACCCCAGCTTACAAGTGTAAACCATGTTTAATATGATAACTTGTTCACAAGAGTTTTAGGTGAATTGTTTTGTTATTTGTGGTGATGTTGTTATTACTGGCTTTAGACTTACATGGGTTTCACTTTTACTGACCACACAATTGTTATTATGTTTTGGTTATAAATAGTTATCACATGATCAAACTTGAGAACACTATTATATGGAAAACAACTACTGAGAACATGATAAACACATTTGATTTTATGTTCTAAATTGTAGAGCTAATGACATCAAGTTTATTTGAAAATGAGGAACTAATACATCTAACTTTATCATCACATACTTGCTAATGACTATGTGATGATAGGTTTAGTTGGTGTGAAATCATGAGGGTTTTATTAATAAAGAAAATAATGTTGTGGCAGTTATTTCTGATTCTAATGAAACATTATAAAATTTTATAATACTTTTGGAAACAAGTTTATAAGTTGAATAAAATTTTTTATGTTTGACAAATTTTAATTGGAAATGCTTTTCTCTTTAATTTGATATATCATTCAATGCTTTCTGAAAATATTTGAATAAATTATTAATTTATTAATTTTAAATGAATTAAATGACTAGGCAAATGTTGCACACATGAAAACTTGGTTAAATGACTTTGAAAACACCATTCATGAGTTGCATTTGTCATTTGGAGCATTTTGGTATATTACTTGTATTTTCTGATTTTACGAATTATTTATTATCTTTCTCTATTTTAAATGATTTAATTTAATTAAAGAAAATATTTAATTTTGAACTTTATCAAACATTTATGAAAATAGTATAAATAGATAGGTTTTATTTTTCTAAATAGTTACATTTTTTATTTACCATTTTCTGATAAGTAAATTAAAAGATAATGATTTATTAAGTTTATTTGAATTTCTGTTTATTTAAATTGACAGGTGGGTCCCACCTGTCATATTCGGTTTTAATTCAAAAAAGAAAAAGAAACAGGCTTATGACATCATGATGATGTCATGGTTGCGTCATCACAGAGCAATTCATCTCTATTGATCTCAAATCGATGGATTTGCTTCGAATTATTTCAATCAGATGGTACCAGGAGATGGAGGGCGACTAGGAGATCCTAAAGGTGGTGGCGCATCGACCAAATGGTCACCGGAGACTCGCCGGCGACCACCGGCGCGGCGGCAGATTCAAGTGCTCGGTGGGAACACCGATTCCGTGACCCAAACTCGAAACGGAGGGCATCCGTAGGTTCCTAAGCTCACCCTGAGCGCGATGATGGGGTCGATGAGGCTCGGTGAGGTCGAGGTCGCCGACGGCGTGCTGTTCTCCGTGGCGGCCAGAGAGAAAAGGAACGGCCAAATTCGCTGGCTCCCGGCCTTCCTAGCAAACGAGGCTCGACGAGGATGGAGAAGAGAGGATGGCGGTTCTAGTGGTGGTCTCCGTTCTTCCTGGGGTGGCCGGAAACGACGGCGCACGGCGGCGGCCGGACTAGCTAGGGTTTTGGGTTCTTGCTTGCTTTGGTACAGAGAGAGAGAGAGCGAGAGGCAACGAGCGAGAGAGAAGGTTCGATCTAGACGCCACCCCGTATTTGTACTGGCGGAATGGCGGCGAGCAGGACGTGGCATCGACCACGGTGACGCGACGGACTTCCTCTCTGCCTTCTGGCCGGCGTTGAGGAAGAAATAAAAGAAATTGAACCTTTCGATAACCCTCTGCGATTTCTATAATTTGCAATCAAGTCCTTCTGTTATTAAAACTGAGAAGAAAAGCTTGTTTTCAGAGCCTTTTTGTGAAGATAAAAATTATTAAAAATCATATTTGAATTCCTTATCAAATTTCACATCTCACCATGTTTTGTTTTGGTGAATTTGAATAATATTTGTATTTTTTATTTAGGGTGCTAGATTAAGTGATTTTGTTGTTTTCTCCTCTTTTAATTTATTTAATGGTTTTAAAATTATGTTAAAGCATGTTTAATAAAAGTACACACTCCATCTTGTGGATACCAAGGTGGTGTATCATAGTTGGACACTTTTAGGTATAATCCCTTATGGAAAATAGTTTGGTAACACTAGTGAGTAGTGTTTTTATATATGGTGATGAAATGCACCCAATTAGGGTATTTTATTCCATGACATACCAAATGCTTTTGAGTAAGAAATGGATTTGTTTTCTTTTATGGGCTTTGTTATTTTCCTAATTGAAACTCCTAGCAAGTTTGGTTGACATTTTACTGAGGTTTGTGTATTCTATGTTTGTTGTTTTCAGTACTTGATCAAATGGAAAACATGTGTGGTTTTGGAATCTGATTTACTTGTTTTCCACATAGGTTTCAATTGTGTATAATATCTGATGTTGCTTTTAGAACATGTAATCATTTGCATGGTTATATTTAGATGGATATTTGTTATCATCTGTTAGTCTTACATATGAAAAGGATTTGGAAAACAAGGTTTTAAACTTGTTTTCATCTACCTCCACATATCAAGACATGTGGATCCAATGACTTGTTATTATTTCTCTCTTGATAATTGTTTCCATTAAATATATAATTATATATTCCTCATCTCAGATGAGCTTAACAAAGAATAAATATTATAGGGTCTCCAATAATATCTAATGATTCACTGGGTAACTGCTCATGTTCCCTTATTGAGGCAGTGTTGCTTCATGTTCTTCTATTGCTTGATGTTCTTCTCTCCAGTTGCTACTAGTCTTCTGGTACTGCCTTTGTCATTTGCAAGGAAGATCAGCTCATGGATTCCATCTTCAACTATCTCACCCTTGTGGTGAAAACAATCAGTATTTCCAAGAAAACATTTTACTTAGATGATTATAAAAATATGGGAGTTTGTTTTATGACATCAATTAGCCTTAAGCATATAAAAAGAATCTGTTGACAAGTTTGCAAGGCTTGTCCCCAAATTACTTTTCATATCCAAGAGGCTGAGATGTACTAGGTTATTCAACCTTCTGTTTGTTTGTGTATGACACTCAATTGTTTGAGTATACAAAAGTGATCTGTTAACAAGGTAGCTAGTCTTGTTATCAAACTACTTCTATAAAACACTAACATTGGAGTATCACACTCTTTCAAGAGAGTTAATAAGATCATAACAAGATATAAGAGTTTCCAAGCACTCTTATAGAAGATTAGAGTAGCACTTCAAGCACACTCTAAATAATATTCTTGGAGATCTTCATGTGGTAGTTCTTCCTGTCTTGTGGTTTCTTCTCTTGGAGAATATCTTGGAGGAGATTGAGGAAACAAGATACATTGGTCTAGCCAAACTAACAAGATCTAGATTAATATTTAATTCATACTTTTATTATCCTTCCATACATTTCTTGTTTTGCTTCCTATAAGATAGATACTTATCTCATACATGATTGGTTTTATTTAGCTTTCAATCCAATTCCTCTAATAGAGGTTATATCTTGTTGTTATTCATTACTTGTATCCAGAGATACTTTAGCTGTTGAATATTGGTATGGATAGAAATGTGGAGTGTTTGTGAAATGGAAACTTAAGATTATAAGTTAATCAAATGGTTCATTAATGTGTTGAGCTTTCATATGCTCACTTGTTTGAGATGATAGAAACATTGAGCATGAGAAAGTGATTGGACTTAATGGCTTTGATCATGGTTGTTACTTGGTTACTCAGAGTGCCATGTTTTGATTTTATATCCTTGATTTGTATTCATGATGTAGGCATAGAGGTTTGGAAAGATCATATGTGATGATCAAGGTTTTAACAGTGGTTGAGGAAGATTTGATTCTTCCCTTAAGTACTTCTTTTATAGTTGATGAGATATATACATATTCGATAAATATGTTAATACCATTATGATGTCATTATCCACTTGTGGGTTTTGAGTTAACACATGTCTGTATGATTTGAGTTCTATTAAACTTTGGTTATTTACTTGTGAAGGTTCATTTAGTAAGTACTCAATAATTAGGAAAGATGTTTTGTGAATGGTTGATATCTTTAAGAGGTATTGTTTGAGAGGACATGACACCTCTTATTAATGAGATGGTTCAATTGTGTATTACTCAGTGGTGGGAGTATGATTATCAGTTGTGTGATTTGGGTACTCACCCCTCTTTGAGTTGTAGATATCTAATGAATTATTCCAAGTCACTTAAGTACTTGTGGTCATGGTTTGTGTAACCAGATGATTTGGGTTTTATAGAGATGCTATGTTATAAAGATCACTCCAAATGTACTCCTGACTAGATGAACTAGACCTATTTCATCATGTCAAGTGAAACTTTGGTCACTTTGCTTTGTTCAAACTTTCGCGCCAAAATTTCCCGTACTTTTAGATGCATGCTTTGCAAATGCACATATCAAATTTAGATCCTTATAACTTCCCAAACACTGGGATGTTACAATATCTCCCCCTTAACAAGAACTTCGTCCCGAAGTCAACCTCTCTCACGTAAAGATAGGTAGAGAGAATTTCTGCAGACCTTTGATTCTTCACAGCTATTTCCTTGTGTTGACCTTGTCATGTGTAGCCTCTTGTCATGATTGTTCACCTTACACTTTCTTGAATAATAATTTAATACTAAGCATGTTTCTATGACAACTCTGTTTTGTTTCTAGGCCTTCCTAATGGTCTCATGAAGAATACGTGATATTTCCACCACATAGTGGATACCAAATTTCGTTCTCCGATGAATAGATATGGTTTCCTACCTCTCAGAACTTGCTGAAGAACATTTGGTATATCCACCAGGTGATGAATAACCAATAAGATTCTTCCGGTGCAATGGATATTGTCTATGTTTAGGACTCCATTTGGTTCAATCTAATGGTCTCAAGAGGAATACTGCTCAAAGAAACTTGTACAACCTTGTGTACATTGATTTAGACTCACTTATTTAGCGAAAACAACCTCGAGTTTTAACTCTTTCCTATAGGTGACTATAACCTATTCCATTGGTTACTTCCTATGGTCCTTCTACATCTTTTTGTTTTGACTTCTCCGGGGTGACTCTATAAGTTAACCTATCGAACTTCTACATATTTCTTTCTAGGATATAACTACTCATGTGATTTTCTTCTCATCACTTGTGGTATATCTCCATGGGTTGATGGAGTATATTTCCAACTCCAACAATATGTGGAATGTGGTCCATTCACATCAGTGGCTTCATTGTATGCTGCCTTCTTGACTTCCTAGTCTTCCAGAGCTTTTGTTATTGTTTCCAACTGCTGATAACTCAGAACGCTCTCATACTAATCCTATACCCTCTAGACCAGTAACATCAAGATAGAACTCAGTGTTTGCACATGCATTTGCACATCAAGTTCAATCTTCATGTACAGATCTAGTCAATCAAAGATCCAAATAAGATGCAATAAATCCCAAATGCATTTATCACTCATGCATCAAAAGCCTGTGAAATAACAGTACTTAGAGTAAAACATCTCAAGTACCAAGGCTCTTAAATGCTATACATTACAAGTAGGTATATAGTACCTTGTAATCCTATTCTACACAACCACTCTTTGACTTAGTAATTACTCCAATTGCATGCCTTACTGCAATGGAATAAACCAAGACAAAATGATTCCTATAGTAGTTGTTGTTTAACTTATTTCCATATGTAGGACTAAGAGTACCAGGACAACTGAACTCCTTCATCTTGATTATAATAAGCTTCTCATAGCATCTGTTGATCCTTCATGGTGTTGATCACATCGTAGAAGTAATATTGTAGCTTCCATCAATGCTTATGCCTTCTCCTAATTCTATACTATATGATGATGATTCACCTCTAGACTTGATAACTGAGGATATGGTATATACCCCATAGTTACCAAAGTTTTAATAACTCTTAATGATTCTCAGTGTCCATTCTTGATGTCTCCTATACTAACTCAATACCATGTTCTACTCCATCCTATGCATTCATAGAATGGGATAATAATCCCTTTGACTTAATCATCTCTGACTATGTCAGGATTCCTTTTCACAATAAAACTGATACATGCTAGACTTCTAAATATTCATACCTAGGTATAAAGAAAATAGACAAGTAGATTTACTCAAGTTGAGTAAGAAATTCTATACAAGTATGATCATAACATTCTCAAGTGAATGGTCGTCATAGTTGTAGGAAATGTGGTTTAGATAAGATGGCTTCCTATAATCTTTACCAACCTACAGATCTCCTAAAAGGTTTTAGACCTAAGATCGCTTCGCTCTGATACCATCTGTGATGACCCAACACACCACTGCATGTGTAGTGCGCAAGTCGATGACATAATACACACAGAAGGACTTATCCGTGAATATTACATCCCTCAGAGTAGTACAATAGAAACATAGCAGAACCAGGCAAGCTATAGGATACAAACTTCATTACAAAATCTTGAGAATCTCTTTGATGAATTAAAGAAGATCTCTTACAAATGAAAAATCAGAAGAAGCAATTCGAAGATCCAAGCTGGAGAATTACTCTAGCTCAGAACTAAATCCACTATGGCTGATGTCAGCCCTAATCTATGGCCTGGACAACTAAGTCCGAGAATGGACTCCACCTACATCTTGATAGCTTCTCCTCCATCAGGGTTGTTGATGACGATGCTTTCCTGACTAAGTAAGATACGACTCCATCTGGCTTCATGAGGTAGTGATGGCTTCACGATGACGACTTTCCTCAGGCTTCAACTCTAAGCGGGGGTCAAACGGGAACGAATGAGTAACGAGCGTTACTCAGCAAGTTCATGATATATAGAGGATAACTTGATGCACTAACTACAGCTTTGGACTCACAAGAGTCATAAGCTAATGCAAGGTTTTGTAAAACTTTCTTCAAGAGGTTGCTTTTACTTCTGAAAACTATGCCCGCCAGACCATCACAGGAGCTAGAACTTCATGGAGTTGCCTTTCCTGTAGCGTTCGCAGTTCCTTCCCGGAACAGGGGGTAACATGCCACATCCTTTTACACTCTGCAGAGGTGCGTTACTTTACCCATGGACGACCAAGACCATGTTGCACAACCAGGCTCGAGATCATGTCCACTCCCACTCAGGTGTGGGGCCCGGTTGTTGGTCCAAGCCAAACTGTGCTTCTCCGCACAACGCATGCCCACCCATTTCTGCCAGCAGGTTGAACGCCTGATTCCACCCCTCACGATGGATATCTACGCGCCCCTGGCAGACCATCATAGACCCGCAGAGTCCGTGGGAATTAAGGGATCCCACCCATGTGCATGTAGTCCCGCAGAACCTACATCGTACGTCTCTGGCAGCCCGTTGACATGCGAACGAGAAAAGTATCACAGCTGGCTTACTCCCCCCATAGAAGACCCATGGTTAACGCGGTATTTACGGCGCACCGAGTTCTGACGGCATTTGTGATTAATTCCTAGGTAATACGTTCCCATGCAGATGGAACCTTCCTTTGACCTATTCATCTTACCATGGTTCCATCCGCCCACCAAACAGAACACTACCACTCGGTTAGTCGTTCAATTAGTCATATTATTATAAAAAAAACAGGATCATGCATTCTTTTGAGACTAGGTGATAAGACGATAGGGTTTTTGCAAATAGTTTGTTATGAAGTACTGCAAAGGATATGAGCAAGTGATGAACTTGCCTGAGATTGAAATAACCATATCAAACCATGTCTTCGGGTTCAAGGGTCTCGTAGAAAAGCCCGACATCTGAAAGATAGCAAAGTAGTCCTGGTAAAGACTACAGAAAACAATGGCAAGATGATACATGCATAGTAATGAAATGCATCGTGAAATACCCTGGAAAACACCCCAGCTTACAAGTGTAAACCATTTTTAATATGATAACTTATTCACAAGAGTTTTAGGTGAATTGTTTTGTTATTTGTGGTGATGTTGTTATTACTGGCTTTAGACTTACATGGGTTTCACTTTTACTGACCACACAATTGTTATTATGTTTTGGTTATAAATAGTTATCACATGATCAAACTTGAGAACACTATTATATGGAAAACAACTACTGAGAACATGATAAACACATTTGATTTTATGTTCTAAAGTGTAGAGCTAATGACATCAAGTTTATTTGAAAATGAGGAAATAATACATCTAACTCTATCATCACATACTTGCTAATGACTATGTGATGATAGGTTTAGTTGGTAAATCATGAGGGTTTATTAATAAAGAAAATAATGTTGTGGCAGTTATTTCTGATTCTAATGAAACATTATAAAATTTTATAATACTTTTGGAAACAAGTTTATAAGTTGAATAAAATGTTTTATGTTTGACAAATTCGAATTGGAAATGCTTTTCTCTTTAATTTGATATATCATTCAATGCTTTCTGAAAATATTTGAATAAATTATTAATTTATTAATTTTAAATGAATTAAATGACTAGGCAAATGTTGCACACATGAAAACTTGGTTAAATGACTTTGAAAACACCATTCATGAGTTGCATTTGTCATTTGGAGCATTTTGGTATATTACTTGTATTTTTCTGATTTTACGAATTATTTATTATCTTTCTCAATTTTAAATGATTTAATTTAATTAAAGAAAATATTTAATTTTGAACTTTATCGAACATTTATGAAAATAGTATAAATAGATAGGTTTTATTTTTCTAAATAGTTACATATTTTATTTACCATTTTCTGATAAGTAAATTAAAAGATAATGATTTATTAAGTTTATTTGAATTTCTGTTTATTTAAATTGACAGGTGGGTCCCACCTGTCATATTCGGTTTTAATTCAAAAAAGAAAAAGAAACAGGCTTATGACATCATGATGATGTCATGGTTGCGTCATCACAGAGCAATTCATCTCTGTTGATCTCAAATCGATGGATTTGCTTCGAATTATTTCAATCAGAGGGTACCAGGAGATGGAGGGCGACTAGGGGATCCTAAAGGTGGTGGCGCATCGACCAAATGGTCACCGGAGACTCGCCGGCGACCACCGGCGCGGCGGCAGATTCAAGTGCTCGGTGGGAACACCGATTCTGTGACCCAAACTCGAAACGGAGGGCATCCGTAGGTTCCTAAGCTCACCCTGAGCGCGATGATGGGGTCGACGAGGCTCGGTGAGGTCGAGGTCGCCGGCGGCGTGCTGTTCTCCACGGCGGCCGGAGAGAAAAGGAACGGCCAAATTCGCTGGCTCCCGGCCTTCCCAGCAAACGAGGCTCGACGAGGATGGAGAAGAGAGGATGGCGGTTCTAGTGGTGGTCTCCGTTCTTCCTGGGGTGGCCGGAAATGACGGCGCACGGCGGCGGCCGGACTAGCTAGGGTTTCGGGTTCTTGCTTGCTTTGGTACAGAGAGAGAGCGAGAGGCAACGAGCGAGAGAGAAGGTTCGATCTAGACGCCACCCCGTATTTGTACTGGCGGAATGGCGGCGAGCAGGACGTGGCATCGACCATGGTGACGCGACGGACTTCCTCTCTGCCTTCTGGCCGGCGTTGAGGAAGAAATAAAAGAAATGGAACCTTTCGATAACCCCCTGCGATTTCTATAATTTGCAATCAAGTCCTTCTGTTATTAAAACTGAGAAGAAAAGCTTTTTTTCAGAGCCTTTTTGTGAAGATAAAAATTATTAAAAATCATATTTGAATTCCTTATCAAATTTCACATCTCACTATGTTTTGTTTTGGTGAATTTGAATAATATTTGTATTTTTTATTTAGGGTGCTAGATTAAGTGATTTTGTTGTTTTCTCCTCTTTTAATTTATTTAATGGTTTTAAAATTATGCTAAAGCATGTTTAATAAAAGTACACACTCCATCTTGTGGATACCAAGGTGGTGTATCATAGTTGGACACTTTTAGGTATAATCCCTTATGGAAAATAGTTTGGTAACACTAGTGAGTAGTGTTTTTATATATGGTGATGAAATGCACCCAATTAGGGTATTTTATTCCATGACATACCAAATGCTTTTGAGTAAGAAATGGATTTGTTTTCTTTTATGGGCTTTGTTATTTTCCTAATTGAAACTCCTAGCAAGTTTGGTTGAAATTTTACTGAGGTTTGTGTATTCTATGTTTGTTGTTTTCAGTACTTGATCAAATGGAAAACATGTGTGGTTTTGGAATCTGATTTACTTATTTTCCACATAGGTTTCAATTGTGGATAATATCTGATGTTGCTTTTAGAACATGTAATCATTTGCATGGTTATATTTAGATGGATATTTGTTATCATCTGTTAGTCTTACATATGAAAAGGATTTGGAAAACAAGGTTTTAAGCTTGTTTTCATCTACCTCCACATATCAAGACATGTGGATCCAATGACTTGTTATTATTTCTCTCTTGATAATTGTTTCCATTAAATATATAATTATATATTCCTCATCTCAGATGAGCTTGACAAAGAATAAAGATTATAGGGTCTCCAATAATATCTAATGATTCACTGGGTAACTGCTCATGTTCCCTTATTGAGGCAGTGTTGCTTCATGTTCTTCTATTGCTTGATGTTCTTCTCTCCAGTTGCTACTAGTCTTCTGGTACTGCCTTTGTCATTTGCAAGGAAGATCAGCTCATGGATTCCATCTTCAACTATCTCACCCTTGTGGTGAAAACAATCAGTATTTCCAAGAAAACATTTTACTTAGATGATTATAAAAATATGGGAGTTTGTTTTATGACATCAATTAGCCTTAAGCATATAAAAAGAATCTGTTGACAAGTTTGCAAGGCTTGTCCCCAAATTACTTTTCATATCCAAGAGGCTGAGATGTACTAGGTTATTCAACCTTCTGTTTGTTTGTGTATGACACTCAATTGTTTGAGTATACAAAAGTGATCTGTTAACAAGGTAGCTAGTCTTGTTATCAAACTACTTCTATAAAACACTAACATTGGAGTATCACACTCTTTCAAGAGAGTTAATAAGATCATAACAAGATATAAGAGTTTCCAAGCACTCTTATAGAAGATTAGAGTAGCACTTCAAGCACACTCTAAATAATCTTCTTGGAGATCTTCATGTGGTAGTTCTTCCTGTCTTGTGGTTTCTTTTCTTGGAGAATATCTTGGAGGAGATTGAGGAAACAAGATACATTGGTCTAGCCAAACTAACAAGATCTAGATTAATATTTAATTCATACTTTTATTATCCTTCCATACATTTCTTGTTTTGCTTCCCATAAGATAGATACTTATCTCATACATGATTGGTTTTATTTAGCTTTCAATCCAATTCCTCTAATAGAGGTTATATCTTGTTGTTATTCATTACTTGTATCCAGAGATACTTTAGCTGTTGAATATTGGTATGGATAGAAATGTGGAGTGTTTGTGAAATGGAAACTTAAGATTATAAGTTAATCAAATGGTTCATTAATGTGTTGAGCTTTCATATGCTCACTTGTTTGAGATGATAGAAACATTGATCATGATAAAGTGATTGGACTTAATGGCTTTGATCATGGTTGTTACTTGGTTACTCAGAGTGCCATGTTTTGATTTTATATCCTTGATTTGTATTCATGATGTAGGCATAGAGGTTTGGAAAGATCATATGTGATGATCAAGGTTTTAACAGTGGTTGAGGAAGATTTGATTCTTCCCTTAAGTACTTCTTTAATAGTTGATGAGATATATACATATTCGATAAATATGTTAATACCATTATGATGTCATTATCCACTTGTGGGTTTTGAGTTAACACATGTCTTTATGATTTGAGTTCTATTAAACTTTGGTTATTTACTTGTGAAGGTTCATTTAGTAAGTACTCAATAATTAGGAAAGATGTTTTGTGAATGGTTGATATCTTTAAGAGGTATTGTTTGAGAGGACATGACACCTCTTATTAATGAGATGGTTCAATTGTGTATTACTCAGTGGTGGGAGTATGATTATCAGTTGTGTGATTTGGGTACTCACCCCTCTTTGAGTTGTAGATATCTAATGAATTATTCCAAGTCACTTAAGGACTTGTGGTCATGGTTTGTGTAACCAGATGATTTGGGTTTTATAGAGATGCTATGTTATATAAAGATCACTCCAAATGTACTTCTGACTAGATGAACTAGACCTATTTCATCATGTCAAGTGAAACGTTGGTCACTTTGCTTTGTTCAAACTTTCGCGCCAAAATTTCCCGTACTTTTAGATGCATGCTTTGCAAATGCACATATCAAATTTAGATCCTTATAACTTCCCAAACACTGGGATGTTACAGTAAACATTGTTGTTTTCTCCCTAATGGCAACAACACATCCTTCATCTGTCACTCGAGCACAGATGCAAAGGAGGCATGAACCCTATATCGAGCATAAATACTCCCTCTTAGAGTTACTAGCATCTACCTGGCCAGAGCATCTACTGATAACGGAGAGCATGCAAGATCATAAATAACATATGCATTAAGATAACATGATAGATTGATAATCAGAAGATATAGAATTCAACATTCATCAGATCACAACAAACACAACATGTAGCATTACATAAGGATGATCTTGATCATGTTAGGCAGCTCACAAGATCTAAACATCAGATAGAAAGTGGAGAGAACATCCATCTAGCTACTTCTATGGACCCGTAGTCCAAGGATGAACTACTCACACATCACTTCGGAGGAGGGCATGGTGGTGTAGACCCTCCGGTGATGAATTCCCCTCCCGACAGGGTGCCGTGGAGAGCTCCAGAACTCTCCCGATCTCGGGATGACGATGACGGCGGCCTCGGGTGTTTTTGGGGACGAAGTGGTATATATTTAGGATTTACGTATCGGGGGAGCTCCAGAGCAAAGGCGGTGGAGGCCGGTGGTAGCCCACACCACCCCATGGCGCGCCCAGGGGGCGTGTCGCCCTATGGTGTGGGCCCCCTGTGGCCCCTCCGGGTCTCTTCGGGACTCCATGGAACCTTCGGGAATTCTAAGACTTCCGGGCTTTGAATTTTCCAATTCCGAGAATATTTCCAAAACAACTTTTCCGAAACTAACAACAACAAAAAACAGGGAACTGTCTTTGTGACATCTTGTCAATAGGTTAGTCCGTAAAATCAATAAAAATGACATAAAGTGTATAACAAACATGTGGGAAACAATAAGAAAACAACATGATACATCAGAAATTAAGGATACGTTTATGACGTATCAACACCCCCAAGCTTAGTTCCTACTCGTCCTCGAGTAGGTAAACGATAAAAACACATAATTTCTGAGGTGACATGTTACCAACATAAACTTGATCATCAATAATGTAAAAGCATAAGTAAGCCGAGATCATAGAACTTAAACGCAAGCATGATAAATAGAATTTTAATAATAAAGCATAGCAATCACCTTGAATCATGAGAAGTAACACAAATAAAATATCGTGAATAACAATGGAAAGAAAGATATACGTTTGTTTCAAGTATAGAGAAAACATGTCAAAGTGATATTTTGCTAGTCCTTAAGAGTGGGGCAAAACATAAATGACAGGACACCTTCAAAGTTCACGAGGAAGACTAGAACAAATAATTAGAGAACAAGCAATAACACATCATGAATCAATTAATAATGTTTCTGGGACAAATGCACATAAAACTCAGAATGGCAACTATGCTCTCTCTGTTAGAGTTATATTCATCTTTTTGTGTTTCCCTGTTGTGTAAGGGGCTTCTTGCATATTACCTGATCCTGTAAGTGTACATATATTGGCCCTTGGCCTCATGGGAATACCACGTTCCCTGTTCCTAACATGGTATCGAGCCAGGTCTAGGGTTCCAAAAAAAATTGTTTCGGCCCCCGCCTCGTAGAGGTCTTCGACGACCTCCGCTGCGCCCGAGGACCCCGCCTGCTCCGGACTGCCTCCAGGCCCCTGCAGTCTGCTCTCGTCTCTGTGCATCCGCCGCCCGTCCTCACAGCCGCGCCCTGTCCGTTCCTCGAGCGCGTGTTCACGGCCGCCCGTGTAGCCTATGTGCCCTCCGTCGTCCTTGTCTCCAGGCCGCAGGTTGCCTCTGGCTCAGACCGCCGCTGTTCGCCTCCCGAGCAACCGCTGTTGTTCGCCTCCGACTCAGGCCGCCGTCGTTCGACTCCCGAGCAACCGCTGCCGGTCAGCAGTCTCCATCGACTCAGGCCGCCGGTCTCCAGCAGTTGCCTGCCGTCCTTGGAGATGTTTCCGTCGTCCGTGCAGCCGTGGACGTTGGTTTCCTTCCGTCTGCAAGTTCAAGTCATGGCCAGCAGCTTCTTTGTTCGGTTGGTTTTGACCAGATCTGTTTCGTTCCAAAAAAAGAATCTATGGCTGCTGCTGGATTTGTCGCGATTCCTCGGTGCTCTGTGATCTTCGCCGCCTTTCTATGCGTCCATATGCGCGGTCTTCGTCTGTGGGGTGTTCGTTCTGGCGAGGTCCTCTGTCTGCCGTGCCCCGTTGCTCCTATGGTTCCTACTCCACCGACCCCACCAGTCTTGCTGCTAGTGCTTCTCAGGCCGAGAAGGATGCAACTAAGAGTGTTGATGATGCTGCTGTCGCGGCGAGCAGAAGGTAAAAGACTGCTCTGACACTTTTGCGACTTACCAGAAGGACATGACTGCATACACTCAGTGGGTGGATGATGATGCTCGTGCTGCGGCCGTTCTTACTGTCAGTGTTCTACCTCAGTTCGCTTCGGAGTTTATGGGACTCGGTACTGCCGCTACCATGTGGGCTCATCTTGGTTAGCACTATCAACCAT
This sequence comes from Alopecurus myosuroides, assembly GCA_028641055.1. Classification (NCBI taxonomy): domain Eukaryota; kingdom Viridiplantae; phylum Streptophyta; class Magnoliopsida; order Poales; family Poaceae; genus Alopecurus; species Alopecurus myosuroides. Next base: position 204,676,439 of record CM054059.1, read on the forward strand.
TTGGGGATGCTTTTTATCTGTCTGTGGTTCGTCAGGAGCATGCTCTACAGCAGGGTGACTCCACCGTTGATCAGTTCTACATGCAGAGCTCTGCTATCTAGCGTCAGCTCGACTCTCTCCGCTCTGCCGTGTGTGGCACCTGCCCGTGTTGTCAGACCGTGCGCTCTGACTTGGAGTTCCAACGCATCTATGAGTTCTTGTCGCGCCTTCGTTCTGAGTTTGAGACTCGTCGTGCTCAGCTGCTTGCCCATGGTCGTATTCCTATGTCGGAGGTGTTGTCTGAGCTTCGTGCTGAGGAGATTCGCCTCCATGGCGTTGGCCTGCTTAATGTTCCTTTTGTGTTGGCTGCTCGTGGACCTGCCCCGTCGTTCAGTGGTCCTACTCCATCGCCTACTCCACCAGCCCCTCCGCGGTCCACTGCTCCACCACTGTTGCCCACTCCTCAGAGCTAGGGTCGTGGTTCTCGTCCACGATCCCACTGCACCTATTGTGACATGGATGGTCACACTGAGTCTTGCTGCTACACGAGGGGGCGTGATCTGCACCAGCAGAGGACGCAGTATGGCCCTTGTTCGTCCCATGGCTCGTCAGGTTCGTCTACTGGATCGGGTTCTACGGTCACTCCTACCGAGCAGGAGATGGTGCGGATGATCAGGCAGATGTTTGCTACTTCAGGCTCTTCTTCAACTGGTACTGCTGGCTCTGTGATGGATTCTTCTGGCACTTTGGGACCATCATGTTCTACACAGTCAGGTACATCGTCGTGGGTTTTGGATTCTGGAGCTTTCGCTCTCTCCTCTTTTCGACCTATTGATTCTCCTCTTAGTGTTCTCACTACTGATGGTACTCGTCTCCCTGTTTCTGGTTGAGGCACTCTCTCTACTTCTTCCTTCTTAGTCCCTGATATTTCTCATGTTCCTCGTCTTACTATGAATCTGTTTTTCGCTAGTCAACTTACTGACTCTGGGTGTCGTGTCATTTTTTACGCTGATTCTTGTTCTGTTCAGGATCGTTGCACTCAGGTTCTGGTTGGAGCTGGCCCTCGCTGCCGTGATTTTCAGGGCCTTTGGGAGTTAGACTGGCTTCGTGTTCCTTCCGCTACCATCTCGCCTGCCAGTTCTCCCGCCGTCGCTGCCTCCATCACCTATTCCTTTCAGCAGTGGTATCATCGTCTTGGTCACCTTTGTGGTTCTCGTCTATCGTCATTAGTTCATCGTGGTCTTCTGGGGTCTGTCTTAGGAGATTTTTCTTTACAGTGTGAGGGTTGTAGGCTAGGGAAACAGATTCAGCTGCCCTATCATGTTAGTGCGTCTATCTCTCAGCGTCCTTTCGGCTTAGTTCACTCTAATGTTTGGGGTCCGGCTCCTTTCACTTCGAAAGGGGGACACAAATACTATATCATTTTTATAGATGATTTCTCTCATTATACTTGGATGTATTTCATGTCTTCTCGTAGTGAGGTTCTCTCCATATATAAGCGTTTTGCAGCCATGGTTTCTACTCAGTTTTCTATGCCGATATGTGTGTTTCGTGCAGACTCTGCTGGTGAGTATATCTCCAAGCAGTTGCGTGGTGTCCTTACTGAGCAGGGTACACTTGCTCAATTCTCTTGTCCCGGTGCGCATGCTCAGAATGGCGTGGCTGAGCGTAAGCATCGCCATCTTCTTGAGATTGGTCGTGCGATGATGATCGCTTCTTCTCTCCCGCCTCATTTCTGGGCTGAGGTTGTCTCTACCTCAGCTTATCTCATTAATATCCAGCCTTCTGCTGTCCTTCAGGGTGATATTCCTCTTGAGCGACTTTATGATTGTTCTCCTGACTATTCTACGTTGCGTTTGTTTGGCTGCGTTTGCTACGTTCTCCTCGCTCCTCGTGAACGCACCAAACTAACCGCTCAGTCTGTTGAGTGTGTTTTTCTCGGATATAGCGATGAGCATAAGGGCAATCGCTGTTGGGATCCTGTGGCTCGTCGTATGCTTATTTCCCGGGATGTGACTTTTGATGAGTCTCAACCTTTCTATCCGCTATCGACCTCCTCGACCTCCACCGTGGAGGATCTCTCTTTTCTTACTCTTCCCGATTCTCCTCTCTTGGTTCCTTCTATTTATTCTCATCCTACTGTTCCGGAGTCATCTACACCGACACTATCCTCTCCTCCTTCGTTGCAGTGCTCTTCACCCTCCTCATCGATGTCTTCTCCCTCTTCGTCTCCTCCTACCGTTCCCTCCCATCCTACTTTTCCCTTTTACTATACTCGTCGTCCATGTGTTGTGACTGAGTCCTATGATGCACCCTCTACTTCTGGTGCACCGTCTCAGCCGACTTATTCTCTTCGCAGTCGGCCTTGTAATACACCTGATTTCTATAATCCCGCTAGTTATAGTGTTACCGCTATTCCGGAGCCGACTACGTACCGTGAGGCTGTTGTTCATCCTGAATGGGAGCTTGCGATGGCCGAGGAGATCGCTGCACTCGAGCGCACTGGTACATGGGAGATTGTTCCTCCCCCTCCTTATAATCGCCCTATCACCTGTAAGTGGCTCTATAAGGTGAAGAATCGCTCTGATGGGTCTCTTGAGCGTTACAAAGCTCGTCTGGTTGCTCGTGGCTTTCAGCAGGAGCATGGTCGCGATTATGATGAGACTTTTGCTCGTGTCGCTCACATGACCACTGTTCGGACTCTTCTTGTTGTTGCATCTGTTCTCCATTGGCCTGTGTCCCAGCTTGATGTTAAGAATGCCTTTCTTAATGGTGAGTTGCGTGAGGAGGTCTATATGCGACCACCACCTGGGTATTCTGTTGATGAAGGTATGGTATGCCGTCTTCGTCGCTCTCTCTATGGTCTTAAGCAAGCCCCTCGTGCATGGTTTGAGCGTTTTGCTTCTGTGGTCATGACTGCTGGTTTTTCTCCCAGTGCTCATGATCCTGCGTTGTTTGTTCACTGCTCTCCTCGTGGCCGCACTCTTCTTCTTCTTCTTCTTCTTCTTCTTCTTCTATATGTTGATGACATGATCATCACTGGTGACAACTCTGAGTATATTGTCTTTGTTAAGGATCGTCTAAGTGAGCAGTTTCTTATGTCAGATCTTGGTCCGCTTCGTTACTTTCTTGGGATTGAGGTTTCATCTACCTGTGATGGTTTTTTTATCTCCCAAGAACGGTATATTCATGATATTCTTACTCGTACCGCTCTTAATGATGAGCGTACTGCTGAGACTCCTATGGACCTCCATCTCTCTCTTCGTACTTCAGATGGTGATCCTCTCTCTGATCCGACTCGTTGTCGACATCTTGTCGGGTGTTTCGTCTATCTAGTTGTTACTCGCCCAGATATTTCTTATTCTGTTCATATCTTGAGTCAGTTTGTTTCTGCTCCTACCTTGGTTCACTATGGTCACCTTCTTCGCGTTCTACGCTATCTTCGTGGGACAATCTCTCGTTGTCTCTTCTTTCCTCGTTCTAGCTCCTTACAGCTCCAGTCCTACTCTGATGCTACGTGGGATAGCGATCCTATGGATCGCCGGTCACTGTCTGCTTACTGTGTTTTTATTGGTGGTTCTCTCATTGCCTGGAAGACGAAGAAGCAGGCCGCAGTTTCTCGTTCGAGCGCCGAGGCTGAGTTGCGAGTGATGACTCTATTGACTGCTGAGGTGACTTGGTTACGGTGGTTACTTGTAGATTTTGGTGTCTCTGTTACGACACCCACTGATCTATTTTCTGACAGTACATGTGCTATCAGTATTGCACGTGACCCGGTGAAGCATGAGCTTACCAAACATATTGGTGTTGATGCTTATTTTGTTCGTTCTAGTGTACAGGATCAGATTATTGTGCTTCAGCATGTGCCTTCAGAGTTACAGTTGGCAGAATTTTTTATGAAGGCCCAGACTAGAGCACAGCATATTTTCTTTCTCTCCAAACTCAGTGTTGTAAATCCACCATGAGTTTGAGGGGGGTGTTAGAGTTATATTCATCCTTTTGTATTTCCTGTGTATAAGGGGCTTCTTGCATATTACCTGATCTTGTACGTGTACATATATTGGCCCTTGGCCTCATGGGAATACCACGTTTGCTGGTCCTAACACTCTCAACTGCGCATAAAGTTAGAAGATGGAGACTCAACATAAAATTAAAAGAAATTCCCTTCGTAGAGGGAAGCATGGATCACTCATGTGCTAGATCATTTATTTTCTTAAACAAAGGTATTGGAAACTTGACACTCCTCCCAACCATCTTACACAAACCATGGCTAACCGAATCCTCGGGTTCCTGCCAACAATCACATACCGTGGAGGAGTGTCTATATTTTAAGCAAGGTGTATGCTTATGTCAACGAATGATAAACATAAAATACAGTACGTCACAAGCCAACTAGACTTCACAAAACCGGCTCCCATAGAAGAACGCATCTGGGTAGAAGGCCATCTCTCTTTCTCTTTTGTTTACACAATTATGCTTTGACTGGTAAATCGGGGGGAAAAATAGTCCATGGTGTGAAAGTCCAATCAACAAGTGAGATAAAGATTCTCTATTTACGTCCTCATGAGCTAAAACAAGAGCACAAAAGAGGAGTAATTTTGAAAGTTTTAAAGGTAACACATGAGCAATTTACTTTGGAGTGGCGTTTAATTACCACATATAGGTAGGTATGGTGGACACAATGGAAAAACTTTGGTTTTGGGGAGTTGGATGCACGAGTAGAGCTCATACTTAGTACAGGTGGAAGTTAGCAAAAGACTGGGAGCGACAAATCAAGAGAGCATAAGAGCCATAATCATGCATAACGACATAAACATCATTAATAAAATCATAAGTGGTACCACAAGTTCAAAAACTAAATAACCATGCAGGCTATTAGTGACTGGTTCATAGTCATAAACATGGTGTAAGCATGCGCCAAGTCAACCAAATAAAACATTCAAAGGATAACACCACAAATTTATGCTTCAATATAAGAACAACTCATGATTCTTTCAATGGCACATTAAAAACTCGCAACTATTTGAGGCTAATCATGATACTAAATAACCACAAGGCTTTAGAACTAAAATAACATCTAGCATGATATGAAAAAGTCTAGCCACAGTCTATACAAGCTTCTACTTGCACCGTTAAAAATTCTATCTCAAGCAGCAGTTTCTTTTCCCAACAAGCACCATACAAAACATGCTTTAAGAAAAACTCTGTAAATGCTACAGCAAGAAAACATGAGAGTACTCACATATCACTACTAAAACTAACAGCTCTAAACAAGAGATGCAATGAAAACAAGAACTAAACAGGAATTTTTGCAGCAACTAGAAGAAAAACTAAGAATAGTAGCATAGCAAGTATTCAAACGAAAAAGCGGAGCGTATATCTCTCCCAAACAAAGAATTCTAGGGTCCAACTATATTATTGCATCAAATAAAACAAAATAAAAACAAACAGACGCTCCAAGTAAAATTCATATGATGTGACCGAACAAAACTATAGTTTCACTAGAAGTGACCTGATAGATAGTTGATGAAGAAGGGGATGTCTCCGGCATCCCCAAGCTTAGATGCTTGAGTCTTGTTAAAATATGCTTGGATGAACCACGGGGGCATCCCCATGCTTTGACCTTGCACTCTTCTTGATCACATATATCACCCTCTTCTCGTGACTCTTGAAAACTTCCTTCACACCACACTCAAACAGTAATTCGCATTAGAGGGTTAGTGAAACAATTAAAAATACATGGGTTAGATATGACACAAGTTCTATTGATACTTCTAAACATTAGCTACAGCCACTGATGTTTCGTGAAGCAAAGAAATCCACATGACATCGCAAAAGAGCAAATGCAAGAAAAATGGCAGAATCTATCGAAACCAGAATAGTCTGTAAAGACGATTTTTTTCGAGGCACTTACGTTGCTCAGATCTAAAAAATTTAAAGAAGAAAAAATTTAAGGAATTAGCCGAGGAATAAGCACAAGAAATTTTATGTCATTATGATTTTTCTATGATTTATACGATTTTTGACGGTGAACAGCAGAAATCCGTTTCCTGCGCAGAAATCCGAAAACCAACTCCAACTCTCGTCAGAAACCTTACTTGACACTACTAAAACATGAAAAGAAAGATACAAAGGATTTTCTACAGAAATATAAAACCCCTTGACTCCAAGAAAACAGAGAAAAACAGAGAGAAACAAAGAAAAAATAAAACCATGGGTTATCTCCCAAGAAGTGCTTTTCTTTAACGCCTTTTAGCTAGGACCAGAAAAATGGATTCATGTGTTTTCAAGTGAAGAAGATGCTCACATAATAAATATGAATTAAGCAAAAGAGAGCATCAAGAAGCAAGTATAAAACAAATTTAAGTCTCACCCACTTCCTATGCATAGGAATCTTGTAAATAAATAAATCAAAGAAACTCAAACTAGAAATCATGGGAAGGTAGAACAAGAGCAATTTCAAAACTTTCAACAAAAAGAGAGGTGTTTTAGTAACATGAGAATTCTTACAACCATATTTTCCTATCTCATAATAATTTTTAGTATCATCATGAACAAACTCAACAACATAATTATCAACCAAGTAAATAGGATATTTAGAATGCACCCTTCCAAGAAATAAAATTCTTCAATTTGTTCCACATCATATGATTCAAAATATTCCTTAACATAAGAAGATATGGTAACATCATCATTATACTCACATTGAAAAGGGAGGTGTTTATACCTCCTACAGCAGCAAGATTTATCAAAGCAATAAGTAACATTATAAGTAGAGCACAAGTTTTTAGCATAGTCATGCAATTTATTAATTTGCTCCCATAAGTGTATCCTTTTTTGTGACAAGCGGTGTTCCTTATAATTTTTTTTTCTTCATCCGTGAACCCACGTTGCCTAAAATATTTATTTTCAAAGACATCAAACATTCATAGCAATCATGATAAAGCAAAAAAAAATAACAACTAGAATAAGAACTATTTTTTTGTGTGTTTTTGATAAAGAGAAGCAAACAAGACAAAATAAAATAAACTAAGCAAAACAAAAACAAAGTAAAGAGATTGGAAGTGAGAGCCTCCCCTAGCAGAAATTCTCTTCCTCCCTGACAACGGCGCCAGAAATTAGCTTGAAGCGCGTGATACACACGTTCGTTGGGAGACCCCAAGAGGAAGGTATGAAGAGCACAGTAGCAAGTTTCCCTCAGAAAGAAACCAAGGTTGAATCAACCAGTAGGAGGAAGGAGTAACTTCAGAAGGTGAAGCAGTTGAGATGGCAGGGAGCACTACCGGTGCAGAAGCAACGTGGAACCTGCACAACACAATCAAATCACTTTGCCCCAACGAAGCAGTGAGGTTGTCAATCTCACCGGTTTTGCTGAACACAAAGAGGTTAAACATATGGTGTGGAAAATAGTAGGAAAACAATAGTAATATTATGAGAGCAGTATGAAAGCAGTAGGTGTTTATCAGTATGAGGAAAAAGGACCGGGGTCCATAGTTCACTAGTGGTGTCTCTCCATGAAAGATAAATAACATGTGTGATGAACAAATTACAGCTGGGCAATTGACAGAAATGAAGGATGCACCGTAGTGCATATGCAAGATATAAAGATTACTATGTGATTCATGCGGGCATTACAACAAGATACATAGACCGTTATCCAACTACATCTATGACTAAAAATCCACCCTTCAAATATCATCCGAACAAACGTTGGGTATTAAGTTGCAAGCAACAGATAATTGCAGCAATCAAAGTGTGTAATGTAAACAATAACATCATCCTTAGACAAAGCATTGTTGTTTTCTCCCTAATGGCAACAACACATCCTCCATCCGCCACGTTTCTGTCACTCGAGCACAGATGAAAAGGAGGCATGAACCCACTATCGAGCATAAATACTCACTCTTGGAGTTACTAGCATCTACTTGGCCAGAGCATCTACTAATAACGGAGAGCATGCAAGATCATAAATAACATAAGCATGAAGATAACATGATAGATTGATAATCAGAAGACATAGCATTCAACATTCATCAGATCCCAGCAAACACAACATGTAGCGTTACATAAAGATGATCTCGATCATGATAGGCAGCTCACAAGATCTAAACATGAGGTACAAAGTGGAGAGAACAACCATCTAGCTACTGCTATGGACCCTTAGTCCATGGATGAACTACTCACGCATCACTTAGGAGGAGGGCATGGTGGTGTAGACCCCTCCGGTGACGATCCCCCCCCCCCCCCCGCAGGTTGTCGGGGAGAGCTCAAGAACCCTCCCGATCCCGGGATGATGGTGACGGCGTCCTCGCGTGTTTCTCTGGTAAAAGTGGTATCCTCCTAGGGTTTTTGTCTCGGGGGGGATTAAATAGGCGAATGGACAGATGCGGTGGAGGCCTGGGGGGCCCAGACCACCCCCGGCGCGGCCAAGGGAGGGGGGGGCGCCGCCCTATGGTGTGGGCCCCCTGAGGCCCCCCTCCGGGTCTCTTCGGGACTCCGTGGAACATTCGGGAATTCTAAGACTTCCAGGCTTGAAACTTTCCAATTCCGAGAATACTTCTAGACCAACTTTTCTGAAACTAAAAACAGGGAACTGGCTCTGTGGCATCTTGTCAATAGGTTAGTCCGGAAACTCGATAAAAATGACATAAAGTGTATAGCAAAAATGTGGGAAACAATAAGAAAACAACATGGAACATCAGAAATTAAGGATACATTTATGACGTATCAACATCCCCAAGCTTATTTTCCACTCGTCCTCGAGTAGGTAAACGATAAAAACACAATAATTTCTGAGGTGACATGCTACCAACATAACTTGATCATCCATAATGTAAAATCATAAGTAAGCTGAGATCATAGAACTTAAACACAAGCATGATAAATAAAATTTTAACAATAAAGCATAGCAATCACCTTGCATCATGAGAAGTAACACAAATAAAAGATCATGAATAATAATGCACTCGAAAGATATACATTTTTTTCAAGCATAGAAATAGCATGGCAAAGTGATATTTCGCTTGTCCTTAAGAGTGGGGCAAAACATAAATGCCAGGACACCTCGAAAGTTCATGAGAAAGACTAGAACAAATAATTAAAGAACAAGCAATAACACATCATGAATCAATTAATAACGTTTCTAGGAAAAATGCACATAAAAATCAGAATGGAAAAAATGCTCTCTCAGTTGTGCATAAAGTTAGAAGATGGAGACTCAACATAAAAGTAAAAGAAAGGCGCTTCATAGAGGGAAGCATGGATCACTCATGTGCTAGCGCTTTTATTTTATTAAATATAGGTATTGAAAACTTGACACTCCTCCCAACCATCTTTCACAAACCATGGCTAACCGAATCCTCGGGTGCCTGCCAACAATCACATACCGTGGAGGAGTGTCTATATTTTAAGAGAGGTGTATGCTTATGTCAACGAATGGTAAACAAAAAATACAGTACGTCACAAGCCAACTAGACTTCACAAGAGCGGCTCCCATAGAAGGACGCATCTGGTTAGAAGGTCATCTCTCTTTCTCTTTTATTTACACAATTATGCTTTGACTGATAAATCAGGGGAAAAATAGTGAAGAGAATTTGTGTTATTAATTTGGGGTTGGGCACCCCGCTGCCAGCTCTTCTATCATTGGATAAGCGGATGAAGCCACTAGTCTAGGGTGTGAAAGTCCAATCAACAAGTGAGATAAAGATTCTATATTTACGTCCTAATGAACTAAAACAGGAGCACAAAACATGAGTAGTTTTGAAAGTTTTAAAGGTAACACATGAGCCATTTACTTTGGAGTGGCGGTTAATTACCATATGTAGGTAGGTATGATGGACACAATGGGAAATATTTGGTTTCAGGGAGTTCGATGCACGAGTAGAGCTCATACTCAGTACAGGTGGATGCAAGCAAAAGACTGGGAGCGACAAATCAAGAGAGCATAAGAGCCATAATCATGCATAGCGACATAAACATCATTAATCAAAGCATAAGTGGTACCACAAGTTCTAAAACTAAATTATCATGAACTATATTCGTGACTGGTTCATATTCATAAACATGGTGTGAGCATGCGCCAAGTCAACCAAATAAAACATCCAAAGGAGAAGACCACAAATTTATGCTTCAATATGACAAGAACAACTCACGATTCTTTCAATGGCACATTAAACACTCTCAGCTATTTGAGGCTAATCATGCTACTAAATAACCACAAGGCTTTTAAAACTAAAATAACATCTAGCATGATATGAAAAAGTTCTATCCACAGTCTATACAAGCTTCTACTTGCACCATTAAAAATTCTACCTCAAGCAGCAGTTTCTTTTCCCAACAAGCACCATACAAAACATGCTTTAACAAAAATCTTCTACATGCTACAGAAAAAAACATGAGAGTACTCACATAACACTATTAAAACTAACATCTATGAATAAGAGATGCAATGAAAACGAGAGCTAAACAGGAATTTTTGCAGCAACTAGAAGAAAAAACTAAGAATACTAGCATAGCAAGTATTCAAATGAAAAAGCGGAGCATGTCTCTATCATAAACAAAGAATTCTAGGATCCAACTATATTATTGAAGCAAGGAAAACATAATAAAACAAAGGAAAACAAAAGAAAAACAAATAGATACTCCAAGTAAACTTCATATGATGTGACCGAATAAAAATATAGTTTCACGAGAAGTGGCCTGATAGATAGTTGATGAATAAAGGATGCCTTGGGCATTCCCAAGCTTAGATGCTTGAGTATTCTAAAAATATGCTTAGATGAACCACGGGGACATCCCCAAGATTTGACCTTGCACTATTCTTGATCCCATATATCACCTCTTCTCTTGACACTTGAAAACTTCCTTCACACCACACTCAAACAGTAATTCGCATTAGAGGGTTAGTGCAACAATTTAAAATCCATTGGTTATGTATGCCACAAGTGATATTGATACTTTTAAACATTAGCTTCAGCAACTGATATTTCGTGAAGCAAAGAAATCCACTTGACATCGCAAAAGAGCGAATGCAAGAAAAAATGGCAGAATCTGTCAAAACCAGATCTCTCTGTAAAGACAATTTTTTTGGGGCACTTACAATGCTCAGATCGAATAACTTAAAGAACGAAAAAGTTCCGGAATTAGCTGAGGAATAAGCACAAAATGTTTCAGATCATTATGATCTTCCAGGATTTTATACAATTTTTTAGGTGGACAGCGGAAATCTGTTTCCTGCGCAGAAATCCGAAAACCAACTCCAACTCTCGTCAGAAACCTTACTTGGCACTACTAAAACATGAAAAGAAAGATACAAAGGATTTGCTACAGAAATATATAACCCCTTGAATCAAATAAAGCATATAAAAACAAAGCAAAAATAAAACCAAGTTATCTGCCAAGAAGTGCTTTTCTTTAACGCCTTTTAGCTTGGCCCAGAAAAGTGGATTCAGGTGTTTTCAAGTGAAGAAGATGCTCACATAAGAAATATGAATTAAGCAAAAGAGAGAATCAAGAAGCAAGTATAAAACAAATTTAAGTCTCACCCACTTCCTATGTAGGAATCTTGTAAATAAATAAATCAAAGAAACTCAAACTAGAAATCATGGGAAGGTTGAACAAGAGCAATTTCAAAACTTTCAACAAAAAGAGAGGTGTTTTAGTAACATGAGAATTCATAAAACCATATTTTCCTCTCTCATAATAATTTTCAGTAGCATCATGAACAAACTCAACAACATAATTATCACATAAAGCATGCTTTTCATGGTCTAAAATCACACAATTCATATCAAGCTCAAAAATAGTGGGATCAAAATTAAAAATCAGCTCCTCTTTTTTCCCACTTTTAGCAATAGAAAAACAAGATGATTGATCATTCATAAAAGGTATGAGACTAATAATAGAAATCCCATTTTCAGTAGCATTATGATTTATAACATCAAGTAACATAGGACCATCATCAAGAGCATTATCATAAGATTTATCCAAGTAGCATGGATTATCATAAATAACAGTAGCAATATCATTCTCACAAGTTTCATTCATAGTAGTATCAAGGTCACAAGTATAGAAAGTATCAATTTCGTCAAATAATGTTTGAGCTAAAGAGTTACTATCATTGGGAGGTAAACATGGGTTCTATTCTTCCTCTTCTTGATCATCAATCTCCTCCTCTTTTTCATCCAATGATCTTCGAGATTCAGTAATTTCTTCTCCCATAGGCTCCTGCAAGGCATTTAGTCTCTTTCTTAGGTTGAGAGCATTTATTAAGATATTCCATTATGTAGTAATTACAACCCTTGTAATTACCAAAGCAATATTCAAGTATAGAATAAATCTCGTATTTATATGGTGCATCATCAATACTTTCAAGTAAATAGGCAATTTCGATTGCACCCTTCCAAGCAATAAATTCTTCAATTTGTTCCACATCATATAATTCATAATTTCCCTTAACATAAGAAGATATGGTAACATCATCATTATACTCACATTGAAAAGGGAGGTGTTTATACCTCCTACAACAGCAAGATTTATCAAAGCAATAAGTAACATTATAAGTAGAGCACAAGTTTTTTAGCATAGTCATGCAATTTACTAATTTTCTCCCATAAGTGTATCCCTTTTTGTGACAAGCGGTGTTCGTTATAAATTTTTTGTTGTTCATCTGTGAACCCACCTTGCCTAAAAGATTTAGTTTTAAAGACATCAAACATTGATAGCAAGCATGATAAAGCAAAAATAACAACTAGAATAAGAACTATTTTTTTGTGTTTTTGACAAAGAGAAGCAAACAAGACAAAATAAAATAAACTAAGCAAAACAAAAACAAAGTAAAGAGATTGGAAGTGAGAGACTCCCCTTGCAGAAATTCTCTTCCTCCCCGGCAACGATGCCATACATTAGCTTGATGCACGTGATACACACGTTCATTGGGAGACTCCAAGAGGAAGTTATGAAGAGCAGAACAAGAAGTTTCCCTCAGAAAGAAACCAAGGTTGAATCGACCAGTAGGAGGAAGGACTAACTTCAGAAGGTGAACCAGCTGAGATGGCAGGGCGCACTACCTGTTCAGAAGCAACGTGGAACCTGCACAACAGAATCAAATCACTTTGCCCCAACGAAGCAGTGAGGTTGCCAATCTCACCGGTTTTGCTGAACACAAAGAGGTTAAACGTATGGTGGGGAAAACAGTAGGAAAATAGTAGTAACAATATGAGAGTAGTATGAAAGCAGTAGGTGTTTATCAGTATGAGGAAAAAGGACCGGGGTCCACAGTTCACTAGTGGTGTCTCTCTGTGAAAGATAAATAACATGTGTGGTGAACAAATTACAGCTGGGCAATTGACATAAATGAAGGCTGAACCGTAGTGCATATGCAAGACATAAAGATTACTATGTGATTCATGCGGGCATTACAACAAGATACATAGACCATTATCCAACTCCATCTATGACTAAAAATCCATTCTTTGAATATCATCCGAACAAACGTTGGGTATTAAGTTGCAAGCAACAGATAATTGCAGTAAGCAAAGTGTGTAATGTAAACAATAACATCATCCTTAGACAAAGCATTGTTGTTTTCTCCCTAATGGCAACAACACATCCTCCATCCGTCACATTTTTGTCACTCGAGCACAGATGAAAAGGAGGCATGAACCCGCTATCGAGCATAAATACTCCCTGTTGGAGTTACTAGCATCTACTTGGCTAGAGCATCTACTAATAACAGAGAGCATGCAAGATAATAAATAACATAAGCATGAAGATAACATGATAGATTAATAATCAGAAGACATAGCATTTGTAACAGCCCAATTTTTGGAAGACAGGAAAAACTTTTTTGAATAATCCAAAAATCAGGGCCAACAAAAACTTTTTGATATGTTTGACTAATGCTTGTGTTTCTTTCCTAGTTTCTTGTTGTTTGTGTTTGTGTTTATGTTTGTGTTTGTTAACACCTAACATTAAAACCAATGATCATAACTTTATTAAAACACAACCCTTGTGATCAAGTCATGACAAGAAAACTTATCACCTTCATCTATCACCATCTTTTGGCAAAAACCTTTTTGAAAATGTTTTGACTTTAGAAGAAAATCAAAAGCCAAGTTTTGATAAAAAAAATTATTTTCCAAAACTATATGAAAAGTATTTTGGAGGTAATCATCTCCTACCTGTTTTCAACCAAGATATTTTTTCATGCATTCCAAAAACCCCCACCTCACTTTCTCTTTTGCCAAAACTATAAGTGGGGATTATATTACCCCTGTGTTTTCCCTCAATTATATTATTTTGAATATATAAAGCTTTGAGTTGAACTTGTTTAAAAAATCCTCTTGCCATGGTGTGGCTTGGTCACTAGCTCTAATTAACACTTGAGAAAAAATCCTGGAAATGGAATTGAAGAACTCAGTTGCTTGGGTGATCTTGTTTGCCCTGCTATTATATGCTGATTGTGTGATCTTATCTTATGTTTGCCTTGAAGTGATTATATTGGGTTGACTGTGTTACTGTGTTGTTTTAAGTGATTAAAACCTAGTAATAACAAGACCATGCAATCATATCTTATTCCATCTTAATTCAATCTCATCTTTGTTTTCCTTGAAAACTTCCAACTTTGGAGACATGTTTCTATGACAAATCTTGACCCATTCATCAATGAATAATCATAAATATTATTGTAATACCTATGCTATCCATCCAAGTTGTTATTTTGGATATTGAAACTCTTTTGCATCATCTTTCAAAACCCTTTAGAAGGCATCCCAATATAATGATCATATCCCTGTTATCATGAAGCACTTTGTCCATGTTACTCAAAATCACTCCTTATTTTTTTCTAGCCCCATCAACCTACCCTTGCCATATTCATGACTTAACCTCCATGTGGTCCATTTGTTTTTCAATGGCCATTTGATTATTCTTCTCTCATGGTTTTTAGCCTATTAAATAAACCCACGTTTTCACCCTTTTCCACTTGTTGACTCAAATATTTTCAAAAGAGTTGTTTATTAAAAATCACTTTTGGGACCTATATTATATACTATCTCCTCCCAACTCAAAAATAATTGTTTTAAAAGCTTTTCACTATTTATTATTTTCCATTTTCCAAAAGGCCAAAAATGGACTTTAAAACATTATGTGAATAAAAGTATTTCCTAAAATTTTGGAAAGATTACCAAACATGCCTATGGTCATGTGGGACTATTTCCTACAAAAACATTTGAAAGTTGTTTTGAAATTTTTGAAAAAAACATTTAAAAATAGTTTCTGCCATTTTTGAAATCCCTAAATTTTGTGAAAAAAATATTTTCAAAAACTTGTGAGGACACCATCCCTAGACTCCATTTTGATTCTATATCCGATGGACATGATCTTTTACATATGTTCTATTAAAAAAATTGGTGAAAAGTATTTCTGGTCACCAGTGAGTTCATCAGGATTCTGACCAATCATTGAACTTTATCTACCTCTCTCCTGTTTTGAAAAATGGAAAATATCCTCCTCATCCTCCTAGACATGGTCTAACCACCCATAACTCTCTCTCTCTCTCTCTCACACACAGCCACTTACTAATGGACAAGGATGGTGATCACTCCTCTTTCCCAACCCACGATCCTAGTCCATCCAGGGTAGAACCCTTGCGCCAGAAGCCTCCACTCACACCTGTGAACTCATCTGGCAAGGCTCCTCCCCCTCTCCTTGTCCCTTTCCTTCTGGACCGTGCGCTGGCCATGGCACCCAGAGCGCACTCGCCATGTCCCTCTTGTTCCGCCACTTGGAACGCATGCCCAAGCTCAAGTCCTCGACAACCTGCTCCGTGAACCTCCCAGAAGCATCCCCGTGACTCTCATTCGCCCCCTCTTGCCCTCCTTCCTCCACTAATCGCTGTCAAACACTTGCGGGCGGCCAACCTGAGCAGGGCGATTCCGCCCCTCCTTGCTCTCCCCTTGCCCCCTCTCCCGCCAGGAGAACTACCTCTATGTGCTCTCTCGGATGCGCCCTCGGTTGCTCTTCTAAAACATCAGGGTCAAGCTCACCCCAAGCCTCCACGACTGCAGCTCGCCATGCTCATCGAGGGATAGGTACAGAGCACCTCGGCCTCTCTCATTTCTTACTTTGCACTCCCCTTGCCTCCTCTGAGCTAAATCCCCCTTCTATTTGGATTCTCCTCCCTTGCAGGTCCACGCACGTGATCGACCTAGGTATGCCGCCGCCACACCGCACCGAGGAGCCTTCTCGGGCCCTCCCTTTTTCCAAATTGGTGCGGGCAATCAGCTGGAAAGGTGATTTGGAGCCCTCCAGTGCCCTCCTCGTTTCCAGGAGAACCCGGGAACGTCCTACTGCAAACTTCCGGCGAAGATCCACCTCGGGCTGCCGGTTCCTCTGTTTTCCGCCACCAGGGAATGGTCGTCGCCAGCGCGCGTCGACGCGGCCTCCCCACAGTTGTTGGATCCGCATCCAACGGATCTGTTTAAATCTTTGAACATTGAATCTCGGCCGCCGATTTCTGATCAGACGGAAGCATACCGGTTCGGCAGCGCGCGTGCTCTCTGGCCGGCCTGCCTCTACGCGGCCCAACACTCTCCAAACCCGGCCCTTTTATTTTTTCTGCAGGTGGTTTCATTTTTCCCTGTGGATCTGTTTCTATCTGTTTTCTTTTAATCAAAATGAAAATGTAAATCAGTAAAACTTGCCAAACCAAAATTCACGGTGGTGGATCTACAAATTGTTAACCACATCCAACTTGCAGATCCATGTTTGGTGCAGTATTTTAACAGAACTAAAATAAATACCAGAAGCACTCATTTGCACCATTTAATTATTAACTTGAGTCTTATGTATCCAAAACATGCAAACTAAACTGTTCTGAGTAGCCCTTGTTGATAGTGTGGCAGTTGACCTTGTGTTGACTTAAGTTGTTGTGTGAAAATGACGTGCATGTTAGTTTTAGGCTAGAGAGCACTTCTATGATTTTTTTTAATTTATTTGGTGATGATTTTTTATGTGAATCCAATTGTTTTGGTTTTCTAGTGACTAGGAGCACCTAATCCTAGGTTTTAATGATTTTAGGAGTTACAGAATAGGTTTGGTGCATTATTTAGTGTTTAGTCTTTTTCTGTCTATTATTGTTAGGTCTTTTTAAATTATTGCGTCATAATGTTTTTGTTATAGAAGTGATTCCTAGCATGTGTAGGGTATTAATCCATGTTTTAGATGTGCTTTTATTGTATCATTAGCATGTTAAGAAAATGTGTGTGAAAAACATGTTATTATAGTTTAATTCCCATAGGGTTGTTCCCCTAGTAAAAATAGGTTAAATTTTGTTATTCTTCATTTTAGTATGATAACTTGGGTGAATGCCTTAATATTGTATTACATAGCATATCTACTGTTATTATGGCATTTCATACTTTCTTGCATGCTTGAGTGAGCTCTAGATCAATTTGGCATGCCATGCTACTTTTAGGAGTTTATCTGTCATAATGGTTACTTGTATGCTTAACTATTGAGGCATTGCTTAAATTGTTATTTTGATATTACTAGCATGTCTAGATGTTTTTTCTATGTTATGTATATGCAATCATATAGATCTATCATGTTAGAATAAACCATGTGTGATGATCAATTATTGTTATGCATGTATGCATGTCTAAATAGCCCTTTTTTCCATCTCTAGTTTTAGTGGTTATTTTGCTCCACGATTGTTTTCATGTATTGAGTGATGCCATGAAATGGTTGGTATTGATTTGTCTCTGTTATTAGGTTGTTTAGCTGCTGGTTATATTATTTCTCCATGTTTAGAAAATCATGTGTTACTATGGGCTTGTAGTCTTGATTGTTATTAT
Organism: Alopecurus myosuroides; assembly: GCA_028641055.1. Taxonomy (NCBI): domain Eukaryota; kingdom Viridiplantae; phylum Streptophyta; class Magnoliopsida; order Poales; family Poaceae; genus Alopecurus; species Alopecurus myosuroides. Next base: position 204,694,273 of record CM054059.1, read on the forward strand.
CTTCCTATGAATGTGTATGTGTTCCTAAGTTGTTTTCTTGTTGTTTTCCTCATCCTCATGAATGAACAGAGAGTCATATAACCTTATATGGCCAGGTTATGAGAGTGGCACACCCACTAGACTCATGCCATTGTGATTGAGGACCCATAGCATCAATTCTAGTGATATCCAGGTGTATTGTCTGTGCATACTTTGCTTGTTGGTGTGTACTCTAGTGTTTTGTTTTTGATTGTATTTGTTTGATGGATTTATTGTTGTATGTTTAATTGTTAGAAAGTGCTTGCCTTTGATTGGTTCTGATTGGGTGTTTCCCTTTTTATTTTACGACGTTAGATATCGAAGACGATGTTATTTCCTGGAGAGGTTTTTATTGCAACTCTTGTTTATTTCAAGAGCAAGACCAAGACCAGTGATAAGGCAAGCCACTCTAAATGCTTGATCATTGATTACTTATCATTATCTATCATGCATGTTTTACTTCTGAAGTTTTACAAATGTTTGTTTCAAAAACTGTTTTCTTAGTGGACTATACCACTATCTTTATTATGTTTCTATTATGCTTTATCCACTATATAATCTTGGTGTTACCAAGCCCCTTAGTCATTTTAGTATCATCACTTAATCAACTTAAGTCCCTTAGTGGACATTTTAACTTGATGTTTTTGGAAAACAAAAGCTTTGGAAAAACCCCGAGGAAAGGTGGGACCTTGTCCGAGGGAGGTTTGTGAAGAAGGAAATGGTTTCGACTTATTTTCCAAAAATGACACATAACCTAGTCTTTGCCGTACAACCAAGCCATGCTGCCACATTACCCCAATATGGGAACAGGGTCTAACTAAAATCTTGTCGGTGTTAGTCCGTGTCTACCTCAATGTGCTGTATGGGTTAGAGTACCCTGAACCGAATAGTCGCCAGAAAGGAAAGCATGGGACATTCAGAGTGTGGGATTAAGTTCGCCACCAGTTGCAATAGTTGGGTCTCCTGCCATGGCGGTGTGTTGTCAGGGGAAACCGGATTGATACGGCTGACTCACTCGGTGCCGGGGAGAACAAACCAAGTTGAAGAGGTAGCCATTTACTAGCACTTGCATAGTGGATAGTTAGGACCAGTTATCTGATGTTTGCATACTGTCTTGGACAATCCATGGTTGTTCACGGCGGATTTACTGGATCTTGTGGATTGTGTACACCTCTGCAGAGTAAAACTATTCAGAATAGCCATGTCCTCGAATATGGACAGTTGAATGGACATGTAGCTAGCATTGTGTCAATGTTTTCGAAAAGCTTGAAAAGTGTTTTGGAATAATTGTACCTGGGAGGTACATGGAAAGGGAATGATTGTACCTTTGAGGTACCGAATAAATGATGATTTTGAAGATGTTATCTTCCAAGAAGTTTTGCAAAGAAAAACTCTCTTTTATTTAAAATGCTTTATCAAAACCTTGTTGACATGCAATATCTACAAGAGAAATTAAATATCTTTTGAAGTATCTTCTTCAACAAAGAAAAACTAAAAACTTGTGCAACTGTGGTGGTTCTTAAATTCATCATGGCTAGTGGAACCCTAATTACATCCTTCCTACCACCTTTATATATGCATACTTGCATGTTTTAGATTTCATTTGGAGTGCCTTGCGAGTACAATCCAATGTACCCATATTGGTTTCGTCCCTGGCTATTGTCGTAGCCAGACCTTGAGCAGAGATCAGGAGAACCTGAAGAAGATGGTGTCGTTGACGAATGTGCGAACTAGGAACGTCTCCGTTTCAGTAGCCTGTAGGTAGTCAAGGCATGACTTGGGTTTACCACGAGTGTGGTTTGAAGACTTCCGCTGTTTAGTGTGTTTTCCTGCCCTGTGTGGCAGTTGTTTTCAACTGAGTCATGCGACCAGTTGTGTAAGCTGTGTATTCGTGTAGTGGATGTTGTAATCTGCAATGCCAACTCGACTATATTGTTCACGACTAAGTGATCATGGGATCGTGAATGTATGCATACTGGAGGTCTCGGACTGCTAGTTTGGGGTCCCGACAGCATTCAACATTCATCAGATCCCAGCAAACACAACATGTAGCATTACGTAAAGATGATCTTGATCATGATAGGAAGCTCACAAGATCTAAACATGAGGTACAAAGTGGAGAGAACAACCATCTAGCTACTGCTAAGTACCCGTAGTCCAGGGATGAACTACTCATGCATCACTTCGGAGGAGGGCATGGTGGTGTAGACCCCTCCGGTGATGATTTCTCTCTCCGGCAGGGTGCCAGGGAGAGCTCTAGAACCCTCCCGATCTCGGGATGGTGGTGACGGCGGCCTCAGGTGTTTCTCGGGTAAAAGTGGTATCCTCCTATGGACTTTGTCTCGGGGGGGATTAAATAGGCGAAAGGGCAGAGGTGGTGGAGGCCTGGGGGCCCACACTACCCCCGGCGCGGCCAAGGGGGGGCGCGCCGCCCTATGGTGTGGGCCCCCTGAGGCCCCCCTCCGGGTCTCATCAGGGCTCCGTGGAACCTTCGGGAATTCTAAGACTTCCGGGCTTCGAACTTTCCAATTCCGAGAATATTTCCAGAACAACTTTTCTGAAACTAAAAACATCAGAAAACAGGGAACTGGCTCTGTGGCATCTTGTCAGTAGGTTAGTCCAAAAAATCGATAAAAATGACATAAAGTGTATAGCAAACATGTGGGAAACAATAAGAAAACAACATGGAACATCAGAAATTAAGGATACGTTTATGTCGTATCACTTACTAACATGATCAAAAAATTCTTTAATAGTATCCTTTCCAAGTATAGAACCACTTCCTACTGGCAGATCTTTCATGGTAAACTTAGGGAACAACATGATGAAAAATAACAACGAATTAAAAAAAAAAGTAAGAACTAGAATAAGAACTTTTTTTTTTTGATAAAGAGAAGCAAAAAAGACAAAATAAAATAAACTAGGCAAAACAAAAACAAAGTAAAGAGATTGGAAGTGAGAGACTCCCCTTGCAGAAATTATCTTCCTCCCGGCAACGTCGCCAGAAAAGTGCTTGATGCGTGTGAACACACGTTCGTTTGGAGACCCCAAGAGGAAGTTATGAAGAGTGCAGCAGCAAGTTTCCCTCGGAAAGAAACCAAGGTTGAATCGACCAGTAGGAGGAAGGAGTAACTTCAGAAGGTTGATGCAGCTGAGATGGCGGGGCGCACTACCGGTTCAGCAGCAACGTGGAACGTACACAACACAATCAAATACTTTGCTCCAGAAAAGCAGTGAGGTTCTTCATCTCACCGGTTTTGCTGAACACAAAGAGGTTAAACGTATGGTGTGGAAAACAGTAGGAAAACAGTTTGAAAGCAGTAATAACAGTATGAAACCAGTAGGTGTTTTATCAGTATGAGGAAAATGGACCAAGGTCCACATTTCACTAGAGATGTCTCTCCGTGAAAGATAAATAACATGTGTGGTGAAAAAATTACAGCTGGGCAATTGACAGAAATGAAGGCTGCACCGTAGTGCATATGCAAGACATAAAGATTACTATGTGATTCATGCGGGCATTATGTCTAATAATCCACCCTCCGAATATCATCCGAACAAACGTTTGGTATTAAGTTGCAAGCAACAAATTATAGCAGTTAGCAAAGTGTGTAATGTAAACAATGTAAACTAGGTAAACACCGTTGTTTTCTACCTAATGGCAACAACACATCCTCCATCCGTCACGTTTCTGTCACTCGAGCACAGATGCAAAGGAGGCATGAACCCACTATCGAGCATAAATACTCCCTCTTGGAGTTACTCGCATCTACTTGGCCAGAGCATCTACTAATAACGGAGAGCATGCAAGATCATAAATAACATAATCATGAAGATAACATGATAGATTCATAATCATAAGACATAGCATTCAACATTAATTAGATCCCAACAAACACAACATGTAGCATTATATAAGGATGATCTTGATCATGTTAGGCAGCTCACAAGATATAAACATGAGGTACAAAGTGGAGAGAACAACCATCTAGCTACTGATATGGACCCGTAGTCCAGGGATGAACTACTCACGCATCACTTCGGAGGAGGGCATGGTGGTGTAGACCCCTGCGGTGATGAATTCCCCTCCCGACAGGGTGCCGGCGAGAGCTCTAGAATCCTCCCGATCTCGGGATGACGATGATGGCGGCCTCGGGTGTTTTTCGGGACGAAGTGGTATATATTTAGGGTTTACGTTTTGGGGGTATAAATAGGCGAAAGAGCAAAGGCGGTGGAGGCCCGGGGGCCCACACCACCCCACGGCGTGGCCAGGGTGCGCCGCCCTATGGTGTGGCCCTCATGTGGCCTCCTCCGGGTCTCTTCGGGACTCCGTGGAACCTTCGGGAATTCTAAGACTTCCGGGCTTCGAATTTTCTAATTCCGAGAATATTTCCAGAACAACTTTTCTGAAACTAAAAACAGTAGAAAACAGGGAACTAGCTCTGTGGCATCTTGTCAATAGGTTAGTCCGGAAAATCGATAAAAATAACATAACGTGTATAGAAAACATGTGGGAAACAATAAGAAAATAATATGGAACATCGGAAATTAAGGATACGTTTATGATGTATCGGGGCGCGGCTACTGGTGCACCACCATTACTTCGCCGCAGGTGATTCGGCTGCTCCACTCGGTCAGTCCATGCGGTGGCGACATTAGCGCGCGCGGGAGCCAAGGAGGGCGAAGCTCTCTCTCGCCGATTGTGCGAGTCCACGCGGCGAAAAAGAAGCGGGAGCTCTTTCGCGCCATTTCCCTTCATCCGGCGCCCCCAACTGTGCCCCGACGTGCTGGGTTTGGCCTGGGTTCGCCAGGCGATAATTAGGCCCAATCCGGCGCTATTTGGTCTCGTGGGGGGTGCGACTGGGCGGAAAACGGCGATCCAGCGCAAATAAAGTCGCCCTGAAGGGGCTCCTAGGGGGCGGCTGGAGATGCTCTATGGTAGGAGCAAGTGTTGTTCCATCGGAAATCATAGAAAAGGTAGTCCTAGAGTGGAGATTTCTTATTCCCAAACTCCAATGCTCACTATATTAAATATGTAAAATTTCATTTTGAACTACTAAAAATTTAGAGCTACACAAAAATTACAAATATACAAATCTATATAATATAGTGTTTCAAATCTCAATTTTTTTTTGAGATTTTGTCATTTTTGTGTAGCCAGTTATACATAGAATTTCGCGTTGTGATTTTGCGGCTACATCATGGACTATATCCAAAATTATTTTCATTTTTTTAACTTTTATATTTTTTGTGAATTTTTTAAATTGTAGGGAGCACTGGAACTAGAGAGAAAAAAATGACTTTCTGGATAGTCCTACCTTAAAAAAAATCGGTGCTACTCCAACGTGAGAATTGAGGTAACCGTGAAACAAATATTTTTGATGTAATGTGATGATGTATTATTAAGCCTCTCGGGCACCTATATTGTTGAATATTTGAGCAATTTTCTAAATAATTTAATCCATAGAAACAGAAGATAAAACATGACTAAGAAAACAAAAAATAAAGTAAACACGCGGTCTACCACTAAATATGAAAGATGGACTAAGAAAATTGATAGATATAGAACATGTAACATCATGGCGATCAGAAGCGTAACGAACATATACGGTGTAGAGTTTGAACCACTCGCGCTGGCTGGAGAAGACATATTATCGAACTGGCCGTCAACGATGACGTCGTCCAGGAAGTATTCATTGTCGTTCGTGTTAACAAAGAAGCCGGTAGTCGCGCGGCAGCGCTTCCCTAAAATCTTATCGCGCTTCTCCCGTACATGATCTGAAGGGACGGGGTTCCGGAGGCCTACTGCCCCGTCCTGTGGTGCATGGCGTGGCATAGTATGGAGAAGTATTGATTGGCGGCGCAGTGCTCGAGAACCAGTACCCAGTCACATATGAGGAGTGGTTGTCATGTGTGTCAAAGTGAGAGGGTGAATTCTCTTTTATAGACACAACAGTAGGAGGCGAACGAGCACCCATAAGAAGAAACAAAGAGACGAGAGGCGAGTTGAACAGCCGGCGGCCGTTTGAACGGCCATCCACTTACTTGCATTCATTTTCTAGTAGTGCAAAACATTTCAGCTTTGTGCAATCATTCACATTCGTCCATTCATGTGTGATAAAAAGAAGAGAACACTTACACATGGCATAGGTACTACCTCGGATCGGCTCATTCCCAAAATCCGACGCGTGTGCACGTGTCGCGTCGCGTCATGGCGTGGCAGATGACGGAGGAGGAGCTTGCGTGTAGCTCTCTTATTTTTATAATCACACACCAAGTGGAAGAGTCTCCCTTATAAGGAGGTGAAACGCCCACTCAACTAGCAATGTGGGATTAAACATTTGTCCCACATATTGGTCTCCACGACACATGGGTTTCTAGATTTTTCAGGAATCGTGGAATGGCTAAAATGGGCGAGGTCATTTAGGCTAAAATTTCAAGAATCCCCACAATATGCTAGAGGCACATATAATTCTCCTTAGTTTACAAAACACTGTTTATACGTTGGTACTGCAGTGGATACTGTTAAGTAGAACTTCCACCTCGAACTCCGTGTTACACTAGTTCACAACTTGAACTGTGGACTATGTCTTGAACTGCAAGTTTTCTACGAAGCTTCACACAAAGCCTTGACCAATACTTGGCTGCCGTGGGACTTCCCTGCGGGTAGATCATATACGTCATACTCTGTGACCTTTCATAATTTTACTAGAGAACACTCAATTCTCATAGACTGCGACGTTTAAAACTCATATAGGTGCATTCCTTAAAAGATGTTTTGCATGACAACATCTCTGCTTATAGTGAAGGCTCTTGGAACATATTAGTATAAATATCAATATGTCGTTCAGTTTGGGAGAGTATTGCATCTTTACGGAGTGGTGTCATAAAAAGGTAAGGATACTCTTCTCTCAGTTCATCAACAACTTGCCTTCTAATTCTACTTTACGGTATCTCCGATCACATATGGTGGGTTGCCAGTGCGAACAACTCATACAGTGGATCTCATACACATCTCTTTTGATGCACTATCTATCAAATTACGTGATACACCCTTTGTGAAGATATATGACAAGTTTATAAATGTTTGGATATAATCCAACACAATAACTACCGAGTTTTTTAATTTCCTGACAGACTGCAATCTTCTCTTCACATGTCTTGGTGACTTCATATTTTCCTTAAAACTGTTCACTTTGATGATAACGGTCTGATTATCGCAGTTCATCAGGATAACTGGTATTAGTTTTTCAACCATAGGTAAGTCCACTAAAAGCACAAAGTCACTCTGCTTCAACAGTGGTTATGTCTAATATTGTGAGTTTAGTTTCCATAGTTGACCTCGTTAAGATCGTCTACTTGCATAAAGTTCAGGAAACAACGCCACTACCAATTCTAAAAACGTAAATACTCATGGCCTCAATCTCATCAGCATCAGATATCCATTTTGAATCATTATAACTCTAAAGTACCCTCGGGTCCCCGGTGTAGTGAATCACATAACTCGCAGTGCCTTTTAAATAGCGCATAAATCTTTCAAGAGCAGGCCAATTATCATCTTCCAGATTTAAAACAAACCGGCTCAGTTTTCTCACAGCTGAAGCGATGTCAGGCTTCAAGGCACTAGCTAAATACATAAGTGATCCTATAATCTGAGAATATCTCTAGCAATCCGTCGATTCTTTCGAAACATCCCACTAGGATCATACGATGTTGGAGAAGTCTTGCAGTCACTATACCCAAAACGACTCAAGACCTTTTCCAGATAGCGGGATTGAAGCAGGATGATCCCACCACTGTTGTCTCTCAACAAGTTGATGTTCAAGATAACATAAGCTACTCAAGGTCCTTCATCACAAAACAGGGAGATAAGAAATCTTTGACTTCCTTAATCACATCAAGGTTTGTCCCAAATATCAGTATGTAACCGATGTACAAACACAAAATACCCTTGCCACCACCATGACGATAGTACGCACATTTATCAGCTTTGTTTACAACAAAACTTTCAATAGTCAAAATCCTCTCAAACTTTTAATGCCATTGCTTATGAGCTTGCTTAAGGCCATACAACAACTTTAATAACTTACACCCCTTGCCTTCCGGACCTGATAGTACAAAACCATCTGACTGATCCACGTAAATTTTCTCGTCCAACTCTCCGTTTATAAAAGTCGTCTTAACACCCATTTGATGAACGAGAAGACCGTGTGATACGTACCAAACGCATCTATAATTTTTTATGCTCTATGCTATGTTTTCCACATGTTTTCCTTTGTTTTCTAGACGTTTTCATGGACTAACCTATCGACAAGATTCGAATGTTTTTGTATTTCAAAAAAGTCTATTCTCTCAATGGGCTGAATATTTACGGAGATTTATTTTTTGCCGAAACAAAGACCGAGTCCAAAGTAGAGCCGGAGAGGTGGCCTGGGGCCACTAGAGGGGAGTTAGGCGTGGCCTGACCCTAGGCCGTGCCTGGGGGTCATCTGGTGTCCCGGGCACCCCCTCTCGCCTCTCGCCTATAAAATCACATTAACCCTAAAAACGTCAAGGGCGGAGAAATTTTCCACGAAACAGATACAGAGGCGTCGTGACCTAGAAAGTCCAATCTATGGATTCTAGAATCCTGCTTCGGCACCCTACCGGTGAGGAGATCATTGTCCGTACCCTATATAGACATATCCCTTGTATGACATACTAGGGTTTAGAGATAAGGGGACGGTTTCACACTGGTAGTATCGACAGATAAGAAGGAGACATGGTTTTACCAGGTTCGGGGCCCTCGTAGAGGTAAAACCCTTACTCCTGCTTTTCTGGATTATATTGATGGTGGTTACAATGGGTGCGATAATGGCTATGACAGAGAGATTGAATCTTGCATAGCTCAAGGTGCTATGGTGGGTGGAATAAGATATGCCCTCGCCGGGGGTCCTCCCAGCCTTTATATAGGAGGCTGGGTCTCGGTACCGAGTCCAGGTAGGTTACAAATCTCGGGTACATCGGTTGCCTCTTTTGCCTTGTACCGTATGTTGAAAGCTTGGATGAGCCTTAGCTGAGCCTTCTAGAAGCTGGGTGGTGGCACCCCAGGCTGGGCCTTAGTGTAGATCTGCAGTCGGTAGGCCCATGGAGGGGACTCGGAGAGTATCCCTACGTCAGTATCCCACGAGTGTCTATTCGACTCGAGGGATTCGGGTAGAGACTCAACAGCCCGGAGGACTCGAAGCATTTTTGTGAGTTGACGATATTTTTGAGAGCTCGTGACTCGGAAGTTCACAGATCTAAGGATGTAAGAATCCTAGTATGAGGCATTGTTCATTGAGTTAGAAGATGTGCAATTTTAGCACTTTGCTAGGGATGTGGTACAACTGCTTGGTACGCTCGACGGATCAGGACCAATTAATTGCATTTGGGCAAACAAATTACTGATCTTCTCAAACTCGAGTCCCCTGTCTCGAATTTGGGATGCTTGACAACTTCGACTAGTACCACATAGGTCTTACCAAGTCGAGTTTAACCTTTAAAAAGTACCTAGCGCGTCCGCCAGGATTTTTCATCGTACTGTCAATACAGAAAATGTTAGAGAATGCAGCATGAGTAAAATTCCTGGGTCCAGAGAATGGATCCTTGAGTGTTACCTTCATGTTTTTGTAAATGCGGCATCCAGGCGTGCCTTCGTGGCTGTATGACCCGGGAAGTTGAGATATTTCAAACTGCACCGAGCATCAGAGTCGAAGTGTTTGTGGCGATGATTGTGGCGAGTGCCTTTTTTTAATACTCGAAAGAAAAATAAGCCTGCTGGCTGATGTTTGTGTGTTGTCACGGCGCACTCGCTCTACTCCCGATGGGACATGACGAGAGGTGTCAGAGACTAGGCATGATGTATTGGGCCCTCCTGGTCAGCTTTTGACCAGAACGTGACCAACGTGCGCCGGGAAAATCACGTAGTGGCACAATTAACGGCGCATGGGCACCTTGATTATCGTGTTGTAGTAACAGCGTGTGGCCCTTCCGTCTCTTTGCTCCACGAGGTGGCTTGGATGGTTGCCACGTTGCTCCATCAGAAGAAATCGACAGCTCGGGTGAATCCGGCCGCCGTAAAAGGTGACTATGAGGGGAACATTTCTTCCTCATTTCACAATCCCCTTCTTCCTCCTCGCGCACCACCCCATTCTTTTGTCCACAAAAACCTCCATGCCCGGTTCCGGGAAATAGAAGCACGCGGATGCGGGCCCGAAAGGTGGGGGCTCGAGTTCGTCCGTGATGAAGAAGAAGGCGAGCGAATATCGCTCGTCAAACCTTTCCGGCAAGTCTATCACAACGATGCAGAAGGACGGGCAGCTCCCATTAGTGGACTATGGCCGTGTCTGCTAGCCCGGGAAGGATGAAGACATTCCCCGCCCTCAAGGTAACGAGAGGGTGGTATTTTTGGAAAATGTACTTCGGGGACTTTCCTTTCATCTCCACCCTTTCATATGGGTGATGATGTAAGTGTATGGGATCCAGCTGCATGACCTCCCTCCGAACTCAATGCAGCACATCATGTGCTTCATCGTTCTCTACAAATGCTTCTTTGGCATTCTCCCTCACTAGGGATTGTCGAAGTGGATTTTTTTGTGAAGATGCACCGAGGGAAGGTGTCCAAGCGGGAGCCTTGCGGCATGGGGGAATTCAGGATCCAGGTTCTGAGCGATATCGACTACTTTGAGATGAAGTTCGTCGACTCTGTTCAGAATTGGCAAGGACGGTTGGTCTACATCCAGGACACAGACTCACAGGGTGTCCCGACATTCAACCCTCACGCCGTCTTGACTCCTAAGAATTCCTGGAGCCATTGGATGACGGAAGAAGAAGTTGAGGCGACGGATCCCCTGATGGAGAAGATTGCGAGTGTTCGCAAGAAGGAGAAGGGTTTCTCGATCACGAGTGTGCATTTGGCCACCGTGTTTATCCAACGCCAAATCCAACCGCTCCAGGATCGCATTCGCCCCATGTGGGAATACTCGGGTCCTTCCGATTCGTGTCGGACTCGCACGGATGAGCTCTCGATGATAAGTTCGAGTCTCGAATCCGCACCATTACTAACCTCAAGGAGCAGCGCACACCGGTTCTACCCGCGAGGCCTTTTGAGGTTGACTACCCTCCAACCAAGGTAATCTTTCAAGTAGCTTTTCACTTCTGCTAGTCTTTTCGCGAGTCTTGTTTAATCACTATGTTTTTCTTCTTTGCAGAATTAGGATTTTGACACGTACTATCCTCCCCTTCGAAGGATGGTGCTTCTTCCGATCTTATGGCTAGCAACCTCGACCCCATCCTCGATCCCAGTGTTGCAGATACAAACACGAGCGACGAGGAGGAAGTCAAGGAAGAGGAGGAGGAAACGGAGCCAAGTTTCTCTCGGGTACCCCGCAAGCGTAGCCGGAACAAAGACAACAAGGTGACCTCGAAGTGACGTGGGGATGAATCCTAGACCTATCGGGTGAAGCTACCCGGTCCAAGGCCCAAGACCTATGCCCAAGGGGAGGTGCCACCTTACAGTTCTAGAAGGCCCAACCGAAGCCCACCCGCAAAGACTTGCGGGTCAAGAAGGAAGCTTGTACCAACCTAAAACTAGAGTTTGTAACCCCCCAGGCACGGTTTGAGACCTAGCCACCTATATAAGGCTAGGAGAACCACCGAGGGGGATCTAATCGATTCTAGACTACAAAACCCTGGAGCTCGAGATCATACTCTCGACTTGAGCATCCCCCATTGTAACTGATCTACTGATAATACAGACCGATAGAGAGGGAGTAAGGGTTTTTCCTCTACGAGGGCCCCGAACCTGGGTAAATCGTGCCCCCTGTTAGCCGACGATCGTCGCCAGCGTCCTTACGTTCTCTTAATCGAAACCCTACCGGATCATCCGAGGGACTTGTTGAGCTGACTATTCGACAATTGGCGCCATCTGTGGGAATGGCGGGCGCTGGATCTACGGCATCTTAGGCCTCATCATCGCCAACCTTAATATGGAGCCCTGGAACTTCGACTCCGGCAGAATTGATCTGTTTCGGGTCGCTCATCTACGTGCCCCGCTCGCCGAAATCACGTCCGGCGTTCAGCGGATTGGAGAAAAGCATCAGCTTGACGTTCGGGAGCTTCCACTTCCGTGACGACAAGGCAGGAATCTTGCGCTTCCCCGAGCAAATCGACCTTGGCGAATCGGACTCCGAGTCTATCTCGAGGCCGGCGATCCCCGACTCGCCATCCGACGACGCTGGTCGCGACCTAGCGCCCAGCGGTGGTTCCATCCGCCGCAATATCCGCGACTTCTACACCATCGCAGCCGAGGAACCCTCCACATCCGTTGAAAGTTATCGACCCACGCCTAGGATTCACGAGCCATATCTGGCCCAGGTCTGCATGGCAGGATCAACGGAGGCACCCGAGGAAACAGAGGACAGTCGAAAGGAGCGAGAGCGCATCAAGGTATCGCGAGCTGCCTGGGATAAAGCAAAGGCAGCGGTACAGCTCGGCGGTCAACCCGAAGAAGGATCCCCCCGAGAGGACCTAATCGCATACCACTATCACCTGGTACGGGCGAGTCGACTGATCGCTGAAGCCTGCAAAAATCTAGACGAACGAAAGAAGGCGACAGATGAGTCGAGCGCGGGTCGCGCGACTCTCTCTAGGACTCGCTCGGTAGCAAACAACCCTCCGAAAAAGAGATACGTCTCGAAGACCGCCGGCATGGATCATGAGTCCCTCAGCGGAATCAACAGAACATTCGAGACATCCCTCATGCATGTCGACGACGAGGGCAACGTGCACCCGACGACTCCTGTCGCATCACTCCTAGCAGCCGCCACATATTTACAGGCGAACCAGCCGCCTGAAAACGATCCCCGCGTGGAACAACATCGACAGGTTCAAAAGGGGCTAGGCATGGCAGCCGCAAGAATAGCCGCTCAAACCCGCAGAAATGCGACTACGCCAGAAGTTGAAAAAACCCCGAGGGCAGACAAAACACCCCGCAGACGCGGGAGTACGTCACCTAGAAGGGGAGACAAGGAATCACCCCGTCGCGCCCGAGGGAGAGAAGCACGACTTCGCGACGATAGTTCGGGTAGCGACAGGGATAGCCCGCGGGATCACGACCGCAGCCCGCGACACCATGGAGGCCGATCGCGACATCGCAGCCGGGAACCACGACGCAAAGACGATCGCGACCGGTCCGAGTACGACGCGTGCGGACATATCGCACAAAAGAAGGTCGACAAGGCCCGAGCACGCAGGAATCTCGACCGATCGCTGTCCACCTCCTCTGATGAAGAGGCCTGCGGCGCCATATGCTTTAGTCGTAGCATCCGCGAAGCACCAATGCCTAAGAGATTCAAACTTTCGACGGAGGTCCCAAAGTACGACGGTTCGATAGAACCCAAGTCATGGCTCTCGGACTACCTTACCGCGGTGAAGTGCCAGCGCGGGAACAAGACGACAGCCATGCAATACCTAAACCTGCACCTCGTAGGCGCCGCCCACTGTTGGCTCGAAAGAAGACCGCGTGGGTGTTACAGATCTTGGGACGATCTCACCCGCGACTTCGAGAAAAATTTCCAAGGGACGTACAAGCGACCCGCAACCAGGCAGAAAAGCGGCGAGTCCACCCGCGCATATATCCAGAGATGGACCACGCTCAAAAATACCGCGGAAAATATGCCAGAAGAAGTCGCGGTTGAAGCCTTCTCCAAAGGTGCTCAGCGTGCCGCTTTCCAAGAAGAACTGGGGCGAGCTACATCCAAAACTATCGGGGAGCTGATGGCGATAGCCGACAGATGGGCTAACGGTGAAGATTCTATGCGCAACGAGAAAGCATCTTCACCCGCGCCTGAGGAGATCGCCACGGCCGGAAGAAGAGGAGGAAACACTACGAACACGATGATCGAGAAGAACTGGTGGCGGCAGAGTTCACAAGAAACCGTGACGGCGGGGCTTGTGGAAACCGCGAATGGAAACCAAAGCCAGATGAGAAAACTCCCGAGGAAGACCTTGACGGCTATTGCACGCTACATCTATTTACAGATAAGCGCACATGCAAGACCAAGGCGACTCATCTCCTCAAGGACTGATGGAAATTCCAAGACATCCATGAAGCCTACATGAAGAAAAATAGAGCCGCAGTCAACCAGGGATACCAGCAACTCCCGGGAGGATTCCACCCACCTCAGCCCCTACCTCCACCAGGACATCAGAACGCGGTATTAGCCGCGCTACTAGCGCCACCCGCCGCAAACCAGGGAGCCAATGGGTACCCGAACCCACAGGGACACCTAGGAATGATCCAAAAGGTTTACCCGTCCCGAAGAGCTCAGAAGACAAATACGCGCCAAGTGATCATGGCAGTACAAACTACACCATCCACACCCGAATACCTAAAGATGGATGACCAGTCGATAACCCTCTCCAAAGAAGACCATCCCCCTCGGTTACATCGACCAGGACACACCACACTTGTCATTCAGGCGATATTGAGTTCAACGAGATCGCGAAGTCTTTCGGGATGCAGGAGGAGCTGGAAGAATTGGCAAAGACCACGGATCACTCTGTGATGCCGCTCACCAAAATGAACGCCCCAGAAATCGAGTTCAGTGCAAACAGCGACACTCGAAAACATCAAGTGCACCCGACAGAACCCGCGAAGACGGCGATGGTGTCCACCACCCTATCGTCCGCATAGGAAGGCGTGCTCGTCGAACTCCTCCGTGAGTACTGGAAATTTTTTGCCTGGCAGCCTTTAGATATGCCAGGGATACCCAGGGAGTTCGTCGAACACTCACTCGAATATTCAAAGACGCCAAATCTATCAAGCAAACGACCTGACGATTCTCCGAGCCAAAACAGAAGGCACTTGGAGTAGAGGTGAATAGACTACTCGCCGCAAAATTCATTAGAGAAATCAAAATATCCACCTGGTTAGCAAACCCGGTGCTGAACCCGAAGAAAAATACTGACATCCTTCACGTGCGCATCGACTATACGTCGCTGAACAAACACTGCCCCAAGGATAACTTCCCATTACCACGGTTCGACCAGATCGTGGACTCCACTGCAGCCTGCCAACAACTCTCCTTCCTGGACGCCTACTCGGGCTATAATCATATCAGGATGAAAAAGGAGGATGAGGAGAAGACAACATTCATTACACCTCACGATGTATACTGCTACACGACAATGCCCTTCGGGCTAAAAAACGCAGGCGCAACATATCAGCGCTGCATGCAAAAATGCCTCGCCAAGCTCATTGGCAAGAACGTACAAGTGTACGTTGACGACATCGTCATAAAAACTCGAGTGGAGGATACACTCCTCAAGGACATCAGGGAGACATTCGACGCTCTCAACGCGTACAAGATCAAGCTTAACCCGACAAAATGTGTCTTCGGTGTTCCTGCAGGACAACTTCTCGGGTATCTAGTGTCCGCCCGAGGAATCGAAGCCAATCCAGAGAAAATTCAAGCAATCTTGACAATGAAGGAACCAACCAATCTTCGCGGAGTACAACAGCTCGCGGGGCGACTGGCCGCTCTGAGTAGATTCATCGCGAGATTGGGCGAGCAAGCGCTGCCCTTCTATAAGCTACTGAAGAAAACAGATAAGTTCGAGTGGACACCTGAAGCAAAAAAGGCGTTCATCGACCTAAAAAGAGCGCTACAGAGCAAGCGCGTCTTGGCAACACCACAGGTAAAAGAGCCCCTATACCTTTACCTAGCCGCAACAAACCAAGTCGTCAGTACGGCAATTGTCGTCGAGCGGACAGAGGACGGAAAGGCGTACGGCGTTCAGCGGCCAATATATTACATCAGCGAGGTGCTTTCGCCGTGCAAACAACGATACCCTCACTATCAGAAGCTCGCGTATGGAGTAGTCCTAACAGCCCGCAAGCTCAAGCACTACTTCCAGGAACACACCGTCACGGTGCTAAACGACGCATCACTCAGTACTATCATGAACAAACCCATGGCGTCTGGAAGAATCGCGAAGTGGAGCATCGAGCTAGGCGCCTGGGACATAATATACGCAGGGCACAACACTGTGAAATCCCAGGTCCTCGTGGAGTTCCTAAGCGAGTGTACGGAGCTGCAAACACCAGGACCCGCAGAATATACGAGCAACTGGATCATGTATTTCGACAGGTCGAAAAGAAACGAAGGAGCCGGAGCCGGAGTTATTCTCATATCTCCCCGAGGTGACAAGCTGTAGTACGTCCTGTGACTGGACTTCCCTCCTGATGACCCAGCGTCCAACAACGATGCTGAGTACGAGGCCCTTCTGCACGGCATGAAGATGGCGATTGCCTACAGAGCCACTCGATTGATGATATATGGGGATTCAAATCTCATCGTGCAGCAGACGATGAAGGAGTGCGAAGCCATCGCTGATAACACGGTCGCCTACCGTGACATGTACAACCTACTCGAAGAAGTTTCAAAGGGTGCGAGCTGAAGCACATCGCGCGATCGAGCAATGCGGAAGCAGACAAACTGGCAAAAATCGGGTCAACAAGCGCCCCCATCCCACCAGGGATCTACTTCGAAAGAATGATCGAATGATCAGTCAAGGTCAAGAAACCAGCAGGAACACCCGCAGCAGTGGAAGCACATACCAGCCCGCAAATTGCTATCATCGAGCTCATCCACAATATCTCAAGACAAGTTTTTCTGGTCGAGCCAGTCTGGACGCAGAGTACCTCAACTACCTGTCCAAGAAACAACTCCCAGCAGACATTTGCGAGGCCAGACAGATAGTACCGCAGCAAATCCTTTCGGGTGATCAATGGAGAGCTATACAAGCAAACTATATCGGGAGTACTGCAGATATGCATCACACCCGAAGACGGCAAAGAGCTGCTCAATGACATACACCAAGGAGACTGCGGGCATCATGCTAGCTGGAGAGCAATCGTGGACAAGGCTTTCAGGGCAGGATTCCACTGGCTAACAGCAGCCAGAGACGCCAAAGATCTAGTCGACAGATGCAATACCTGCCAAAGGTTCGCGCCCAAGTCACACGCCCCTGCCACAGAGCTCCACATGATCCCTATCGCCTGGCCCTTTGCTCAATGGGGGCTAGATATGGTGGGACCGCTGCGCAAGTCAACACCCGGAGGATACACATACCTGCTCGTAGCAGTCGACAAATTCACAAAGTGGATATAAGCTATGCCAGTCACCTCCGCGCACGCCTTCTGCGCCATGAGATTCCTCAACTCCATCGTATGCAGATTTGGCATACCACACTACATCATCACAGACAACGGAAGCAACTTCACAGCCAAAGAAACTCAGGAATTCTGCGAGGAAAAAGGGATAACTCTTAGCTTTCGCTTCGGTAGCTCACCCGCAAACTAACGGCCAAGTCGAACGATCCAACGTATTAGTGTCGGCTGGCCTAAAGAAGCGGCTACTCAGCCGACTGCACCCAACAGCAGGGCATTGGGCCGAGGAATTACCATCAGTGCTGTCGAGCCTGCGAACAACACCAAATTGGTCGACAAACTACACACCATTCTTCATGGTATACGGTGTTGAGGCCGTGCTACCCGAGGACGTCAAGTTCAGCGCCCCGCGAGTCGTTGTATACAGCGAGGAAACTTCGAACAACGCACTCGCGGATGATATGGACGCACTGGACGATATCAGGGACATCGCACTCGCAAGATCTGCAGTCTACCAGCAGTCGCTGCACAACTACCACAGTCGCCGCATACGCCATAGATCCTTCGTGGTAGGAGACCTGGTGCTGCGGCTCAAGCAAAAGGAGGGAAACAAGCTCGAGCCACCATGGGAAGAATCTTTCATCATACATGAAGTCATCCCAGGAGGTGCCTATCGCTTGAAGAACCCAAAGAACGGCGGCATCTACTCCAACCCGTGGAACATGGCGCACCTCCGCAAGTTTTATCCTTAGGATTTTTAATCTTCTACTCGCAAGAAATAAGGTTGTACCAGCCACTCTGTAGCCCGAGCAAACACATGGCTTCTCAGCCATAGCAATAAAAAAACATGGTTTCTCAACCATAGCTACAAAGACTATCGCATTTTTTTCTTTTTACATGCTAAAATGACAGGTAAACACACCCAACACACGAGGGCTACGCCTAGCTAGCATCACCACATTCTTTCGAGCACTCAAACTCGATAAAAATAATACAGGGTATAACAAGGTACGCACCTTATAAACACCTTAAAAATAGTGAGTGGAACATACAAGGTCACAGGGTTTACACCTTCAAAACACCTTACAACAAAGAATACAAGATATTTATCTACAATTGTCAGCGAGCAGCCGCATATGCAAGCAATTGATCAATCTCCTCGGAGGACAGTCGAACAATCTGCTCCGTTGTAGGACGCACGGCCGCATAATGTGGAGAAAGATCCACCGGTGGACCTCTCGAGTCGGGAAGTCGCGCCACAGAGCGAAAGTTGACCTTAGGGTGCCACATGTGAACGAATGCAAGTGCCACTTAAGCTCCACTTACAAGTTGTTGACGCACGCACTCTCGAGCTTCCGCTACTCGACGAAACATCCTCAGCAAACCACTCAAGCTATCCGGGACAACATCCAAACGGTAAAATGCCCGATGGACAGAAGATAGAGCCTCGCGACAGGACTCGACGATTATGTGCGCTTGACTCGCCTGATACTTCAGGGTAGCCAGGATAAAACCTCGGTTGCGGTCGGACCAGAAGTTGTTCGCATGAGGTTTTGAGCTACCTGACTCGTGAACAATGTGATTGTCCACCCAATGGGTTTCACAGACTCCGTCAGGCTCAACAACTGCAAGGACAACAAATGTGTCAAAACAAAGACAGGGACTAACGACAAGTACTCGGGGGCTCGCAAACTTACAGAGCATGCCCTTTGCAACAGCTGCCAGTTCTTCCATCACATATTGCTCACGCTCTGCTGCAATTTTCTGCTTCGACTTGGCGACATCAGCCACACCTCGCAGAGCCTTCAGCTTACGATCGCCATCCGCGACACAGTCACGGAGTGAAGCAAATGTGCTAGCAACGGCAACTAAGGGATTGACCTGCGAAGCAGCTTCACTCGAGGACTCTACGCTGGAATCCACTACCTAAAAAGGAACAACAAAGATTCAGAGACAATACAAGACCCCACTCGAGAATATACCACCCAAAAAGACGAGCGCTCGGGGGCTACTCCCATCGGGAGAATACAAAGTAAGGCGCAAACACAAAACGCTGACACTTTCAGAAAACACTTCAATTAGGCAAAATAAAGTACAGGAATACATCCCAGGGTTCATTACATCAAGAGCACATGAAAACAAAAGGCTATCCTATGGAGCCACAGAGGTAGTCCCACTCGCGGAAGGCTGTCCCTTACGATCAACACGAGAAAGCACACCAGAAAGCATCTTCGCGAGCTCTTCAGCACATTCGCAAAAAGGACGGATCGCTACCTTTTTGCCCAGCGAGTCGCGCGGAACCTTCGAGTACACCTTATCCTGGTCACCCGAGACTCCATGCGCCAAAGCAAATTGGATAGCCGTCTTGGCCCCGCACTCAGTCTGCGCGAGCGAAAACTTGTGGAGAAGATCTTCATCGCCCAGGAAGACCTGCAGAAGACCACCCAGAGTAGGTGGAACCGCCATGTCCACGAACAGGCGCTCGTGAAACTGTGTCAACACTCGGGTGGCATCATCAACAAGGGAGCAGACTTTATTCGCGTGCTCTTGGAGCTGAGTGCACATGTCGGTAAGGGCGTCCTGTCGCTGATATCCAGGAAGCTCCAGCCCAACCCAAAGAGAACCTGAGACAAAGGCAGAACAATCATCAGAGAAAAGGGAAAATACATGCCACAATCGAAGAATGGAGAGACGCAACTTACCAGCGAGCTTCTGAGCCAAAGGTCGGATGGTGCCGACAAGGTCATTGTCGTGCTTCGCACCCGCCTCTTCCAGCTGCTTCAGAGCCCTCTGAGCTTCCGCGAGACTCCCCTCAAGGTTGTCTGAGCGCTTGCGAGTGGACTCCAACTCCTTTCGGGAGGATTCCAGCTCTGTCGCAAGGGTTTTCACCCGAGAGACAGCCTCTGCCTTTTACCCTTCAGGAGGGTAACTTCATCTGCAATGGAAAAGACGCAGTTGGAGCAACAATTACAATCAGGAAGAAGTGATAGAGACAAGAAAGGCGCACTAGACTACCTTGAAGAGAGCGTCCGTCCTGGACGAGCCGGTCGCGATCCTTCCTAAGAGAGACGCAGTCTGCTTCAGCCGAAAGCACGCGACACCCGAAAGCAGCGAGGGAGTCGAGAAGGGCCTGCAAAATTCCAAGTCAAAAAAGAAAATCACGGATGCATCACTTGAGCCTATACACGACTGTACACAGTCGAGTATAGCCTTGGGGGCTACTCCCATCGGGAGCACTGCCGTGCACCCGATGAAAAAACAAGGCCAACATACGAGCAAAAGAAGAACACTTCGACTTGAGTCCATGGCCAACTGCAAGCAATTGACCATAGACTCGGGGGCTACTCCATCAGGAGCACTTCGTGCACCCGATAAAATTAAGAACAAGCGAAGCAAGAGAATAAAACGGGCTTACCTTGCCCTAGGCAGTAGATAGAGGGTCTGCTGAACTACCCGACACTTCCCTGCTCGCTGACGTTCCACCCCGCGAAGCCGGGCATCCCGTACTCCGGGGTTTCAGTTGCCCCTACGGGGCTTAGAGATCTTCGGGCAACCTTAGTAGCTGGAGCAGGATCTGCGGCAGCCTATTTTCTCTTCACGGAAGGAATCGATGAAGCGAACCGGCCTGGGCTGATGGTCGCAAGACTGCTATTAAAAGGAAAATCAGATAAAGAGCCAGAATGGGAAGAAAGTTAGGAAGACTTGTAATTAAAAACAAAAGTGCACAGGACTTAATCGTCCTCGTCATCATCATCGTCGAGAACATCCGGGTTCCAGGCAGTGGAGACCTTCGACTGACGGCCGGGAGGAAGCACGTTCAGAGGAGCCACATGAAGGGGTTTAGCATCCTTGACGGACTCGTCACCCAAAGAGCTATCCTTTGAAGTGACTTCTTCCTCCTCGCGCCGGCTGCGTTTGCGGTGGCGAAGTTGGTCGCTACCCGACTCCTCCTCCTCATCCATATAGTCGTGTTTGGAGCTTGAGTCAGCTTCCGCGACGCTAGTCTCGTGAGGGGCTTCAATGTTACTCGCCAGAAGATCTGAGGCATCATTAGCAGAAATTGGCGGGTAGCATGTCGCCACCTTCAAGCTCTACGGAGGCGAAAAAGTGAAAGGAAAAAAAGATTCTCAACAGATGAAGATCCAAACTGAAAGAAACAAAAAGCAAGAGAAAAGAACAAAGAAAACTCACCTCAGCCGGGGGAGGGTTCGAAGCTTCGAATGGTTCGAGAGGACATGCCGAGCAGACCTCTCCTTTCTTCAGCTTGGTGATGGCTGCAATCTTCTTCTCGAACTCGGCGTTTGTAAGGATGTCTTCGCAAGCGCAGCTCGGGTCCTTGACGCCCATGTACTCCCACATGGCGGTTGGCCTCTCTTGAAGGGGCTGGATCCGTCGACGAAGAAACACACCCGACAGCTGTATCCCATTCAGCGGGGTCCCCAACTCCTTGTTGCGGAAGCTCGCCACCTTCGCGAGTAGAGGAGAGACAATTTAACCTTCTTCAGCAGTGAGCTTGTGCAGCCAGGATCTCCGCCGCTTCAGAGTGGCGAATGGCTGGAATTCGGGAGCTCCACTCGCGCTGTTGTCGATGACGTAGAACCATTTCTTCCTCCACCCCTGCGCCGAGTCGACGAAGTACATCTCCATGTAAGGGATGTCTTTACTCGCCTGCATCGCGAAGCCCCCAGTACGCAGCGGCTCCCCCAACTTCTCTCCTGGCTGCGCCCTCTCCCGGAAGATCCGCACTTTGAAGATTGCTCTCCAAAGCCCCCAGTGCAGGCGGATCCCCAAGAAACACTCACAAAGCACGATAAAGCACGATATGTGCTGAATCGCGTTTAGAGGGAGATCATGCAGCTGTATGCCATAGACATACAGCAGCCCGAGCAAGAAGGGATGGAGGGGGAGAGACAGGCCGCGGGAGACGTGCTCTAAGAAGAGGACACACTCGTTGGCGAGGGGGTTGGGGACTTCTTCTTTCTTGGACAGGCGCACACGCTTGTCAGCTTCCGACGGGAGCAATCCCTCCCGCTGCATCTCAGTGATACTCTTCCTAGTGGTGTTCGCGGCGCGCCAATCGCCCGTCTTCACGGGAGGCGGCGTGGAGGCGCTCGCCACATCTCTCGAGGACGATAGGGATGCCCCACGCTTCTTCGCTCCCGACATTGGAGGTTGCTTGGTGCTTACAGAGAAGGAGGTGTACGCGAGGAGGAAGAAGGTGACTAAGGGCCGGGGGATTTACCCCTCCCCTAGAGTTCATTATTTATACCTGGGATAGAGTGATCCAAGCCGTAGATCTAAGTGACGTGGAACCCATCGCGGCTGGCACGCGTGAAGAGGAAACGAAGCGGCGGGGGACAATTACCCCTGCACGATCTTTACGAGAAGATCGTGCGTATTTACAGCGCGCGGCCAGCGAAAAAACCGGGACTCGACCTATCGTCTCCAGTCAAAAAGCTGACAAGGTGGGCCCGTGCGCTCTACTCAGCCTCGTCACGTCCTATCGGGAGTAGTCAGAACAAAACAAGTTCGCGGTGACATTATTGCATACCTCATCAAGACGCGAAATTTCTTTCGCATAAGCACCCTGACACAAAAATTCTTTCGTATGGGCACATGAAGACGCGAAATTTCTTTCGCATAAGCACCCTGACACGAAAATTCTTTCGTATGGGCACATCAAGACGCAAAATTTCTTTCGCATAAGCACCTTGGCACGAAAAATCTTTCGTATGGGCGCATCAAGACGTGAAATCTCGTTCGCATATACAGCCTTACACGAAATCTCTTTTGTGTGGGTTCATCGTAGTGCGGAATTTCTTCCGTATGAACTTCATAAAACGCGAAATCTCTTTCGCACAAGATCAGAGAAGGAATATTTCTTCACCCGAAGGGATGCAAGAACATGATCAAGATAAAATTACGAATGTGCGGCTCCCGCAATTCTGTCACACGATGTATTTACACATCCCTATCCTGGATCGTTCGGCCGACCAGGCACATCCGGATGCCGTATTCTTTCGAGTATGAAGGTAAGACCCAAAGATCTCTCTTGTGGGCCTAGAATCGCACTCAAGCTGCATCCTCCGATAAATTTCCGTGTCAACAACACGAAGAAAAATCCTAGCGGACGCGTCGGGTACCCCTTAAGGTTAAGTTCGACTCTGTAAGACCTCCACGACCCAGTCGCAACGATCACCTTGTCAAGTTCGAGTCGGAGGTCTTGAATTTGAGTAGGCCAGAACCGTGTTTGCCCTAGATGCAATTAATTGGCCCTGATCTTTCGGGAGAGCCAAGCGACTGAGCCACATCCTTCTGCGAAAACAGCCGATACAAGGCACCTTTATCACTCGATACTCGAGTACAGAAGCGCATCGCGCACAGGATCTACACCCTATAAATCAGGAGATCGGATGATCATTAGAAGAAATCAAAGAGCAAACTATGAGTGCCCACTCGACTGATTCTCAGTCGAATAAACACTCGGGGGCTACTGACATGGGGATGAATCCTGAACCTATCGGGTGAAGCTACCCGGTCCAAGGCCCAAGACCTAAGCCCAAGGGGAGGTGCCACCTTACAGTTCTAGAAGGCCCAACCGAAGCCCACCCGTAAAGACTTGCGGGTCAAGAAGGAAACTTGTAACGACCTAAAACTAGGGCTTGTACCCCCCCGGAGACTGTTTGAGACCTAGCCACCTATATAAGGTTAGGAGAACCACCGAGGGGGGGATCCAATCGATTCTATACCATAAAAGCCTTGAGCTCGAGATCATACTCTCGACTTGAGCATCCACCATTGTAACGGATCTACTGATAATACAGATCGAAAGAGCAGGAGTAAGGGCTTTACCTCTACGAGGGCCCCGAACCTGGGTAATCGTGCCCCCTGTTAGCCGACGATCGTCACCAGCGTCCTTACGTTCTCTTAATCGAAACCCTATCGGATCATCTGAGTGACTTGTTGAGATGACTATTCGACACGAAGGATACTTCTCTGAGTCAGGAGGCGCCCGAGCGTTTGGACCCGAAGCTTCTGCACGTCGTGGCCCCTTTGAGGACACTTCCTCCATTGTCCAAGAAGTATCGCCCAGAGATCCAGTGGGATCTGGATGATCTTGACGACGATGACGAGTAAATTTCCAGCTTCTCTCTTTGTTTTGCTGACTCTCCAAAATTTTATGATATGTGCTCATGAGTCTTTTTTTCTTGCTAGCTGCGTGGTGGTAACCAAGGACGAGTTTACCCCTTCCGCTTAGTCTTGTTAGCCGAAAGGTGGCGGTGTGGAGACTGAAACAGCTCCGAGCCCCGAGAGGAAAGCTGCGAGTCCGACAAAGGATTCGCCTACTCCCGAGGGTGAGAAGTCAAAAGCATCCACGACGCCAGACGTGCAAGTGAGAACAGAGGTCACCGACGGTTCGCATGACCCGTTGTCTACTCCTGGTGCCAAGGTAGGTTGTGTTTTGCGTGTCTCTTCGAATGTCGTTTCCTCTTCACTGGGTGCACGACAGTGCTCCGATAGGAGTATCCCCTAGGTCTATGTGTGATTATTTATAATCAGGCATACTTAAAAATATTTTGTTAACTCTGTCTTATTTGCGTGCTTGCAGGCTATTTTCGGCACTCTAGCAGAATACGGACGCCGTCTCGTGGTCGCTGAAACTGATTGCGACAGTCTCTGCTGGGAACACGACCAACTCCTCTAGGAACTCAAGGCTTCAAAAGGTAATTTTGGTAATTCGCGAGTAGCATGCTTCTATCCTTTCTTGTTTTCTATGATAAACCATGTGTTTGGTTCCTTAGACGAAGCTTCCCAAATAGGACCAATGCCTCCCCCCAAATAGGACCAAAACCAGTCTGCTTTTGATCTAGTTGGAGCGGTCCGTTGAGTAGTTTTGGCCCGGACATTAGATTTCGGTGGACACATCCCAATCCCCCCACCCCATTTTGGGGCTCATTCTTTCTGTATTTTCCTTTCTCTCGTCTATATCTTTCTTCTCTATTTAAATTAAATGTCTAGATCAATAGCAAAAAAAAAGAACGGGATGATCAAAATACATACCTCGCCAGTCCCTGTAAATGGAGGAATTTCTTCGAACAATTGGCCTCCTTGGGGCCGGTTCTCCGCGGCCACATGCCGCGACATCTTGCTATGGACCACCAGCGCGTGGCCATTCCCAGGAGTGGCCTCGCCGACTATGGGAGTGACATTGAGGTCGGTGTGCGGTGGCACGGTCTCAAACGGTTGGGACGATATCTTCGACGATGTGTCCGGCGAGAGGCCGAGCCTGGAAGCTGCCGGCCCGGGAAAAAGCGCGACCGGGAAGGCGCAGGCTGAGGCCGACGATATAGCTGGCAAACCAAAGCGGGACAGCCTGGCCGTGGATGCCATCGAGCTCGAGAAGGGCACCACCGCAGCCAGGCGGAGGGACGGGGATGCATGATCACGCCCACGGTCTAGCCCTTCATCATGATCACTCCCATGACGCCTTCACTAACCATGACATCAACGTTGGCTCGGCCTTGGGCGGCGACATCTTGAGACTTAGAATAGACAACGGCGACGTCGGCCTCTTCCTCCGCCGTCTTCGCTTTTTGCCTCACCCGCCGATGCTGCCTTTTGAGGGACTCCTGCTTGGGCTCTATCTTCGTCTTGGGTTGGGTCTTGACGCCGCCCTTTGCCATTGATGGCTAGAACTGGGCGTCCGTCGATGCTCGAGGCAAAGGGCGACAAGGGTTGGGAGCAGCGGGGAGAGCGGCGAGGGTTTGAGAATGACACCTCTGTCCCCGCCAAGCTGGGTCAGGAGCGATAAATTGTGTCTGTGGACAAAGGTTGGACCGCTTCAAACGTCGACCAAACTTGGGCCACATTTGGGGCAAAGTTGGATTGTCCCCCCTCTATCCGTTTGGGGTAGACTGTTGGAATGAGTTTCTGCCTCAAATTCGTGTGTGTGGACCAAAATAGACCAAATTGTCTGATTTGAGCCCGTTGGGTTTGCTCTAAAATGATAAAATTCGAAAAAATCATTGTGCGTCTACTTGTGTCATCTCGTTCGAGCTGTCCTATGGCGCGACAACCGCTGCTACACAGGCGGAGCTATGTGTATGTCAGGGGGGCGCTGCCCCCTCCCCATAGACTAATAGACTGTTTGTTCTTTAGCCTGACGGTCTCGAGGTGCGTTTACGTTGCTCTTATGCCTTCCGTAATGCATCGTCTCTTAGCGCGGTATCCTAGGTAGCAGGCAATTATAACATACAACCATTGTAATGCATTGTATGTTAAGTGTTGTATCTAAGTGAACATGTATTTAATACTTTTGGCCTCATACTTATATGTGATTGGTCTAACAAGTTATTTTGTCTATGATACCATGCAAGAGCCGTATACTATATAAGAGCAAGTACAATAAGCTTATGTCAGCGGGCTATAAGGATTAAAATAGTATTTCTGTGATGACATGGAAGAGAGAAGAGGAGAGAGAGAAGGGGAGTGTGCTCTTGTGCAAGAGCCAGATGCAACACGTGCTCCTAAGCAGCTTGTGAGAGTGGAAGATGGGCCATGTGTTAATAAAATAACACATTTTTCTAGTTAACTATTGTACTTGTTGGTTATATGGTTGACTATAGATAACATGGCAAATCCTTATATCCAACTGTTGGCTATACTATTGAACTTGCTCTAAAGATACAACACCATTCTCTTCCTTCAACAATTATAGTGCCACATCACCATAATAAGTATGATATTATGCCACGATACTACCGTTTTTTTTTTTTTTTGAAATAAAGATACTACCGTTACGGGAGGCACGTCACTCTGCCTCGGGCACAGTTGCAAGAATGTGGCACCTCGGGCACAGTTGCACAAGAATGTGGCACCCTATGCGTACCTGGTAGCACTAGGCGTGACGATGGCACAGGTCCGACATATTCGTGACCAAAGAGTACAATCACACGCTCGCCTCGAATTTCCTAGTGATCCAAATAGCAATCCTTGTAGACCCGACGATCAAGGATATGAAGCTTTAAGCAATCAGATGGTCTAAGAAGAGTTAGGGAGAGAAAACTCAATATCAAGTTGTCTTGTAAAATACAAGTTCAGCCCAACACGTGCGTAATCTAGCTGTGACAGAATCATAACTGAGTTTTCTTTCCCTATATCAAGCTGTACCCATTACAAAAGAGGAACCTGAACGCGTTAACGAAATCATTGGGTTCCCACGTATATATATGTGCAAGAATTGCGGACTGACGGTGACGGTGAGAGTTTCAAATTTCAATCGATTGGATTTGATCAGGGCCGATCGATCCGGCCGGCGTCCTTGTTCACTCAAGTAGACGGCACATGGCATGTCGGGACCCGCCTCCTTACATTTGGGCGAGGTCTTAAATGACGATCATATTGGCAAGGGACCAAATGAAGTGGTAATAACTCTTGGGCGCTTTGGAAATGGAGTAGTAAAGCAGGTAGGGTATGCAATGCAAAAAAAAAAATCCTGCACATCTTCAGGTGAACTTTCCAGGATTCAACAGAACGTGCTGCTTCGAATTCAGATTAAGAATACCACGGCAAAAGCAGAAGCCTAGCACATTATCCTACTCGCAAAGGAGAGGGACGAAGATTCGGCGTCATGTGCGGGGGCCTCCCTTCCCTCCCCGCGAACCGCCGCCGGGCCACAGTCCGGACTCCTCCGGTGTTCTCGAAGAATTTTGCTGCGAAAAAAGCTCGATCATCACATCGGAGAAAGGCTCGGGGCGGCGCTCGGTTATCATCGACCACGAAAAGGCTTCGTCCCCAGCACATGGAAAGATCCCATCAGTTCACCCGGGAACCTGTAGGCAGACAACTGGATGATGTGCGGTACTCGTGTCAACTGGTACCAACAACTCGTTCCTGCTAGCTTTTGCATCATACGGTTCCGTCTTTCCGGTGCGCCGCAATCAAGTGCCCCTCCTGCTCCTGCCTCGGCAGCACTAGCTAGTCTCACCGGCACAGAAAGCGAAATGAAGTACACTAGCTCTGTTTGCGGGCGGACCACTCACCGGCGCACGAACCCCGCCGGCCGCCGGACCATCCGGTGACGCGTCGTGGGTCTGTTGCTTTGGGCACCTGGCAAAGTGTAGACGATACCTTGGAGAAAAAGGAGAGAGTGGTTTGTGAAAGAGCTATCAGCTCCATGCCTTCCGTGCCCGGCTTGGCACCGCGAATATATTCTCGATTGCCCAGATGCCATGACGCCGAGGAGCCGGCGCCTGAAGCCTTTTTTTTTGAGACAGAGGGGCCGGCGCCTGTAGCTGAAAGCCATCTTCCGTTCCTCTGGGCCGGCAATTGGATCTCGCTGTCTTACAAAGGACGGCCTGACCGACACAGGTAATAGTTGGACTAGGCTCAGCCCATGGGTTTGGAATTAATCGAGCCATTATTTGCCACGGGACCGCCTTTTTTTTTTTAGCATAAAAAACCCCCGACTTTATTAATCAATAATCATAGGTATGTTTACAAAATCGGGGGGGGGGGGGGGGGGGGGGGTTGATCAGCCAAACATGCCGACCTACACCCAGACCAAGGGAGCCCTTTGCAATATCATGTGCTTCACTATTATGCTCTCTCCTTTCATGTCTGAAAATTGCAGACTCCAAGTTCTCCTTGCGTCGATGTATTTCTTCGATAACTGTTCCATATCCGCCTCTACTCCCTTCACTGATATCCTTCACCACTCCAGTGCAGTCAGACGCGATACATGCTCGCGTGATCTGTAGGTCTTGTGCGAGAGCTAGAGCCTCTCGACATGCTACTGCCTCTAGGGTGGCTGGGTTAATTAAGCCCTTGATCACAATTGCCGAAGCTCCAATGAAATGACCATTGCCATCACGAAAAATTGCTGCAGCCGAACCACACGAGCTGTCTCTGTTTATAGCCCCATCAGCATTGCCTTTCATCGCTCCATCTGGAGGCGGAATCCATGCACCTCTTCTCCTAGGCAGTGTAGGCATCGCCGTTCTGCTTCCTTGGGTCGTTGCAAGACCCAAGTCTCGTATATAGCTTGTGATGAACCCGTGCGTGGACAACGGGCTTTGGAAAATCTCCTCATGTAATGCCTTCCTCCTCGCGGTCCAGATAGCCCATAGAGTAACTAACATCCGAACAAAATCCTCATGCTTGAGAGATTCAAGCATATCGAAAAGCCAATTTTTTGCGTCCGGATTTGAGTTCTATATTGCATGCTCGAGCAGCTCCTCATCGCCAAGCGCCCACACACACCTGGCCATGTGACAGTTTAGTAAACTATGTCTCCAGTTATCCAGATCAGCACCACAAACCTTGCACGCTTGATCATTAGTCATATTGCGATGATGTCGCAGCTCTGCCGTAGGTAGACTAACTTTGGCGAGCCGCCAAGCAAAGTTACGAACCTTAGATGGGACTTTCACTTTCCATAGCTTCTTCCATAGATTAGATATCTCATTTGTACCTGACGCCCCGGCAGTATGATTCATCCATGCTCCCCTCCTTTGTTTAACTGCCACTATCATCCTGTACGCTGATCTAACGGAGAAAACTCCCGATTTCTCGAAATGCCACGCCCACGAGTCGGCCATAGGTACTGTGGGTAGTGGTATCTGTCTAATTTCATCAAAGTCCATCAAACGGAAATTCTCCAACAGCTTCTGCTCGTTCCAACTAGCCGAAGATGAATCAATAAGTGCGGACACCATCACCGAGCTCTCCGCAGAAGGAGTTGTGATTGGCCTCAGACTCGAGTCCCTCGGGATCCAATTATGGCCCCATATATGCGTTGATTTCCCATCCCCGATTCTCCTTATAAGTCCTTGCTTTAAGATCTCCCTCCCTTCCAAAATCGATCTCCAGATTTGTGATGGTGATGAGCCCAATCTCGCCTCCGAAAAATCTCTATCCGGGAAGTATCGAGCTTTCAGAATTCGGGCACTAAGAGAGTTCGGGTTTTCCAGTATCCGCCATCCTTGCTTCGCGAGCAAAGCAAGGTTAAATAACTCCATATCCCGGAAGCCCATACCTCCCATATGTTTCGGTTGACACATCTCTTCCCAGGATATCCATGCCACTCTTCTCTTCCCATTCTTAGAACCCCACCAGAATTTGCGAACCTATTGAGGTGAGCACACAGACCACTAGGCAGTTTAAAACATGACATAGAATAAGTTGGGAGTGCTTGTGCCACTGATTTTATAAGCACTTCCTTCCCACCAAAAGATAGGCATTGCTCTAGCCACCCCTGCACTCTTTTCCAAACACGATCTTTCAGATATTTGAACGCCCCTGCCTTCGATCTACCAACATCAGATGGCAACCCTAAATACTTCTCATTTAGAGTTTCGACCTGGACATTTAGTATTGACTTGACCTGTTCCTTTATACCCTCCGGGCAACCCTTGCTAAAGAAAACTGAGGACTTTGCAAGGTTTACCCGCTGTCCTGATGCTCTGCTATAAACCTCAAGAATTTGTGTTACCTCTTCGGCTGCTCCCCTGCTCGCCTTTAGAAAGAGGAAGCTGTCATCAGCAAATAAAAGGTGACTCACTTCCGGGGCTGTTGGAGCCACTTTCAAACCCAGGTTTAGTCCTTCTCCACTTCTTGCCTTCATCAGACAGGAGAATCCCTCAGCAGCCAGAAGAAATAGATATGGTGAAATAGGATCCCCTTGTCGGATTCCACGTGTCGGTCTAAACTCATCTAGTTGATCTCCATTGAAAAGAACTGAAAAAGACACAGTTCGTACACACTTCATGACCGACGAAACCCAACTTGGCTGAAATCCTAGCTTCAACATGATTTTCTCCAAATACTCCCACTCTACTCTGTTGTCGCACCCGGACTTCTAAAGGATACTCGCCGTTCCGTTGAACAGTAGTAGGTTGGATTACGGGGCTTACCGGCACCCGCGTCCTCTTACGAGCAGGCCAACACACGTATGTGTGACAACCAACCCCTATCTGTTCAGCGTCGACGTAAACTATCCCATAGAAATCAGGACACTTCCATTGACGTACTTCAAACCATACACACATGGTACGTCAACGGCGTTGAACAACTGATATCACAACAAATCTCTACGACACAAAAGATTGAAATAAGTTGCAAATGGCCCTCACTAGGGCAGAGATAGCAAATACAATCATCCAGAGGACACATGTCCCAACATAGCATCATTACATCTCAGCGGAAGCATTCAAAGGGGTCTGAGTACAGACAAAATCCAAATAGGCTTAAGAAGCCGGAAACTGAAATAAAGACGGAGCCCATCCACGATGTCTCGGATCCTGCCCGGGTCCGCTAACTACTCGTCAGCAGCCTCGTCAAACTCCACGTAGTAGCCGTCACCTG
Source organism: Alopecurus myosuroides (assembly GCA_028641055.1). Taxonomy (NCBI): domain Eukaryota; kingdom Viridiplantae; phylum Streptophyta; class Magnoliopsida; order Poales; family Poaceae; genus Alopecurus; species Alopecurus myosuroides. Next base: position 204,725,849 of record CM054059.1, read on the forward strand.
GATCCTCGTAAGCGTAGTCTGCGGAAACCACAGCCCCAAAGGGGTCAGTACATAAACGTACTGGCAGGCAAGACTCACAGTTCACCAAAGTGTAACCCGTCAACACCAAGCACAGATGCTTTGGGTTCAACGGAAGGAAAGGGGATATAAAAGATGCTGCAACTGGCTGCGCTAACCAACTACAGAGAACTACAACTTCCAACTAACAGAAAGGGGATAAGATCGAGTATTGTAACCAACTGAAAGATAACTTCAAACAAACCCATACTGGATCTCGCCCCTTATCCGAAGAAGCAATCCGAGGATAACTCACACAGTGGAAATTATGATGGTTCAGATTATTGTGTCAATAAGCCTATTACTAGTCAAGTTGTTAACCATTGGGTGTAAGGTTGTTAATCATTAGGTTTAAGTTGTCCTGAGTACTTGTTAGCCAGTACTTTCACCAAGTAATCCATAACCGCGGAAAACACGGCTTCTCAAGAAGATTATCCCTGCAGGGTTGCACCAATTTGGCCGTACACGCAAGAATAACCCGCCAGATGGAAATGCACTTCCACCAAGCGGGGCACTCTACACAACTCGACTCTTCTTCGCATCAAGCCCAAAGAACCTTGGGCGCACGGCTAATCGAGCCCAGAAGAAAATGGACCCTCATAGCACTCTAAGAACGTGTCCCCCTATATGCCGACTACAAAAGTTCCACCCTGGCCTGGGCTCGCAAAAACATGCATGCGGCAAATGGAAAACACGAACTAAATGAGGCGATTTGGACGAGATGCGAATCGAATCAAACTGAGGGGGGCGCCCATACTCGCTTCCCACATGCGGTTAGTGCGCTCATCATGGATCAGTAGACAAGACCCTTTTCCTATTAGGGTCGACACTAGCAGGCCTCAAAACCACACAGGGCCTCCTGCCGGTGCCTTATCATCAAATTATTATTAATAATAACATTAGCATGATTGATTGATTAAACATCGAGCCCCCAGAACATAATGAAGTAGTAACAGAAGGTAACGGGTAACAGACTCGAGCAAAACAACCTAAGCATGCTAGTAAGACACTGGCTCAACCAAAGGGGTGATAGGAGTGGAGGTGAGGCCATATCAAGGTTAAGGGATTCATGTGATGGGTTCGTAACAGAAACAACTACTACTAAGGCTAGCAGAAAAGAACAACGGAAAGTATCGGTAATCAATGTGGAAAGGAACACGATGGTTCATGTGAGTGATAACTTTCCTGCAAAACCCAGTAGCCCGGTACTGAGCTAACTCCTTAGAAGGGGTGTCGAAAGTATCGTCGGTCTCAACGTCGTCGTTTATCCGAGAAGAAGCAAACAAACAATGCAGAAAGATAAACAATCAATACCATGGCATAGTGCACAAACATGGGATGATGCATGATAGTTTAATTGATGCATCCAAAAATAAACTAGTTGACAAGATAACATAACATGATTAAATGGACCCACATGCAATTGGATTGCATATGAAAAGCCCATGAATTATGGTTGAATTAATTGTTCTACAACTAATCATCATATGAAAGTGGATTAGCATGATGCATGGATGAGGAAAACAACAAAATAACAACAATAGAACCAAATGGAAATAAGGTTTAACAAGTTTAGAAATTCATTTATTAATTTAGGAAATTTTGGTTACTTAAAGGTGTCACACAAGCATTTGTTGTTTTCATCAAGTTAAATTGTTCAAACTAGATAACAAAGTTTATATTTGATAAGAACACACAATTTAAGGTGGATTGCATGTTTCACTTGTTGAAAAAGGATTTCAAATAAATTATTTGTGAATTAAACAAGTTTAAGCAAGAATTAAATGAATTTAATTCAAACATGAACTTATTTGAATTCTTATTTGTTCAAAACATTAAACCAAATTAATATTTCAAAAGTTTATACTTTTAGGGCTTGAAAACATATTTTATATGTCCCAAAAGAATTTGACTTGATCAAGTTATGAATTTAACAATATTAAATGAATTAAATAAGGTTTAAATTATTTAACCACTTTTAATTATTCAAAACATGAAAAAAAATTATATTTGGAAAGGTGGTTTAATTTTGCATGGAAAACATATTTCATTTGTTGAAATTGGATTTAAAATGAGCAAGTTATTATTTTGGCAATTTTAAATGCAATAAACAAGAAACAGTTGTTTTCAGCAATTTAAATTATTCAAAACAGCAAACAAAATTTATATTTGGAAAGTACATGAAAAGTTGATTGGAAAACATATTTAGTTTGTGGAATTTGGAATTTTTATGAACAAGTTATGAATTTTGCAAGTTTAAGTGAATTTAACAAGAATTCAAATGTTTCACCAATTTAAAATATTCAAAACAGTAAACAAATTTTATATTTGGATAGATCATTTAATTTGGTACAGAAAACATATTTAAAAAGTCAAAATTGGAGTTGGGATGAATTACTTATGCATTTTAGAACATTTGGTGCAAATCTGCCATTTTCATTTCATTTAGGGACTTGAAAAAAAATTAGCAGGGACTAGGAATACTTTGCAAGGGCCTATTGCTGAATACCAGGAAGTTCTGTGACCAAAACATATGTAAAATAAAAAGTTGGTTAATTGTGCAGGGGGTGGGATTCGATCCCTGCACCTCCTGCTTGCGCTGGGGGGACAGAAACCAGATGGGCTAGCTGCTGTTTGTGGTAGAAGAGGATGTGCGGGGTGGATATGGTGTTGGCTCGCGGAATAACTGAATTTGACTGAACCATGATCGCTCCTGTACCTAGACAGAAACGATGGCCAGCGACTGCAGCGGCGATGTGCTCGCGGCCTGAGGGGCGCCGGGCGCTGGGGTGCCTGGGGCGGGTGCGGCCGTGGGGAGTGGGAGGAGGCGATCGAGGGGAAGGGAGGCGAGCGGAGGAAGGGCTCACCTGGCAGCGATCGGACCTGACCAGGAGGAGGCGGTCGAGGTGGTCGAGCAGAGGGTCGTGGCCGCCTTGGGGCGGACGGCGGCGGCGGCTCCGGCCATCCCCGTCCGCGCCGAGGTGTTGGAGAGGAAGCCCGCGGTGGGGCGGCTCCATTCCCGCCCCCACCGCGGCCGGAGAGGCCCTAGCCGGCCGGCGATCACCGGAGCAAAAAAAGAGGAATTTCGGTTCAGTTTGGTTCAGTACAGAGAAGGGAGATGGAGGAGATGAGAAAGGTGGCGTCGGCGTGGAGAAGAGAGGGTTAGGGTTGGAGGCAGAGGGGGAGGTGGCCATGTTTTATGGGGGGAGAGCTTAGTACGGCTGCACATCGAGTGGAGGAGGAGGAATCGGGTGGTGGAGGAGGGGTTCGTACAGTTGATGACGTTGGGAGGAGGAAGAAGACAAGATCGAGGGGGTACTGGGCCAACTAGGAACAGAGGGAGGTGGGCTTGGTGGAGAAATTGGGCTTCTAGGGGGAATTGGGCTGGCTGTTGTGCTCTCTCTCTCCCTTTTCTATTTTGTTTTTCTCTTTTTTTTGTAGCAAGAAGAAATTGGAAGGAATAGATGCTTTGGGGTTTGCCAAAAAAATACAGAAAAATTTGGGTAGCATAAATAGGTTAAACACAACCCAAAACCAAGTTTGGAAATCAAAGACATTTATATTTTTGGTGCTGTTTGGAATTAGTTCAAATTTAGAGGTATTTTGTTATTAAATAAAATAATATTGAAAACAAAGGTTTTAATGGGGTGAACCCTATTGATTAATAGAACAATGTGATTATAAATTGTTTCATACTTTTATAACTTTCAAATGAGGTGCTGATTTGGAGATTTTATTTGAGTTTGAAAAGATTTGGAATTAATTGATTGAATTAATTGTTTGATTAAAACCAACAATTTAATAAGTGATCATTATGGATTAAAAAGAAAACAATTTGGTTGTTTTTATTTGTGATTTTTATTTCAAAGGTTGTAACAGAACAAGTATGAAAACAAAGCATTGGAAATTGTTTGATTTTCATTGTGAAAACAATTAAGAACAGATGCAAAACAAATGGTAAACAAGGCAAACAAAGGAAATAAATATGATGCCATGATGCAATACTTTAATAAACAAGAAATCAAACATTCTAAATGGTAGGTTTTCATACTTGGGCTGTTACATCTGTCATATGCCTTCATCATATCCAGCTTCAGGGCACACGCCCTATTTCTTTTTGCTTTGTTTATTTTCATAAAATGAAGACTCTCATAAGCTGATATAATATTATCTGTAATGAGCCTTCCCGGTACAAACGCCGACTGTTCCTCTGATATGATCATCGGTAATACCTTCTTAAGCCTATTAGCCATAGCCTTGGATGCAATTTTATACAAAACATTGCATAAGCTTATGGGCCTGTACTGACTCAATAGTGTAGGATTAGTAATCTTTGGGATAAGAACAATGAAAGTCTTATTAATTACCTCCACCGTATCATGTCCCCGAAGAATTCTCCGAACAATTGTTGTTACTTCTCTCCCACAAACATTCCAATGCTTCTGAAAAAAATGAGCCGGAAAACCATCCGGCCCCGGGGCTTTTGTTGGAAACATCTGAAATAAAGCAGCCTTTACCTCCTCCTCCGTATACGGCTCCGTTAAATCTTCATTCATCCGATCGGTGACCTTCCTCGGCACCACATCCAGAACATTCTCAATATCCGTACACCCCTCCGAGGCGTACAGAAACTCGTAAAAGGATTTTGTCATCTCCTGCATCTCCCTTCTATCCTCGGTAACAGCCCCATCAGGACGCGTTAACCTCTCAATTTTATTCTTCTTCTTCCGTAATGTGGCCTTCTGATGAAAAAACCGAGTATTGCTGTCTCCCTCCCGCAGCCATTGGACCCTCGATCTTTGTTTCCACATTGTTTCTTCTCGATGATATAACTCCACTAGCCGGTCTTGAGCTTTGATTTCTTCATAAGATGGTCCAGTGCGCCTAGGATCACACCGAAGAGTGTGGATCCTTTTCTGAAGCTCCCTAATCTCTTTCACCACATGCCCAAAAACCTCACCGCTCCATGAAGACATTTCCTTGCTAACATGCTGAATTTTATCATATAATTCTGCCACATTCGTTGCTCTTCTTCCCTCCCACGATCGTTTCACAAAATCTTCAAACTCTTCATGGTCCTCCCACATCTTTTCATAGCGAAAGAGTTTTGGTAACCAATCGGTTCTGCGAACCCTATCAACCTCCTCCGTCATGAGAAACAGCGGTGAATGATCTGACTTTACCGATGTCATGTGTCTCACCGATGCCGTAGGAAAACGATCCATCCACTCCGTGGTTGCGAAGGCCCTATCTAGCCTTGCTCTCGTATAGCTACCTCCAGTAACCCGCCTTTCAAAAGTCCAATCCGTTCCAGAGTAACCGAGATCAACAAGCCCACATACATCCACTGCTTCGCAAAACCCCTGGATGGACCTCTCACTCCTCTTACCGATGCCTTTGTGTTCCTCCCTCCTCAAAACCTCATTGAAATCCCCCGCACACAACCATGGGAGGGTTGATTCGTATTTGATCTCCTTGAGCCGATCCCATGTTTTCTGCCTCTCATTGTGTTGTGCTTCTCCATATACCAATGTGAAACGCCAAGGAGCATAATCCCCTTGCTTGATCTCGCCATCTATGTGGTACTTAGAATACCTCAATAAAGTAAATTGTATATCAGCTTTCCAGAAAATCGCTAAACCTCCACTCCGCCCAGTACTGCTCACTGCAAAACATCCCGAGTAGCCTAGAGATCTCATTAAACCCTCAACTTGTGATTTCTCCACTTGCGTTTCAACAATACACAATATTGAGGGGGAAAACTCCCGCGCGAAACCGCGGAGCTCACGAACTGTCGCGTCGTTGCCAATGCCGCGACAGTTCCAAATCCAGCAAATCATTGGACCCGGTGGTCACCCTCGAGGGATGCCGCCGATCTACTTTCATTTGAACTCGCAGTTAAGTCCTCTCCCACTTTCTTGGACCTCTTCTTCTCCCTAGGTGTAACATAGCTCGGGGGAGGGGGTGGAACGGATTCCCCCCTCGGTTCTTTGCCCACAACACTCATAGCCTCCTCATCAACTTTCTGAAAACGGAGCTGCTTACTCACTGTCTTTCCTCCTCCAACAAGATCATCCAAGTCTTCCTTCATTGCCATCCCCGGTTGCTTAAGAGGGCTAGACGATGTATCATTTAAATCATCATAGCCTTCCATATCATTAGATGATCTCTTTCGCTGTCCAGGTAGGTCTCCTCTCCCTCGTCCTCGACCACCAGCTCTCCCTCCAACCAAAGCACGAAACATGAACTGTCCCCCCGATGGTTGGACCCTTATCTTCGCTATCATCCACTCCCCGTACTGAATCGAGCTCTGTGCATGTACACCGTCGCCACACTCTTCCATATCATGTCCCAAGACACCGCAGACATCACAAAAAAATCCGATTTTCTCATATTTTATGTGTAGCATTACCCGCTTTTCTCCTCCTATACTCAAAGGTACAAACCGGATCAGCGGGCAGTTAACATCAATGCTCACACGGACCCTTACGTAGTCGCCCTCAAACCAACGTTGAGGCGTCATCTCGACACTATGAACCTTCCCTATTCTTCTTGCAAGTTTGTCTGCTATACTTTGGACACGGTACATCTCCGGAATTGAGTGAATTTGTGCCCACACGAGTGTTCTGTCCAGCTTTACATCTCTTGGATCTCCTAATCCGTCATATTCTGCGATCACCACCACCAGCTTCTTATATAGCCAAGGTCCCTGCAGCATGACCTTGTTCCAGTCGCCCAAACAGAAGAACTTGATCATAAACAAATTGTCATCAATCTCACGAATCTCTGGGTTATATGCCAAACCCCAGACTCCACGCAGTGTCTCGAATACACCCGCCGAATTCACCGGTTTCCTAGTATGAACTTTTGCAACCGCAAGCCACCGGGCCTTCTTCTGCAGTTCCCGCAAATCCTCCTCGCCAATGTGTACATCATCCAGCTCACCCTCGCGCAGTTCAAGATTCCTCAGCGCTCTCTCCAATGCTTCTTCTTCATGATCAGATCCCTTGATGCCACTGCCCCCAATCTCGAAACTCCCAGGATCCATTGATCTGCTCCGGGAAGATGCGAAACCTCTAGCTTCCGATCGCTGTTTCTCTGAATCTGCAGGTGCGGGCACCTCTGCCATTGCTTTGTACTCCCCCCCTTGCCAAGGCCGGGTCGGATTCGCCTTCCGTCCTCGATTCCATCTTGGAACTCTCACACCGACGATAATCGTCGGCGGAGCCTGAAACCCTAGGTCTCCCTAGGTCGTGGTACCTTGAGAGTTTGTATGATATAATAGTGCCACGAGACCGCCTATGCATGGCTTGAGGCGAGGGGAGTCCTATGCATCGCTGTTAGCGAGCAAGAACAGGAGATCGCTCGCACAGTCCAAATGGGCCCGCTTCGGCAGGTAATGTATTTTTTTCGTTTGCTCTTTTCTTTTGTTACTTATTTCTTTCCTAATTTATAGATGAAAAAACTTTTAGATTTTTATAATTTTGTTCGGATTATTAAAAAAATGATCATAGTTGAAAAATTCTTAGATTTAAAAAAAATGCTGAGATTACGAAATATTGTTCATATGTGAAAATTGTTCAGATATGAAAAATATTTAGATATTTTCGAAAAAAATTATATAGCTTAAAATGAATATTTTTTAAATGATGAACAATTTATAAAATAGCATGGTGAACAATTTCTGAAAATGAACTAATTTTGAAAATAAACAATTTTTAATACGGTGAACAATTTCTGAAAATTAAAACAATATAGTAAAATATCGACTCTTTTCTAAAAAATGAACATTTTTTTAGAAATTGTGAAGAAAATTTGAAAATGAACAATTTTTAAAAATGGTGATTTTTTCACAATGAATAATTTTTTAAAAGAAAGAAAGAAAAACAGAAAAAGAAACAGAAGGAAGAAAGAAAACTAATCTGAAGATGAGCCGGCCCATGAGGGGGACTGGTGCGGGCGAGTCCTAACATGACTCGAAATGAGCGATAATTAGTACTCACGGACTCGCCTCGCTCACGTAGCGTTATATGGGCCTGGACCTAGAGCGCGACAGGATGCACAATTCTTCTCAGCAGCCAGCAGCGCAGCTCAACTCGCTAACGTCGCTCCCACTACGTGTGTCTGTCCCAGTGCGCGACTAGATAGCTCGAGCTATTCCACAAAAAATAGCAATCTCTTTTATCATTTTCCTTCCGATCTAAAAAAAATCTGATTTCGAAAAAATGTTCAATTTAGAAGTTTTTCATATATTAAAAAAATGTTCAAATTTGAACTGTAATAATAGTTAAAAAATAAAATAAAAAAAGTGGAAATAAACTAAAATTTGGATGAACCGAAAATGCCGTGAATAGAAAATGCAGATGAACAGAAAATCATATGAACTAAAAATGCATGTGAACCGATAATGTCGGTGAACAAAAAATAATAGTGAACGAAAAATGCATGTAAACTGAAAAACAAATAGTTAATCGAAAATGGCGGCGAACACAAATGTCGGTGAACAAAAAATGTGGATGAACCAAAAATGATAGTGAACTAAAAATACATGCAAACCAAAAAAAAATAGTGAATTAAAGATTGAAAGTGCATTTCGTTTTCCCGATATTTTGTGTGTTAGTTAACAATACTAAGTACATTATTTATCGACGTGTTTAGTGTGCAGGTGTTATCTTTAACATAGGCATCGATCACCGAAAAGATCGGTGAAGATTCGGCTAAGAGATTTGGGACAGTGAGGAACCGAATTATTCTAACCGGATTATTCAGGGAAACCAGATATTCCGGTTAGGATGTTTTCTGTCCAGTTCGGGACAAAGAAGAGTCGGAATATTGGTACAAGATTATTCATATCATCTCGGATATTCCGGTTGAGGAAGTTTCTTCTTAAAATCGGCTACAGACTGAAGTTGGAACTCACAGATGTGAACTGGATTATTCCGGAGCAACCGGAATATCTGGTTCAGGTGCCTGCGCAAGACAGAAGCCAACCAAATTATTCATACCGGATTATTCAGAGGAAATCGGAATATAAGGTTGAAGTCAACGATTTCGAAGTTGATCTGAAGAAATATACCGACCGGATATTCCGGTCTAAACTTGGACCGGATATTCCGGTACCAGTTTTTCAGCCAAACAGCTAGATTTTAGGAGGGGGTATAAATACCCCTCGTCTTCCTCCTTGAGCTCTAGTTCTTCCCTCTAGCATTCAATAGCATTTAAGAGCTCACCAAATCCGGCATAACTCCCAATTCCTCCAACCAAACTTGTTGATCTTTGGAGGATTGAAGGAGAAGGCCCCGATCTACATCTTCACCGAGCCGTTCTTCATTTCCCCCTCATTAGCTTGAGGGATCTAGCTTAGGGTTTCCTCTTGTGGAGAACATAGGCATCTTGCTACTCTTGGTGATTCGAGATTGTTGGGAGCCCCCAATTTGGTTGTGGGTGTGTGCCCCAAGTTGTTTGTAAAGGATTCGATTCCCGCCTCAAATGGGATCAATAGTGGAAGGTGGACTAGGCCTTTGTAGCAGGTTTCATCGGATAATAGGGTGAGGCCTTTATGGCGTTGAGTAGGCCTTCGTGGCGAGCTCACACCCCTCCAACGAGACGTACTCCCTTAACAAGGAGGAACTCGGGATTACATCGTGTCTCCGCGTGCTTCATATCGGTTACCTCGTTCCCTTCCTCCTTTACTTGTACTAGAGAATTTACCTTTATGCCAAGCCTAAACTTGTAGAAAAATTAAAATTGGTCTTAGCACCTATTCACCCCCCTCTAGGTTCCCATACATTACTTTCAATTGGTATCATCGCCTTGGCTCTTTTATCGGGCTTAACCGCCTAAGAGTTAAATATGAGAGATGAAATGGAGACCGCCTGTTCCGCGGTGCAAGTCTCTATTGATGATCTCAATGAGTTGAAAAATTCATTGACCTCATCCATGGATAATAAAATCGATGAATTGCGACAACTCATCTTGCAACTCATGAAAGCCAAGGAACCGGAAGTCTCTACTTCACCTCCTCCGGACAAAGTTCCGGATGGCGCCGCGAAAGGGGATGATGGTGATCCATCTAAAAATGCTTCCGCTAACAACTCCACCAATAAGGGTACGGAAGGAGATGAAGAATATCACTCCGTCAAAGGACGTTATTCTCCCGATCCTCCCGTCCCACATCCTCATATAATTCCTAGGGGAGATCCACCTAAAATTGATGTTTTTTTTCGTGAATGGCAATATTACATGGAGACTCACTTGAACTCTTCTTGTATAGAGCTTTGGAGGGTCACTCGTGATGGATACAAGCCTCATGACCCCAAGAACTTGACAAGAAGAGAAGCCGTAGATTGTTAACTCAACTACACCGCCTTGTCAATTCTTCAACAAGCCGTGGGTCCTAACCACATGCCGCATCTTCAACAATATTCCACCGCCAAGTAAACATGAGACGCTCTTGTCGTCATGTTTGTGGGCAATGAAAGCATGCAAAGGAATAGGTATGATGCCTTGAGCAATGAGGCCGAAGGGTTCTATATGCATGATGGAGAGAGCCATGAAGACATGTACCGAAGGCTCAAGACTCTTGCCACCACATTCTCCAATGTTGGTTCCAAGTACATTGATGATGCTTGGATCAAAAGGAAGTACATGATTGCTCTCATGCCATTTGAGCCTGCGGACTTGAAGAGCATTCAAGGAAGACATGACTTTGCTTCTTTGGCCTCAACCTAAGTTATGAAAGAGATGTGCTCCTATCAAGTGCAAACCAAGAATGCTCTTGACAACCGTGCTAGGGCCATAGGAATGCACAAAGGGGCATCGGTTTCTTTGAAGGCCAAGGTTGTGTCAAGAGAGGTTGAGTATGAAGAAGAGGGCCATGAGGAGTTGGCTCCATTGAAGGATCAAGAATATGATCCCGTGCTCAAGGATATCATTGCTCTCACCGTGCAAAAGTTTTGGAGGAATCTTCCCAAGGCCAAGGCATATGTTGAGGAGAAGACCAAGTCTCACTATGGCAATGATGGGACTCAATGAGTGAGGTCTTGCTTCAATTGTCAACATAAGCACCATTTCATTGCGGAGTGTCCCTATGAAAATAGAGAACTCCATGGTGGCAAGCTCATTTGCAAGGACAAGTCCAAGGTTGACTACAACAAACCTCACTTCAAGAAGAAACCATTCAACAAGAAGTCTCCCACAAAGTTTGTGCTAGTGACTCAAGAGGAATATGATTCCGGTAGTGATGAAGAAGAAGAAATCACAAGTGAAGTGGCCGCTCTTGCTATTGCTTCTACTCCATCATCTTCATCTCTCTTTGAATCCCCAATGAGAATCATCCTCACCCAAATGCCAAGTGCTTCATGGCTAAGGCCTCGGAGGTATCTGATGACCCACAAGTATAGGCGGTGTATCGTAGTACTTTTGATAAATAAGAGTGTCGAACCCAACGAGGAGCAGAAGGTGTTGACAAGCAGTTTCGATGAAGGAATAACTGTAAATACTGAAAGATAGATTTGTAGGGGTGTTTGATATTGCAGAAAAATACAGGGCGAGTAAATAAAATGCAGTAATAATAATTGCAGCAAGTGGACCAATCCTTTCATCAGCAAAGGACAAGCCGGTGGGTTTACTTATGATTAACTCCGGGAACCTACACTCCCTCGTGTAATGGTTTCCTAACAATTATTAGACAAATACACGATGCATTCCCCTAGGCCCATAAATGGTGAAGTATCATGTAGTCGACGTTCACATGACACCACTAGAAGAATAACACCACAACTTAAATATCAAACCATTAAATATTACTCAACATTACTTGACTACTAACAACTTGACTTCTCTCATGTTCTCAAGAAAAACACGAACTACTCACAAGACATCATATGGATCATAATAAGAGGTGATATAATGGATGATAAAAATTTGGTCATAAAGTGCAAACACCGATAAATCTCACAAGCATCAACTACTAACAAGTAATCCACGCCGGGAGAGAGATCTAATGTAAAACAACGATAGAGGCCCCTAATTGTTACAGCGGGATGACGGTGGATGATGAGGGTGATGGTGCTGGTGGTGATGATGATGATGATGACGATCTTGATGATGCCCGGAGTGATGACGGTGACGATGGCGATGATTTCCCCTCTCTGGAGAGGAATTTCCTCGACATATTTCTCCCTGCCAGAGAGCTTTTATCTCTCGGGTGTTTTCCGCCCCGAGGCGGTGGCGGAATAATTCTTCGATGATGGTATGAGGCTTAGGGTTCCTTGGGGAGCCAAGTACGCGAAAGATATCCCCCGGAGGTGGGCCAGGGTGGCCACACCACCTGGTGGCGTGGCCAGGGGCACGCCACCTCATGGTGTGGGCCCCTGGTGGCCCCCTCTGGCTCCCCTTCTAGCTGGACTCCTCCTCTGAACTTCTAAGACACCCTCGGTGTCCCCCTTCTTCTTCTGATCTTCTGAAATATGGTATCTTGACGATGCTTTTTCTATCAGATTTCTGGTCCGGTGTTTATTATCCAAAAATTATGAAACATGCAAAATAAGATAAAATAACATAAGGGATGCATCATAACATGAAATATATCGATGAATAATAGAAAATTATGATATAAAATAGTGATGCAAAATGGACGTATCAACTCCCCCCAAGCTTAGACCTTGCTTGTCCCCAAGCGAAACTGAACTCAGTAAACATGACCACATGTTTATGGAGTGAAGAGTCGATAAATAAAATACGTACACGAAGCATCAAATTTATCTATGCACCAATCATTATAGACAACAACTTCCTCTCATATAACTTAACTTGAAACGAGTAAAGAGAGTCACAAACAAAGATGCAAAAGAGATAATCAAAATTGGTGATGGAAAACTTCGTTCTTGGTCAGAGAACATTTAATGATATCACACTTATCTTAGGTGAAGTCTTTATAACAAGGTTTATATTGTAGAGCTTAACATGTTTAATTATAACAATCCTTTTAGAGTGATTCATAGCGTTCAAAGTAATATTCATTCAGATAATAAAGCATGTGCTAAACAAAGAAGGATAGAAAACATGATTGCATAAATCAACATATAGATGGTGGGATCACAACAACTCAAATGCTTGCTGGAGACAGAAAGGAAAGGGTTTACTAACTCAACATAAATGTAAAAGATAGGACCTTCACAGAGGGAAGCATTGATCGCTCATGTGGTAGACCTTTTATTTTAATAAAAGGAGGTATAAAATGCATGACACTCCTCCCATCCATCTTACACAAACCATGGCTAACCAAATCCTCGGGTGCCTGCCAACAATCACAAACCATGGAGGAGTGTATAATTTTGAGAGAGGTGTATGTTTATGTCAACGAATGGCAAACAGAAAATACAGTACGTCACAAGCCAACTAGACTTCACAACAACGGCTCCCATTGAAGGATGCAACTGGTATAGAAGCTCATCCCTCTTTCTCTTTTGTTTACACAATTATGCTTTGACTGATAAATCAGGGGCAAAAATAGTGAAGAGAATTTGTATAATTATTTGGGGCTGGGAACCCCGCTGCCAGATCTTCTAGCATTTGGATAAGCGGATGAAGCCACTAGTACAGGTGTGTGAGTCCAATTAACAAGTGCGATAAATATTCTCTATTTGCGTCCTCATGAGCTAAAACAGGAACACAGAACATGGATAATTTTGAAGGTTTTAAAGGTAACACATGAGCAATTTACTTGGAGTGGCGGCGAAATACCACATGTAGGAAGGTATGGTGGACGCAAATGACAAGGTTTTGGATGCACGAGAAGCATTCCCTCTCAGTACATGGTGTTTGGCTAGCAAGGCTGGGTAGCAAGCATAAGAGTTGAGGGAAAACAAACAAATATACATATGATGAAACCAATCATGCAATCTTCATTGAAAGCCCAAGCGATCTTAAATTCTGAATACTAAGTTTATGAGCTAATAGGAAAATTCCTCTTTCTTATACTACCATCTCAAAATATTATTTCTACTGACCCAAGCTAAGTTTGCCAAAACCAACTAGATTAACTTGATGATCTCCAAAGTTACACCAAATACTAACAACAAGCTCAACCATATGAAAGAAATTGAAAACTAAAATAAGGTGTGTAGAAAGTAAATGATGAAACTTCTCATTAATATTTCAAACCGGCAACTCACACCAACGGATACAACGGCAACCAACTAAGGAGAGATACTTCCATACGGCAAACCATCCTATATGATAACTTCTCTACTCATGATATGACTCTACTGAAAAGGTAAAACGATGAAAGATAGTGATGTGATTCCGTGAAATCCCCCAAGCTTGGAACAAGCCAAGGGGATGCCAAAACCAATGACGAATCAATTCTTCGGTGGTGGTGGTGAATCCTTCTCGATGAGCTTGTCAATTGATTTCTTCAGATCTTCAATTGCGAACATAAGCATACGCATCACCTCCGTATTGAGATCAATACGGTTTGCATGCCTGTCAGACTGTGAATCCCAGCCACCAAGATTTTTCCCCCACTATACCTTAGGTTGAGAGCTTCCTTCATCTGCACGGTTAGAACGATCCATATCCCAGCAAGAAGGCAAATCTGCCTCGGGTACCCTCCTAGATTGATACTCATGAATTAAAGTACAGAAAGGTTTCTTTATGCCTGAAAGGGGTGTCCTTGAAGCTAGGCAGTGACGTGGAGCCTTCCCTCCGGTGCTCATCCTTGTTGTTTGCTTGCGAGGTTTTGCAACCACTCCAATGCTTGCGATGGTGGCGCATGGATGCACTCGTGGGTTTTCTTCTACATCTCCTTCAGCTCCACTCTCGATCTCCTCCTCCGGCTTTGGGTCTTGGGGATCATCTTCCTTTGGTTCCTTCCCCTTGTTGTTGTTGGCGGAGACCATGATGCTTCTAAAACTGAAAATAGATCCTGGCAGAAACATCTCGAAACAGAAACACGACGAGAAAATGATGTACGGACCTCGGGGGTCCGAGGGATTATATAGCAAAGAGTTTCATAACGAAAGGAAAGTCCAGGTCGAAAACGAGTTGGAGAGGGGCTCCGGTGATGGAGGGATGATAACCCGGTAGGCCAACGCCAAGGAGTAACTCGGCCCAAAGGACGCTGCGCAAGACCCGGCTTAAGATAAAGGAGTTTCTAGAAGGCCCAGGAACGTAGGCCTCGTAACCCGGATTGTGGGTTCCGATAAGGAAGTTTAGGGTTTCTAAGCAGTGTCCGGGTAGGATTCAGAGTGCGCCTTGGAGAGTAGGCCAAGGGGTCCGGATATTATATAAGCCGGCCTCTAGGGTTAGACGAGAGAGATCCAAGAGTTTGAGCAATATCGCTAGGTATCGAGTATCCAGTGTAATACGAGAGTTGAGTTAATATATCTAGATCGGAGACTCGGCGACTTGATTGCCGGCTACCAGATCGCATATCATCATGTTTTCCCTTGAGCTAAACCCTCTCCCAAACACCAGAGTCGAATTGCCCCAAGATAAGTTACCCCCGGTAACGTCTGCCGTTATTATCCCATGACAGTTGGCGCCCACCGTGGGGCCTACGTCCAAGGGTGTTTACATCACGGGAGAAGCTTGGAAGAACATGGAGAACCTTGTCATCGGCGAGATCTACACCGACCGCCGAGGAGAGAAGATGGTGGACGATTCCGGCTGGGGGCCAGAGTCGGATCTGCTCGAATCCGGATCTATCATGACCATCGTCCAGATCAACATCTTCATCGGCATGGTACGTACGTTCGGTTCAATCCCTGACGATTTCGGATTTGATTCTGTGTCAGGGGAAGCCACCTGCGTCCAATCAGATGGGGAAGAATCGGTCGGGACGGTAGATCCGACAGAAGAGCCCCCCACGAAGAGGGAACACCCGGAGGAGCCGGCATGGACCCCGCATGGCCGGGTCATGAGAGAAGATGATACCGAGTCCATCCTGCATCTGCTGGAGAACCGGTACGAGGAAAATAGCAGCGAAGAGGAAGAGTACGAATCTGCGCCAAGCATTACGCGCCAGGTTGCGGTTTACACGGCCACGGCGATCAATCTTAATCAGGGAAACGTGACCGCGGCCACAGTCGGAATAGCACCAGCAGTGGCCCAGTAGCAAGGTCCGGTTGACGGAAACCCGGTTCTCACCCGAGTTGACGGAGAATCGGCATCGGTTACCAGCCACGCGGCGGACAGCGAGTTGCAGGCAAACATGTTCGGATATCTGGCAAACCGGACGCCAGGGGCGGGTCCTTCAAACCCGCAACACCCGGCCCTATTCAACAACAACTTGATTCTGGATCCAACCGTTTTAGCTACAGTTATTACTCCGGAAAACGCGGCGGAACGTGTCAGAGATCTGGACGTAGCCCGCCGTGCATTGGAGCAACAGTGAAGGCAAGTAGAAGCAGAAAGGCAGGGGATGGCCACCCGCCAACGTGAGCTGGATGCATTGGAAACCCGGCTCCGAGAAGAGACAACCAGGGTGCGTCAAAGGCATCAAACCATGTTACCAACAACGGGTGGAGTTATAAACCCGACCAACCTATTTATCACACCTCAGGATCAACCGATTCCGGCAGCAAACCAA
Organism: Alopecurus myosuroides; assembly: GCA_028641055.1. Lineage (NCBI taxonomy): Eukaryota > Viridiplantae > Streptophyta > Magnoliopsida > Poales > Poaceae > Alopecurus > Alopecurus myosuroides. The sequence goes on from CM054059.1 coordinate 204,742,500, forward strand.
GGAACCGTACAGCAACCTGCAACTGGAGGAGCACAACCGGCAAACATACAAGCCGGGTTACCCACATTGCAGACTGGAGCCACTGCCGACAATACATTACCACCACCGCCACCATCGCGATTTCGCACACCAGCAGGTCATTACAACAACCCCATGGATAATGTGTACGCAGCAACGCTCGCATTGAATCAAATCCCCGTGAGAGAGTCACCCCACGCAGAGGAGACCCGGCGGGCGATAGATCTATTGCGCACTGCGGTAGCGCAACAAGTTAATTACCCGGATCACATAAGTGGAATGCATGGGACACCATATATCAGCCAGCAACGCGGCAATACCGGCAATATCCAGACAAGTTCAGCGCGGCGGAGGGAAGAGCAGCAGCAAACGCCACCTCCTCCCCGCGTTCAGGCAGTACCAGCAGCATCAGCAGCACAAGCTATCGTGGACAGTTCCAGATCCAGGAGGGCCGCGTGAAAGTGCAATATGGTCAACTAGAGGGGGGGGGGGTGAATAGGTGACCTACAAATTTTACTTCTTTTTCACTTTTAATGGGGGCTTTAAGAAAGTAAATGCTTGATTACCTAAATGTGCAACTAAGTGAACACCCTAGGTGGTATGAAGCAAGTAGCAGCGGAAATAAAGGAACGGTACAAGAAAACAACAAGTGAAAAACACGGAGACAAGGATATGTTTCCCGTAGTTCCTTCTTGAAAGAAGTACGTCTACGTTGGAGAGGTGGGGAGCCACCTAGGCGCTCCTCAATAGCACGGATGTGCACACCTTGTTCTCCTTTAGCTTCTCCGGTGAGGGAGATTCTCGTTTCCACTATGAGGTCGACTTGAAGGCGTTGACCAAACCTTTACAAGGGGTTGAGGCTACTCCACAAGTGAGATGGAGGCTCTCAACAATCGAAGCTTCTTGCTACAAGGTGGAAGCTACAAGCACTAGGGTTTCCCTTGAATGTCAAAGCAACCAAGATATTACAAGATCCCAAGAGTTGTGGTGTGGGTACACACGTTTTGGCTTGGTGGAAAGGTAGATCTAGTCCTCCTCCATGAGATCCTTGAAGGGCATCGAGTTTGGTTGGAGGAGGAGGGAGATCGGGGCGTTTTGAGATCTACAACAATGGAGGAGAGAGAGGAATGGACGAGCTGCCTATCTAGAGGAAGAAGACAGCTATTTATAGGCTCCTCCAAAATCTGACCGTTGCAGACCTGCGGGACCGGAATATTCCGGAGTAAAGGCCGGAAATTTCCGGTGTGTCTTGGCCGGAAATTTGAATTCTCCGGGGGGCGGATATTTGAAATATCCGGGGGCGGAAAATTCCGCCCCAATATTCCGCCCCCATCTCTGTGCGCAGGCAACAACTGGTTGATGAAAAATTGCTAAGGACCAGGGGCCGGATATTTGCTCCGGAAATTTCCGGGGCAAATTTCCGCCCCACCTTCTGTGCGCGGGCATCGACCAATGAAGAATCCTTCTTACCAAATTTCTGCTAAGGACTTGATGACCGGAATATTGAAATATCCGGGGGGCGGATAATTGAAAAATCTGGGCCCAGAAATTTCCGAGCAGAAATTCCGCCCCCATCTCTGTGCTTGGGCAACTTGTAATGGTCCAATTTTTGCTAAGTCCCAGAGGGCCGGATTTTTGCACCGGAAATTTCCGGGGCAAATTTCCGCCCTGGCATCTGTGCGCGGGCAAAAAAGAACTTAGTCGTTTTCGAGAGAGCCAGGAAGGGGGCCGGAAATTTCCGGTGAGGGGGCCGGATAATCCGCCCTTTAAGTTCCGGAATTTCCGGCCTGCGATCTGAAAAATCCGGTGGCAGTAATTCCTGAAAAGTTCTTCTCTTTGATCTTTTGATGAGTGTATAAAGATGATCACCTGAGATATTAGCTGCACAGTCTAAACAACATTGTTAGATAGGATATATCCGTGTTATCATCATCACCAAAATCATTAGAGGGATCATGAGCTTTCAATCTCCCTCTTTTTGGTGAATGATGACAACACGGGTATTTGCGGGGAAGTAAACTAACAATGCAAGATATGAAAACATCACAGATAGCATATATAGGAGACATGCCTCCTAATAATAATAGTTCACCAACGAATAACGAGTACGATAGAACGAAGTTCGAAAAGACGCACGAAATGATAAAAAACGGCAAATGAAGAACGAAACCCTCCCAAGCAAATGCCCGCGATCATCTAGATCTTCTCCCCCTTTGGCATCAGGATACCAAAAAGAGAAAAGAGAGAGCTACGTCCCATGGAGCAAACTCTAGGCCTGGGTGTCCTCCTCTTCCTCTTCTGCTTCATCCTCGGTGACGTCCTCCATGTCTTCATCATCATCCACACCGATGTCTTAGTCAACGTCGCGGTTGTTCTAGTTCTTGTAGGCAATCCTGGGAGGAGGAAGTGGTGGCACATTGGGGGCACCAAGAGCAGTCATGATGTGATGCTGATTCTCGAGGATGCTGCGGCGCTCCACATAGGCGTTGTAGTTCTCTTTGTGGAGGCACACATTCATGCACAGCACCTTTTCAATTGCGCGAACAAGCCAGGAGCGCTTCTTCTTGCCAGGAGGAGGGGGACGCATGCGAGGATCCCGGTGGCCTTGACCTGTGGCACCAACATCATGTGCAGCCTGCTGAGTGTGGGCAGCCTTCTTGTACAGGGTGACGTCCTTGTGCTCCTCACAGTCAAGCTCAAGGTCCTCACGAAGAGCTGCGGGATAGCGGGCCTTGATGAGCTTCATAATATAGGGAGCATATGGAGGCACTTTGCGGTGGAAGAGAGCAAAGTGGAGCTCATGGAAGATGAAATCCATCACATCAATCTTGTGGGCCTCCATGTCAGTCATGTCGCTCTCAGTGAAGGTCAAGAAGGCGTGGTGCATGAGGTTGACCAAGCCACCACTAATAGCATCATTATTACCACCACTTGGGGCAATAGACTCCCGGAACATGCGCAACAGAATGTCATATATGGGATACATTCCTTTAGCCGAGCCAATCACACCTGTGGAGCCATACAACTCAGCCAGCTTGTTCTTCTCATACTCAACCCCGTGAATATGCATGCGGTGACCCTGGGGAGTGTTGAGGCCAGAAAAAGGATACCCAAGCTCAGAAGCAAAGTCATGGAAGTTGGATGTGAGCAAGTGAGGGCCAGACATCCAGGACATCCCAATTTCTTCAGAATCATCAATGACGAGTGTGGCATAGAACTGCTGAATGAATGTGGTATTGAAGGAGCACCGAGTCTCCATGAGCGGACGCAGACCAAGAACCTCAGCTAGCTGAACAGAGTTGTTGAAGTAGGCGGGGTTGGCAGCCAGATGAGCAAAGTTGATCACCTTCATGGGGCACACGGGCTTGCTCATCACAGTGTACACCTGCTTGAATAGGGTCTCCTGCTCAACATGCCAAAAGCATGAATCCATGGTGGGGTCCTGAGGACTCTCTGTGTACCATGCCTTGGCCCTCCATGCCTTGAACTCCAGAATTGACATGGTGCCCACGTTGAGAGTGGCCTTGCCTTGCTGTCTGACGGCCTTGCGGGCAGCCCTTTCAGCATCACGTTGACGCTCATAGTCTCTCTCAGCATCCCTCGCACGCCGGCGAGTCTCGTTATCCTCAACAAACGTCCCCTCTTCATTTTCTGTCAGGTGGCGGAGGCGCTTGCGGGTACTGGGCAGCTTTCCGGGCCTAGAGCTTGAACCATCTGCGAGGAAGGCAGAAAAAGATGCAAAGAGAACCAAACAAAAATCAAAAATGGGGGCTCACGAGTCGTGGAAGTGGAATAAAGTGAACTCTGTTCAAGATTCAGTATAGGCCGGAAATTCCGGTCATGGATGCGGAAATTCCGGGGGACGGAAATTCCGGCCTCAGGGGAAATTTCCGGGGTGCGGAAATTCCGGTCCTGGGGCGGAAATTTCTGGCCTGCGGAAGTTTCGAATCCAGATCCGAATCTGGGCCTATAATGGATCTAGAACGAGGAAACTAGTACAAGAATGAATCTTGGAGAATATGTACTACGTGTGTGATCAAATAATCATGCTAGGTCAAGAAGAACACTAGATAGGAGAACAAAGCATCAAATCCACCCAAACTTGCGGAGAAAACATACACATACCGGGATCCATGGCAGGAAAGGGCGTGCGGTCTCTTGATCCGCAAGAGTTGAGTAGAGGATGAGGAGGGGAGGCGAAGGGAGCCTCCCGGAAGTCTCGGAGGCGGCTGGAGGCGAGAGGAGGCGAGGGGAGGGAAACAGTCTGGAACTGCTCCCTCCCGGCGTCCTTATATAGCCCCAGGCCAGCCACACCGGAAAATTCCGGTACTAAAGCCGGATATTCCGGGGCCCGGAAATTTGGGCCGGAATATTCCGCCCAAATATCCGGTGTGCCCTATGCGAGCGGGCACGCGGGATATTTGGGGGATTATTCGAGTCCATTTTCGAACCCCGGAAATTTCCGGGACTTAAGGCACGGAATATTCTGGGCCCCAGAAATTTACCCCGGAAATTTCCGCACCAAATGTCCGGGGTGCCTTCTGCGAGCGGGCACATCGTAAAGGGGCGAAATTTCTGGGACAAATTTCTGAGGGCCGGAATATTCCGGGCCCTAGGCCGGAATTTCCGGTGTTCCTACGCCATCCGAGTTTTTGGTGGAAGATGGAACAAATCGTGAGCCTCCAAAAACGGAAAACACAAATAACCGAACAAACACGAGGAAAACATCAAAAAACACATTCAAAGAAAAAAGTTGGTGGCCGGAGCCACCGTGTTTGAGTGACACCAAGGAGCCGCGAAGATGTATCTTGGACTCAAGAGTATCACTCACGTTTTAAGCACAATAAGTCACAAATTGACTAGATATGCATGACGTTTTGATTGTTTTATGCATGATAGGTGGAGTGTTTGTTCATGAGTTGAACTACGCTCCCCCTATGTCCATGCCTACATCTAGACTAGATAGCACATAGTGAAGGTACGCATGCAAGGGTTCAAGAGAAGTTAGACGCATCGATCACATTTAGTTCATTCCTCAAACCCCGAAATCTTGGTTCATCAAGGGCCTTCGTGAAGATATCCGCGAGTTGATCCTTGGTCGCAACATAGGAGAGGTCAATATCACCCTTCTCAACATGATCCCGAATGAAGTGATGCCGTATCTCAATGTGCTTCGTCTTGGAGTGAAGAACGGGATTGTAGGCGATCTTGATGGCACTCTCATTGTCGCACAAGAGAGGAACTTTGTCGAAGATGATGCCATAATCTCTCAATGTTTGCCGCATCCAAAGTAATTGAGCACAACAACTCGTCGCGGAGATGTATTCGGCCTCAGTGGTGGAGAGAGCAATGCAGTTTTGCTTCTTGGAAGACCAACATACCAATGAGCGGCCAAGAAATTGACAACTTCCGGATGTAGATTTCCTATCCGTCTTCTCTCCCGCATAGTCCGCATCCGAATACCCAATGAGCTGAAAGCTTGAACCCTTGGGATACCAAAGACCAAAGTTTGGGGTATGAACTAAATATCGAAAGATACGCTTAACCGCTTCAAAATGACTTTGTCTCGGGGAGGCTTGAAACCTTGCACATTTACCAACGCTATACATAATATCGGGTCTAGATGCACAAAGGTAGAGCAAAGAGCCAATCATGGAGCGGTATACCTTTTGATCTACCTCTTTACCATTCGGGTCGGGTTTCAAGTCAATAGTCGTGGACATGGGAGTCTTCATAGGTTTGGCATCGTGCATGTTGAAGCGCTTGAGCATGTCTTGAGTATACTTGGCTTGCTTGATGAATGTGCCTTCGGGGTGTTGCTTGATCTCAAAGCCAAGAAAATACTCCAATTCTCCCATCATTGACATCTCGAATTTATCCGTCATAAGCTTGCAAAAATCATCATTGAATGCGACGTTAGTAGAACCAAAGATGATATCATCCACATAGAGTTGGCATATGAACAAGTCACCTCCAACCTTTTTGGTGAAAAGGGTGGGATCGATTAAACCAACATTGAACCCACGATCTACCAAAAACTCTTTAAGGTGCTCGTACCATGCACGTGGAGCTTGTTTAAGCCCATATAGCGCCTTATCGAGTTTGTAGACATGATCGGGGTGGTTGGGATCTTCGAAACCCGGAGGTTGCTTGACATAAACCAACTCGTGGATGGGACCATTCAAAAATGCACTTTTAACATCCATTTGTTGCAATTTAAAGTTGTGATGAGAGGCATAAGCAAGTAAGATGCGAATAGATTCAAGACGAGCAACGGGAGCGAAAGTTTCACCGAAATCGACACCTTCGACTTGAGAGAAACCTTGAGCAACCAATCTAGCCTTGTTGCGGATGACGATGCCGTCCTTGTCTTGTTTGTTCTTGAAGATCCACTTAGTGCCGATGACGTTCTTGCAATCTTTTGGTCTTGGCACCAATTTCCACACCTTGTTGCGCTCGAAATTGTTGAGTTCTTCGTGCATAGCTTCAAGCCAATCTTGATCTTCAAGAGCTTAATAGACCTTCTTTGGCTCAATGTGAGAGACGAATGCATGCGCTTTGCTAAAATCCGCTAGTTGCCTCCTTGTGACGACCCTTACACGAACTTGTCCAAGAATCATGTCCTCCGTGTGACCGGCACGAGCAAGATTGTCTAGTCTTCTCTTTGCCCTACGAGCTAGCATCTCCTCCAAAGTTTCCTTGGATAGTACTTGATCATCACCTTCATCATCGGAGACATGACCACCTTGATCTTGATCATCAACGGGAGGTGGATCCCTTATGTTCCTAGTTGTATCATCACCATGTGTATCTTGTTCCTCATTGTGAGCTTGGCCTTCATCGTGAGCTTGACCTTGATTGTTAGCTTGGCCTTGTTGTGAAACGTGAGGGCTTGGTGCATCTTGTTGGGTAGCTTGGTTATCAATGGATGTAGTCAATGGCTCCACTTGAGTGGGGCATAGTCCTTCTCCCTCCGTCATCCGGTAACCCTCAATGGGGATTATTTCACCAATCCCCATTCTTCTTATGACGATGGGAGGAATTGCATCTCCTACAATACCATGATTTATACGGCCCCCTTGGGACCCATTATCCTCATCAAATACCACGTCTATAGCTTCTTCAACTTGTCCGGTGGACTTGTTATAGACTCTATAAGCATGAGCGTTTGAGGCATAGCCAACAAAGATACCCTCATAGGATTTGGTCTCGAACTTTGACAAGCGTTTCCCTCTTTTGTGAATGAAGCATTTGCATCCAAAGACCTTGAAGTATGAAACGTCCGGCTTCTTGCCCGTGAGAATCTCATAGGGGGTCTTGTTCAAGATCTTGCGGAGATATAATCGGTTGCTAGCATGACAAGCGGTGGAGACGGCCTCGGCCCAAAAGTTATAAGGAGAAGAGAACTCCGCAATCATGGTTCGAGCCGCATCCATAAGAGTCCGATTCTTTCTCTCCGCCACACCATTTTGTTGAGGAGTGTAGGGAGTGGAATATTGATGAGCAATGCCTTCCTCACTAAGAAATCCCTCAACGGTGTAGTTCTTGAACTCGGAGCCATTATCACTTCGGATAGCCATGATGCTTGTATTATGTTGTCTTTCCACCAAAGTGATGAACTCGATGACCCGCTTTTGAGTCTCACTCTTTCTCTTGAAGAAGTACACCCAACAATATCGTGAGTAATCATCCACAATCACCAAGCAATACTTCTTGCCTCCAAGACTATCATATGATAGAGGACCAAAGAGGTCCAAGTGAATGAGCTCGAGGATTCTTTATGTAGTGATGTTCGTCTTGGTGGGATGTGCTTCTCCATGTTGCTTTCCTAGAACGCAAGAGCTACACACACGATCTTTGGCAAACTTAGCATTTGTTAGTCCTAGAACGTGATTGCCACTTTGGAGGTCATGCAACGTCCTCATATTGGTGTGGGTAACCGGCGATGCCATAGCCAACCCACATCAACTTTAGCCATTAGGCATGTCGCGGCACACGTGTCTCCTTTGGAGAAGTCCACTACATACATGCCGTTCTCGACATGCCCAACAAAGGCTACTTTAAGAGTCGTTTCCCAAGTGACAATCACATTCTCCTTATTAAAGAAAGAGGTAAAACCACTTTTAGCAAGTTGAAGAACCGAGATGAGATTGTAGCCAAGGGACTCAACAAGAAGAACATTCTCAATTGACAAGTCATTTGAGATTGCTACCTTGCCTCGTCCCAATACCTTTAGTTCGGAGTTGTCACCAATAGTAACGCAATTGAGATGAGGTAATGGAGGATGAATATCACTCATTGCGTCATTGCTTCCGGTCATATGTTGGGATGCACCACTATCCATCGTCCATTTGCTCGAACCGGAAGCACTTCCCTACAATAGATTAGTTTCTTGATTTAGGGACCCATCTTTGAATGGGTCCTCTCATGTTAGCGACAAGGGTCTTAGGAACCCAAATACTCCAATGATAATCGTCACCATAAGAAGTACCAACATATTTAGCATATACATGACCATCTCTAGACTTCATAAGAACATAAGATGGATTATATTTTCCGGCAAAGTTATTGTGAGTGGTGCTCCCCCTAGAGGTCTCACCATCCACAATGGTGTTGGTCTCCTTCCCTTTGGTCACCTCTCCCTCTTTCACAAATCTTACTTCTTGTGAGGAGGAGGTGACTCTCTTCTTGTTCTTCTTCTTGTACTTCTTCTTTGACTTGGCTATATAGCCAAGTCCCTCCTTTCCATTGTTGGCACGTTGAGAAGCAATCTCATGGGAACTCTTCTCATTTCCTACAAGATTAGTTGTACTACAAGCATTGCTAGGCAAGACATTCAAGCTAGAAAGTGAAGTGGATACAACTTGCTTGTTTGATTGTTGAGCTAGAAGATTGTCACGAGATTTGGTTAACTTGTCATGAATTTCCTTAAGAGACATGAACTCCTTTTCAAGTTTTTCATAACGAGTACCAAGTTCCTCGTGAGCAATTCCTAGCTTCAATTCTTCATGTTCAAGAGTTTTAATTAAGGCAAGAGATTGAGCATTTTCCTTCCTAAGCTTAGAGACACTTACGGCAAAGTTTTCTTCAAGACAAGACAATTTCTCCTCAAGTGAGGCACGAATGGAACGCTCATTATCAAGAGCCTTTTCAAGCTCTTGCTCATTGCAAGTGTGACCTCCATGGCTTTCTAAGGTCATGATGATCTCCTCCTTTTCATCAACAAGAGAGTTAGCCTCATCAAGTTGCCTCAAAAGGGAGTTCACCTTTTCCTTAGTCTCACCCTTAAGGCTAGATAGCCATATGCTTAACTCATTAGACTCACTATCCTCCTCACAAGCATTTTCAACACAATCCAATAACGAAGGAGGGTTAGTGACAATGGTCTTGGAGTTGGGAGAGCATACCAAAGTGGCTTTTGCCATAAGACATGTAGGTCGGGTAGCCACATTCTCATTGGGGGATTCGAATAAAGAGATCGAAGGTGATGATGCGGTGGCCTTGGCGATGTGAGCAACTCCAACTACCTAATCTTCTCCTTCATCTCCGGAGATGTAAGTCTCAAGAACCGCCCCTTCTTGAACGTAGAGAGATCTTGGCACCTTCCTTGCAAAGTTCTTGTTTTGAGGAGGCTTGGTCTTGTTCTTGCGAATGAGCTTGCCTTCGTTTTCTTCTCTTGGCTCAAAGGGGCACTCCTTCACGAAGTGGTTAGCGCTACCACAATTGTAGCATGTCCTTGGTCGCTCCCCCTTCTTCTTGTAGTTCTTGTTTCGTGGAGGCCTTGGAGATCCGGTCTTGTGAGCTTCCCATCTCTTCCAATATCCATGCATAGCAAGGGCAATGCACTTGTGAGCTCCCGTGTAAGTATCTTCATAGTCTTCCTCATCATCATCATCTTCTTCACTTTCATCAACCCGAGCCATTGCCTTTGACTTCAATGCAAGGTTGGGAGACTTTCCTATCCCTCTAGAGCGGGCTAGAGCATCATCCGCACTCTTGTGTGAGAGAGAGATTGCGATGAACTCACTAAGAACACCAATGGAGTTGAGAGTATTGTAGTCCGCTCTTGTCCGGATACTAGTGGCGAGATTCTTCTCGAAGGGTGTGATAGCCTTGACAAACTTCCTCTTTATCCATTCATCGGTGATCTCTTCCTTGCCAAAGTCTCTCAGTTGATTGGCGAGAGTGACAACTCGTCTATAGAGCTCTTCAGGAGTCTCATCCTCTTGCATAACGAAGTTCTCGGAGTTGTCAATGGCCACATCATACTTGGAAGACTGAATGCTAGCATTTCCTTGAAACAAGGTATCAAGTTTGTCCCAAGCTTCCTTGGCGGTCTTGCAACCGCGGATGTGAGTGAGATGCTCCCTTGGGAGAGCCTTCTGGATAATAACAAGAGCAGTTTTGTTGAGTTGAGATTCAACATCCTCCCTTGGAGTCAAGTTGCTTGGGTCATGAGGATGAAATCCATGGATCACACTTCTCCACAATGCCGTACACGATCCTGAAATGTGAGATTCCATTTCAAACTTCCAAGAGGAAAATTCGTTAGTGTTAAGGATGGGTGGAACTCCAACATTAAGGATGTGTGGCATGGAAACGATTGGGTGGATAGAATCATAGTTTTATGGTGGTGGAACTTTTGAATTGGACCCCGAACCATTAGCCGTTTGAGACTTGGAGCCACCGTCACTCCCCTTAGCTTTGGCTTTAGCCTTTTGTGCGGCTTTAGCCTTAGCTTTAGCAATGTTTTCTTCGATTTCGGAAATATCCGGATTTGTTTCCTCATCCGAACTATCCTCATCAGTGACATGGGGAGAGTGAGACGGCCCCTTGGTTCTACCCATCATGTTCTCCAACATCTTCTTGATGGAGGAAACCTCCGAGCCCACACTAGAGCTAACCTTGGACAATTGGGTTTGAATGGTACAAACCGTTGTCTCTAGGTTGGCTATAGTGTCGGCCATTTTGGAGAGCTCCTCCTTAGAAGATTCGGGATCATCCCCGTTGACCATGATTACTCTTAGGCGGTTAAGCCCGATAAAAGAGCCGAGGCTCTGATACCAATTGAAAGTGCAATATGGTCAACTAGAGGGGGGGGGTGAATAGATGACCTACAAATTTTACTTCTTTTTCACTTTTAATGGGGGCTTTAAGAAAGTAAATGCTTGATTACCTAAATGTGCAACTAAGTGAACACCCTAGGTGGTATGAAGCAAGTAGCAGCGGAAATAAAGGAACGGTACAAGAAAACAACAAGTGAAAAACACGGAGACAAGGATATGTTTCCCGTAGTTCCTTCTTGAAAGAAGTACGTCTACGTTGGAGAGGTGGGGAGCCACCTAGGCGCTCCTCAATAGCACGGATGTGCACACCTTGTTCTCCTTGAGCTTCTCCGGTGAGGGAGATTCTCGTTTCCACTATGAGGTCGACTTGAAGGCGTTGACCAAACCTTTACAAGGGGTTGAGGCTACTCCACAAGTGAGATGGAGGCTCTCAACAATCGAAGCTTCTTGCTACAAGGTGGAAGCTACAAGCACTAGGGTTTCCCTTGGATGTCAAAGCAACCAAGAGATTACAAGATCCCAAGAGTTGTGGTGTGGGTACACACGTTTTGGCTTGGTGGAAAGGTAGATCTAGTCCTCCTCCATGAGATCCTTGAAGGGCATCGAGTTTGGTTGGAGGAGGAGGGAGATCGGGGCGTTTTGAGCTCTACAACAATGGAGGAGAGAGAGGAATGGACGAGCTGCCTATCTAGAGGAAGAAGACAGCTATTTATAGGCTCCTCCAAAATCTGACCGTTGCAGACCTGCGGGACCGGAATATTCCGGAGTAAAGGCCGGAAATTTCCGGTGTGTCTTGGCCGGAAATTTGAATTCTCCGGGGGGCGGATATTTGAAATATCCGGGGGCGGAAAATTCTGCCCCAATATTCCGCCCCCATCTCTGTGTGCAAGCAACAACTGGTTGATGAAAAATTGCCAAGGACCAGGGGCCGGATATTTGCTCCGGAAATTTCCGGGGCAAATTTCCGCCCCACCTTCTGTGCGCGGGCATCGACCAATGAAGAATCCTTCTTACCAAATTTCTGCTAAGGACTTGATGACCGGAATATTGAAATATCCGGGGGGCGGATAATTGAAAAATCCGGGCCCGGAAATTTCCGGGCAGAAATTCCGCCCCCATCTCTGTGCGCGGGCAACTTGTAATGGTCCAATTTTTGCTAAGTCCCAGAGGGCCGGATTTTTGCACCGGAAATTTCCGGGGCAAATTTCCGCCCTGGCATCTGTGCGCGGGCAGAAAAGAACTTAGTCGTTTTCGAGAGAGCCAGGAAGGGGGCCGGAAATTTTCGGTGAGGGGGCCGGATAATCCGCCCTTTAAGTTCCGGAATTTCCGGCCTGCGATCTGAAAAATCCGGTGGCAGTAATTCCTGAAAAGTTCTTCTCTTTGATCTTTTGATGAGTGTATAAAGATGATCACCTGAGATATTAGCTGCACAGTCTAAACAACATTGTTAGATAGGATATATCCGTGTTATCATCATCACCAAAATCATTAGAGGGATCATGAGCTTTCACCGCGGCCGGGTCTGAGGTGCATGGGCCACCAGCCGTACCGCGTCCAGCTGCACCTCCCGCAGGATCACATGTTTCCCGGGTGAGACCAGTTCCGACTAATCTCGCTGGGCCTAAGTGTCTGTCGGATAACATCAGAGCTGAGCCTTACCCGGATAAGTTCAAGGAACCGGGTAAAGTTGTGAATTATGAGCCGACTATGGATCCAGAAACATGGTTGAGCAGTTATGAGATGGCTATGTCGATTCGCAATGCATCAGAAAATCTTCAAGCCAAGTTCATGTACTTGATGATTTCAGAAGGAGCAGCAAAGTTATGGTTCAATAATTTACCGGAAGGATCTATCAAGCCATGGGAGGAGTTGAAAACTGCGTTTATCAAGCACTTTCATGGGACGTGCAGAAAGCTATTTACTATTGATGACTTAGAGCAATGTGTACAAAAGAAAGGAGAATCGACGCGCAGCTGGGTGCGCCGGGTTATGGAGATACTTCACTCATCTACGGATATTCAGCCCAAAGATGCGCTACAAGCTATGGCGAAGACGTGCAAGTACATACCTTTAGTGCAAAAGTTAACACGCATGAAATCTAGTCGAAATGCTTCAGAGGTTACGATGGGAGAGCTAATGGATGCATGCAACAAACACGCTGCAACGGATACTACAGAAGAGGATGTCGATGACAAGAAAGCAAAAGCAAATACAAATAATAATGGAAGAACCGGCAAAGGATCAACGCCGGGTAACAATGGAGGTAACAATGGGAACAACCAGAACAAGCGCCCGTTTGAGGGAGGCTCCGAGTTTGTCGCTAGCACAGAAGCCGGGTCTTCGAGACCTAGGGCAGAAGGAAATTTCAATGCTGGAAACCACAACGGAGGAAATTATCAAGGACCGCCGAGGCCGGGTAACAATTGGGATATCTTCAGAATGGCGTGCCCAAAGCACAGCAGGAACGGTAGGCCGGCTAACCACTCATTGGAGCAGTGCGCGGACCTACAGAGATGCAAGAATGAGGAGATAAACAAGGCCATGCGAGGTGCAGGTCGGGGAGGAGGACCGGGTCCGGGTGGAAACCCGGGCAACGGCCCACCCCCAGCCGGTAACCCGGCAGGTGGAAATCCGGGTAACAACCAAGGGGGAGCTGGAGGTTTCCAAGCTAACCCCAAGCAATTGGGACAATATCACGTGCATACCACAGGAATTTCTAACAAGGATAAAAAGATACTGAAACAAGCAGTAAACTCGGTTTCTTCGGCTGTCCCGAGATACCTGAGATGGTCAGAGCAGGACGTAACATGGAGCAGAAGAGATCACCCGGAAAGGATAGAACACCCGGGAGTCTTAGCATTGGTGGTGGCACCACAGGTTAATGGTTATGAGCTGAAAAAGGTCCTAATGGACGGTGGAAGTAGCATCAATATCTTGTATTGGGAAACCTTTCTACGCATGGGTCTCAAGGAGTCTCAGCTGCAGAAGAGTTCAACGGTTTTTCACGGGATTGTGCCGGGTCACTCAGCGTGCCCCGAGGGAAAGATCACATTGGAGGTAGCTTTTGGAGAATCAAAGGATAATTATCGAGTCGAGTGGCTTACTTTCGAGGTGGTTAAGTTGCGCAGTCCTTATCACGCGCTATTCGGAAGGCCGGCTTATGCCAAGTTCATGGCCAGGCCATGTTATGTGTATCTACAACTAAAAATCCCGGGCCCCAAGCAGACCATCACCATACACGGGAGCCGGGATATAGCAGCTGAGTGCGATGAAGGAGACGCAGCCATGGCGGAGCAAGCTTGCAGAAAAGAGGAACTCAAGTATTACCGGTCTCAAGTAGACCCGGATGACAGAACAGCGTTAAAAAGACCAAATACTGAAGATGAGAGAGCAAAATTCAAGGCAGCACAGGACACCAAGATGGTAGCTTTTGTCGAGGGTGATCCCTCTAAGCAATTTGCTATAGGATCTAACTTGGACAGCGAGCAGGAGAAAGCACTTGTGGAGTTCATTCGTTCAAATCAGGATGTGTTCGCCTGGACGCCTAGCGATATGCCGGGTATCCCCACAGAGTTGGCAGAGCACAATTTGCACGTCGATCCCAAGTCCAGACCCGTGAAACAGGGCTTGAGAAAGATGAATGAGGAAAGAAGGAAAGCTATAGGGGAAGAAATTGCTCGGCTGCTGACAGCCGGCTTTATTATGGAAGTGTTTCACCCGGACTGGTTAGCAAATCCGGTTCTCGTGATGAAAAAGACCAATGAGTGGAGGATGTGTATTGATTACACGAGTCTCAACAAGCATTGCCCAAAGGATCCGTTTGCACTACCAAGGATAGATCAGATTATAGACGCAGTAGCTGGAAGCGACCTATTATGTTTCCTGGACGCTTATTCCGGGTATCATCAAATCAAGCTCAAGAAGGAGGATTGGGAGAAAACATCGTTCATAACCCCTTTTGGGGCCTTTTGTTACAAGACAATGACATTTGGACTGAAGAACGCTGGCGCAACCTATCAACGGTGTATTCAGAAGTGCTTCGAGGACCAAATTGGACGCAACGTACATGCTTATGTAGACGATGTGGTGAACAAGACCAGAAAGGCGGAGACATTTATTGACGATCTAAAGGAAACGTTCAAGAACTTGAGAAGGTATCAGATGAAACTCAACCCGACAAAGTGCGTTTTTGGAGTTCCAGCCGGGAAATTACTCGGCTTTATCGTTTCTGAGAGAGGAATTGAAGCAAACCCGGACAAAATCAAAGCTATCCAGAGCCTGAAAAAGCCAGAAAATTTGAAACATGTTCAGAATCTCACAGGGTGCGTGGCAGCGCTCAGCCGGTTTATATCCAGACTCGGAGAAAAGGCGATACCCTTGTACCGGCTCTTGAAAAAATCTGACAAATTCGTATGGGATCAAGAGGCGGACGAGGCGTTCGAGGCACTAAAAAAGCAGCTATCTGAGGCACCAGTCCTAGCAGCTCCGGGTCCTAAAGAGCCTATGTTATTATACGTTGTAGCAGGGCCCCGGGCGGTTAGCGCAGT
Organism: Alopecurus myosuroides; assembly: GCA_028641055.1. NCBI lineage: Eukaryota > Viridiplantae > Streptophyta > Magnoliopsida > Poales > Poaceae > Alopecurus > Alopecurus myosuroides. Next base: position 204,758,131 of record CM054059.1, read on the forward strand.
GGTTGTTGTCGAGCGAAAAGAAGATGGAAAAGAATACCCGGTCCAGAGGCCGGTTTACTACGTCAGTGAGGTATTATCAGAGGCAAAACAGCGCTATCCACATTGGCAAAAGCTGGTTTTCGGGGTCTTCATGGCCAGCCGAAATTGAAGCCATATTTTCAGGAACACCCCATAACAGTGGTTAGTTCTATACCAATGTCGGATATCATCAGAAACTCGGATGCAACAGGTAGAATAGCCAAGTGGGCGATCGAGATTGGGGATTATCATATCAATTACGAGCCAAGGTCAGCAATTAAATCTCAAGCTCTAGTCGATTTTATTAATGATTGGACACACACAGGCATGCCTACGATGGCTCCAAACTCCGAGTCTTGGATCATGCACTTTGATGGCTCCAAGCAATACGAGGGGTCAGGAGCTGGAGTGGTGCTAACATCACCCAAAGGAGACAAGTTGAGCTACATGCTGCAGATTCACTTTGATTGTTCCAACAACGTGGCCGAGTATGAGGCCTTATTGCACGGCTTAAAGGTAGCCAAGGAGATGAATATTAAGAGGATACGATGCTTTGGAGATTCGGACCTTGTACAGCAGGTCTCAGGAACTTGGGATAGAAAAGATGCAACTATGACAGCATACCGCAGAGAGGTTGATAGAGTTGCCGGGTGTTTCTCTGGGTACGAGGTGGAGCACATAGACAGAAGAAAAAACGAGGCAGCAGATGCACTCGCCAGACTCGGCTCGCGCAGAGAGCCGGTTCCACCTAATGTCTTCCTGGATGAACTATGGCGACCGTCAGTTAAAACCGAGTCTGAGGAAGAATTGGCAAATCAAGACCCGGATTTGGAGCTCGTGGCCACAGTACGTGCTGTTCCCGAGTGGACAGAGCCGTTCTTGGCCTACCTATCACGGGGCGAGTTACCACAGCAGGAAGTATTAGCAAGACAAATTCTGAGGCGAGCAAAAGGATATTCTATCATCAATGGAGAGTTATACAAGAGAAGTGCAGCAGGAGTCTTTTTGTGCTGTGTAGCACCAGAAGAAGGCCGACAGATCCTCAAGGAAATCCATGAAGGTGATTGTGGGCATCATGCATCCACAAGATCCCTTGTGGCCAAAGCTTATCGACATGATTTTTTCTGGCTCACGGCCCTAGCAGACGCGGAGCGCTTGGTGGCAAGGTGTGATGGATGTCAAAGGTACGCTCGCCAAACCCACGTGCCGGCTATGGAACTACGGACTATCCCGTTAACTTGGTCGTTTGTTGTTTGGGGTATGGACATGGTTGGCCCCTTTCACATGTCACCTTGCAAAAAGACGCACCTCTTGGTGGCCATTGACAAGTTTACCAAGTGGGTTGAGGTTATGCGAGTTACCAACTGTGAAGCAATTACAGCAGTCAAGTTCCTGAAAAGGATTATCTATCGGTTCGGGTATCCCTATAGCATAATTACCGACAATGGAACCAATATGTCCCTTGGCGAGATGGAGAAATTTTGTGGTAACAATGGAATCCGGCTTGACATAGCTTCCGTGGCCCATCCACAGGCTAATGGACAAGTGGAGAGGGCAAATCAAGAGTTGCTTCGTGGATTAAAGCCACGATTGCGAGTTCCGTGTATCAGAGCTGCTGGTGCATGGGTCGAAGAGTTACCTGCAGTGGTTTGGGGTATAAACACAACGCCTAACAGATCCACTCAGATGACACCGTTTTTCATGGTTTATGGTGCAGAGGCGGTGTTGCCGAGTGATATCATCCATGACTCACCTCGAGTGTCGGCTTACGTCGAGGTAGAGAACGAGAAGACCCGGCAGGACACCGTGGATATGCTAGAAGAAGAAAGGGAACAAGCACTGGAAAGATCAGCCATATATCAGCAGGATCTGCGGAGATATCATAGCCGGCGCGTGAAAACCCGGGTCTTCCAGGAAGGAGACCTGGTTCTGCGCTTGGTACAGTCAAAGAAGGAAAACATAAGTTATCACCGCCATGCGAAGGGCCGTTTATCATAAGCCGGAATCTGCACAATGGATCGTATTACTTGATAGATGCAAGGGAAGAGTCGGCTACGGTTAACGACACCGCTCATACCACTTCATCTATGCAAGAGAAAGAAAGACCATGGAACGTAGCTCAGCTGCGTCCCTACTATACCTAGTATAGACCAGACTCACAAGTGGAATTACACGATGTAACAGGCAGCAGGTTTCAGACGCACTCTTTTCCCATCCAGGGTACCTAAGGGGACTGGAGGGTTTTTAATGAGGCGGCTTGCTGACCTAACTTTCTCATATCAATAAAGAGATGGTTAAGCAATATATCTTCTTCACATGTTTTATCAAGTTTTATTCTTCTGTTATGTTTTTATTTTTCTTCCAGGTAAGTATTATTTATTGTTTTCTTAGTGCGTTAGTTTCTTTAGTATGTTGTATATATTTAGGTCTTGGGGGCTGATTGCTTGAATAACACAGTTACAAACTCAAAGACCCGGCCATGATGCCTATGAGTTATAAGGGCCGATTACTCGCAAATGAGTATGGCTGCAATCTTATAACCGGACAAAGGAGCCAAATTTCTTGACTTTTCTTACTTAAGCTCGATGTAACTCGCACTAAAGTGCCATGATTTGCTCGCTTACTATTACAATCAGCCATGATGCCCAATGGGACTTGCCTGACCCTGTTTTCGTACAGATGTAACAACATGGTATCCACGCGAAAGCCGGCTTACAGTACAAGAGAGTCAAAAGGGTCATCTAAACCACAATTTATGCAGAGTACAGGGTTAATAACCGGAAACTCAAAGTCTATTAAGCATAACTTCAAAACCTATGTGAAACGGCTCTAGGTTTTGGGCTTAGCAGAAACAACTTGTTTTCTTTGAGAAACCTCACACCCCAGACTCGGAATTTCGGGCCTTGGGGACTGGGAATTTTGAACAAAGAGGCAAGTTATCTAGCTATTAAGCACAAAAACCCAAAAATCCGAGTCTTGGGGATTTGGGGACTTAGAGAAAAGTTCCCCTGTCAAAACCCACGAGATCCGGGAACCGAGTCTCACAAAAGGAACCATAAAGAAAGTCGGAGTATCAAGAGTAAATAAGCTCAAAGGTAGATAAATATAAAAATCATCCAAAGGCCAGAAGAGGCACGAAGTATATCAAGGCATTAAAGTACATTACAAGTCTCGATACTAGTATCAAAGGTGCACAGGCGCACCGTCAAAAATAATTGTTCAAAGGGCCCATTGGCCGGCTGACGCATACGAAATGACAGCAGATAGCAAATATCACTCGGCATCCGGGACTGAGGCATCCATCTTCCCCTTGCCCTTGCCAGCCGGGTCTTGTTCCTTGGCTTGCCCTTCAGTACTCTTGGTAGCAGCAGCACCCGGATCAGCAGTAGTGCCGGCCCGTGCAGGAGGAGGGACGATTGGTGTAGAGGTAGCAGGAGCAGAATCGGCCTCAGCCTTCTTCTTCGTGGCCTCCTCTCTCAACTGGGCAGCCTCCGCCTTCCATCGGGCCAGCATGTCGTACGGCTTGGGAAGATCCGACTTAATCACCTTACCATCAGCATCATACGCAGGGATAATTGAGTTGATATCCAAGCCATCAGCAATCACACTGGCCGGGTGATGAACTTCCTTCTGGATGGCCTTGAAATTCTTCACTGAGAACTTGGACCCGTCATGGTTGAATTCTGGAAACCCGCCCACAAGCTTTGGCCGGCTCGAGCTTAGGAAAATAAGCTTTAGCCAGCGCAAGCCCCCGAGTTACTCCAATCCGGCAGGACGAGCGCTTCCAATGCCCAATCCACTCGGGTATAGTGGAGCAGGCGTCCAGTAACCTCTTCAGGTCGCCGTGTCCAACACCTGGCCATTGCAGTTCTTGAAGGATCCATTTGGTTCCGGCACAGAGCTGCCGGATAGTGCTCTTGATGGTTTTCAGTTTGGCAATGTCATCTTCCTCCGGGATTTCTTCATCCGGACCTGCAGAAGGTAGGAAAAAACAACGAGTAAGGAAATCCGACTATTTATCAAATGAAAATCCGGGTCATAATTGTCAAAGCTAAGAATCGTACCAGCCAGTGCACGATATGCATCGGCAATTTGAACAGAAACTTTTGTCAGCTCATCTTCTGCTGCATGAGCCCTCCTCCTATACTTCCTCGTGATCTTCCCGCTCCTCCTAGCTTCAGCTTCAGCCGCCTCACGCAGAGCCACCTCCTTCTCAACGAGCTTGGTGCCCTTCGCCAGTTTCTTCTCGGATTGGGCCACGAACGCCTGAGTGGAGACACAAGGAAGGATTAGTCGGATATACTACGAAGTTCCAAGCAAATTATCAATGAATTCACTCGGAACTTGGGGACTAGATAAGGATACAGGCAATATTATTCGGATTTACCTCATGTTTAGCTATCAAAGCTTCTAAGATATTTTCTTCATCGGCCCTCAAGGTGTGAAGGGCATCCAGCATCTGGGAGAATGTCATGTCTTCGGGCCTGACGCCAGAAGAGCCGGCAGCTTGATCGCATGGCGGGTGAACTTTCCCCGACTTTGGAATCGAGACCCGGACTGTCTGGGTGTCCGGGTTTGGATAACTCATCTTCGTGTCCAGGATCTCAACCTCTTCGTCCTCAGCCTCTTCGGACGGCTTTGGAGACCCGGTTTCCTGGTGAGCTGGGTCACCCAAGGAGCCTTGTTCCTGGTGGTCCTCAGCATCACCGCCAGTCGCGACGTCCGTATTATCAGTCGGCCCCTCCGTCTCCTGGTTATCGGTCTCCATGTTCTCCGGGTCACTGAGGGTGACTTGGGCGCTAAGGAAAAGAGAAAGAAACATTTAGTGGCAGAGCAGGAAGATTATCGAGTATGCGGGGATATTATACATCAAGGACTCACCCGGTGTTCACAGCATAATCCGGGGGGAGCTCGCTGCTGGAAGCGGATGAAACCGTCGCAGAAACCGATAGCGAAACCCGGAACTGCCCAGCCCGTGGATGGTTGGGGGAGGGGTGACGCCGAGGAGAATTGGAAGGATGAGGTGGAGGAGTACCGGCACGGCGGACCGGTGAGGTGGCAATGCCCGGGTTGAGGGGATCGTCACCCGGGGAACTCCGTGTCACTCTACGCTTGGCCGGAAGAGAGTCCTTCAAATGTGTTTAGTTGGATAATTGTTGGTTAAGTTTTCGCATGTTATCAAAGGAATAGGGTTTGGAGGACATAAAGGAGAAGGGAACCTTGGATACCACCCCCTGGTCTTCCTCTTGGCCCCAACAACTGCTTCTTGTTCAGGGTCGCTTTGGTCGGATTCGGTGGCCTCCGGGTCCCCCTCGTCCTTGTCATCTTTGTCCTCCAACCCTGTAAGCCGAGTATGTATAGTCGGAAAAAGTTAGACGTGTGAGCAAAATGGCGCAAGTGAAGTTGATAGAAGACCCGGATAAATACCTTCGTCATTGTCAGCCGGTTCTTCATCTTCTTCCGGGTCTCCGGAAGAAGGGGAAGTCTCGACGTTCCAGAAAATGTTATCAGCCTGAGACAAAAGCACAAGGGTAAGAAGCAGTAGTCATATCAAGCGAAAGCATGAAGGTAAAAGTATAAGAGTCGGATTTTACCGCTGGAGCCGGGTTATCCCGGGTGAATGGAGCCAACCCGGCGATGTTTTTGATCACCTCCAATTTTTCCGTCAAGAAACTCTTGATGGTTTTGTTGGTATCGTCGGCTGGGTAGTTATTAGAAGAATATCGGAGCGCGTCTGTGACGTGCCCCGAGTAGTCGCACATTAGCTTGGTGCGGATGGAGTTGGGCTGGATCCTGAAGTCCACCCAGGTCTTGACCAAGTTGAGCCCAAGAAGACCTTGGGCGGAGAGGACGACTATTTTGGTTAGAAAAGGTTGGATGGCCTCCCTGTCCGACTCAGGGGCAAAGGCGTTGAAAGACTCGGAGATATCCAGGAGACCCTGCGAGTAACCCGGCAGTTTCCTTTCACCGGGTGGGGAGGTGTCTCGGCAGTAGAAGAAGGATAATTGCCAGTGCTTGACATGGGAATTCAGATTGAGAGTTGGCATTGGGGAATTCTTGCGGCGCTGGATGGAAACCCCGCCGCAAGCAAGAAGCACCCCGTCACCGCTTTCGCGGCACGGTTTGCATTGGAAGAGTTCAATAAAAAGAGCCAGATTTGGCGGAATGCACAAATAAGACTCGCAAAGGACGATAAAATGGGTAATGTTCAACATAGAGTTAGGCCCTATGTCGAACACCCGGAGGCCATAGTGGCTTAAGACCTCGCGGAAAAAAGAATGACCCGGAGGGCGAAACCCCCGGGTCACATGCTCGATGAAGCAGATTACCTCATCGGCATCAGGTGTAGGCCGGGTCTCATCACCCGGCACTCTCCAATGGATATCTTCCTGAGGGGGGAGGACCCCTAACTCGGCCAGCTCTTCTAACTTGGCCTTGGTGACGGTGGATCGCGCCCAGTTGGCGGATATTGATTGGGTTGTCCTTGCTCTTGCTTGCTGCTTCCCTTGCTTCTTGGGAGCCATGGGTTCGGTCTGCAAAAGCACGAGACAAAAAGGTACAAGACGTAAGACTCGGAAATCATGGGTTATCCGGATATATGCAAGCAGTATCAAAAAGAGGTATGGAATTATGAGTTGTCCGGGTATCGCCGGATGTAGCGAAAGTCACAGATTATCCGAGTATCGAGTATCAGTACAGAAACTATGGGGGACTTACGTATTGATGATCGTTTGCGGAAGAAGGTTGATTGCCCATGTATCTACTGCAAGTAAATGAACCGGAAGAAACGGACTTTCCGGGTATCAAGGGCAGTTGCGGAAAATTTGGGCGGCCCGAGCCTAGATTGGAAATTTCATTTTCAAATCCGTGGTGAAATTAGTGACTACAAGCAATAGGAGAATGAAGTGGAGCCTATATTCAAGCCATTGGATGAACTAGTGTGAGTCTAAGCGACCTAATCCGGCGCGGGGCAAGAAATAGCCCGCGGTTGACCTAGATCCAATCTAGAACGAATCAAGAAATTGCGAGGCTAATTCGACGGGAGCAAGAAGCTTACCGGAGGAGATTGGAGTAAAGAACGACGGCGGCAGATGGCGCAATCTGAATGTCCCTTTGCGACTCCCGGCGGGCAAGATGAGGGCGCGGCGGCGGAGCTTGGCGGCGGCGCGGAGCGGTTCGAGGACGAACGTAACCAGCGGCGGCTTTGCTCCGGTGGCGAGCTCGAGGTCCCCGTGGTGGAGTTGCGCAAGTGCGAGCGATGGAGAGGAAGAAGTTGGAATGGACCGTTGGGGTTAGGTTATCCCCTGGGTACCTATTTATAAGGTACGGGTGGGTAAATCTAGTCCAACGGGCGGGAACCGGAAATTTCGGGATAAGGGATACCCGCCGGATTTTCTGAGATACGCTTTAAGTGCTGGACGAGATATCCGGGATGGATAAGAAACAAATCTTCGCCGCGATACCTGGATCGATTAACAAGTAAAGTAAGCCGGATCTTTGGCGTTTGCATCAGGGGCGTTGACCCGGAAAAGTAAACACTGGACTTGGAGAGAGCCGGGTTATTATATGGCCACCATGGAGTTCGGCCTAGATGTTTATCAAAGCAATCTAACCCGGCCTCTATGAACTTGTGTGTTTGTTATTTTTTGCAGGGAATAGCGTGCGCTTCAAGGAGGATCTCGTGAAGCCCAAGCTATTCTGGGGACTACTGATGGAGGGATGATAACCCGGTAGGCCAACGCCAAGGAGTAACTCGGCCCAAAGGACGCTGCGCAAGACCCGGCTTAAGATAAATGAGTTTCTAGAAGGCCCAGGAACGTAGGCCTCGTAACCCGGATTGTGGGTTCCGATAAGGAAGTTTAGGGTTTCTAAGCAGTGTCCGGGTAGGATTCAGAGTGCGCCTTGGAGAGTAGGCAAAGGGTCCGGATATTATATAAGCCGGCCTCTAGGGTTAGACGAGAGAGATCCAAGAGTTTGAGCAATATCGCTAGGTATCGAGTATCCAGTGTAATACGAGAGTTGAGTTAATATATCTAGATCGGAGACTTGGCGACTTGATTGCCGGCTACCAAATCGCATATCATCATGTTTTCCCTTGAGCTAAACCCTCTCCCAAACACCAGAGTCGAATTGCCCCAAGATAAGTTACCCCCGGTAACGTCTGCCGTGATTATCCCACGACATCCGGGGTGCCCACACCATAGGCTGGCGTGGCCATGGGTGGGCCTGCGCCACCCCATGGTGTGGAGCCTCCGGGCTCCGTCTCCGCCTCATTTCCGGCTCATAATTTTTCATATTTTCAAAAAACAGTATAAATAAAAGTTGGAAGATGTTTCGTGAACGTTTTCTTACCAAAACTGACACCTATTCGAAAACTGACTCTGTAGTTTCTTAAATATGCTTCTTAATAAATTCCCCCGAGATCATGGCTCGAACACAATCAATATTTTCATTATAAGGATCTCCAGAAATATAATGCTTGAGTCTTTGGCCATTCACCTCTTGTGAAGTGTTGTATTCAAGGGAAATAAATTTAATTGCCCCCAAACGATATACCTCCTCGATAACAAAAGGTCCTTCCCATCTCGAGAGTAATTTTCCCACAAAAAATCTGAGACGAGACCTATACAATAGCACTTTATCACCAACATGAAATTCTCTTTTAACAATTCTCTTATCGCGACACCTTTTAACTTTCTCTTTAAAGAGCTTAGCATTTTCATATGCTTCACTCCTCCATTCATCTAAAGAACTTAAGTCAAGCAACCTTTTCTCACCAGCAAGTTTAAAATCTCTATTTAGGTCTCTCACTGCCCAATAAGCGTTGTGTTCTAATTCTAGGTGCAAGTGACAAGCTTTTCCATAAACCATTTTATAAGGAGACATGCCCTTGGGATTTTTATAAGCAGTCCTATAAGCCCACAGAGCATCGTTTAATTTCTTAGCCCAATTTTTTCTAGATTTGTTAACAGTCTTTTGCAAGATAGATTTGATTTCTCTATTTGATAATTCTACTTGCCCACGAGTTTGAGGATGATAGGGTGAGGCAATTCTATGATTAACATCATATTTAGCAAGAGTCTTTCTAAAACCACCATGAATAAAATGAGAACCCCCATCAATCATAAGATATCTAGGCACACCAAACCTAGGGAAAATAATGTCTTTAAGCATTTTTAATGAGGTTTCACCATCAGCACTTTTAGTAGGTATAGCTTCTACACATTTAGTAACATAATAAATGACAACAAGAATACGAGTGTAGCCTCGTGAAGGAGGGAAAGGACCCATAAAGTCAAAACCCCAACAATCAAACGGTTCAATAACAAGAGAATAATACATAGGCATTTCATTACGTCTAGAAATATTTCCAACCCTTTGACATTGATCACAAGATAAAATAAACTTTCTAGCATCTGTAAAGAGAGTAGGCCAATAAATACCTGATTGTAGAACGTTATGTGCAGTTCTATCTCCAGCATGATGTCCTCCATAAGCACTACTATGAAATTTTCTCAATATCTCTTGTTGTTAATTTTCGGGAACACATCTTCGCATAATACCATCAACACCTTCTTTATATAAGTGTGGGTCATCCCAAAAATAATGCCTCAAATCATAGAAGAATTTTCTTCTTTGCTGAGCTGTAAAGGTAGGAGGCAAATACTTGGAAATAATAAAGTTAGCATAATCAACATACCATGGACTCTCTTGAGAGCTTACTTTTATTGCAGCCAACTGTTCATTAGGAAAACTATCATTAACAGGAATAGGATCATCAGAGGTATTTTCTAATCTAGACAAATTATCAGCAACACGATTTTTAGCACCCTTCCTATCCACAATATGTAAATCAAACTCTTGTAAGAGAAGCACCCATCTAATAAGCCTAGGCTTAGCATCTTTCTTTTCCATAAGGTACTTAATAGCAGCATGATCAGTATGAATAGTAACTTTAGAGTCAACAATATAGTGCCTAAATTTATCACAAGCAAAAACTACAGTTAGGAAATCTTTCTCAGTGGTAGCATAATTCTTTTGATCAGCATCAAAACTTTTACTAGCATAATGATTAACATTAAACTTCTTATCTACCCGCTGTCCAAGAACAGCACCTACAACATAATCACTAGCATCACACATAGTTTCAAATGGTAAATTCCAATCAGGGGGTTGAACAATAGGGGCAGATATTAAAGCCTTCTTTAAAATTTCAAAAGCTTCTTTACAATCTTCATAAAAAACAAAAGGTACATCCTTTCGAAGAAGATTAGTAAGAGGCTTTGGTATTTTAGAGAAATCTTTAATAAACCTTCTATAGAAACCAGCATGACCAAGAATACTACGAATACCTTTGACATCCCTGGGACGGGGCATTTTCTCAATGGCTTCAACTTTAGCTCTATCAACTTCAATACCTCTTTCAGAAATTTTGAGTCCAAGTACAATTCCTTCATTAACCATAAAATGGCATTTCTCCCAATTAAGAACAAGATTAGTCTCCTCACATCTCTGCAAAACTTTATCAAGATTCTGCAAATAATTATCAAATGAAGTTCCATAGACGGAGAAATCATCCATGAAGACTTCCACAATTTCTTCACAAAAACCATAAAAGATAGCAGACATGCATCTTTGAAAAGTAGCAGGAGCATTACATAAACCAAAAGGCATATGTCTATAAGCATAAGTTCCATAAGGACAAGTGAAAGTTGTTTTCTCTTGATCAGGCTTTCTAACAGCAATTTGAGAGAACCCAGAATAACCATCAAGAAAGCAAAAATGAGTTTTCTTAGACAACCTCTCTAACATTTGATCAATAAAAGGCAAAGGATAATGATCTTTCTTAGTAACCTTATTAACTTTCCTAAAATCAATACACATCCTATAACCAACCACTACTCTTTGAGGAATAAGTTCATTATTTTCATTTGGCACAACAGTCATCCCTCCTTTCTTAGGGACACAATGCACATGACTAACCCATCTACTATCAGCAATAGGATAAATAATACCATCATAAAGGAGTTTCAATACCTCATTTCTTACTACATCCTTCATCTTAGGATTTGAACGGCGTTGATGCTCAACAACTGGCTTTGCATCAGGTTCAATATTAATAGCATGATGACATATAGCAGGAGAAATCCCCTTCAAATCATCAAGAGTATAACCAATAGCACCTCTATGTTTCCTCAATATTCCCAATAATCTCTCCTCTTCTTTACCAGAAACTTTATAACTAATAATAACATGATATAATTTCTTATCATCAATATGAGCATATTTAAGATTTTCAGGCAAAGGCTTTAAATCAAAAACAGGATCCTCCTTGGGTGGTAATGTGGTACCCAAATCTTCTACCGGTAAATTATGTTTCAACATCGCTGGCTAATGTAGGAAAATCTCGTCAATTTCATTTATTTCTTCCATAAAGACGTCACTTTCACGGTCTTCCATGTATTGCTGCAAAGGATTGTTAGGAGCAAGAGCAATAGCAGCCAATTGTTCAACTCTATAATTCTCATTAGGTAATTCAACTTCATAAGGTGCTTTAGCAAATTTGGAGAAATTAAATTCATAAGACTCTCCATCAAACTTTGTAAGGATTTTCTCCTTTTTACAATCAATAACAGCACCAGAAGTGTTTAAGAAAGGTCTATCAAATATAATAGGACAAGTATCACTAGCAGAAGTGTCTGGTACTAGAAAATCAATAGGATATTTAGTTTTACCACATAAGACCTCCACATCTCTAACAATACCAATTGGAGAAATAGTTTCCCTATTAGCAAGTTTAATAATCACATCAATGTCTTCAAGTTCACAAGAACCAATTTCATGCATGATTTCTTTCTAAAGCTCATAAGGAATAGCACTAGAACTAGCACCAATATCACACAAACCATAATAGCAACGATCACCTATCCTAACAGATAGCACAATAACACTAGGTTTCCTAGATTTACTACGATGAGAGACAATATTAGAAGCATCTTCACAAAATATAATGTGTCCCTCTTCTAGATTTTCAGAAACCAGGTCCTTTACTATTGCTACTGTAGGTTCTGTAGTTATTTGTTCCTCGGGTTCTACAGGTTTCCTTGCACTTTTATTAACCACACTAGCTAACATAGAATGTTCTTTTACCTTAGCATGGAAAGGCATTTTCTCAATATAAGGTTCAGGCACAATAGAATCAACAGTATGAATTTCTATATCTCTAGCAGGAACACAATCAACAATATCTTTATAAGGTGCATGGTACTTATCCCATTCCTTTTTAGGAATATCAATATAAGAAGCAAAGGCCTTATATAATTTTGCAGCAACTTGAGAATCAAGACCATAAACAATACTAACATTATGAAAATCATCGGATGACATAAAAGTTTTGATGCATTCATAATCATAGTTTATACCTAACTTTCTACCTTTGTCATTCTCCCATCCTTCAGTGTTTTATTGAATATGGTCAAGGAGATCCCATTTAGCTTCATCCTTCATACGTGTAAATGATCCAGAACAAGAAGCATCCAATAAATCCTTATCATGAAGAAAGCCTTGCATAGAAATTATTAATAACAATATTACTTGGGAGCTCATGAATGGGGCATTTGAGCATTAGTAACTTCAATCTCCCCCACGCTTGGGCAATACTCTCTCCATCATGAGGCCAAAAATTATATATATAATTCCGATCTCTATGAATTTCACTGGGAGGATAGAATTTAGAATAAAAGAGAGGCACAATTTCCTCCCATCCAATAGTCTGGCTATTTTTCAGCAGTTTGAACCATTCAGCGACTCGGCCTATCAATAATATAGAGAATAATTTCCTCTTCACTTGGCCCATTGTAATACCTACACACTTGAACAATTCGCATAATTCATGTAAAAAGAGCAAATGATCACTAGGATTGACAGTTCCATCACCTTAATAGCAGTTATTCATAACATGTTTAACAATCTTTATAGGTATTTTATAAAGATCCAAATCATCAGGCGGTGGGTCACTTACTATCCTAGCAGTGGCAGCAGTGCCCGCAAATAAGGACTCAAAAGGAGATCCAAACATAGTGTAATAAAGCAGTAGACAGTAATAAAAACATCACTTACAGCAGAAGCTTCCTTTATCAATTTTGCTTCCCAATAGCGCTTCACTCCCCGGCAACGGCGCCAGAAAATAGTCTTGATGACCCACAAGTCTAGGGGGTGTATCGTAGTACTTTCGATAAATAAGAGTGTCGAACCCAACGAGGAGCAGAAGGTGTTGACAAGCAGTTTCGATGAAGGAATAACTGTAAAATACTGAAAGATAGATTTGTAGGGGTTTTTGATATTGCAGATAAATAAAGTGCGAGTAAATAAAATGCAGTAATAATAATTGCAGCAAGTGGCCCAATCCTTTCTTCAGCAAAGGACAATCCGGTGGGTTTACTTATGATTAACAAACGTTCTCGAGGACACACGGGAGGTTTCTGTCAAGTGCTTTTGTTTCATGTCGCTGAATAATCCCTAGTGTTTTGATAAGTGTTGTGTGGGTGAACCTATGCTAATGTACCATCCCATCCAAGAATAATACATACGTGTGATTATACCCCTCGCAAGCATCTACAACTACAAGAAAGTAATTAAGAAATAAATCTAACCACAACTTTAAACTCCGGGATCCTACACTCCCTCGTGTAATGATTTCCTAACAATTAGTAGCCAAATACACGATGCATTCCCCTAGGCCCATAAATGGTGAAGTATCATGTAGTCGACGTTCCATGACACCACTAGAAGAATAACACCACAACTTAAATATCAAACCATTAAATATTACTCAACATTACTTCACTACTAACAACTTGACTTCTCACATGTCCTCAAGAAAAACACGAACTACTCACAAGACATCATATGGATCATAATCAGAGGTGATATAATGGATGATAACAATCTAGTCATAAAGTGCAAACACTGATAAATCTCACAAGCATCAACTACTAACAAGTAATCCACACCGCGAGAGAGATCTAATGTAAAACAACGATAGATGCCCCTAATTGTTACAGCGGGATGACGGTGGATGATGAGGGTGATGGTGATGGTGGTGATGATGATGATGACGATCTTGATGATCCCCGTAGTGATGACGGTGACAATGGCGATGATTTCCCCTCTCCGGAGAGGAATTTTGTGACGCCCCGAGATCGGGCACTATGCAGATTTCAGCATTCCCGCCAAATTCCACATAATAACCGATTCCAGGTTGCCACTTGTGATAACATTACAACAGTTCACGAATAATCCACAACAACAACAAAAAAGAGATTTACAAGATGACTCAAACGAGTCAGGGATACAACTGATACAATACAAAGATCCAAATAACAGCGAAAGAAACAACATATCGTATGTCTACGGACATGATACAAATTGGTGAAGGGAATATGCCCGAGAGGCAATAATAAAATGGTTATTATCTTATTCCTTGTTTATGATGAATGTTTATTTCTCATGCTAGAATTGTATTAACCGGAAACGTTGATACATGTGTGCTTAATAAACAAACAATGGTTCCTAGTAAAGCCTCTCTTTTAACTAGCTCGTTGATTAATAGATGATCAAGGTTTCCTGATCATGAACATTGGATGTTATTAATAACGGGGTCATGTCATTAGAAGAATGATGTGATGAACATATACCCAAAGATAATATAGCAATGCGATCAAGTCATTTAGTTTACATTGTTATATCAAACATACGAAGTAACTTATTCCTTAGACCATGAGATCATGTCAATCACTGATACCGGAAGAGTGCTTTGATGGCATCAAACGTCACACCGTAACAGGGTGACTATAAAGGTGTCGTTAAGTATTCGGAAAGTATTAGTTGAGGATCATGGATCAAGAGTGGGATTTGTCCATCCAAATGACGGAGAGATATACTCTGGGCCCTCTCGGTGATATCACATCGAAACCGCTTGCAAGCACGTGATATGATCACAAAGGATGTTATATCACGGGAACGAGAAAAGAGTACTTGTCAGTAACGAGATTGAACAAGGTATGGTTGATACCAATGATCGAATCTCGGACAAGTAAAATATCGCGAGACAAAGGGAATAGTTCACGGCGTTGTTGGTTCACACGATCACGAGAGTCATCGTTGAATATATAGGAGTCATCACGGATCTCCAGATCCCGCTGTTGATTATTGATCGGAGAGGAGTCTCGATCATGTCTATCTTATTCGCGAACCGTAGGGTGACACACTTAAGGTTCGATGACGCATTTGAGAGGATACGGAATATCGGAGAAAAGTTTGGACAGCACCGAAATTGTTTCGGGGAATATTGAAATAGTCACCGAAATTGTTTCGAGTAATTTTGAAATAGTTCAAGGGGATTCTTATCAAATGGTTGTTAATAGATTTAACAACTAACTCAAGGGGTTATATGTTAATGTTTGTTAATGGAATTAACAAATATTAAAATAAAGAAATAAAATTGTTTTATTTATTTATTAAAGAAAACCCTTGGGATTTTGAGTGGGAATTCATGGAAGAATGAGTGGGTTGAGTGGAGACTCCACTCACATGATGAGGGAGAGGTGGAGGCAGCCAAAAATTCGTGGCTGCCATCCCCTCCTATAAAAGGAGGGGTGAGAGCTCCCTCTCCCCCTACACACACTTGTGTCATCTCTTCCTCCCTCCTGCCGCTGCTCCACCACTTGTTCGTGCGCTTGGCGAAGCCCTGAGCAATGTTTTTCTCCACCACACCACGCCGTCGTGCTGCTGGAGTTCCGAGGGATCCTCTACTTCCGCGCCCCGCTGGAACGAGGGAACGGAGGTCGTCATCAACCGTACGTGTGACCGATCACGGATGCACCGCCGGATTGCGGTGCCATCTTCTCGCTATCGGGATCGGTGTGAGTACGACTACGCCAACAACGAGATTTGATCTCGTACCACTTTGAGTCTTCGAGGGTATGTGTTCTCCTTAACCCTCTTGTTGCCCGTTGCACTTCGTCTCCTAGATTAGATCTTGGCCTTTCGGGTATCTCTCGCGTAGGAAATTTTTTGTTTTCTATGCTACGTTCCCCTTCAGTGGTATCAGAGCCGGATCTATGCGTAGATGTTTTGTACGGGTAGAACACATAGGTGTATGTGGGCGTTGATGATCATGTTATTACCTCCTTGATTATTTTATGATCTTAGTGGCATAGTGGGATGAAGCGGCCCGGACTAACCTTACATGTCCACGTACATGAGACTTGTTCCACAACTGACATGCAACTTGTATTGCATAAGTGGCTTGCGGGTGTCTGTTTCTCCTACTATAGTTAAGATCTAATCTATGAAAGGTTGTTAAAAATGTGTTTATCAACGTTGTGGTTGATGTTCGTAGGTATGAACGGTTCTATCATCGAAAGCCCTAAGCCACGTAAAATATGCAAAAATAATTTAGAGGCGTCTAACTAGTTTTTGCTGGGCATGTGATGTGATATGGTCAATATTACAAATTTGATTATGAGATGATCTATTTTGTAAATTATTGATATACCGGAAGGTATCCATATGGTTGTCTTCTTATTGATGGACAATCAAGTTTGGGGTACCGTGGTACTTGGTACCACGCCGGTGGAATGATTGAGATCATACCATAATGCACATGATGGAGATTAAGTGCAAGGAGGACCATATCATATCACGTTATCCTTACATGTGATGTATGTGATGTTAATACTTTTATGCATCTTGTTTTGCTTAGATAGCGACGGTAGCATTATAAGATGATCCCTCTCACTTAATATCAAGATAATAATGTGTTCTTCCTTAAGTATGCACCGTTAAGAAAGTTCGTCGTTTCGAGACACCACGTGATGATCGGGTGTGACAGACTCAACGTTCGCATACAACGGGTGTTTTCAAGCCTAGCATGTACAGACATGGCCTTGAAACACACGCAATACTACGGTTCTACTTGGCGAGCCTAGCATGTACAGACATGGCCTCGGAACACGTAACCGAAAGGTAAAGCATGAGTCATATGGATGATATGATGAACATGTCGATGTTCGCCTTTGAAGCTACATCATCTCACGTGATGATCGGTTTTGTTGTAGTGAATTTGGTTCGTGTAATCACTAAAGACAACTAAGAGGGATGTTGTTTTTGAGTGGGAGTTCATGGCTTAATTTGAATTAACTTGAACTTATTTATCATGAACAACAAATCAAAGTGAATTTGCACAACTTGTAGTAGTCATTGGCATCCTCATAACTACCTTACACTTAGATTGTTAATTGAGATATAACTGTTATGATCTGGTAAATACCATTTAAGATTGGTACCGTATTAATGAAATTTAAAATTGAGTCCTATTGTAGATTTTTGGTATTTCCTACCTATCTCCATGTGGTTAATGATTGATTAATCTAGAGAGCAAATAATTCCTACTTAGAATCCAGAGTCATGGTTGCTTCTGTATTACTTTATCTTCAAAAGAATGTTTTGTTGATCAAGGTGATTTAGGGACTGAAAAGAGTTGTTTTCAGAAACAATCAAGTGAAAGATATATTGATATCTAGAAACTTATTTGTGGCAACATGACTGAGTATAATTTAGCGTGACAATGTTTGCTTATATTATCTGAATATATGCAATGATTGAAGACGCTAGGCGTTTGAATATTCCAAGAAATTGGATGCTAAAAATTATCCTCTAAATTCCTTCGTTCGAGCTATAGTAGCTTAATCATAAAATTGTTATGATGGGATGGATTAGAAGTATGGGTAAAGTAGTTTACCTTACTTGGAAATTGCTAAGAGTGGAATCTAGAAGAATGCTATTAATATGGTGATATTAGTAGAACAATCAAACTCAAAGTATGACTCAATGGGTGATAGTATATGACTAACACGCCAAAGAAAATGAGCTAGTAAGACTAGCATTGTTTGATGTTGAATGATTCTTCTATAAAGGAAAGGGAATATTGAAAATAGAATTACAAATAGATATATGGCAGAAAAGAAGATAACTGGAAAAGTCCAGCTCAGGAGTATATACTTGATATACAAGATATAGATGTATTACTAGTTAACAAAGTATTTTTTGTATTTTGATACCACATTGGTTGGTATGAGTTGTCATACAAAGCAACGCAATGAAAGAAATACAAGGGCCTAAAAGGAACTAGTAATAGATGTGGAATCGATTATGACAAGAACATAAATAAAGTGTTATTGTGTTCATTGTCGTATCGAACCAACCAGTCAAGATTTATTTGAAGAACTTAATAATTTGTTATTTTGTTCTAGTCTTTTGTAAGAACAAATGAGATTGTTCAAACTATGATCATATTCCATAATTGATGGATATGTGAATATAAATCATGTTGGTAAAGTAAACATCTATAAGACTAAATGCTAAACGTTGCAAGACGTTGAAGAGTTTCACTTAAATTGTGACACCACCATTTTAGTTCATATCGGAAAGGAAAACATGAAGGAACTCCATATTGATGGACTTCCGGAGTCATTTTATTGACGCTTGTGAGACCTCTTCCAAAAGATGACTAGAATTCCGTTCTTAGGCCAAAGTAGAATGGACGACTAATTTAGTGGAGATTATACATATTGATGTATATAGTCCATTATGTGTATTCATGTATGGTGGATTAATTTTTCCTTCATAAAATTCTGTCGATGATTTAAGTAGATATGTGAGTATATCTATTTAAAGGGAACAGAGTTTGACATTTTGAATTGGTTCAAAAGGTTGTTAATATGAAGTTAAAATCAATGTAACAAGATAATCAAGTATTTATGATTGGATCATAAAGGATAAAGTTTGAGTTACAAGTTTAGCAAAACATCTGAGAAGTTGCAAAATTGTTCTACAACTTATACTTCTCGAATACCCCACATTAGATTGGAGTATTCAAAAGACAAAATCAAACCCTGTTTGACATGGTAAGATTAATAAAATTGCCATTATATTTTTGTAGTTTATACATTAAGGACAACCGCTTTTTCACTGAAAAGAGCACCATCATGATCCGTTGAAATTGACAACATATAAGATATGGTTAGGGTAATGACCTTAATTGTCATTTTTCTTAAGTTTTGGTATGCATAGCATGTGTAAAATGTTTACAACCAAAATAGGATAAATATATGTTTATAAGGTTATCCCAAATAAAACATTGGGTATTTATCCTATCACCGAACCAAAAGACAAATGTTGTTTGTCAGAAAGGGTTGATTTCTCGAGAAAGTAGTTCTTGCGAAACAAGTGAGTGGGAGCACGGTACAAACTCAACAAGATTACAGAATCTCCGTTATCATGTCAAGAGTAGCGCAGCACTGGAAGTTGTTCCGGGGTTTACTATTTTGACTAAGTAGAAGACACTACAAATGTTGTAGATACTTCAAATGAGTTTGCGAACTGTACCAGAAAAGTCCAAAAACTTTGTACTTTGAACAACTTGTGGTTTAAGTATAAAGTGTTGTTTTGACAACAAAGGACCTGGACCTTATAAAGGAAGCAAATGATGGGCACTGACTTCGTAAAATTGACTATGAGTCATTATATCCGCCATAGTATCCTTGTATGAATATCAAGTATGTGACTTGGTAGTCCTTTCAATAGGCATGATGCCTAACGATAGCAAAAGGGTCTATATAGCGACAAAGACATGGATACTTATCGAAAAGTTGTTTTCGACGAACTTCAAAGAGTTCACTACTACAAGATTTTGATCTTCCGTAGTGATGCTTAGTCTTTGCAGATAGTTCTAGCAAAGTTACATATTAGGATATGGATGTTGAATAACAAAACCAATTCTCCTCTCGAGGAAGTTTGTTCAAGGATGTGTACTTGACATAGTCTGAGAGTTTTGTAAAATTCAAAAGGTTGCTAGAAAGGCATGCGCACTTCAATGGTTGAAGTGAGCATAACGAAGTTGAAATCTTTACCTTAATGAAGTTATCAAAAGAGTTTGATTCCATCATGAATGATAAAGATGCTTGTAGAGTTACAAGAAATTAAGTGGGAGCGTTATGACATATTTCCAATACTTTATGTAGATGACATATGGTTGATTGGAAAATATGTATTTTAAATTAACACGGTTAAGATTTCATATTGATGAAAGGCTTAGAAGATATTGGGCATCGATATCTATAAAAGATGGATTGAAGCGCCTGATATGATTGAAGCCAAATTACATAGATGAAATATTGAAGTAAGTCAATATAAAATTGATAAGAAGGAGTTCTTGTCACATGGAAAATAATTGAGCAAGATTCATGTGTTTTGACACATGATGAGCATAATTGAAATTTCTAAGTCATGTTTCCATGCTATGTACACAACCAGATGAGTCCTATGCTATAAAATGTTATAGTAGGATAATTCATATGATGATTAGACAACAGTGGGAGAGATCCTTGTGTCATTTTAGAAATGCTAAGGATATGTTTTCCTATATAGTAATGACAAAATAATAGTTGTAATATGTTACACTAATAGTCTTGTCATTTATTCAAGTAATTTTATCTCAATTAAAATATGTGATGAAGGGTAGCACAATAGGATGGAAGAAAGTTCCATGCTGGATTTGAAAGAGTTTCAAAATTAAAATATTGTGACAGATACTACAACAAAGGCTAAAGTATATCGTTGTGTTGACAACTAATTATAAGCGTATTTTGTGTCAAGGAGTTCTTTATTGAACTTGGTGAATTTCCAAGAATGCTGAAACTATGAAGCTACATTTTCACAATGTTAGTAACATCAGTTTAAGCTGAGGAATTAAGGTATCACCGGAACTTGGTGAGTTTCCAAGAATGCTAACACTATGAAGCTACATTTTCACAATGTTAGTGACATCAGTTTAAGCTGAGGAATTAAGTTTTCACGAATTGACTATATATATACAAAGCCATCTCATTAGGGAATGAGTGATGCGTGTAGACGCAAAGAACATGCAAATACAATAGGACCTGAACAGTTCAGATCTTTTTGATGATGTTTACCGCATGCGAAGCATGGTAATAACACTGGTACGCCATATGTGTTAAAGTGCTTACAGACTAGATTATTGACTCTAGTGCAAGTGGGAGACTGAAGGGAATATGCCCGAGAGGCAATAATAAAATGGTTATTATCTTATTCCTTGTTTATGATGAATGTTTATTTCTCATGCTAGAATTGTATTAACCGGAAACGTTGATACATGTGTGCTTAATAAACAAACAATGGTTCCTAGTAAAGCCTCTCTTTTAACTAGCTCGTTGATTAATAGATGATCAAGGTTTCCTGATCATGAACATTGGATGTTATTAATAACGGGGTCATGTCATTAGAAGAATGATGTGATGAACATATACCCAAAGATAATATAGCAATGCGATCAAGTCATTTAGTTTACATTGTTATATCAAACATACGAAGTAACTTATTCCTTAGACCATGAGATCATGTCAATCACTGATACCGGAAGAGTGCTTTGATGGCATCAAACGTCACACCGTAACAGGGTGACTATAAAGGTGTCGTTAAGTATTCGGAAAGTATTAGTTGAGGATCATGGATCAAGAGTGGGATTTGTCCATCCAAATGACGGAGAGATATACTCTGGGCCCTCTCGGTGATATCACATCGAAACCGCTTGCAAGCACGTGATATGATCACAAAGGATGTTATATCACGGGAACGAGAAAAGAGTACTTGTCAGTAACGAGATTGAACAAGGTATGGTTGATACCAATGATCGAATCTCGGACAAGTAAAATATCGCGAGACAAAGGGAATAGTTCACGGCGTTGTTGGTTCACACGATCACGAGAGTCATCGTTGAATATATAGGAGTCATCACGGATCTCCAGATCCCGCTGTTGATTATTGATCGGAGAGGAGTCTCGATCATGTCTATCTTATTCGCGAACCGTAGGGTGACACACTTAAGGTTCGATGACGCATTTGAGAGGATACGGAATATCGGAGAAAAGTTTGGACAGCACCGAAATTGTTTCGGGGAATATTGAAATAGTCACCGAAATTGTTTCGAGTAATTTTGAAATAGTTCAAGGGGATTCTTATCAAATGGTTGTTAATAGATTTAACAACTAACTCAAGGGGTTATATGTTAATGTTTGTTAATGGAATTAACAAATATTAAAATAAAGAAATAAAATTGTTTTATTTATTTATTAAAGAAAACCCTTGGGATTTTGAGTGGGAATTCATGGAAGAATGAGTGGGTTGAGTGGAGACTCCACTCACATGATGAGGGAGAGGTGGAGGCAGCCAAAAATTCGTGGCTGCCATCCCCTCCTATAAAAGGAGGGGTGAGAGCTCCCTCTCCCCCTACACACACTTGTGTCATCTCTTCCTCCCTCCTGCCGCTGCTCCACCACTTGTTCGTGCGCTTGGCGAAGCCCTGAGCAATGTTTTTCTCCACCACACCACGCCGTCGTGCTGCTGGAGTTCCGAGGGATCCTCTACTTCCGCGCCCCGCTGGAACGAGGGAACGGAGGTCGTCATCAACCGTACGTGTGACCGATCACGGATGCACCGCCGGATTGCGGTGCCATCTTCTCGCTATCGGGATCGGTGTGAGTACGACTACGCCAACAACGAGATTTGATCTCGTACCACTTTGAGTCTTCGAGGGTATGTGTTCTCCTTAACCCTCTTGTTGCCCGTTGCACTTCGTCTCCTAGATTAGATCTTGGCCTTTCGGGTATCTCTCGCGTAGGAAATTTTTTGTTTTCTATGCTACGTTCCCCTTCAATTGGACTAAGAGTCCTGAAGATAACCGAGGGCGTCCAATCCCTGCCCAGGCCAAGCCGGAGGGATTTCCAAGCTAACGTCGTCAGACTTCAAACCTGTTGACTGCAATATTGAATATGCAGCCACGAAAAAGATTCGTGGGTCAGTACGGTTAAGTACTGGCAAGTGGATAAACCATACTCACAAGATACCGGCGTAGCCAGTCATCACAAGATACAAATACTTTGGGATCAACGGAAAGGAAGGGATTATTGCAAATAAGCGGCAGCGGGCTGCACTAACCAACTACAGAGACTCGAAACAACTTCCGGCTAAAAGAGGGGGATAAGATAGCGTATCGTAACCAACTGGAACTACTCACCAAACAAACCCATCCAATGTTACCCCCTACTAAGGAAGCAACCCAAGGATAACTCACACTGTTGGATTAAGGATGGATCAAGTTATTGTGTCAATAAGACTATTACTAGTCAAGTATCATTAGTTAGGTGTAAGTTGTTCTGAGTACTTGTTAGCCAGTACTTTCACCAAGTCAACCATAACCGCGGAAAACACGGCTTCTCGATAAGATTTAACCCTGCAGGGATGCACCAATTTGGCCGTACACGTAAGAATAACCCGCCAGACGGGGGATCAACCCACCAAGCGAGGTACTCAACACAACTCAACTCTTCTTCGCATCAAGCCCAAAGCACCTTGGGCGCACGGCTAATCGAGCCCAGAAGAAAATGGACCCTCATAGCACTCTAAGAACGTGTCCCCCTATATGCCGACTACGAAAGTTCCACCCGGGTACCAAGGGCTCGCAAGATCATGCATGCAGCAAATGGAAAACCCGAACTAAATGAGGCGATTTGGACGAGATGCGAATCGAGTCAAATTGAGGGGGCGCCCATACTCGCTTCCCACATGCGGTTAGTGCGCTCATCATGGATCAGTAGACAAGACCCTTTTCCTAATTAGGGTCGACACTAGCAGGCTTCAAAACCACGCCGGGCCTCCTGCCGGTGCCTTATCATCAAATTATTATTACCCAACAGATTAACATGTTGTTGATTGAATTGAAACCCGGCTATCAACTAAACAGGTGATATGAAAGGAACAACAAGACTTGAGCGCAAACAACACTAAGCATGCAACTACGACACGAGGGCCAACAAGGTAAACAAACAACAGTTAATAGGAAGTGGAAGGAAAAAAAGCTATATCATGGCTGCAAGGTAAACATATAATAGGATCGAGACACAAGCATCGTATCAACAGGCTAGAATAAGAACAACGGAAAGAATCGATAACAAGTGATGAAAGGCAGCCATTTGGCAGCAAGTGAGTATACTTGCCTGGAATCCAGCAAGTAGAGGTACATCCACAGAACTTGTCGTTGCTCACATCATCTCAACGTCCTATCCGGGAAGAAGCAATGAACCTCGAACAAACACCGGATGCAACAATTACTACTACGGCAAAAGATCCAGCATGATCAAGATAGGGATGCATGACAATTTAATTGATGCCTAGAAATAAACTAGTTGACATGATAAACAGATTTAAATGGACCCATATGCAATTTGAGTTGCATATGAAAAGCCCAGGAATTATGGTTGAAACAATTGTTTTACAACTAACCAATAGGTGAAAGTGGGTTAGCATGATGCATGGATGAGGAAAACAACAAAATAACAACAATAGAATCAATTGGAAATAAGGTTTACCCATTTAGAAATTCACTCATTAAGTTTTGGAAGTTTTGGTTACTTAAAGGAATTACACAAATAGTTGTGGTTTTCACCAAGTTAAATTGTGAAAAATAAATAACAAAATTCATATTTGAAAAGAATACAAAATTTTAGTTGGATTACATGTTTCAAATATTGGAAAAGGAATTACAATGATTTAATTATGAATTAAACAAGATTAAACAAGTTTTAATTGAATTTAATTCAAGTGTGAATATTATTTGAATGTTATTTGTTCAAAACATAAATTCAAATTCATATTTGAAAAGGTTATGTTTTTCTGGTTTGAAACATATTTTATAAGTTCAAAAATAATTTAATTTGAGCAAGTTATGAATTTAGCAAATTTAAATGATTTAAACAAGGTTTAAATTATTTAAGCAATTTAAATTATTCAAATCATGAAACAAAATTTATATTTGAAAAGGTTATTTAATTTGGCATGGAAAACATATTTTATTTGTTGGAAAACAATTTCAAATGATTTAATTAAGCATGTTACCAATTTAATTGTATTAAATAAGAGATGGAACAATTATTCAAACTAATTGTTGCAAACCAGAAAACAAAGTTGACATCCAAGTGTGGCATGTGATTTTGGATGAAATTAATGTTTTGGGTATTTAATTTGGAGCAACCATTTGCAAGTTATTAATTATGCCATTTAATTTTTCATTTTTAAGAATTATTGAATAACATTAATTTTAATTGCACAAAATGCAAAACCAAGTTGATAAATAGAAAGTACATTGAATTTGGACTGGAAAACATATTTTATTTGGGTTATTTGAATTAATTGTGAATTAATTATGGAATTAACCAAATTTGAGATGAATTGTTTAAATTTGAAATTTGGATGTATTTGAAATAATCAAAACAGAAAACAAAAAGCATATTTGAAAAGTTCATGAAATTTTGATTGGAATACATATAGAATTTGTGTTATTTGGATTTGTAAATTAAAAGTTATAGCTATTTGAATTTTAGGGTTATTAAACATTTCTGAAAAAAAAACAGGGGATAGAATTTTTGCACCGTGGCTTGGCTACTCGCACTGGCTGACCAGTGGGGCCTCGCCAGGGTGGCTCCACAGTGGAGCGAGTGGGCGGTGAGGTGGCGCAGGGGGTCTATGACGGGTGGGGCCGCCCCGCGCGGAATAATTCGCCAAAAAGGGGTGTGCGACCGCGGGGACTCGATCCCGGGTCGCTGCGCTGCGCGCCGGTGGGTGCTACCAATACGGTGATCGTGTGGTTGTGATACAACAGGAGTCTGACGGAAGATATGGTAGCCACAGCGGTTAACTGAATGTGATCGACAGCGTTTCTCTGAAACCGACGGAACCAGGCATCGATCGACGGCGGTTCTCCGGTGGTGCACGACGGGGTGGGTGCTGGCGAGGTGTGCGCGTGGGTGCGGTGTGCTCGAGGGGGAACAGAGAGAGAGGGGAAAGGACAGGGGAGGCGCTCACCTCGGTGGTTGTCGAGGAGGCGAGTTGCTGTCGATGGCAGCCGCGGCGAGGTGATGTTCCCGGCGACGGCGCGGCCACCACGGCGTCTCCCAGCAACCCGCGAGGGAACGGGGAGGTACAGGACAACGCCGCGGTTCCATTCCCCGAACCAGATGCTCCTCGAGGTGGCCGTGGCGATCGGGCTATGGGGATGCAGTGGTGCTCGGTTGGGGTTTCAGAACAGAAGAACTTGGGGGGGGAAGGAAGGAGAGGAGCGATGGCGGCGCAGGAGGAGGCTAGGGTTAGCGAGGCTAGGGCAGAGGGGTGGCTGTGGATGCTTTATGGGGGGAGAGGAGCTAGTACGGCAGGCCATCAGAGGAGGGAGAGGTTGATCAGAGGGTGGAGGTGCAGTCGTACCATTGCTGACGAAAGAAAAGGAGGAAGACGACAAGGATGAAGGGGTAGCGGGCCAGAAGTAATGGGCTTGGGGGGAAAAGAGGATGGGGTGGGCTCCCTCCCTCCATTTGTTTTTGCTTTTGATTTTCCTTTCCAATTTTTTTTTTTTGTAAATGATGAAAGGAAGAGAGAGATAGAAAAAGGAATAAGGATTTGGGTTTATTTTATTAAATATTTTTATTACTTTTCAAAACAGAAAATGAAAGCAAATGTTAGCATTATTTTTCACAAGTTTGAAAGTTTTAATTTGATTTAAAATTGTTAGTTGAATTTTTCAATTTGGGTTTGAGGTTGTTTATTTGATAATTAAATTTTATTAAATTGCAAAACAGCAACAACAAGGTAGTTTGAAATTACTTTCAACAATTTGAACTATTAATGTGATATTCAATTGTTATGTGATTCTCAAATAGGGTTTGGGTTTGAGCTGTGGAATTAAACAAATTTTATTTAATAAGTTCAAGCAATTTGCAAACATTATTGAATTTAATAGTTGGCAAGAATTTTAATGTTTTTAACCACAATTTGATCATGTCAAATAAGAAGGAATTGATTTGAAATGTAATTTGCCATTAGGGTTTTTAACAGAAGGAAAATTTTATTTAGCAGGCAATTTAAAAAGATTCAACTTCAACTTATTGAAAACAATTTGAGTTGCAACTTTCAATTGAAATTTTTAGACATGTGTGAAGGTTTAAATTGTTTTGAATTCTTCAGTTGTGATGCAAACATGGTGCAATGCAATATGATGCATGTGATGCAAGCAAAAAAGAAAACAAACAACTCTCTAACTTAGGGTAACACCCCAGGTGTTACAAATTTCCCCGGCAGATTTCTCCCTGCTAGAGAGCTTTTCTCTCTCGGGTGTTTTTCGCCCCGAGGCGGCGGCGGAATAATTCTTCGATGATGGTATGAGGCTTAGGGTTCCCTGGGGGCCAAGTACGTGAAAGATATCCCCCAGAGGTGGGCCAGGGTGGCCACACCGCCTGGTGGCGCGGCCAGGGGGCACGCCACCTCATGGTGTGGGCCCCTGGTGGCCCCCCTCTGGCTCCCCTTCTGGCTGGACTCCTCCTCTGAACTTATAATACACCCCCGGTGTCCGCCTTCTTCTTCTGATCTTATGAAATATGGTATCTTGATGGTGCTTTTTCCATCAGATTTCTGGTGCCGGTGTTTATTCTCCAAAAATTATGAAACATGCAAAATAAGATAAAATAACATAAGGGATGCATCATAACATGAAATATATCGATGAATAACAGAAAATTATGATATAAAATAGTCATGCAAAATGGACATATCAGTATCACCTTCTCCCAACTCTAAGACCCCAAGTGAACTTGAAAATCATGATAGTCTTAGAGTAGAAGATGAAATTCTCTCTTTGGAACGTTTTATGTCTAACATACAAGGGGAGACCAAGAAGTACTTTGATCAACTCATGAGCCAATTGGGAGAGGCCCATGAAGCTCTTGAGAAGAAAGGTGAGGTCAAAAGAAGGGATGAGGATGAGATAGCATCTCTCTCTATGACTCTTGAGGAAGAGCATGATGGTAGAGTTTCTCTTGAGGAGGAACTAGAAACTATTGAAGAGTCACATAATGAACTTGTTTCTAATATCACTAAGGCGTGACCTTGCAATTGCTAAATGTAAAAAGGCTAAGGTTGAGTTTGGTGTTGGTCATGGTAAACTAACAAAGGAGTTTGAAAAACTAACCAAGGCTCACAAGGCTTTGGAGGGTCAACATTCTTCCCTCAAAGAGTTGCATGAACAACTTCAAACTCAACTTAATACTCTTAACAACCCTAGAACCTCTACTTCTTCTTGTGATCATGCAAATATTATTGAGGAAAATGCTAGGTTGAAGGAAGAGCTAGCAAGGCTCAAGGGCAAAGGCCCACAAGTTGATAAGGTTGTGGTCTCTACCCCACAAGTTGTTCCCCCTATCCTTCATCTGGTTGTTGCTAGACCACAAATGAGTGTTCCAAGGCAACAAGTGGGCAAGCAAGGTCTTGGCTATGTTGCCAAGAAGAAGAACAAGAAGAAGAAGAGCAAGAAGAAGGCCAACAATGGTGCTTCGGGTGGTGTTGTCATTAGGGACAACACTACTCGTAGCACACCCGCACAAGCTAGCAATGTTTCTTCAAGTAGTGGTGTCATGAGGGACAAACTACTCGTAGCATTTCCGCGGGAACTAGCAATCCACACCATTTCTTATATCTTGATTATTATGGTGTTGTGCAAGCTAAATATGTTGGTCCTATTGAGGTTTACATTGACTATACCATTTGGGTTCCAAAGACCCTTGTTGCTAACATGAAAGGACCCTCCTCGGGTCCTTACTCTAGTCAATGATCTCTTGCAGGACTATGCTTCTGGTGGGTCTAAATGGATAATTGATATTGGATGCACTAGTCATATGACCGGAAGCAAAGAACTTGTGACGGAGTTGCGCCCAAATGATATTGATGCAACCGTCACCTATGGATACAAGTCCAAGTCTAAGGTATTGGGGTTTGGCAAGGTTGTGATTGGTCCTGATATCACTATCATGGACATCATGCTTGTTGAATCCCTTGGTTACAATTTACTTTTAGTTCGTTCTTTAGGGAAGATGGGTTTCTCCGTCTTCTTTGATCCTGATATTGTGGTCCTTTTGAGGAGCAAGACTCTTGACATCGCATACGTGGTACATGTTGAAAATGAGTTGTTCGTGGTGGATTTTTTGAAGTCTACCAACTCTCAATCAATGTGTCTTTTAGGAAAGGCGGACGTGGGGTGGTTGTGGCATCGCCGCTTATCCCATGTCAACATGAGAACTTTGCAAATTCTTCACAAAGGTGGCCTTATCCTCGGACTAAAAGAAAATGTTTCCTTTTCCAAAGATAGCGTTTGTACGTCGTGTGTTGAAGGAAATATACATGATGCCGCCCACAAGGCCAAGACTATTATCTCATCAAAGAGGATCTTGGAGCTTCTTGATGTTGATCTCTTTGGTGTCGTGCCTGAGGCAAGTCTTGGAGGCAAGAAGTATTGCTTGGTGATTGTTGATGACTACTCAAGATACACATGGGTCTATTTCTTTAAGTGCAAGAGTGAGACCCAACAAACCATCATCGACTTCACCAACCAAGTGCAACGCCAACATAGTGTCCAAATCATGGCCATTAGGAGTGATAATGGCTCCGAGTTCAAGAAATACACTTTGAATGAATTCCTTAGTGTGAGGGTATTCGTCATCAATATTCCGCCACCTACACCTCTTAACAAAATGGTGTAGCCGAGCGAAAGAATAGAACTCTATTGGACATGGCAAGGACAATGTTGGCGGAGTATTCTTCTCCCCAATATCTTTGGGCGGAGGCTATTTCTACCGCATGCCACTCCTCCAACCGCCTCTACATCCGCAATGGCTTGGGCAAGAATCTATGTGAGATCCTCACCGGAAACAAGCCCAATGTCTCCTACTTTCGTGTATTCGGTTGTAAGTGCTTCTATTTGATCAAGGGTGTTAGGTTGTCTAAATTTCAATCCCAAACTATTGAGGGTATATTTGTTGGTTACGGTGTCGAATCCCACACTTATAGAGGCCCTGTGCAACGAGAAAGGAATTGATTTAGGGACTAGCACAATAACACAGGGTTCTTGCATTATTTAAATGTGGGAACGCTACAGTCACCAAGAAGAGGAGACAGGGGATCGCCTCGTCGCCCCAGGGGCAAAGAAGCGAGACGCCGAGGCGACAGCCCGCGCAGCAATGACGATAGCCCGCGACACCGTGACAGTAGCCCACGGAACCACGGAAGTCGCTCGCGACATTGCAGCAGGGAACCACGGCAGGAAGATAATCGCGACCGGGCCCAATACGACGCGCGTGGAGCCATTGTGCAAAGTAAGGTCGATAAAGCTCGCGCACGCAGAAACTGCGTGTGATCGTTATCCACCTCCTATGACGAGGAAGCATGCGACGCGATGTGCTTCAGCAGCAGCATCCGCGAGGCACCGATGCCCAAGAGATTCAAACTCACAATGAAAGTCCTGAAATACGACGGCTCGCAGGAACCCAAGACCTGGCTCTTAGACTATCTGACAGCGGTGAAATGCCAACGCGGGAACAAAATTACAGCCATGCAGTACCTAAACCTGCACCTTGTCGGCGCAGCCCAAAGCTGGCTCGAAGGAAGACGCGCGCGTATTACAGATCCTGAGACGATCTCACCCACGACTTCGAGAAGAATTTCCAGGCAACATACAAGCGGCCAGCGTCTATCGAGGAATTGCGAGCCTGCAGGCAGAAAAGCGACGAATCTACCTGCGAGTACATCGAGAGATGGACTACTCTCAAAAACACGGCGGGAAACATATCAGAGGAAATAGCAATCGAAGCTTTCACCAAGGACGCACGACGCGTAGCCTTTCGAGAAGAACTAGGGAGATCTGCACCAAAATCAATCAGTGAATTAATGGTGATAGCAGATAGATGAGCGAATGGCGAAGAGCCCCTGCGCAATGAGAAAGCTTCCTCACCCGCGCATGACGAGGATCGCAACGGCGACCGTCGGAAGAGAAAGAGACAACACTACGATCAGGATGATCAATCGGAGATGGTAGCGGCTGAATTTACAAGAAACCGCGTGTAACACCCCGGCCACCTCGTAGTCGGCGGCTGTCACCCCTGGTAGCTCACTAGGATCTATAGACTGGCCCCAGAGACCAACACTAGTCTTTCCTGTGCACTTTGTGCTCACTCATGCGCACCCAGGAAGGACTTCCCGGTCGGTCACCCATCCTCAAATTGCTCCAGGCCAAGCACGCTTAACACTGGAGTTCTTTCAAGATGAGCTTCCGAAAAAGAAGTTGCAACTTGTTGATATGAGTATCCTATTAATCCTATTGAGACCTGCGCCAGGATCTCACATCCTTCCCCCCTTAGAAGACCGACGCCCCCGTCGGTCAACCTACAGTCCAGGAACTTCCCCTCTTGGCACTCGTCTGTGCGCCCAGTGTCGGCACATGTCCCACATGTCCACCCACTGACCCGCACATGCCCGTGTAACCGCGAGGGTCGGCTCTGATACCAAATGTAACACCCTGGCCACCTCGTAGCCGGCGGCTGTCACCCCTGGTAGCTCTCTAGGATCTATAGACTGGCCCCACAGACAAACACTAGTATTTCCTGGGCACTTTGTCCTCACTCATGCGCACCCGGGAAGGACTTCCCGATCGGTCACCCATCCTCAAATTGCTCCAGGACAAGCACGCTTAACACTGGAGTTCTTTCAAGATGAGCTTCCAGAAAAGAAGTTGCAACTTGTTGATATGAGTATCCTATTAATCCTATTGATCCCCGCGCCAGGATCTCACACTGCGACAACGGATCCCGTGGGAATCGCGAATGGAAGCCAAAATCAGACGACAAAACACCCGAGGAAGACCTCGACGGATACTGCTCCTCGCACATGTTCACAGATAAATGAACATGCAAGCTCAAGGCCACTCACCTCCTCAAGGATTGCCGAAAGTTCCAAGACATCCATGAGGCGTATACAAAGAAGCACAGGATGGCAATAAACCAAGGATACCCGCAACTGTCGGGAGGAGCCACTGCGAACCACCCG
Source organism: Alopecurus myosuroides (assembly GCA_028641055.1). Classification (NCBI taxonomy): domain Eukaryota; kingdom Viridiplantae; phylum Streptophyta; class Magnoliopsida; order Poales; family Poaceae; genus Alopecurus; species Alopecurus myosuroides. The sequence goes on from CM054059.1 coordinate 204,790,201, forward strand.
CCGCCCCTACCTCCACCCACTGGACAACACAACATGGATCTAGCCGCCCTCCTGCACCAGCTAATCCAGCCGCAGCAAACCAAGGAGGCAACGTCTACCCAAATCCCCACGGGCTCCTAGGCATGATACAGAAGCTCTGCCCGTCCCAACGAGTTTAGAAGACCAACATTCGCCATGTTAACATGGCAGTACAAGCACCACCGTCCAAGGCTAAACACCTGAAGATGTCCGAGCATCCGATAACCTTCTCACGAGAGGACCACCCTCCACGGGTGTATCGACCGGGCCACGCAACACTCATCATTCAGGCGCATATAGGCAACTACGACCTAGCCAGGGTGTTCATGGATGGTGGCAGCAGAATAAACATCATATACACGGATACACTCCATAAAATGAACAAGAACTTGGAAGGACTCACAGAATCAAAAACATCCTTACACGGGATAGTACCGGGTAAAGCGGTCCGACCACTCAGAACAATTAACTTGGAGGTGATACTCGGAGATCCACGTAATTACAGGAGAGAGTTCCTGGACTTTGACGTAGTCGACTGGCCATCACAGTACCACGCCATTCTCGGCCTAACAACGTTCGCGAGATTCATAGCAGTACCCCACTACGCTTACCTCAAGTTAAAACTACCAGGAGAATACGGCACGATCACCATAAACGGCAACTTCCAAAAGTCATACAAGTGCGACAACGATTTCCACGAAATCGCAAAATCTTTGAGGATGCAAGAAAAGTTGGAAGAGCTGGCAAAAACCACGGACAACTCCGTGATGCCGCTAACCAAGAAAAATGCTCTAGACCTCGAGTTCAGCTCCAATAGCGACACTCAAAAGCATCAAGTCCACCCAACAGATTCCGTGAAAACGCCGATCGTATCAACCACCCTGCCATCTGCATAGGAAAGTTCGCTCGTCGAACTCCTCTGTGGGTACTGGGAGATTTTCGCTTGGCAGCCATCCAATATGCCAGGGATACCCAGAGAGCTCGCCGAGCACTCATTATAAGTGTTCAAAGACGCAAATCCATTCAAACAAAACACTCGATTATTCTCCGAGCCAAAGCAACGAGCACTCGGAGAAGAAGTGAACAGACTCCTAGCTGCCAAGTTCATCAGGCAGATCAAGATTTCCACCTAGTTAGCGAACCCGGTGCTGATCCCAAAGAAAAACACAGACATCCTTCGTGTGTGCATCGACTACACATTGTTGAACAAACACTTCCCCAAGGAGAACTTCTCGCTCCCGCGTATTGATCAGATTATCGACTCCACAGCAGGCTGTCAGCGCCTCTCCTTCCTAGATGCCTACTCGGGTTATAATCAGATCAGGATGAAACAGGAAGATGAGGAGAAGACATCATTAATCACACCACACGGTGTCTACTACTACACGACAATGTCTTTCGGGCTAAAAAACGCAGGCGCAACATATCAGCGCTGCATGCAAAAATTCCTCGCCAAGCTCATTGGCAAGAACGTACAAGTGTGTGTTGACGATATCGTCATCAAGACTCGGGTGGAGGACACACTCCTCGAGGACATAAGGTAAACATTCGACGCCCTCAACGCATACATAATCAAGCTCAACCCGACGAAATGCGTCTTCGGTGTGCCCGCTGGCCAGTTGCTCGGCTATCTAGTCTCAGCTCGAGGAATAGAAGCAAATCTAGAGAAGATTCATGCAATCCTGATAATAAAAGAGCCAACAAATCTCCGCAGTGTCCAACAGCTGGCAGGGCGACTGGCAACCCTCAGTAGGTTCATCGCAAGATTGGGCGGGCAGCCGCTCCCTGTCGAATATGCATCTCAACAAGTCCCTCGGGTGAACCCATAGGGTTTCAATTAGGAGAACGTGTAGGCGCTAGTGACAATCATCGGCTAAACAGGGGGCACGATTTACCTAGGTTCGGGGCCCTCGTAGAGGTAAAACCCTTACTCCTGTCTCTGTCGATCTGTATTAACGAGTAGATCGGTTACAATGGGGGATGCTCAAGTCGAGAGTACGATCTCGATCTCAAGGCTTTGGTGGTGCGGTATTGCTTGGTCCTCCTTCCTGGTGGTTCTCCTGGCTTTATATAGATAGCCAGGTCTCAAATCGTGCCCGGGGGGGATACAAACCCTAACCCTAAGTCGGTTACAGGTTTCCCTTCTTAACCCGCAAGGCTTTTCGGGTGGGCTTTGATTGGGCCTTCTAGAACAGCCCATGGCGCCTCCTTTGGAGCTTGGGCCTTGGGCCTGAGACCGGGTAGGCTCACCCGACAGGCCTAGGATCCATCCCTTCGCCAGTAGCCCCCGAGCGTTTACTCGGCTGAGAATCTGTCGGGTGGACGCTCAAAGTTTATCTTGATTTCTTTTCGAATGGTGGCTTCAATCGTTTGAAGAGGATGTGTTTCCTGTATGCGATGCATTTCTTGTACTCGAGCATCGAGAAAGTAAAAGTGCATGTGTGTTGGCTGTTTTCGCAGAAGGATGTGGCTCAGTTGCTTGGCTCTCCCGAAAGCTCAGGGCCAATTAATTGCATCTAGGGCAAAAACAGTTCTGGCCTACACAGATTCGAGACCTCCGACTCGAATCTGGTGAGGTGATCATTGCAACTGGGCCGTGGAGGTCTTAACCTAATAGGGTACCTGGCGCGTCCGCTAGGATTTTTCTTCGTGTTGTTGACACGGAAATTTACCGGAGGACGCAGCTTGATTGTGATTCCAGACCCTCAAAAAGATCCTTTGGGTCTTACCTTCGTATCGAGAGGATACGACATCCGGATGTGCCTAGTCGGCTGAACGATCCAGGGTAAGGATGCGTATACATCGTATGCTAGAGTGGCTGGGACCGCTCACCCGTGGACATTTCCTCGCGAATTTGCGAGTAAATAATGTTTCCTTGTTTGGAGTTTATGCGAGAGAGTTTTTCGCGTCTTGAGATATCCAAACGAAAGAAATTTCGTTTTATGGAGTTTATGCGAAAGAGTTTTCGCGTCTTGAGATATCCAAACGAAAGAAATTTCGTGTTATGGAGTTTACGCGAAAGACTTTTCGCGTCTTGAGATATCCGAGCGAAAGAAATTTCGTGTTATGGAGTTTACGCGAAAGAGTTTTCGCGTCTCGATGTGTCCATACGAAAGAAATTTCGTGTTTAGGATCCTGCCCGAGAAACTTCCCGGGTTTGATGACACACGCAATGACGTCATTGCGCACTTTGTTCGTTCTGACTCCTCCCGATGGGACGTGACGAAGTGAAAACAGGGCATGCTGGCCCACCTTGTCAGCCTTTTGACCGGAAACGAGACGTCGTTTCCGTTTTTTCGGCGAGTCATTTGCAGTAAATGCGCACGATCTGTCGGTAAGATCGTGGCATGAAACAGCTTTCACCGTCTCCTTGTTTCCGCTTCACGCGTGGCAGCCGCGATGGGTGCCACGTTGCTCGATGAACGGCTGAGATCGAGTGGCCCTGTGTATATATATTTTCCTTAGGTGGAAAGTGAAAACCTCCCGGTCATTTGCTTCCCTGCCTTCTTCTTCCTCGCGCCCATCTCCTCCTTTGCAAGCATGTACAAGTTTACATGGCGGGAGGAAAGAAACGCAGCGCCGCTGCCTCAGCTTCGAAGACGCCCAAAGATGCTCCCGTGCCACCCGCCCCGTGGTCAGGGGACTGGCGCTCCGCCAACACTACGAACAAGAGCATCAAGGAGATACAGAGGGAGGGGCTGCTTCCCCCCGAGGCCGAGAAGCGAGTTCGCCTCGGCAAAAAGGAAGAGGTACCAAACCCTCACGCGAACGAGCGCGTGATCTTTGCAGATCACGTCTCGCGCGGGCTCTCGCTCCCCCTCCATCCTTTTCTTCTTGGCTTGTTGTATGTCTATGGCATACAACTCCATGATTTTCCTCCAAATGCGGTGCAGCACATCTCGTGTTTCATCGTACTTTGCGAGTGCTTCCTGGGCATCCGCCCGCACTGGGGCCTTTGGAAAGCCTTATTCAAAGTGCGGGCCTTCCGCGAGAAATCGCGGGTCGAGACCGAGCTTGGAGAGACGCTGCGCACTGGCGGCTTCGGAATCCAGGCGAAGTCGGATAGCTCCTACTTCGAGATGCACTTTATCGACTCCGCGCAAGGGTGGAGGAGGAAGTGGTTCTATGTTGTAGATAACAGCGCGGGTGGAGCCCATGAATTCCACCCGTTCCCTGTCTTGAAGCGGCGAAAATCCTGGGCGCACAGGCTCTCAGCCGAAGAGAATCGAGTCATCGCCCTTCTACTCGCCAAGGTAGAAGCTCTTCGCGACCAGACCGCAGGGGTCGCGCTGAACGGCCTGCATCTGGCGAGTGTGTTCCTCAGGTGTAGGATCCAGCCCCTCTAGGAGAGGCCTTCGACCATGTGGGAGTACCAGGGCAGCGAAGACCCCAGCCGCGTGAGCCGAGAGGAATTTTCGAATGCCGAATTCGAGAATAAAATTGCGGCCATCACCAAGCTGAAGGTAGGCGAGACCTTTGACATCTTCCCCATCGCAGCATTCGAAGCTTCTAGGTCTCCTCCATCTGATGTAAGTTCTTCTCCTTTCTGTTTTAACTTTTTCGTCACCCGAGAGTTTGTTTGACTGAGCTTTCTCTTTTCTCCTTCTTCTTGCTTTCCTTCTGTAGAGCGCAGGAGTGGCAACCTGCTACCCGCCAACTTCTGCTGAGGATGCTTCGGACTTGCTGGCGAGCAACTTTGAGGCTCCCCTTGACACCAGCGTCGCCGAAACCGACTCGAGTTCTGGGCATGGTTCTTCGGATGACGTGGAAGAGTCGGGTAGCGACCTCCACCATCGAAAGCGCCGCAGAGAGGGGGACAATGAAGCTACCTCCAAAGATAATTCTTTGGGTGGAGGATCTGAAAAGGCAGCCGAGCCTCTCATTGTGACTCTCCTGAACGTGCTTCCTCCTCCTGCCTCCAAGTCGAAGATCTCCACCGCCTGGAACGCGGATATGCTGGATGATGACGATGACGATGAGTGAGTTCTTTCTTTCCTATCATCCTTTAGTCGAAAGTTTTTCCTCGCTTTTTCTTATGCTGTTGTTTTTTCATGACATGCTTAAATCCATTAGCCCTGGCCAATTCGCATCCTCTCTTCCCTCCGTGAAGAAAAAGGATGCTGCTGCGAGTGAAGCTCCCATCGCTGAGGCTGTCCAGAATTCTCCGAGCCCAGCTCCAGCAACTGTGGCTACGGCTTATAAGTTGCATGGCTTTGCGGGTGGAGCCCCTGTTTCGAAAGAAGCATAGGGTAGCTCGGAGGCCAGGTAAACCTTGTCACCTTCATTGCATCTTTCACTTTGTTTACTTATGATTTTTATTGGGTGCATGACAGTGCTCCCGTTGGGAGTAGCCCCCGAGGCTGTGGTCAATCGCTTGTGATTGGCTACAGACTCAATATTTAAGCTTCTTTCTTCTCTTGACTTTATCGGGTGCACGTCAGTGCTCCCGATGGGAGTAGCCCCCGAGGCTATACTCGACTGTTTGCAGTTGCGAATAGGCTAAATTTCTTTCCTTTTTGTTTTTCTGACTTGAGCTTCGTCTTGTTTTTTTGTAGTCTCTTCTTGATTCTCTCGCAGCCATTGGTCGCTGCGTACTTTTGGCTGAGGCAGATTGCATATCCCTTCAGGTGGATCGTGATCGACTCGTCGCGGATGGCCAAGCTCTCCAAGGTAAATTGATTTGTTCCCTTTTGCTTGTTATTTTTTTATCATATAAATTCTCTTAGCCTAAAGTTCACTGTTGTGTAGCTCAAGTTGATCTTCTGAAGGCCGAGAAAACTGATGCTGTCACTCGGGTGAAAACCCTTGAGGCTGAGTTGAAGACCGCTCGAAAGGAACTTGAATCCTCTCGCAAGCGGTCGACTGACTTCGAGGGGAAGCTCGAAGAGGCCCAGGGCGCGCTGAAGCAACTGGAGGAGGCTGGCGCTAAACATGACAATGATCTAGTTGGCTTCATTCGCCCTCTGGATCAGAAATTCGTGGGTAAGTTGCACTTAATTTCCATTGTTTTGCGACTAAATGGGTTGTCTTAGGAATTTATGACGCTTTTTTGCAGAGGTTCTTGGCGTTGCGCTGGAGCTTCCTCGGGTTCAACGAGTGGACGTCCTGACGGATTCTTGCGCCCAGCTCCAGAAACATGCGCGTGGGGTCTGCTCCCTCGTTGGCGAAGCCACCCGAGTGCTGACGCAACTCCACGTGGCCGCGGTTCCGCCCACGTTGGATGGCCTTCTGAAAGTTTTCCTGGAGGATGATCTTCTTCAGGCTTACTCGGTTTCCCAATCTGAATGAGGAGCGAAGACTGCCATCCAGTTTGCGTTGGCACATGGAGTCGTAGGCTTGAAGAGACGTACTCAAGCCTTCCCTTCGATGCTGCCACAGGAAAAAGGTAGCGCTTCGTCCTTTCGGCGATCCGGCTGCAGCCCTTGCCAAGAGACTATCTGAAATGATTGCTCGTGCTAGTCGCAAGGGACATCCTGTCGCGAGTGGCAGTACCTCTACAGTTCCATTGGATAGACTGCTTTTATTTTGCTCTCTCACTGTAATGAACCTTGGGATGCATTCCCGTATTTTGCCTTTAATCGAAGTGTTATTTTGATGTCTAAAAATGTCTAATTATTGCGATTGAAACGGCACGAGCTCCCGATGGGAGTAGCCCCCGAGCACCTGTTAAGTAGGTGGTATATTTCTCGAGTGGGGTCTTGGAGTGTATCTGAACTTGTTTCATTTCCTTCTAGGTTGTGGGTCCTAACGCAGAATCTTTGAGTGGATCTGCTGCACGAGTAGATCCCCTTGTTGCTGCTGTTGGTACATTTGTCGGGCTCCGTGATCGTATCGCGGATGGTGAGCGCAAAATGAAAGCTTTGCGTGGAGTGGCTGATGTAGCTAAATCAAAGCAAAAGTTTGTGGTTGAGCGTGAACAGTTCGTGATGGAGGAGCTAGCTACTGTTACCAAGGATATGCCTTGTAAGCATGCTAGCCCCCTAGCACTTTGTTGTTTTACCTTCCCTTCACCGTTTTGACCTTTCACGTCGTTTTTTTGCAGTTGTTGAGCACAATGCTCCTTGTGAAACTCATTGGGTAGATAACCACATTATTCATGAGGCGAGTAGCTCAAAGCCGCATGCGAACAACTTTTGGTCTGACCGCAGCCGCGGCTTTATTCTGGCTACTTTGAAGTACCGGGCTGGCCAGGCGAGGCTGCTTGTAGATTCTATTCGTGAAGCTTTGTCTTCTGTGCATCAGACGTTCTATCCACTGGGTATTGTTCCAGAGAAGTTAAGCGACCTGCTAAGAAATTTTGGCCGAGTTGGTGAAGTTCGCGAGTGTGTTCGTCAGCAGCTCATCTGTGGTGCAGAAGTGGCGCTCGCTTTTGTTCGGTTGTGGCATCCTGAAGTCAATTTTAGATCCGTGGCCAGGCTCCCCAATGTTCCAGTCGATATGATCCCTCATTATGAAGTTGTGAAACCTGCGGCGGAGGAGATCATTCGACTGACTTCTAAAGAGATTGAACACAAGCTGGCTGAGAGGGCTGCTCCTCATTAATTGTAGTCGTAGGATGTAGATATCCTGTTACATTGTATATTCCCTCGAGATTTTATAAGGTGTTTTATAAGGTGTGAACCTTGTTTGTACCTTGTATTTGTAATTTTTCTTGTAATGCTTAGTTAGGTGTAGCCCCCGTGCATTTGGGATGTATACCTGTATTGAGCATGTAAAATAAAGAAAACACGAATACCTATGGTTGAAAAACCATTTGTTTGTATTGATATGACTAAGAAGCCATGTATTTTCCTTGAGCTACAAGATGGCTAGTATAGCCTTATTTTCGCAAATAGATTAATCCTAAGGATAGAAGTTGCGGAGATGCGCAACATTCCATGGATTGGAGTAGATGCCACCGGTCTCGGGGTTCTTCAGTCGATAGGCGCCACCTGGGATAACTTCATGTATGATGAAGGGTCCTTCCCAGGGTGGCTCTAGTTTGTGTCCTTCTTTTTGCTTGAGCCGCAACACCAGGTCGCCTACCACGAAGGATCTTTGGTGTATGCAACGACTGTGGTAATTGCGCAGTGATTGCTGGTATACCGCCGATATTTCGAGTGCGATGTCGCGAATTTCATCGAGTGCGTCCACGTCTTCTGCGAGTGCCCTGTTCGAGGTTTCTTTGCTGTATGCGACGACTCGGGGTGCGCTGAATTTGACATCTTCAGGTAGGACGGCCTCGGGTCCATACACCATGAAAAATGGCGTGTAGTTTGTTGACCGATTTGGTTTTGTGCGAAGGCTCCACAACACTGATGGTAATTCCTCTGCCCAGTGTCCTGCTGCTGGGTTTAGGCGGTCGAGTAGCCGCTTCTTGAGCCCGGCTGAGACTAATCCGTTTGATCGCTCGACTTGACCATTAGTTTGCGGGTGAGCTACTGAAGCGAAACTGAGGGTGATTCCCTTCTGTTCGCAGAATTCTTGTGTTTCCTTCGCTGTGAAGTTGCTACCGTTGTCGGTGATGATGTTGTGTGGTATGCCAAACCTGCACACAATGGAGTGGAGGAATTTCACGGCGCATTGGGCGCTAGCGGAAGTGACTGGCATAGCCTCGATCCACTTCGTAAATTTGTCGACTATAATGAGCAAGTGCGTGTATCCTCCGGGTGTCGACTTTCCCACAGACAGCGCCAATTGTCGAATATGCATCTCAAGAAGTCCCTCGGGTGAACCCATAGGGTTTCGATTAGGAGAACATGTAGGCGCTGGTGACAATCGTCGGCTAAACAGGGGCACGATTTACCCAGGTTCGGGGCCCTCGTAGAGGTAAAACCCTTACTCCTGCCCCTGTCGATCTGTATTAACGAGTAGATCGGTTACAATGGGGGATGCTCAAGTCGAGAGTACGATCTCGATCTCAAGGCTTTGGTGGTACGGTATTGCTTGGTCCTCCCTCCTGGTGGTTCTCCTGGCTTTATATAGATAGCCAGGTCTCAAACCGTGCCCGGGGGGATACAAACCCTAACCCTAAGTCGGTTACAGGTTTCCTTTCTTAACCCACAAGGCTTTGCGGGTGGGCTTTGATTGGGCCTTCTAGAACAGTCCATGGCGCCTCCTTTGGAGCTTGGGCCTTGCACCTGAGACCGGGTAGGCTCACCCGACAGGCCTAGGATCCATCCCTTCGTCACTCCCCTTCTACAAACTGCTGAAGAAAACAGATAAGTTCGAGTGGACTCCAGAAGCAAAAAAGGCGTTCGTCGACCTGAAAAGAGTGCTGCAGAGCAGGCGCATACTGGCAACACCGCAGGAAAGGGAACATCTCTACCTTTACCTGGCCGCAACTAATCAAGTGGTCAGTAGAGTAATAGTGGTCGAGTGGCCAGAGGACGGAAAAACATACGGTGCTCAGAGACCATTATACTACCTGAGCGAGGTACTTTCGCCGTGCAAACAACGATACCCCCACTACCAAAACTCGCATATGGAGTGGTCCTTACAGCTCGCAAACTTAATTATTACTTCCCGGAGCATACCGTCACGGTGCTAAACGACGCATCACTCGGTACCATCATGAATAACCCCATGTCATCCGGAAGAATCGCAAAGTGGAGCATCGAGCTAGGCGCCTGGGACATAATATACATAGGACGCAACGCCCTCAAGTCCCAGGTGGTCATAGAATTCCTTTGCGAGGGGACAGAGCTGCAAAATCCAGGACCCCCAGAGTACACAAGCTCCTGGATCATGTACTTCGACGGGTCGAAAAGGAACAAAGGGGCGGGAGCCGGTGTAATCCTCATATCGCCAAGAGGCGACAAACTACAGTACGTTCTACCTCTCGACTTCCCCCTCGACGATCCAGAATCCAACAACGGCGCCGAGTACGAAGCACTTCTACATGACATTAAAATGGTGATCGCCTGCGGCGCCACTCGACTGATGATATATGGAGACTCAAACCTCATCGTACAGCAGACGATGAAGGAATGTAGCGCCGTCGCAGAAAACATGATCGCTTATCGCGACATGTATAACCTGCTCGAAGGAAGCTTTAAAGGGTGCGAACTGAAGCACATTGCTCGGTCAAGTAACAAAGAACCTGATAGATTGGCAAACATCGGGTCAACAAACTCCCCAATTCCGCCAGGAATTTACTACGAGCGGATCATTGAACTCGCTCACAACATCTCAAGGAAAGTCTTCCTAGTCGAGCCAATCTGGACGAGCAAGTACCTCGATTACTTGATCCGAAAGCAGCTCCCAGAGGACATCCCTGAGGCAAGGCAGATCGTTCGGTGCAGCAAATCCTTCCGGGTGATAAAAGGCGAACTCTACAAATAGAGTATATCGGGAGTCCTCCAACGGTGCATCGCACCCGAAGATGGAAAGGAATTACTACAAGACATACACCAAGGCGACTGCGGACACCATGCAAGCTGGAGAGCCATACTGGGCAAGGCTTTTTGAGCGGGATTTTACTAGCTAACAGCAGCCAAAGACGCCAAGGAACTGTCGACAGGTGTGACGCTTGTCAACGTTTCTCGCCCAAACCACACGCACCCGCCACAGAGCTCCACATGATCCCCTTGTCTTGGCCATTCGCTCAATGGGGGCTCGACATGGTAGGCACATTACGGAAGGAAACACCCGGAGGGCACACTCATCTGCTGGTCACAGTCGACAAATTCACCAAATGGATAGAGGCAGTCCCAGTAACATCGCCGTATGCGAAGTGCGCAGTCCAATTCCTCGAAACTGTCGTGGACCGATTCGGTGTCCCTCACAATATTATCACGAATAATGGGACCAACTTCACAGCCAAAGAGACGAAGGCCTTTTGTGAAGAAAGGGGGATAACTCTCAGCTTCGCTTTGGTGGCACACCCCCAAACAAACGGGCAAATCGAAAGATCCAACGGATTAGTTTCGGCTGGCCTGAAGAAACGCCTACTCGACAGACTACATCCTGCAGCAGGACACTGGGCCGAGGAGCTACCGTCTGTCCTATGGAGCCTGAGAACAACTCCAAACAGATCCACAAACTACACACCATTCTTCATGGTCCTATGGGCCGAGGATGTTCGATTCAGCACTCCGTGAATCATTGCGTACAGTGAAGAAGGCTCCAACAGAGCACTCGCGGAAGGCATGGACGCACTGGACAAGGCCAGGGACGTCGCACTCGCAAGATCCACCGTCTACCAGCAAGCACTGCGCAATCACCACAGTCGCCGCATCCACAAAGATCCTTCGTAGTAGGTGACCTGGTGCTGCGACTCAAGCAAGAAAGCGGACACAAGCTCGAGCCACCGTGGAAAGGGCCCTTCATCATACACGAGGTCATTCCTTGAGGTGACTATCGCTTGAAAACCCCACAAACAGGCGGCGTCTACTCCAACCCATGGAACGTGGCGCACCTGAGGAAATTCTATCCCTAGGAGAGTACTTCCACTCGCAGAATAAGGCTGTTCCATCCACATTGTAACCAGAACAAATACATGACTTCTCAGTCATCGCAATACAAACATGGTTTCTCAACCATAGCTACAAAGACTACTTAGTCGCACTTTTCTTTTTCTTTTTAATTTTACATGCTAAAACAACTGTGACACCCCAACACATGGGGGCTACACCAAACTAGATAAACAATCTTCGAGTGCCTATGCACGACAAATATCTTACAAGGTTACAAGGTAAACACCTTAGCTCACCTTAATTGACTTAAATACTTCACAAGGTTACAAGGTACACACCTTAGAACACCTTCAGTAAAAAGATACAAGGTATATACACCTTACAAGTTACAATTATCGTCGAGCCGCAACCTCTCGAAGCAGCCGTTCAGTCTCTGCAGCAGTCAGCCGCACGATCCGCTTCGCTGCAGGTCGCACAACCTCATAGTGAGGAACAAAGTCCAGAGGTGCTCCTCGGGTCTCAGGAAGCCGCGCCACATAGTTGAAGTTGACGTCAGGGTGCCATAGCCGCACAAAGGCAAGTTCCACCTGAGCGCCACAAATGAGCTGCTGACGCACACACTCGCGAACATCCTCCACCCGACGAAATATCCTTAGCAGACCACTCAGTCTATTGGGAACAACGTCGAAAGGGTACAATGCCCGATGGAACGAAGAAAGGGCCTCCCGACAAGACTCAACAAAGAGTTGCGCCTGGCTTACTCGATACTGCAGAGTAGCCAGGAGAAAACCCTTGCCGCGGTCAGACCAGAAGTTGCACGCATGGAGGTTGGAGCTGCTCGATTCACAAGCGACGCGGTTATCCACCCAGTGACCCTCACACGCTCCATCATGTTCAACAACTGCATGGATAGGAAATGCGTCAGACCGCAAGCAAGAAAAACACCCGAAAACACTCGGGGGCTTCCGAAACTTACAAAGCATGCTCTTTGCGATGCTCGCCAGCTCCTCCATCACAAACTGCTCGTGGTCCGCAGCAAGCTTCTGCTTGGACTTGGCAACATCCGCCACACCCTGCAGAGCCTTGAGCTTACGCTCACCAACCGCGATGTGGCCACGAAGCGTGGAAAGCATACTCGCATCAGTAATCAACGACTTAGGCGAAGGAGAAGCACCGCCCGACGAGCCACCGCCAGAATCTACAACCTGGAGAGAACAAAGGGAACACGACAATTTCAGTCATAAAGCCACACCCCACTCTACGAGTTACAAAAAATATATCTTCGAGTGCTTAGGGGCTACTCCCATCGGGAGAACACAAAGTAAGGCACAATAACAAAATGCTGAAACTTTTAAACATCTCGATTGGAAAGAAAAGTATGGGATGCTTCCCAAAGTTCATTACAAAGACATGCATACAAAAGGAAAAACGACGCTCATCCTAAGGAACTATGGACTTTCAAGAGGAAGCTCCACTCGCCGCAGGCTTCGCACCATGGCCGCGGGAAACTACCTCAGAGAGCATCTTCGCTAGCTTCCCCGCACGATCGCCAAAGGGTCGGAGCGCTACCTTTTTGCCCAACGCATCTCGAAGGTGCTCCGAATACACCTTCTCCAGGTTACCCGAGATGTTGTGAGCTAGGGCAAACTGAATAGCCATCTTGGCTCCACACTCGGTCTGTGCGAGGGTGTACTCCTGAAGGGGGTCGGCTTCACCAAGAAAGACTTGCAGGAGGCCCCCAAGAGTTGATGGAACTGGCACTCCCACAAGAAATCGCTGGTGCATCTACGACAACACTTGGGCAGCATCACATAGAGCGAAGCAAGCCTTGTTTTCGTGCTCTTGCAGCTGAGTGCACACGTCAGTCAGAGCGTCGACTCGGACCCCTCCTGACAGTGCCAAACCAACTCCAATTGCATCTAAAAACAGGAATGGAGCGAATCAATATAGGGAGGAGAAAGAAGCAAGTTACAAGCGAAAGAAATTTGCGAAAAACTTACCAGCCAAAGCCTGGGCCACGGGAGGGAGAACACCGACCAAATCATTGTCGTGCGCCGCACCCGCGTCCTCCAGCCGCTTCAAGGACTCGCGAGATTCAGCGATATGGGCGGCTGCATCCTTTCGAGTGGACTCTAGCTCCTTTCGGGCAGATTCCAGCTCCTTCTCAAGGTCTTTTACCCGAGAATTAGCCTCGGCCTTCTCGGATTTCAAGCGGGCAAACTCGTCTGCAACATGGATTGCGCACATCAGGCAAGAGCCGCGGCCAGAAGAAACAGAGCCAAAGTAAGAAGCATATGTTAACTCACCCAGCAAAGAGCGAGCATCCTAAAGAATCTGGTCGCGCTCTCCACGAAGATAAACGCACTCCGCCTCGGTCATAAAAAGGCGGCGTCCGAAGCCAGCCAGAGAATCAAGAATAGCCTGCAAAATTCCTCATGGGTTAGAAAGTTATCACTTGAGCCTATACACGACTGTACACAGTCAAGTATAGCCTCGGGGGCTACTCCAATCGGGAGCACTGCCGTGCACCCGATAAAAACCAAGACCAAGAAGCAAACAATGAAGCAAAAGTCTCTACTTGAGTCTATAGCCAACTGCGAGCAGTCGACCATAGACTCGGTGGATACTCCCATCGGGAGCACCGTCGTGCACCCGATAAAAAAGAACAAAGTGTGGAAAGATAAGGAGACATCACCTTGCCATGCGGGGTCGACAAGGGGTCAGGCGAGCTAGCCAACATTTCCTTGCTCGCTGAGGCTCCGGCATCCTCGGGCTGCCCACCCGCCAAGCAAGGAATCACCTTTGCAAGGCTTGGAGGTCGTCGAGTAGAACTCGAAGCTGGAGCGGGGTCCACAACGACCTCCTTCTGCTTCACAGAAGGAGCCGAGGACGTGAATTGATCTGCGCTGATAGTCACAAGGCTAAAACAAAAGTCAAAATCGTAAGAGAAAAGAGTAACCTCATGCCAAAAGAAAAAATACGGGACTCACTCATCCGCATCGTTGTCTTCAAGGTTGTCCAGGTCTCAGGCGGTGGGAATCTTTTACTGGTGGATGGCGGGAGGAAGTACGTTGAGAGGAGTCGCCTGAATGGGCCTAATCTCCTCGACCGCGTCATCACTCAAGGAATTATCCTTGGAAGTGACCTCATCCTCCTCCGCTTTGCGACGCTTGCGGTGGCGAAGTGGAAGCTCATCTTCCTCTTCCTCCTCCTCCACCTCCTCTCACTCATCGCTGGACTCTGCGTCCACAACGCTGGCTTCAGGTGGAGCCTCGAAGTTGCTCGCAAGAAGGTTCAAGCCTCCGTCAGCCGTAGAAAGTGGCGGGTAACACTTCACCACATCCTGGTTCTACAAAGGCAAAGGAAGAAGAGACAAAGTTCAATCGACGAAAACCCAAAACAGAGAAAACAAAAGGAAGAAGAAGCATAAGAGATTTACCTCACTCGGAGGGTGCTGAGTATCAAAAGGGGTGAAAGGGAACGACGAGTAACTCTCCCCTTTCTTCAAGCAAGTGATGGTAGCGATCTTATTTTCGAATTCCACATTGGAAATAATGTCTTCGCACGTCCGGCTCGGATCGTTGACACCCGTAAACTACCATAATGGGGTCGGCCTGTCTTGGAGCGGCTGGACCCTCCGGCGCAGGAACACACTCGCCAAGTGTATTCCGTTTAGCGGGGTCCCCTGCTACTTGTCATGGAAACACCCAACTTTTGCGAGCAGGGGAGAAACCACCTTGAACTCCTCGGCTGACAGCGCGTGCGACCAGGACTTCCTCCGCTTCAAGACTGCGAATGGGTGAAATTCTGGAACGCCACCTACGTTGTTGTCTTCAACGTAGAACCATCTCCGGCACCACCCTTGCGCCGATCGAGGAAACTCATCTCCAGATACGGGAAGTCTTTGTTTTCCTGGATCCCGAAGCCATCGGTCGTCAGCGGCTCTCCGATCTTCTCGCCTGGCAGGGGCTTCTCCCGAAAGATTCGCACTTGGAAGATAGCCTTCCAGAGCCCCCAATGCGGGCGAATGCCGAGAAAGCACTCGCACAACACGATAATACACGAGATGTGTTGTATCGCGTTGGGAGGGAGGTCGTGCAGCTGTATGCCATAGAGATACATCAGCCCGACAAGAAAATGATGGAGGGGAAATGAGAGACCTCAGGAGATGTGCTCCGAGAATGCAACGCACTCTTTCGCGCACGGATTGGGCATTTCTTCCCTCTTCGTCGACAAGCAGACGCGCTTGGAGTCCTCGGGAGGAAGCGGTCCCTCCCTCTGCATCTCGGCGACACTCTTCTTCGTCGCATTGGTTGAGCGCCACGCGCCCGTCCTCTTCACCGGGGCCGCCGTGGAGGCGCTGGCTGCCTCCTTGCCGGAAGCCATGGCTGCGCCGTGTTTCTTGCCTCCTGCCATTGGAGCTCGGTTTGTTCTCGCAGAAAAAGAGGGGCGCGCTAGAGAAGGAAGAAGGTAAATGGAGGCCGGGAAAGTGATCTTTTCCCTAAGGCCTATTATTTATACTAGGGCCAAGCCACTGTGAGCCGTTGATCTACGAACGTGGCACTCATCCCCGCCTCCACGTGCGGAGAAGAAACAAGGAGACGGGGGCGGTTACCCCCGCACGATCTTTTATGCAAGATCGTGCGTGATTACTGCATGTCCAGCGGATAAACCGGCACACGACGGCCCTTTTTCGGTCAAAAAGCTGACAAGGTGGGCCCTACACGCCCTGCCCCACTGCGTCACGTCCCATCGGGAGCAGGCGATTGCGGGATGCCGTCATTGCACACATCATGACACGAAATTTCTTTCGTATGAGCATTATGACACAAAACCCCTTTCGTATGAACATCTTAACACGGAATTTCTTTCGTATGAACTTCATGACACGAAATTTATTTCGTATAGATCAAGAGAAAGAAGACCATCTCGCTCAAAAATCGCATAATGATAACAGTGGCACTCGCCATTTTTCAGGAGCAGAAGATAGCGCCCGCGGTGCATCCAAAATAAAATCGCGAGTACGCTGCTCCCGCAACTCCGCGTCACGATGTACTAACACATCATCTTACCCTGGATCGTTCGGTCGACTAGGCACATCTGGATGCCGTGTTCTTTGAGTACGAAGGTAAGACCCAAGGATCTCTCCTATGGGCCTGGAATCGCACTCGAGCTGCGTCCTCCAGTAAATTTTCCGTGTCAACAACACGAAGAAAAATCCTAGCAGACACGCCGGGTACCCCTTTAAGGTTAAGTTTGACTCGATAAGACCTCCACGGACCAGTCGCAATGATCACCTCGCCGAGACCGAGTCGAAGGTCTCGAATTCGTGTAGGCGAGAACTGTTTTTGTCCGAGAAGCAATTAATTGGCCCTGATCTTTCGGGAGAGCCAAGCGACTGAGCCATACCCTTCTACAAAAAAGCCAAATGCAAGGCGCACTTACTTCTTCGATACTCGAGTACATATCACACAGGATACACACCCTTCAAATCAATATTCGACTGACTCAGTCGTGAGGTCCAGAAACGGACTTTGAGTGCTTACTCGACTATTCACTGTCGAACAAGCACTCAGGGGCTACTGACAAGGGGATGACTCCAGGACCTGTCGGGTGAGCCTACCTGGTCTATGGCCCAGCACTGAAGTCCAACACAAAGGACTACCTCGTAGCTCTAGAAGTCCCAACAGCGGCCCACCCGCAAGACTTGCGGGGCAAGATGGAAAGCTTCCACCGACTAGAGCTAGGGTTTGTAACCCCCTCGGGTACGGCTTGAGACCCATCCATCTATTGAAAGGCTCGGAGAGCAACCCGAGGGGGACATCCAATCTTAGTTTTTCACCACCATTGCCATAGCTCGAGATCCATTCTCTCGGCTAGCGCACCCACCATTGTAACAATCCTCATAATACAAAGACAAACAAGCAGGAGTAAGGGTTTTACCTCTACGAGGGCCCCGAACATGGGTAAATCGTGCCCCCTGTTAGCCGATGTTGTCACCGGCGCCTACTTCGTTCTCCTACTCGAAACCCTATCGGACCATCCGAGGGATTTGTCGACATGACTAATCGACAAGGTTGGAGAAGGATCAGGGGTAAAGAAGGACGAGCAGATTGGAGACATGTTGAAGAGGCTGGGTCCGTACGAAAATGAGATCAATGATCTCGTGTTTGAAGAGGAGGAAAACGTACCAAAGGAAGGAATCAAGTGGTTAGCTCTGGCAAAAGTTCATACTACTAATTTTTTTAGCCCTCAAACCTTCAAGCAACACATGAGGTTTTCTTGGAGCTTGGCCAAGGAAGTGAACTTCAGACCATTAGGTGACAACATGTTCACAATAGATTGCCACTGCTTAGGAGATCGGCTAAAAATTACAACAAAAGGGCCTTGGCTCTTTAGACATAATGCAGTAACTATCGAGGAATATGATGGACTCGCCGCCCCAGAGTCGATTGATCTCAATTTCCTGGCATTATGGGTCCAAATTCACAGATTACCAGATGGATACAGGAACGAAGGACTAATAAAGAATCTTGCGGAGAGAAGGATTGGAAAGGCTGTGGAAGTAGACACTAGTTTACATGGTCTAGGATATTTCATTAGGGTTCGAGTTAGATTGGATGTCCGAAAACACCTCGCCAGATTTGTTTCGATTGTGAGAGGAGGCCAGAGAGAATTTTTCAAAATTTAGTTTGAGAAGATTCCAAAGTCTTGTGGTGCTTGTGGACTTTTTGGACACACTCACCTCGAGTGTGGGTCGGGGGAACATGAGGAGGACTCGCTTAAGTGGGGAGATTTTTTAAAAGATGACAAAGACACTTGGTTTGGGAGGACTGCCTTCACTGGTTTCCGTGGAGGGCCTAGAGTTGTTTTAGGGAGAGAGCCTTCTAATCGAGGCAGTGGAGTCAATGAAAGTATGGGACATGGAGGTCACCCGCTGATCAGCCGGAGGTATAATGCTTTGTCAAACATACACTCGGATTTTAAAGATCCTCTAAAGGATACTGCTACGAGTCCGGCGAAAGGGAGAGACCAAGAGATGGTAGATAAAGAAGGATCCGATGTGAGTGCAAAGAGAATACTAGGCTTGGAGGATAAGGAGACTGAAACACAAAATATCACTAGGACGGAGGAGTGCAATTTGCTGCCTGATGAAGAGATGTATACGGGAGAAAAGCTTATACATACAAAGACTGCAAAGGAGGCTGAAAACAATGGTAGAATTAAACGTACTAAGAAGGGTGGTGAGCCCTCTAACTCATTTTTAGGATCGGCGGGTTCCTACAAGAAATCCGTCCGGCCGCAATGAAAATGGTATCTCTGAACTTTCGGGGGTTGGGCAGTAACTCGGCAGTTCATTCAACGCTGGATGTCCAGCAGAAAAACAACCCCAATGTGATGTTGTTGTCGGAGACACACTTGGATAGCTATCCGACTGATCAAATGAGACGTAGACTGAAAATGGATTGTATGTTAATTTTCCTAGCGGTGGAAGAAAGGGGGCGGGTTTGTTACTTCTCTGGAACAAGGAAGTTAAGGTTCAAAAGATTGATCTGGACCCGATGTTCATTGATTTTAAAATAGAAGATCAAGCTAGGAATTATTGGAGGTGCACGGGGATGTATGGTGAATTTAAATGGGAGCAGAAATTCAGAACATGGAATAGAATAAAAATTCTACACCTCCAAAACAAGATGCCTTGGCTCTTGATTGGGGACCTTAATGAGATTTCATTTCTACATTAGAAAGAGGGAGGTAACCCCCGTCCTCTCCAATATATGAAGGCGTTCCAAGATACGCTAGATCAATGTGAGTTGCATGACATGGGATATATTGGAGATCCTTTTATGTGGAGAAGGGGGAGGATTCATGAAAGATTAGACCGAGGGGTAATAAATAATGAATGGGATAATTTATTTCCCAATGCAGCGATGATCCATTTGGAATATTGTCGGTCAGACCACCGTCCACTTCTGCTGGATACCGAGTTCTATAACTAGATGGAAAATAATAGACCGAGACACAGAAAGAAATTCGAGGCCAGATTGTTACTTGAGGATAAATTTTCTTGAAACGGTGAAGGAAGCTTGGAGGAAGGCTGTGGCCAATGGCCCAAACGATGATGTCCATACAAAGCTGAACCGTATGCACTCCGAGTTCCATGACTGGGACCAACGTGTACTCAAAAAACCAAGGAGGAGGTTACGGAAGGCAAAAATGGATTTAGAGAAAGTAATGAACGGTCCTATGACCGATGAAAATGAGCTGAAGAAAAACGAGCTTTCTATGCTTGTTGAGCACTTGCTGGAACTCGAAGAGATACAATGGATGCAACGGTCTCGAGCTAATTGGATAAAGAACGACGATAGGGATATGTCCTTTTTTCCAAAAATTTGCATCCGCTAGGCGAAAGAAGAATTTCATAAAGGAGAGTGGCTCGAAGGTACAAATATGCTAAACTCTCACATTACTAATTATTTCTCTAACCTATTTTCGTTGGAGGTTTCAGAGACACAGGGGGCTTTTCTGGATAAAGTGCAGGTTAAAGTAACTGAGCAAATGAATACTATGCTGTTGAAACCATTTTTTGAGGAGGATGTCCGGAAGGCTATTTTTAGTATAGGGAATTTGAAAGCTCCCGGGCCAGATGGATTGCACGCTATCTTCTTTAAGAAATATTGGCATGTGGTGGGGGATGAGATCACGAAGCATGTACCTCAGGCAATCAATACAAAATCAATCCCAGAATCGTGGAACAATACGACAATAGCGATGATCCCAAAAGTGGACTCCCCGGAAGTGGTAACCCAATTTAGACCAGTCAGTTTATGCAACGTCCTCTATAAAATTATTTCCAAGATGCTTTCTTATAGACTGAAGTGTATCTTGTCATATGTTATCACTCCCCAACAAAGTGCTTTTGTTCCTGGCCGTTTGATTACTGATAATATCTTGGTGGCCTACGAGAGTGTGCATAAAATAAAGAACCAGAAGGGGGTCAGAAAGGCTTGTGTGCCGTAAAATTGGACATGCACAAGGCCTATGATAGAGCGGAATGGGTTTTCTTGCAAAATATGATGCTCTAACTTGGTTTCAGTGTACAATGGGTGCATCTTGTGATGGCTTGTGTGACTTTTGTTCGCTATAACATCAGATACAACTCTCGAGAAACAGAATCTTTCACCCCATCCATAGGTATTCGGCAGGGGGGTCCCCTTTCCCCCTAATTGTTCCTATTATGTGCAGAAGGTCTGTCCAACATGTTGCAGTTTGAAGAAGAAGCTGGTGGCATTGAGGGGATCAGAGTGTGCAGGAGTGCACCGTCAGTCTCACACCTTTTATTCGCTGACGATTCTTTGATTCTTATGAGATAAGATCTGATTAATGCAACTTCCTTACAACATGTGTTTGATACCTATTGAGCTAATTCAGGACAGTTGGTGAGTCTTGAAAAATCTAGTATTTTCTTCAGCCTCAATACTAGAGTGGATACGAGAGTAGACATGTGTGGTATTCTTCATATTGATACAGAGGCATTATCAGATAAGTATTTGGGGTTACCGTCTCTTCTAGGTGCAGACATGAGTGATTGTTTTAAACGCTTCCAAGAAAGGATAATAAAGTATCTAAGTGGTTGGAAAGAGAAACTACTCTCGTTGGGAGGAAAAGAGATCCTTCTTAAAGCCGTGGCTCAAGCCATCACAGTATATGCAATGTCGGTGTTCTTATTACCAAAAGGTGTGTGCAAGGAAATTACAGATACAATTGCCAAGTTTTGGTGGGGGGACAGTGATGATTCAAAAAATATGCATTGGCATGCCTGGTGGAAATTGTGCTTTCCTAAGAGTGTGTGTGTGTGTGGGGGGGGTATGGGCTTCAGAGACCTGCATTCATTTAATTTGTCTATGCTTTCTAAACAATGTTGGAGACTAATCACAAATCCGGAGTCCTTGTGTGCACAGATTATACAGGCTAAATATTATCCGCATGGGGATCTCCTTAAAGCTGTCCTGAAGAAGGGTTCTTCGTTAACATCGCAAAGTATAATGGCGGGTTTATCTACCTTTAGACGAGGATATATTTAGAGAATCGGAAAAGGGGATGCGGTGGATATATGGAATGATCCATGGATGATGGATTCCATCAAGTCCAACTAGGAAAGTGACCAAGAGCGTGGTGGCGTTATTATTACTAAGGTGTGCGATCTTATTGATGAAGGTAGAGGGTGTTGGGACGAACAACTAGTCAATTCCACGTTTAACCAGACTGATGCTGCAAGGATCCTTCAAATTCCTTTACAACCGGATGCCTTTGATGACTTCATTGCGTGGAACCTCAACAGAAACGGGATTTACTCAGTCCGGTCAGCCTACCATGCCAAATGGGATCACAGGTTTAGGAATGAGGCTCTGAATCTTTCTACGGCGGGCAATACCCTAGCTCAATCAACGTGGATGCAACTTCGGAAATTAAAGCTCCCAAGCAAGATCCATATTTTCTTATGGAGATTGATACGGGAAATTATCCCTCTCAAGGCTATCCTCGCTAAGAGGAATATAGGTACCTCCGATATTTGCCCAATCTGCCAACAGGGGCCGGATGATGTGAAACATGTCGTTATTTCATGCTCTATGGCTAGAGGGCTCTGGGAAAGGCTCGGAATCAATGAGTTATTGGAGGAGGTGGCAGAAAATGAGCAGTCATGCCAGTTATACTACAGAAAATCCTTAACCTACCTACTAAATCATTACCGATGATTCCGAAATTAGGGCTGCAGGAAACAGTGGCGGTTGGTGCTTGGTACCTGTGGTGGGTTCGTCGTAAAATCACTTATGGTGACAAACACCCGACGACGAGTAGATGGTCGCTATCAGTATTAGCTATTACAAGTAGTGCTTTGAAGCTAAAAGCTGGAGATGGTCAACAAAGCCTGGATGTGTGGCAACGACCTATGGGGGGAGCGGTAAAGCTAAATGGTGATGCCTCCTGTAACTCGAGTACAAGTACATGGGCGGTAGCAGCAATTTTAAGAGATAAGAACGGGGGTTTTATAGCTGGGAGATCAAGGTTTATTCAATACAACAGATGTTACAACCATGGAAGCACTAGCTGTGCTGGTGGGGCTACGAGTAACAAACAGTATGGGTCTCCAAAATATTGAAGCTGAAACGGACTCAATGGATGTGGTTAATTCTTCTGCGGGGCAAGAGCAATGGTGGGATCCAACAACGGCTATTTTCGCAGCATGCATGTGTAACACCTGTGGTGTTACCTGTTTGTTTTGTTTGCATCATATGCATCACATTGCATTGCACCATGTTTGCATCATAACTGAAAATTTCAACACAATTTAAACTTTCACACTTGCTCAAAATTCCCAATTTCAAACTTGCAACTAAAACCCCTAAATTGTTTTTTTCCACTGGTTGATTTTGTTTTAATCACTTGTCTGTTACAATCTTTCAAATAAAGAAGTGCAAACTAAAAACCCCTTTTTTTCCAAAGCAACTCATTATAATTCACTTATTAAATTGTTGCTTAATTCAATTACTCAATTAATCTTTTATTTCCAAGTCTTTCTCTAAACTCAAAACAAGTCTCAAGTTATCAACCCTTTTGAATCCATGATGTTCAACACATTTGGTATTCTTCAAACCTTCTAAACCCTAGGGTAAACCCTATTGAAAACACCCTATTTTCTAAATAATAATTAACATGGCTAAATTCTGTTATTTTGGCTCAATTTTGAAACAGCAATAAAACAATTGAAATTTTGAAAAACTAAAACTGCCAGGTGGTTTCTTTTCACTTAAGAAACTTACTTAATTTTTTCCAAATTTTTATCTACACAAAAACCTACCTATTTTATCCAAAAGCAAAACTACAAAAAAAAAAATAATAGAAACAGAAAAAAATAAAACAACTAACTAGCAGGAGGCAGGCCTTCCCTTTCTCTTCTTTCCAGCCCAACTTCTTCCCCTCAAGCCCAACTTGCTCTGGCCCAGTACCCCCTCCGTTTGTCTTCTTCCTCGCGATGACGACATCCTCTGTACGAACCAGGGCAGAACCCTCCGATCCATCCTCCACCCCACCAGATGCTCGCCGTACAGGAGCTCCTCCCCCCTTATATCTACCTCTCACGAGCCCCTGCAACCCTAGAACCCTAGCTAGTCCCTCATCGCCGCCGTCCTATCTAGCTCCCCTCCTCTCTGCTATTTCCTCTTTGTCTGAACCTATCTGAACCGCACCGAGACCCCATCTTCTCCCCTCACCACCGGTGGGCACGGTCACCTCGAGGAAGGACTGACCCCGGGAATGGAACCAGCCCCCATCCACCACCATCTTTGCTGAAGACGCGGCGGCGAGAGGAGGACCAGGTGGCCGCCGCCGTCCAGCTTTACCTTCGCCCGCTTCTGCTGCTGCTCTGAACGTCGTCATCGACCAAAACCATCCGAGGTGATCGCTCCATACTCTTCCCCTCCCTCGCCTTCCTCTGAATCTGCACGCCTCCGGTGGTAGCACAAGCACACGTACACCTCGCGAGCTAGCACCAGCACGGATCGTTTCCTCGCCGGCGATCCCAGCAGCGATCTGCACGAGCCAGGTTCAGTTAGCGTACTGAATAAATTCAGTTATGCCCGAACCTAAACCATATCCACCCCCGAGGCCCTATGCTATCACAACCACGAACCAGCCCATCTGGTTGCGCTTCCGTGCGCGCAGCGAGGGAGTCACGGGTTCGAACCCCCCGTGGAGCAAAGTGCTCCACCTTTTTTTCGCGATTTACCGCGCGGTGGCGGGTCCACCCGTCGGTGACCCCTCCCGCCTCGTCAGCGCCGCGTGGCCCTCGGGCCCGCGCGTCAGTGGCCGCGGCTAGGGTGCTGCGCGGTAACTAAATCGTTTAACCCATTTTTTTTTCTGTTATTTCATAATTCAATTAAATAGCAGAATTCAAACCAAACTTCAAAATTTAATATCTTTTGCTCTGTAATTCCAATTAATGCAAACTTTATATGTTTTCTGATCCAAATCTTCTAATCTTTCCAAATATTCAACTTGTGTTCTGTTTTGAACTTTCAAACTACAATTTGAATTCAAATTTAAATCATTCAATTGTATTTTGCTAAATTCAATAACTAATTATTCATAAGTCCAAATCATGCAAATAAAATATGTTTTCAGTACCATTTTAAATAAGCTAATCAAATATAATTTTTGTTTTCTGTTTTGAATAATTAAAATTGCCTAAACCATTTAAATCTTGTTTAATTCAATTAAAACTTGTTTGATATTGTTTAATTCATAACTAAATAATCTAAGGTCCAATTTCAAAATGTGAAACATGTAATCCAACTAAAATTTGATAAACTTTTCAAATATAAAATTTGTAAATTGTTTTGCACACTTTAACTTGATGATAACAACATTTATTTGTGTGCCATATTTAAGTAACAAAATTCCAAATTTAATAAATGCTTTTCTAAATTGTCAACTATCATTCCAATTGCATTTAACTTTGTTATCTTATTGTTCCTCATCATGCATGCATCATACTAAGTCACTTACACATGATGCTTAGTGATAGAACAATTAATTCAACTCTAAAGCATGGGTTTGCCATATGCAATCTTTGCATATGGAATCCATTTAAACTTGTGTATCATATCCACTAGTTTATTTTGGTGCATCTATTAAACATGACATGCATCCATACCTTGTTCATGCTGGATCTTTTGCCGTAGTAGTAATTGTTGCATTCCGGTGTTTGTTCGAGGTTCGTTGCTTCTTCTCGGATAGGACGTTGAGATGATGTGAGCAACGACAAGTTCTGCTACCTTGCGGGATCTCAGGCAAGTATACTCACTTGCATGCCACCTGGCTGCCTTTCATCACTTGTTACCGATTCTTTCCGTTGATTCTCTTCTGCTAGCCTTAGTGGTAGTTGTTTCTGTTACGAACCCATCACATGAATCCCTTAACCTGGATATTGCCTCACCTCCATACCTACAGCCTTTGTTTGTGCCTGTTCTTATCTAGCATGCTTAGGGTTGTTTTGCTCGAGTCTGTTACCCGTTACCTTCTGTTATTACTCCGTTATGTTCTGGGGGCTCGATGTTTAATCAATCAATCAATCATGCTAATGTTACTATGAATAATAAACTTGATGATAAGGCACCGGCAGGAGGCCCTTTGTGGTTTTGAGGCCTGCTAGTGTCGACCCTAATAGGAAAAGGGTCTTGTCTACTGATCCATGATGAGCGCACTACCCGCATTTGGGGAGTATGGGCTCCCCCTCAGTTTGACCCGATTCGCATCTCGTCCAAATCGCCTCATTTAGTTTGGGTTTTCCATTTGCTGCATGCATGATCTTGCGAGCCCTTGGATCCCGGGTGGAACTTTCGTAGTCGGCATATAGGGGGACACGTTCTTAGAGTGCTATGAGGGTCCATTTTCTTCTGGGCTCGATTAGCCGTGCGCCCAAGGTTCTTTGGGCTTGATGCGAAGAAGGGTTGGATTGTGTTGAGTGCCCCGCTTGGTGGAGTGGCCACTCCATCTGGCGGGATATTCATGAGTGTCGGTTACTATGGTGCAACCCTGCAGGGATAATCTTCTCGAGAAGCCGTGTTTTCCGCGGTTATGGATTACTTGGTGAAAGTACTGGCTAACAAGTACTCAGGACAACTTAAACATAATGATTAACCATGTTACACCCCATGATTAACAACTTGACTAGTAATAGGGCTATTCACACAATAACTTGATTCACCTTTAATACACCTGTGTGAGTTATCCTCGGATTGCTTCTTTGGCTAAAGGGGCGAGGTCCAGGATGGGTTTGTTTGGATTTACTTTCAGTTGGTTACCATCCTCGATCTTATCCCTTTTTCTGTTAGTTGGAAGTGATAGAATCTCTGTAGTTGGTTAGTGCAGCCTGTTGTCGCTTATTTGCAATAACCCCCCTTTCTTTCCGTTGATCCTAAAGTATTCGTATCTTGTGATGACTGGCTACGCCGGTAACTTGTGAGTATGGGTTCTATCCCCCTTGCCAGTACTTAACCGTACTGACCCACGAATCTCTTTCGTGGCTGCAAATTCCAAATTGCAGTCAACAGGTTTGAAGTCTGACGACGTTAGCTTGGGAATCCCTCCGGCTTGGCCTGGGCAGGGATTGGACGCCTTCGGTTATCTTCAGGACTCTTAGTCCAATTTGGATCTTGTCCGTAGCCGGACGTTTGTTTCTTCCGCTGTTATTTGGATCTTTGTAATGTATCAGTTGTATCCCTGGCTCTTCTGAGTCATCTTGTATCTATCTGTTGCTGTTGTAATTGTGGATTATTCGTAAACTATTGTAATGTTATCATAAATGGCAACCTGGAATCGGTTATTATGCGGAGTTGGCGGGAATGCTGAAATCTGCATAGTGCCCGATCTCGGGGCGTCACAAATGGTATCAGAGCCTTGGTTCCGATTCCCGAGATTGTTTCGATACGAATGGATATCGAAGCAACGGGTCCGCAAAGCCTGTAGGAAAACCTCGCTAACGGTCGTTGTTTCTAGAGTGTCGAAAACTATTTCTGCTAAACTATTTTGGAAAAACATCTCGATAGGATTCTTGTTTTTCTCCTTATCCCTATTCTATTTCCCCTCCCATCTTATTTGTTTTGGAGTCTGCTCTCGTACTCAATCCTTCAAAGTGTTAGGATCCTACGTGGGTGGACGTTTTCTGAGCCCTTAACCTAATAGGTTCGATCATCGGAAGATTCCTGGTGGAAGAACATCGTCGTCACTCCGAGCAAGAATCTCTTGTTAGTGGTGTCGAGGAGATCAAACGGAAGCACGAAGAATCGATAGTCGAACTTCTTTCCCCTCCCGGGTTAGCGGGTGGATTGCGAGGGCGCAATCCCTTGTTAGTGGTGTCGTTTGTAACACCTGTGGTGTTACCTGTTTGTTTTGTTTGCATCATATGCATCACATTGCATTGCACCATGTTTGCATCATAACTGAAAATTTCAACACAATTTAAACTTTCACACTTGCTCAAAATTCCCAATTTCAAACTTGCAACTAAAACCCCTAAATTGTTTTTTTCCACTGGTTGATTTTGTTTTAATCACTTGTCTGTTACAATCTTTCAAATAAAGAAGTGCAAACTAAAAACCCCTTTTTGTTCCAAAGCAACTCATTATAATTCACTTATTAAATTGTTGCTTAATTCAATTACTCAATTAATCTTTTATTTCCAAGTCTTTCTCTAAACTCAAAACAAGTCTCAAGTTATCAACCCTTTTGAATCCATGATGTTCAACACATTTGGTATTCTTCAAACCTTCTAAACCCTAGGGTAAACCCTATTGAAAACACCCTATTTTCTAAATAATAATTAACATGGCTAAATTCTGTTATTTTGGCTCAATTTTGAAACAGCAATAAAACAATTGAAATTTTGAAAAACTAAAACTGCCAGGTGGTTTCTTTTCACTTAAGAAACTTACTTAATTTTTTCCAAATTTTTATCTACACAAAAACCTACCTATTTTATCCAAAAGCAAAACTACAAAAAAAAAAATAATAGAAACAGAAAAAAATAAAACAACTAACTAGCAGGAGGCAGGCCTTCCCTTTCTCTTCTTTCCAGCCCAACTTCTTCCCCTCAAGCCCAACTTGCTCTGGCCCAGTACCCCCTCCGTTTGTCTTCTTCCTCGCGATGACGACATCCTCTGTACGAACCAGGGCAGAACCCTCCGATCCATCCTCCACCCCACCAGATGCTCGCCGTACAGGAGCTCCTCCCCCCTTATATCTACCTCTCACGAGCCCCTGCAACCCTAGAACCCTAGCTAGTCCCTCATCGCCGCCGTCCTATCTAGCTCCCCTCCTCTCTGCTATTTCCTCTTTGTCTGAACCTATCTGAACCGCACCGAGACCCCATCTTCTCCCCTCACCACCGGTGGGCACGGTCACCTCGAGGAAGGACTGACCCCGGGAATGGAACCAGCCCCCATCCACCACCATCTTTGCTGAAGACGCGGCGGCGAGAGGAGGACCAGGTGGCCGCCGCCGTCCAGCTTTACCTTCGCCCGCTTCTGCTGCTGCTCTGAACGTCGTCATCGACCAAAACCATCCGAGGTGATCGCTCCATACTCTTCCCCTCCCTCGCCTTCCTCTGAATCTGCACGCCTCCGGTGGTAGCACAAGCACACGTACACCTCGCGAGCTAGCACCAGCACGGATCGTTTCCTCGCCGGCGATCCCAGCAGCGATCTGCACGAGCCAGGTTCAGTTAGCGTACTGAATAAATTCAGTTATGCCCGAACCTAAACCATATCCACCCCCGAGGCCCTATGCTATCACAACCACGAACCAGCCCATCTGGTTGCGCTTCCGTGCGCGCAGCGAGGGAGTCACGGGTTCGAACCCCCCGTGGAGCAAAGTGCTCCACCTTTTTTTCGCGATTTACCGCGCGGTGGCGGGTCCACCCGTCGGTGACCCCTCCCGCCTCGTCAGCGCCGCGTGGCCCTCGGGCCCGCGCGTCAGTGGCCGCGGCTAGGGTGCTGCGCGGTAACTAAATCGTTTAACCCATTTTTTTTTCTGTTATTTCATAATTCAATTAAATAGCAGAATTCAAACCAAACTTCAAAATTTAATATCTTTTGCTCTGTAATTCCAATTAATGCAAACTTTATATGTTTTCTGATCCAAATCTTCTAATCTTTCCAAATATTCAACTTGTGTTCTGTTTTGAACTTTCAAACTACAATTTGAATTCAAATTTAAATCATTCAATTGTATTTTGCTAAATTCAATAACTAATTATTCATAAGTCCAAATCATGCAAATAAAATATGTTTTCAGTACCATTTTAAATAAGCTAATCAAATATAATTTTTGTTTTCTGTTTTGAATAATTAAAATTGCCTAAACCATTTAAATCTTGTTTAATTCAATTAAAACTTGTTTGATATTGTTTAATTCATAACTAAATAATCTAAGGTCCAATTTCAAAATGTGAAACATGTAATCCAACTAAAATTTGATAAACTTTTCAAATATAAAATTTGTAAATTGTTTTGCACACTTTAACTTGATGATAACAACATTTATTTGTGTGCCATATTTAAGTAACAAAATTCCAAATTTAATAAATGCTTTTCTAAATTGTCAACTATCATTCCAATTGCATTTAACTTTGTTATCTTATTGTTCCTCATCATGCATGCATCATACTAAGTCACTTACACATGATGCTTAGTGATAGAACAATTAATTCAACTCTAAAGCATGGGTTTGCCATATGCAATCTTTGCATATGGAATCCATTTAAACTTGTGTATCATATCCACTAGTTTATTTTGGTGCATCTATTAAACATGACATGCATCCATACCTTGTTCATGCTGGATCTTTTGCCGTAGTAGTAATTGTTGCATTCCGGTGTTTGTTCGAGGTTCGTTGCTTCTTCTCGGATAGGACGTTGAGATGATGTGAGCAACGACAAGTTCTGCTACCTTGCGGGATCTCAGGCAAGTATACTCACTTGCATGCCACCTGGCTGCCTTTCATCACTTGTTACCGATTCTTTCCGTTGATTCTCTTCTGCTAGCCTTAGTGGTAGTTGTTTCTGTTACGAACCCATCACATGAATCCCTTAACCTGGATATTGCCTCACCTCCATACCTACAGCCTTTGTTTGTGCCTGTTCTTATCTAGCATGCTTAGGGTTGTTTTGCTCGAGTCTGTTACCCGTTACCTTCTGTTATTACTCCGTTATGTTCTGGGGGCTCGATGTTTAATCAATCAATCAATCATGCTAATGTTACTATGAATAATAAACTTGATGATAAGGCACCGGCAGGAGGCCCTTTGTGGTTTTGAGGCCTGCTAGTGTCGACCCTAATAGGAAAAGGGTCTTGTCTACTGATCCATGATGAGCGCACTACCCGCATTTGGGGAGTATGGGCTCCCCCTCAGTTTGACCCGATTCGCATCTCGTCCAAATCGCCTCATTTAGTTCGGGTTTTCCATTTGCTGCATGCATGATCTTGCGAGCCCTTGGATCCCGGGTGGAACTTTCGTAGTCGGCATATAGGGGGACACGTTCTTAGAGTGCTATGAGGGTCCATTTTCTTCTGGGCTCGATTAGCCGTGCGCCCAAGGTTCTTTGGGCTTGATGCGAAGAAGGGTTGGATTGTGTTGAGTGCCCCGCTTGGTGGAGTGGCCACTCCATCTGGCGGGATATTCATGAGTGTCGGTTACTATGGTGCAACCCTGCAGGGATAATCTTCTCGAGAAGCCGTGTTTTCCGCGGTTATGGATTACTTGGTGAAAGTACTGGCTAACAAGTACTCAGGACAACTTAAACATAATGATTAACCATGTTACACCCCATGATTAACAACTTGACTAGTAATAGGGCTATTCACACAATAACTTGATTCACCTTTAATACACCTGTGTGAGTTATCCTCGGATTGCTTCTTTGGCTAAAGGGGCGAGGTCCAGGATGGGTTTGTTTGGATTTACTTTCAGTTGGTTACCATCCTCGATCTTATCCCTTTTTCTGTTAGTTGGAAGTGATAGAATCTCTGTAGTTGGTTAGTGCAGCCTGTTGTCGCTTATTTGCAATAACCCCCCTTTCTTTCCGTTGATCCTAAAGTATTCGTATCTTGTGATGACTGGCTACGCCGGTAACTTGTGAGTATGGGTTCTATCCCCCTTGCCAGTACTTAACCGTACTGACCCACGAATCTCTTTCGTGGCTGCAAATTCCAAATTGCAGTCAACAGGTTTGAAGTCTGACGACGTTAGCTTGGGAATCCCTCCGGCTTGGCCTGGGCAGGGATTGGACGCCTTCGGTTATCTTCAGGACTCTTAGTCCAATTTGGATCTTGTCCGTAGCCGGACGTTTGTTTCTTCCGCTGTTATTTGGATCTTTGTAATGTATCAGTTGTATCCCTGGCTCTTCTGAGTCATCTTGTATCTATCTGTTGCTGTTGTAATTGTGGATTATTCGTAAACTATTGTAATGTTATCATAAATGGCAACCTGGAATCGGTTATTATGCGGAGTTGGCGGGAATGCTGAAATCTGCATAGTGCCCGATCTCGGGGCGTCACACATGGCAAAACAATAAAGATAGAGAGAGTTAAGTTTATGAATTGTAGGCGCAAAGCAAATTCTGTAGCTCATAGTCTAGCCTCTCATAGTTTTAGCACTAATTCTGGTTTCAACTGGGTAGAAGATCCACCGGACTTTATGGTGGACAAGCTACTTTCTGATGTAAAAACTCTGTGATCACGAGGCAGTAAGTTTCGTCCGCACTCTTTTCCTTACTAGGATACCTGTGGACTGAAATATTTTTAATGAGCCGGGTTGCTTGCTTAATATAGTTAGTGTTATGATTATTATTTTTAAAGTCGTGCTTCCTCGCACGCGGTGAATCGCAGCATCTGCTGCATGCCGATTTGGGTATCGGCCGTGACATGGACAGATTGCATTATGCCATTTATATATCTTCCTTGCTCGCTTAGCTAAACTTGCGTGTATGTGCGTCGGTGAGACACGAGGTGGTGGCATCCCAGTCGGGCCGAGAGAATTCTCGCGGCGTGCACGTCTCCAGCGTTCCTTGCGACGCCGGCCGGGGAGAGTTTGTGCATCGGCAGAAAAGCACGACTACGTGCATCAGAGTGTATTCCCTTATTTTCTGCGAGGGACATCCGAGTGTACTGTATTGTATTCCCTCCAATCCATATTAATAGGTCCTGAAGTGGATGTATCTAGGAATAAAACATGTCTAAATACATCCACTTCGGCACCTATTAATATGGATCGGAGGGAGTATTGTATTGTATTGTATTGTACTGTATTGTATTGTAACACTACATTATTTGATGATTGATCATGACTCTGTTATTGGTTGGCCGACACAACACTATTTTTGTTTAATCAGTATATATCAGCTGGCATTCCCTCTACAAAAACAGTTTCCGTGTCTATAATGCATTATTTGTAAGGGAGTCCATTGTGCATTCCGTCGGTGCCCGCATTTTAATATTCCTTCTCCGTCTTAGTGTAATCTTCACCTAATCCAAATCGTACTGTTTTGTCTTAGATAATCGTACTCTTCTGGAACTATCTGGGATTAGAGGAGCGTTTGTCCCGTGAAATGGGCTATTATTGTTAATCGCATGGTAAGCGGAGGCTACAAGCTCCTGCAGATACGTAGAATCGACTGTAGTCACCCCGACAACTTCTGAAAAAACATTCCAAAAACGTATCAGCAGTTCAGCACATTCAGATCTACAGCTGACCACTCAACATTGACAGCATAGCTAACACCAGCCGAGTGCCAACCCCGGCCTGTACTTTCGACATTTTGTTATACCATCACCATGTGCTATAAATACGTCTTCCCTTCGTAGAGTTTCACCACAGCCCAACTCGATCCATCAAGTGCAGTAGCTGAGCATCTGCGTTTTTAGCAAGTCCTGCAAGTAGTAAGCACACACAGGCTCTGCAGAAATGGAGCTCAAAGCGGCTGCTCTTGTCAGCACATTGCTTTGCCTTGCGCTGTCCGGCCCCGGCGGCGCGTTGTCCCAGAGGATACCGGTTACGGAGACCCCGGCGCCCGCGCCAGCACCGCGCTACGTCGACCTCGCCGACCTGCTCTCCCTCGCCGGGCCCTACGGCACCTTCCTGGAGTACCTCACCAAGGCCGACGCGCTCAAGACCTTCCAGAGCCAGGCCAACGACACCAAGCAGGGCATCACCATCTTCGCGCCGCAGGACTCGGCCTTCGCCGCCGTCGAAGATGGAGCACTGTCCAACCTCACCACCGACCAGCTCCGGTCGCTCATGTTCCACCACGCCACGCCCAGGTACTACCCGCTCTCGGCATTCTCGGCGCTGGCCGCCAAGAGCCCGGTGTCCATGTACGCGTACAAGGTGAACGTCACCGACGCCGCCGGCACGATCCGCATCGTCTCCGGCTGGGCCACCGCGAAGCTCGTCAGCAGCGTGTACTCGACCTCCCCCGTCGCGCTGTACGCGCTCGACCACGTGCTGCTGCCCAAGGAGATCTTCCCGGCCGCCCCGGAGGTTGCACCCCTGCCCGCGCCGGCGCCGGCGCCGGGGCGTGCGGGCAAGATAGTGGACGATGCGCCGGGCGCGGGAGAGAGTGGCGCCAAGGGCAGCGCCGGTGACAAGGGCTCGTCGTGCCGGATTGGCGCTGGGCGCCTTCATCTAGTCGGCTACGTGGTTCTGATGGTGTGCGGGTTTTCGATGATGTGGTAGGTCGATATGCTTTGCATGCATTGGCACGTGCGCTGAATTTTTATTTCGTTACGTAAATTTGTTCATTCATTCGCTTATTTCCGCGCCGAATTGGCCAACACATCGCAATGTAAGTATATCATAAACATGAGTTGCAATAAAAAGAGTATCATAAACATGAGTGCCAATTCTCTGCATGTGAATGAACATGGTCCTTGTACAGAGTGTGATGTTGAATCAGCAGTATTGGTTCAGTATCGTCGTTTGACGCCGTCCTGCATCGATCCTCGGAACCGCCTCGAAACCAGGAAGCCAGAGTTCTCAACCTCGCACAAATTACTGACAGAACTCTCTCATCCAGTAACTCGTTCTACGCGCAGTTCAGGCGACACCACTCGCCAGTTGATACGTACGTCTTGCAGCCGGATCTTTCCTGCGCGATGAAGTTGGCTGTTGCGCTCATCACCATCGCAGCAGTACTGTCCCTAGCCCTTCCGCCGGCCGGCGCACACCGCCTGCTCGCCGACGACGCAGGCAACCGCGCCAACCTCACGCAGATCCTAACACCAGACATGCCGTTCCAGACCTTCCTCAAGTACCTCCAGCAGACCAACCTCGTGGAGGTGTTCCAGAACCAGGCCTACCGGACCCACCACGGTGTCACCATCTTCATCCCCGCCGACAGGGCGTTCGCCGCGGTCCACCCGTCGGTAGGTCCAAGGCACGAGAACCTGATGATGATCATGCATGGATGATTAGTGGTTTCGATCTCCCGATCTGACATGACATTGGCAATTTGTTTGTTTGTTTGTTGCAGGTGTTGTCGAGTCTGAAGAAGCACCAGCTCAAGAGCCTGATGATGTACCACGCGCTCGCCCGGTACTACGCGTTGAAGGAGTTCGAGGGGCTGAGCCGGGCCAACCCGGTGACGACGTTCGCCGGCGGGCTGTACACGGTGAATGTGACGTACGGCGCGGGGGCTATCCGCGTGCTGTCGAGGTGGGCCGACGCCAAGGTCGTCGGCACCGTGTACGGGACCGCTCCGATGGCGGTGTACGAGATCGACAGGGTGCTGCTCCCGGAGGCGATCTTCCGCGTCCAGCCACCCGTCGAGGCCGCGCCGCCCGACCCTGCGAGCGCGCCCAACGCCGAGCGCGGTGGTACGACGACGACGCCGGGAAGCAAGACTGCGCCTGGGAAGAGCTCCGCGTGCAGAGCGAGGGTCCAGTCGGGGAGCTACGCGGCCGCCACAGCTTTGTGCGCCGCGGTGCTTGTGGCAATTTGATGTTTCTCTCTCTGCTACTGGTTCCGAAAATGCTGTTTACAAGCTGTTACGCGCGTGAAGGCTATCTACACCCTTGGTCAATTTTGATTCTCTTTCCCTCAAATGCACTAATAGCAAAGAAACAAGCACAACTCTCAAATAAAATTTGTAAAAATTAATTTGGACTACATATTTAATTTCCTCGCGACCAACTCATCAAAATGAGTCTAATATTTAATATATTTAAAACTGTTTCAAATTTTGAATCTATACAGTTTTCTATTAAAAATCGTCCAGTCCCAACGGTTTGAATGAACAGTTCTTTGATATTGTCTGCCAGATCTGAACAGCTCTTTTATATTATTCGAACAGTGCCAAACGTGTTGCCCAAAAGTGCTCTTATTTTTATATAGACTAAAGATAAATACTCCCTCCGTCCTGGTGTATAGGGCACAATACCAAAATCATGTTGTCCCATCTCTTAGGCACATTTTGCATTAAATCTCTTCTAATTAGTGGGTGGTTGGCTCTCTCCACCCCTCTCCACCAATGCATGTAATGTTTAAACCCCAATGAATGAATACCTAGGGCCTAGAGAATTCCTATATGTGCCCTATACACCAGGACGGAGGGAGTATTCTCTTTTTGATGTGGGACTCATCGGTTCAGATCCCAATAAACACAAACAGCTCAGATTAGAGCAACACGCGCTAGCACCTATGCAAAATCCGCATTCTTTTGGTTCCGTCTTCTCCACACTCGCGATACGTCGCTCCTTGATCCAGCTCGTGGCGTTTCGTCGCACCTCCGCCCCCCTCCTCCCGTGATTACCGCAAACTTTTCTGCCATAAAGTAGGCTCAATCTCCGTAGTCTGCCGCTCGCGAGTCCCGACCCATCGTCCTCCTGCGTCCCCTCACGCCCTCTTAGATCCCGGCGCCGCCACCCACCTACTCATATCCTGTTGTCCGCAGTTTAGCTCTTCACATCCCGGCACCGCCGCCCTCTCCCACCTTTCACCCTGACGCGCACGGAGAGGAAGTAGGACAATTGGAGGGAGATGCTATTCCACAACGACCAGTGGCAAGAGGGAGACGCATCACGCCGTCCTCCTACGAAAACGCCAAGACCCTCAATATGTACATGGCCGTGGGCAGTGACGGCGGCGCTCACGCAGTACACCGGCACCACTGCAGCGGCCCTCACAACTTCGGACGACCCCGTTGAGACCCTCGAGGTCTGCACGCTCCTGCGTCTCGCACCTTCTCCGTGACTCTGTCGCGCCGCTACCATCGTCTTCAACTACAGGTACTTCTTGGATCTTGTTGAGTCAGGCCCCCATGCGTCGCTCAAAGCCAAGGAGACCCACCTCTGCTCCGCTCCGCCAATCGCCTCCATGAGCTCTGCGTCCGCAACAGCAGCATCTACGTCAAGCTTGGCCAGCACATCACCCAGCTGGTACATAATTCGAACTCTCACGTCCGGATTAATTTGGGTGTTGGCCGGTTCCTTTTGTTTTTAGATTCGAGAATTTTTGTCTCTGAGGATCAGCCACTATTTTTAGGAAAACGTGGTGCGAGAAGAGTAGATGCAAACGAGATGCTGAAAAAATGGGTGTTCAAAAAGGATATGGAAGAGTTGCAGGAAACTGTATGTTCGATATCAACGTTCACCGTATCAGGAACGCAACTGCTACCGAAACTGCATAACGATTCATTATGGTTTATATGGATTAACGAAAGCCTACTGTCTGAATGACCGTGTGCTTAATGCAGTTATTACCCAACAGATTATTAACGCTTGAATCATATGGTTGATTTATGCTCAGCTTGTTGATACTTCTGACGAAACTCTGAGATTAAGTTTCTCTTTCGACATACCTTGGTGGTGTATGTTTTGCGAATCCGAGATGTCCCACTTGCAAGTGCTTCTTTCGTCCAAGTGCATGGTGCCACAATCTCTCCAGCGGCCAGCTCTCTCCGGCGCCTCCAACTCATTGCATATCCTCTCAACTCTCAATAGAATCGGTGTTGATTTTTCCATCCTAAATGTAGTAAGCTCTCTCAAGGTGGATGGAATATTCTAAACACTTGAGATGATGTCTATGTCAAGGTACTACTCAACTTTACATATCTTGTTCTCTGAATATTCTGATTGCAAAATAGCTGTTCTGGAGTGGCTTGTATTTTTCAGTAAAACCTTGATGCTTACTAGAAAAATCAGTATAGCATTTAGGTTTTCGCAAAAGCTTGCATGCTCTTTTTTCCGTTTGTATACTGAATACTCCAAATGTTGCTTAACTTGGCACCTAACTTGCACAGAGTAGTGTTTGTTTAATTACACCCTCTTATGAGCTGCAAGTTTATCTAAAGTTAATTCATGAGCTGTTGAAGTGCATTTTAGATAACAGAAATGGTATGGCTTCAATTTGACTTTGGTTCAAGAACTTACTAATTGAACCGAATGTTCACAATTTTACACGGTTTATTCATTGGAAAAAATTGTATGATATGCTGCTAGATGGTTCAAAATAGTTTGCTTGATATGAATTTGGCTCCATTTTGTACCTCTCCATGTGGTCCAGAAATACCACATATATATAAGGTGCTGCTAGATGGCTCAACTGGTCATGGTTATTTATATGCCTCTACACGTGGAATTGATTTTTAAAGTTGTTAATTTCTTGCCAAGTTGATGTACTGATCTGTTTTATTTATTTGGTGGGAAGTCTCACAACTTATATTGTACTCAGGCTGCAGTCTTCTACTATGGATCAATATGTCTGATTGTTGAGTCTTGACAGTCAGCACATCTACGTGCCATGGAGGTTGCCAAAAAAAATCTGGTGTGCAGCTCTCATGTGATCCAAACCCGAGGGAGGCATTGTGGCCACCCCCGTGAGGGGGGCGCACCAGGATCTTGAATATCTGGGACCTCCTAGGCTGAGTGCTGCCGAATCAGAATAAATCTCGAGGAGGTGAGTAGATTTGCTTGTGTTTTATGCATCACGTCAATGTATAGTTGGCTAAATCAGATGCATTAGAAAGGAACATTAGTACATCTTGTTTAGTTTTAAGAAGGAAAATCATTAGAATGCGGGTAAACTGTGTTTGGAGCATTATTACATGGTTATGAGTTCAGTTTTCTGATGGAACTTTTTGTAATTCTGTTGTTTGAAGAGATAGAGTGTATATGCATTCAGAGGTCAACAAGGCCAGTATTACTCTGAAATAGCAAGGGATATTCTATGTCTGCATAGACAGAGTGTATAGACATTCATATAATAACAAGGCTGTATTACTCTGAAACAATAAGGGGAATTGAAAAAAGATGGTCAACTTAACCTCTTGGTGGTTTTTTGTATCATTTTTCATTCTTGATTTCGGTCTCACCATTTTAAAAGGTCAGCTCTTTCGAAGTCCATTATATCCCACTAGGAAGTTAGAAACTCTATTCGGTTTAACAGGAGATACTACAAGAACTGATTCTTGAGGCAAAATTACATGTAAAATTTAAGAAATCATATCTTCCTACATACCGAAGGCGCCTTATAATTGTGTTGCTTTTTTGGCTATGTTGGAACTTGATCTTTGAAAGGACGTGAGCTGCCTACCCCAGTAATCTGGGCCAGTTCTTGTAGTCATACAAAGGGTCAAATGCTTTTATTTTATTTTCTTGGCCTTGAAATGTTATTTATAGCCTTTCTTGAAACCAAACAAGAGGCATGATGCTCTAGAATGTCTGAATCTATTCCTCGATTTGAACTCAAGTATATGATATTCTGATTTGTATCAAAAAAATTGAACAAACAATGGCCTAAGAAATGGATGATTCATCAATTCAATGGTGTTTTGTAGATTTTTGTATTTTCACCAAACTTGTGATTGAACCTAAAAATGATAACTTGTGACATTTATGAGAGAAAAAAAACAGCTTAATTTCTACTTTTGGTGACCTGCTTATAAGCAAGCTGGGTGCGGGTTCGGGGGAACCATCCGTGTCCCTCCACAATGCATTTCCCCAGCCAGTCCACCGGCCCGGGAGACAATATTGGGGCCGCTCGCTCAGTGACAACATTGTCAACAAGGTGAGGAAGGAGGGCTTGTGTAGATATCGTCATAGGGTAGTTCCGAGGTTGGGGAGACGGGTGAGACTGTGAATGATGACATGGGAAAAGTGTGTTCGGTTGGGAAAAGTTCTTGTCTCACTTAGGTGGCTAGAGTCGTAACTTAAACATAACAACAAGGAGTGGATTTAGTTAATTAGAGCTAAATAAAGAGGGTATCATATGTCTGAGTATAGATTGTCAAATTATGGCTTTTATTAGAAAATATTTGTAATAAAGAGGAATCTTAATGTTTTTTATGTTCCTTATTATATTTACATGTGGGTCGACTAAAAAAATTGAGTTCCTGTGGCAACGCACGGGCATTTAGCTAGTCTAGATAAAAAGGCCGAATCCCAATTTTAAATCAACAGAGTACAAAACCAGTTTACAACCAATGCCACATAAGGCTAAAGCATCTACTCCATGAGTTGATGTTTTTAGCCCATTACCACATATCTACATGTATCTAGACAATCTGTAGTGTATATGTTCACTCATATTAGTCTATATCTAGTCTACGTGTGAATAAGTAGAACATTTATTTATAAATGGATGGAGTAAAAACATAAGGCACCGGAAGAAAATCTGGCCAACAAACAAGGGAAAACAGAGGACATGACCAACGCCTAAGGAGAACAATGCCGAGGAGGATGTAAAACTTGCTAGGTTGGCAAAGTCGTATTGTCTTTGGTATTTGTTGTCAATAGGGAACCTCGGTTCCACGACAACCAAAAGTCGCCACTTGGCGGACCGGAGCTCACCCTAGAGACCGTGTCGGCGCATCAACAAACATTGCACACCACCATGATAAGCACAGTTCCATGGTTGAGCACGTCACCAGGAGTCGACACCACCACCACCCATACACTGCCGCCGACATAGACACGCACAATGGGTTCCAAGAGGGTGCCTTCAGTAAGGACAAGGCACCAAAGTTCCACCGCCGCCCGATCTGAGGGGATCAAGGATTTTCACGCGGAGACAAGATAGAGATACTGAGAGAGCCGCGTCGGCGCCTTCAAGAACAGGTCTCACAAGTCGTCAAATCTATTTTGGCCTATGAATGGAATTCTAAGCATCTTTTGGAAGAGGTCTCATAAGCGTCAATTTATTCAAAAATAAAATGACTCCGGAAGTCCATTAACAAGGATTTCCTGCATGTTTTCCTTTACGATATGAACTAAAATGGTGGTGTCATAATTTAAGTGAAATTCTTTTACGTGTTGCAATGTTTAGGATTTAGTCTTATAGATGTTTACTTTACCAACATGATTTATATTAACGCATCCATCAATTATGGAATATGGTCATAGTTTGAACAATCTCATTTGTTCTCACAAAAGACCGGAACAGAATAACAACTTATTAAGTTCTTAAAATAAATTTTAAATGTTTTGTTCGACACGATAATGAACATAATAACACTTTATTTCCGTTTTTGTCATGATCGATTCGACATCTACTACTAGTTCCTTTTAGTCACTTGTATTTATTACATTGCGTTGCTTTGTATGACAACTCATACCAACCAATCTGCTATCAGAATACCCAAAAATATTTTGTTAACTAGTAATACATCTATAACTTGTATATCAAGCATATACTCCTGAGCTGGACTTTTCCAGTTATCTTCTTTTCTGCCATATACCTTTTGTAATTCTATTTTCAATATTCCCTTTTCTTTACAGAAGAATCATTCAACATAAAACGATGCTAGTCACACTAGCATATTTTCCTTGGCATGTTAGTCATATACTATCACCCATTGAGCCATACTTTGAGTTTGATTGTTCTAATAATATCACCATATTAATAGCATTCTTCCAGATTCCACTCTTAGCAATCTCCAAGCAAGGTAAACGAAGTTTACCCATACTTTTAATCCATCCCATCATAAAAAAATTATGATTAAGCTACTATAGCTCGAAGGAAGGAATTTAAAAGATAAATTTCAGCGCCCCAACTTCTTGGAAGATTCAAACGCCTAGGGTCTTCAATCATTGCATATATTCAAAAAATATAAGCACACATTGTCACGCTAAATAATACTCAGTCATGTTACCACAAATAAGTTTCTAGATATCAATATATCTTTCACTTGATTGTTTCTGAAAACAATTATTTTCAGTTACTAAATCACATTGATCAACAAAATATTTTTTTGACGATAAAATATTATGGAAGCAAGCATGACACTGGATTCTAAGTAGGAATAATTTACTCTCTGGATCAATCAATCATTAATCATATGGATTAGGTAGGTTATACCGAAAATCTACAATAGGACTCAATTTTAAATTTCACTAATACGATACCAATCTTAAATGGTTTTACCAGATCATAACAATTATATCTCAATTAATAATTTAAGTGTAAGGTAGTTTGTGGATGCCAATGGATACTATAATTTATGCAAATTCACTTTGATTGGTTGTTCATGATAAAATAAGTTCAAGTTAATTCAAAATTACTGCGTGAACTCTCACTCAAAAACAACATCCCTCTAGTCGCTTTAGTGATTACACAAACCAAATTCACTACACCAAAACCGATCATCATGTGAGATGATGTAGCTGCAAAGGCGAACATCGACATGTTCATCATATCATCCATATGACTCATGCTTTACCTTTCGGTTACGTGTTCCGAGGCCATGTCTGTACATGCTAGGATCGCCAAGTAGAACCGTAGTATTGCGTGTGTTCCGAGGCCATGTCTATACATGCTAGGCTCATCAGCACTCGTTGTATGCGAACGTTGAGTCTATCACACCCGATCATCACGTGGTGTCTCGAAACGACGAACTTTCTTAACGGTGCATACGAAGAAAGAACACATTATTATCTTGATATTAAGTGAGAGGGATCATCTTATACTGCTACCGTCGCGATCTAAGCAAAATAAGATGCATAAAAGGATTAACATCACATCCATGAATAATGTGATATGATATGGTCCTTCTTGCACTTGATCTCCATCTTGCGCATCATGGTATGATCTCCATCATTCCACGGCATGGCACCAAGGTCCATGGCACCTTCATCTTGATTGTCCATCAAAATTACAACATATCACATGGATATGATATACAACACGCAGGCCATAAATAATAAGACAACCATATGGCTACTGCAGTATGTCAATAATTTACAGAAGATATCATCTCATACATCAAATTTGTAACATTGACCATATCACATCACATGCCCTGCAAAAACAAGTTAGACGTCTCTAATTTATTTTTGCATATTTTACGTGGCTTAGGGCTTTCGAGGATAGAACCGTTCATACCTACGAACATGAACCACAACGTTGATAAACATATTTTTAACAACCCTTCGTAAATTAGATCTTATCTATAGTAGGAGAAACGGACACCCCGTCAGCCACAAGTGAGACATGTATCGTGTACAAAGTACACGTAAAGTTTGTCTAGGGCAGCTTCATCCTACTATGCCACTAAGATCATAAAATACTCAAGGAGGCAATGACATGATCATCAACGCCCACATACACCTATGTGTTCTACCCGTAGAAATCATCTATGCATAGATCCGGCTCTGATACCACTGAAGGGTTCGTTGTATAGAAAACAAAATGTTCCTACACGGGATAAACCCGAAGAGACAAGATCTAATCTAGAAGTTGAAAGGCAATGGAGAGAAAGAGTCTTAGGAAAACATACACTCCAAGACACAAAGCGTTATGAGATCAAATCTCGTTGGTGATGTAGCCGTACTCACATCGATCTCAAGATCGCAAAGATGAGCGCTACAATCCGGCAGCGCTTCCGCACTCGGTCAGACGTACAACTCGATGACGACCTCCGTTCCCTCGATCCAGCAGGGCAGCGGAAGTAGAGGATCCACCGGAAACTCCAACAACACGACGGCGTGGTGTGGTGAAGAAAACATTGCTCAGGGCGTCGCCAAGCGCACGAACAAGTTGTGGAGCAACGGGAGGAGGGAGCAAGAGATGACACAAGTGTGTGTGGGGGGGGAGAGGGAGCTCCCACCCCTCCTTATATAGGAGGGAAAGGCAGCCATGAATTGTTTGGGTGTCTCCACCTCTCCCTCATCATGTGAGTGGAGTCTCCACTCAACCCACTCATTCTTCCATTAATTCCCACTCAAAATCCCAATGGTTTTCTTTAATAAATAAATAAGATAATTTTATTTCTTTATTTTAATATTTGTTAATTCCATTAACAAACATTAACATATAACCTCTTGAGTTAGTTGTTAAATCTACTCCCTATGTTCCTAAATATAAGATGTTGTAGCTATTACTCATGTTGTCTAGATACATACTAACATGAGTGAACATATACACTAAAATTTGTCTAGACACATGTAGACATGTGTGAATGTGGAAAAGAGCTAAAACATCTTACATTTAGGAACGAAGGGAGTATTAAAAACCATTTGACAAGAATCCCCTTAAACTATTTCAAAATTACCCGAAACAATTTCGGTGTTGTCCAAACTTTTCTCCGATATTCCGTATCCACTCAAACGCGTCATCGAACGTTAAGTATGTCACCTACGGTTCGTGAATAATGTAGACATGATTGACACACATCTCCAATCAATAGTCAACAGCGGGACCTGAAGATCCATAAATACTCCTACACATTCAACGATGAAGCTAGTGATCATGTGAACCATAAACGTCGTACCTAATTCCCTTTGTCTCGCGATATTTTACTTGTCCGATATCCGATCATTGGTATCAACCATACCTAGTTCAATCTCGTTACCGACAAGTACTCTTTTACTCGTTCCGTGATATGACATCCTTGTTACCTAGTCATATGCTTGCAAGCGGTGTCGATGTGATATCACCGAGAGGGCCTAGAGTATATCTCTTCGTCATTTGGATGGACAAATCCCACTCTTGATCCATGAGCCTCAAATAATACTTTCTGAATACCCAATGGCACCTTTATAGTCACCCTGTTACGGTGTGACGTTTGATGACATCAAACCACTCTTTCGGTGTGAGTGATTGACATGATCTCATGGTCTAAGGATTAGAGTTACTTCGTATGTGTGATATAACAATGTAACTTAATGACTTGATCGCATTGCTATATTCACTTTGGGTCTATGTTCATCATATCATTCTACCAATGACATGACCCCGTTATTAACAACATCCAATGTTCATGATCAGGAAACCTTGATCATCAGTTAATCAACAAGCTAGTTAAACGAGAGGCGCTACTATGGAATCTTGTTTGTTTATTAGACACACATGTATAAACGTTTCCGGTTAATACAATTCTAGCATGAGAAATAAACATTTATCATAAACAAGGAATAAGATAATAACCACTTTATTATTGCCTCTCGGGCATATTCGCTTCAGTCTCCCACTTGCACTAGAGTCAATAATCTAGTCTGTAAGCACTTAACACATATGGCGTTCCCGTGTTATTACCATGCTTCGCATATGGTAAACTTCATCAAAAAGATCTGAATTGTTCAGGTCTTATCGTATTTGCATATCTTTGCGTCTATACGCATCAATCGTTCTCTAATGAGATGGCTTTGTATATATTTGGTCAATCGGCGAGACCTTAATTTCTCAGCATAAACTAATGTTACTAACATTGTGAAATATAGCTTCATAGTGTCAGCATTCTTGGAAATACACCAAGTTCAATAAAGAACTCCTTGACACAAAATACTCATATTATTTGTTGTCAAAACAACAATATACTTAGCTTTTGTTGTAGTACCCGTCACAATACTTTAATTTTGAAACTCATTCAAATCCAGCATGGAACTT
Organism: Alopecurus myosuroides; assembly: GCA_028641055.1. NCBI lineage: Eukaryota > Viridiplantae > Streptophyta > Magnoliopsida > Poales > Poaceae > Alopecurus > Alopecurus myosuroides. Next base: position 204,835,047 of record CM054059.1, read on the forward strand.
TTTTCCAGCCTATTGTGCTACCTTCAACACATATTTTAATTGAGATAAAATTACTTGAATAAATGACAAGACTATTAGTGTAACATATTACAACGAATATTTTTTCATTACTACATAGGAAAACATATCCTTAGCATTTCTAAAATGGCATAAGGATCTCTCCCATTGTTGTCTAATCATCATATGAATTATCCTGCTATAATATTCTATAGCACAAGACTTATTTGGTTGTGTACATAGCATGGAACACATGACTTAGAAATCTCAATTTCATTTATTCTCATCATGTATCAAAACACTTGAGTATTTCTCAGTTCTTTTCCATGTGGCAAGAACTCCTTCCTGTCATTTTGATATTGACTTATTCCAATATTTCATCTATGTAATTTGGCTTCAATCATATCAGGCGCTTCAATCCATCTCTTATAGATATTGATGCCCAATATCTCCTAAGCCTTTCATCAATATGAAAATCTTAACCGTGTTACTTTAAAATACATATTTTCGAGTCAACCATATGTCATCTACATAAAGCATTAGAAATATGTCTTAGCGCTCCCACTTAATTTATTGTAACTCTACAAGCATCTTTACCGTTCATGATGGAATCAAACTCTTTTGACAACTTCATTAAGGTAATGATTTCAAATTCGTTATGCTCACTTCAACCATTGAAGTTTGCATACCTTTTTGGCAACCTTTTGAATTTTTCAAAACTGTCAGACTGTGTCAAGTACACATCCTTGATCAAACTTCCTAGAGAGGAGAGTTGGTTTTGTTATTCAACTGTCATATCATAATATGTAACTTTTGCTAGAACTATCCGCAAAGACTAAAGCATCACTACGAAAGATCAAAATCTTGCGGTAGTCAACTCTTTGAAATCGTCAAAAACATCTTTTTGACAAGCACAACTTGCAAAGGATGTAAATATCCATGTCTTTGTTGCTATATAAACCTGTTTTCTATCGTTAGGCATCATGCCTATCGAAAGGACTACCAAGTCACATACTTGATATTCATACATGGATACTATCGCGGATATAATGACTCATAGCCAATTTTACGAAGTAAAGGCCCATAATTTGCTTCCTTTATAAGTTCTAGGTCCTTTGTTGTCAAAACAACACTTTACTCTTAAACCGCAAGTTGGTCTAAGTACAAAGTTTTAGGACTTTCGTGGTTCAGTTCGCAAACTCATTCGAAGTATCTACAACACATGTAGTGTCTTCTAGTTTGTCAAAATAGGAAACCCTAGAACAACTTCCAGTGTTGCGCTACTCTTGATATGTTAAGGAAGATTCTCTAATCTCGTTGAGTTTGTACTATCCTCCCACTCACTTGTTTTGCAAGAACTACTTTCTCGAGAAATCAACCAATTCTGACAAACAATATTTGTCTCTGGTTTGGTGATAGGAGAAATACCGAATGTATTCTTTGGGATAACCTTATAAACATATATTTATCCTATTTTGGGTGTAACATTTTACACATGGTATGCATACCAAAACTTAAGAAAAAGACAATTTAAGTCACTACCTAAGCCATAACTTATATGGTGTCAATTTCAATGGATCACGATGACGCTCTTTTTAGTGTAAAAGCGGTTGTCTCCAATGTATAAACTCCAAAATTATAATGGCATATTGTCAAACAGGGTTTGATTTGTCTCTCGAACACTCCATACTTATATGGGGTATTCGAGAAGGATAAATTCTATAACAATTCTGCAACTCCTCGGATTTTTGCTAAATTTGTAACTCAAACTTCATCCTTTATGATCCAATCATAAATACTTGATTATCTTGTTATGATTATTTTTACTTCATACCAACAATAGTTTTAACCAATTCAAAAAATGTCAAACTTCGTTCACTTTAAATAGATATACTCATATATCTACTCAAATCATCGACGGAATTTTATGAAGGAAAAATTAATCCACCACACATGACTACACATAATGGACTATATACATCAATATGTATAATCTCCACTAAATTAGTCGTCCATTATACTTTGGCCTAAGAATGAAATTCTAGTCATCTTTTGGAAGAGGTCTCACAAACGTCAATTTATTCAAAAATAAAATGATTCCGCAAGTCCATTAACATGGAGTTCCTTCATGTTTTCCTTTCCGGTATGAACTAAAATGGTGGTGTCACAATTTAAGTGAAATTCTTTTACGTATTGCAATGTTTAGCATTTAGTCTTATAGATGTTTACTTTACCAACATGATTTATATTAACTCTTCCATCAATTATGGAATATGGTCATAGTTTGAACAATCTCATTTGTTCTCACAAAAGACCGGAACAGAATAACAACTTATTAAGTTCTTAAAATAAATCTTGAATGTTTGGTTCGATACGACAATGAACATAATAATACTTTATTTCTGTTCTTGTCATGATCGATTCAACATCTACTACTAGTTCCTTTTAGGCCCTTGTATTTCTTGCATTGCGTTGCTTTGTATGACAAATCATACCAACCAATCTGGTATCATAATACCCAAAAATACTTTGTTAACTAGTAATACATCTATAACTCGTATATCAAGCATACACTCCTGAGCTGGACTTTTCCAGTTATCTTCTTTTCTGCCATATACCTTTTGTAATTCTATTTTCAATATTACCTTTTCTTTACAAAAGAATCATTCAACATCAAACGATGCTAGTCACACTAGCACATTTTTCTTGGCGTGTTAGTCATATACTATCACCCACCGAGTCATACTTTGAGTTTGATTGTTCTACTAATATCACCATATTAATAGCATTCTTCCAGATTCCACTCTTAGAAATCTCCAAGTAAGGTAAACGATTTTTATCCATACTTTTAATCCATCCCATCATAAAAAAATGTGATTAAGCTACTATACCTCGAAGGAAGGAATTTAGAGGATAAATTTGAGCGCCCAACTTATTGGAAGATTCAAACGCCTAGCGTCTTCAATCATTGCATATATTCAAATAATATAAACACATATTGTCACGCTAAATTATACTCAGTCATATTGCCACAAATAAGTTTCTATATATCAATATATATTTCACTTCATTGTTTCAGAAAACAATTATTTTCAGTATCTAAATCACCTTGATCAACAAAACATTCTTTTGAAGATAAAGTATTATGGAAGGAAGCATGACACTGGGTTCTAAGTAGAAATAATTTAATCTCTAGATCAATCAATCATTAATCATATGCATTTAGGTAGGTTATACCAAAAATCTACAATAGGACTCAATTTTAAATTTCACTAATACGGTATCAATCTTAAATGGTTTTACCAGATCATAACATTTATATCTCAATTAACAATCTAAGTGTAAGGTAGTTTGTGGATGCCAAAAAATACTACAATTTATGAAAATTCACTTCGATTGGTTGCTCATGATAAAATAAGTTTAAGTTAATTCAAAATTAATACGTGAAGTCACACTCAAAAACAACATCCCTCTAGTCGATTTAGTGATTACACAAACTAAATTCACTACACCAAAACCAATCATCATGTGAGATGATGTAGCTGCAAAGGCAAACATCGACGTGTTCATCATATCATCCATATGACTCATGCTTTACCTTTCGGTTACGTGTTCTGAGGCTATGTTTGTACATGCTAGGCTCGCCAAGCAGAACAGTAGTATTGCGCGTGTTTCGAGGCCATGTCTGTACATGCTAGGCTCGTCAGCACCCGTTGTATGCGAACGTTGAGTCTATCACACTCGATCATCACGTGGTGTCTCCAAATGACGAACTTTCTTAACATTGCATACTAAGGAAGAACACATTATTATCTTGATATTAAGTGAGAGGGATCATCTTATAATGCTACCGTCGCGATCTAAGCAAAATAAGATGCATAAAAGGATTAACATTACATGCATGGATAATGTGATATGATATGGTCCTTCTTGCATTTGATCTCCATCTTGTGCATCATGGTATGATCTCCATCATTCCACCGGCGTGGCACCAAGGTCCATGGCACCTTCATCTTGATTGTCCATCAAAATTACAACATATCACATGGATAAGATATACAACACGTAGGCCATAAATAATAATACAACCATATGGCTCCTGCCGGTATGTCAATAATTTACAAAAGATATCATATCATACATCAAATTTGTAACTTTGACCATATCACATCACATGCCCTGCAAAAACAAGTTAGACGTCTCTAATTTATTTTTGCATATTTTACGTGGCTTAGGGCTTTCAAGGATAGAACCGTTCATACCTACGAACATAAACCACAACGTTGATAAACATATTTTTAACAACCCTTCATAGATTAGATCTTAACTATAGTAAGAGAAACGGACACCCCCTCAGCCACACGTGAGACAGGTCTCGCGTACAAAGTACACGTAAAGTTTGTCTAGGGCAGCTTCATCCTACTATTCCACTAAGATCATAAAATACTCAAGGAGGCAATAACATGATCATCAACGCCCACATACACCTATGTGTTCTACCCGTACAAATCATCTCCGCATAGATCCGGCTCTGATGCCACTGAAGGGTTCGTTGCATAGAAAACAAAAAAATTCCTACGCGAGATAAATCCGAAGGGCCAAGATCTAATATAGAAGATGAAAGGCAACATGGAGAAAGAGTCTTAGGAAAACATACCCTCGAAGACTCAAAGCGTTACGAGATCAAATCTCGTTGGTGATGTAGTCGTACTCACATCGATCTCAAGATCGCGAAGATGAGCGCTACAATCCGGCAGCGCTTCCGCACTCTGTCAGACGTACAGCTCGATGACGACCTCCGTTCCCTCGATCCAGCGGGGCAGCGGAACTAGAGGATCCACCGGAAACTCCAACAACACGACGGTGTGGTGTGATGAAGAAAACATTGCTCAAGGCTTCGCCAAGCGCACAAACAAGTGGTGGAGCAGCGGGAGGAGGGAGGAATAGATGACACAAGTGTGTGTGTGTGTGTGGAGAGGGAGCTCCCACCCCTCCTTATATAGGAGGGGAAGGCAGCCATGAATTTTTTGGGTGTCTCCACCTCTCCCTCATTATGTGAGTGGAGTCTCCACTCAACCCACTCATTCTTCCATTAATTCCCACTCAAAATCCTAAGGGTTTTCTTTAATAAATAAATAAAACAATTTTATTTATTTATTTGTATATTTGATAATTCCTTTAACAAAAATTAACAGACAACCCCTTGAGTTAGTTGTTAAACCTGTTAACAACCATTTGACAAGAATCCCCTTGAACTATTTCAAAATTACCCAAAACAATTCCGGTGATATCCAAACTTTTTCTCCGATATTCCATATCCACTCAAACGCGTCATCAAACCTTAAGTGTGTCACCCTACGGTTCGTGAATAATGTAGACATGATTGAGACACCTGTCCGATCAATAGTCAACAACGGGACCTAGAGATACGCAATGACTCATACACATTCAACGATGAATCTAGTGATCGTGTGAACCATAAACTTCGTAAACAATTCCCTTTGTCTCGCGATATTTTACTCGTCCGAGATCCGATCATTGGTACCAACCATACCTAGTTCAATCTCGTTACCGACAAGTACTCTTTTACTCGTTCCGTGATATGACATCCTTGTGACCTAGTCACATGCTTGCAAGCGGTGTCGATGTGATATCACCGAGAGGGCCCACAGTATATCTCTCCGTCATTTGGATGAAAAAATCACACCCTTGACCCATGAGCTTCAACTAATACTTTATGAATACCCAACGACACCTTTATAGTCACCATGTTACGGTGTGATGTTTGATGACATCGAAGCACTCTTTCGGTGTTAGTGATTGACATGATCTCGTGGTCTAAGGTGAAAGCTCATGTATCCTCTGATGATTTTGGTGATGATAACAATGCGGGTATGATTACTAACCATATGGTTTAAGTGTCTACAGATGGCCTCATATCAGCCAGATTTTTCAGTCACTGGCACCAGAATTTCCGGGGGATATAGGCCAGAATATCCGGCCTCAGCATCGGAATTTCCCGGCCCTCTCGATGCTTCAAACGATGAAGTCCTGGCCTCCATCTGCCCGCGCACAGAAGCTGGGGCGGAAATTTTCCCGGAAATTTCCGGGGCAAATTTCTGGCCCCTTGGTCCTTAGCAGATTTTGGAGGCGTCGCAGCTGCCCGCTTGCAGAAGATGGGGCGGAAATTTGCCCGGAATATTCCGGGGCAAATATCCGCCCCCTGGTCCTTAGCAAAAATTCAGTGGGTTGCTTCTGCCCGCTTGCAGAGATGGGGTGGATTATTGGCTGGAATATTCCGGCTTTGTATTATTCAAAAATCCGCCCCCGGATATTTCAAATATACGGCCTAACTACCCCGGAAATTCCGGTACTAACACCGGAATTTTCCGGCCCTGGAGTGCTGCAACGGTCAGATTTTGGAGGTGGCTATAAATAGTTGTCTTCTTCCTCTAGACAGCTAGTTCGTCCATTCCTCTCTCCTCCATTGTTCAAGAGCTCAAAACGCCCCGATCTCCCTTCTCCTCCAACCAAACTCGATGCCCTTCAAGGATCTCATGGAGGAGGCTTAGATCTACCTTTCTACCAAACCAAAAATTGTTTTCCCATACCATACCCCTTGGGATCTTGTAATCTCTTGGTTGTTTTGTCATCCTAGAGAAACCCTAGTGCTTGTAGCTTCCACCTTGTAGCAAGAAGCTTCAGATAGTTGAGAGCCTCCATCTCACTTGTGGAGTAGCCTCAACCCCCTTGTAAAGGTTTGGTCAACGCCTCCAAGTCGACCTCATAGTGGAAACGAGAATCTCCCTCTCCGGATAAGCTCAAGTAGAACAAGGTGTGCACAATCGTGCTATTGAGGAGTGCCTAGGTGGCTCCCCGCCTCTCCGACGTAGACGTACTTCTTTCAAGAAGGAACTATGGGAAACATATCCTTGTCACCGTGTTTTTCACTTGTGGTTATCGTGTGCCTTGCATTTACTTCTGTTGCATACTTGTTGCTTATCACATAGGGTGTCTACCTAGGTGCACATCTAGATAACCAAGTTGTTTACTTGCTAAAGCCGATCTAAAAGTGAAAAAGGATTAAAATTTGTAGGTCATCTATTCATCCCCCCTCTAGTTGACCATTGTGTACTTTCAATTGGTATCAGAGCCTCGGCTCTTATATCGGGATTAACCGCCTAAGAGTATCATGGACAACAGAGATGATCCCGAATCCTCTAAAAAGGAGCTCTCCAAAATGGCCGAGACTATAGCTAACCTAGAGACAGTGGTTGTGACCATTCAAACCCAATTGTCCAAGGTTAGCTCTAGTGTTGGCTCGGAGGTTTCTTCCATCAAGAGGATGTTGGAGAACATGATGGGTAAACCTAAGGGGCACACGGATTCTCCCCATGTCTCTGATGCGGATAGTTCGAAAGAGGAAACTCTTCCGGACGATACCGAGATCGAAGACGACATTGCCAAAGCTAAGGCGAAGGCCACACAAAAGGCTAAGGCAAAGGAGAATTCCGGAGGCTCCAAGTCTCAACAGGCTAATGGTTCAGGGTCCAAATCAAAAGTTCCACCACCTCAAAATTATGACTCCATCCATCCAATAGTTTCAATGCCACATATTCTTAATGTTGGACTTCCTCCCATGCTTAACACTAATGAATTCTCTTCTTGGAAGTTTGAAATGGAGTCACATATTTCCGGCTCTTGCACCGCCTTGTGGAGGAGTGTGATTCATGGGTTTCATCCCCATGACCCAAGCAACTTGACTCCTAGGGAAGATGTGGAATCTCAACTCAACAAGACCGCCCTTGTCATCATTCAAAAGGCTCTTCCAAAGGAGCATCTCACTCACATTCGAGGTCGCAAGACCGCCAAGGAAGCATGGGACAAGCTTGATACATTGTTTCAAGGCAATGCTAGTACCCAATCATACAAGTATGATGTGGCCATTGACAAGTCTGAGAACTTTGTTATGCAAGAGGATGAGTCCCCCGAGGAGCTATATAGGAGAGTTGTCACCCTCGCCAATCAATTGAGGGACTTGATATGTCAAAAACGTATCTCATTTTCTGAACATTTTTCTTATTGTTTTCCTCTAACCTTGTGTGTTTTGAATACAACTAACACGGACTAACACTTTTTTCAGCATAATTACCTTGGTGTCTTGTTTTTGTGCAGAAAAATCAACTTTCGGGAAATTGCCCAGAAAAGACCCCATTGGTGTTTTCACACCGGAAGACCCCGGGAGCCAGAAGGGGGCCAGGAGAAGAGCCACAGGGTTGCCACACCCCCCTGGCGCCCCCCCTTGGCCGGGCCAGCATAGGGTGTGGGCCACCCAGAGTCCCCCTCGGACTCCCCTTTCGACTACAATAGTCTTCTACCCTAAAACGCGAGGGGGTTCGATAGTTTTCCAAAAAGAAGTCCGTAGCTCCGCCGCCATCCCGAACCTCGATTCGGGGATCATAAGTTCATGTTCTGACACCCTGCCGGGACGGGGAATTCGAGGAGATCATCGCCATCGTCATCACCAACGCCTCTATATCGACCATCCATGTTTCCCCCATCCATGTGTGAGTAATTCCCCTGCTGTAGGCTAAAGGGGATGGTAGGGATTGGATGATATTGTTCATGTAATAATGTCGTGATTGTTAGGGCATAGTGCCTAGTATCTTCTATTAGTGCTATTGACATTGTTGCAACTTGTTATGCTTAATGCTTGCCACTTTGGGCCCGAGTGCCATGATCTCAGATCTGAACATGTTATTGAATCACGATGATAATTATTGTTTCTTGATCATACCTGCAAGTTGTTTACACATATTGTTGTCCGGAACCCGAGGCCCCGAAGTGACAGAAATTGGGACAACTTGAGGGGAAGGCCGTGATGTGAGGATCACATGTGTTCACGGAGTGTTAATGCTTTGCTCCGGTGTTCTATTAAAAGGAACACCTTAATTACCAGTAGTTCCCTTGAGGCCCCGCTGAAAATGGGTTGGTAGGACAAAAGATGTTGTGCAAGTTCTCATTGCGAGCACGTATGACTATTTACGGAACACATGCCTATGGTTACTTAGTGCTTGGATGCTTTATCATATTTATCTCCAATGCCCATGACTTGATCATTATATGAACTATCTTATACATGCAACACCCGTTCATCCATCCCTATGCCTACAGTATTTAATCCCGCTGCTTACTTCAAACACTGTTGCTGCTGTTTTCATTCCACGACTGCTATTATTTCACTACTGCTGCAACTATAAAACTGTTACTACTGATAAAACCACTGCGAACAAAAGTACTTTCAGGTGCAGGTGAATTGACAACTCACTTGTTAATGCTCACAAATATTCTTTGGCTCCCCTTGTGTCGAATCAATAAATTTGGGTTTTACTTCCCTCGAAGACTGTTGCGATCCCCTATACTTGTGGGTCATCAAGACTATTTTCTGGCGCCGTTGCCGGGGAGAATAGCTTTATTTGCAAGCTCACCGGAGAGTATTATTATCTACTGCCATCATTCATCATGGGTAAGAATCGTGATGGAAAGTGTCCTATATTACCATCCACTATAAGAAGAGGTACAACTCTGAACACCTCTGTTGCTCTTGATTCACCGTCTGTTATGAGTAAGCTACTTACACCACCACATGCTACACATGCTACTTCTGCTGAATCTGAAAATACTTCTGATACTTTTGATGATGCTTCTACTATGCTTGATGAGAGTGGTTCTCTCGGTCCTTTCTTAGATGCTACTATTGCTAAAGCTAAAAATATTGCAAACACTGAAACTCCTGATAAAAATCATGTTACTCCTACTGTTTCACTTGAGCTTATAGAGAATCCTAGTGATGATTTTGATGATTCCTATATTGATCTTAATGATGATCTTATTGATGAAAGATATGCTATGAAGGATAAAGATTTTGTTATACGTCTTATTGTTAAATATAAATTATCTCCTGATGCTAAGTTTGCCACTTCTCCCATTAATATTAGGGATAAGGATTATGATTTCTCTCTTGGTTTATCTTATATATCTATTGTTGAGAAAGAATCTTTTTGTGGTACTGAAAATGAAAGTCCTATGAAACATATGAATGAGCTCTCCTCTTTGAGTAGTTTATTCTCTAATGATCTTAAGAAACGTAGCTACTTTGTTAATAAAATATTCCCTTTATCATTAAAAGAGGGAGCTAAAACTTGGTTTAACAATTTGTCTCCTAGATCTATTGATAGTACTATTGGTTTGGTTAATGCTTTCTTTCGGACATATTTTCCTGCTAGTGCTCAACATGCTGCTCTACAAAATATATTTAATTTCAAGCAATTGGAAGCAGAGAAATTTCCTGTATCTTGGGCAAGGTTCTGTTCTTTAGTTAGGGCTACACCTGGGCATATACTAGAAAATAATAAACTTCTTGATCTATTTTATAATGGACTAACTGTTGAATCTAGGACATACCTGGATAGTAATGCTGGTTGTGTTTTCACGCAAAGAACTTCAGAAGAAGCTGGGGAATTAATGGCTAAAATAAGCCAAAATCATGATGATTGGACTATGGTTGAGCCTGAGCCGACTCCTACTCTAGTATCAACACCAACACCAACACCCAAGAAGAGGGGAATGATTGAATTAAATGATGAAGTGATGAGAGAAGCCAAGAAATCTCTTAAAGAGAGGGGTATTAAATCTGAAGATGTGAAGAATCTTCCACATACAGAAGAATTATGTAAGACAATCCCTCACTCATCCACCATTGAGGTACACTCTCTCCAATATTTTGATAGTAGAGATATTCCGTATAACAAACCTCTTAATCAATGTTTAGATGAATTTGATAATTATGTTATCAAGCAAGATAATTTTAATATGAGAGTGCAAAATCACCTAATGGAAAACTCTAGAGCTATTGGTAATTTGCATGGTATTATAGAAAGAACCCCTAATGATGTTAAAATGCTTGTTAAACATTTTCAAATGGTTCAAACTCAAATAGATCAACTTGCTAAAGTGGAAAAAGATTTGCTAATTAATGCTTCTAAAGAAAAACATGCTTATGAAATAAGAACTAGAAGTGGTATTGCTACACAAGATCCTTTATATCCTGAGGGACATCCTAAAAGAATTGAACAAGATTCTCAGCAAACTAATGATAATGTTATTCATACTAAGAAGAAAAAGAAGAAGAAACATAAAACTGTTGTAGAATCCTCTGAACTTGCTAAAGATCCTAATAGTATATCTATCTCTGATGCTGAAACTGAAAGTGGTAGTGATAAAAGTGAAGCTTATGATAAAGAAGAACTTGTAGCTAAACCTTAAAAGCAAACTAAAACTGCAAAGTATACTAAGGAAGATTTCATTGCTAATAAACATGGTAATGAGAGAGAACCTTGGGTACAAAAACCAATGCCTTTTCCTAATAAGAAACACAAATCTAAGGAAGAAGAACATTATAACAAGTTTTGTGAATGGATGAAACCTTTGTTCTTGCAAATTCGTTTAACTGATGCTATTAAATTGCCTCCTTATGTAAAGTATATGAAAAATAATGTCTCTAACAAAAGGAAGATTCCTAATGAGGAAATTTCCACTATGCTTGATAATTACTCTTTTAATGGCTTGGAGATCCTGGTATACCAACTATTCCCTGTTCTATTAAAAATAATTATGTTAGAACTGCTTTGTGTTATTTAGGAGATGGAGTTAGTGCCATGCCTTTTACTCTCTATAAAAGACTCATGCTAGAAAAGTTGATACCAAATGATATATCTTTGCAAATGGATGATAAATCCATTGCTATTCCTGTGGGTATATGTGAGGATGTTCCTGTTCAAGTTGCTAATAATTGTCTGATATTAACTGACTTTGTTGTGTTGGAAATGCCTGAAGATGATAATATGTCTATTATTCTTGGAAGACCTTTTCTTAATACTTCAGGGGCTGTTATTGATTGCAATCAAGGAAAATTTACTTTTAATGTTAATGATAAAGAGAACACAATTTATTTTCCCAAGGAGATTGATAGAAAATATGGTCTAAATTCCATTGAAAATATTGAGACCATCAAGATTGGAGAATTTTATTGTCCTATTACAAAGACACCCAAAGAATATGAAATTATTATGATTGGGACTATGTCTATCAAGGTTGAGGTAACATGTGTACTTAGTGAGAAACAAAGTTTTGTTTCATATAAAATTATTTTGGTAGCAAGACTTGATCACCCTTGTTAACAAAATGATTTTAAATGAAATGGGCAATGTTTCCACTATGTTTTCACCTTCCCCATTATGTTGTCACCATGTTTACTTCTGTTATTACATTTCTACTTGAGTACAATCATGTTTTCCACCATCTTTATGCATGTTTTCCTGATGTTTTCACCCTGATTACTGAAGTTATGCATGTTTTCACCACCCATACTTTTGTTTTCACCACTACCACCTTTCTTTTCTTTGGATATTATTTCATTAAAGTGTCATAGAACCTCTATAGTGCTGGTTTGGTTTTGTTTTCCACCTTTTCACTTTCCTTTTCCTGGTTTTTTATTAATTATTAAAATTATGGAAATACCTAAAAAATAAAGTTTATCAAAAAATTCCAGAAAAATTATAATAAATTTTTACGTAAAAAATGAGGTAGAAAGCCACCTGGGAGACCCCAGGGGGACCCACCAGCCAGGCACACCACAGGGTGGCACGGCCAGCCCCCTTGTCGTGGGATAATCACGGCAGATGTTACCAGGGGTAACTGATCTTGGGGCAAGTCGACACAGGCGTTCGGGAGAGGGTTTAGCTCAAGGGAAGACATGGTACAACTTGATCTGACAGCCGGCAATCGAAGTCGCCGGGTCTCTATTCTCGATACAATAACTCGATTAGGGTTTACACTGGATACTCGATACCACACGATATTGCTGGGGTTCTTAGATCTCTCTGCCTAAAACTATACCTGAGGGTCGGTTTATAAAGCACCCGTACCCCCTAACTTATTCGGCAAGGCATATTCCGGATCCTACATGAACACGGCGCACTAACCATAACTTTCCTTTACAATGGCCCATAACCCGGGCTGTTAAGCCCACAAGTTTGGGCCTCCACAAGCTTCTTTATTCTTAGCCGAATCCCGCACGCCATCCTTCGGGCCGGGTTATTTCCTTAGAGCTTGGCATACCGGGTTAGCATCCCCCTGTCAGTAGTCCCCAGAATAGCCTGGGCTTCATGGATCTCCTTGAAGCGCTTGCTATTCCCTGCAAAGATATAGATCATACGGGCGTATGAAGACCGGGTTAAGATGTTTTGATATTCGGCTAGGCCTCACTCCATGGTGGCCATGTGATAACCCGGATTTGGCCTCCAGATATTTAGGTTCAAATTCCCAGGTCCAGACTACCACAAAAATGCCAAGATCTCATGCTCGATAATCAGTCCCGTCATTGCCGGGCTAATCCTTTCCTTCTTCTGTCCCAATGCCTCGCTCAATACTCAACGCATATCCCGCAAGATCTTCGCTGATAACCTTTACCCCGCGGTTTCCGGCTACTGGCCGTTAGGATAGGTTCACCCTTGCCTTATAAATAGTACTTAATGGGCAACCCTAAGCCTCTCACCACGCCACAACTTCCCCTCTTCTTCCTTGCTCCCAACACCCTCGCGACACCATCGTGAGGAGCTCGCACAGGTCACCAACGCAAGCTCACCAGCGACCGCGCCCGCCCTTGAGTCGCCTTACGCCACCGTCAAGTGTCATCGTTGCTCCTCCGTTCCTCTCATTCGAGCCACGCCGCCCGTCGCCATCGTATTAGACTCCAATCTCCCCGGTAAGCTCCTCGCAACCAGTCAATCAATCCTCACAACTTTCAATTTACCCAAGATCGGATCTAGGTCAACCCGCAAGTCATTTGTCCGATTGCACCAAACTAGATCGACTCGAGGCTTGCCAACTCCTTTAATCATCTGCCCTATAATCACAAATGATCCTCCAACCCTCATTGATTACCAATTTTACTTAAAAATCATCCGCAAGCATTTCCATCTAGATCCGTTCCTCCTCAATTTTCCGCCTATTGCATTAACACCCGGAAAAACCCTCCTTTTCCAGCCATTTCATTTGCGATATAAATATGGGCAACCATCCGTCATCCCCGAATACCTTTCCCTATGTAAGTGACCAACAATTTCACAAGTGTGCTCAATACCCGGACAGTTCTCGACTTCGCACCTTCTTGATACTTTTATATTCGGATGCCTCAGTATTCCCGGGTCTTATTTCACACGCCTCTTCTCTTTATGTTTTGCAGGCTGGCCCCATGGCTCCCAAGCGACAAGGGAAACAGCCGGCTCCGACAAGGACCACCCAAACCATATCTGCCAACTGGGGGCGTTCCACAACCACCAAAGCCAAATTGGACGAGCTAGCCGAATTAGGAACCCTCCCTTCTCAAAAAGACATCCACTAGAGGGTCCCGGGTAATGAGACTCGTCCCACCCCCGAAGAAAACGAGGTAATCTGCTTCGTTGACCACGTGACCCGGGGATTTCGTCCTCCGGGCCATCCTTTCTTTAGGGAGGTCTTAGATCATTATGGACTCCGGGTGTTTGACATAGGGCCTAACTCCATGTTAAACATTACCCACTTCATTGTTCTATCTGAGTCGTACTTGTGCATGCCACCGAGTCTGACTCTTTTCATTGAGTTATTCCAGTACAAGCCGTGCCGCGAAAGCGGCGACGGAGCGCTTCTCACTTGCGGCGGGGTATCTATCCAACGCCGTAAGAATTCTCTGATGCCAACCCTCAACCTGCACTCCCACGTTAAACATTGGCAGCTATCCTTCTTTTACTGCCATGATACCTCCCCCGACAGCGAAAAGAAGCTGCCGGGTTACTCAGAGCCCCCCCTCAAGCTCTCCGAGTCTTTCAATGCCTTCGCATCAGACTCAGACAGGGAGGCAATCCTTCCTTCGCTAGCCAAGATAGCCATTCTCTCAGCCCAGGGCCTCCTAGGGCTCAATTTAATAAAAACTTGGGTCGATTTCCGAATCCAACCTAATTCCGTTCGCGCCAAATTGATGTGCGAGTACTCGGGGCACACCATAGACGCGCTCCGCTACTCCACCAAGAGCTTTGCGACCGGTGATACTATAAAGACTATCAAGGGCTTCTTGGCGGAGAAGCTGGAGGCGATAAAGGGTATCGCCGGGTTACCTCCGTTTACCCGGGAAAATCCAGCTCCAGCGGTAATACCCGGTGCTCATAGCTTGTTTCCGCATTTCAACTCGATACTGCTTCTAAGCCTTTAATCTTATCTTTTTACCTCAGGCTGATGACCCTTTCTGGAGAGTTGAACCACTCCCCCCCTCCAGAGACCCGGAAGAGGAGGACGAAGCGACTGACGATAGTGAAGGTATTCACTCAGGATCTGCATATTTCTACTTGCATTACTTTCCTCTCGTCTGTCTTTTTTCCAATGAATGCACACCCGGCTCGCAGGGCTAGAAGACGAGGGTAGAAACAATGAAGACGACCCGGAGAGAACCGAGTCTGACCCAGAGGCAACAGTCGGGGCCAAGAGGAAAGGCAGGGGGACAGTGTCCAAGGTTCCTTTTTCCTCATTATCCTCTGAACCTTACTCCTTTGACGTCATGCGACGACTTAACCATCAATTATCAAATTCATCATGCTTGAAGGATTCCCTCCCAGCCAAGCGCAGGGTAACTCGGAGCTCCCCAGGTGAAGATCCACTTAACCCGGGCATTTCCGCCCCCTCGGTCCCTCGTGGCAGTGCTCCTCCATCTCGCTCTTCCAACTCTCCTCAGCGCCACCCTTCTCCTAACCACCCACGTGCCGGGCAATTCCGGGTTCCATTAGTGGTTCCTGCGAATACCTCATCTACTTCAAGTGGCGAGCTCCCATCGGATTACACTGTAAATGCCGGGTAAGTTTCTGCCTTACTATTTCTTTTTGCCTCTAGCGAACTTTCATCCGAGCCACCGTCATTATTAATAACTGCCTTTTTTCGTCTTTCTTTCAGTGCTCAGGTCACCGTCAGTGACCCGGAAAACACAGAAACGGATAACCCCCAGGTGGAGAAGCCGACTGACGACGCAGACGCCGCAACTGGTGGTGATGCGGCCACTAACCGGGAACAAGGCCCTCTGAACAATCCACTTTCCCAAACCGTCGGATCTCCTTCCTTATCGGAACCAGTAGACGAAGAGATAGAAATTCTAGATACAAAGATGATCCCTCCCAACCCGGACACTCAGACTGTCCGGGTCTCCACTCCAAATGCAAGGGGAACCCCCCTACCAGATGATCAAGCTGCCGGCTCTTCCGGGACTCGCTCCGAGGAGTTAACTTTTGCCCAGATGCTAGAGACCCTGCGCGCCTTAAGGGCTAACGAGGAAAATATCTTGGGGTCTTTGATAACCAAACACGAGGTAAGTTTGATTAATGTTGCTTGTGCCTTTGTCCAGTCCCCAAGTTCCGAGGGAGTTCATTCATGACTTGCTCGGTACTTTTATTATACCAATGACTGATAACTGTGCTCTTCTACCTGACCAATGCTTTCTTAACATCCATGCAGTCTTACGTGACTCAATACGAGGAGAAACTTGCGGACGCCGCCAAGCTCGTTGAAAAGGAGATATCTTTACGTGAAGCAGCAGAGGCTGAAGCCAGGAGGAACAGGCAATTAATGAAGAAGTACCGAAGAAGGGCTCACCAAGCCGAAGATGACCTGACAAGCCTTTCCGTCGAAATATCTGACACCTATCGTTCTTTGCTTGGTATGCTTCCTTCTCCGGTTTTATCCTTTTGACAAACAGCAAAAGTTGTCCAACTTATATCTTCATTTTACTTCAGGCCCGGACGAAGCCATGCCGGACGAAGATGACATTGCCAAGCTGAAAACCATAAAGAGTGCTATCCGGCAGCTATGTGCCGGAACCAGATGGATCCTTGACGAGTTACGGTGTCCGGGTAGAGGACATGTTGACCTGAGGAGGCTGTTGGACGCCCTATCCACTGTTCCCGAGTGGATTCGGCACTGGAAGCGCTCATCTTGCCGGGTTGGAGTGACCCGGGGGCTTGCGCTTGCGAAAGCTTATCTCCCCAAGCTCGAGTTAGCGAAGCTTATGGGCGGCTTCCCAGAGTTCAAGCTTGACGGATCCAAGTTTTCAGTAAAGGATTTCCAGGCCGTCCAGAAGGAGGTCCGTTACCCGGCCAGCGTAATTGCTGATGAACTGGATGTTAACATACTTGTTCCAGCATATGATTCTGCCGACAAAGCAATTAAGTCGGATCTTCCTGAGCCTTATGACATGCTGGCCCGGTGGAAGGAGGAAGCTGCTGCGATAAGGGCGGAGGCTGCCAAGAAACAAGCTGAAGCCGGCTCTGCTCCTGCTGCCTCAACATCAGTCGTTCCGCCCCCTGCAGGGGCTGGCGCCGCCGATCCGGGTGTTGCTGCTACCACCAATGATGGCAAGGGTAAGGCCAAGATGGGCGCCGAGTGATATATGGTTTCCGATGCCTCTTCTTAAGCGTCAGTCGGTCGACATACTTTTTGAAACAGTCATTTTTTAGGCGGTGCGCCTGTGCACCTTTGATATTTTTTCACCAGTATTTTGTAATGCACGCTAAGGCCTTGATATACTCGATGCCTGTTCCGACCTTTGTAAGTTTAAGCTCATCTGTTCTCGATATCTGGTTTTATTTATTGCTCCTTTTGTGAAAACTCAATTTCCGGGTCTCATGGGTATTGACAAGCGGATTTTGCTTCGAAGTCCCCAAGTCCCCAAGACTCGGATATTTGGATTTTTGCAACTATACAAGTAAGCCAGTTCTTTTCAAGATTTCAAGCTACCGGGCCCGGATTGCCGAGCCTAGGACACTTGATCTTGAAAAGGCAACAAAATGCTTATTTCTATTTTCACAAAGATCCATGAGTTGTTTCACATCGGTTTTGAAGTTATGCTTAATAGTCATTGAGTTTCCAGCTATTCAGCCTTGTACTCTGCATAACTTGTGGTTTAGATGACCCTTTTGACTGTCTTGTACTGTAAGCCGGCTTTCGCGTGGATACCATGTTGTTACATCAATACGAAGACGTAGCCAGCCAATTCCCGTCGGGTTTCATGACTAACTGCCATCGTAAGCGAACAAATCATGCCACTTTAATGCGAGTCACATCGAGCTTAAGTAAGAGTAGCCAAGAAATTTGGACTTCTTTGTCCGGTTATAAGATTGTAGCCGTACTCGTTTGCGAGTAATCGGCCCTTATAACTCATAGGCATCATGGCCGGGTCTTTGAGTTTGTAACTGTGCTATTTAAGCGATCAGCCCCCAAGACCTAGATATACGCATCGTACTGAGAATACATAACCTGATAACAACCATCTCTTTTCTTGATAACCATCTCTTTACTTGATATGAAAAACTGATAACAACCATCTCTTTTCTTGATAACCATCTCTTTACTTGATATGAAAAATGTAGGTCAGCAAGCCGCCTCATTAAAAACCCGTCCAGTCCCCAAAGGTGCCCTGGATAGGAAAAGAGTACGTCAGAAAACCTGCTGCCTATTACATCGTGCAATTCCACTTGCCAATATAGTCTTTACTAAGTATAATACGGACGCAGCTGAGCCACGTTCCATGGTCTATCTCTTTCTTGCATAGATGAAGTGGTGTGTGCGGTGTCATTGACTGTAGCCGACTCTTCCCTTGCATCTATCAAATAATATGATCCGTTATGTAGGCTCCGGCTTATGATAAATGGTCCTTCCCATGGTGGTGATAATTTGTGTTTTCCTTCGTTTGACTGTACCAGACGCAGAACCAAATCTCCTTCCTGGAATACCCGGGTCTTCACACGCCGGCTATGATACCTCCGTAGATCTTGCTGATATATGGCTGATCTTTCCAGGGCTTGTTCTCTTTGTTCTTCTAACATATCTACGGCGTCCTTCCGGGTTTTTTCGTTCTCTACTTCGACGTAAGCTGATACTCTGGGCGAATCGTGAATAATATCACTTGGTAACACTGCTTCCGCACCATAGACCATGAAGAAGGGTGTCATCTGAGTGGATCTGTTAGGTGTAGTGTTGATACCCCAAACCACAGACGGAAGTTCCTCAACCCATGCACCAGCGGCCCTGACACAGGGAACTCGCAATCGTGGTTTTAATCCGCGAAGCAATTCTTGGTTTGCCCTCTCCACTTGTCCATTGGCCTGGGGATGAGCCACCGATGCCACATCGAGCCGGATTCCATTGTTGCCGCAAAATTTCTCCATCTCACCAAGGGACATGTTGGTTCCATTGTCGGTAATTATGCTGTGGGGATACCCAAACCGGTAGATAATCCTTTTCAGGAACTTGACTGCTGTAGCTGCTTCGCAATTAGTAACTGGCATAACCTCAACCCACTTGGTAAACTTATCAATAGCCACCAAAAGATGTGTCTTCTTGCATGGTGACATATGGAAGGGGCCAACCATGTCCATACCCCAGACGGCAAACGGCCAAGTTAACGGGATAGTCCGCAACTCCATAGCCGGCACGTGGGTTTGGCGAGCGTACCTTTGACATCCGTCACACCTTGCTACCAATCGCTCCGCATCCGTTAGGGCCGTGAGCCAGAAAAACCCGTGTCGATAAGCTTTGGCCACAAGAGACCTTGTGGACGCATGATGCCCACAGTCGCCTTCATGGATTTCCTTGAGAATCTGTCTACCTTCTTCCGGCGCCACGCAGCGCAAAAAGACTCCTGCTGCACTTCTTTTGTACAATTCCCCATTGATGATAGAGTACCCCTTTGCTCGCCTCAAAATTTGCCTTGCTAATACCTCCTGTTGTGGTAACTCACCTCGTGACAGGTAGGCCAAAAACGGTTCTGTCCACTCGGGAATAGTACGTACAGTGGCTACGAGCCCTGAATCCGAGTCTTGATTTGCCAATTCCTCCTCTGACTCGATTTTAACTGATGGTCGCCATAATTCGTCCAGGAAAACGTTAGGTGGAACCGGCTCTCTGCGCGAGCCGAGTCTGGCGAGGGCGTCGGCTGCCTCGTTCTTTCTTCTGTCTATATGCTCCACCTCATACCCGGAAAAACATCCTGCTACCCTATCAACTTCCCTGCGGTATGCCGCCATAGTTGCGTCCTTTCTGTCCCACGTTCCCGACACCTGCTGTACCACAAGGTCCGAGTCTCCGAAGCACCGTATCCTCTTGATGCTCATCTCCTTGGCTACCTTTAAGCCATGCAATAGGGCCTCATACTCGGCAACGTTGTTGGAACAGTCAAAGTGAATTTGTAGCACGTAACTCAATTTGTCCCCTTTGGGTGATGTTAGCACCACCCCAGCTCCTGATCCCTCGTACTGCTTTGATCCGTCGAAGTGCATGACCCATGACTCGGAATTTGGAACCGTTGCAGTCATGCCTGTATGTGTACAATCGTTAACGAAATCAACTAAAGCTTGAGACTTGATTGCTGACCTGGGTTCGTAGTTGATATGATAATCCCCCATCTCTATCGCCCATTTGGCTATTCTTCCCGTCGCGTCCGAGTTTCTGATGATATCCGACATTGGTATTGAACTAACCACTGTTATCGGATGCTCTTGGAAATACGGCTTCAACTTCCGGCTAGCCATAAAGACCCCGAACACCAGCTTTTGCCAATGCGGATAGCGCTGCTTTGCTTCTGATAACACCTCACTGACGTAATAAACCGGCCTCTGAACCGGGTAACCTTTCCCGTCCTCTTTGCGTTCCACGACAACCACTGCGCTAACGGCTCGGGGGCCAGCTGCCACGTATAGCAACATAGGCTCTTTAGGACCCGGCGCCGCTAGTACTGGTGCTTCAGATAATTGCTTCTTTAGTGCTTCAAACGCTTCATCTGCCTCTTCGTCCCATACGAATTTATCCGATTTTCGCAAGAGCCGATACAAGGGTATTGCTTTTTCTCCGAGTCTAGATATGAACCGGCTCAAGGCTGCTACACAGCCCGTGAGCTTTTGAACATGCTTCAAGTTCTCCGGCTTTTTCAAACTCTGGATTGCCTTGATTTTATCTGGATTTGCCTCAATTCCTCTCTCGGAAACTATGAAGCCGAGTAATTTCCCAGCCGGAACTCCGAACACGCACTTCGTTGGATTAAGCTTCATCTGGTACCTCCTCAGGTTTTTGAATGTCTCCTTTAGATCATCGATAAATGTCTCCACCTTCCTGGTCTTGATGACCACGTCATCCACATAAGCATGGACGTTACGTCCGATTTGGTCCTCAAAGCACTTTTGAATACACCGTTGGTAAGTTGCGCCAGCGTTCTTCAACCCAAATGTCATAGTTTTATAACAAAAGGCCCCAAACGGGGTTATGAATGATGTTTTCTCCCAATCCTCCCTTTTGAGCTTAATCTGATGATACCCGGAATATGCATCCAGGAAGCATAACAGATCGCTTCCAGCTACTGCGTCTATAATCTGATCTATCCTTGGGAGCGCGAACGGATCCTTTGGGCAATGCTTGTTAAGACTAGTGAAGTCAATGCACATCCTCCACTCGTTGGTCTTTTTCATCACCAGAACCGGGTTAGCCAACCAATCCGGGTGAAATACTTCCATGATAAAGCCGGCTGCCAGTAGCCGAGCGATCTCTTCGCCTATAGCTTTCCTTCTTTCCTCATTCATTTTCCTCAAACCTTGTTTCACGGGCCTGGACTTGGGATCCACATGCAAACTGTGCTCAGCCAATTCTGTAGGGATACCCGGCATGTCGCTGGGTGTCCAGGCAAACACATCTGCATTCGAGCGAATGAACTCCACGAGCGCTCCCTCCTGCTCTTTTCCCAGGTTAGACCCTATGGTAAATTGCTTAGTAGAATCCCCTTCGACAAAATCTATCTTCTTGGTGTCTTGCGCTGCCTTGAATTTTGCTCTCTCATCCTCAGTATTCGGCTTTTTCAAGGCTGTTCTATCGTCCGGGTTTACTTGAGACCGGTAATATTCGAGCTCTTCCTTCCTGCATGCCTGCTCGGCCATAACTGAATCTCCTTCGTCGCACTCGGCCGCTATATCCCGGTTCCCATGTATAGTGATGGTCCGCTTAGGACCCGGGATTTTCAGCTGCAAATACACGTAGCACGGCCTAGCCATGAATTGGGCGTAAGCCGGCCTCCCCAACAGCGCGTGGTAAGGACTGCGCAACTTGACCACCTCGAACGTGAGCCACTCCACTCGATAATTATCCGTCGATTCCCCAAAAGCAACTTCCAAGGTGATCCTTCCCTCGGGGCTCGCCGAGTGACCCGGTACGATCCCGTGAAAGATTGTTGAACTTTTCTGCAGCTGGGACTCTTTGAGACTCATCCGTAAGAAGGTCTCCCAATAAAGGATGTTGATGCTACTTCCACCGTCCATCAGGACCTTCTTCAGCTCGTAACCATTAACCTGTGGAGCGACCACCAACGCCAAGACTCCTGGACGCTCCACCTTTTCCGGATGATCTCTTCTACTCCATGTTATCTCTTGTTCTGCCCATCTAAGATATCCCGGCGCGGCTGATGAAACCGAATTTGCCGCTTGCTTTGATGTCTCTTTGTTCCTGCTAGAAGTTCCTGTAGTATGCACATGATATTGTCCTTTTAAGTTAGTCGTTCGTACCGTGTCGACGAAGATATTGATCCGGCCGATCGTCAATATAAATCCGGACTCGAGGTGATCCGATTCTGGCCCCCAGCCGGGATCGTCCACCGACTTTTCTTCTTCGTGGTCGATGTAGATTTCGCCAATGACAAGATCCTCCATGCCCTTCCGAGCTTCTCCCGTGATGTAAACACCTTTGGACGCAGGCCCCACGGTGGGCGCCAACTGTCGTGGGATAATCACGGCAGATGTTACCAGGGGTAACTGATCTTGGGGCAAGTCGACACAGGCGTTCGGGAGAGGGTTTAGCTCAAGGGAAGACATGGTACAACTTGATCTGACAGCCGGCAATCGAAGTCGCCGGGTCTCTATTCTCGATACAATAACTCGATTAGGGTTTACACTGGATACTCGATACCACACGATATTGCTGGGGTTCTTAGATCTCTCTGCCTAAAACTATACCTGAGGGTCGGTTTATAAAGCACCCGTACCCCCTAACTTATTCGGCAAGGCATATTCCGGATCCTACATGAACACGGCGCACTAACCATAACTTTCCTTTACAATGGCCCATAACCCGGGCTGTTAAGCCCACAAGTTTGGGCCTCCACAAGCTTCTTTATTCTTAGCCGAATCCCGCACGCCATCCTTCGGGCCGGGTTATTTCCTCAGAGCTTGGCATACCGGGTTAGCATCCCCCTGTCACCCCTGGTGGCGTCAGCACATGGTGTGGGCCCCCTGGCCCTCCACTTACTCTCTCCACTGCCCAAGTCTTCTCTCTCACCTCCCAAACTGAAAACATTTCCTAGAACCCATGTTCTTGCTGTTCTTCCTCTGGATTTTTGATCTCCTTCTTCATCCCATCATTTGTGCTGATTTTTGGTGTGTTTGATCTCCGGTATGTGACTCCTCCGATGATACAAGTAGAATTTTGTTCAGTGTAGGATTTCTTGAGTATTTTGGTACTGTAGGTGTCAGCTTATGTGAGTTTGCATGCTTGATTTGAGTATAAATAATGTAGTTTTGATGTGTGTTTATCTCTCATATAAGTCCCTATGGTAGTTTCCACCTTATAGTTGTTTGAAATTAATTTTTGTGATGCTTGTCGAAAAATTCCAGAGATGGAGGACAATGCTTATCAACTAAACCAGCATGAGTTGGAGGTGCATGAGGTCATGCTCTTGCACCATGAAGAGAGGGTGTTCCCATCAATCTATCCGTGTCAGGAATTCATGAGGATTACGGAAATTTTGCAGGATTTTAACACCCTTGTGCATAATGTAGTCTTGGACCGTTTCATTGAGGATGAGCCCATCCAACATGTGAAACTAACTATGTGTGTGGTGCAGGATTTTCGTTTTAAATGGTCCCCAACTAACCCAATGGTCCACTATAAAATTTACAATAAAGTTGTGAGCCTGCCTTTTACTGTTTTTTGTGCAGCTATTAAGGTACCCGAGTGGGGGTCTTGTGAGAAGATAAGTGGGCATCCCAAACCACTACTAGATTTATATGGAGAGATTTGCCAAGGCAGACGCTTCACCGGGGAGAGTAGTAAAATTCGTGAAATTCAACTCCCTAGCATTCGATACTTTGCCTACTTTATTTCTAAATGTGTGTTAGCTAGAAAAACTGCCAACAAGCTATCTGTCTATGATTTTGTGTTTATTGCAGATTCCTTAAGATGTGATATGTCTTATAACTTTGGCGCTTTGATTGCTTACCATCTCTCACATAAACGTGAGAAGGGCGGAGTTTGTGGAGGTCTTATTTCCTCGCGCTTGCTAGCTTTGCATGGTTTGGAGCCACACCCTCTAGACTTGCAGTTTCCTATAGAGAGGCTTAATCTTGTTTCCATGGTTCAGCATAAGTTTCTTTCTACCCATTCTCACTTACATAATTTATCTTTTGAATTAACCTTCTCCAAACGATCCGGGTGGAGAGTTGTTAAAACTGTCAGGGAAGTACTTTTGCCTGCACCTCTTTTGTTTAATCTTAATAATAGGCAAGGATGGGAGCTTTCTGAGAGTGAGCTGGACACGTACCTTGAGCATCACCCCCAGCAAGGGGAGGATGCCGACGAGGGGGACGATGGTGATTTCGTCCATCCCTACGACGACACGGGGATTCCATACCAGCACCCCGGTTATGACTATGCGCCAGCTGCTTCATCTTCTTCTTGGGCGCCCGAGTACGACCACGCGAGGGACGACCCACCACAGTGGGGGTATTTCCCGCGCTTTGATTGATCTCACTTAGGCCAAAAGCCTAAGCTTGGGGGGAGGTATACCGACATCATTCTCATTTATATATCATGTTCGGTCGGTTCTTTATATATCCATGTTTTTCATTTCTTTCGTTTGTTTTCGTTTTCTTTCGTTTCTTTCATTTCTCTTTGTTTTATTGTTTTGTTCTTGTTTTCCAAAACACAAAAAGACCAAACATATTTCTGTTGTTTCTCTCTATTTGTTTCTTTAGTTGGTTTGATTTATCCTTTAAGTTGAAGTTTAATATTCAAAAATCCAAATATTTTGCTTTGTTTGCTTGTTCTCTTTCTGTTCTTGTTTTAATTGAAAAGCCCAAAAATATTTGTTGTTCTTCTTTGGTTTTGTAAAGTTTGCTGCAGAGTTCAACATTCGTCTGTGAATCCATTGGAGCTTTGTTTTCATTATATATTATTCGACCCACAAGTGAAGAGCAATAATGACGATCTATGACAATTCAAGTTGTGGTGAGAGGCTGGTATGAACTCTATTTGCTTTCATTTTTGTACATATATCCATCTACGTGAGCATGCTTAGTTTGTTCGTATAAGATATATGTGACTTAATGGCTGCTTAATAGTTCGTGATCTCTGATGTTTTGTTCCAATTTATTAATGGTAAATGACATGGCATATAAATATTTGTTCACATTGTTCCATTCGTACAAGGACATAATATTGTGGTAGCCTCCTCTGATTGTTTCATTTGAATCTACTTGGCACATGCTCCCACATGCTAAGACTGAAAACAAAAAGTCAATAAGCCTCGATGATTTATTTTTCCTCAGAGTTCTAGTATCAATTTTATTCCTCAATTAATTTTACTTTGTCGCAAACATGATTATGATAGTTGTTGCTCTCTTGATTGTCGCTCCCTGTCTATTGCTAGCCTTCACCTGTACTGAGTATGAGCTCTACTCGTGCATCCAACTTCCAAAAACCAAAGTCTGACAAATGTGTCCACCATACCTTCCTATATGTGATATTTAACCGCCACTCCAAGTAAATTGCTCATGTGCTACCTTTAAGACCTGCTAAAAATTATTCATGTTTTGTGCCCCTGTTTTAGCTCATGAGGACGTAAATTCAAAATCTTTATCTCACTTGTTGATTGGATTTCACACCCTGGACTAGTGGCTTCATCCGCTTATCCAAATGATAGAAGAGCTGGTAGCGGGGTGCCCAGCCCCAAATTAATACACACAAATTCTCTTCACTCTTTCAGTCAAAGCATAATTGTGTAAACAAAAGAGAAAGAGGGATGACCTTCTACCCAGATGCGTCCTTCACACGGGAGCCGCTCTTGTGAATCCAGTTGGCTTGTGACGTACTATATTGTCTGTTTACCATTCGTTGACATAAGCATACACCTCTCTCAAAATGTTTTCAATACCTCTGTTTAATAAAATAAAAAGCTCTAGAACATGAGTGATCCATGCTGCCCTCTGCGAAGGGCCTTTCTTTTACTTTTATGTTGAGTCTCCGCCATATTCTTTGAGCAGTTTCTTGAGAGCACAATGGTCATTCTTAGTGTGATGTGTTTGTCCCAAAGTATGGTTGATTGTGGTATAACTTTGATACTTGTATCTTTGATATCTTTACTTCTAGTATTCCCTTGAACTTCATAGGTGCCCTGGCATTTATGTTTTGCCCCACACTTAAGGGAAAGCGAGATACCACTTTATTAGATCCTTTTTATGAGTATTAGAATCTTGCAAATAGTTATGCTTCATGTTGTTTATTATTAATATGTTGTTATCTCCTAATGGTTACATAGCTATTAAGTGGCAGTATCTTGCATGTATCTTATCATGAGCATAATTAAGTATTTGATCATATAGTGAGTATGTTTACATCATATGAAACAAATGTGTTTGTAAAAGTCTTTTATCGCACTCAGTTGTCACTGAATTGCTTGAGGACAAGCAATAGGCTAAGCTTGGGGAGAGTTGATACGTCGAAAACATATCTCCTTTTCCGAAGACTTTTAATATTGTTTTCCTCTAAACTTGTGTGTTTTGAATACAACTAACACGGACTAATGCTGTTTTCAGCAGAATTACCTTGGTGTCTTGTTTTTGTGCAGAAAAATCAACTTTCGGGAAATTGCCCAGAATAGACCACATTGGTGTTTTCACACCGGAAGACCCCGGGAGCCAGAAGGGGGCCAGGAGAAGAGCCACAGGGTGGCCACACCCCCCTGGCGCCACCCCATTGGCCGCGCCAGCATATGGTGTGGGCAACCCAGAGCCCCCCTCAGACTCCCCTTTCGACTACCAACAGTCTTCTACCCTAAAACGCGAGGGGGTTCGATAGTTTTCCAGAAAGAAGTCCGTAGCTCCGCCGCCATCACGAACCTCGATTCGGGGATCAGAAGTTCATGTTCTGGCACCCTGCCGGGACGGGGAATTGGAGGAGATCATCGCCATCGTCATCACCAACGCCTCTCCATCGACCATCCATGTTTCCCCCATCCATGTGTGAGTAATTACCCCGTTGTAGGCTGAACGGTATGGTAGGGATTGGATGAGATCGTTCATGTAATAATGTCGTGATTGTTAGGGCATAGTGCCTAGTATCTTCTATTAGTGCTATTTACATTGTTGCAACTTGTTAAGCTTAATGCTTGCCACTTTGGGCCCGTGCCATGATCTCAGATCCGAACATGTTATTGAATCACGATGATAATTATTGTTTCTTGATCATACCTGCAAGTTGTTTACACATATTGTTGTCCGGAACCCGAGGCCCCAAAGTGACAGAAATTGGGACGACCGGAGGGGATGGCTGTGATGTGAGGATCACATGTGTTCACAAAGTGTTAATGCTTTGCTCCGGTGTTCTATTAAAAGAAACACCTTAATTACCAGTAGTTCCCTTGAGACCCCGCTGAAAACGGGCTCGTAGGCCAAAAGATGTTGTGCAAGTTCTCATTGCGAGCACGTATGACTATTTACGGAACACATGCATATGGTTACTTAGTGCTTGGATGCTTTATCATATTTATCTGCAATGCCCATGAAATTGATCATTATATCAACTATCTTATCCATGCAACGCCCGTTCATCCATCCCTATGCCTATTGTATTTAATCCCGTTTTTTACTTCAAACACTACTGCTGTTGTTTTCATTCCACTGCTGCTGTTATTTCACTACTTCTGCTACTATAAAACTGTTACTACTGATAAACCACTGCGAACAAAAGTACTTTCAGGTGCAGGTGAATTGACAACTCACTTGTTAAGGCTCAAAAATATCCCCTTGTGTCGAATCAATAAATTTGGGTTTTACTTCCCTCGAAGACTTTTGCGATCCCCTATACTTTTGGGTCATGATGACATTGGAAAAGAAGAGATCTCCGATGAGTGGATAAAGAGGAAGTTCATCAAAGCTATTACACCTTTTGAGAAGAACCTCTCCACTAGCATACGGACAAGAGCGGACTACAATTCCCTCAACTCCATTGGTGTTCTTAGTGAATTCATCGCCATATCCCTATCTCACAAGAGTGGGGATGATGCTCTCGCTCGCTCAAGAGGAATGAGTAAGTCTCCCAATCTTGCATTGAAGTCAAAGGCAATGACTCGAGTTAAAGAAGTTGAAGAGGAGGATAATGATGAGGAAGACTATGAGGACACTTACACCGGCGCTCATAAGTGCATTTCCCTTGCTATGCACGGATATTGGAAAAGATGGGAAGTTGATGTCTACGCACGCTTCTATTCTCGTAGACAGTGTTGGGCCTCCAAGTGCAGAGGTTTGTAGAATAGCAGCAAGTTTCCATTAAGTGGATCACCCAATGTTTATCGAACTCAGGGAGGTAGAGGTCAAAGATATCCCTCTCAAGCAACCCTGCAATTAAGATACAAGATGTCTCTTGTGTCCCCAACACACCCAATATACTTGTCAGGTATATAGGTGCACTAGTTCGGCGAAGAGATAGTGAAATGCAAGTAATATGGATGGTTATAAGTAATAATAGCAAACTGAAATAAATATGGCAGCAGGCAAATATGTAGCAGAACAGGCGGAAAAAGGTGTTTCAATGCTTGTAAACAAGGTCTAGGGATCCTACTTTCACTAGTGGACACTCTCAACAATGATCACATAATTGAATAACTAAATATCATCTCGTCACTATGCTACTCTTAACCCTCTCCGGTTGGATAACAAACACTAATCATTGCGTAGGGCTGCAAAAGGCATTCCTTAAAGTAAGCATTCCCATGTCTAGTTAACCCCACACTGTCACTATGAGTGCCCTAGAAGGGACTAGACAAACAGCACAATTCATAGAGGAGACACACACGATGTCCACATTGTCACCTTCACACCGCAGGACAAGGTGACTCCAAAGTTCATATTAATAAAACACTTGAGTAGCACAAGATGAAGAGTAACATCTACTTATTCAGCTAGATTACAAAGCTCATGATCACATATAGATCACACCATGGGAGAGAGAGATGAACCACATAGCTACCGGAGAGCCCTCAGCCTCGGGGGAGAACTACTCCCTCCTCATCATAGGAGACAACAACCGCGATGGTGACGGTGGTGGAGTCGATGGAGATGGCTCCGGGGGCACTTCCTCGTCCCGGCAGGGTGCTAGAACAGAGATCCGTCCCGCGAAACTTGTCGGAGGCGGCGGCGGAGCTACAGATGTATATTGTGGAAAAGGTCGATTCCTCTAGGTTTTTCCCTCGGGGGAGTATAAATAGGCGAAAGGGCGATGTCGGGGGGTGGCCGGGGGCCCACGCCACCAGGTGGCACGGCCAGGGGGACCCGCGCCACCCTATGGTGTGGCCACCCTGTGGCCCCCCTCCGGGGCTCTTCGGGACTTCTGGATGCTTCCGGGGAAAATAGGAACTTCGGGATTCGTGGGGTCCAATTCCGAGAATATTTCCAGAACAACTTTTCCGAAATAAAAAACAGTAGAAAACAGGAAACTCGCACTTGGCATCTTGTTAATAGGTTAGTCCTGGAAAACGTAAGAAAACGTAGGAAAACATACGGAAAACACGTAGCAATTGGCATAATATCCACATGGAACATCAGAAATTATAGATGCTTGGAGACTTATCAGAAGCTCACAAGGCCGGCTCTCCAAGACCTCCATGAAACAAGAACTACAAGAAGAAGGGGGAGCGACCAAGGACATGCTACAATTGGGGAAGTGCAAATCACTTCGTAAAGGAGTGCCCTTTTGATCCAAGAGAAGAAAATGAAGGTAAGCTAGTCCGCAAGAACAAGGACAAGGCTCCACAAAACAAGAACTTCGCTAGAAGATTGCCAAGGGCTCTTTATGTTCAAGAAGGGGCGATGTTGGAAACCTATATCTCCAGAGATGAAGGAAAATATGAAGTTGTAGGTGTGGCCCATGTTGCCATAGCTACCGCCTCATCTCCATCGATCTCTCTATTTGAATCCCCCAATGAGATTGCGGCTATCCGACCTACATGTCTTATGGCAAAATCCACTTCGGTATGCTCTTCCAACTCCAAGAACATTATCACTAACCCTCCTTCATTATTGGATTGTGTTGAAAATGTTTGTGAGGACGATAGTGAGGCAAAGGAGCTAGGCATTTGGTTAGCTAGCCTCAAAGGTGGGACTAAGGAGAAAGTGAATGCCCTTTTGAGCCAACTTGATGATGCTAACTCTATTGTAGATGAAAAGGAGGAAATTATCATGACCTTGGAAAGTCATGGAGGTCACTCTTGCAATCATAAATAGCTTGAAAAGGCTCTTGAAAATGAGTGTTCCATTAGAGCCTCTCTCGAGGAGAAATTATCTAGTCTTGAAGAGACTTTTGCTATGAGTGTCTCTAAGCTTAGGAAAGATAACGAACAATCTCTTGCGCTTGTTAAATCACTTGAAAATCAAGAGTTGAAGCTAGGAATTGCTCACGAGGAACTTGTTGCTTGTCATGAAAAACAAGAAAAGGAGTTCACGTCTCTTAAAGAAATTCATGTAAAGCTAACCAAATGTCGTGACAATCTTCTAGCTCAACAATCAAATAAGCAAGTCATGTACTCTTCATCTACTAGTATTAGTACTTTGCCTAGCAATTCTTGTGGTGCAACTAATCCTATAGGAAGTGAGAAGACTCTCAATGAGGTGATTCCTCAAAGAGTCAAGAATGGAAAGGAGGGACTTGGCTATATAGCTAAGTCAAAGAAGAAGTACAAGAAGAACAAGAAGAAGGTCACCTCTCCCTCACAAGGAGTGAAATTTTTGAAAGAAGAAGAGGTGGTCAAAGACAAGGATACCAACACCACTGTGGGTGGTGAGACCTCTAGGGGGAGCACCACTCATAATGACTTTGCCGGCAAATATAATCCATCTTATGTTCTTATGAAATCTAGAGATGGTCATGTGTATGCTAAATATGTTGGTACTTCTTATGGTGATTATTATAATTGGACTATTTGGGTTCCAAAGACCTTTGTTGCTAACAAAAGAGGACCCATTAAACGATGGGTACCTAAATAAAGACACTAATCTATTGTAGGGAAGCGCTTTCGGGTCGAGCAAATGGACGATGGATAGTGGTGCATCCCAACATATGACCGGAAGCAAGGACACAATGAGTGAACTTAATCCTCCATTACCTCATCTCAATTGCGTCACTATTGGTGATAACTCCGAGCTAAAGGTATTGGGACGAGTCAAGGTAGCTATCTCAAATGATTTATCAATTGAGAATGTTCTCCTAGTTGAGTCCCTTGGTTACAATCTCATCTCGGTTCCTCAACTTGCAAAAAGTGGTTTTACCTCGTTCTTTAATAAAGAGAATGTGATTGTCACTTGGGAGACGACTCTTAAAGTAGCCTTTGTTGGGCATGTCGAGAACAACATGTATGTGGTGGACTTCTCTAAGGGAGACACGTGTGCCGCGACATGACTAATGGATAAAGTTGATGTGGTTTGGCTATGGTATCGCCGGTTAGCTCACACCAATATGAGGACGTTTTATGACCTTCAAAGTGGCAATCATGTTCTAGGACTAACGAATGCTAAGTTTGCAAAAGATCATGTGTGTAGCTCTTGTGTTCTTGGAAAGCAACATGGAGAAGCTCACCCCACCAAGACCAACATCACCACCTCAAAAATCCTCGAGCTCATTCATTTGGACCTATTTGGTCCCCTATCATATGATAGTCTGGGAGGCAAGAAGTATTGCTTGGTGATTGTGGATGACTATTCAAGATATTATTGGGTGTACTTCTTCAAGAGGAAGAGTGAGACTCAAAAGAGGGTCATCGAGTTCATCACTTTTGTGGAGCCCCAACACAATACGAGCACTATGGCGATCCGGAGTGATAATGGCTCCAAGTTCAAGAACTACACCGTGGAGGGATTTCTTAGCGAAGAGGGGATTACTCATCAATATTACACTCCCTATACCCCTCAACAAAATGGTGTGGCGGAGAGGAAGAACCGGACACTAATGGACGTGGCAAGGACCATGATTGCGTAATTCTCTCCTCCATACAACTTTTGGGCCGAGGCCGTCTCCACCACTTGCCATGCTAGCAGCCGGTTGTATCTCCGCAAGATCTTGAACAAGACCCCTTATGAGATTCTCATAGGCAAGAAGCCGGATGTTTCATACTTCAAGGTCTTTGGTTTCAAGTGCTTCATTCGTAAGAGAGGTAAACGCTTGTCAAAATTCAAGACCAAGTCATATGAGGGTATTTTTGTTGGTTATGCCACAAATGCTCACGCCTATAGAGTCTATAACAAGTCCATCTGACAAGTTGAATAAGCTATAGACGTGGTGTTTGATGAGGATAATGGGTCCCAAGGGGGGCGTATAGATCATGGTGTTGTAGGATATGCAATTCCTCCCATCGTCATAAGAAGAATGGGGATTGGTGAAATAATCCCCATTGAGGGTTACCGGATGACGGAGGGAGAATGACTATGCTCTACTCAAGTGGCGCCATTTACTACATCCATTGATATACAAGTTACCCAACAAGATGCACCAAGCCCTCAAGCTACAAATCAAGGCCAAGCTAATGATCAAGATTATTCCATCGATCAAGGCCAAGCTAACACTCAAGGCCAAGCTCATACTCAAGGCCAAGCTCATAATCAAGGCTAAGCTCACAATGAAGGACAAGGAAAAGACACTCATGTTGGTGATAGAACCCAACACATAAGAGATCCATCTCCCATTGAGGATCAAGATCAAGGAAGAGATGGACATGACTTCGATCATGAAGGTGATGATCAAGCCATATCCAATGAGTCTTTGGAGGAGTTGCTAGTGCGGATGGCAA
This sequence comes from Alopecurus myosuroides, assembly GCA_028641055.1. Taxonomy (NCBI): domain Eukaryota; kingdom Viridiplantae; phylum Streptophyta; class Magnoliopsida; order Poales; family Poaceae; genus Alopecurus; species Alopecurus myosuroides. The sequence continues at coordinate 204,868,261 of CM054059.1, forward strand.
AGAGAAGGCTAGAGAATCTTGCTCGTGCTGGTCACACGGAGGACATGATTCTTGGACAAGTTCATGGAAGGGTAGTCACAAGAAGAAAATTGGCGGATTTTAGCAAGGCGCATGCTTTCGTCTCTCACATTGAGGCCAAGAAGGTCTATGAAGCGTTTGAAGATCAAGATTGGCTTGAAGCTATGCATGATGAGCTCAACAACTTCGAGCGCAATAAGGTGTGGAAGTTAGTACCAAGACCCAAGGATTGCAAGAACGTCATCGGCACCAAGTGGATCTTCAAGAACAAGCAAGATAAAGATGGCATCGTCATTCGCAACAAGGCGAGATTGGTGGCTCAAGGCTTTTCTCAAGTCGAAGGTGTCGATTTTGGTGAAACTTTCGCTCCCGTAGCTCGTCTTGAATCAATTCGTATCTTGCTTGCATATGCTTCTCATCATAATTTCAAACTACAACAAATGGATGTTAAAAGTGCTTTCTTAAATGGTCCTATTCATGAGTTGGTATATGTCAAGCAACCTCTGGGTTTCGAGGATCCCAACCACCCCGATTATGTCTACAAACTCGATAAGGCGCTCTATGGACTTAAACAAGCTCCACATGCGTGGTACGATCATCTTAAAGAGTTTCTAGTGGATCGTGGGTTCAATGTTGGTTTAATCAATCCCACCCTTTTCACCAAAAAGGTTGGAGGTGACTTGTTCATATGCCAAATCTATGTGGATGATATCATTTTTGGTTCTACTAACACCGCATTCAATGATGAGTTTTGCAATCTTATGACGGATAAATTCGAGATGTCTATGATGGGCGAGTTGGAGTATTTTCTTGGCTTTGAGATCAAGAAACACCCCGTAGGCACCTTCATCAAGCAAGCCAAATATACTCAAGACATGCTCAAACGATTCCACATGCATGATGCCAAGCCTATGAAAACTCCCATGTCCACAACTATTGACTTGAAACCCGGCCCGAATGGTAAAGAGGTAGATCAAAAGGTATACCGCTCCATGATTGGATCTTTGCTATACCTTTGTGCATCTAGACCCGATATCATGTATATCATAGGTAAATGTGCAAGGTTTCAAGCCTCTCCGAGGCAAAGTCATTTTGAAGCGGTTAAGCGCATCTTTCACTATTTGGTTCATACCCCAAACTTCAGTCTTTGGTATCCAAAGGGTTCAAGCTTTCAGCTCATCAGGTATTCGGATGCGGATTATGCGGGCGAGAAGACAGATAGAAAGTCTACATCCGGAGGTTGTCAATTTCTTAGTCTCTCTTTGGTATGTTGGTCTTCCAAGAAGCAAAATTGCATCGCCCTATCCACCACCGAGGCCGAATATATCTCCGCGGCAAGTTGTTGTTCTCAATTGCTATGGATGCAACAAACTTTGCGAGACTATGGTATCGACTTCGACAAGGTCCCCCTCTTGTGCGACAGTGAGAGTTCTATCAAGATCGCCTACAATCTCGTTCTTCACTCCAATACGAAGCACATTGAAATTCGACATCACTTCATTCAGGATCATGTTGAGAAGGGCGATATTGACCTCTCCTATGTGCCGACCAAGGAATCAACTTGAGGATATCTTAACGAAGGCCCTTGATGAACCAAGGTTTCGGGGTTTGAGGAATGAACTAAATGTGATCGATGCGTCTAACTTCTCTTGAACCCTTGCATAGATACCTTCACCACACATGTTATCTAGGTTTAGATGTAGGCATGGACATAGGGGGAGCGTATTTCAACTCATGAACCAACACTCCTCCTATCATGCGCAAAACAATCAAAACTTCATGCATATCTAGTCATTATGTGACTTATTGTGCTTAAACGTGAGTCATGCTTTTGGGCCCAAGATATATCTTCGTGGCTCCTTGGTATACACTCAAACACGGTGGTTCCGGTCACCAACATTTCTCTCTTTTATATGTTGTTTGTCTCGTTTGCTCTTCTCTCGTTTTGTGTTTGTGTGCTCCTTGCCGTTGTTTCTTTGTTTTTCTTGCTTTTTGGTGGCTCACATCTTATATCTTGTTTTTCAAAAACTCGGTGTATGCGGGAACCCCGGAAATTCCGGCCTAAGGCCTGGAATTTCCGGCCCCATGATACTTGTCTTAGAATTTTTTCCCTCATTTCCTCTATGCCAGCTCACACAAGGCACTCCGGAAATTTGGGCGGAAATTTCCAGGGAAAATATCCGGGGGGCGGAATATTCCGTGTCTTAAGCCCCGGAAATTTCCAGGGTTTGAGATTTTCCCAAACAATTCCCTAACAAATCCGTTGTTCCTCCTCACATAAGGCACCCCGGATTTTTGGGGCGGAATTTTCGGGTGAAATCTCCGTTCCCCCGGATATTTCCGGCCTTAGCACCGGAATATTCAGGGGTAAGCGCTAGGGGATATAAATAGGCGACGAGAGGGGAGTTTCTAGATCTTTCCCCTCCCCTCGCCTCCTCAATCACCAATCGCAGCCGCCGCCTCCGAGCTCCCCGAGAGGCCTCCTCGCCTCCCTTCTCCGCCCTACGGCTACCTTTTGCGGGTCAAGAGACCGCACATCCGTGCCCCCTCTCATGGAGCCCGGTATGTGTCATGTTTTCGCCGTAATCTAGGGTTTCTTGGTCGATTAGATCTCGGTAGATTCATTTCCAACGAGTTTTGGGTTGGAATGTCCCTATACAAGTCCTGTTTATCGCTTTTTGTTCCTCCCATCGCACTTCCAATTTGTTTTAGATTTGTTGCATGCCTGGATTCACAGCCATATTGCGATTTTTCCAGGGCCAGAATTTCCGCCCCCCGGAAATTTCATCCATGGATGGAATTTCCGGCCTGCCCTGAATCTTTTATAGAGATCCCTTATTCCACTCCTCTAAGATGTGAGCCCCTATTTGATGTTCTGTGTGCTTTTCTTTTTGGTTTACTCTTGCTTTTCTCGCAGATGGTTCAACCTCTAGGCCCACCAAGGTGAATAGCTCTCGCAAGAGGTGGCGCAACATAAGGGAGGATGATGAGGGCGTATTTGTTGACGAGACTGAGACTCGTCGCCGCCAGCGTGATGAAGAGCAACATATGAGAGGCAGCGCAACGCTGACATGTCAGCTCGTAGGGCCAACAAGCAACAGGGCAAGGCCGCTCTCAACGTGGCCACCATGTCTGTAGCTGAGGTCAAGGCATGGCGCAACAAGGCCTAGTACACCGAGGGTCCTCAGGACCCAACTATTGATTACTGCTTCTGGCATGTGGAGCAGGAGACTCTGTTCAAGCAAGTTTACACTGTGATGAGCAAGCCAGTCTGCCCAATGGAGTATATCATCTTTGCACACATGGCTGCCAATCCTGCCTACTTCCACAACTCTGTTCATCTTGCTGAGCTACTTGGACTGCGCCATCTCATAGAGACCCAATGCCCCTACAACACCACCTTCATCTAGCAGTTCTTTGCCACCCTGGTGTTTGATGAGTCTGAGGAGATTGGTATGTCCTGGATGTCTGGCCCTCACCTGATCACTGCCATGTTTCATGATTTTGCTTCTGAGCTCGGGTATCCATTTGCTGGCCTCAATGTCCCTCAGGGTGCTCGCATGCACATTCATGGCATGGAGTATGAGAACAATAAGTTGGTTGAGCTGTATGGTCCTCGTGGTGTTGTGGGTTCTGCCAAGGGCCTCTATGCTATATATGACATCCTTATGTGCATGTTCTGGGAGACCATTGCTCCTAGCGGTGGCAACAACGATGAGATCCGTGGCGGTTTGGTGAACCTCATGCACCGTTCCTTCCTCACTTTCACCGAGCGAGGATACTGAGCGCCACAAAATTGATGTGATGGACTTCCTCTTCAATGAGATCCACTATGCTCTCTTCCACCGCAAGGTGCCACCCTATGCACCATACATCATAAAGCTCATCAAGTCCAAGTATCCCGCTGAGCTTCCTGATGATCTTGAGTTGGACTGTGAGACACACAAGGATGTGAAACTGTACAAGAAGAGCACCCACACTACGCAAGCTGCACATGATGTTGGTGCCACTGGTCAGGGCCACCGTGATCCTCGCATGAGGCAGCCTCCTCCTGGTACAAAGAAGCGCTCCTGGATTGTCCGTGCTCTTTAGAAGGTGATGTGCATGAATTTCTGCATCCACAAGGAGAACTACAATGCCTATGTCGAGCGCCGCAAAATTCAAGAGAATCAGTGCGCCATCATGACAGCCCTCAACATGCCAAATGTTCCTGCTCCTCTCCGTGCTCAGATTCCCTATCGCAACTGGAACAACCATGATATGGACTGTGATCTTGATGTGCCTGATGATGATGACATCGCCACTCCTAGCGAGGAGGAAGACAACACCGAGCATGCCGAGGATGATGATGACATGTCCTAGAGCTTGTTCCTTGGGGTGTAGCGCATTCTTCTCTCTTTTTGGTATCTTGATACCAAAGGGGGAGAAGATCTAGAGGTCACGGGATTTGCTTGGGTGGGCTGCTTGTTTTATTTCTCGTGCTTTTCGAACAACTTCGTTTCTCTTCGTGGATTTCCTATCCGTGAATTATTATTATCGGGAGGCATGTCTCCTTAGTTATGATTATCTGTTTGTTCTATTTTCTATCGTATTGATGGATTGTCACTATGCAAATACCCGTGTTGTCATCACTCACCAAAAAGGGGGAGATTGAAAGCTCATGTCTCCTCTGATGATTTTGGTGATGATAACAACGCGGGTATGATTACTAACCATATAGTTTAAGTGTCTACAGATGGCCTCATATATATTTCACGATGATATTATTGAGGTGTTTCACAAAGGATTTCTGAAGAAGAAAAATTGCAGCCGGATTTTTCAGTCACTGGCACCAGAATTTCCGGGGGATATAGGCCGGAATATCCGGCCTCAACACCGGAATTTTCCGGCCCTCTCGATGCTTTAAACGATGAATTCCTGGCTTCCATCTGCCCGCGCACAGAAGCTGGGGCAGAAATTTGCCCGGAAATTTCTGGGGCAAATTTCCGGTCCCTTGGTCCTTAGCAGATTTTGGAGGCGTCGCTGGTGCCCGCTCGCAGAAGATGGGGCGGAAATTTGCCCGGAATATTCCAGGGAAAATATCCGCCCCTGGTCCTTAGCAAAAATGCAGTGGGTTGCTGCTGCCCCTTGCAGAGATGGGGCGTATTATTGGCCGGAATATTCCGGCCCCGGATTATGCAAAAATCCGCCCCCAGTTATTTCAAATATCCGGCCTGACTTCCACGGCCCTGGAGTGCTGCAACAGTCAGATTTTGGAGGAGGCTATAAATAGTTGTCTTCTTCCTCTAGACAGCTAGTGCGTCCATTCCTCTCTCTCCTCCATTGTTCAAGAGCTCAAAACGCCCCGATCTCCCTCCTCCTCGAACCAAACTCGATGCCCTTCAAGGATCTCATGGAGGAGGCCTATATCTACCTTTCTACCAAGCCAAAAATTGTTTTCCCATACCATACCCCTTGGGATCTTGTAATCTCTTGGTTGCTTTGTCATCCTAGAGAAACCCTAGTGCTTGTAGCTTCCACCTTATAGCAAGAAGCTTCGGATAGTTGAGATCCTCCATCTCACTTGTGGAGTAGCCTCAACCCCCTTGTAAATGTTTGGTCAACGCCTTCAAGTCGACCTTATAGTGGAAACGAGAATCTCCCTCGCCGGAGAAGCTCAAGGAGAACAAGGTGTGCACAACCATGCTATTGAGGAGTGCCTAGGTGGCTCCCCACCTCTCCAACGTAGACATACTTTTTCAAGAAGGAACTACGGGAAACATATCCTTGTCTCCGTGTTTTTCACTTGTGGTTATCTTGTGCCTTGCATTTACTTCCGTCGTATACTTGTTGCTTATCACATAGGGTGTCTACCTAGGTGCACATCTAGATAACCAAGTTGTTTACTTGCTAAAGCCCATCTATAAGTGAAAAAGGATTAAAATTTGTAGGTCATCTATTCACCCCCCCCCCTCTAGTTGACCATTGTGTACTTTCATAAGGATTAGAGTTACTTCGTATGTGTGATATAACAATGTAACTTAATGACTTGATTGCATTGCTATATTCACTTTGGGTCTATGTTCATCATATCATTCTACCAATGACATCACCCCGTTATTAACAACATCCAATGTTCATGATCAGGAAACCTTGATCATCAGTTAATCAACAAGCTAGTTAAACAAGAGGCATTACTAGGAACTCTTGTTTGTTTATTAGACACGCATGTATCAACGTTTCCGGTTAATACAATTCTAACATGATAAATAAACATTTATCATAAACAAGGAATAAGATAATAACAATTTTATTATTGTCTCTCGGGAATATTCCCTTCACTATGAACAGGGCAGCTCCTCCGAGGTCCCCAATCCACACCGGCTGACATCAACCAAAAGACCAAGGCATCCCACCTAGCAGGAACCAAACTCCAACATGACATGAGGCAGCACACTAGAGGAGAGGTCAAGGGGCAACCAACGAGCCGACACTGGACTACCAGCAGGTCGTACCCCTGCACCCGAGCAGGGAGTCGTTGTGGCAGGGCCGAATGATAACCCACAAGTGTAGTGCATCACGACAATATTCGAGGGTAGTAAAACCCAAATTTATTGATTCGACAGAAGGAGAGACAAAAAAATACCTATAAGTCTTAGCAACTGAGTTATTAATTCAGTCACACCTAAAAAGATACTTTATTAACACAATTTATTAGTAGCAATGGTGATATAATGGCAGCAATAGTGTGATAGTAACAATAGTAGTAAAATAACATTAACAATAGTAATAAAGGAAGCAATTGCGGTAAGAAACACGATTAAAATCACCGTAGGCATTTTGACGGATGAAGGGGAATTGAATGGATGAGATAGAACGTGTAATAGTAATAACATAGGGCACGGCACAATAAATAATAAATAAGTATCCAACATCAATCAAACACAGGCATGCATCCCAAATATAGTTGTACATGCTTTCTATAAGAACTTGCACAACATTTTTTGTCCAACAATCCTGTTTTCAGTGGGACCAATCATGGAACTTATGTTAATTAAGGCACTTCTTTTATGAAGTATTGGAACAAAGCATAGCACTCAATAGATACATGTAATCCTCAAATTACAGTCTTTTTCCTTTGATGTCCCAATCTATCACGTTAGGGTCTCCGGTTCCGGACTATAAAAGGTGCATACAGCTCATAGATACGAACTAAAACAATAAACATATTCGTGAAAACCTAACATGTCTAGTTCTGAAATCATGGCACTCTGTCCCTAGTAACAAGCATTAAGAATAACGAGTTACAACAATGATGATTAAAACGAACTATGGATACTAGGCATTATGCCCTAATAATCTGACGATCTATTACATGAAAAATCACATCCAATCCCTACCATCCCTTCTGCCTACAGCAGTGAATTACTCACACATAGATGGGGGAATCATGATTGGTTGATGGAGAGACAATGATGATAACAATGGCAATGGTCTGCCCTCTCCAGAGGCTGAAATCATCCTCCATATTAGCTCCCCGAGAAAGAATAGAGGGATATGGCGGCTCCGGATAGCGAAAAGGAAAAGTTTTGGGGCTCTTAGTTTCTTTGGTCGAGGAGAAGCATATATGTCAAAGGGGGGGCGAGGGGCAGGTTACCTGATCACCTGGTGGCCCCCCTCCGGGTGCCCTTCTGGCTTTGTGGTCTTCTGGTCCAAAAACTCGTTTTCTATTTTTTATGAAATTTCCCCGAAACTTCATTTCTGCAGAAAAATAAGACACCAAGGTAATTCTGATGAAAACAACGTCAGCCCGTGTTAGTTCCATCCAAATCATGCAAAATATTAACAAAATAGTAGCAAAGTGTATGAAAAAGTAGATACATTTGGGACGTATAAAATCCCCCAAGTTTATTGCTTGTCCTCAACTAATTCAGTTGACAACCTGAACGCGATAAATAAAACTTTGACACACACATTTGCTTCATATGATGCACATAATTTTATGCCATGATCATGTTTTAACAAGTGTGACAAGAGCTATGAGAATAATGAAACTTAATAAACATGTTAACTCATAAAAAGATCACAACGAACAAGAGGATAAAAATATGAAATTATAAACATCAACAAAGTTGCGAGGATCAAAATACGACATGGTAAATTGGTATTCCGCTTGCCCTTTTGAAAATCAAAACATAAATGCTAGAGCACCTCGAAAGTTTAAATAGTGACTAGATATAAAGATTTGAGAACATGTAATACCACAGGCATACAACGATCAATAATATTTTGGGATAGTGCATATTATACTCACAATGACAATTATGCTCTCCTAATAGGTGCTCAAAGAATTATGGAGACTCAACATAAAAGTAAAAGATAGACCCTTCGCAGAGGGAAGCAGGGATCACTCATGTGCTAGAGCTTTTCATTTTAAAATAGATCTTATGAAAATAATTTTGATAGGTGCGTGTCTTTGTTAACGAATGGTAATACGTAACTCAATATTTCACATGCTAAACAGAGTTTTGAAGAGCGGCTCCCCTAGAGGAATGATAACATCCATCTTCTCATTTGTTTATCGCTAGCCATTGTTGACTGATCTCTCGTGTACAAAGTGTGAAGAAGAGTTTATTTGTTTTTGTTGTATTTTATATTTTATGGATTAGGCACCCGCTTTCCAGATCTTTTGCGGTATTAGAGACAAACACATTATGCATGCAAGTCAAAGGTGAAACCTGTTTAGCATGGGTAAATAAAGAACTACCTACCACTTCCTCATGAGGTAAAACGGCGGCACAAATATGGAGTAATAATTTCGAACGTTTTAAATGTAGCACACGACTAATTTACTTGGAATGGCTATAAAATACCATGCATAGGAAGATATAGTGAAAACTCATGGAATAACTTGGCTTCAAGAATTTTGGATGCACGAGTAGAGCTCATACTCAGTACAAGTGAAGACTAGCAATAGAATGGGAAGCGACAAACTAAAAGAGTAATAACGGTCATAATCATGCATTGCAAAAAAACATAATTGAATAAAACATGTAAGTGATATTACTATTCTGAAATTAAAGATCATCAATGCTTGATAGACTTTAATTTTAGTCTTAACATATGTAAACATGTGTCAAACCAATCCAAATAAATTATTCGAACCAGGATACCACAAATGCATACTATATTATGAACGAAACAACACATGTTGATATTTAAATGACACATTATACACTCCTAGTTGATCGAGACTATCATAAGAAAAGATGAACTACTAAGATACCATTATTAATACATCAATCTATCATGAAGAGCTAACGCAAGATCATACGGATAAACTTTTGTACAAAATGAAAACAAAAATATTTCATATCAGTTGTCCTATCACGTCCACTTCATCATATATCTTCATAATTGCCTTTTCACTCATGATGGCTTTATTTTTGTCATGATTTTCTCTAACCATTTCCCCTTATTTCATTTGATTTTTATTTGGTTTTCACTCCTGCAGTATAACCCAAACACGTGCACACGCCTCTCCTGGAGGCTGCGCTTTGCGCCACGCAACGCTTCCTCACCGCCTCCACCTCTACGGGCTCCTACTATGCAACTCTGCTGCTTCGTGAGCCCGACGGTCTTCCATCCGTCAATGGTGAGCCACCACCATGTAAAATAAGGCAGCCTCGTGAGCGGCAGTAGAGGCCTCCCTCGGGGCGAGAAGCTCCCTATGGGTCTACCGCTCGACCTCCATGAGCTAGCAGCCAGCCGCCTCCGTCTCTGAGGTTTCAAGGGACATACGGATGATGAACTCGGCGATTTGGTCGCTTGTCTCCTCCTTCGCCACCATCCTCAGCGTGCAGTCCTCCCTCTCCCGGCACGCAGTGTTGCACGAGGCGTACATGGTGGCTGCTCCGTGTGCAACAGAGGCTCCTCCTCATTGTTGTTGTCATCTCATGACGAAAAACGTTGGCACACGACATGTGTGTGGGTAACCCATGAGGTGGCTAGGCAGCAAGATATTTTTGGTGGAGACAGCAAGAAGTGAGCACCGCATGACTCGGCGGCACGACAGACTGGCAAGGACGGGAAGCGTGGGTGGTTGGGCATCGGAGTAAATACCGGAAACGCGTGGGGAAATCGTACGTCTGCCACTTAGAAAGCCGAGAATGTTGGGCGCCATTGAAACCAACGTGACCCGTGTGCGGATGACAAGGCGGACCCACCGGTCGGATAGTGTGTCCGTCGCCCCGAGCAAGCCCCCAACTATGGGAGGGGACAAGGGGATGCTGCCACCAGGGGAATATTTGTGACAGATATATCACCGTAAAACAGATGAATAATGTCTGCATGTAAATATTTGGTGAATAAAACTAAACTTTCCTCATTGTTGGCTTCATATTTTTTGGCATGTATGTTTCAAGTACTCCAAAATTAGTTTTATTCTCTTGTTAGTGGAATTTGAGTTGATCAATAGCTTACTATGTGCCTTAACGCACGCGTCGCTCCCAGGGGGCGGCACGAGCGAAACCCTAGCCGCCGTCGCCCCACACCCCCTCCTTCCCTTCCACCCACCGCCGGAGGAAGCCACCGGGGGCACAACCCTCCGCGTGGTGGACGGCGGCCGGCGGGTCCTCGCCTCCTCAGCACAAACACGGCGGGAGACCTCCGGCCAGATGCGTGGGTCGGCTCTGGACGGCTGGCGCGGACGGCGGAGCACGGACGCCGGGGTGGCGGCCCTGGTTTTTCTGACGGTGGCTAGTGGCTGGGTCTGCGTGGGCAGCCGGCGCTGGCCGGGGTGACTCTGGGTGGCGCCGCCGATGGGATCTGGGGTGGCTCGGCCATGGTCGGCTGCCGCGGAGACCTCGACGCTCGGCGTTTTGGCGGCGGCGGCGCCATCGGCTTGACTCCCGGGCGGCACGGCCTCCTCTGTCTTTGGCGGCGGGAGGCGGTGGTGCTAGGGACCGTCGGCGGCAGGGCTCCCGATGGCGGCGGATGCGGAATCCAAGAGATCTTTCCCCTCCCGCAAACGTCCCTGTTGGGAGTCGTTTCGCAGCGTCGGGGCTGCGAGACATCAGAATAAAGGAGGTGGTCCTTGGGTTTCACATCGCGCGAAGATGAAGATCCCGATGTAGATTCTCTTTGATCAAGCCTGGGTGTCCACCCAAAAGGCTCCGCCGGCGAACTCCCATGGGCGATGCCTGGAGATTGCTGGATCGGTGGAATTCGGTCACAATGCTCAGTCATCGAAGGTGAGATTGGAGGACTAGCAACGGTGTTCAGAGTCTTTACATCGATGGGGAACTGCCTTGGAGTTACAAGATTCATGGCAGCCGTATGTAAGAGAGGGCGACAACATTGGTGAAGGCTAAAGTCCTACCTTTCAGGGTGAAATCCGAAGGTCTGGCCTTGATTGGTTGTGCCTGGCACTGGTCTTCTTGGAGCCGTTGTTTTGAGAGGAAGGATTATCTTCAGGGTGAAAACCCAAGGTCTGTGCTTAATTGGTTGTGCCTGGCACCGTTCTTCTTGGAGACGTTGTTTTCGAAGAGATGGACATCAGCTGTTGTTTAGGTGGTGGTTGTGCGGATACCGCGAGGATTGTAACTCTGTAGCGAGACTTTTCTTTTTATTTCTTCTTTTTATTGTCTTTCGGCTGTGTGCATCCATAATGACTATGGTTATTGCGTTGTTGCAGAGGCCGGGTGTAATTTTTATCTCCGCGATATTAATATACTTCCCTTTATCAAAAAAAAAAATACTATGTGAGGTATTGATATCTTTTTCAGTAAGCTTGATCAAACTCCCAATATTGAAAGCTTAAACAGAAAACAATGTTCGATACAAGCTCAATCGAGCCAAAGCGAAACAAGACAAGATAAATGGCCTTCTAATGGAGTAAATATCATCTGGAGTAAGTACATGATAATAAAATCAATTACAAAAACAATTGATGAAATATACACTATGGATGGAACTCGCATGACAAGCATAGATGCAGACAACACTGAACTGAAACTCGCACGATCACATCTCAACTATGACCTTCCCCGTAGCATGGCCACTCAAGCTCTTCTCCCACGCGTCCGCTGCCTTCTCGAATGGATGCCGTGAGTCGACGACCGTCTTGAGCTTCCCTTCCTTCACCAGCTCAAGCAGAAACCTCAGGTCCTCCATACCCAACGACAGCATAACCGTTGACAGCTTCTTTTTCGAGAACATGGTCAGAATCGACGCGACAAAGTTCCAGAAGTTAGGAGCTACGTCGACGACTCTGCCGTGGCTGCTGAGACTCGGCTTGAACGCAGACCAGTTGCCGCCGTTCGTGGTGTTCACAATGTAGTCGTACTTCTTTCCGGAGCTGTTCTTCAGTGCCGCGCCTTCCGGGGTCTTGTAATCGAGCACCTCGTCGGCGCCGATGTTCCCGACGAGCTCCATGTTGCGCGCGCCGCAGGTGGCGGTGACGTTGTGGTTCCCAAGCTTGGCGAGCTGGACGGCGTATGTGCCGATGCCACCGGACGCCGCCGTGATCAGGATGTTGCTGGTGCTGCCCGTGCCGTCGAACTTTGTGCCGATGACCTTCAGGGCCTGGAGTGCTGTGAGACCGGCCATGGGCAGCCCTGCGGCGTCGGCGGCTGATACGCCGGCGGGGCGGACAACGGTGACGCTCTCGGATGCTGCTACATACTCTGCGAGACCACCAGCTTTCTGCAGTTACAAACCGTCATTCAAAAATGATACATATCCACTTTGAATCGAGATGAATGCTAAAGATCAGCAGATTTGAAGTTACCCAGAATTTCAACTTCGACACGACTTTGTCACCAACTTTGAGCTCGCGTACTGCGGAACCTACCTCAGTAACCTCTCCAGTAACGTCGCTCACTGTTTCAGAAAGCACAATCATTTCGACAATTTAGAACAAATCATGCATTATCTGAAATGAATCATGGCGTTGTAGCACTGAAAAATTGAGTGCAGCCGTGCAGGAGATCACTGAAAATTTCAGCGGTGCAGGCGATAAAATATGGTGTACAGGTTCAGTAAATTGCCTGTGCAAATGAATCAATACCTGGAATAAATGGAAATTTAGGGAGAAAAGGACGTAGCAGCCCTTTCTGGATATTAGAATCCGCTGGATTGATGCTTGCTGCTTCAACTTTTATAAGAACTTCATCTTTCTTCAGTGACGGCACAGAAATCTCCACATACTGAAGTAAAAAATGGACTTTTTGTTTCAATCTATTGTTTTCAAGCACAAGGTTGGGAGTTCTTAGGACTTGAACTACATCAATTTCCAAAGTACCAAGAGTTGCCAAATGGGACCTTACAAAAATTAGTATAAACTCCCATAACCTGTCCCATAACATTATGTGCGATCTAGGGGCAAAGTGTTAGAGCATGTCTAACAGGACCCTTAAAATTTCGCCCCCTAAATCGCGTGTAGGGGGCCCTGTACAGGAAATCTAGGAAAATCCGTGCTAAGATTTAGAAGTTCGTCTAGCAGTCCCCCTATCTCCGCCCCGTATGTTTGAATTCGAACCACGCGGGAGAGAAGATAAACTCGATTTCATTCATCAGAAGATCACCATTGCTACATGAACTGCTCGAACATGAACTCCTAACCTAATCTAGTCTAGGAAGACGACGGGGCCGGAAGCCTCCATCGCCTTGAACTGCTCGACGTCGGCGACGGCCTTCGCCTCCTCCTCCGCTTCCGCCCGCGCCGCGGCCTCTGCTTCCATCTTCGAAAGCTCGACCGCCGCGGCGAAGGCGGCCTCCTCCTCCTCCTCTGTCGCCGGTAACTCCTCCTGCGCTGTCGCCGCGCCTCCTCCTCCGCTGCCGCTTGCGCCGTCGCCGCCGCGCTTGCACTGCTGGTGCAGCTCCCACTCCGCGCGCCATTTCGCGAATTTGGGGCCGCTCATCGGCTGCGGCGGCGGGTCATCGGTGTAGTATCTCCCGCCCGGGGCGTAGTCCTTCAAAGTCTCCGGCATGGCCTCCGGCCACGCCACGTACTTCCAGACGCCGCGGCGGCTCCCTGCAACGGAATGTTTGCAGTGGAGCCGCCACGCCTCCTCGAGCGTCTCCGGCTCGCGGCGGCGCTTGGAGCGGGCGGTGGAGGAGCCGGAAGCGTCGGGGGAGCTCATCGCGGTGGAGGCGGACGGAATGCGGCGGCGGCGCGCGCGTAATTTCTCGCCGGAGCTGCGGCGGCGCGCGGCGGAGCTAGGGTTGCGGGTGGGGGGTTGGACCCCCACCCCAACCCTCACCCACTATAAGTACGGGGCGGAGGGGGCGGTGGAGCAGGCCCCGTATAATTTTTGTAAGGGCCAGGCCGCATACGGGGCGTGCTAGAAGGCCGTTTTGGCCCGCACCCCGTATGCCGCCGGAATTTTACGGGGCGCTCGCGTGATACGGGGCCTGTTAGACATGCTCTTAGTAGAAGAAGCAACCATCTAGTAATTAACACAACCCTGAAGTCAACTCCTAGCTGTTTTGCCTTTCCACCCTTCCACGAGCTGTTTATTTCTAGGAAGCAACCATCTCCCATCTATGATCTATCATAACCCCAAATCGCCGGTTGACGCGCAGATTTCATCGCGATAACAAAATATGGTCCCTGGGCTCGAGATGATAAAATCGATTTGCATCAAGAATTGTTTAGGCCTTGTTAAGAACAAATCAAGAATTTCCAAAATCACCATTGTAAAGTGATTCAAGAAAGAGGCAAATTAGCTAATATCGAAAACTAAGTTTACCTTGAGGGCCGCGGCACCACCGCCGTAGCCAGTGTACTGGACGGCGCGCATGGTGGACGGCTTGATCCCGGTGGCGGCCATATTGTCGAGCTAATTGTGTGCTGTATTCCTTTGGCGGAGAAGAAAGCTCAAGAGCATGTCAACCGTACTGGCAATGTGCGGCTGTGCAGGTATATATATCGGGTACGAAGGGTTTGAACGGGGATTAGATGACTCTTGGAGATTACAATTTGGAAACACTTCTTTTAGCGCCACTTGATGTTTGACTAGGATGACAGATTATGTATTTGTAAAGTATTCTAGCAGTCGCGACCACGTATGCAATGTTGCAAGTTGCAATGGACAATTCGCATGAGGCATGTCACACGTCACTAACAAAGATCAGTAGCGATTGTTGCGAATGTGAATGACTTGTTTTCAACGGAAGCCAAGAAGATCAGTACCGATTGTCGCAGTTAGCATTTTCCCTGAAATGTATGATTAACCCGGGACAGGTTATTTTTATTTTATTTTATTGTTGAAATCAACGATTAGATTGAGAGAAAAACTAGGGAATCACTCAGGCACCCCTAGATTCATTCCTTGCCGTGAGTATTGTACAAGAGAGGAACTGGAGCTTCTACCGTCTTCTCTCTGTCTCTCTTTGATATATACATGCAATTTTACATTTTCATCCCCTAACTAATATTCTCCTTACACTCAAGTACTAGTTACAACACTCCCCCTCAAGATGGGGCAAATGCATCATGAAGACCCATCTTGCTACATAAACTGGAAAATACTTTTTCCGATAAACCCTTAGTTAATATATCAGCAAGTTGATTAGAAGAACTCACATATGGCATGCAAATGATTCCCAGGTCTATCTTCTCCTTGATAAAATGCCTATCAATCTCTATATGTTTCGTTCGACCATGCTGCACAGGATTATGAGCAATGTCAATGGCAGCCTTATTATCACAATACAATAACATTGGCTTCTCCTTAGATAAACCTAACTCCATCAATAAGATTTTCAACCAAAGCACTTCGCATACCCCTTGTGCCATAGCTCGAAACTCTGCTTCAGCCGTAGATCTAGCCACCACATTTTGCTTCTTGCTGCGCCAGGTCACAAGGTTGCCTCCATAAAAGTGCAATAGCCAGAAGTTGATCTCCTATCATCTAGTGAACCTGCCCAATCTGCATCAGTGTAGCACTCAACTTGTAAATTACCATTTGATGTATATAATAAGCCTCTACCAGGACATCCCTTAAGATATCGAATTATCCTCATGACAGCATCCATATGGTGACTTCTAGGATCATGCATAAATTGACTTACAACGCTAACCGCAAATGCTATATCAGGGCGTGTGTGCGATAAATAAATTAGGCGCCCAACCAATCTTTGGTACTGCTCTCTATCTATAGGATCTCCCCCTTCCTTTGTAAGGCGATGGTTGTTTTCAATTGGAGAGGAAGTTGGACGACACCCAGTCATTCCAGTTTCAGATAATAAATCAAGGATGTACTTTCTTTGAGAGAGATATATACCTTTGGCACTCCGAGACACTTCAATTCCCAGGAAATACCTCAACAGTCCCAGGTCTTTCACTTCAAACTCTATTGCCAGTTGCTGCTTTAACGTGTCTATTTCTTTATCATCATTTCCTGTGATAATAATGTCATCAACATAGACGATCAAAATAGTTAGCATGTCACCACTTCGTCTATAAAACAGAGTATGGTCTGCGTTACTTTGTTTATATCTCATTTGAATTATAGACCTACGAAATCGATCAAACCATGCACGGGGGGACTGTTTTAAACCATACAAGGATCGATGTAATCTTAACACTTTGCCTTCGGTTTCAGTTGTACCGAAGCCGGGAGGTATATGCATGTATACTTCTTCGCGAAGATCTCCATGAAGAAAACATTTTTTACATCTAACTGATGTAATCGCCAGCCCAAGTTGGATGCACAAGATATCAAAGTCCGTATAGTGTTCATTTTCGCCACCGGCGCAAATGTTTCTTCATAATCAATCCCGTACGTCTGTGAGTAACCTTTTGCCACCAAACGAGCCTTAAGTCGCTCTACCTTCCCCTCAGAGTTATGTTTAACTGTGTAAACCCACTTGCATCCTACAGCCTCCTTACCACTTGGCAGCTCTACCAGTTCCCATGTTTTATTTTTATTTAGGGCATTCATTTCTTCTAGCATGGCTGCCTTCCATTTTGGATCCTTCATAGCATCCTCCCAGTTTGCAGGAACATAAGTGGAGTCCAACGATGCAATGAAACCTTTAAGTGACGGACTACACTTTTCATACGAAATAAACTTAGGTATATCATGCTTATAGCCCACACAATCTTTAAGTCGTGCTGGAATTTCAGTACGTCTAACAGGTTTCCGCAATGCAATCGGGTTTTCAACTATTGGCACATTAGATATGACCACGGGGTTTATAGTACCTTCTTCTGTAGTGTCAAGGATGGACTCCCTTGGTACATCTGCGCCTTGTGGAACAGTCCTATGGTCAATATCATCTTCAACTACATTATCATGCACCACATCACAAGGTATATAAGGTGTCTCTGGTTCTGATACTTGTTGAGATGTTGGGGTATCACATACCTCATTGTTAGATGAGTTTCTGCCTTCTTCATTCATACTTGTATTCTTCTCGTCTTGATCACCACGTCGTGAAATATCCACCATAGGAACCCATACCGAGCCACCAGAACCAGAATCTTTGTTAGAAATCTCCCCCTGTCTACTAATATTATAAGTGGGGTTAACATGTGAGGAATAGAAAGGTTCCTTCTCATGAAACGTCACATCCATGCTGACGAAGAATCTCTTCTCAGTAGGACTCCAACACCGATATCCCTTTTGGGTTGGAGAATAACCCACGAAGATACACTTAATCGCCCGAGGATCAAGCTTTCCTGCTGTATTCCTATAATCGTGAACAAAACAAGTGCAACCAAATATCTTTGGCGGCACTATAAAAGAATTAACACCACTAAGGCACTCAATTGGAGTTTTATAATTGAGACTCCGTGATGGCATGCGATTAATTAAATAAGATGCTGTTTGAACAGCTTCACCCCATAGAAATTTTGGTACATTCATTTTAAACATAAGAGATCGGGCTACTTCAAGTAGATGTCTATTTTTTCGTTCTGCAACTCCATTTTGTTCTGATGAGTTGACACATGTGGTCTGATGTACAATGCCATGGGAGGACAAGAAGTCATTGAAATCCCGATTGACATATTCAGTACCATTGTCTGTCCTGAATATTTTTACACATGCATTGTACTGGTTGCTCACCAAGGTATAGAAATTTTTAAAAGCACTCAAAACTTCAGATTTCTGCTTAAGGAGGTACAACCAGGTGCATCTACTAAAACCATCAATAAATGTTACATACCATCGCTCTCCTAATAGAGAGGTTACCTTTGAAGGTCCCCAAACATCAGAATGCACTACTTCAAAAGGAGTTCTACAACTTTCACCACTACTAGGATAATTATCTCTTGTGTGTTTGGCCAGCTCACACACCTCACAAATAAGATTCTCTTTGCAACATGATTTATAATGAGAAGGAAACATACGGCCTAGAGACTGGAATGATAGGTGCCCTAGTCTATAATGGAGTAACAGTAGCTCATCTGTAGGCGTGGCACTTCTTGTGTTGAGTGCAACCGGAGTTGGTGTGTTGTCAAGATAATACAAGCCATCACGTTCAGTTCAAGTCCCAAGTATCTTTCCTGACTTCAGGTCCTGAAATACACAAAATTTTGGCTCAAACCAAGCTCGGCAATTTAAAGACTTTGTAATGGAACTGACTGATAATAAATTCTCAGGAAAGTTGGGAACATGTAAGACGCGACTCAAAGGTAAAGATGATGCACAATTAACCGTCCCATAACCCATTATGGGGGCAGAAGATCCATCAGCAATACGAACTCGATTTCTTCCTGATCGGGGTGTGTATGATGAGAAATATCTTGGTGAGCCCGTCATATGGTTTGTAGCACCAGAATCGATGATCCATGAAGTAATTAAATGGTTCTCACCTTCTACGCCACTCGAGCTAGACGCTTCACGTGGTGCTTCTGCGGTTGCCGACATGAGTTTAGCCTTGAATTCTTCAAGAGCTTGTAAGGCAATTGGTGATAACTCTTCTAGAGAAGATGTGAAGTGAGCCTTATCTTGTTTCTTCTCATGATTGTTTCCCATGTAGTACTTATTAATTCGTCTCTGCTGCCAACCAGGAGGATACCCGACCAACTCGAAACAATCTTTCTTCACATGACCCGGTTTCTTGCAATGATCACACACCACTCTGCTCCTTTTTTTATAATCAAATATAGTTGCATTAGCTTGATAATTATTAGGAACATCAGATGTCCGAGTCTTAGTGAGTGCAGCACGATTATCACCATGTAACTGCATGGTCGAGTCCTTGCTTGCCAGCCGAGTTTCTTCCTCAAGGATACTTGCGATAGCTTGGTCCAGAGTAGGCCAGTCAGGGGTTGCCAATATCATTTCAGAGCGGAGGTTGAACTCTGAATTCAACCCTTCTAGAAAGACTTGTACAAGTAGTGGTTCAAACCACTCTCGAAGAAGAAGCAAGTCTCTTGGACCGTGTGGTTTGAATGGCCTGAAGAACTCCCGATCTCTATAAAGCTTCTTCAGTTCTCCTGCATACTCAGTGACTGATTTTTGGTCTTGCTTAATATGCCTCATTTCATGTAGTATCCTGCTTACCTGCATCTTGTTGGACTTACCAGAGAATTGTTTTTCAATGCCCGTCCATACTTCAGCTGCAGTTTTGAAGTTCTCGACCTGTTCCCGGACAGATTTCTCCATAGAGCTAAGCAACCACACCATGACACGCTTCTGATTTTGTTCCCATTGCTCATGAGTTATTTCTTCTGGTTTTTTCTCATCTTCATTTAAGTACTTATGTAAACCATGGGATTCCAGAATCAAAGAGGCATTACGTGCCCAACTAAAATAATCACCAGGGCCTGTCAGTTTAACAGGATTTGGTTCTAGGCTGACCTTTTGAACTTCTAAAGAAATGTTGGATTTCCCTTGTGCTTGCTCCATCAACTGAAGAAGCACTCTTTGCATACTTTCACAGAGTTTCTCCACACTTTTATCATTGTTGGTTTCTTCCATGATTGAGCACCGATTCAGCTAACAAAATACAGTAGCTTCACACAAGATTGAGCAACCAAAAGAAGTCCCAGCTCCACTCCCGAAAAATTACTGCACATCAAGAGGATTCAACCCACAACAGCACCTTTCAGACTGGAACAAATTTGTACCTGAGATGGAGAATCTCCAAATTCCTCTGTTCTGCTCCAAGACGTCCAGACGATGGCCACAGGAAGGAACGGGAGCAACCCCAAATCCGTCCAGGTGCAAGAACAGATCCAGGCCCGCACGGGAAGGGCGCGGCACAATGGCGATAGAGCGATGCGAAAGGACAGCGGCAAGAGCGACGGCGGCGCAGCACACAGGCGGCGCAAAAAGATGCGGACCAAAATCGCACAGAAATATCAGTCCAGATCAGCCCGCTCTGATACCATGTTGAAATCAACGATTAGATTGAGAGAAAAACTAGGGAATCACTCAGGCACCCCTAGATTCATTCCTTGCCGTGAGTATTGTACAAGAGAGGAACTGAAGCTTCTACCGTCTTCTCTCTGTCTCTCTTTGATATATACATGCAATTTTACATTTTCATCCCCTAACTAATATTCTCCTTACACTCAAGTACTAGTTACAACATTTATTTTGTTCTGTCATGGACCGGATGGTGCATTCTTTCGATAAAGGAAATAATATTAATATGAATGATACTAGTTACACACCCGGCCTGATGGGCTCTGTAACAACAACGCAACTTCAAGAGCTAGTCAGATTAAGAAAAAAAACACTCGCAACAATACAAAATAATTAATCAATACCAATGGCAACACCCAAACCGTGAAACAAATTTTCCAATAGTGATGCCTAGAGGTAGCAAACAATGCACAAGCGGTGTCATCCAAACCTGGCCACCTGGGCCGGGCCTGACGAGCCAGCATGTAAGCACGTGAGCCCGGCCCGTGGGGTGCCTAGCCCGACACGAATTAAACGGGCCATGCCCGGCCCGTGTGAAAGCTCATGATCCCTCTAATGATTTTGGTGATGATAACAACACTGTTATCCCCTCTACTAATAATGTTGTTTAAGTGTCTACAGCTGGTCTCTCAGATGATTAACGATAATACTCTCGGAGAATTTTACAAATGATTTCTGAAGAAGATTTATACTGCAGTCGGATTATTCAGGTGTTGCCCCCGGAAATTTCCGGTGGATATAGGCCGGAATATCCGGCCCCAGCACCGGAATATTCCGGCCCCTTTGGTCTCTTCAAACGACTAAGTATTGAATCCCAACTGTCCGTGCACTGAAGCCGGGGCGGAAATTTGCCTCACCGAAGAAGCTCATAGTGGAAACGCCTTGAAGGTTTGGTCAACGCCTTCAAGTCGATCTCATAGTGGAAACGAGAATCTCCCTCACCGAAGAAGCTCAAGGAGAACAAGGTGTGCACAACCGTGCTATTGAGGAGTGCCTAGGTGGCTCCCCACCTCTCCAACGTAGACGTACTTTTTTCAAGAAGGAACTATGGGAAACATATCCTTGTCTCTGTGTTTTTCACTTGTGGTTATCTTGTGCCTTGCTTTTACTTCCGTTGCATACTTGTTGCTTATCACATAGGGTGTCTACCTAGTTGCACATCTAGATAACCAAGTTGTTTACTTGCTAAAGCCCATCTAAAAGTGAAAAAAGATTAAAATTTGTAGATCACCTATTCACCCCCCCCCCTCTAGTTGACCATTGTGTACTTTCAATTGGTATCAGAGCCTCGGCTCTTATATCGGGCTTAACCGCCTAAGAGTATCATGGCCAACAGAGGTGATCCCGAATCTTCTAAGGAGGAGCTCTCCAAAATGGCCGAGACTATAGCTAACCTAGGGACAACGGTTGTGACCATTCAAACCCAATTGTCCAAGGTTAGCTCTAGTGTTGGCTCAGAGGTTTCCTCCATCAAGAAGATGATGGAGATCATGATGGGTAAACCTAAGGGGCGCACAAATTCTCCCCATGTCTCCGATGCGGAGAGTTCGGAAGAGGAAACTCTTCCGGACGATACCGAGATCGAAGACAACATTGCAAAAGCTAAGGCGAAATCCACACAAAAGGCTAAGGCAAAGGAGAATACCGGAGGCTCCAAGTCTCAAACGGCTAATGGTTCGGGGTCCAACTCAAAAGTCCCACCACTTCAAAATTATGACTCCATCCATCCAATAGTTTCAATGCCACACATTCTTAATGTTGGACTTCCTCCCATGCTTAACACTAATGAATTCTCTTCTTGGAAGTTTGAAATGGAGTCACATATTTCCGGCTATTGCACCATCTTGTGGAGGAGTGTGATTCATGGGTTCCATCCCCATGACCCAAGCAACTTGACTCCTAGGGAAGATGTGGAATCTCAACTCAAGAAGACGGCCTTCTCATCATTCAAAAGGTTCTTCCAAGGGATCATCTCACTCACATTCGAGGTTGCAAGACCGCCAAGGAAGCATGGGACAAGCTTGACACTTTGTTTCAAGGCAATGCTAGCATTCAATAATCCAAGTATGATGTGGCCATTGACAAGTCCGAGAACTTTGTTATGCAAGAGGATGAGTCCCCCGAGGAGCTATATCGGAGAGTTGTCACCCTCGCCAATCAATTGAGGGACTTTGGAAAAGAAGAGATCTCCGATGAGTGGATAAAGAGGAAGTTCATCAAAGATATTACACCTTTCGAGAAAAACCTCTCCACTAGCACTCGGACGAGGGCGGACTACAATTCTCTGAACTCCATTGGTGTTCTTAGTGAATTCATCGCCATATCCCTATCACACAAGAGTGTGGATGATTCTCTTGCTCGCTCGAGAGGAATGGGAAAGACACCCAATCTTGCATTGAAGTCAAAGGCAATGGATCGAGTTGAAGAAGTTGAAGAAGAGGATGATGATGAGGAATACTATGTGGACACTTATGCTGGCGCTCATAAGTGCATTGCCCTTGCTATGCATGGATATTGGAAGAGATGGGAAGCTCACAAGGCCGGCTCTCCAAGACCTCCGCGAAACAAGAACTACAAGAAGAAGGGGAGTGACCAAGGACTTGCTACAATTGTGGAAGTGCAAATCACTTCATAAAGGAGTGCCCTTTTGAGTCAAGAGAAGAAAATGAAGGCAAGCTAGTCCGCAAGAATAAGGCCAAGGCTCCACAAAACAAGAACTTCGCTAGAAGAGTGCCAAGGGCTCTTTATGTTCAAGAAGGGGCGGTGTTGGAAACCTATATCTCCGGAGATGAAGGAGAATATGAAGTTGTAGTTGTGACCCATGTTGCCATAGCTACCGCCTCATCTCCATCGGTCTCTTTATTTGAATCCCCCAATGAGATTGCGGCTATCCGACCTACATGTCTTATGGCAAAAGCCACTTCGGTATGCTCTCACAACTCCAAGACCATTGTCACTAACCCTCCTTCATTATTGGACTGTGTTGAAAATGTTTGTGAGGAGGATAGTGAGGCAAAGGAGCTAGGCATTTGGTTAGCTAGCCTCAAAGGTGAGACTAAGGAGAAAGTAAAGGCCCTTTTGTGGCAACTTGATGATGCTAACTCTCTTGTAGATGAAAAAGAGGAAATTATCATGACCTTGGAAAGCCATGGAGGTCACTCTTGCAATGAGAAAGAACTTGAAAAGGCTCTTGAAAATGAGTGTTCCATTAGAGACTCACTTGAGGAGAAGTTATCTAGTCTTGAAGAGACTTTTGCTATGAGTGTCTCTAAGATTAGGAAAGATAATGAAGAATCTCTTGCTCTTGTTAAAACCCTTGAAAATGAAGAGTTGAAGCTAGGAATTGCTCACGACGAACTTGTTGCTCATCATGGAAAACTAGAAAAAGAGTTCACGTCTCTTAAAGAAATCCATGACAAGCTAACCAAATCTCGTGACAATCTTCTAGCTCAACAATCAAATAAGAAATTCATGTCCTCTTCATCTACTTGCATTAGAAATTTGACTAGCAATTCTTGTGGTGCAACTAATCTTGTAGGAGGTTATAAGACTCTCAATGAAGTGATTCCTCAAAGAGTCAAGAATGGAAAGGAGGGACTTGGCTATGTAGCTAAGTCAAAGAAGAAGTATAAGAAGAACAAGAAGAAGGTCACTGCTCCCTCACAAGGAGTGAAATTTGTGAAAGAGGGAGAGGTGGTAAAAGACAAGGAGACCAACACCATTGTGGGTGGTGATACCTCTAGGGGGAGAACCACTCATAATAACTTTGCCGTCAAATATAATCCATCTTATGTTCTTATGAAATCTAGAGATGGTCATGTGTATGCTAAATATGTTATTTCTTCTTATGGTGATGATTATCATTGGACTATTTGGGTTCCAAAGACCCTTGTTGCTGACAAAAGAGGACCCATTCAACAATGGGTACCTATATCAAGACACTAATCTATTGTAGGGAAGTGCTTCAGGGTCGATCAAATGGACGGTGGATAGTGGTGCATCCCAACATATGACCGGAAGCAAAGACGCAATGAGTAAACTTAATCCTCCATTACCTCATCTCAATTGCGTCACTATTGGTGATAACTCCGAGCTAAAGGTATTGGGACGAGGCAAGGTGGCTATCTCAAAGGATTTATAAATTGAGAATGTCCTCCTAGTCGAGTCCCTTGGCTACAATCTCATATCGGTCCTTCAACCTGCAAAAAGTGGTTTTACCTCGTTCTTTAATAAAGAGAATGTGATTGTCACTTGGGAGACGACTCTTAAAGTAGCCTTTGTTGGGAATATCGAGAACGACATGTATGTAGTGGACTTCTCTAAAGGAGACATGTGTGTCGCGACATGCCTAATGGCTAAAGTTGATGTGGGTTGGCTATGGCATCGTCGGTTAGCCCACACCAATATGAGGATGTTGCATGACCTTCAAAGTGGCAATCATGTTCTAGGACTAACGAATGCTAAGTTTGCCAAAGATCGTGTGTATACCTCTTGCATTCTTGGAAAGCAACATGGAGAAGCTCACCCCACCAAGACCAACATCACCACCTCAAGAATCCTCAAGCTCATTCACTTGGACCTCTTTGGTCCCCTATCATATGATAGTCTTGGAGGCAAGAAGTATTGTTTGGTGATTGTGGATGACTATTCAAGATATTGTTGGGTGTACTTTTTCAAGAGGAAGAGTGAGACTCAAAAGAGGTTCATCGAGTTCATCACTTTGGTGGAACGCCAACACAATACGAGCATTATGGCAATTCGGAGTGATAATGGCTCCGAGTTGAAGAACTACACCGTGGAGGGATTTCTTAGCGAGGAGGGGATCGCTCATCAATATTCCACTCCCTATACCACTCAACAAAATGGTGTGGCGGAGAGGAAGAACCGGAAACTAATGGACGCGGCAAGGACTATGATCGCGGAATTCTCTTTCCCATACAACTTTTGGGCTGAAGCCGTCTCCACCGCTTGCCATGCTAGCAACCGGTTGTATCTCCGCAAGATCTTGAACAAGACCCCTTATAAGATTCTCACAGGCAAGAAGCCGGATGTGTCATACTTCAAGGTCTTTGGTTGCAAGTGCTTCATTCGTAAGAGAGGTAAACTCTTGTCAAAATTCGAGACCAAGTCATATGAGGGTATCTTTGTTGGTTATGCTACAAACACTCACGCCTATAGAGTCTACAACAAGTCCACCGGACAAGTTGAAGAAGCTATAGACGTGGTGTTTGATGAGGATAATGGGTCCGAAGGGGGGCGTATAGATCATGGTGTTGTAGGAGATGCAATTCCTCCCATCGTCATAAGAAGAATGAGGATTGGTGAAATAATCCCCATTAAGGGTTACCGGATGACGGAGGGAGAAGGATTATGCTCTACTCAAGTGGAGCCATTGACTACACACATTGATACACAAGCTACCCTACAAGATGCACCGAGCCCTCAAGCTACAAATCAAGGCCAAGCTAATGATCAAGATTATTCCATCGATCAAGGCCAGGCTAACACTCAATGCCAAGCTCATAATCAAGGCCAAGCTCACAATGAAGGACAAGGACAAGACACTCATGTTGGTGATCAAACCCAACACATAAGAGATCCAGATCCCATTGAGGATCAAGATCAAGGAAGATATGGACATGACTCCGATGATGAAGGTGATGATCAAGCCATATCCAAGGAGTGTTTGGAGGAGTTACTAGCTCGTAGGGCAAAGAGAAGGCTAGAAAATATTGCTCGTGCCGGTCACACGGAGGACATGATTCTTGGACAAGTTCGTGGACGGGTAGTCACAAGAAGACAATTGGCGGACTTTAGCAAGGCTCATGCTTTTGTCTCTCACATTGAGCCCAAGAAGGTCTATGAAGCGCTTGAAGATCAAGATTGGCTTGACGCTATGCACGATGAGCTCAACAATTTCGAGCGCAATAAGGTGTGGAACTTAGTACCAAGACCTAAGGATTGCAAGAACGTCATCGGCACCAAGTGGATCTTCAAGAACAAACAAGATAAAGATGGCATCGTCTTTCGCAACAAGGCGAGATTGGTGGCTCAAGGCTTTTCTCAAGTCGAAGGTGTCGATTTTGGTGAAACCTTCGCTCCCATAGCTCGTCTTGAATCAATTTGTATCTTGCTTGCATATGCTTCTCATCATAATTTCAAACTACAACAAATGGATGTGAAAAGTGCATTCTTAAATTTTCCCATCCATGAGTTGGTATATGTCAAGCAACCTCCGGGTTTCGAGGATCCCAACCACCCCGATTATGTCTAAAAACTCGATAAGGCGCTCTATGGACTTAAACAAGCTCCACATGCGTGGTATGAGCATCTTAAAGAGTTTCTAGTGGATC
The DNA here is from genome assembly GCA_028641055.1 of Alopecurus myosuroides. Classification (NCBI taxonomy): domain Eukaryota; kingdom Viridiplantae; phylum Streptophyta; class Magnoliopsida; order Poales; family Poaceae; genus Alopecurus; species Alopecurus myosuroides. The sequence goes on from CM054059.1 coordinate 204,894,998, forward strand.
GTGGGTTCAATGTTGGTTTAATTGATCCCACCCTTTTCACCAAAAAGGTTGGAGGTGACTTGTTCATATGCCAAATCTATGTGGATGATATCATTTTTGGTTCTACTAACACCGCATTCAATGATGAGTTTTGCACGCTTATGACGGATAAATTCGAGATGTCTATGATGGGCGGGTTGGAGTATTTCCTTGGCTTTGAGATCAAGAAACACCCCGAAGGCACCTTCATCAAGCAAGCCAAGTATACTCAAGACATGCTCAAGCAATTCAACATGCATGATGCCAAGCCTATGAAAACTCCCATGTCCACGACTATTGACTTGAAACCCAACCCGAATGGTAAAGAGGTAGATCAAAAGGTATACCGCTCCATGATTGGCTCTTTGCTCTACCTTTGTGCATCTAGACCCGATATCATGTATAGCGTAGGTAAATGTGCAAGGTTTCAAGCTTCTCCGAGGCAAAGTCATTTTGAAGCGGTTAAGCGCATCTTTCACTATTTGGTTCATACCCCAAACTTCGGTCTTTGGTATCCCAAGGGTTCAAGCTTTCAGCTCATTGGATACTCGGATGCGGACTATGCGGGCGGGAAGACGGATAGGAAGTCTACATCCGGTGGTTTTCAATTTCTTGGTCGCTCATTGGTTTGTTGGTCTTCCAAGAAGCAAAACTGCATCGCCCTCTCCACCACCGAGGCCGAGTACATCTCCGCGGCTAGTTGTTGTGCTCAATTGCTATGGATGCGGCAAACTTTGCGAGATTATGGTATCGACTTCGACAAGGTCCCCCTATTGTGCGACAATGAGAGTGCTATCAAGATCGCCTACAACCCTGTTCTTCACTCCAAGACAAAGCACATTGAAATTAGGCATCACTTCATTCGGAATCATGTTGAGAAGGCCGATATTGATCTCTCCTATGTGACGACCAAGGATCAACTTGCGGATATCTTCACGAAGGCCCTTGATGAACCAAGGTTTCGGGGTTTGAGGAATGAACTAAATATGATCGATGCGTCTAACTTCTCTTGAACCCTTGCATATTTACCCCCACTACACATGTTATCTAAGTTTAGATGTAGGCATAGACATAGGGGGAGCGTATTTCAACTCATGAACCAACACTCCTCCTATCATGCGCAAAAAAAATCAAAACTTCATGCATATCTAGTCATTATGTGACTTATTGTGCTTCAACGTGAGTCATACTTTTGGGCCCAAGATATATCTTCGCGGCTCCTTGGTATACACTCAAACACGGTGGCTTCGGCCACCAACATTTTTCCTCTTTGATTATGTTGTTTGTCTCGTTTGCTCTTTCTCGTTTTTGTGTTTGCGTTTGATCATTATCGTTGTTTTCTCGCTGTTTTGGTGGCTGACATCTTATCCTATTTTTCAAAATCTGGGTGTGTGCGGGAACCCTGGAAATTCCGGCCCGAGGCCTGGAAATTTCCGGCCCCTGATAATTGCCTCAGAAATTTCCCCCCATTTCCCTTGTGCCTGCTCACAAAAGGCACACAGGAATTTTGGGCGGAAATTTCCAGTGCAAATATCCGGGGCCCGGAATATTCCGTGTCTTATGCCCCGGAAATTTCCGGGGCTCGAGATTTTCCAAAAATTCCATCCCAAAATCCGCCGTGCCCCCTCGCAGAAGGCATCCCGGAAATTTGGGGCGGAATTTTCGGCTAAATTTCTGGCCCCCGGAAATTTCCGGCCTTAACACTGGAATATTCCAGGGTAAGAGGTTGGGGGCTATAAATAGGTGACAGGAGGGGAGTTTCCAGATCCTTTTCCTCTCCCCTCGCCTCCACTACGTCCCCAACCGCAGCCGCCACCTCCGAGCTTCCCGGGAGGCCCTCTCGCTTCTACTCTTCGTCCTCCGGCTGCCTTTTGCGGATCAAGAGACCGCACATCCGTTCCTCACCCCATGGATCCTGGTATGTGCCTTGTTTTCTCCGTAATCTAGGGTTGTCGGACGATTAGATCTCGTTTCCTATCATCTTCTTTGAGTTTTGGGGTGGAACAACCGTACACTAGTTCCATTATATCTTCTTGTTCCCCACATCGCTCTACTTTGTTGTTTTAGATTCGTGGCAGGCCTATATTCTCAGCCCTAATACAAATTTTTGAGGGCCGGAAATTTCCGTCCCCTGGCCGGAATTTCCGCCCCCCAGAAATTTCAACAGTGGCCGGAAGATCTGGCTTGCCCTGAATCTCTAGCAGAGATCTATTATTCCACTATTCTAAGTTGTGGGCCCCCGTTTTGATGTTTTCCTGTTTTTGTTTGCGCTTTCTCTTGCTTTTCTCGCGGATGGTTCAAGCTCTAGGCCCACCAAGGTGACTAATTCTCGCAAGCAGTGGCGCAATTTGAGGGAAGATGATGAGGGAGTGTTTGTTGACGAGGCTGAGACTCGTCGCCGCCAGCGTGATGAGGAGCAAGCCTATGAGAGGGAGCGCAACGCTGACAAAGCAGCTCGTCGGGCCCGCAAGTCACAGGGAAAGACTGTTCTCAATGTGGGAACCATGTCTGTAGCTGAGTTCAAGGCATGGCGCGCCAAGGCCTGGTATACACGGGGTCCTCAAGACCCAACTGTAACGCCCGAGGAATTTTTCCCCCCCTAATAAATATGTTGCTTGTTTTTCTTTTCTTTGCATAACATGGCATAATGCATCATTATTGATTTAAAACTTGCAATCAAATTAAATTACATCAAATCCAATTTTATAAAACTTTCTGGAATTTGTTTGGTGTATAAAATCTATTTTTATTTGTGCCTAACCAATTTCTGAAAAATAAAAAAAAAATAAAAAGAGAGAGAGCGGCCTAGCAGCCAAGCCAGGCCAGCCCACTAGGCCCAGCCGCCCCCCCCCCCCACCGAACCAGCCTCCCCAAACCCTAAAATCTTCCTCTCCCTCTCATTTTCCCCCCCGCCATTTCTCCTATTAGCAATTAGGTCCCTCCACCTCTCCTCCCAGGACCGCACCCGACAGCACCGAACCGCACACAAAGCTCGATCCCCTTCCCTCGTTCGCTTCCTCTGCTCGCTCCCGAGCGTGGGAAACGCTCGATCCCCATCGCCCCCGCTCGTCTCTCCCTCGTCGCCCTCCCCCCCCCCCCCCCCCCCGATCGCTGCGTCCTCCTCCCGAGCCTGCTCGCTCTTCTCCCGTGGGTGGGCGCCCTCGTCCCTAGCTCCTCCTCCACCTCGCCCCGTCGCCGAGCCCCTCCCCTCCACGCCTCCATGGCCGGCCGAGCCGCCCCGTCCCTGCAGCACCGCCACGACGCCCACCGTCGACCTCGCCTCCTACTCCTTCCCCGGGGCGGCCAGGAGCTCGTCTCCGCGGCGGACATCGCCGAGCCACGGCCGGCCGCCACCGGAGCTACTCCCCAAGCCGCCTCCTCCTGCCGCCGTACGTCCTCGCGCCCGAGCTCCTCGCCATGGCCTTCTCCTGCTGGTTCCCGCAGCGGGCTGCTGCGGCTCCCTGTCTCTCCGCGTGGACGGCCAGGTCCTCGAGCACCTCTGTCCCGCCATGGCCGTCCCCGAACCTGGCCCTGCTGCGCCCCGACATGGTGTTGTCGCCCTGCGACCGAGCGCCCCACCGCCGTCCTCGACGAATCAAGTCCATCCCCGTGCGTGTGGATGCGTTGTTCGTGCTGCCTTCGTCCGTGGGTGCTCGTGCACGTCTACCCGGTGACACACTCGTGTCCGGTGCCCACGCCAAGACCTCCGACGACGGAAGACGGTGTTGTCCACAAGTACCTCAGTTGTGAACATCGACCGTCAACATGATCTTCCACCGACCCCGTCATCTATGGTCCGCACACCGCCGAGTCGAGCACACCGAGATCTCCGCCGACAAGTACCGCAATGACATGTCGATATCTACACCGCCGAGTTCTATCCATATCCATTTTTGTTTGTGTTGGCCGCCTTCGTGCGTGTCCGGGAGATGATGTCGTGAACCCCAAAGACCGGAGAATCGCCCAGTTCGCCATCGACCACAAAGATCGGAACCACCAAGATCTTCTATACGGACGCGGCGAGTACCTCAACCACGAGTACGTCTACTTCCTCTTCGAACCTCGATGACAAGATCTACAACTACCACCGATGACGTGAACGACTACTTCCACTACAACATCTACTTCCTCCACGTTCCGAAGTTTCCGGCGTTGACCCCGGCGATCCTCTTTCCAACGTGCGAACCCAAACCCTAACCCTATACCCTATATGCCTATTTTCTAAATGTCATCTATATCGTGCATATTAAATCATTCATATGTTGCATCGCATTTTGTGGGTTCGGGCAATAATAATATCACCTAACAATTAATTATGGAATGAGTTGGAATAATTAAGTATTGTCCCGGTTCCATTTAAATTGTGTATCTCATCTATATCCTTGTCACTCCATGTTAAACAAAATTTAATATTGATGGGTAAATAAATAATGTGAACCTCCTAAATTAAATGTTGGGCTTCCGGCTCAATTTAAATTGATTTAATTGCATAAATCATAACTAATTCATTTTAACTCCAAATTTGAAAAGTAAAATATGTTTTCCAACCAGAAAAACGCAAGGAATATTAATATGCCATCCATGTTCATGTTTGCACGTTGCATTTTGCATTTGTAGTAGTGTTATGCATGTTCACCTATTAAATAAATATTGAATGTGTTGGGGTATTAAATTCAAATCATGCCCTATTCCATTTAATATTGAATAGATCACCTCTACCTTGTTTAAACCTGTTAATCAACATTTAATATTGATGGTTAGCTAAACAACTTGAACCAATAATTATTTGTCCGGACTCCGGTTCTGATTAAATTGTCTAAATTGCATTTTGCGTTGCATCCCTCATGTCATGCATATAAAATAGGATCATGCTGGATCTTTTGCCGTAGAAGTAATTGTTGCATCCGGTGTTTGTTCGAGGTTCGATGCTTCTTCTCGGATAGGACGTTGAGATGATGTGAGCAACGACAAGTTCTGCGGATGAACCTCTACTTGCTGGATTCCAGGCAAGTATACTCACTTGCTGCCAAATGGCTGCCTTTCATCACTTGTTACCGATTCTTTCCGTTGTTCTTATGCTAGCCTTTTGATTCGATGCTTGTGTCTCGATCCTATCATATGTTTACCTTGCAGCCATGATATAGCCTTCCTTCCACTTCCTATTAACTGTTGTTTGTTTACCTTTTTGGCCCCGTGTCGTAGTTGCATGCTTAGTGTTGTTTGTGCTCAAGCCTTGTTGTCCGTCTTATCACCTGTTTAGTTTGATAGTTGGGTTTCAATTCAACAACATGTTATTGTTTTGGGTAATAATAATTTGATGTTAAGGCACCGGCAGGAGGCCCGGGTTAGGGTTTTGGAGCCTGCTAGTGTCGAACTTAATTAGGAAAAGAGTCTTGTCTACTGATCCATGATGAGCGTGCTCACCGCATCCGGGAGGTAGTATGGGACCCCCCTCGACTTAGACCTGATTTGCAGCTTGTCCGAAGAGCCACACTTAGTTCGGGTGTTCCATTTGCTCCTTTGCATAATGGGTTGGCCCCCCTTGGTTACTGATGATGATGATGATGCATATAGGGCGAGGCCTGTAGTGCCGGGGTGTTGTGTCCTGCGGGAGTTTTGCACACCTGCGCTGAGTATTCGGCTGCGTGGCTGGGACCTTATAGCTCCGTGGCTCCTAGGATGGGTTGTAGAGACGGTTTGGGTCGTGTCGAGCCAACCTGAGTTTTAGTTGGTGGCTCGAGTGTGTACGGGTACTGGAGCACACCCTGCAGGGATAAATCTTCTCGAGAAGCCGTGTTTTCCGCGGTTATGGATTACTTGGTGAAAGTACTGGCTAACAAGTACTCAGACAACTTACACCTAATGATAATAACTTGACTAGTAATAGTCTTATTGACACAATAAGTTGAACATCATTAATCCAACAGTGTGAGTTATCCTTGGGTTGCTTCCTTAGTAGGGGGTGACATTGGATGGGTTTGTTTGAAGTTAGTTGTAGTTGGTTACGATACGCTATCTTATCTTCTTTTTATTAGCCGGAAGTTGTAGTGTGTTTTCTGTAGTTGGTTAGTGCAGCCCGCTGCCGCTTCTTTGCAATAATCCTTTCCTTCCGTTGTACCCAAAGTATTTGTATCTTGTGATGACTGGCTACGCCGGTATCTTGTGAGTATGGTTTATCCACTTGCCAGTACTTAACCGTACTGACCCACGAATCCTTTTTCGTGGCTGCATATTCAACATTGCAGTCAACAGGTTTGAAGTCTGACGACGTTAGCTTGGGAATCCCTCCGGCTTGGCCTGGGCAGGGATTGGACGCTCTCGGTTATCTTCAGGACTCTTAGTCCAATTTGTATCTTGTCCGTAGTCGAACACTATGTTGTTTCTTCCGCTGTTATTTGGATCTTTGTATTGTATCAGTTGTATCCTTGGCTCGTTTGAGTCTTCTTGTATACATCTTTTCGGTTGTTGTTGTGGATTATTCGTGAACTGTTGTGATGTTATCAGACGTGGCAACCTGGAATCGGTTATTATGTGGATTTTGGCGGCAATGCTGACATCTGCATAGTGCCCGATCTCGGGGCGTCACACCAACCATTGATTCTTGCTTCTGGCACGCTGAGCAGGAAACTCTATTCAAGCAAGTCTACACTGTGATGAGCAAGCCTGTCTGCCCAATGAAATACATCAACTTTGCCCACATGGCTGCCAACCCTGCGTATTTCAACAATTCTGTCAATCTTAATGAGCTTCTGGGACTGCGCCATCTCATGGAGACCCAATGCTCCTACAATACCACCTTCATCCAGCAATTCTTCGCCACCCTGGTATTTGATGAGTCTAAGGAGATTGGCATGTCCTGGATGTCTGGCCCGCACTTGCTCACCGCCACATTCCATGACTTTGCTGCTGAGCTTGGATACCCATTTGCTGGCCACGATGTTCCTTAGGGTACTCGCATGCACATTCACGGGATGGGGTATGAGAAGAACAAGTTGATCGAGCTGTATGGTCCTAATAGCACTGTGAGATCTGCAAAGGGTCTCTATCCTATATATGACATCCTTCTGCGTATGTTCAGGGAGACCATTGCTCCGAGTGGTGGCAACAATGATGAGATCCGTGGCGGCCTGGTGAACCTCATGCACCATGCCTTCCTCACATTCACTAAGGGTAATCTTGAGGACACTGAGCGCCACAAGATTGATGTGATGGATTTCATCTTCAACGAGATCCACTACGCTCTCTTCCATCGTAAAGTGCCTCCGTATGCTCCCTACATCATTGAAAGTAAAGTATAGGCACCTGGAGGGCGGGTGAATAGGTGCTACGACCAATTTTAATATTTCTTTAACAGTTAGGCTTGACACAAAAGTAAATTCACTATAAGATGCAACTAGGGTGAATTTACCTATATGACAAGAAAATCACAATAATAATTCAAGCAAGAGTAAAGGAGGAAGGGAACGAGGTAACCTATAAGAAGCACACGGAGACACGATGTATTCCCGAGTTCCTCCTTGTTAAGGGAGTATGTCTCGTTGGAGGGGTGTGAGCTCGCCACAAAGGCCTACTCAACGCCACAAAGGCCTCACCCTATTCTCCTATGAACCCCGCCACAAATGCCTAGTTCACCTTCCACTATTGATCCCCTTTGAGGCGGGAATAAAGTCCTTTACAAACAACTTGGGGCACACACCCACAACCAAATTGGGGGCTCCCAACAATCTCAAATCACCAACAAGTAGCAAGATGCCTAGGTTCTCCACAAGAGGAAACCCTAGGCTAGATCCCTCAAGCTAGAGAGGGGGAAATGAAGAACGGCTCGGTGAAGATGTAGATTGGGGCCTTATCCTTCAATCCTCCAAGTATCAACAAGTTTGGGTGGAGGGATTGGGAGAAATCTAACTTTGGAGGCTCAATAAATGCTTGACTTCAATGCTGGAGCGAGCAACCTCTTGGGGAAGAAGGGGATGGAGTATTTATAGCCCCCTCCCCATACTAGCTGTTTGACCCTTTTTCGTGCCTGGCGGTACTACCGCTGGTGCCAGCGATACTACCGCTACCTGGCAACGTAAGCGGTACTAGGGAGTCCCAGTCACAGGGCGCGGGCGGTACAACTGCCAAAGGACCGTGGTACTCCAGCAGCGGTACTACCGCGAGTGCACACCTGTACTACCGCTAGCCTCAATTTTCGAATTAAATCGAAGTGGCTGGCGGTAGTACTAGGACACTACCTCCCTAGTACCGTAAACGTTACTGCAAGAAAATCCTAGCCAGCGGTAGAACGACCGATACTGAGGGCGGTACTACCGCTTCCTGTAGGTAGCGGTACTACCGCCCGCCAGTAGCGGTACTACCGTTGAGCAAGGTTTTGCTCAAGATAAATATGAGCACAGCGGTACTACCGAGCTAGTACCACTTCAGTACCGCTGGAGACAGTACGCATTTTTATCCTGGCGGTACTGGGCGCGGTACTACCGCTTGCTGTGCAGAGCGGTACTTCCGCTGCCAAGCCCGGTACTACTGCTGGACCATATAAATCTTGGTGGCTTTGTCTTGGAATTTTCTTCACCTTTTTGGCGTCTAGTTGATATAACCTGAAATACTTGACGCACTGTTAGATGCTTAGTGGTGTTGTTATCAACTCCAAAACCTAAGAGAGATCAAAGATGCAAATGCACTTTCAATCTCCCCCTTTTTGGAGATTGATGACAACACTACTAAGGGAGGTACAAAGAATTTTGGACGAGCACATTGAGAGAGAGTGATGCCTAAGGAAAATTTGCTTAATGAGGCAAACTTTGTTCTCTTTTAGAATGTGTGCTCCCCCTAACTCTTTGAAACCTAGCAAGGGTACAAAAGATACGATAATATGAATGCTTGCTTAACAAATAACGATAATAACCATAAAAACAAATCCATAACATCAAATGGTTCAACCACACAAACTTAACACCAAATAGTTCAACACACAAGCACGCACGACACAAAGTTTGACAAAACGAACATGACCCAAGCAAATGAAGCGAGCTCCTAATTAGAACTCTCTCCCCTTTGGCATCAAGGCACCAAAAAGGGAAGAGGCGATGCTAACGTCCCTGGAGGTCACTCGTCGGGGCTAGAGGCACTAGCAGGACTGCCAAGATGGCGCTCATCCTCCGAGTCCACATCTTTGAACTCATCGTCAGTCTCACCACGAGTCCATGGCTCGTGAGAAGTAGTAGCATCATCGAGAATATCTGGGTCAAACCACACGTTGCCTTTCTTGGACTTCCACTCCCTGGAAGTAGTGATCATGTCCTCAGACCCTGCACGAACATGCACCCCCAGATGGGAAAACCTGTCAGGGGTAAGCTGTCGCTCCTCCTTGCTACGGACATGAGGACAATATTCCCTGTCCTCCATATCAATCTGGCTACAGAAGATCTTCTTCAAGGTAGAAGACATCCACTTGCGAAAGCTATCCTTCTGAGCTCTCCCCTCCATCTCGAAATCCGAGTCACTCGAGCCATCAGTGTCCGGACCAAGATCATGTGGACCAAGAAAAGGAGTGGCATGCTTCTTGACACGCAGATCCTTGATGGCATGAGTAGTAAGTTCTTGGTCATTATCCAAGAGAGCATCAGAAAACTGGGCATTTCTCCAAGTGGTGCAAATGAGCTTGAAGACCAAAGCAGCAAACACGAGCACTCTCCTCCTCATCACGCAGTTGTACATCTCATTCCAAAGAATGTCCATCACATCTATCCTTAGACCATCACCACGACGCCTATGAGTGTACATCATCAAGTCAATGAGCGATCCATGGATTTAATCAAAGTTACGAACACGAGGAGCCAAGGTGTTCCTAAAAATCCCGTGGAGAATGTCATAGACAGGCAGCAGGTGCTTGGACTGACCAACCACAGCATGTTCAGGTATGTATAGATCATACATCTCAGTGGGAGGCATGGACTTCTCCGGATAAGGGACCCTGAAGAAAGTGTGGTGAAAAGCAGCATCTAGGGTCTCTCCAAAGTCCTGCAAACCCAAAATAGTGGCAAACTGACTCCACGAAGCAGAGAACTTCTGATTCTTCGTCATCCAGGTGATCATCCTCTCATCGGTGTGGAAGTACAATGTGGCATAAAACTGGCCCACAAGATGCTCATCATAATCCCCATTGAGCTCAATGAAGTCCAGAAGCCCAAATTCCTCACAGATTTCCAGGGCCTCACCAAAATAGTCCATCTTGGATCTCATGAAGGCAACATTGATAGAAAACTGAGTGACCACGTTATTTTTGTTGAGTGGGTACTCCTCATAGAATATCCTCTCCTGAAAACGAGTCCAGAAACACTAGTTTGCTCTAGCTTCCCTAGGATGATTATAAGGATTGGTCCTCATTTCTTTACAAAACTGATCATCTGGCATATTAGCAATGGACTTGTCACGAGCTGCTTTTGATTTCATGTTGATTGATCTCTGTCTCCTTGTCAAGTTCCCTTGTGGCATAACCTCAGGGGCTTCATCTTCCTCGGGGTTCTTTCAGCCTCTCTTTGCCGCACGTTTGTGACCTCCACCCTTCGAACCACTAGCACCTGCTCCTAAGAAAGCAATAGGGGGATAGCACAAGATAAGAAAAACTTCAATCAAAAAGATCTGCGAGAAGGAATCAAACTAGAACTCAAAGTGTTCAGACTCCAGGAAGCGGTAGTACCGCTCTGGGGCCACGGTAGTACCGCTGTTGCTAGCGGTTCCAGCCATAGCGGTAGTACCGCGGGTGCCAGCGGTAGTACCGCTGCTGGCGGATTCGACCATGGCACCCAAGGAGACTACCGAATCCATCACGAGACTAAAACATGAGCAATGCTAATATGATTTCATCTACTTAGGGAACACAACTAACTACCCCTAGACTAGGAGATCTCTAGACCCTAGGCATCATCATCTGTCAAGATTTCTCGAGGGAGAGAGATAGGAAGGGTACCGGAGCTCATCGTCGAGGAGGAGGAGTTGGGAGTGGTCCCCGGGCGTTATCCAGCAAGAGAGGAGCGTTCAAGCACCGGAGGGAGCCCTCCCCGGTGGACGGAAGACTTGGCGGCGAGACACAAAGTGGGGAGGAGATGAGGGAGAGAGGGGGGTTATGAGGGTAACCCCCGTTTCCTAGATCCGTTTTAATCCCCACGAATTTTTGCCTCAGCGGTAGTACCGCTCTCCTGGAACTACCTGGGCCAAGAGGTAGTACCGCTGCGGGTTCTGTGCTGGGCACGAAACTTTTCAGCGGTAGTACCGCCTGTAGACACCGGTAGTACCGTGCGCTGGGTACTACTGTCAGTTATAGCGGTAGTACCGCTCGTAACTGGCGGTAGTACTGCTAGCCTGGTCTTCATTCCACCAAGGGATCAAAGCGATTGAAATTTTCAGAGAGAAAAGTCTAAGGGAGGAAGTGTATGGGCTTGGGATTAGAACACAAACTGAGATGGTACTACACACTCCAACTTTTGCAAGAAACACAAACATCAAATAAGGAAAACAGGGAGTGTGATTCCCAAACCAACACCGACACAAAAAAACACAAAAGAGAGAGAGAAAAACAAACACAACGAAAAACACCAAATCAAAAACCAAACTCTTCAAAGGAATAGGTTGGTGGCCTAAGCCACCATGTAAGAGATTATGGTATGATACCGCGAAGATATATCTTGGGTACATTGCCAATTCTCGACATTGAAGCTCACAATTCAACATTAGAAAAAGAGAGATAACAATGAATATTTGCTTTGGGCATAATGGGGGGAGGGAGAACCCAATGTGTTAGGATAACACTCCCCCTATGTCGATGCCTACACCTAAACCAAAACACGTTTCATCTATAGGGGTGTGTGCAAGATACTCAAGTCAAACTCCTAGAATAAATGACATTTAGTTCATTCCTCAAGAACAAGAATCTTGCATCGTCAAGTGGCTTCGTGAAGATATCCGCAAGATTGTCCTTGGTGGGCACATAAGATAGAGCAATATCCCCTATTGCCACATGATCTCAGATGAAATGATGGCGAATCTTAATATGCTTCGTTCTTGTATGTTGCACGGGGTTGTAGGCAATCTTGATGGCACTTTCATTGTCACACAAAAGAGGCACCTTATCCAAGTGAACGTCATATTCCTTGAGAGTTTGCCTCATCCATAGCAATTGAGTGCAAGCACTTGCGGCGGCTACATTCTCGGCTTCGGCGGTGGAGAGAGATATGCAATTTTGCTTCTTGGAAGACCAACTCACCAAGGACCTACCAAGAAAATGGCAAGCCCCGGAAGTGGACTTCCTATCATCTTGATCACCCTCCCAATCGGAATCTGTGTAGCCCTTGAGAGAAAATTGTGCCCCTTTGGGTACCACAAACCAAACCTTGGGGTATGAACTAAATATCAAAAGATCCTATGGACCGCCATTAAATGGCTTTCCTTAGGGGCCGCTTGATACCTTGCACACACACCTACACTCAAAACGATATCGGGCCTAGATGCACAAAGATAAAGCAAAGAACCAATCATAGAATGATACAGCTTTTGCTCCACAAGATAGATGGCACTTGACTTGCATAGGAGATGGCTTGATCTTTGCATTTTGGAAATTAAACCTCTTGATCATGTCTTGGGTATACTTGGCTTGAGAAATGAAAGTCCCTCTAGCCAATTGCTTGATCTCAAAGCCAAAAAAGAATTTAATCTCTCCCATCATAGACATCTCGAACTTGTCAGTCATAAGCTTTGAGAACTCATTATTGAAAGCTTGGTTAGTTGAGCCAAAGATGATATCGTCCATAGTTGACATATGAAAAGCTCTCCCTTTACTCTCTCGGTGAAGAGAGTGGGGTCGATCTTTCCAACTTCGAAACCACGGTCATCCAACAACTCTCTAAGGTGCTCATACCAAGTACGTGGTGCTTGTTTGAGACCATAGAGAGCCTTGCCGAGTTTGTAGACATGGTTAGGAAAGTTGAGATTCTCGAACCCCGAAGGTTGCTTAACATATACCTCCTCTTTTAGTGGACCATTCAAGAAAGCACTTTTAACATCCATTTGTTGCAATTTGAAATTATGCGAAGATGCATAAGTAAGAAGGATACGAATGGACTCAAGGCGATCCACGGGACCATAGGTTTCATCAAAGTCAATGCCTTCAACTTGAGTGTAACCTTCAGCTACCAATCTTGCCTTGTTCCTTATAACAGTGCCATGCTCATCTTGCTTGTTCTTGAATATACACTTAGTGCCAATAACATTGTGGCAATCTTTGGGCTTCTCAACCAATCTCCAAACCTTGTTATGCTCAAAGTTATTGAGCTCATCATGCATAGCTTCAACCCAATCGGAGTCCTCAAGAGCTTCAAACACTTTCTTTGGTTCCACCATAGATATGTGAGCTTGATGCTCACTAAAATGTGCCAATTGCCTTCTTCCGGATCTTCTAGATTGAATATCCTCCAAGACCTTGTTGTCTTGGGCATCAATTCTCTTCAAAGCTCTTTTTATCCTTCTAGCACGACGGGCTTCGATCTCCTCATTATTACGAGGAGGGATCACTTGATCATTTGGGTCCTCGTCTTGACCAACTTGGCCTTGATCATCATCATCATCATCACTACTAGCTTCAACTTGAGGAGAGGATGAAGAGGATGGTTGATCTTGGCCTTGACCTTGACTAGAATGAATGATAGGAGTGGTGACATCTTGCGTAGTGGCTTGGTCAATAAGAGGAGGGTCTTCAACATGTTCTTGGGTAGGTGCATCACTTGGCTCCTTGGCTTGTTCTTCTATTGTAAAGTAGGGCTCCACTTGAGTAGAGCATAGTCCTTCTCGAGTGGCCACAAGGTGTCCCTCAATGGGGCGGAAAAATCCCACACCCATCCTTCCTATGGCTTCTTGAGGCATTTCAACATCTACATTAGAAACATGAAATTGCGTCACCTGGGAGCCACCATTTTCCTTGAAAACCACACTACAAGATTCTATGACAATCCGTGAGGCTTTGTCAAAGACTCTGTAAGTGTGGGATTCGGCACCGTAACCAACAAATATACCCTCAATAGTTTTGGATTTAAATTTAGACAACCTAACACCCTTGATTAAATAAAAGCACTTACAACTGAATACACGAAAGTAGGAGACGTTGGGCTTGTTGCCGGTGAGGATCTCATATGAAGTGTTGTCTAAGCCCTTGCGGATGTAGAGGTGGTTAGAGGAGTGGCATGCGGTGGATATGGCCTCGGCCCATAAATATTGGGGAGAAGAATACTCCGCCAACATGGTCCTTGCCATCTCCAAGAGAGTGCGATTCTTCCTTTCGGCAACACCATTTTGTTGAGGAGTGTAAGTGGCGGAGTATTGATGACGAATGCCTTCTTCACTAAGGAATTCATTCAAAGTGTAGTTCTTGAACTCCGAACCATTATCACCCCTAATAGCCATGATTTGCACATTGTGTTGATGTTGCACTTTGTTGGAGAAGTCGATGATGGTTTCTTGAGTTTCACTCTTGCACTTGAAGAAATAAACCCAAGTGTATCTTGAATAATCATCGACAATCACCAAGAAATACTTCTTGCCACCAAGACTTGCCTCGGGCACGGCACCAAAGAGATCAACATGGAGAAGCTCCAAGATCCTCTTTGATGAAATAATGTAACATCCCTGATTTTTGGAAAACTCAAAAATCACAAAAATTTGAAACTTTTTGTTTTCATACAAAGCAAGTCACCAAAGACCAAATGATATGCAAGAAACAAAAGAAAACAATACATGTTTCCAATGTATGTGGAAATAAAAGTCCATAATGCCTCTATTACATAAACTCTAAAAGCCCATTCAAAATAACTATTCATTATTGAAAGAAATTGTTTTCTCCTAAAAAACCTTATTTTATAACATGTTTTAAAATCAACTTTTACTTTGAAAATAATTTATGGCAACAAAAATCAAAGATTTATAACCCTTAATAAAGTTCTAAGACTCAAAAATATTTTATGAGAACAAAAGATATTAATAATAATTCTTAATTGTTATTCCAAGTTTTAAACATAAAGTGGTACTCATAAAATGTTTTGCTTTGAAAATAACATAAAATAGGACTTGAAAACAATATAATGGCTTAGGGTTTTTCCTCCAAATTCTATTAAGTCACTTTAATAAAAAAAATTAAATGGCATTAAGTTACTATTAGTGTTCACTCATATTTTAAAAATATAAATATATGAAAATGTGTTGGAAAGACTTTCAAAAATATCATTTGACAAGTAGAAGGTATATGTAATTTTATAGAATCCAATTTCCATTTATTTACATTTTCTATTTTAAATTTTGTATTAAGTACTATTAGTGATTTAATTTTAATTACAAAATATAAAAAAATGATTTGTGTTGGAAACATCAAAATAATGTTTCTATTTGGTACATAATTTAATTACAAATTTTTAGAAATTTAAATGAGGTTGTTTGGATTTATAAAACAGAAATTATAAGAGAAATAAGAAAAACAAAAAAAGGGATTGATGACGTCATGATGACGTCACCTCGTCATCAACCTCCCTCCTGCCGTTTCTAATCGAATTGAAGAGAAATCAATTGCTTGATTGCGGCCGTTTCCGATCATCAAACGCTACCCCGTTTCCAACCCCTTAAAGCCCTCCCCTCCGCATCATTTCCCCTCTGATTCCTTCCCTAGTAGTGCCCCGACGCCGAAGAAATAGCTCGCCGGAGATATCCTTTGCCGCGGCCGTGTTTTCCCAATTCCGGCGAGGTGAGCACCTCCCCGAGGGCGACACCCCTCCCATCCATCTCCCCTGGACCCCGTGATACGCCCTGACCCTTTGTCCCACTTGTTTGTGCAGAGGAGAGACGACGTTGAGCTCGTCGGAGCCGCCTGCTGCCACCACGATGGGGATCTACACCACGCCGGCGATTGGAGCACCACCGGAGTCAATGGAGGTCACAATCGAGTTCAGAGCATCGACCAGCCCCTCCTGGAATACTCCCCGAGCTCGGAGGTCCAACGGAACGCGACGCCATCGAAATCCCGTGAGAGCCGGCCACCGTGACTTCATTTCCGGCGAGATCCGCGCCGCCCAGTAAGCTCCCTCCGTCTCTGTTGTTAGATGCTAATAGCACGGTCCGGATAGAATCACTTACCGAACCGGTATCAGCCAACCACAGCGCGCCGCGTGTCGCCCAGTCAGCGCGCGTTAAGTTCTTTATTTGCCGCTCGAGAAACGCATAACCGGCCCAGGCCCACCACTTATCTTTCGCCCAGCGCAGCAAATAGCAGCCCATTTTCTGTTTTTCTTCCGGAATAGAAATTAAATAGTAAATTTTGCAGAAAAACCCCTACACCTTAGATCTATCATAACTTTTGATCCATAAGCCCAAATTTAGCAAACTTGGACTTTTTGGAATCAGAACAACATGTAGAAACTTTTGACACTAGAAAAATTTAAAATTGACCATTTAAAATTTGTTCAAATTCAAATATGCTTGTTTGATGAATTTTGACATAATTCAAATTGTACAAATCCAAAAATTGAAAATAAAATATATTTGGAAACCTTAGGATGAGTACTTTCACACCCTCTGTCCCAAAATATTTTTTTGATCAAATTAAAATTGAAATTATAATTAAGTTGTCTATTTAGTATTTTTGGCATAGAATTAATTTTATAAATAATTAGAATATGTTCCCTAAAGCAAAATTGCTCCTTTTGGTAAGCTTGAACCAGAGACATCAGTACCTAAACATTTTGGACAAATTTAACCATTTCCTTGTAAGTTGGACCAAAAGTCCATCTTAGTGAACCACTAGTTGATCATGCCTTAGATTTTGTTTCTATTACTTCTACCATTGTTTGTTGTGGCCATTTTGAATCCAAGACCAAGTACCTAGTATGTACCATATAAGAGACCAAGTAGTGAACCTCAAACACTAGTACTATAGTTTTCTATCTACTCCTCCATCCCCCTATTCTTGCTTCAAGAATTCATCAACTTAGCAAATGGAAAACAAGACTCAAGGAATAGAAGGCTCTTCATTTTCAACTTGGTGGCAACATGAAGAGCTACAAGGAGGATCAATGAAGAAGTTTTGAAGAGAAGACTTAGACTCCACATCAACTAGAAGCAAGTCAAGAAGTACAAGTGTGAAGAAATTCAGAAGAAGACATCTCCCTCTCTCTTTCTATCTTTCTTCTTATATTCATTCCAATTTGACTTAGTGGTACTTGTGATGGTTGCTGTCGTTGGGTTCGGTTCAGACAGAGAAGAGGGGGAGCAGGGAGAGAGGAGGAGACGGCTGTCGCACCCTGATTTCTAGGGGATACTCACCGTACGAACTGGATAGCAGATGCTTGGATTATGGGGCATAACTGCTCCCACGTCCCAGCTTCCTGGTAGGCCTGCGCTTATGCGCGACAACACAAGCCCTGCTATTCCATCGTCGATGTAAACTATCCACTAGAGATCAAAGGCACTTCCGTCGACGTACTTCAAACCATACACACATGGTACGTCAACGGCGTTTAACAAGTGATATCACAACAGATCTCTACGACACAAAAGATTGAAATAAGTTGCAAATAGCTCTCATTAGAGCAGAGATAGCAAATACAATCATTCAGAGGGCACCTGCCCCAACAATACATCAGTACAATACAGCGGAAGCATTCAACATGTCTGAGTACAGACAAGAACCAAATAGGCCTAAGAGGCCGGAAACGAAAAGACGGAGCCCATCCACGAAGTCTCGGATCCTGCCCGGGTCCGCTATCTACTCGTCAGCAGTCTCGTCATGATCCACGTAGTAGCCACCATGTAGATCTTCGGAAACGTCGGTCTGCGGAAACCACAGCCCCAAAGGGGTCAGTACATAAACGTACTGGCAAGCAAGACTCACAGTTCACCAAAGTGTAACCCGTCAACACCAAGCACAGATGCCTTGGGTTCAACGGAAGAGAGGGGATATAAAAGATGCTACAACTGGCTGCACTAACCAACTACAGAGATTCTACCACTTCCGGCTAACAGAAAGGAGATAAGATCGAGGATTGTAACCAACTGAAAGATAACTTCAAACAAACCCATCCTGGATCTCGCCCCTTATCCAAAGAAGCAATCCGAGGATAACTCACACAGTTGTATTAAAGGTGAATCAAGTTATGGTGTCATCAACCTATTACTAGTCAAGTTATTAATCATTGGGTGTAACATGTTTGATCATTATGTTTAAGTTGTCCTGAGTACTTGTTAGCCAGTACTTTCACCAAGTAATCCATAACCGCGGAAAACACGGCTTCTCGAGAAGATTATCCCTGCAGGGTTGCACCAATTTGGCCGTACACTCAAGAATAACCCGCCAGATGGAAATGCACTTCCACCAAGCGGGGTACTCTACACAACCAACCATTCTTCGCATCAAGCCCAAAGCACCTTGGGCGCACGGCTAATCGAGCCCAGAAGAAAATGGACCCTCATAGCACTCTAAGAACGTGTCCCCCTATATGCCGACTACGAAAGTTCCACCCTGGCCTGGGCTCGCAAAAACATGCATGCGGCAAATGGAAAACACGAACTAAATGAGGCGATTTGGACGAGATGCGAATCAGGTCAAGTTGAGGGGGGCGCCCATACTCGCTTCCCAAATGCGGGTAGTGCGCTCATCATGGATCAGTAGACAAGACCCTTTTCCTATTAGGGTCGACACTAGCAGGCTCCAAAACCTCTCATGGGCCTCCTGCCGGTGCCTTATCATCAAGTTTATTATTAACAGTAACATTAGCATGATTGATTGATTAAACATCGAGCCCCCACAACGTAATAGGAATAGTGACAGAAAGTAACGGGTAACAGACTCGAGCAAAAACAACCTAAGCATGCTAGATAAGACTAAGGCAACAAGCAAGGGGTTTTAGGTAGGGAGGTGAGGCAATATCAATGTTAAGGGATTCATGTGATGGGTTCGTAACAGAAACAACTACTACTAAGGCTTAGCAGAAAAGAACAACGGAAAGTATCGGTAACCAATGTTGAAAGGAACACAGTGGTTCATGTGAGTGATAACTTGCCTGCAAAACCCAGTAGCCTGGTACTGAGCTAAATCCTTAGAAGGGGTGTCGTAAGTATCGTCGGTCTCAACGTCGTCGTGTATCCGGGAAGAAGCAAACAAACATAGCAGAAAGATAAACAATCAATATCATGACATAGGTGCACAACCAAAGATGATGCATGACAGTTTAATTGATGCATCCCAAAAGGATATAGTTGACAAGATAGAAACAGGATTAAATGGACCCATATGCAATTGGATTGCATCTGGAAAGCCCATGAATTATGGTTGAATTAATTGTTTTACAACTAATCAAATTGTGTAAGTGAATTAGCATGATGCATGAATGAGGAAAACAACAAAATAACAACAATAGAACCAAATGGAAATAAGGCTTAACAAGTTTGGAAATTCATTTGTTAAGGTTGGGAATTTTGGTTGATTAAAGGTGTCACACAAGCATTTGTTGTTTTCACCACTTTTAATTGTTCAAAATAGATAACCAAGTTTATATTTGAAAAGAAAACAAGATTTTAGTTGGAATACATGTTTCACTTGTTGAAAAAGGATTTCAAATAAAGTATTTATGAATTAAACAAGTTTAAGCAGGAATTAAATGAATTTAATTCAAACATGAACTTATTTGAAGTTTTATTTGTGCAAAACATTAAGTGAGATTCATATTTGAAAAGGTTATGCTTTTATGGTTTGAAAACATATTTTATATGTCCCAAAAGAATTTGTTTTGATCAAGTGATAAATTTAACAATATTAAATGATTTAAACAAGGTTTAAATCATTTAACCAATTTTAATTATTCAAAACATGAAACAAATTTTATATTTGGAAAGAGGGTTTAATTTTGCATGGAAAACATATTTCATTTGTGGAAATTGGATTTAAAATGAGCAAGTTATTATTTTGGCAATTTTAAATGCAATAAACAAGAAACAGTTGTTTTCAGCAATTTAAATTATTCAAAACGGCAAACAAAATTTATATTTGGAAAGTACATGAAAAATTGATTGGAAAACATATTTAGTTTGTTGAATTTGGAATTTTTATGAACAAGTTATGAATTTTGCAAGTTTAAGTGAATTTGACAAGTTTTCAAATTTTGCACCAATTTAAAATATTCAAAACAGTAAACAAATTTTATATTTGGATAGAACATTTAATTTGGTATTGAAAACATATTAAAAATGTTGAAATTGGAGTTAGGATGAATTTCTTATGCAATTTACAATTTTGGGTGCAAATCTGCCATTTTTATGGATCTAGGGACTTTGAAATTATTTTCCAGGGGCTAGATTTTAGTAACAGGGGCCTAGGTGTGATTACCAGTTTGTTCTATGACCAAAACAAAGCGAAAATAAAAGTTTGGTTATTTGGGAGAGGGGGACTCGAACCCCCCACCTCCTGGTGGTGCGTTGGGGCTGATAACCAGTGGGGCTGGTGCACTAGTTGTGTTAGGAAGGGGGGCCTCGGTGGGGTTAAGCTGTGATTGCGGGATAGTTTCTGAAACGAACTGAACACGAACAGGTATGGAGCTCGACAGAAACCATGGCCTCGCTGGCTGCTGCCCTCGCCGGAGGGGGCGCCGCGGAGGAGGGGCTCGCGGGTGCGGCCCTAGGGAGAGAGGAGGGAGTGAGGCGAGTGGGGGGAGAGAGGCCATACCTTCGAGCGGAAGGCAGGGGCGGTCGGGTGCAGACTTGGGCGGACAGGGAGTGCAGGCAGTGGCCAACGCCGGCGATCGAGGCCACGGCGCCGGCAACCCAGGCCTCCTCGGGCGTGGACGCCTACATCAAAGTTGGAGCCGGTGCGCCGCCGGTTCCATTTTCCTCCTCAGCGGCACCTCGAGGAGGCCAGGGCGAGGGATTGGTGGCGGTGGTTCTCTGTTGGGGTTCAGGCTGCAGAGTTGTTCAGAGAAAGGAATCGGGGGGAAGAGGAAGAGGGGCTGGCGGCGATGGGATGGAGAGCTAGGGTTTCTAGGGTTAGGGCCTCGAGGTAGGGTAGATATAGAGGAGAGGGGCTTGGTACGGAGCTGCATCGAGGAGGGGAGAGTCTGATCGTGTGGTGGTGAGCCATGTCGTACAGGGATGACGTGCGCTGGGAGGAAGACGACAACGTAGATGAAGGGGTACTGGGCTGGTTTGCTGGGCTGGGGAAAAAGAAATAAGAGGAGGGGGTTGGGCTGGTTAGATGGGCTGCTCCTTCTCTCCTTTGCTATATTCCACTTTCCTCCTTTTTTTTTGTAATGAAAAGAAAGAGAGAGATGAATAGAAAAGGGTTTGGGGGGTTTAACCTTTTGTGATTATTTGTGATTCTTTTCAAAAACAGGAACTTAAGCAATGTCAACCTATTTTTCACAAGATTTGAAATTCTAAATGATTTAAAGTTGTTTAGTTAAAATTATCAAATAGGGTGTGAGGGCGTTTAGTTGATAATTAAAGTTTATCAATTTGCAAAACAATAATTAAAAGCAAGTTTGGTTTTTGATTTCAAGATTGGTAATATTAGTTTGATTTTTAAATTGGTATTTGAATTTTCAAATAGGGTTTGGGGTTTTATTTTATATGAAATGTTTTATTAATTTGCAAACAACAAATCAATGCAATTGTGAACATTAAGTCCCAAGATTTGAAAACTTTATTTGAGTTTTAAAGTTGTTATTTGAATTTTTCATAGCATTTCATAAAGATTGAATTTTTAAACAATTTTATTCCACTAACTCAAACAATGATGAAAGCTTATTGACTTAATTTGTTTGCAAGATTTTAATTGCCAAACCACAATTGGATCATGTCAAAGAGGATTGAAATGATTTGAAATTTGAGTTGAATTGGAATATTTTGTTAATTAATATAGAAACAACAATTTAATAGGGTGAACCCTATTATTAGTTGGATTAGACACATTGGAAAGGTTTGATATTTGATAATTTCCAAATGAGGTGTTGATGATGATTTTGCTTTGAACTTGAAACCCAAATTGGATTTGATTAGTGGATGCATTTTTATAGAAATAAAACAATAGTTTGGAATCACACTTTAATGGAAACAAATAATTGTTTTATTTTGAAATATCTTTTTAGAAATTGTAACATCACAAGGATGAAACAAAAGGTTTGAAATTTGAGTTGAAATTCAAATAGAAAACAAAGGAAAACAGTTGGAAAACAACTGAAAACAGAGGAAAACAAATGGAAAACAAACAAAACAAATGCAATCAACATGATGCCATGATGCAAAACATAAAATAACAGAGAGCAAAACATTCTAAAGTCTATTTTTCAGCCTTGGGATGTTACAAAACGCCCCCCCTTGAAGGAATCGCGCCCCGAGATTCCTACTGAGAAAAGAAAAGATCCGGAAACTTCTTGGGAAGATCCACTTGAGCTGTGACACGTGAAACACATCGTGCACCTTGGATATTTTTTCTGGAAGTTCAAAACGATAGGAATTCCTGGCAACTCTTCTGGAAGGATGTCAGGTAATTTGGAAACCACCGGAACAATATTAGTAGAGGTATATGTTTTGTATGGATTGTGTATAGCTGAATAGAACTTGGTTTATTTGGAGAATAGATTATCTGGCTAGAATGGTTGAACAGGGTTATTGACATCAATTGAACACCAAGAATAATCATCAATGTCAGAATCATCAACATGAGAGTAACGAGGAATATGTGGCCTCCCATTAGAATTGGATTGTTCTTACTTATCTTGGAAGTCAACACTTGAGATCCCGGGGAGTGAACAGAGATTTGATTGCTTAGTGGAACCAGAATTAGGTTGTATGTTGTGGAAAAGATTGTTGACACAAAGGAATATGATTCTCCGGTATGAAATAACACTTTAGTTGGACAAGAGTTTACGAGGATGTTTTGATTAGACGCCGGTAGAAGATTTGAAGTGGAAAACAACAACAAGATTTCAACGGACGAAATGTTATTTAGAAGAACAGGATATTGAAGCAACATCGGGAAAACGAGAGCAAAACACTCCTGAGGTACTACGGAAAACCCATCCGGGCTTCTAAAGGATCAATATCTACTGCTTAAGGAATAGAGGATTTGCTTCCGGGGCTTACATGCCTCAGTTCTCAATCGTGAGTAGGCAACATGAAAAATCATGTCACAACCACCTCCATTCCTATGGTCTAGTAGATATAACCATCCTAGAGAAACCAGAATACGTGAAATCCTAACTTGAAAGTTTAGATGAGAAGGGAAAACAACGTTGCACTTCCTTACCAGAAAAAGGGAGGGTGGGTGGGGAAAGAAGAAAAATGACAGAATTCCTACTCTCACGTTTCATTTTTCCTATATAGCTACAAAATAGTTTCTAGACTCAACTGCGACCAGTAAAAAGGGATCCTACAGGCAGACAGGCTCTGATACCATTTGTCGCACCCTGATTTCTAGGGGATACTCACCGTACGAACTGGATAGCAGATGCTTGGATTATGGGGCATAACTGCTCCCACGTCCCAGCTTCCTGGTAGGCCTGCGCTTATGCGCGACAACACAAGCCCTGCTATTCCATCGTCGATGTAAACTATCCACTAGAGATCAAAGGCACTTCCGTCGACGTACTTCAAACCATACAAGTGATATCACAACAGATCTCTACGACACAAAAGATTGAAATAAGTTGCAAATAGCTCTCATTAGAGCAGAGATAGCAAATACAATCATTCAGAGGGCACCTGCCCCAACAATACATCAGTACAATACAGCGGAAGCATTCAACATGTCTGAGTACAGACAAGAACCAAATAGGCCTAAGAGGCCGGAAACGAAAAGACGGAGCCCATCCACGAAGTCTCGGATCCTGCCCGGGTCCGCTATCTACTCGTCAGCAGTCTCGTCATGATCCACGTAGTAGCCACCATGTAGATCTTCGGAAACGTCGGTCTGCGGAAACCACAGCCCCAAAGGGGTCAGTACATAAACGTACTGGCAAGCAAGACTCACAGTTCACCAAAGTGTAACCCGTCAACACCAAGCACAGATGCCTTGGGTTCAACGGAAGAGAGGGGATATAAAAGATGCTACAACTGGCTGCACTAACCAACTACAGAGATTCTACCACTTCCGGCTAACAGAAAGGAGATAAGATCGAGGATTGTAACCAACTGAAAGATAACTTCAAACAAACCCATCCTGGATCTCGCCCCTTATCCAAAGAAGCAATCCGAGGATAACTCACACAGTTGTATTAAAGGTGAATCAAGTTATGGTGTCATCAACCTATTACTAGTCAAGTTATTAATCATTGGGTGTAACATGTTTGATCATTATGTTTAAGTTGTCCTGAGTACTTGTTAGCCAGTACTTTCACCAAGTAATCCATAACCACGGAAAACACGGCTTCTCGAGAAGATTATCCCTGCAGGGTTGCACCAATTTGGCCGTACACTCAAGAATAACCCGCCAGATGGAAATGCACTTCCACCAAGCGGGGTACTCTACACAACCAACCATTCTTCGCATCAAGCCCAAAGCACCTTGGGCGCACGGCTAATCGAGCCCAGAAGAAAATGGACCCTCATAGCACTCTAAGAACGTGTCCCCCTATATGCCGACTACGAAAGTTCCACCCTGGCCTGGGCTCGCAAAAACATGCATGCGGCAAATGGAAAACACGAACTAAATGAGGCGATTTGGACGAGATGCGAATCAGGTCAAGTTGAGGGGGGCGCCCATACTCGCTTCCCAAATGCGGGTAGTGCGCTCATCATGGATCAGTAGACAAGACCCTTTTCCTATTAGGGTCGACACTAGCAGGCTCCAAAACCTCTCATGGGCCTCCTGCCGGTGCCTTATCATCAAGTTTATTATTAACAGTAACATTAGCATGATTGATTGATTAAACATCGAGCCCCCACAACGTAATAGGAATAGTGACAGAAAGTAACGGGTAACAGACTCGAGCAAAAACAACCTAAGCATGCTAGATAAGACTAAGGCAACAAGCAAGGGGTTTTAGGTAGGGAGGTGAGGCAATATCAAGGTTAAGGGATTCATGTGATGGGTTCGTAACAGAAACAACTACTACTAAGGCTTAGCAGAAAAGAACAACGGAAAGTATCGGTAACCAATGTTGAAAGGAACACAGTGGTTCATGTGAGTGATAACTTGCCTGCAAAACCCAGTAGCCTGGTACTGAGCTAAATCCTTAGAAGGGGTGTCGTAAGTATCGTCGGTCTCAACGTCGTCGTGTATCCGGGAAGAAGCAAACAAACATTGCAGAAAGATAAACAATCAATATCATGACATAGGTGCACAACCAAAGATGATGCATGACAGTTTAATTGATGCATCCCAAAAGGAAATAGTTGACAAGATAGAAACAGGATTAAATGGACCCATATGCAATTGGATTGCATATGGAAAGCCCATGAATTATGGTTGAATTAATTGTTTTACAACTAATCAAATTGTGTAAGTGAATTAGCATGATGCATGAATGAGGAAAACAACAAAATAACAACAATAGAACCAAATGGAAATAAGGCTTAACAAGTTTGGAAATTCATTTGTTAAGGTTGGGAATTTTGGTTGATTAAAGGTGTCACACAAGCATTTGTTGTTTTCACCACTTTTAATTGTTCAAAATAGATAACCAAGTTTATATTTGAAAAGAAAACAAGATTTTAGTTGGAATACATGTTTCACTTGTTGAAAAAGGATTTCAAATAAAGTATTTATGAATTAAACAAGTTTAAGCAGGAATTAAATGAATTTAATTCAAACATGAACTTATTTGAAGTTTTATTTGTGCAAAACATTAAGTGAGATTCATATTTGAAAAGGTTATGCTTTTATGGTTTGAAAACATATTTTATATGTCCCAAAAGAATTTGTTTTGATCAAGTGATAAATTTAACAATATTAAATGATTTAAACAAGGTTTAAATCATTTAACCAATTTTAATTATTCAAAACATGAAACAAATTTTATATTTGGAAAGAGGGTTTAATTTTGCATGGAAAACATATTTCATTTGTGGAAATTGGATTTAAAATGAGCAAGTTATTATTTTGGCAATTTTAAATGCAATAAACAAGAAACAGTTGTTTTCAGCAATTTAAATTATTCAAAACAGCAAACAAAATTTATATTTGAAAAGTACATGAAAAATTGATTGGAAAACATATTTAGTTTGTTGAATTTGGAATTTTTATGAACAAGTTATGAATTTTGCAAGTTTAAGTGAATTTGACAAGTTTTCAAATTTTGCACCAATTTAAAATATTCAAAACAGTAAACAAATTTTATATTTGGATAGAACATTTAATTTGGTATTGAAAACATATTAAAAATGTTGAAATTGGAGTTAGGATGAATTTCTTATGCAATTTACAATTTTGGGTGCAAATCTGCCATTTTTATGGATCTAGGGACTTTGAAATTATTTTCCAGGGGCTAGATTTTAGTAACAGGGGCCTAGGTGTGATTACCAGTTTGTTCTATGACCAAAACAAAGCGAAAATAAAAGTTTGGTTATTTGGGAGAGGGGGACTCGAACCCCCCACCTCCTGGTGGTGCGTTGGGGCTGATAACCAGTGGGGCTGGTGCACTAGTTGTGTTAGGAAGGGGGGCCTCGGTGGGGTTAAGCTGTGATTGCGGGATAGTTTCTGAAACGAACTGAACACGAACAGGTATGGAGCTCGACAGAAACCATGGCCTCGCTGGCTGCTGCCCTCGCCGGAGGGTGCGCCGCGGAGGAGGGGCTCGCGGGTGCGGCCCTAGGGAGAGAGGAGGGAGTGAGGCGAGTGGGGGGAGAGAGGCCATACCTTCGAGCGGAAGGCAGGGGCGGTCGGGTGCAGACTTGGGCGGACAGGGAGTGCAGGCAGTGGCCAACGCCGGCGATGGAGGCCACGGCGCCGGCAACCCAGGCCTCCTCGGGCGTGGACGCCTACATCAAAGTTGGAGCCGGTGCGCCGCCGGTTCCATTTTCCTCCTCAGCGGCACCTCGAGGAGGCCAGGGCGAGGGATTGGTGGCGGTGGTTCTCTGTTGGGGTTCAGGCTGCAGAGTTGTTCAGAGAAAGGAATCGGGGGGAAGAGGAAGAGGGGCTGGCGGCGATGGGATGGAGAGCTAGGGTTTCTAGGGTTAGGGCCTCGAGGTAGGGTAGATATAGAGGAGAGGGGCTTGGTACGGAGCTGCATCGAGGAGGGGAGAGTCTGATCGTGTGGTGGTGAGCCATGTCGTACAGGGATGACGTGCGCTGGGAGGAAGACGACAACGTAGATGAAGGGGTACTGGGCTGGTTTGCTGGGCTGGGGAAAAAGAAATAAGAGGAGGGGGTTGGGCTGGTTAGATGGGCTGCTCCTTCTCTCCTTTGCTATATTCCACTTTCCTCCTTTTTTTTTGTAATGAAAAGAAAGAGAGAGATGAATAGAAAAGGGTTTGGGGGGTTTAACCTTTTGTGATTATTTGTGATTCTTTTCAAAAACAGGAACTTAAGCAATGTCAACCTATTTTTCACAAGATTTGAAATTCTAAATGATTTAAAGTTGTTTAGTTAAAATTATCAAATAGGGTGTGAGGGCGTTTAGTTGATAATTAAAGTTTATCAATTTGCAAAACAATAATTAAAAGCAAGTTTGGTTTTTGATTTCAAGATTGGTAATATTAGTTTGATTTTTAAATTGGTATTTGAATTTTCAAATAGGGTTTGGGGTTTTATTTTATATGAAATGTTTTATTAATTTGCAAACAACAAATCAATGCAATTGTGAACATTAAGTCCCAAGATTTGAAAACTTTATTTGAGTTTTAAAGTTGTTATTTGAATTTTTCATAGCATTTCATAAAGATTGAATTTTTAAACAATTTTATTCCACTAACTCAAACAATGATGAAAGCTTATTGACTTAATTTGTTTGCAAGATTTTAATTGCCAAACCACAATTGGATCATGTCAAAGAGGATTGAAATGATTTGAAATTTGAGTTGAATTGGAATATTTTGTTAATTAATATAGAAACAACAATTTAATAGGGTGAACCCTATTATTAGTTGGATTAGACACATTGGAAAGGTTTGATATTTGATAATTTCCAAATGAGGTGTTGATGATGATTTTGCTTTGAACTTGAAACCCAAATTGGATTTGATTAGTGGATGCATTTTTATAGAAATAAAACAATAGTTTGGAATCACACTTTAATGGAAACAAATAATTGTTTTATTTTGAAATATCTTTTTAGAAATTGTAACATCACAAGGATGAAACAAAAGGTTTGAGATTTGAGTTGAAATTCAAATAGAAAACAAAGGAAAACAGTTGGAAAACAACTGAAAACAGAGGAAAACAAATGGAAAACAAACAAAACAAATGCAATCAACATGATGCCATGATGCAAAACATAAAATAACAGAGAGCAAAACATTCTAAAGGCTATTTTTCAGACTTGGGATGTTACAACGGCGGCGTCGAGAGGAAAGAGGGGAGGAGCGATTAGGGCTAGGAGGGGGAGCTTGAGGTAGTGCTTATAGGAGGAGGGGAGCTGCCGATCACCGTTGCCCTCCTCTGATGCCGACGTGGGCACCCCCGATGGGGTGCCGTACGGAGGTTGAAGAAAAGGTGAGGGGTACCAGGCCTAGGGGCACTTGGGCTGGCCCAATTGGGCTGCATGCCCTATTCCCCCTCTCCTTCTTTTTATTCTTTTCTGTTAATTAATTTTTTTTTTGCAGATTTGGGAAAAGAGAGAAAAACCTTTGGTGTTAGGGTTTAGCAAAAAAATTTGGGAATTTTTTTTTTATTGATTAAGTTTTGTAATAGCATCAAGTACCCACTTTGGTTTTCCAATTTTTTTTAAATATGTTGTAGGTTTGAAATTTGTTTGAAATTTGATTGAAATCAATAATAATTGACTAATGTTGACTTAAGCCACTTAGAAGTTTTAAATTCCATTTTATTGTGAAACAAGTGATTGCTTTGTTTTGCAATTTTTATAATTTCAACAATGGTTGCTGTTTGTAATTGACTTTGAATGCAATTTGAATTAAGTGAAACATTAAAAAGAACAATTCAATAGTTTGAGCTTTTAATTCTTAATGGAAACAAATGGATGTTTTATTTGAACTTTTTATTTGGAAAATTGTGACATAACAAGTATGAACCAACACATTTGATTAATGTTTGAAATTCAATTGTGAAAACAAATAAAAACAGATGCAAACAAGAAGGAAACAAATGCAATGATGAAATGAGTATGATGACATGATGCAAAACTATAATTAAACAAAAAAAACAAACATGCTAGGGGTGTTTTCATACTTGGGATGTTACAAAACGCCCCCCCTTGAAGGAATCGCGCCCCGAGATTCCTACTGAGAAAGGAAAAGGTCCGGATACTTCTTGCGAAGATCCTCTTCGGTCTCCCACGTTGCCTCTTTATCGGAATGATGCGACCATTGCACTTTCAAGAACTTGGTGCTCTTGTTGCGAGTCTTACGCTCGGTCTCATCGAGAATTCGAACAGGGTGCTCCTCATAAGATAGATCTTCTCGCATTTCAATGGAATCATGATCAACTGCACGATCTGGATCTTTGAAACACCTCTTGAGCTGTGACACGTGAAACACATCGTGCACCTTGGATAGTTTTTCTGGAAGTTCAAGACGATAGGCATTTTCCGCACGCCTTGAGAGAATGTTGAAAGGACCAATGTATCTCGGTGCTAGCTTTCCTTTCACACCAAAACGATGAGTGCCTCTGAGGGGAGTTACACGGAGATATGCTTTGTCACCAGGTGCGTAGATCATATCCCTGTGCTTGCTGTCATAGTAGCTTTTCTGACGAGACTGAGCAATCTTGAGATTGTCACGAATGATGCGAACTTTATCTTCGGCTTACTTAACAATGTCAGGGCCTAAGAGTGAACGTTCACCAGCTGCAGACCAATTGATTGGGCTCCTGCATCTGCGGCCATAGAGAGCTTCAAACGGTGCCATGCCTAGGCTTGCCTGGAAGCTGTTGTTGTAGGAGAATTCAGCATATGGAAGGCATTCCTCCCATTTCATGCCAAAGGAGAGACCACATGCTCTGAGCATATCCTCGAGAATCTGATTGACTCTTTCGACTTGCCCTTGAGACTGAGGGTGATAAGCTGTGCTGAACAGAAGTTTGGTGCCCAATGCTTCTTGAAAGCTTTTCCAGAAATGAGAAGTGAATATGCTTCCACGGTCTGAGCTTATTTCCAATGGAACACCATGGAGAGGAACAACCTTTGTTTTGTAGAGTTCTGCTAACTGGCTAGCTGAGATTGTTTCTTTGACAGCAAAGAAGTGAGCTACCTTAGTGAGACGATCAATAACAACGAAGATTGCATCGTTGCCCTTCTTGGACTTTGGAAAACCAGTGACGAAGTCCATTTCAATCATGTCCCACTTCCACTCAGGGATTTTCAGAGGTTGGAGTAGATCGGCTGTTTTCTGATGGACCGCCTTAACACGTTGACAAACGTCGCATTCAGAAATGTATTGAGCGATTTCACGTTTCATGCCAGACCACCAATACAGTGTCTTGAGATCCTGGTACATCTTTGTACTTCTAGGATGTTTTGAGAGAGGAGTTTCATGAGCCTCCTTGAGAATAACATCTTTGAGACTTTGAATTTGAGGAACTGCAATGCGTCCTTCGAAGAACACAGTTCCCTTGTCATCAATTGAGAAGCACTCATACTTCACATTGCCTGCTTTGATGTTATTTGCGATCTTCTTGATCTCAGCATCACGAAGTTGTTCAGAACGAATCTTGTCCTCGAGAGTTGGACTGGCTGTCAAGTTTGCAAGATAACCTTGAGGAACAAGACCAAGTTTCAGCTTCTGGAATTCTTCATGAAGAGGAGGTTGGCTTTCCATGATCATGAGATTATTGCAATACGACTTGTGACTGAGAGCATCGGCCATAACATTAGCCTTGCCTGGAGTGTAAGAAATTGTAAGATCGAAGTCTTTGATCTTTTCAATCCATCTCCTTTGCCTGAGATTTAGATCTGGTTGAGTGAAGATGTATTTCAGACTCTTATGATCGGAAAAGATTTCAGTGCGATTACCCAACAAGTATTGTCTCCATTTCTTGAGGGCAAACACAACTGCTGCAAGTTCAAGGTCATGTGTGGGATAATTGAGCTCATGTGCGTTCAACTGACGTGAAGCATAAGCCACAACTTGACGTTCTTGCATAAGAACTGCACCTAGACCTTGGAGAGATGCATCGCAGAATATCTGGAAAGGTTTGGTAGTATCTGGGCCAACCAGAACTGGTGTAGAAGTGAGTTTAGTCTTCAGGAGTGATGGGGGGATAATAACCCGGTAGGCCAACTCCAAGGTATAACCCGGCCCAAGGAACACGGTGCGCAATCCGGTTAAGGATAATGGAGCTTCTGGAAGGCCCAAAGTTTGTAGGCCTCGTAACCCGGATTGTGGGTTACGGTAAGGAAAGTTAGGGTTTGTAAGCGGTGTCCGGATAGGATTCAAGTTGCGCCTAGGAGAGTAGGGCCAAGGGGGTACGGGTGCTTTATAAACCGACCCCTAGGTCTAGTTTAGACAGAGATCCAACAACCCTAGTAGGACCGCTTGATATCGAGCATCCAGTGTAACCCCAGAGTTGAGTTATTATATCAAGATCGGAGACTCGGCGACTTTGATTGCCGGCTACCAGATCGATTTCCACCATGTTTTCCTCTGAGCTAAACCCTCTCCCAAACGCCTGTGTCGTCTTGCCCCAAGATCAGTTACCCCCGGTAACGCCTGCCGTGATTATCCCACGACAGTTGGCGCCCACCGTGGGGCCTGCGTCCAAAGGTGTTTACATCACGGGAGAAGCTCGGAAAAACATGGAGAATCTTGTCATCGGCGAGATCTACATCGACCACAAAGGAGAAAAGATGGTGGACGATTCCGGCTGGGGGCCAGAGTCGGATCACCTCGAGTCCGGATCTACTGTGACGATCGGCCAGATCAACATCTTCATCGGTACGGTACGTACACCTAATTTAAAGGGACAATATCATGTGCATACTACTGGAACTTCTAGCAGGGACAAAGAGACGTTAAAGCAAACGGTAAACTCGGTTTCATCAGCCGTGCCGGGATACCTGAGATGGGCGGAACAAGAGGTAACGTGGAGCAGAAGAGATCACCCGGAAAGAATAGAGCGCCCAGGAGTCTTGGCATTGGTGGTTGCGCCACAGGTCAATGGTTACGAACTGAAAAGGGTCCTGATGGACGGTGGAAGTAGCATTAACATCCTGTATTGGGAAACCTTCTTGCGCATGAGTCTCAAAGAGTCCCAGCTACAGAAAAGTTCGACAGTATTTCATGGGATCGTGCCGGGTCACTCGGCGAGCCCCGAGGGAAAGATCACCTTGGAGGTTGCTTTCGGAGAATCGACGGATAATTATCGAGTTGAGTGGCTCACGTTTGAGGTGGTCAAATTGCGCAGTCCTTACCACGCGCTGTTCGGAAGACCGGCTTATGCTAAATTCATGGCTAGGCCGTGTTATGTATATTTGCAGCTAAAGATCCCGGGTCCTAAACGGACCATCACCGTGCACGGGAACCGGGATATAGCGGCTGAGTGTGACGAAGGAGATTCAGTAATGGCCGAGCAAGCGTGCAGAAAGGAAGAACTCGAGTATTACCGGTCTCAAGTAAATCCGGATGATAGAACAGCCCTGAAAAAGCCAAATACTGAGGATGAGAGAGCAAAATTCAAGGCAGCACAAGACACCAAGAAGATAGATTTTGTTGAAGGTGATTCCACTAAGCAATTTACCATAGGGTCTAATTTGGGAAAAGAGCAGGAGAAGGCACTTGTGGAGTTTATACGTTCAAATGCGGACGTGTTCGCCTGGACACCTAGCGACATGCCGGGTATCCCTACAGAGCTGGCCGAGCACAGTTTGCATGTAGATCCCAAGTCCAGGCCCGTGAAGCAGGGCTTGAGGAAAATGAATGAGGAAAGAAGGAAGGCTATAGGCGAAGAGATCGCTCGGCTATTGGCAGCCGGCTTTATCATGGAAGTATTTCACCCGGATTGGTTAGCAAACCCAGTTCTAGTGATGAAAAAGACCAATGAGTGGAGGATGTGCATTGATTTTACGAGTCTCAACAAACATTGCCCAAAGGATCCGTTCGCACTACCAAGGATAGATCAGATTATAGACGCAGTAGCTGGAAGTGACCTATTATGCTTTCTGGACGCATATTCTGGGTATCATCAGATTAAGCTCAAGAGGGAGGATTGGGAGAAAACATCGTTTATAACCCCTTTTGGGGCCTTTTGCTATAAAACCATGACATTTGGATTGAAGAACGCTGGCGCAACTTATCAAACGGTGTATTCAGAAGTGCTTCGAGGACCAAATCGGACGTAATGTCCATGCTTATGTGGATGATGTGGTTATCAAAACTAGGAAGGCAGAGACGTTTATCGATGATCTAAAGGAAACGTTCAAGAACTTGAGAAGGTACCAGATGAAGCTTAACCCGACAAAGTGCGTGTTTGGAGTTCCAGCCGGGAAATTACTCGACTTTATCGTCTCCGAGAGATGAATTGAAGCCAACCCGGATAAAATCAAAGCTATCCAAAATTTGAAAAAGCCGGAAAATTTGAAGCACGTTCAAAAACTCACGGGCTGCGTGGCAGCCTTGAGCCGATTCATATCAAGACTCGGAGAAAAGGCAATACCCTTGTACCGGCTCTTGAGAAAGTCAGACAAATTCGTATGGAATCAGGAGGCGGATGAGGCATTCGAGGCACTAAAAAAGCAATTATCTGAAGCGCCAGTATTAGCGGCCCCGGGTCCTAAAGAGCCTATGTTGCTGTATGTGGCAGCAGGCCCCCGAGCCGTCAGTGCAGTAGTGGTTGTGGAGCGTAAGGAAGATGGGAAAGGTTATCCAGTTCAGAGGCCGGTTTATTATGTCAGCGAGGTATTGTCGGAAGCAAAGCAGCGCTATCCGCATTGGCAAAAGCTGGTTTTCGGGGTCTTTATGGCCAGCCGGAAGTTGAAGCCATATTTCCAGGAACACCCCATAACGGTGGTTAGCTCAATACCAATGTCGGATATCATCAGGAACTCGGGTGCGACTGGAAGAATAGCCAAATGGGCGATAGAAATGGGGGATTATCACATCAGTTACGAGCCCAGGTCAGCAATCAAATCTCAGGCTTTAGTTGATTTCATTAACAACTGGACACATACAGGCATGACTACGACGGTTCCAAGCTCCAAATCATGGATCATGCACTTCGATGGATCTAAGCAATACGAGGGATCAGGAGCTGGGGTGGTGCTAACGTCACCCAAAGGAGATAAATTAAGTTACGTACTACAAATTCACTTTGACTGTTCCAACAACGTGGCCGAGTATGAGGCCCTATTGCATGGCTTGAAGGTAGCCAAGGAGATGAACATCAAGAGGGTACGATGCTTCGGAGATTCGGACCTTGTGGTACAGCAGGTGTCAGGAACTTGGGATAGAAAGGATGCAACCATGGCAGCGTACCGCAGGGAGGTTGATAGGGTTGCAGGATGCTTTTCCGGGTATGAGGTGGAGCATATAGACAGAAGAAAGAATGAAGCAGCAGACGCCCTTTCTAGACTCGGCTCGCGTAGAGAGCCGGTTCCACCTAATGTGTTCCTGGACGAGTTATGGCGACCATCGGTTAAAATCGAGTTTGAGGAGGAGCTGGCAAGTAAAGACCCGGATACGGAGCTCGTGGCCACTATACGCGCTATTCCCGAGTGGACAGAACCGTTTTTGGCCTACCTGTCACGAGGCGAGTTACCACAACAGGAGGTGTTAGCAAGGCAAATTTTGCGGAGAGCAAAGGGGTATTCTATCATTAATGGGGAGTTGTTACAAGAGAAGTGCAGCAGGAGTCTTTTTGCGCTGCGTAGCACCAGAAGAAGGCCGACAGATTCTTAAGGAAATCCATGAAGGCGATTGCGGGCATCATGCATCCACAAGATCCCTTGTGGCAAAGGCTTACCGACACGGATTTTTCTGGCTGACGGCTCTAGCGGATGCGGAAAGATTAGTAGCAAGGTGTGACGGATGTCAAAGGTACGCTCGCCAAACCCATGTGCCGGCTATGGAATTACGGACCATCCCGTTGACTTGGCCGTTCGCTGTCTGGGGGATGGATATGGTTGGCCCCTTTCATATGTCACCATGCAAGAAGACACATCTTTTGGTGGCTATTGATAAGTTCACCAAGTGGGTTGAGGTTATGCCAGTTACTAATTGTGAAGCAGCTACAGCAGTCAAGTTCTTGAAAAAGATTATCTACCGGTTCGGGTATCCCCACAGCATAATTACCGACAATGGAACCAACATGTCCCTTGGTGAGATGGAGAAGTTTTGTGGCAACAATGGAATCCGGCTTGATGTTGCATCAGTGGCTCATCCGCAGGCCAATGGACAAGTGGAGAGGGCAACCCAAGAATTGCTTCGCGGATTAAAACCACGATTGCGAGTCCCTTGTATCAGGGCCGCTGGCGCATGGGTCGAAGAACTTCCTTCTGTGGTTTGGGGCATCAACACTACACCTAACAGGTCCACTCAAATGACACCCTTCTTCATGGTCTATGGCGCGGAGGCAGTACTACCGAGTGATATTATTCATGATTCACCACGAATATCAGCTTACGTCGAAGTGGAGAACGAAAAGACCCGGCAGGATGCCGTAGATATGTTAGAAGAACAAAGGGAACAAGCCCTGGAGAGATCAGCCATTTATCAGCAAGGTTTACGGAGGTATCATAGCCGACGTGTGAAAACCCGGGTCTTCCAGGAAGGAGACCTGGTTCTGCGCCTGGTACAGTCAAACGAAGGAAAACACAAATTATCACCGCCATGGGAGGGACCGTTTATCATAAGCCGGAATCTGCATAACGGATCATATTACTTGGTAGATGCAAGGGAAGAGTCGGCTACAGTTAATGACACCGCTCATACCACTTCATCTATGCAAGAAAGAGACAGACCATGGAACATGGCGCAGCTACGTCCGTATTATACTTAGTAAAGATTATAGTGGCAAGTGGAATTGCACGGTGTAACAGGCAGCAGGTTTCAGACGTACTCTTTTCCTATCCAGGGTACCCTTGGGGACTGGATGGGTTTTTAATGAGGCGGCTTGCTGGCCTAACTTTTTCATATCAAGTAAAGAGGTGGTTATTATCATGTTCTTCACTCTCAGCACGTCGCGTACATATATAGGTCTTGGGGGCTGATTGCTTGAATAGCACAGTTGAAAACTCAAAGACCCGGCCTTGATGCCTATGAGTTATAAGGGCCGGTTACTCGCAAACGAGTACGGCTACAATCTTATAACCGGACAAAGGAGCCAAATTTTCTTGACTTTTCTTACTTAAGCTCGATGTGACTCGCACTAAAATGGCATGATTTGCTCGCTTACGATTACAATCAGCCATGAAGCCCAATGGGACTTGGTTGACCCTGTTTCGTACAGATGTAACAACATGATATCCATGCGAAAGCCGGCTTATAGTATCAGAGAGTCAAAAGGGTCATCTAAACCACAAGTTATGCAGAGTACAGGGCTGATAGCCGGAAACTCAACGATTATTAAGCATAACTTCAAAACCTATGTGAAACGGCTCTGGGCTTTTTGGACCTAGCAGCAAACAAATGCGTTCTCCTTGAAAGATCACGTTTCCTAGACTCGGAATCCGGGTCTTGGGGGCTCGGGATCTCGAAAACGAGAAAAATTGTTTGATTGTTAAAGCTCAAAAATCCAGAAATCCGAGTCTTGGAGGCTTGGGGACTTAGCAGCAAGTCCGCTTGTCAACACACATGAGACCCGGAAACCGAGTTTCATAAAAGGAGCAATAAAGAAAGCCGGATATCGAGAGCAGATGAGTTCAAAAATGGATAAATTTAAAAAGGCCAGAAGAGGCATAGAGTATATCAAGACCTTAGCGTACATTACAAAATCCCGGTGAAAAGATATCAAAGGTGCACAGGCGCACCACCCAAAATATAATTGTTTAAACAGCACATTGGCCGACTGACGCATAAGAAGAGGCATTAAATATCAGATATCACTCGGCGTTCATCTTGGCCTTGCCCTTGCCATCATTGGTGGTAGCAGCAGCACCCGGATCAGTAGTACCAGCCCGCGCAGGAGGTGGAACGACCGGTGTTGAGGTAGCGGGGGCAGAGCCGGCTTCAACTTGCTTCTTGGCAGCCTCCACCCTCAACGCAGCAGCTTCCTCCTTCCACCGAGCCAGCATATCGTACGGCTCGGGAAGATACGACTTAATCGCTTCACCAGCAGCATCATATGCAGGAACAAGGATATCAACATCCAGGTCGTCAGCGATCACGCTGGCCGGGTAACGGACCTCCTTCTGGACAGCCTGAAAATCCTTCACTGAGAACTTGGACCCATCAAGATTGAACTCCGGGAAGCCTCCCATAAGCTTCACTAGCTCGAGCTTAGGGAAATAAGCCTTGGCAAGTGCAAGCCCCCGGGTTACTCCAACCCGGCAAGACGAGCGTTTCCAGTGCCAAATCCACTCAGGAATAGTGGAGAAGGCATCCAGCATCCTCTTCAGATCGACATGTCCTTTACCTGGCCACCGTAATTCCTGAAGGATCCATTTGGTTCCGGCGCATAGCTGCCGGATAACGCTCTTCATAGTTTCCAGCCTGGCAACGTCATCCTCATCCGGCATCGCTTCGTCCGGGCCTGAAGAAATGGAAACATAAGTCGGGAAAACTCTGGCTATTTATCAAAAGGATAACCCGGAGGAAGAAACGTACCAAGTAAAGCACGATACGTGTCAGCAATTTGGACAGAAAGGCTTGTTAGATCATCCTCTGCTTTGTGAGCCCTTTTCCTATACTTCCTCATTATCATCCTATTCCTCCTGGCCTCAGCCTCGGCTGCTTCACGCAGAACCACCTCCTTTTCAATGAGCTTGGTGGCATCTGCCAGTTTCTCCTCAGATTGAGTCACGAAAGACTGCGTGGATGCAACGAATGATTAGCCGGGTAAAGGGGCAAGTTATCAGTCGCTTGTATCATAAAGTCCCAAGCAAATTATGAATCAATTCACTCGGAACTTGGGGACTGGATAAGGACACAAGCAACGTTAGTCGGATTTACCTCGTGTTTGGATATTAAAGCCCCCAAGATGTTTTCTTCATTAGCCCTCAAAGTGCGCAGGGTTTCCAGCATCTGGGTAAACGTCAAGTCCTCGGGTCGAGCACCGGAAGAGCCGGCAGCCTGGTCGCCTGGTGGGGGAGCTCTCCCCGCCCTTGGGGTCGAGACCCGGACAGTTTGAGTATCCGGGTTGGGAGAACCCATCCTTGTATCCAGAACCTCGATCTCCTCGTCCACTGGTTCCGACGAGGAAGGAGATCCGGCGGCTCGGTGAAGTGGATCGTTCAGGGGGCCTTGTTCCTGGTTATTCTCAGTATCACCGCCAGTCGCGGCATCTACGTTCTCAGTCGGCTCCTCTGCCCGATGGTTATCCGTCTCTACGTTCTCCGGATCTCTGACGGTGACGTGAGTGCTAGAAGAAGGATGAGAGGAGGCAGTTAGCAGTGGTGATTGAAAATTGTCAGGCATCAAAGGAAGTCATATAGCAAAAACTTACCCGGCATTCACGGTGTAGTCCGGCGGGAGCTCGCCGCTGGAAGCAGATGAAGTCGTCACAGGGACCACTAACGGAACCCGGAATTGCCCGGCACGTGGATGGTTAGGAGAAGGGTGGCGTCGAGGAGAGTCGGAAGGACGAGACGGAGGAGCGCTGGCACGATGGACGGAGGAGGTAGAGATGCCCGGGTTAAGGGGGTCTTCACCCGGGGAGCTCCGAGTTACCCTGTGTTTGGCTGGGAGATAATCCTTCAAGCACGACGAGTTTGATAATTGATGGTTAAGTCGTCGCATGGCGTCAAAGGAGTAAGGTTCAGAGGATAACGAGGAGAAAGGAACCTTGGACACTGCCCCTCTGGTCTTCCTCTTGGCTCCAACTGTTGCCTCTTGATCAGATTCGGTAGCCTCCGGGTCATCCTCGTTGGTCTCACCTTCGTCCTCCAGCCCTGCGAACCGAGTGCGTGTCCGTGGGA
Source organism: Alopecurus myosuroides (assembly GCA_028641055.1). NCBI lineage: Eukaryota > Viridiplantae > Streptophyta > Magnoliopsida > Poales > Poaceae > Alopecurus > Alopecurus myosuroides. The sequence goes on from CM054059.1 coordinate 204,934,213, forward strand.
AAAAGTTAAATGGGAGGAAAATGATGCAAGTAAAAATAATACAAGTTCCGGGAAGGTACCTTCACTATCATCGGCCGGCTCGTCCTCTTCTTCCGGGTCTCTGGAAGGGGGGGAGGGTTCAACTCTCCAGAAAGGGTCATCAGCCTGAGACAAAAGGATGAGACTAAGGGTTAGAAGCTGTATCAAGTCAAAATGTGGAAATACGTTATGAATATCGGATATTACCGCTGGAGCCGGGTTTTCCCGAGTAAATGGGGGTAACCCGGCGATGACCTTTATCACCTCTAGCTTCTCTGTCAAGAAGCCCTTGATGGTCTTGTTGGTGTCGCCGGTCGCAAAGCTCTTGGTGGAGTATCGGAGTGCATCTGTGGTATGCCCCGAGTACTCGCACATTAATTTGGTGCGGATGGAGTTGGGTTGAATTCGAAAATCAACCCATGTTTTCACTAAATTGAGCCCAAGGAGGCCTTGGGCTGAGAGGATGGCTATTTTAGCTAACGAGGGAAGGATCGCCTCCCTGTCTGAGTCAGGTGCAAAGGCATTGAAAGACTCGGAAGGCTCGAGGAGGCTCTCCGAGTAGCCCGGCAGTTTCTTTTCGCTGTCTGGGGAGGTATCGTGGCAATAAAAGAAAGACAGCTGCCAGTGTTTGACGTGGGAGTTTAAATTGAGGGTTGGCATCGGTGAATTCTTGCGGCGTTGGATGGATACCCCGCCGCAGGTAAGAAGTACTCCGTCACCACTTTCGCGGCACGGCTTACACTGGAATAGTTCGATGAAGAGAGTCAAACTTGGCGGTATGCACAAGTACGACTCGGATAGAACGATGAAGTGGGTAATGTTCAACATAGAGTTAGGCCCTATGTCGAATACCCGGAGGCCATAATGGCTTAGGACCTCCCTAAAGAAAGGGTGACCCGGAGGACGGAATCCCCGGGTCACGTGCTCTACGAAGCAGATTACCTCATTATCGGCGGGTGTGGGCCGGGTCTCGTTGCCCGGTGCTCTCCAGTGAATGTCCTTCTGGGAAGGGAGAATTCCTAATTCGGCTAGCTCGTCCAGCTTGGCCTTTGTAGCTGTGGAACGCCCCAAGTTGGCGGATATGGTCTGGGTAGTCTTTGCCTGAGTCGGCTGTTTTCCTTGCCGTTTGGGAGCCATGGGATCAACCTGCAAAACACAAGAAAAAGAGGTATAGGAAATAAGACCCGGAAGTGTTGGATTATCCGAGTATGAGGTATCAAGAAAGTATGAAAACTAAGAACTATCCGGGTATCACGCTATGAGGTGGAGGTTACAAGGTATCCGGGTGTTAAGTATAACTGTGGAGATTATTGGTCACTTACATACGGAAAAGCATTTGGGGAAGATGGATGGTTGCCCATGTATCTACTGCAAGCAAAATAGCTGGAAAAGAAGGATTTTCCGGGTGTTAATGCAATGAGCGGAAAATCGAGGAGGAATGGATCTAGATGGGAAAACTTGCGAACGATTCTACGGGGGATTTGGTGATTAGTAATGGTAGGAGGATGAGTTGTAGTCATCAAGCAGGTGGTTAAAGGAGTTAGCGAGCATCAAATCGATCTAATTCGATGGAACCGGGAGAACGACTCACAGGTTGACCTAGATCCAATCCTGGGTGCATCGAAAAATTGCGGGGCTAAATTAAACGAGTGCGAGGGACTTACTGGAGATATTGGGGTCTAGCGCGACGGCGGTGGACGGCGTGGCTCGAGTGCCCCTTCGCGACTCTTGGCGAGTGGAACGAGGGCGCGGCGGTGAAGCTTGACGGCGGCGCGAGATGGCTCGAGAGCGAGCACGGCCGGCGGCGGCTTTGCTTCGATGGCGAGCACGAACTTCTTGCGGTGGTGTTACAAGGGCGTAAGGAGCAAGGAAGGAAAGGGGAAATTGAAGTGGAGTGATGGGTTTTAGGTTACCCTCGGAGCACTATTTATAAGGTGAGGGTGAGTCTATCCCAACGGCCGGAAGCCGGAAATTGTGGGGTAATGGCTATCTACGCGGATTCTGCGAGATATGCACCAAGTATTGAGCAAAGTATCTGGACAAAAAAGAGAAGGAGATCCACTCCGTGATATCAGGGTCAGTTATCGAGTATGGAATCTTGACATTTTTATTAGGGTTTAGACCTGGAAAGTCAAACCAAAGTATTTGGGGGAAAAGCCGGGTTACTATATGGCCACCATGGAGTAAGGCCTAGCTGTCTATCAAAGCATCTTAACCCGGCCTCCATATGCTTGTGTGTTTGATATCTTTGCAGGGAATAGCGAGCGCTTCAAGGAAGGATCCGTGAAGCCCAAGCTATTCTGGGGACTACTGATGGGGGGATAATAACCCGGTAGGCCAATTCCAAGGTATAACCCGGCCCAAGGAACACGGTGCGCAATCCGGTTAAGGATAATGGAGCTTCTGGAAGGCCCAAAGTTTGTAGGCCTCGTAACCCGGATTGTGGGTTACGGTAAGGAAAGTTAGGGTTTGTAAGCGGTGTCCGGATAGGATTCAAGCTGCGCCTAGGAGAGTAGGGCCAAGGGGGTACAGGTGCTTTATAAACCGACCCCTAGGTCTAGTTTAGACAGAGATCCAAGAACCCTAGTAGTACCGCTTGATATCGAGCATCCAGTGTAACCCCAGAGTTGAGTTATTATATCAAGATCGGAGACTCGGCGACTTTGATTGCCGGCTACCAGATCGATTTCCACCATGTTTTCCTCTGAGCTAAACCCTCTCCCAAACACCTGTGTCGTCTTGCCCCAAGATCAGTTACCCCCGGTAACGTCTGCCGTGATTATCCCACGACAAGGAGATTGAAACTTTCATCACATTGTGGAGACCAAACGAACTTCTTGTCCTTCTTTGTGAGATCAGTGAGAGGTTTGGCAATCTTGGAAAAGTTGTGGACGAAACGACGACAATAGCTAGCCAAACCAAGAAAACTTCTGACTTGCTTCACCGTCTTAGGAGGTTTCCAATCAACAATTGCTCTAACCTTTTCTGGATCAATGGCTATGCCCTTGGCAGAGATGACATGACCAAGGTAAGCAATTTCTGGAATCCAGAACTCACATTTGGAGAACTTGGCATATAGACGATGCTCGCGAAGCTTCCTGAGAGTGAGACGAAGATGTTCTCCATGCTCTTCCTCGGATTTTGAGTAGACAAGAATATCATCAAGATATACCACAACGAACTTGTCGAGGTATTCATGGAAGACAGAATTCATAAGTCGAGAGAAGGTCGCCGGTGCATTGGTGAGACCAAAGGACATGACGGTGTATTCATATAGACCGTAGCGAGTGGTGAAAGCTGTCTTTGGAATATCTTCCTTTCTGATCTTGATTTGATGGTAACCCATTCTCAAGTCCAGCTTGGAGAATATTGAGGCTCCAGCAAGTTGATCAAAAAGGTCATCGATACGAGGAATTGGATACTTGTTTTTGATGGTTTTCTCGTTAAGATGACGATAGTCAACAACGAGTCTCTTTGTTTGATCCTTCTTCGCAAGGAACAGAGTTGGGCAACCCCAAGCCGAGGAACTAGGTTGAATGTAACCTTTCTCCATGTACATATCGATTTGCTCCTTCAACAACTTCAGTTCAGGAGGAGCTATCTTGTATGGATGCTTAGAGATTGGAGCAGTACCTGGTTCAAGTTCGATCACGAACTCAACTGCTCTGTCAGGAGGCATTCCTGGCAATTCTTCTGGAAAGACATCGGGGAATTCACAAGCCACCGGAATAGTTTCAATAGATGGTAGAGGATTTGTATTGAGAGTGTAGAGTTGAGCAACTGGATTTTCTGCATGGAAGTAGACTATCTGGCCAGAAGGGTGTGTGATTTTGACAGACTTAGCAGGACAATCAATGACTGCTTTGTTGGCTACCAGCCAATCCATCCCAAGAATGACATCAATATCTGAAGAGTGGAGAGCTATCAGAGATGCCTGGAATGGAAGGTTTCCAATTGTGATCTCGATGTTCTGGCTAACTTTATTGCTTTGCCAGCTAGATCCCGGTGATTTCACTAGGAGAGGGATAGACAACTGTTCGAAGTTGATTCCACTGTTGTTTGCAAAGCATTGAGAGATGAAAGAGTGTGAAGCACCAGAATCGAACAAGACTTTAGCACGAAACGAGTTCAGAAGAAGTGTGCCCATTACAACCTCTGGAGATTCTTCTGCTCCCTGGGCCTTGACATGATTCACCCTCACAGTTCTCAAGACAGACTTGTTCCTGTTGCGGGGCCTAGGCGAAGAAGTGTGTACCGTCACATGATTGACATTAGGGATAGGTAGTGATGGTAGCTTGTTCTGCGGGCACTTGTAGGAGTAGTGTCCTGGTAGACCGCACTTGAAGCATGTACTAGCAGAACGAGGAGCTGTTGGACTTGGCTGAGATGGAGCACCTCCTGAAGATACCACTTGGGTGGGAGGGAGGGCAAGAAATCCTGCCGGGCTTGGCAAGCAGATGGGCGGTGTTGGAGTGGTATATGGAACCCAAACTCTTCGTTTTTGTGGAGGCATGATAGCTTTTGAGAGATTAGCATGTTCACGAGAGTGTTTACGAGATTCCTCAACCAATTTGCGCCCATGCTCTTCATTCAGAGCGATGTTGATGATGTCCTCAAAATTCTTGGCCTTGACGTTGGTGAGAGCATACTTGAGTTCCGGGTTGAGATCCCTGCGGAACTTTGCCATCTTTCTCGCTTCCGTGGAGATTTCATCTCCGGCGTAGCGAGCCAGACGATTGAACTCTCTTTGATATTCAAGAACGTCCAAATTGCCTTGTGTGAAAGAATAGAATTCCTCACGCATTTTCTCCATGAGCCCATCGAGAATGTGATGGCGCACGAAGGCTTGCTTGAAATCCTCCCATGTGATTGCCACACTAGGACCTCTCATTTCTTGGAAGTTCTCCCACCAAGACATGGATTGTCCACGGAGAAGGTAGGTCACGTAAGGAACACGGTCCTCGTCAGCCACATGAGCTACCATAAGAGTACGGTTCATTTCATGGAGCCAGTCATCAGCATCCAATGGCTCGGAGGAGGTATCAAACGTGCGCGGATTGAGCTCAAGGAACTCCCGAATAGACACCCGGGTGTTGCTATTACTCCCAAGGTCTTGGTTCTGCTGCATCTGCTTTATAACTTGTGTCATCTGAGACAGCACTTTCCCTATCTCAGGTGGCAGTGTGGGTTCTTCGTCACCACTTTCCATCCTGAAGAGGATACCAAGATTAACACACTAACCGGATAACAAAATCCAATATAAGTGCTTACAAGGATTACTTCAGACGGTAAGTCGACAGCATAGAACAAGGATGGAGGTTAACAACGGATCAACAGATAAGTTGTTACAACGGAATAGAAGATTTGTGAAGGACGATATCGAAGCAACAACTGGGAAACAGGAGACCACAACACCTGAGGTACTACGGAAAACCTATCCGGGCTTCTAAAGGATCAATATCTACTGCTTAAGGAATAGAGGATCTGCTTCCGGGGCTTACACGCCTCCGTTCTCAATCGTGAGTAGGCAACATGATAAATCATGTCACAACCACCTCCATTCCTATGGTCTAGTAGATATAACCATCCTAGAGAAACCAGGATACGTGAAAACCTAACTTGAAAGTTTAGATGAGAAAGAGAAAACAACGTTGCACTTCCTTACCAGAAAAGGGAGGGTGGGTGGGGAAAGAAATAAAATGGCAGAATTCCTAATCTCACGTTTCATTTTTCCTATATAGCTACAAAATAGTTTCTAGACTCAACTGCGACCAGTAAAAGGGATCCTACAGGCAGACAGGCTCTGATACCATTTGTCGCACCCGGACTTCTAGAGGATACTCGCAGTTCCGTTGAACAGTAGTGGATTGGATTACGGGGCTTACCGGCACCCGCATCTCTTACGAGTAGGCCAACACACGTATGTGTGACAACCAACCCCTATCTGTTCATCGTCTACGTAAACCATCCCATAGAAATCAGGATACTACCATTGACGTACTTCACAGCATACACACATGGTACGTCAACGGCGTTTAACAGAATGATAGCACAACATATCTCTAAGACACAAAAGATGGAAATAAGTTGCAGATGGCTCTCACTAGAGCAGAGATAGCAAATACAATCATCCAGAGGACACATGTCCCAACATATCATCATTACATCGCAGCGGAAACATCCAAAGTGTCTGAGTACAGACAAGATCCAAATAGGCCTAAGAGGCCGGAAACGAAAAGACGGAGCCCATCCACGAAGTCTCGGATCCTGCCCGGGTCCGCTATCTACTCGTCATCAGCCTTGTCGTACTCCACGTAGTAGCCACCATGGGGATCCTCGGAAACGTAGTCTGCGGAAACCACAGCCCCAAAGGGGTCAGTACATAAACGTACTGGCAAGCAAGACTCACAATTCACCAAAGTGTAACCCGTCAACACCAAGCACAGATGCTTTGGGTTCAACGGAAGGAAGGGGATATAAAAGATGCGGCAGCGGGCTGCACTAACCAACTACGGAAACATACTACCACTTCCGGCTATCAGAAAGGAGATAAGATAGCGTATCGTAACCAACTACAACTAACTCCAAGCAAACCCGTCCTGGATCTCGCCCCTTATCCAAAGAAGCAATCCGAGGATCACTCACTTGTTAGCCAAGTTACTAGTCAAGTTATTATAGTTAGGTGTAAGTTGTCTGAGTACTTGTTAGCCAGTACTTTCACCAAGTCGTCACATAACCGCGGACAACACGGCTTCTCGAGAAGATTCATCCCTGCAGGGTGTGCTCCAGTACCCGTACACACTCAAGCCACCAACTAAAACTCAGGTTGGCTTGACACGACTCGAACCATCTCTACAGCCTGTCCTAGGAGCCACGGAGCTATAAGGTCCCAGCCACGCAGCCGAATACTCAGCGCAAGTGTGCAAAACTCCCGCAGGACGCAACACCCCGGCAATACAGGCCTCGCCCTATATGTGTGCGTCATCATCATCATCAGTAACCATGGGAGCGACCCATTCATGCGTATGAGCCAAATGGAACACCCGAACTAAGTGTGGCTCTTCGGACAAACTGCGGATCAGATCAAAGTCGAGGGGGGTTCCATACCACCACCCGGATGCGGTGAGCACGCTCATCATGGATCAGTAGACAAGACCCTTTTCCTAATTAGGGTCGACACTAGCAGGCCTCAAAACCACGCCGGGCCTCCTGCCGGTGCCTTAACATCAAATTATTATTATTACCCAAGCATTAACAGGTTGTTGTTTAAACAGCGAGCCCATAGAGCATAATAGAAATATAGTAACAGAAAGTAACGGGTAACAGACTCGAGCAGAAACAACCCTAAGCATGCTAGTAAGACACGGCCTCAAACAACGGGGTTATAGGAGTGGAGGTGAGGCAATATCAGGGTTAAAGGATACATGTAGTGGGTTCGGAGAACAAGCACCGATACATATGGCTAGCAGAAATAGACAACAGAAAGTATCGGTATCCAATGTTGAAAGGAACACGATGGTTCATGTGAGTGAATACTTGCCTGCAAACTCAGTAGCCTGGTACTGAGCTAAAATCCTCAGAAGGGGTGTCGTAAAGATCGTCGGTCTCAACGTCGTCGTCTATTCGAGAAGAAGCAAACAAACAACGCAGAGAACAAACAATCAATAACATGGCATAGTGCACAATCATGGGATGATGCATGACAACTTAATTGATGCATCAAAAATAAACTAGTTGACATGGTAACAACATGATTAAATGGACCCACATGCAATTTGAGTTGCATATGAAAAGCCCATGAATTAAGGTTGAGATAATTGTTTTACAACTAATCAACAGGTGAAAGTGGATTAGTATGATGCATGGATGAGGAAAACAGAAAAATAACAACAATAGAATCAATTGGAAATAAGGTTTAACAAATTTGGAATTTTATTTATTAAGTTATGGAATTTTGGTTACTTAAAGGTGTCACACAAGTATTTGTTGTTTTCACCAAGTTAAATTGTTCAAAACAGATAACAAAGTTTATATTTGAAAAGAACACCAAATTTTAGTTGGATTACATGTTTCAATTATTGAAAAAGGAATTACAATGATTTAATTGTGAATTAAACAAGTTTAAACAAGATTTAATTGGAATTAAATTAAGTATAAATATTATTTGAATTTTATTTGTTCAAAACATTAATTCAAATTCATATTTGAAAAGATTATGTTTTCTGGTTTGAAAACATATTTTATATGTTCAAAAATAATTCAATTTGAGCAAGTTATGAATTTAGCAATTTTAAATGAATTAAACAAGGTTTAAATTATTTAGGAAATTTTAATCATTCAAATCATGAAACAAAATTTATATTTGGTTAGGTGGTTTAAAATGGCATGGAAAACATATTTTATTTGTGTTATTTGAATTAAGTATGATTTAGTTATGGATTTTATCAAATTTCATATGAATTGTTTGAATTTGAAATTTGGGTGCATTTGAATTATTCAAAACAGGAAACAAATGTTATAAATAGGTAGATAATTAAATTTGGTGCAGTGTACATATTTTATTTTTATTATTTGGGTTTGTGAAATAAAAGTTATGTGATTTTTGAGTTTAGGGACTAATCTGAAAAATTACTGGACTGAAATTAAAAGAAAAAAAGCAGAAATCCTAAATGCACCGCGCAGTGACCAGCCCCCAGCCACTGACAGCGGGGCCAGCGCCACTGTGGCGCCTACATGGCGCGGCTGGAGGTTGACGTGGCCCTGCAGGTCACTGACGCGCGGGTCCCGCGCGGGTGCGCGTGGAAGGAAAAATTGGGGAGGCAAAATGCCTCCCGCGGGACTCGATCCCGCGACCTGGGCGAGCGAGCGCAAGGGCTGAGCCAGTTGGGCTGTGAACCGTTTTGTGAAAGGTACAGAGCAGGTGGAAGGTTAAGGTGCAGATTCGCGTGGCTAACTGAAATTTCAACGTGCAGGTTCAGGTTGCTGTTACGGAACTCGATGGAGGGAGCAGAGTGACCTGCGGCCGCTGCTCGCTGCGCGGCGCTCGGGAGCCCGCGGTGGCGCGCGTGCTTGCGGGTGGCGTGTGCGCGGTTGCCGGTGTGCTACGGGGTGAGGGAAAACGGAGGAGAGGGAAGGCAGGGGAAGAGGAGCGGCTTACAGCGAGGGAGAGGACGGAGCCGTCCGTGGTGGTCGACAGGGTGCGGCCGGCGGCGAAAATCAAGATGGCGGCGGCGACTCGGTGCACCTCGGGGGAAACCGAGGCCACGGCGAGGAAGAGGGCAGCGGGGCCTTTCCGTTCCCGGCCCAAGCACGGCCGGGCGGGCCCCGTGGCGCCGGCGGCGAGCCGGAGAGGGAGGCTGCGGTGATGGTTGCTGTCGTTGGGTTCGGTTCAGACAGAGAAGAGGGGGAGCAGGGAGAGAGGAGGAGACGGCGGCGTCGAGAGGAAAGAGGGGAGGAGCGATTAGGGCTAGGAGGGGGAGCTCGAGGTAGGGCTTATAGGAGGAGGGGAGCTGCCGATCACCGTTGCCCTCCTCTGATGCCGACGTGGGCACCCCCGATGGGGTGTCGTACGGAGGTTGAAGAAAAGGTGAGGGGTACCAGGCCTAGGGGCACTTGGGCTGGCCCAATTGGGCTGCATGCCCTATTCCCCCTCTCCTTCTTTTTATTCTTTTCTGTTAATTAATTTTCTTTTTGCAGATTTGGGAAAAGAGAGAAAAACCATTGGTGTTAGGGTTTAGCAAAAAAAATTGGGACAATTTTTTTATTGATTAAGTTTTGTAATAGCATCAAGTACCCACTTTGGTTTTCCAAAAAAATTTAAATATGTTGTAGGTTTGAAATTTGTTTGAAATTTGATTGAAATCAATAATAATTGACTAATGTTGACTTAAGCCACTTAGAAGTTTTAAATTCCATTTTATTGTGAAACAAGTGATTGCTTTGTTTTGCAATTTTTATAATTTCAACAATGGTTGCTGTTTGTAATTGACTTTGAATGCAATTTGAATTAAGTGAAACATTAAAAAGAACAATTCAATAGTTTGAGCTTTTAATTCTTAATGGAAACAAATGGATGTTTTATTTGAACTTTTTATTTGGAAAATTGTGACATAACAAGTATGAACCAACACATTTGATTAATGTTTGAAATTCAATTGTGAAAACAAATAAAAACAGATGCAAACATGAAGGAAACAAATGCAATGATGAAATGAGTATGATGACATGATGCAAAACTATAATTAAACAAAAAAAACATGCTAGGGGTGTTTTCATACTTGGGATGTTACATGTGAAGAGAGTGTGAATATCTTCACCAACTTCAACAAGGCAAGTAACACACCATCAACTACCTATTATTTTTATTATGCATTACTAGAGTTTTGAGTAGTATGCATGGTAGGAAATTTATCTAAGTATTATGCTATGCTAATATCCCAAGTAGTGTGTAGCCATCCTTTTATATCCTGCTAGTATAGAAGACATTGAACTTAGTAGAATTGCTAAGCTCTTCAAATGTTTTATTTAGATGTTGAGGATAAAACTACTAAGTTTAATGGAACACCTGGGTGGAAGTGGTAAGACTGGTTTATGTTGAGTGTTGCCTCAGGGCCCTTATCTAAGGGTTATTCCACTTGAGGTTGTCACTTGAGGATGGCCACCCAGGAACAAAGAGATTAATATGTCCTTCTAAGTTTAGTAGCTTCCCGTGCAGCCTTTAGTCATATGGGCTCTGTCTTGATCAACTAAGTTGAATGAACTCACCAGTGCTTGACCAGCAGATGTAGGGGGTATAGGTTGGAACGGGTAAGCCTGACGGTGGTGGAATTTCTTCTGAAAGATCTCGTCTCGATCTTCTCCTTTCCTTAATGAACTCAGGATGTTTAGGATGGTTGGGCTGATCTGAGTCTAAAGGTGAAAGTGCACAAACTCTGTAGAGTCAACAAACTAAGATCTTAGTCGTGTCCCTGGTCATGGACAATTTGAGCAGCTGGACAAGGAATGACGGAAGAATCTCATCATGCCAACTTCATAATAAAATTTTGATGGGTGAACAGGGGTAGGAGTTTATCCTGATTTCTATCAGAGGTACACCTTAATTTAGTTAAGGTTCACTGGTTTCTATCAGTGATACCTGTTATAGATGAAATTGTTTTATGATAAAAGATAGGAGAAAACTGGCTTTATGCAAACTTAGCCAAAACTCCACTGAGCCAAATAAGCATGTAGTATTAGTCTTGCCATTTATATCCACCATAGTGTTACTTGCCAATACATTAAATTGTATTGACTCCCTTGTGGCTGCATATTCCATATTGCAGTTGATTCTGAAGACGAGTGAGGATTTCGTTTAGGATCTCGAGACTATCGCCAACATGTTTTGCCTGTGGCACATGAAGAAGATGGGCTCAATGTTGTACGATGTTTTCCGCTGTATTTCTTTGTTTTCTTCTAGTCTTCTAAGACTATGCAAGTTGTAATCCTATTTTGTAAAGACTGGATCATGCGATGTAATAGAATTTGATGCATTTGCATGATATTTCATTTTGTACTGTGGTGCTAGCAATTTATCCAGGGACTAGCACAATAACACAGGTGTCCTTACATTATTTAAATGTGGGAACGCTACAAAATGGTATCAGAGCATTGTGTTGCCTGTAGGATTCGAGACCCTTAGGTTTGGAAGCCATTTTTTGATCATGTTATTATCTCCTTAGAGTATTTTGGATCCTAGCGGCATAGTGAGATGAAGCGGCCCGGACAACTTTACGTGTCCACGGACACGAGACCGTTCCCTGATTGGCTTGCGGGTGCATTGTCCTTCTCACTATAGTGAATATCCAATTTGCAACAAGTTGTTAATAACCCATTAATCACCCTAGGATTGAAATTTTCTATGTTCAAACTTTCTAGAAATAAAACAATCATCTTAATCTTTATCATATACTCTCACCTATTATTCACCTTCAAAAATTTCTAGATGGCCTACCTCTTCAATACCATCCAGACAGGAATGTTGATGATCATACCAAGAAGTGCAAGAAGAATTTTCACCACATGAAGACCTACACTCAAGACAATTGAAGAAACTTGCAGACATACCCAGACTTCATAACAATCAAGGACACCTCAAGACATTGAGAGAAGAATCTGAAGAAAAACTCAAGAAGATATAGATGAGACCACCAATCTAGTTATTTGGTTAGAACAACGTTAACGTGTTAGTGTATTGAGCATACCAATGAGTGGTATGACAATATTAGTGTTTTCTAAAAACCATGTTGTTGGTGTGATGATTGAGTTGCTATATGTTTGTTATGTGTTGTTTGCAAGATGAGTTTCCTTGATCTGATGTGTTGGGGTAGGATTTTCTTTAGTCTCTTCCTAATCTCTACTCAGTCATGCTAAGCCAAACCAAAACCCATACCCATTTACCAACCATATTGGGCTACCATATGAAGTGCAACAACAAACCTTACACCCAAGAATGTCATGACTAGTTCTCTATAGAGACAAGCCATACAATTGAGGAATGTCACACATTTCAAGATCCTTTTTGTGTGAAGATACAGTCACATCCATGATGAAGACAACTGTATACCAAGGTGCCGCAAGACAATCAACAAGGGAAGATAAACAAGTGGACTCAAAGTTACATGAGCTATGAAGATTTTGAAGCTTTTCCCTACACCTGGAGAAGAATAGATGAAGAAACTACAATAACTCAGTTAGTGAGGTATAAGAGTTTGCGCAACCCCACTAGTGTAAGAACCTATAGTTTAGCTCAGGTTTGTCTTTCAGATTGGAAACTTTCTGTTAGACAAGTGAGGTGACCTAGAGTTATTAAACGAGATTCACCAATCTAAATACAAGGTAATGATTGAGTGCAATATGGATTGGCCCCCATGGTGACTACTCATATTATTCACTCTTGCTATGAGGAATGGTAAATCTGAGTGACATACCTATTAGAGAGACGACGATGTTAAACCTGAACCATAGAAGGGTAGAATACAATAATGACCCTATGTTAGAGTTACTGAAAACGTACTATTTTCGGTGAGGATCAAGCCAACCTTGGAGCTATCAAGCAATGGAAGATTTTTCCTACCATGATAATTTCTTTATAAATAGCATGGTGTTTGCCTTAAAGGATGACAACAACAAGATGGAAGATTGCCAAGGATATCAAAAGACCAAGTTGAGAGGAACCCAAAGACCTTTGTTTGACCCAAAGAGTGACCCCTCAGTGTCAAAGGTAGTTCAACATATCTATGTTGGTCTACAGCTTTACCGCGAAGGAAAGTTCTACTCAAGCCAATCTGGAATCCATCTACACTCCAATCTAATGAAAATAGACTATCCACAGAAGTTTCTTTCAAGGGTGGTAGCCCCCGAGTTGTTCAGGAAAGCAATCACCCAGACCTATCTTTCTTTCTAACCTTCCCAAATCTCGGGACGAGATTTCTTTTAAGGGTGGTAGTCTGTAACATCCCTGATTTTTGGAAAACTCAAAAATCACAAAAATTTGAAACTTTTTGTTTTCATACAAAGCAAGTCACCAAAGACCAAATGATATGCAAGAAACAAAAGAAAACAATACATGTTTCCAATGTATGTGGAAATAAAAGTCCATAATGCCTCTATTCCATAAACTCTAAAAGCCCATTCAAAATAACTATTCATTATTGAAAGAAATTTTTTTCTCCTAAAAAACCTTATTTTATAACATGTTTTAAAATCAACTTTTACTTTGAAAATAGTTTATGGCAACAAAAATCAAAGATTTATAACCCTTAATAAAGTTCTAAGACTCAAATATATTTTATGAGAACAAAAGATATTAATAATAATTCTTAATAGTTATTCCAAGTTTTAAACATAAAGTGGTATTCATAAAATGTTTTGCTTTGAAAATAACATAAAATAGGACTTGAAAACAATATAATTACTTAGGGTTTTTCCTCCAAATTCTATTAAGTCACTTTAATAATTATTTTTTTCTTTTTTTAAAAAATGGCATTAAATTACTATTAGTGTTCACTCATATTTTAAAAATATAAATATATGAAAATGTGTTGAAAAGACTTTCAAAAATATCATTTGACAAGTAGAAGGTATCTATAATTTTATAGAACCCAATTTCCATTTATTTACATTTTCTATTTTAAAATTTGTATTAAGTACTATTAGTGATTTAATTTTATTTACAAAATATAAAAAAATGATTTGTGTTGGAAACATCAAAATAATGTTTCTATTTGGTAGATAATTTAATTACAAATTTTTAGAAATTTAAATGAGATTGTTTGGATTTATAAAACAGAAATTATAAGAGAAATAAGAAAAACAAAAAAAGGGATTGATGACGTCATGATGACGTCACCTCGTCATCAACCTCCCTCCTGCCGTTTCTAACCGAATTGAAGAGAAATCAATTGCTTGATTACGGCTGTTTCCGATCATCAAACGCTACCCCGTTTCCAGACCCTTAAAGCCATCCCCCTCCGCATCATTTCCCCTCTGATTCCTTCTCTAGTAGTGCCACGACGCCGAAGAAATAGCTCGCCGGAGATATCCTTTGCCGCGGCCGTGTTTTCCCGATTCCGGCGAGGTGAGCACCTCCCCGAGGGCGACACCCCTCCCATCCATCTCCCCTGGACCCCGTGATACGCCCTGACCCTTTGTCCCACTTGTTTGTGCAGAGGAGAGACGACGTTGAGATCGTCGGAGCCGCCTGCTGCCACCACGACGGGGATCTACACCGCGCCGGCGATTGGAGCACCACCGGAGTCAATGGAGGTCACCATCGAGTTCAGAGCGTCGACCTGCCCCTCCTGGAATACTCCCCGAGCTCGGAGGTCCAACGGAACGCGCCGCCGTCGAAATCCCGTGAGAGCCGGCCACCATGACTTCATTTCCGGCGAGATCCGCGCCGCCCAGTAAGCCCCCTCCGTCTCTGTCGTTAGATGCTAATCGCACGGTCCGGATACAATCACTTACCGAACCGGTATCAGCCAACCACAGCGCGCCGCGTGTCGCCCAGTCAGCGCGCGTTAAGTTCTTTATTTGCCGCTCGAGAAACGCGTAACCGGCCCAGGCCCACCACTTATCTGTCGCCCAGCGCAGCAAATAGCAGCCCATTTTCTGTTTTTCTTCCGGAATAGAAATTAAATAGTAAATTTTGCAGTAAATCCCCTACACCTTAGATCTATCATAACTTTTGATCCATAAGCCCAAATTTAGCAAACTTGGACTTTTTGGAATCAGCACAACATGTAGAAACTTTTGACACTGGAAAATTTTAAAATTGACCATTTAAAATTTGTTCAAATTCAAATATGCTTGTTTGATGAATTTTGACATAATTCAAATTGTACAAATCCAAAAATTGAAAATAAAATATATTTGGAAACCTTAGGATGATTACTTTCACACCCTCTGTCCCAAAATATTTTTTTGATCAAATTAAAATTGAAATTATAATTAAGTTGTCTATTTAGTATTTTTGGCATAGAATTAATTTTATAAATAATTAGAATATGTTCCCTAAAGCAAAATTGATCCTTTTGGTAAGCTTGAACCAGAGACATCAGTACCTAAACCTTTTGGACAAACTTTAACCATTTCCTTGTAAGTTGGACCAAAAGTCCATCTTAGTGAACCACTAGTTGATCATGCCTTAGATTTTGTTTCTATTCTTTCTACCATTGTTTGTTGTGGCCATTTTGAATCCAAGACCAAGTACCTAGTATGTACCATATAAGAGACCAAGTAGTGAACCTCAAACACTAGTACTATAGTTTTCTATCTACTCCTCCATCCCCCTATTCTTGCTTCAAGAATTCATCAACTTAGCAAATGGAAAACAAGACTCAAGGAATAGAAGGCTCTTCATTTTCAACTTGGTGGCAACATGAAGAGCTACAAGGAGGATCAATGAAGAAGTTTTGAAGAGAAGACTTAGACTCCACAGCAACTAGAAGCAAGTCAAGAAGTACAAGTGTGAAGAAATTCAGAAGAAGACATCTCCCTCTGTCTTTCTATCTTTCTTCTTATATTCTTTCCAATTTGACTTAGTGGTACTTGTGCCCATCCCATACCTAAACCAAGTAGTGAAGTGAGAGATCATTAAGATTTATCAAGAAAAAGAGAAGCTTCACAACAAGGAGGAGACTACAATAGAATCATGAAGATGAACTTCAAGAAGACAAGCATGTGAAGACTTGGAGTCATCCACACAAGTTAAAGAATAACAAGTTGATGGCCTACCTCTTCAATACCATCCAGACAGGAATGTTGATGATCATACCAAGAAGTGCAAGAAGAATTTTCACCACATGAAGACCTACACTCAAGACAATTGAAGAAACTTGCAGACATACCCAGACTTCATAACAATCAAGGACACCTCAAGACATTGAGAGAAGAATCTGAAGAAAAACTCAAGAAGATATAGATGAGACCACCAATCTAGTTATTTGGTTAGAACAACGTTAACGTGTTAGTGTATTGAGCATACCAATGAGTGGTATGACAATATTAGTGTTTTCTAAAAACGATGTTGTTGGTGTGATGATTGAGTTGCTATATGTTTGTTATGTGTTGTTTGCAAGATGAGTTTCCTTGATCTGATGTGTTGGGGTAGGATTTTCTTTAGTCTCTTCCTAATCTCTACTCAGTCATGCTAAGCCAAACCAAAACCCATACCCATTTACCAACCATATTGGGCTACCATATGAAGTGCAACAACAAACCTTACACCCAAGAATGTCATGACTAGTTCTCTATAGAGACAAGCCATACAATTGAGGAATGTCACACATTTCAAGATCCTTTTTGTGTGAAGATACAGTCACATCCATGATGAAGACAACTGTATACCAAGGTGCCGCAAGACAATCAACAAGGGAAGATAAACAAGTGGACTCAAAGTTACATGAGCTATGAAGATTTTGAAGCTTTTCCCTACACCTGGAGAAGAATAGATGAAGAAACTACAATAACTCAGTTAGTGAGGTATAAGAGTTTGCGCAACCCCACTAGTGTAAGAACCTATAGCTTAGCTCAGGTTTGTCTTTCAGATTGGAAACTTTCTGTTAGACAAGTGAGGTGACCTAGAGTTATTAAACGAGATTCACCAATCTAAATACAAGGTAATGATTGAGTGCAATATGGATTGGCCCCCATGGTGACTACTCATATTATTCACTCTTGCTACGAGGAATGGTAAATCTGAGTGACATACCTATTAGAGAGACGACGATGTTAAACTTGAACCATAGAAGGGTAGAATACAATAATGACCCTATGTTAGTGTTACTGAAAACGTACTATTTTCGGTGAGGATCAAGCCAACCTTGGAGCTATCAAGCAATGGAAGATTTTTCCTACCATGATAATTTCTTTATAAATAGCATGGTGTTTGCCTTCAAGGATGACAACAACAAGATGGAAGATTGCCAAGGATATCAAAAGACCAAGTTGAGAGGAACCCAAAGACCTTTGTTTGACCCAAAGAGTGGCCCCTCAGTGTCAAAGGTAGTTCAACATATCTATGTTGGTCTACAGCTTTACCGCGAAGGAAAGTTCTACTCAAGCCAATCTGGAATCCATCTACACTCCAATCTAATGAAAATAGACTATCCACAAAAGTTTATTTCAAGGGTGGTAGCCCCCGAGTTGTTCAGGAAAGCAAGCACCCAGACCTATCTTTCTATCTAACCTTCACAAATCTCGGGACGAGATTTCTTTTAAGGGTGGTAGTCTGTAACATCCCTGATTTTTGGAAAACTCAAAAATCACAATAATTTGAAACTTTTTTTTTCATACAAAGCAAGTCACCGAAGACCAAATGATATGCAAGAAACAAAAGAAAACAATACATGTTTCCAATGTATGTGGAAATAAAAGTCCATAATGCCTCTATTCCATAAACTCTAAAAGCCCATTCAAAATAACTATTCATTATTGAAAGAAATTTTTTTCTCCTAAAAAACCTTATTTTATAACATGTTTTAAAATCAACTTTTACTTTGAAAATAGTTTATGGCAACAAAAATCAAAGATTTATAACCCTTAATAAAGTTCTAAGCCTCAAAATATTTTATGAGAACAAAAGATATTAATAATAATTCTTAATAGTTATTCCAAGTTTTAAACATAAAGTGGTATTCATAAAATGTTTTGCTTTGAAAATAACATAAAATAGGACTTGAAAACAATATAATGACTTAGGGTTTTTCCTCCAAATTCTATTAAGTCACTTTAATAATTTTTTTTTCTTTTTTTAAAAAATGGCATTAAATTACTATTAGTGTTCACTCATATTTTAAAAATATAAATATATGAAAATGTGTTGAAAAGACTTTCAAAAATATCATTTGACAAGTAGAAGGTATCTATAATTTTATAGAACCCAATTTCCATTTATTTACATTTTCTATTTTAAAATTTGTATTAAGTACTATTAGTGATTTAATTTTATTTACAAAATATAAAAAAATGATTTGTGTTGGAAACATCAAAATAATGTTTCTATTTGGTAGATAATTTAATTACAAATTTTTAGAAATTTAAATGAGGTTGTTTGGATTTATAAAACAGAAATTATAAGAGAAATAAGAAAAACAAAAAAAGGGATTGATGACGTCATGATGACGTCACCTCGTCATCAACCTCCCTCCTGCCGTTTCTAACCGAATTGAAGAGAAATCAATTGCTTGATTACGGCTGTTTCCGATCATCAAACGCTACCCCGTTTCCAGACCCTTAAAGCCATCCCCCTCCGCATCATTTCCCCTCTGATTCCTTCTCTAGTAGTGCCCCGACGCCGAAGAAATAGCTCGCCGGAGATATCCTTTGCCACGGCCGTGTTTTCCCGATTCCGGCGAGGTGAGCACCTCCCCGAGGGCGACACCCCTCCCATCCATCTCCCCTGGACCCCGTGATACGCCCTGACCCTTTGTCCCACTTGTTTGTGCAGAGGAGAGACGACGTTGAGCTCGTCGGAGCCGCCTGCTGCCACCACGACGGGGATCTACACCGCGCCGGCGATTGGAGCACCACCGGAGTCAATGGAGGTCACCATCGAGTTCAGAGCGTCGACCTGCCCCTCCTGGAATACTCCCCGAGCTCGGAGGTCCAACGGAACGCGCCGCCGTCGAAATCCCGTGAGAGCCGGCCACCATGACTTCATTTCCGGCGAGATCCGCGCCGCCCAGTAAGCCCCCTCCGTCTCTGTCGTTAGATGCTAATCGCACGGTCCGGATAGAATCACTTGCCGAACCGGTATCAGCCAACCACAGCGCGCCGCGTGTCGCCCAGTCAGCGCGCGTTAAGTTCTTTATTTGCCGCTCGAGAAACGCGTAACCGGCCCAGGCCCACCACTTATCTGTCGCCCAGCGCAGCAAATAGCAGCCCATTTTCTGTTTTTCTTCCGGAATAGAAATTAAATAGTAAATTTTGCAGTAAATCCCCTACACCTTAGATCTATCATAACTTTTGATCCATAAGCCCAAATTTAGAAAACTTGGACTTTTTGGAATCAGCACAACATGTAGAAACTTTTGACACTGGAAAATTTTAAAATTGACCATTTAAAATTTGTTCAAATTCAAATATGCTTGTTTGATGAATTTTGACATAATTCAAATTGTACAAATCCAAAAATTGAAAATAAAATATATTTGGAAACCTTAGGATGAGTACTTTCACACCCTCTGTCCCAAATATTTTTTTGATCAAATTAAAATTGAAATTATAATTAAGTTGTCTATTTAGTATTTTTGGCATAGAATTAATTTTATAAATAATTAGAATATGTTCCCTAAAGCAAAATTGCTCCTTTTGGTAAGCTTGAACCAGAGACATCAGTACCTAAACCTTTTGGACAAACTTTAACCATTTCCTTGTAAGTTGGACCAAAAGTCCATCTTAGTGAACCACTAGTTGATCATGCCTTAGATTTTGTTTCTATTCTTTCTACCATTGTTTGTTGTGGCCATTTTGAATCCAAGACCAAGTACCTAGTATGTACCATATAAGAGACCAAGTAGTGAACCTCAAACACTAGTACTATAGTTTTCTATCTACTCCTCCATCCCCCTATTCTTGCTTCAAGAATTCATCAACTTAGCAAATGGAAAACAAGACTCAAGGAATAGAAGGCTCTTCATTTTCAACTTGGTGGCAACATGAAGAGCTACAAGGAGGATCAATGAAGAAGTTTTGAAGAGAAGACTTAGACTCCACATCAACTAGAAGCAAGTCAAGAAGTACAAGTGTGAAGAAATTCAGAAGAAGACATCTCCCTCTCTCTTTCTATCTTTCTTCTTATATTCTTTCCAATTTGACTTAGTGGTACTTGTGCCCATCCCATACCTAAACCAAGTAGTGAAGTGAGAGATCATTAAGATTTATCAAGAAAAAGAGAAGCTTCACAACAAGGAGGAGACTACAATAGAATCATGAAGATGAACTTCAAGAAGACAAGCATGTGAAGACTTGGAGTCATCCACACAAGTTAAAGAATAACAAGTTGTTTTTGCCCAACCATTGACCCAAATGGAAAATCCCAAGACTTTATCTTGTTATATCCTTTGTTAAGAAGTTAGTTAACCTAGACCTGCCCTAAAACAAAGTGAAAAGACACTTAGAGTACTCAAATGTTTTGATGAAAATGACTAAGTGTTACACATTGTTATGTTTTTAGTTGAAACAATGAGATCACCTTAGTGAACTCTTGGAACTTCCTCGACAAGTATGGTTATAATAAAGTTAGTTTTCTACAAAAATCAACCTAGTCCATCCCAAGTAAAACCTTGGAAAGTCATTAGAATGTATTAAACCATTAGAGAATAAATTATTTCAAAATCAAACCTTGACCTTGTCCTAGCCAACTTGGTTAAACATATTTTACTATGTTAGTTTATTTGCATGTTTTCTGCACTTATGTGTTTGCTTGCTAGTATGCTTGTTTATTTTGTTATAGTGTTTTCAATGAATAGATTGTACGGAGAGCAACGATCTTTTGTGAAGAGAGTGTGAATATCTTCACCAACTTCAACAAGGCAAGTAACACACCATCAACTACCTATTATTTTTATTATGCATTACTAGAGTTTTGAGTAGTATGCATGGTAGGAAATTTATCTAAGTATTATGCTATGCTAATATCCCAAGTAGTGTGTAGCCATCCTTTTATATCCTGCTAGTATAGAAGACATTGAACTTAGTAGAATTGCTATGCTCTTCAAATGTTTTATTTAGATGTTGAGGATAAAACTACTAAGTTTAATGGAACACCTGGGTGGAAGTGGTAAGACTGGTTTATGTTGAGTGTTGCCTCAGAGCCCTTATCTAAGGGTTATTCCACTTGAGGTTGTCACTTGAGGATGGCCACCTAGGAACAAAGAGATTAATATGTCCTTCTAAGTTTAGTAGCTTCCCGTGCAGCCTTTAGTCATATGGGCTCT
Source organism: Alopecurus myosuroides (assembly GCA_028641055.1). NCBI lineage: Eukaryota > Viridiplantae > Streptophyta > Magnoliopsida > Poales > Poaceae > Alopecurus > Alopecurus myosuroides. Next base: position 204,955,707 of record CM054059.1, read on the forward strand.
GTCTTGATCAACTAAGTTGAATGAACTCACCAGTGCTTGACCAGCAGATGTAGGGGGTATAGGTTGGAACGGGTAAGCCTGACGGTGGTGGAATTTCTTCTGAAAGATCTCGTCTCGATCTTCTCCTTTCCTTAATGAACTCAGGGTGTTTAGGATGGTTGGGCTGATCTGAGTCTAAAGGTGAAAGTGCACAAACTCTGCAGAGTCAACAAACTAAGATCTTAGCCGTGTCCCCGGTCATGGACAATTTGAGCAGCTGGACAAGGAATGACGGAAGAATCTCATCATGCCAACTTCATAATAAAATTTTGATGGGTGAACAGGGGTAGGAGTTTATCCTGATTTCTATCAGAGGTACTCCTTAATTTAGTTAAGGTTCACTGGTTTCTATCAGTGATACCTGTTATAGATGAAATTGTTTTATGATAAAAGATAGGAGAAAACTGGCTTTATGCAAACTTAGCCAAAACTCCACTCAGCCAAATAAGCATGTAGTATTAGTCTTGCCATTTATATCCACCATAGTGTTACTTGCCAATACATTAAATTGTATTGACTCCCTTGTGGCTGCATATTCCATATTGCAGTTGATTCTGAAGACGAGTGAGGATTTCGTTTAGGATCTCGAGACTATCGCCAACATGTTTTGCCTGTGGCACATGAAGAAGATGGGCTCAATGTTGTACGATGTTTTCCGCTGTATTTCTTTGTTTTCTGCTAGTCTTCTAAGACTATGCAAGTTGTAATCCTATTTTGTAAAGACTAGATCATGCGATGTAATAGAATTTGATGCATTTGCATGATATTTCATTTTGTACTGTGGTGCTAGCAATTTATCCAGGGACTAGCACAATAACACAGGTGTCCTTACATTATTTAAATGTGGGAACGCTACAAATAATAGTCTTAGCCTTGTGCGAGATATCATGCATCTTTCCTTCAACACATGACCTACAAACGCGATCTTTGGAAAAGGAAACATTTTCTTTTAGTCCGACAATAAGGCCACCTTTGTGAAGACTTTGCAAAGTTCTCATGTTGACATGGGATAAGCGGCGATGCCACAACCATCCCACGTCCGCCTTTCCGAAAAGACACATTGATTGAGAGTTGGTAGACTTCGAAAAGTCCACCACGAACAACTCATTTTCAACATGTCCCACGTATGCGATGTCAAGAGTCTTGCTCCTCAAAAGGACCACAATATCTTCATCAAAAAAGACGGAGAAACCCATCTTTCCAAGAGAGCGGACGGAAAGTAAATTGAAACCAAGGGATTCAACAAGCATGACGTTCACGATAGTGATATCGGGAGCAATCACAACCTTGCCGAAACCCGATACCTTAGACGAGGACGAGTCTCCATAAGTGACGGTTGCTTGAATATCATTTGGTCGCAACTCCGTCACAAGTTCTTTGCTTCCGGCCATATGACTAGTGCATCCACTATCAATTATCCATTTAGACCCACCGGAAGCATAGTCCTGAAAGAGATCATTGACTAGAGTTAGGACCCGAGGAGGGTCCCTTCATGTTAGTAACAAGGGTCTTTGGAACCCAAATAGTGTAGTCAATATAAACCTCAATAGGACCAACATATTTAGCTTGCACAACACCATGATAATCAACATATAATAAATGGTGTGGATTGTTAGTTCCCACGGAGATGCTACGAGTAGTGTTGTCCCTCATGACACTACTACTCGAAGCAACATTGCTTGCTTGTGCGGGAGTTCTACGAGTAGTGTTGTCCCTAATGACAATACTACCCGAGGCACCATTGTTGGCCTTCTTCTTGTTCTTCTTCTTGGCAACATAGCCAAGACCTTGCTTGCCCACTTGTGTCCTTGGAGCACTCAATTGTGGTCTAGCAACAACCACATGAGGACTAGGGGCCACCACTTGTGGGGTAGAGGCCACACCCTTCTCAACTTGAGGGCCTTTGCCCTTGAGCCTAGCAAGATCATCCTTCAACCTAGCATTTTCCTCAATAATATTTGCATGGTCACAAGAAGAAGTAGAGGTGCTAGGGTTGTTAAGTTGATTAAGTTGAGTTTGAAGTTGTTCATGCAACTCTCTGAGGGATGCTTTGTGAGCCTCGGTTAGTTTACCATGACCAACCCCAAACTCAACCTTATCCTTTTTAGCCTTTTTATATTTAGCAACTGCAAGATCACGTTCCTTAGTGATATTAGAAACAAGTTCATTATGAGTTTCTTCAATAGATTCAAGTTCCTCCTCAAGAGAAACTCTCCCATCATGCTCTTCCTCAAGAGTCATAGTGAGGGATGCAATTTCATCCGCATCCCTTCTTTCAACCTCACCTTTCTTCTCAAGATCTTCTTGGGCATCTCCCAATTGGCTCATGAGATGTTCGAAGTACTTCTTGGTCTCCCCTTGCATGTTAGACATAAATCTTTCCAAAGAGAGCATTTCATCTTCTACTCTAAGACTAGCAAGATTTTCTAGTTCACTTGGGGTCTTAGAGTTGGAAAAAGGTGATACCTCCGAGGCCTTAGCCATGAAGCACTTGGCATTTGGGTGAGGATGATTTTCATTGGGGGATTCAAAGAGAGATGAAGACGATGGAGTAGAGGCAATAGCTAGAGCGACCACTTTACTAGTGGTTTCTTCTTCTTCATCACTCCCGAAATCATATTCCTCTTGAGTCACTAGAACAAACTTGGTGGGAGATTTCTTGTTGAAAGTTTTCTTCTTGAAATGTGGTTTCTTGTTCTCAACCTTGGTCTTGTCCTTGCGAATGAGCTTTCCACCATGGTGTTCTCTATTCTCATAGGGACACTCCACAATAAAATGGTGCTTATCTTGGCAATTGAAGAAAGACCTCACTTTTTGAGCCCCATCATTGCCATAGCAAGACTTGGTCTTCTCCTCAACAAATTTCTTGGCCTTGGGAGGGTTCCTCCAAAACTTTTGCATGGTGAGAGCAATGATATCCTTGAGCACGTGATCATACTCTTGATCCTTCAATGGAGCCAACACCTCATTGCCTTCTTCTTAATACTCAACTTCTTGTGACACAACCTTGGCCTTCAAAGAAACCGATGCCCCTTTGTGCATTCCTATGGCCCTAGCACGGTTGTCAAGAGCATTCTTGGTTTGCACTTGATAGGAACACATTTCTTGCATAACTTGAGTTGAGGTCATGGAAGGGAAATCATGTCTCCCTTGAATGCTCTTCAAGTCTGCGGGTTCAAATGGCATGAGTGGAATCATGTACTTCCTTTTGATCCAAGCATCATCAATGTACTTGGCACCAACATTAGTGAATGCGGTGGCAAGTGTCTTGAGCCTTTGGTACCTGTCTTCATGGTTCTCTCCATCAAGCATATAGAACCCTTCGGCCTCATTGGTCAAGGCATCATATCTATTCCGTTGCATGCTCTCATTTCCCACAAACATGACGGCAAGAGTGTCCCATGTTTCCTTGGAGGTGGAATATTGTTGAAGATGCGGCATGTGGTTCGGACCCACGGCTTGTTGAAGAATTGACAAGGAGGTGTGGTTGAGTTGACAATCTACAGCTTCTCTTCTTGTGAGGTTCTTGGGGTCATGAGGCTTGTATCCATCACGAGTGACCCTCCAAAGCTCTATACAAGAAGATTTCAAGTGAGTCTCCATGTAATATTGCCATTCACGAAAAGGATATGCATCAATTTTAGGTGGATCTCCCCTAGGGATTATATGAGAATGTGGGACGGGAGAATCGGGAGAATAACTTCCGGGAACGGAGTGAAATTCTCCATCTCCTTCCGTACCCTTCTTAGTGGAGTTTTCGGCGGAAGCATTTTTATGTGGTTCACCATCTACCCCTTTCTTGAACATCCGGAGGGCGTCAAGAGTCGGAGACCTCTGGTCCTTTGGCTTTCAAGAGTTCCATCAAGACTTGACGTAACTCATTGATTTTGGTGTCTATGGATGAGGTCAATGAATTTTTCAACTCATTGAGATCATTCATGGACACCCTCACCACGGACGCTTCGGTATCCGAATCTTCGCCCATACTTAAACTCTTAGGCGGTTAAGCCCGATAGAAGAGCCGAGGCTCTGATACCAATTGAAAGTAAAGTATAGGCATCTAGAGGGGGTGAATAGGTGCTACGACCAATTTTAATTTTTATTTAACAATTAGGCTTGACACAAAAGTAAATTCTCTATAAGATGCAACTAGGGTGAATTTACCTATATGACAAGGCAAGCACAATAATAATACAAGCAAGAGTAAAGGAGGAAGGGAATGAGGTAACCGTTAAGAAGCACACGGAGACACGATGTATTCCCGAGTTCCTCCTGGTTAAGGGAGCACGTCTCGTTGGAGGGGTGTGAGCTTTCCACAAAGGCCTACTCAACGCCACAAAGGCCTCACCCTATTCTCCGATGAACCCCGCCACAAAGGCCTAGTTCACCTTCCACTATTGACCCCCTTTGAGGCGGGAATCGAGTCCTTTACAAACAACTTGAGGCACACACCCACAACCAAATTGGGGGCTCCCAACAATCTCAAATCACCAACAAGTAGCAAGATGCCTAGGTTCTCCACAAGAGGAAACCCTAGGCTAGATCGCTCAAGCTAGAGAGGGGGAAATAAAGAACGGCTCGGTGAAGATGTAGATTGGGTCCTTCTCCTTCAATCCTCCAAGTATCAACAAGTTTGGGTGGAGGGATTGGGAGAAATCTAACTTTGGAGGCTCAATAAATGCTTGACTTTAATGCTGGAGCGAGAAACCTCTTGGGGAATAAGGGGATGGGGTATTTATACCCCCCTCCCCAAACTAGCCGTTTGACCCTTTTTCGTGCCTGGCGGTACTACCGATGGTGCCAGCGGTACTACCGCTACCTGGCAACGTAAGCGGTACTAGGGATTCCCACTCATAGGGCGCGGGCGGTACAACCGCTAAAGCACCGTGGTACTCCAGCAGCGGTACTACCGCGAGTGCACACCGGTACTACCGCTAGCCTCAATTTTCGAATTAAATCAAAGTGGCTGGCGGTAGTACTAGGGCACTACCGCCCTAGTACCGTAAACGTTACTGCGAGCAAATCCTAGCCAGCGGTACAACGACCGGTACCGCTTCCTGTAGGTAGCGGTACTACCGCCCGCCAGTAGCGGTACTACCTTTGAGCAAGGTTTTGCTCAAGATAAATATGAGCATAGCGATACTATCGAGCCAGTACCGCTGGAGACAGTACGCATTTTTATCCTGGCGGTACTTCTGGCAGTACTGGGCGCGGTACTACCGCTTGCTGTGCAGAGCGGTACTACTGCTGCCAAGCCCGGTACTACCGCTGGACCATATAAATCTTGGTGGCTTTGTCTTGGAATTCTCTTCACGTTTTTGACGTCTAGTTGATATAACCTTAAATACTTGACGCACTGTTAGATGCTTAGTGGTGTTGTTATCAATCCAAAACCTAAGATAGATCAAAGATGCAAATGCACTTTCAAAGCTCATCAAGTCCCGGTACCCTGCTGAACTGCGTGAGGATCTTGAGATGGACTGTGAGTCGCACAAGGACGTGAAGCTGTACAACAAGAGTGCTCACACTCAGCAGGCTGCTCATGATGTCGGTGCTACCGGTCAGGGCCACCATGATCCTCGCATGCGTCCTGCTCCTCCTGGTACCAAGAAGCGCTCCTGGATAGTTCGTGCCATTGAGAAGGTGATGTGCATGAATGTGTGCATCCACAAGGAGAACTACAATGCCTATGTTGAGCGCCGCAACATTCAGGAGAATCAGCGCGCCATCATGACTGCACTCAACATTCCCAATGTTCCTACTGCTCTTCCTGAGAGGATTCCTCGCCGCAACTGGAACAACCGTGATGTGGACTGGGATCCGGATGTTGCTGATGATGAGGACATTGCCACTGCCAACGAGGAGGAGGAGGAAGACACCTAGTCTTAGAGCTTGTTCCTTGGGACGTAGTGCACTCTTCTCTCTTTTTGGTATCATGACGCCAAAGGGGGAGAAGATCTAGAGATCGCGGGGATTTGCTAGGGTGGGTTTCCTCATTTTTATCGTTTGTTTATCTCTTCGTGCGTCTTTCGAACTTCGTTTCACTCGTGCTCGTTATTCGTGGATTCGTTTGTGTGAAATCATATTATTGGGAGGCATGTCTCCTATATATGACTACCTGTGATGTTTACTTTCTATCGCATTGTTAGATTATCTCTATGCAAATACACGTGTTGTCATCACTCACCAAAAAGGGGGAGATTGAAAGCTCATGATCCCTCTAATGATTTTGGTGATGATAACAACACGGTTATCCCCTCTACTAACAATGTTGTTTAAGTGTATACAGCTGGTCTCTCAGATGATTAACGATAATACTCTAGGAGAATTTCACAAAGGATTTCTGAAGAAGATTTATACTGCAGCCGGATTATTCAGGTGTTGCCCCCGGAAATTTCCGGCGGATATAGGCTGGAATATCCGGCCCTAGCACCGGAATATTCCGGCCCCTTTGGTCTCTTCAAACGACTAAGTATTGAACTCCATCTGCCTGCGCACTGAAGCGGGGGCGGAAATTTGCCCGGAAATTTCCGGGGAAAATATCCGGCCCCCAGGTCCTTAGCAGAATTTGGAGGTTTCGCAGGTGCCCGCGCACAGAAGGTGGGGCGGATATTTTCCCGGAATATTCCGGGGCAAATTTCCGGCCCTCAGGTCCTTAGCAAATTTTTAGCGTGGTGCTGCTGCCCGCGCGCAGAGATGGGGGCGGATTATTGGCCGGAATATTCCGGCCCCGGATTATTAAAAAATCCACCCCCTGGATATTTCAAATATCCGGCCTTCCAGCCCCGAAATTTCTGGTCCTAACCCCGGAATATTCCGGCCCTGGTGTACTGTAACGGTCAGAGTTTGAAGGAGGCTATAAATAGCTGTCTTCTTCCTCCAGACAGCCAGTTCGTCCATTCCTCTCTCTCCTCCATTGCTCAAGAGCTCAAAACGCGCCGATCTCCCTCCTCCTCCAACCAAACTCGATGCCCTTCAAGGATCTCATGGAGGAGGCCTAGATCTACCTTTCTACCAAGCCAAAAAGTGTCTTCCCATACCATACCTCTTGGGATCTTGTAATCTCTTGGTTGCCTTGTTATCCTAGAGAAACCCTAGTGCTTGTAGTTTCCACCTTGTAGCAAGAAGCTTCAGATTGTTGAGAGCCTCCATCTTACTTGTGGAGTAGCCTCAACCCCCTTGTAAAGGTTTGGTCAACGCCTTCAAGTCGACCTCATAGTGGAAACGAGAATCTCCCTCACCGGAGAAGCTCAAGGAGAACAAGGTGTGCACAACCGTGCTATTGAGGAGTGCCTGGGTGGCTTCCCACCTCTCCAACATAGACGTAATTCTTTCAAGAAGGAACTAAGGGAAACATATTCTTGTCTCCGTGTTTTTCACTTGTGGTTATCGTGTGCCTTGCTTTTACTTCCGTTGCATACTTGTTGCTTATCACATAGGGTGTCTACCTAGTTGCACATCTAGATAACCAAGTTGTTTACTTGCTAATAACCCATCTAAAAGTGAAAAAAAAAAAATTTGTAGGTCACCTATTCACCCCCCCTCTAGTTGACCATTGTGTACTTTCACCGTGGCCCGTCAGGTGCCGTGCCTGTGCCGACAGGCTGAGTACGCGTGCTTCACAGGCACGTCCCGTTTAGCCCGTGAGCACGCGAGGCCCGTTAGCAAGCAGCCATAGAGTCGTCCTCGTTTAGACCTTCTCGTCCACATAGCCGAACTAGATCGAGTGCTCGAGGCATCAGGGGTCGGCCGTCGGTGCTGCCTCGGCTCTCCTCCGCCCGCGCCCGGCTCTCCCCCCAACTCGTCCTCCTCCAAGTCCTCTGCTCCATAGCGCCACCGTCCCCAAGCTCCATGTCCACGACACCACCCTTCCCATTCTTCGGCCACGACGCCTCCTCCTCTGACCTCGCCCAGCCATGGCGCCACTCTCCCTCAGCTCCACAGCGCCACCCTCCCAAGCTCTAGCCATGGTGCCTCCTCCTCTGACCTCGCCCGATCATGGCGCCTCTGATCCGATCCAAGACGGAGACCACGAGGACCACACGATAGATGTCAGTGCGTGAAAATTTTCACGTGCCTAAATTCGGCCCCGCAGGCCTGGCGTGCCACGGGCCGACCTGTTTAAGCCTTGTGTCGGGCCAGGGCCTTTAGGCGGGGCACAGGTGCTGGCACGGCACGACACGCCTCTTACACGGGCCGCCCTGTGCCGGGCCGTTGGCAATGGGCTCGTGTCGTGCCGGGTCGGCCTGTTGGCTAGGTCTGTCAGTCTGTGTCATCTCCAAGTCCCAATCTAATCGGCGCTCCCCTCGAACCAAACCTGGCCACCTGGGTCGTGCCTGGCGAGCCGGCACGCGAGCACGCGAGCATGGCCCCGTCACGGGCCTGGCCCGACACACTTTAGACGGGTCGTGCCTCGCACGCGAGCGGCAGAGTGTCGTGCTGGTGCCTGCAGGCGAGGCCCGCGTGCCTTCCGGGCACGGCACGTGAAGGCCCGTCTATCTAGCATCGGCATCGAGCGAGTAGCGACAGCGAGTCAACGACCATCCACATCGAACCCTGAACGAACTTCGTCCTCTTCCTCCCCCGATCTCCGCACACGGCCTCTCCGCCGACCGCCGACCGGCTCCTCTTGTCTCACCGGAGATGAGTCGAACTTCGTCCTCTTCCTCCCCCGATCTCCACATCCGATTCTGATCATGGCTCACCGGAGATGTGCTCACGGCTCACCGGAGATGAGGAGAACTCCACGGATTCCGCTGCCTCTCATTCCCTCCGGTGTGGCTCCTCCTGCCGGATCCATGGCGCCTCCTCCTGCTGGATCGAACTCATGGAAGAAGACAACCTCTTCACGGCGCCTCCTCCAAAGACGATGACCTTGGCGGGCCTCACGTGCCTGGCGTGCCGCGGGCCGGCCTGTTTAGCGCTGGTGCCAGGCTTGTGCCCTGAGCCGCTGCCCGCGTGCTGGCACGGCCCGGCACGCCTAGCTTACGTGTCGCACAGTGCCGTGCCGTGCCTGGCCCGTGTAAGGCGTGCCCGGGCCGTGCCGGGCCGGCCTGTTGGCCAGGTTTGCCTCGAACCGTCGAGGTAGTCTCTTTCCCTCTTTTCAGAAAAAAAGTAGTCTCTTTCCCTTCCCTCGAAGAAAAAAAAAACGTTGCCTCTTTCCGCTTCCTCATCCCAAAAATCGAAGTCGCCGCCGTCCCCAAACCAGGCGAATCCCTAGTTTTTCCTGTACGGTCTCCGTAACCAGCCTCAAGGAGTACCAATACTAATGCCCGAGGAGCGCCTCGCGCTGGCTGGGGATCCGCCGTCGAGTCGAGATGCCACGGTATTGGAGGAGTGGCGTACCTACCTATGGCACTTGGCCTGGCAACGCGGCAGGCACGGCAGGGGCCGAACCCAGCGGAGGATGACGGCTTTGGAGATCGCTCGTTCAGTTTCAAGAATTTCGGTGGCAAGGGGCGTATGTCAGCGACCACGGGGTCGGGGCCAAGGCATCACCCAAGTGTCAAGGCATCACCTTACAAAAAATGTGTCCGTCAAACAGACAAGTGGCTCGTCAGACTGCGCTGAGGATCCAACAAAGATGGATGTGCCCATGGCCATGGAAGAGTCAACTTGTGCCTTGGCCAAGGAGGATGTGGAGGGGCCTGGTGAAATCGCCAAAGAGTTAATAACTGCAGAGTGTCTAATGGAGGAGCCTGTGGCTCGCAAGAATTGTGCTGAAATCGCCTCGACCCAGCGGGGTGTGGAGGTTACTGTGGCTGGTGAAATCAGTGCTGATGAGTCAAGACTGGCAGAGGGGGGCTTGGAGAAGCCCATGGTTGTCAAGACTGAAGCCGAAATCACCTTGTCCAAGAGGTGGCTCCCTCTCCCTTACCCGGCTTTCCCAAAGACACACAAGCTGGAGGACTTCATTAAGTATACAAATGAGTCAAAGAGGATCCGTGAACACAACAATCAAGGTCATGACCTCCGTTAATTGCCCCCCTCCCCCCCCTGTTACTTGCTAGAACCTAACTCTCGTTATTCTCTAGGTTTTGACCGTTGCAAAAATCTGCCTTACTTTGCATTGAAACCTGACAAAGAAAGTAGCGCAGCTGTAAAAAATTCTACAAAAAAAAGGGACATTTGTCAAAAGGCTGGACTTTCTGTTGTGGCTGTCTCATCTGTTGGCCCTGGTAAAGTTGTACTTTAGCGAGCCTCTTTCAATTAATTTCATGTAACTACTGATAATCTCTGTTTCATTTCTTGTAGGTCAGGATAACGATGATGTCCATGTCTATTTCAGTGGTGTAATTACTGATTGTCCCGATGGTGGTGTGGGATTAGTGAAGATTCTCACATCTTCTGGAGTTCTTTATGACAATGATGGCAAACTTCGCAGCCCAGATCAAAAGGTTTGAAACTTAATAGTCATGTATCGTTCAATTCGTATGGTAGTAGCAAGCCAAAAATAGTGTGAAGAAAGTGGCAGTGGCTTTCCATTTCAAGTTAATGGGTGGTAAATTAGTACAGAGCTCTTCGAATGTCCTCTAGCCTTTTCCACTATTCTTTTAAAAGGGGTGGACTTTCAAAGCTAATTTGACAGTTAGGATGCTTGAATCTGGTAGAAACTCTACAATAATTTGGCAGTCATCATGCTTAGCACTTCAACAATAATTTGGCAGCCACCATACTTATCACTTCACCAATAATCAGGCGGTTAGGATACTCGAACCTGGTAGCAACTCAACAATAACTTGCCTGTCATCATGCTCAAACTTGGCAGCACTTTAATAATAATTTGACAGCCATCATACTCGAACCCGATAACACTTCCACAATAATCTGGTAAGTAGGATACTTGAATCTAGTAGCACTTCAATGGTACTCAAAATTGGTGGTGCCTCAGCAATAATCTAGTAGTTAGGTTACTCAAACTTGGTGGCGCTTTAGCATTGACTTGGTGGTTGGCGTACTATAACCTGGTGGCGCTTTAGCAATGATCTGGTAGTTAGGGTACTTAAACCGGGTGGCGCTTCAGCAGTAATCTGGTAGTTTGCGTACTGGAACTTGGTGGCGCTTCAGTAATAGTATAGTAGTTAAGTTACTCAAACTTGGTGGCACTTAAGCAATAACATAAGTTACTCAAACTTGGTGGTGCTTAAGCAATAACCTGGTAGTTGGCGTACTGAACCTGGTAGTTGGCGTACTGGAACCTGGCAGCGATTCAACAATAATTTGGTAGTTAGGGTACTTATAATGGGTGGCACTTCAGCAATAACTTGGTAGTTGGCTTACTGGAACCTGATGGTGCTTCAGCAATAATCTGGTATTTATGGTACTCAAACCTTGTAGCACTTGAGCAGGTTATTAACAACCTAATCGAAAGAAGCACTTCATTCAGTAATAATCTGGTAATGTGTAGTTGAACTTGCAGCACGCCAACAATAATCTGGTGGTTAGTGTAGTCGAGCATAGTAGCACTTTGAAAATAATGTACTCAAACTTGGCAACACTTCAACAAAAGTCTTGAATTGTTTTCGTCTTCACAATTTTTGCAGTGGAGAAAAACAGGAAGTACTAGCTTTATGTAGCAGTTTTATTTAATAGAGAAATAAGGGCCATATACTTTCTACCATTCATGTCGAAGTGTAACAAGCGAGCAACAACTGTAACAGTTCTGTTTGTCCCCGTGCTCTACTAATACAGAACTACATAGAAACAACAAGAACACCATAGCTTAGTTGCTCGCTCTGTCACCTCGAAGGAGCGCCCAACAGATGCGTGGAGAATTGGAGGCCGTACATACGAATACATGATGTTGGGCTGACATGTGCATAGTATGGAGAGACAATATGGGGCATGTGCGCCATATAGCAAAGTCCTTTATTAGTATAACTGGAGCTTGACTAAAGCTGCTAGTAAAAAACTAGGCTAACTTTTGCAGTTTAGTCGTCTTATCTGGAAATGATAGGAGAGGATCATATTGAGAAGTCGTTTACTTTAGCCACTAGTCTTCATTATTTTTTTAGCGTATGTTTATTGCTTGAAACATTATTTATCGTGACAGAAAGGAACTGTCATGATAGAAGGGTTCACCAATGGGAATGTTTCCGACGATAGACCGACTAGCATGGTTGCTAGTATAGAGTACTTGTAGGTTGCATTATTGTATCATCAACTAGTTATGGTATTGCTTGCCGCTGGTTGTATTGAACTTTTTTTGTTATCACATTTGCCTAAAAATGTTGTTGTTCTCTAGCAAATGCCTATGCTAAGTTGATTATTGGTCTAGCATATGTGAATTTAATAATACTGCTACTAATTTATGCAAGCGTACTACTAATTTGGTAAATTGCTTTTAATCTTCAGGTATATGTTAAGCTGGTAAACGATCAGAAGTATGAAGGGAGCGTGTCATTTGTCAATAAGCACTATGAAATTGCAGTGTTGGAAGTGTCCGTTGATAGCTCTGGGCCCCCTATTAGTTTTGGCAGCATGCCTCAGAATGGCCAAAAAGTAACAACATTGGGCAGAGATAGCAAATCTCTGTTTCTTAGGAATGGATGTATCTCAACAATGGAGCAGGCATCTTCAGGCCGCACTCACTACATGTTCCTAGAGAATACAAGTGAAAATAAGATTCCCTTGGTAAGATTGTCATTTATGTTCTCTTTTCTTTTTCAGTTTCTAATAATTCCTGTATACAGATTGCTGCAGGAGGCCCTGTCATTGATGAAGATGGAGCGATGGTTTCGATTATTACCTGCCACGTACCGCAAGCAGCAATGCTGCCAATCCCCATAGTTCAAAGCTGTCTAGACATGTGGAAAAATTACAGGTGCGTGTTGACTTTTTTGTTGACTATTGAACCAATTGAGGTCATGTTAGCATAGGGGTAAAGCGGCGCTAGTAGTCTTGTTAAAAATTCTAGCCATTCAAAAAAATCCATTTTATGAGCAGACAACCATGTGATGTCTAATGCTAATTGAGAGCGTTTACTATTTCTTTAGATTGTAGTTGGTTAGTTACATCAAAACAACAATTGTTTGAAGTGTAAATCAATAAACATGTCCATGAGCTTATATACACTAACAAACAACAACCAAGCCTTTCAGTCCCAAACAAATCGGGGTAGGCTAGAGTTGAAACCCATAAGATATCGAAGCCAAGTCATTGTTCTGGAACATGGATAGCTAACTTCCACGCACCCCTGTCCATGGAAATCTTTGTCGATACCCAAACTTTCAGATCTCTCTTAACGGACTCCTCCCATGTCAAGTTTGGTCTACCATGACCCTTCTTAACATTCTCAGCACACTCTGTCAGTCCACTATGCATTGGCGCTTCTGGAATATGTCCAAACCATCTTAGATGATGTTGGACAAGCTTCTCTTCAATTGGTGCTACACCAACTCTCTCACGTATATCGTCATTCCGGACCCGGTCCTTTCTTGTGTGGTCACATATCATCTCCCAATCTCTGTTGCACCTAACTGTTAGATATGCCGCCTCTTGGTTGGCCAACATTCTGTGCCATACAAAACATCGCAGGTCAGATAGCTATCCTATAAAACCCGCCTTTTAGCTTTTGTGGTACTCCCCTATCACACAGTATGCCAGAAGCTTGGCGCCACTTCATCCGACCAGTCTTGACTCGGTGGCCCACATCTTCATCCATATCACCATCCTTCTGTAGCATAGGCCCCAAATAGCGAAACGTGTCTCTCTCTTGTACCACCTTCCCATCAAGACTAACATGCCCGAGACCTTCCTTCACTCACCGCTCACTTAGCGGCCTCCTTTGCCACCTTGTACTTCTCCATGTTAGCTGCACTCCTGTCCACATATAGGCATCTGAAACAGTCCTTCTTCTCCCTTATAACCTTCTGGACCTCATTGTTCCACCACCAGGTATCCTTAGCTTCCCTTCTACTTCCCCTGGTCACCCCAAACTCCTCTACAGCCACCTCCCGACAGCAGGTTGCCATCCTTGTCCACATCATGTTTGCATCGCCTCCTTCCTCCCAAGGGCCCTCCTTAATAACCCTCTCCTTGAAAGCATGGGCTGCCTCCCTCTTGAGCTTCACTACTTCCTTATAGCGACTTTGGCGCGCTTATCCCGCTGGACACGATTCCGAAAGCGGAAGTTAGCTACCACAAGCTTATGTTGAGGGACAACACTCTCTCCAGGTATCGCCTTATAATCAAGGCAAGCGCGTCTATCTTCTCTTCTAGAGAGGATAAAATCAATCTGGCCAGTTGACCACTACTGAACGTCACTAGATGGGACTCTCTCTAAAGAGGGTGTTAGCTACAACCAGGTCGTAGGCCAGAGCAAAGCTCATGACCTCTTCTCCTTCTTGGTTCGTGATGCCATAGCCAAAGCCGCCATGCACCCTTTCAAAACCTGCGTTAGATGTACCCACATGGCCATTGAGGTCTCCTCCTATGAAGAGATTCTGACCAATAATTACCCTCCTAACCAAGTCCCCTAGGCCTTCCCAGAACTCCCTCTTGGCTCTTGGTGCTCTCATTGTGGCCTACTTGCGGGGCAGTACGCGCTGATAACATTGAGGACCAAGTCCCCAATAACTAGCTTGACAAGGATAATCCGGTCCCCTTGCCTCTTGACGTCCACAACTCCATCCCTAAGCCTCTTGTTGATCAAGATGCCTACTCCATTTTTGTTTGAAGTTGTCCCCGTGTACCACAACTTGAAGCCGGTACCCTCCACCTTCTTCGCCTTCTGTCCCTTCCATTTGGTCTCTTGGACACATAGGACATCAACACGCCTCCTCACCGTCGTATCAACTAACTCCTGTAACTAACCCGTCAGGGACCCTACGTTCCAGCTACCTAAAAGTGTATCCTCCTAGGCTAGGCTATCTTCCTTACACTCCGCACTCGTCGAGTCAAATGCGAATACCCTTGCTCATTTTTTGTTACACCGAGTCGGTAAGATCTTATATACTTGAATAATTTTACTTGATAAAACAACTGCAGCTGCATAGCTCGACCAAAGATCAGCATGAATTTGAGGACAGTGAACAATCTTTCTATCGACATTCGAGATAAAATGCAAGGCGTCTACGGGATACGGAGTGGCTTCATTGTCGATGGGGTATGAGTAAGATTCAGTAAAGTACTAAACTATGTTACTGATAATATTCTAATGTGTGTTGTATTATTTTTTATCTGTTTAGGTTGAATTTGATTCTGCTCCCGAGAAGGTTGGCATTAGGAAAGGAGATGTCATTGAGATACTCGATGCCGGGTGTGGTTCCACACTACCTGAGGTTAATTTTTTCTCCAATAATTGTAGATCAAATTGCTTAAATACATAAATTTATGTTGAATCTTAATTTGAATATTAAACCTGTTAAATAGCTCGAGACATATCTTCTGTCACATGGTTTGAAATTCCTGTCAGAGATGAAAGCTGGGTTGACAGAACTGGAACTGAAGGTATGCACAAACAGAATAATTGCTACAATTGGACTTTAGATTGATATTAACATGTTATTGATAATCTGGATACAGATTCGAGTCCATGATTTGATAGATCGGTTGAGTATAGATACTCGAGTATCTTTCCTCTTGTATATGAATTAAGGCTGGGCTGAAACAGGAAGCCGTAGGTGAAGCTCTTGATTGAAGAAGGGAAGA
This sequence comes from Alopecurus myosuroides, assembly GCA_028641055.1. Classification (NCBI taxonomy): domain Eukaryota; kingdom Viridiplantae; phylum Streptophyta; class Magnoliopsida; order Poales; family Poaceae; genus Alopecurus; species Alopecurus myosuroides. The sequence continues at coordinate 204,971,397 of CM054059.1, forward strand.
AAACAACGGTTCGAGGGAGTGGTTAACGGCACATATTGGTCTGGCTACAGAATTGATTCTGTACAAACTTTATTGTACCGGATCAGCATGTGTCATCTGGATTGTCAACCATGTTTGTTCCAAATCATAACTGCTGATTTGTATACGTATCTAGCTCCCTGTTTATTCCAAATCCAAGACCGGCTAATATTGACGATTGGGCTGACATCGATGGATCAATCACAGGGACAAATTAACTATTCTCAATCAAGAGTATTATTGGTTTTGTTAAGACAAAAGATCTGATAAAACAATGGCTCCACCAGTATGCAGTTAATTTGACAACAGTTAAGGCACCTCGGATTCGTGTTCAAAAAACATTTTTTTGATACTGTAGATGATTTGAAGTTATTCGTATTCAAATATATATATTTGTGAAAGAATTTCTACATTCTTTTTTACCTGCATGCACTTTGGCTACTTTATTCTCTATAATGCGGAACATGCACATCAATCTTGTTCATCGGTTAAGGAAACTGATCACAGGATATACTGAAAAAAAAATACCGATAAGACAGTTAAACAAGTTCACAACATCATCTAGGTGAAGAGATCCCAAAATGCATTGGGAGACATGCGCTAAGTTAAAACTGCAGAGGAATCGCAAGGCCATACTTCATCAGTTTTATCACCCAAAAATGTGAATTGTTCTGTATTATGTCTTCAACGGCGAAGGAACTTCTTTCAGGGTTACCATGCGCACGATGACTTGGACATGCGCGTGCGTGATTACCGCGAGTAGTGGGCCCTACTTACTCTTTCTCCTCCCTATCTATAATTCTTATAAAGCAAAACCCCACTAATATGTATTAGTTATTTTTCTATCTAACCATGCCAGCTATCCAAATCATCCATTCTCTTAGCCAATCAATTGTCCGTGTCATCTTCACTAATATTTATTAATCACTACATGCAAATTACAAATCACCCATTTCTTAAACCATCCAATTATGTACATTAATAATTTAAAATATGTATATACTATGATCAATTTACTTTTGCATATTCATTTGGAAAAAATAATGTATCACATCTCTTATAAATTTTTGTTTACACATGATCCATTTCTTAAACCATCTAATTGTTATATTAATACTTTAAAAAAATATATATATACTATGATCAATTGTACTTTCTAAAGCGGCCCCCGTAGCAACGCGCGGGGTATTCTTCTAGTTCACCTAAATGTATGGCCAATATTTTGTCCACTCCACGTCTCTTCGTCTATCTCTTCACAGGAACACATCTCGTTCCCCTTCCCATCCAGAGAGACATGGCCATGGAGAGTGGAGGCCAGCGACCATCCATCGCGCCGGAGCTGGCGAAGCCGCGGTGGAGACGATGACGGTGAGCCAGGTCCTCGCCGGAAGGGGCGCTGCGGAGGCGAGGAATGAACTTAACCGCGGGGGGGGGGAGGGGGGTGTGAGGTGCAGGCTCGCCGGAGAAGAAGAAAAAGGCCGGGGAGGTTTAGAGGGATGGTCGGGGCTGCGAAGGACCGGCAGAGGCGGAGATTGGGGCAGGGAGGGGCGGCGAGGCCGGTGCCGGCGGCGGGGGAATAGAGGTGGTGACGGTGGTGCGGCTGCGACGATTGTCTTCTTTCTCCTTGTCAACGACGCTCTTTCCTCTCCTCTCTTGCTTCTTCTTCCGAGGCTCTTCTTTTCTTCCTACGTTCAGACAATGATGTCTACGCACACTTCTTTCGTGTAGACAGTGTTGGGGCTCCAAGTGCAGAGATTTGTAGAACAACAGCAAGTTTCCCTTAAGTGGATCACCCAAGGTTTATCGAACTCAGTGAGATAGAGGTCAAAGATATCCCTCAAGCAACCATGCAATTAAGATGCAAGAAGTCTCTTGTTTCCCCAACACACTCAATATACTTGTCAGGTATATAGGTGCACTAGTTCGGCGAAGAGATATTGAAATGCAAGTAATATGGATGATTATAAGTGGTAATTGCGATCTGAAATAAAAATGGCAACAAGCAAACATGTAGCAGAACTGGTTGTAAACGGTGTTTCAATGCTTAAAAACTAGGGCTAGGTATCATACTTTCACTAGTAGACACTCTCAACAATGATATCATAATTGAATACATAAATATCCTCTCTTCACTATGCTACTCTGAACTACTCTCTGGTTGGATAACCAACACCAATTCACCGCGTAGGGGTGCAAAAACACACCTTCAAGTCGCATTCCCTATCTAGGTAACCCCACACTGTCACCTTGAGCGCCCTAGATGGTTCTAGACAAACACCACAATTTCATAGAGACATCCAACACAAATTATAACTTATAAACTTTAGCCTAAGAGTCACACTCACACACGGTGCGCACACTGTCACCTTCACCACCATTGGACAATATGACTCCGGAGTTAACATTAATAAAACCACTTGGGTAGCATAATAGAGAAGAGTAACATCTACTTATTCAACTAGATTACAAAGCTCATGATCACATAAAGATCACACCATGGGAGAGAGAGATAAACCACATAGCTACCAATAGAGCCCTCGGCCTTGGGGGAAAACTACTCCCTCCTCATGATGGGAGTCAGCAACGGCGATGAAGATGGCGGTGGAGTCGATGGAGATGGATTTGGGGGCAATTCCCCGTCCCGGCAGGGTGCTGGAACAGAGATTTGTCCCCCGAAACTTGTCTTTGATGGCGGCAGAGCTACGGAACTTTTCATGGATGGAGGCTATTGATTTAGGTTTTCTGCATCAGGGGCAATATATAGGCGAAAAGGCGATGTCGGTGGGCGCCCGAGGGGCCCACACCATGTGGTGACGCGGCCAGGGGGCCGCGCCGCCCTATGGTGTGGCCACCTCGGTGTCGCCTTCCGTCTTTGCTTTGGGCTCCGTTGACGTGTTGGAAAAAATAGGACCCTGGGATTTTGTTTCGTCCAATTCCGAGAATATTTCCTGAACAAATTTTCTGAAACCAAAAACAACAGAAAACAGGAACTAGCATTATGGCATCTTGTCAATAGGTTAGTCCTAGGAAATGCAAAAAAATGCTATCAAGTGTATTGAAAACATGTAAAAATTGGCATAATAACAACATGGAACATCAGAAATTATAGATACATTGGAGACGTATCAAGCATCCCCAAACTTAGTTCTACTCATCCTCGAGTAGGTAAAACGATAAAAACAAAATAATTTCTGAGGTGACATGCTACCAACACAATCTTGATCATCATTATTGTAAAAGCATTGCAAGTTGAGATCAGAGTACTCTAAACATAGGCGTGATAGGTATAATTTCAACAATGTAACTTAGCAACTATGTTGCAACATGAAAAACACAAACAAAAGATCATGAATAATAATTCACTGAAAGATATAAGTTTGTTTTGAGCATAAAAAAAACATAGCAATATACTCAGAATCATGAATCAATCAATAATAAATTTTGGAACTGATGCACATTATACTCAGAATGACAATTATGCTCTCTTAATTGGTGCATAAAGTTAGAAGATGAATACTCAGCATAAAAGTAAAAGAAAGACTCTTCACAGAGGGAAGCAGGGATTAAATCATGTGCTAGAGCTTTTTATTTGATAAACAGAGGTATTGAAAACAATTTTTTAGAGGTGTATGTCTATGTCAACGAGTCAGCAAATAGACAATACATTAAGTCACAAGTTAACTAGACTATACAAGAGCGGCTCCCAATGAAGGACATCCTTTCTACTCGGGTCAGTAGATCATCCCTCTTCTCTTTTGTTTACACACTTATGAACTTTGCTTAACTGATAAATTAGGGGCAAAAAGAGTCAAGAGAATTTTGTAGTAACCAAATTTGGGGCTGGTCACCCCCATTGCCAGCTCTTCCAGCAAACTGGATAAACGGATGTGCCACTAGTCCAGGTGTGTAAAGTCTAATCAACAAGTGAAATAAAGATCGTCTACCTGCGTCCTCATGAGTTAAAACACAACACAAAAAAATTATAATTTTGAAGGTTTTTAAAGGTACCACATGAGCAATTTACTTGGAGTGGCGGTTAAATACCACATATAGGTAGGTATGGTGGACATATTAGGCAAACTTTTGGTTTTTGAGGGTTGGATGCACGAGTAGAGATCATACTCAATACATGTGTAGGCTAGCAAGAGACTGGGAGCGACCAACCAAGAGATCAATAACAGCCATAATAATGCATAGTGACAAAACATTATTAATCAAAGCATAAAGTGATATTACAAGTCAAAAACTAAATGATCATGGAGGCTATAGGTGACTGGTTTGTAGTCATAATATGGTATGAGCATGCGCCAAGTCAACCCAAATAAAACATCAAAGTAGAATACCACAATACTATGCTTCGATATGATAAAAATGACAAATGATTTCTTTCAATGGCACATTAAGCACTCTCAACTATTTGACACAAGTCATGCTACATCATAAAATACTAAGCACATGAAAAATAACATCTAACATGACATGATAAAGTCTAAGTCACAGTCTAAACAAACTTTCCATTGCATCACTATAAGCATGAAATATTTTACTCTTCTCCAACATCCATCAACTTGTTTGAAACAACTCTCATAGCTAATAATCATCAAAGACCAGAGAGATAATCATATAAAACGGAAGCAAACTAACAAGCTCTGAAAAAATACGAGTGGAAAACAAGAGCTAAACACAACACTAGCAAAAAGTGAGCACCCACAGAACAATAAAAGTGAAAACTAGAGTGTTCTAAGCAATAAAAACAGAGCGTGTCTCTCTCCAAAACAAATATGATAGGACACAACCACATACTACAACAAATAAAACAAAACAAAATAAAAGCAAAAATAATTTCGCTCCAAGAATAACACATGATATATGAAGCAATAAAAATATAGTGTCTTGAAAGATGACGTGATATTTTTATTGATGGAGAAGGGGATGCCTTGGGCATCCCCAAGCTTTGATGATTGTAGTTATTAGATATTTCTTGGGGTGACATGGGCATCCCCAATCTTGAGATTTTTTCCATCCTTTATCTCATCATATCATTCTTCTCTCCCTACACTTGAAAACTTCCTCCATACAAAGCTTCTCACAATTTTCATTAGCAATGTTAGTGTAATCAAAATTATAAATCCACTTTGGTTCAGTTTCAACACAAGTCTAACACCCATTAAAATATTATCTACTGTCACAACTTCTTTTAAAACTCTTCCCTCAAAAGAACACCAAAATAAAAAGATTAAGATGCAAATGCAAATATTGGCAGAGATCTGTCAAAACAGAATAGCAGGTAAGATCTATTTTTTTTTGAAAATCTTCTATTTCTCGAATCAAAAAGTGAAAAACTAATTAAAGTTATATAATAACCTGGGGAATGTGCACAAAAAATTCAGATCAATTTGACGTTCTAGCTGAGAGAATTAATTTTTTTGTGGCAACACAGAATCTGTTTTAGGACAACAACTTCCCCAAATCTTACTTCCTCCCTGTTACCGGCTACTCTTGGCATAAAAATGAAATAGAAAGTAGAAGGAGAGGTTGCCACAGAGGTAACAACTTTCAAGACTCAAACAAAACAAAAGGAAACTGAAAGCAAGAATATAATGGGTTGTCTCCCAAAAGTGCTTTTCTTTAACACCTTTTAGCTAGGTAAAATGATTTTTGAAGATGCTCACATAATATTAACAATTGAAGCACAATAAGAGAGAATCAAGAAGCAACTATAAAACACATTTAAGTCTAACCCGCTTCCTATGAAAAATAATCTTGTAGAAAAACAAGTTAATAAAGCACAAAGTGGCTAGCATAGGAAGACAAAATAAGTGCAAGTTCAAAAGTTTCAACATAAAGAGGGGGAACTTAATATTGTTGAGATACATAAAACAATGTTTCCCTCTCTCCTAATAACTCTAAGTAGTATCATGAATAAAATTAAATAAATTAACAATATAACTATCACATAAAACATTCTTATCATGAGCCACATGCATAAAAGAATTAATACTCTCCACATAAGCATAGTCATTCTCATTAATAGTAGTGGGAGCAGTATCATCATAAAGAACTCGAACATCATAGACAAGTTGTATATTAAAGAGATGGTTTTGGGTAATCCCTCTATAACCGAGGATTATTGTGATTATAGCCTATGTCATAGTATTCTTTATAATAATTATCAAAGACTGGAGGCATAGTATTATCATAAGCAATAGAATAGTTATCTTCCAAAGTGTGTTCATCTATAAACATATCATCATTTTTAATAGAAAGATATGTTTGATATGTATCAAACATATAATTATCAGTAGCAGAAGGATTTTCTAACACATCATGCACAAGCTTAGAGCTTTCTATATCATCATTGGAAGGAACATGGATAATACTTATAGTATAAAAATTATTAACATCATCATTTTAAGAATTGGTACCAAAGAGATTTTCAATATCAAAAGTAGCGTGCTTCTCCCAATCATGATCACTATTATAAGTAAAAGGCATAGGATCATCATAGAGTTCACACTCACCAGCAACAACTATAATAGGAGCAACATTCTTAGGGGAAGATACCGTTTCCTCTCTTCTATTACTCCTCCTCTACTTCTTCTTCTTCTTCTTCTTCTTCCCCTCTTTAAGAGGGAGAGTCTTGAAAGGAAACTTCTCCACATACTCAGGATAATTGTCAAAAACAATAGAAAAAACTTTGGAGGATTCCTCCTCTTCGTTAATAAGAACAAAACACACATTAGTGCTTTCATATTTTGGTAAAGTCTCATCTTTTATAATATTGTGTACGTAAGTATTTGCGTGGCAATTATGAACACAATAAAGATGACATCCATGCAGGACGCTATTCATATCAAAAGCACTCATATCTACCAAAAAGATTTTTTTCTTGATAACTCTTCACACCCCAAAAATAATGTAAGTTCATCATGCTGATGAGGAGTGATCATGTCATCTGATGTCTACGCACGCTTCTATTCTTGTAGACAGTGTTGGGCCTCCAAGTGCAGAGGTTTGTAGAACAAAAACAAGTTTCTCTTAAGTGGATCACCCAAAGTTTATCGAACTCAAGGAGGTAGAGGTCAAAGATATACCTCTCAAGCAACCCTGCAATCAAGATACAAGAAGTCTCGTGTCCCCAACACACCCAATATACTTGTCAGGTATATAGGTGCACTAGTTCGGCGAAGAGATAGTAAAATGCAAGTAATATGATGATAATAAGTGATAATAGCAATATGAAATAAAAATGGCAGGAAGAAAACATGTAGCAGACCAGGCGAAAAACGGTGTTTCAATGCTTGGAAATAAGGCCTAGGGCTCCTACTTTCACTAGACGACATTCTCAACAATGATCACATAAATGAATAACTAGATATATTCTCTCACTATGCTACTCTTAACCCTCTTCGGTTGGATAACGAACACTAATAATTGCGTAGGGCTGCAAAAAGCATTCCTTAAAGTAAGCATTCCCATGTCTAGTTAACCCCACGCTGTCACTATGAGCGCTCCAGAAGGTACTAGACAAACATCACAATTCATAGAGGAAACACACACGATGTGCACCGCGATACAAGGTGACTCCATAGTTCATATTAGTAAAGAACTTGAGTAGCAAAAGATGAAGAGTAACATCTACGAATTCAAATAGATTACAAAGCTCATGATCACATATAGATCACACCATGGGAGAGAGAGATGAACCACATAGCTACCGGTAGAGCCCTCAGCCTCGGGGGAGAACTACTCCCTCCTCATCATAGGAGACAACAACGGCGATGGAGATGGCGGTGGAGTCGATGGAGATGGCTGCCGGGGGCACTTCCCCGTCCCGGCAGGGTGCCAGAACAGAGATCTGTCCCCCGAAACTTGTCGGTGGCGGTGGCGGAGCTGCAGATGTATTTTGTGGAAAAGGTCGATCTCCCTAGGGTTTATGCATTGGGGAGTATATATGGGCGAAAAGGCGATGCGCGGGGTGGCCAGGGGGACCACACCCCTAGGTGGCGCGACCAGGTGGGGAACCGCGCCACCCCATGGTGTGGCCACCCTGTGGCCCCCCTCCGGGGATCTTTGCTTCCGGGACTTCTAAGACTTCTGGCTTTCGAATCGTCCAATTACGAGAATATTTCCAGAACAACTTTTCTGAAACTAAAAAGAGCAGAAAACAGGAACTGGCTCTGTGGCATCTTGTCAATAGGTTAGTCCTGGGAAATCAATAAAAATGACATAAAGTGTAAGCAAAACATGTGGGAAACAACATGAAAACAACATGGAACATCAGAAATTAAGGATACATTTATGATGTATCAAGCATCCCCAGTCTTAGTTCCTACTCGTCCTCGAGTAGGTAAATGATAAAACAAAATAATTTATGAGGTGACATGCTACTATCATAAACTTGATCATTATAATGTAAAAGCTTATGTATGCTGAGATCATAGAACTTCAAACACAAACATGATAATAAAACTTTAATAATAAAGCATAGCAATCACTTTGCATCATGAATAGTATCTTAAATAAAGGATCATGGATAATAATGCAAAGAAAGATAAATGTTTGTTTCAAGTATAGAGAAAGCATGGTAAAGTGGTATTTCGCTAGTCCTTAAGAGTGGGACAAAACATAAATGTCAGGACACTTTCAAAGTTCATGAGAAAGACTAGAACAAATAATTTAAGAACAAATAATATCACATCATGAAGTAATTATTGATGTTTATGGGATAAATGCACATAGAACTCAGAATGAAAAAAAAAATGCTCTCTCAACTGTGCATAAAGTTAGAAGAAGGAGACTCAACATAAAAGTAAAAGAAAGGCCCTTCACAGAGGGAAGAAGGGATCACTCATGTGCTAGATCTTTTTATTTTATTAATCAGAGGTATTAAAAGTTTGACACCGTGGAGGAGTGTCTATTGTTTTAGGAGAGGTGTATGCTTATGTCAACGAATGGTAAACAGACAATACAGTACGTCACAAGCCAACTAGATTCACAAGAGAGGCTCCCATGGTGAAGGAATCAACTGGTGTAGAAGGTCATCCCTGTTTCTCTTTTGTTTACACAATTATGCTTTGACTCATAAATCAGGGGCAAAAATAGTGAAGAGGATTTGTTTGTATTAATTTGGGGCTGGGCACCCTGCTACCATCTCTTCTATCATTTGGATAAGCGGATGAAACCACTAGTCGAGGGTGTGAAATCCAATCAACAAGTGAGATAAAGATTCTCTATTGACGTCCTGATGAGCAAAAACAAGAACACAAAACAGGAGTAATTTTGAAGGTTTTAAAGGTAACACATGAGAAATTTACTTGGAGTGGCAGTTAAATACCACATGTAGGTAGGTATGGTGTACACAATGGGAAAATTTTGTTTTAAGGAGTTTGGATACACGAGTAGAATTCCATACTCACTACAGGTGGAGGTTAGTAAAAGACTGGGAGCGACAAATCAAGAGAGCATAAGAGCCATAATCATGCACAACGACATAAGCATCATTAATTAAAGCATAAGCGGTATCACAAGTTTAAAAACTAAGTGTTCATGGAGGCTATTTGTGACTGGTTTGTAGTCATAAACATGGTGTGAGCATGCGCCAAGTCAACCAAATAAAACTTTCGAAAGAGAATACCATATATTGATGCTTTACTACGACAAGAACAACTCATGAATCTTTCAAGACATATTAAACTCTCTCATCTATTTAAGGCTATTCATGCTACTCAATAACCACAAGGCTTTAAAACTAAAATAACATTTAGCATGACCTGAAAAAGTTCTAGCCACAGTCTATACAAGCTTCTACTAGTACCGTTATAAATTCTACATCAAGCAGCAGTTTCTTTTCCGAACAAGCACCATACAAGATATGTTTTAACAAAAATATTCTACATGCTACAGCAAGAAAACATGAGATTACTCACATAACACTACTAAAACTAACATCTCTGAATAAGAGATGCATGAAAACAAAGGCTAAACGCTGGTACTAGCAAAAAGTGAACACTCATAGAATAATAAGAATGAAAACTAGAGTGTTCTAAGCAATGAATACGGAGCGTGTCTCTCACCCACACAAGTATGATAGGATCCAACCATAAACTACAGCAAATAAAACTAAACAAACTGAAAGCAAAAAAATATAAGACTCTCCAAGTAAAGCACATAAGATGTGACTGAATAAAAATATAGTTTCACTAGAAGTGACCTGATAATTTATTGATGAAGAAGAGGATGCCTTGGGCATCCCCAAGCTTAGATGCTTGAGTCTTCTTGGAATTTTCTGGGATGTAACTCGGGTCATACCCAAGCTTAATCTCTTCACTCTTCTTGATCACATCATATCATCCTCTTCTCTTGACCCTTGAAAACGTCCTTCATGAAAGTAGAAGGATGCCGCCTAGAGGGGGGGGGGGTGAATAGGCGCTTTAAAATAATTACGGTTTAGGCTTGAGTAAATGCGGAATGAAACTAGCGTTTAATTTATCAAGCACAAAACCTATGCAAGCTAGGTTTATCTATGTGCACCAACAACTTATGCTAGGCATGATATACAACTATGAGATAGCAAGATAGATAACTTCAAGCACGATGGCTATCACAAAGGTAAATGCATAAGTAACGAGCTAGAGTGTAGAGATAACCGAAGCACAAGGAGACACCGGTGTGATTACCGAAGTTCCTTCCCAAGGGAAGTACGTCTTCGTTGGAGAGGTGGGGAGCCACCTAGGCGCTCCTCAATAGCACGGATGTGCACACCTTATTCTCCTTGAGCTTCTCCGGTGAGGGAGATGCTCGTTTCCACTATGAGGTCGACTTGAAGGCGTTGACCAAACCTTACACGAGGTTGAGGCTATCTCCACAACTCAATTGGAGGCTCTCAACGAAGCTTCTTGCAACAAGGTGGAAGCCCCAAGCACTAACCGTCTAGGGTGCTCAATACACCCAAGAGGAACAATCTCTCCGGTGACCAAGCACCCAAGAGTAACAAGCTCACGAACTTCTCTTTCACGAATCTCGTGGGGAACTCAAACCGATGCACCTAATGCAATGGCAAGAACACACAAAGTGGTCAAGAACTTCTCTCCCAAATCCCACCAAAGCAACTAATGCTATGGAGGGAGGAAGGAGGAAGAACAAGGAAAACAACAAATGAATCCCTAGATCTAGATCCAATAGATTCCCCTCACAAAGAGGTGGGATTGATTGGTGAAGTGGTAGATCTAGATCTCCTCTCTCTTTTCCCTCAAGTGGAAGCAAGAATCATTGGAGGGATTGAGAGAGAGCAAGCTTTTGGAGGTCAACAATGGAGGTCAAACTTGCCCAAAAGGTTGGGGAACCATTGGGGAAGAAGGCCCCTTAAATAGGTCACCCAAATATCCAACCGTTGGAGGAAAATTCGCGCAGGGGCGGAACCTCCGGTGAAACCACCGGAACCTCCGCCCCCCGGATGAGTTAGGACATCAAAATGGCTGAAAAAATGCCCAAACCACCGGAGCCTCCGGTGGTTTCACCGGAACCTCCGCCACTTTCAAACCGAAGGGGTTTCCGGCGGAGCTACCACCGGAGCCTCCGCTGGTGGAAAAAAACTGCAGAACACCCTATATGAAAACGGTCATAACTTTTGCATCCGGACTCCGTTTTCGATGTTCTTGGGCTCGTTGAAATCGCAACGACGAGCACTACAAGAATATGCAGAGAAACATCATAGTCCAAATGGGAATATAAAACCAAATGATGAAAGGTTTGGCCTATCAATAAAGGACAACCGGTAGAAACCTCCAACAACAAAAATGCGATAAGTTTTTCATACGAAATCCATTTTTGATGAACTTGAGCTTGACATGAAGAACATGAAAAGATCTAAAACCTTACATGTAGAAAACCCAAATAAGAACCAAGAAGGATGATGCCAAGTATGCAAAGGTTTGAGCTCTCTACGATAGATACGATCAAGATATGCATTCAAGAGCCCCTCTTGATAGTACGGTTATCTATCCTATAATCCGGTCTCCCAACTAGCATAATGAGACCGGTAAAATAGAAACCCTATATAAGTCATACCTTTGCCTTGCGCAATCCAATTGAGCTAGATGATGGCGATCTTAATCACCTCAAGTTGGACCACCTTTCTTGATTGCGCTTCGCTTCGTGAAGATTGTGAATTGCTCCCCCATAAGCTAATATGAGAGAGCTTATCACATGAACATCTTCACTTGACCATAATCTCCATATGGATGGAAAGGTTCAAGCATATGATTTCTTCTAGATGCTTCACTTGAGCTTCCACGTCAAGCTAGGTGACGAACATCGCTCGACGATGACATAGACCATGGGCTATATGAAATCTACCTTTTTGTTCATGCCCATGGAAAGATACCTAACCACACATAGAGATGCCACACACACATATATGGGTTAGATCACAAAGCTATATTGACAATTTCTTACCATACCATGAGATACACAATCCCACTTGGTACATCGTGTAGCTTTGTGTGTTGATCACTAGCTTGATCAACCTTGTATCTTTTCTTCTCACTTCAAATGATGATGTCTTGAAGATAACCATGAAGGATAACATAATACTTTTCTTCAAGACACACTAGCAATAACCTCAACTCAAACCATGACCATTCTTCATATAAATCCTTGAATATAACAATGGCCATCAAGGAAGCTAATAGAGTTCAACACATGAACTCCATTATTTCCTATGAACAAGAACTACAAGGATAATTCAATGCAAACGTTAGTCCATAGGGATTGTCAGTAATTACCAAAACCACATATGGGGCACCATGCACTTTCAATCTCCCCCATTTTGGTAATTGATGACAATCCCTTTTTATGAGGGTTTATATGATGAATTAAGCAACCATGCAAAACACAAAGAGCAAGGATGAAATAGCATGGAAGGCAAATGCTTAAGAACGAAACTAAAGCATAGAACCAAATTCCCTTAAACCCTCTAAACTTCTCCCCCATTGGCATCCATTGCCAAGATGGGAAAAAAAGATTAGAAGGCAAATATAATAAGAGCTCCCCCATAGTGTATGCATTCCTCATGATATGAGTGAAATCAAGAGCATGTATCCAACTAGGAATAGATGGAGGGAGATCAAACTATATTGAGGATCCAAAGAATTACAAGCAAAGTCAAATTGAAGGATACTTTCATAAAGAAGCAACCAACCAAAGGATCCGAAAAAAAAACGATTGACCAAAATGAATATTATGATAAGATCAACCAAGTGTTCTAGAAAATCAAGAGGGAACTCCCCAAGGTACATGCACAATGTTAAATTTGAATTACTATATAATGTGCACAACATGGAATCATCACTCCCTTCTAGATAATTTTGAACACAAACAAGAGCAAGAGAATAGATAGGAAATGGAGCAAAGCAACTTGCAAACAAACAAGAGTTGAGCAATTAAGATCAAGAAGCGACAAGTAAAGATTTACTCAACCGAAAGAGATGAGTATGACAAGGAAGGACATTTGTAGGAGACTAATAGGATGAGCAATGCTTCATCATAGTCTTTAAATATATGAGTCACATAGTGCATATCATGTCTTTCCCATACACACAAACCAACAAATGATAAAACACATATGTCCACAAGCTTTATAAGATGCCAAAGGAATACCAAAAGAAAAAGAAAAGCTTGTGCCTTCTAGGAACCACCAAGTAATCTAAAGCAATAAAACATGGTCACTAAGAAATAGAATATCAATTAAAGATGTAACTATTCTCGTGTGTATAAGTTTCTAAGTGGACACCAATCACAAAGATATATATCCACAAAGAAATATGCACACACAAAAATAGGTACAAGGGTAAAGAACATGATATCCAAGATAGGTTCATAAATATACCAATAAGATTTTTGTTTGAAAGCAAAGCACTAGGATTAGTTTAATCTTAAGGGGATATAGATGGACAAACAATAAACTCATCAAAGCATCACAAATATCACAAGGGAAAAGTGATAGTTGGAATGCTTCGAGAAAGGTAACGCATATCACAAAAGATTCAAATGGTTTTTGAGAATTCATAAATATTGCATATGAGAGACTTAAAGTAGAAGTTACTAGATTAATATACTTGGGATTGGTGAATCATGAAATTGATTATAAATATCCCCTTAGTATGTAATCATCCCGGCTTACTCATAGTTGCAATAAATATGTTTTTGATAAGACATTTGCAAGAGCCAAATGAAATGCAACAAATGGAATTCATGTCAAGATGCAACCTACACAAGATTGAAAGCTAAAAATGTATGCATGGAATAGATACTTGTTACCGAGACGACATTTGTGATGAAGAGGATGCGAGTTTGATAATCATCGTAGCTTGACTCCTATGATATGATGGTGAGAACACCTTCCTTATGAATGGAGCAAGCAACCAATGTATCTCCATTGTACCTAAAAACAAAAATCAAGTACAACATGGTTCCCAAACTTATTGGGTCCAAAGTAGTTAGAACAACTACAATACATAAGACAAACTCCACATAAGTATATGCATATTAATATGAATTTGAATTGTATGCGCATCTTAGCCATTTAGGATTTGATGGAGTTTATCCTATATATTGGATCAACGAAAGTAAGCATGTCAAAGAATATACATAGTAAATATACATGCACAAAACTTTCAAGAACCAAACAAGATACAAATAGGACAAAATACCAATTAAAACAAAGAAGGCACTCACAAGAGATAAAATCAAACAAAGTGTCCAAGTTATATCAACACCCCAAACCAACACATGATTTAGGAAATCAAATAGAGAAGATAACAAAAGAAAAACATCAACGAATAAACAAACCCTCTACACTTTTCATGATGGCACACAAAGTACGAAGACGAAAAATGTTCGTCTTCCAAAGAGACAAGTCACTGGGATAAAATACCAATTTCAAGACAACAAGTGTTCAAACACGTATAGGATAGTTCTTCCAATAATAGTGCATTAATTATGATATTGCATTTGAATACAAGATGCACGCAATGGAATCTTTACTCTCCATATATATTATTCAAACAATAGTCAAGCTCAAGAAAAGCAATAAGATGCAATACCAATTAAAGAATTGTGTTCTACACAATGTAGGATAGCTTCCCAAGAGATGCAACACAAAGAAGTATGACTTTGAATAAGAGTGCACACGAATGGGATCATTGCTTTTCCTAACTCAATAAAGCATAAAACAAATTTTGAGTAGAGTAAGGAAGACACAAAGGAGTTTGAACCAAACAAATCCTTGGCAAGAAACAAGGCAATTTTAGAGCAATGGACAAAGTAAATATGATCAATAAACTTACCACAAATTATTATAACTTGTCAAAGACAAGAGATTTATGGAGATATTTCTCGGTGGTATATTTGTTCACAATCATATTCACAAAACATAAGTATGTGGTAAAAGATAGGAATGAAAACACCATACTTAAATAGAGATTCTTGGTGGCTTCAATAGTCGAATGATCATGCAAAGAAATGATTAATATATCAAGAAGCAACCGGTTCCCGAGAAGGTAAATTCTAGTGCTAATTTGTGGAAAACCGCACCAAGAAACTCTTTCACGAATAAGATACCAAAAGATGAGCAAATAAAATCATTTAAGAAAATTGGAACTAGTTTGAGCACACATGCCACATAGGAATAAGATAATTAACAATATCAATTCTACGTGGCAAAACCTTAAATGTTCACATTCTTTAGGCTTGTAATATGCACAAACATATTACTCCCCCATAATGTGATAATCCGTATTTTCTTAGCAAGAGTCAAACAAAAACCAACTTGAGATAATTAATAGACATTAGAATTTGAATTTCTCATGAGTATGAGATACCACATAGAGACTAGATAATATTGAAATATCAACACTATGTGGTATTCCTCATGTACACACATTTTGGGATTGTGAAGTGCCAAAGGCATATAACTCTCCCAAAATGGGATAGTCCATTAATCACTCAAAAGAGCCAAATAAGATACACACAAGATGCAATTAGGCTCAAAGCAAACTCATACATACATTTTGTGCGAACCGACAAACACATACTAGATTACTCAAGGATAAGTAAGTATTAAGCACAAAATATACAAAATACAAGCAAGGTACAAAACCAATATATGCAAAGGGGCAAGCAACTTTCAATGTATATATATAATGTAATAACACAAGTTACCGCAAGAAGGAGCATGGAATATGTGATAGAGACGTGATAATCCAAATGACTTGGCTTAAGGAAAATATACGTGATGAAGATCCCTTAATTC
This sequence comes from Alopecurus myosuroides, assembly GCA_028641055.1. NCBI lineage: Eukaryota > Viridiplantae > Streptophyta > Magnoliopsida > Poales > Poaceae > Alopecurus > Alopecurus myosuroides. The sequence continues at coordinate 204,987,727 of CM054059.1, forward strand.
TTCATGATATAGCCAAGTCTCCAATGCCCTCTGATAACACCTATTGATCAAGTTTGAGCTTGTTGGTCCCCAACAAAGTTGGGTCCTAAGAGGTTAGTCACAATAGGCTTGGCAACCCAAATGGTTCTTTTCTTGACACCACTTTGAGTACCAACATATTTGGCAAACACATTGCCCACATCATCCTTCCGAATGGAATACACATCATCAATTATGATAGGGTTGGATAATGTACCATTAGTGCATGAAGAAGCAAGATGGCCCTTTTCACGACATAAGTAGCAACAACGACTCCTTCCATTCTTCTTAGTTGATTTCTCAACTTGAGAAGCATTAGCTTGAGTCTTCATAGGAAGAGGCCTTTCTTCAACTTGAAGTTGAGATTGAGGTTGAACTTGTGGCCGCTTCCCTTGTTGCTTCTCGCTAAGTTTCTTCTTCTTCATAGGGCATGATCTAACATGATGCCCTTCAACCTTGCACTTGAAGCAAACAATATTCGCCAAATTCTTGACTTGTTCATGGCCCTTCTTCTTGTCGACCTTGGACTTGTTCTTGTGATTGGAAATGAATCCAAGTCCTCTCTTGTCATTGGGGGATTTTTGGACACTCAAAATATTATCAAGTGTGGACTTCCCTTTATGACACTTCTCCAAGTCTTTCTCGAATGAAGTGACTTGGGCCTTGAGCTCTTTGATTTCCTCTACATGGTTAGTATCAACACAAGGGCTAGAGGAAGTAGATGCATCATTATTAGAGCAACAAGGTAAGGAAAGCAATTCATCATAAGATGTGGGAACATTATGAGAGGATGAATTACTAGGACTAGCACAAGGCAATATAGCATTTAGAGTAGATATTGTGCCTTTGTCCACATGAGGCTCACAAGATGTTACCTTAGTTAACATAGCCTTATGAGCTAATTTTAGACTCTCATGGGAGACTAGAAGATCCTTATGAGAGCTTGAGAGCTTTTCATGAGTTTCTTCCAATTTCCCATAATTACTAGTTAGCAACTCAAGTTGAGCCCGTAGCTCAACATTCTCCTTTAATGTGGATGCTTCACAAGAAATAGAGTTAGTAGCACAAGCATCAACATTTATAGCTTTGAGTTCATTAGCAAGCGAAAGAGATAACTCATTGTCCCTTCTAAGCTTAGAAACGCTAATAGCATATGTTTCTTCTAGACTATATAGTTTCTCTTCAAGAGAAGATCTAAGGGACCGCTCTTTCTCAAAAGCCTTTTCAAGCTCTTTGTCCTTGATAGAATGACTACCACTATGACTTTCGAAAGTCACGATGATATCCTCCTTTTCATCTACAAGAGAGTTAGCCTCATCAAGTTGTTCTAGGAGAGCATTCACATTTTCTTTGGTCTCACCAACAAGGCTTGCAAACCATAAGCGTAATTTCTTAGACTCATCATCATCTTCCTTACCAACATCATCATCACTACTATCATCATAATATATATTGGGGTTCAAAGTTGAGGATACCTTTGAATCCTTGGCCATAAGGCAAAATGTGGTAGATGATGATGAATCATTACTTGAGGCACCACTCAAGTCCACATCTTGTTCCATAGAGAGTTGAGTTTCCTTTAAATTGTTAGCCATACAAATACTAGAGGAAACACAATCATTTTTATCATGGGAACAAGATAAAGCAATCATATCATCATGAGATTTAGTCAAGCAATGACGACATGATATGCAAAGACTATCAACACAAGCATGTAAAACATTTTTTGTGCTAGTTGTGTTTAAGTCTAAAGATGAGACATTGCAATAAGATAGAGATGAAGGATCATCAATAATAATCTCACTATCATTATTGCAAAACCTATCACTACTCACCATCTCATTAGTTTGTGGCTTACCACATGTTGGTGAAGTAGAAGAAGTTGAGAACTCATCACGACCGGAGATGGAGGGAGAGCAATCATCCACAATAATATTGGACACTCCATATTTATCTTGAAGCTTTGTCCATAATTCATGAGCATTCCGAATAGGAAAAAGTGGCTTAATAACTACAAGGCTCACAAGAAGGAAAAACGCATTAATAGCAAGAGCATCGAGAGATAAGTTTTTCTCTTCCTCTAAAGTTGGATTTTGAGGATCCTTCGGAGGAGAAAAACCCATCTCTACAATTTGCTCCATGTGTGGGTCCATGACCCGGAAATAAATGAGCATGCGAAATTTCCAAAGATCATAGTTTGTGCCATCAAAATGAAATGTGGGATCTTGCACTAATTCACTAAGCGACATCATTACTCTCAAGGCGGTGAAGCCTAACAATGAGAGCCCTGGCTCTGATACCAATTGAAAGTAGAAGGATGCCGCCTAGAGGGGGGGGGGGTGAATAGGCGCTTTAAAATAATTACGGTTTAGGCTTGAGTAAATGCGGAATGAAACTAGCGTTTAATTTATCAAGCACAAAACCTATGCAAGCTAGGTTTATCTATGTGCACCAACAACTTATGCTAGGCATGATATACAACTATGAGATAGCAAGATAGATAACTTCAAGCACGATGGCTATCACAAAGGTAAATGCATAAGTAACGAGCTAGAGTGTAGAGATAACCGAAGCACAAGGAGACACCGGTGTGATTACCGAAGTTCCTTCCCAAGGGAAGTACGTCTTCGTTGGAGAGGTGGGGAGCCACCTAGGCGCTCCTCAATAGCACGGATGTGCACACCTTATTCTCCTTGAGCTTCTCCGGTGAGGGAGATGCTCGTTTCCACTATGAGGTCGACTTGAAGGCGTTGACCAAACCTTACACGAGGTTGAGGCTATCTCCACAACTCAATTGGAGGCTCTCAACGAAGCTTCTTGCAACAAGGTGGAAGCCCCAAGCACTAACCGTCTAGGGTGCTCAATACACCCAAGAGGAACAATCTCTCCGGTGACCAAGCACCCAAGAGTAACAAGCTCACGAACTTCTCTTTCACGAATCTCGTGGGGAACTCAAACCGATGCACCTAATGCAATGGCAAGAACACACAAAGTGGTCAAGAACTTCTCTCCCAAATCCCACCAAAGCAACTAATGCTATGGAGGGAGGAAGGAGGAAGAACAAGGAAAACAACAAATGAATCCCTAGATCTAGATCCAATAGATTCCCCTCACAAAGAGGTGGGATTGATTGGTGAAGTGGTAGATCTAGATCTCCTCTCTCTTTTCCCTCAAGTGGAAGCAAGAATCATTGGAGGGATTGAGAGAGAGCAAGCTTTTGGAGGTCAACAATGGAGGTCAAACTTGCCCAAAAGGTTGGGGAACCATTGGGGAAGAAGGCCCCTTAAATAGGTCACCCAAATATCCAACCGTTGGAGGAAAATTCGCGCAGGGGCGGAACCTCCGGTGAAACCACCGGAACCTCCGCCCCCCGGATGAGTTAGGACATCAAAATGGCTGAAAAAATGCCCAAACCACCGGAGCCTCCGGTGGTTTCACCGGAACCTCCGCCACTTTCAAACCGAAGGGGTTTCCGGCGGAGCTACCACCGGAGCCTCCGCTGGTGGAAAAAAACTGCAGAACACCCTATATGAAAACGGTCATAACTTTTGCATCCGGACTCCGTTTTCGATGTTCTTGGGCTCGTTGAAATCGCAACGACGAGCACTACAAGAATATGCAGAGAAACATCATAGTCCAAATGGGAATATAAAACCAAATGATGAAAGGTTTGGCCTATCAATAAAGGACAACCGGTAGAAACCTCCAACAACAAAAATGCGATAAGTTTTTCATACGAAATCCATTTTTGATGAACTTGAGCTTGACATGAAGAACATGAAAAGATCTAAAACCTTACATGTAGAAAACCCAAATAAGAACCAAGAAGGATGATGCCAAGTATGCAAAGGTTTGAGCTCTCTACGATAGATACGATCAAGATATGCATTCAAGAGCCCCTCTTGATAGTACGGTTATCTATCCTATAATCCGGTCTCCCAACTAGCATAATGAGACCGGTAAAATAGAAACCCTATATAAGTCATACCTTTGCCTTGCGCAATCCAATTGAGCTAGATGATGGCGATCTTAATCACCTCAAGTTGGACCACCTTTCTTGATTGCGCTTCGCTTCGTGAAGATTGTGAATTGCTCCCCCATAAGCTAATATGAGAGAGCTTATCACATGAACATCTTCACTTGACCATAATCTCCATATGGATGGAAAGGTTCAAGCATATGATTTCTTCTAGATGCTTCACTTGAGCTTCCACGTCAAGCTAGGTGACGAACATCGCTCGACGATGACATAGACCATGGGCTATATGAAATCTACCTTTTTGTTCATGCCCATGGAAAGATACCTAACCACACATAGAGATGCCACACACACATATATGGGTTAGATCACAAAGCTATATTGACAATTTCTTACCATACCATGAGATACACAATCCCACTTGGTACATCGTGTAGCTTTGTGTGTTGATCACTAGCTTGATCAACCTTGTATCTTTTCTTCTCACTTCAAATGATGATGTCTTGAAGATAACCATGAAGGATAACATAATACTTTTCTTCAAGACACACTAGCAATAACCTCAACTCAAACCATGACCATTCTTCATATAAATCCTTGAATATAACAATGGCCATCAAGGAAGCTAATAGAGTTCAACACATGAACTCCATTATTTCCTATGAACAAGAACTACAAGGATAATTCAATGCAAACGTTAGTCCATAGGGATTGTCAGTAATTACCAAAACCACATATGGGGCACCATGCACTTTCACTTCACACCAGACTTCTCACAATCTTCATTAGTAACGTTAGTGCAATCGAAATAATAAATTCACATGGTTCAGTTTCAACACAAGCCTAGCACTCAAAAACACATTAGCTAATATCACAACTTCTTTTAAAACTCTTTTTCTCAAAAGAATACCAAAAGAAAGAGATTATGTTGCAAATGCAATAATTGACAGAAATCTGTCAAAACAGAACAACATGTAAAGATGATTTTTTTTCTAAAATATTATCTTTGCTCAAATCAAAAAGTGGTCAACTAAGAAAACTTGAGGAATTAGCTGAGGAATAAGCACAAAAAATTCAGATCATTCTGATCTTCCGGGATTTACACGGTGTTTTACGTTGGACAGCAGAAATCTGTTTTCTGCGCAGAAATTCGAAAACCAACTTCAACTTTCGTTAGAGACTTTACTTGGCACTACTAAAACATGAAAATAAAGATACAAAGGAGTTTCTACAGAAGTATAAAACCCCTTTACTCAAAGAAAACAAATAAAAACAATGCAAAAATAAAAACATGGGTTATCTCCCAAGAAGTGTTTTTCTTTAAAGGCTTTTAGCTAGGCATGATAATTTGAGAAGATGCTCACATGAGAAATATGAATTGAAGAAAAAGAGAGCATCAAGAAGCAAATGTAAAACACACTGAAGTCTAACCCACTTCCTATGAAAAATAATCTTGTAGAAAAACAAGTCATGAAAACACAAAGCAACAAGCATAAGAAAGCAACAATTTCAAAATTTTAAACAAAAAGAGAGGAAACTTAATATTGTTGAGATGCATAAAACCATGTTTCCCTCTCTCATAATAACTTTCTGTAGCATCATGAATAAAATTAACAATATAACTATCACATGAAACATTCTTATCATGAGCCACATGCATAAAAGAATTATTACTCTCCACATAAGCATAGTCATTCCTATTAATAACAACGGGAGTAGGATTATCATAAAGAACTCGAACATGATAGACAAGTTGCATATTAAAGATATGGTTTTGGGTAATCCCACCATAACTATGGCAAGTTTCATGAGGATTATTGTAATTATAGCATATGTTATAACTTTCTTTATAATTATTATCAAAGACTGGAGGCATATTAAAATCATAATTAATTTTCTCCTCAATAGTAGGTGGACTGAAAACATCATATTCATCATTACAATAATCATCTATTGGAGGCATAGTATCATCACAAGCAATAAAATAGTTGTCTTCCAAAATGCGTTCATTTGTAAACATATCATCATTTTTACTAGGAGGAGATGTATCAAGCATATAATCATTAATAGCAAAGGGATTTTCAAACACATCATCCACAAGTTTAGAGCTTTCTATATCATCATTTTCAATATCAAAAGTAGTGTGATCTTCCCAATCATGATCACTACTATATATAATAGGCATAGGCCCATCATCAAAGAAAATTTTCTCCTCCATGCTTGGGGAACTAAAAAGACCATTTTCATATAAACTAGCTTCCCCAAGCTTAGAATTTTCATAGCATTAGAAATAATAGTGTTCAAAGCATTCATACTAATAACATTGCTATTAGCATGCAAATAAAGTTCCATAGGTTTTTTAATTTTCTCTTCAAACACTTCATGTCCTAACTCAAGATAAAGATTATAAAGCTCTCTCATATTTTTGTTGTTTTCCATTAAGCCTAACTAGTGAAAATAAAAACAACAAACAAAAAGATATAATTGCAGGATCTAAAGGAAATAACTTCGAGCACTCATAGAGGATGTGAGTACCTTTTACCTTACCTCCCCGGCAACGACGCCAGAAAAGAGCTTGGTGTCTGCGCACGCTTCTATTCTTGTAGACGGTGTTGGGCCTCCAAGTGCAGAGGTTTGTAGAACAGCATCAAGTTTCCCTTAAGTGGATCACCCAAGGTTTATCCAACTCAGGGAGGTAGAGGTCAAAGGTATCCCTCTCAATCAACCCTGTAATCAAGATATAAGAAGTCTCTTGTGTCCCCAACACACCCAATATACTTATCAGGTACATAGGTGCACTAGTTCGGCGAAGAGATAATAAAATGCAAGTAATATGGATGATAATAAGTGATAATAACAATCTGAAATAAAAATGGCAGCAAGAAAACATCTAGCTGAACAGGAGGAAAACGGTGTTTCAATGCTTGGAAATAAGGCCTAGGGCTCCTACTTTCACTAGAGGACACTCTCAACAATGATCACATAAATGAATAACTAGATATATTCTCTCACTATGCTACTCTTAACCCTCTCCGGTTGGATAACGAATACTAATCATTGTGTAGGGCTGCAAAAAGCATTCCTTAAAGTAAGCATTCCCATGTCTAGTTAACCCCTCGCTGCCACTATGAGCGCTCCAGAAGGTACTAGACAAACACCACAATTCAGAGAGGAGACACACACGATGTGCACACTGTCACCTTCACACCACGATACAAGGTGACTCCATAGTTCATATTAATAAAGCACTTGAGTAGCAAAAGATGAAGAGTAACATCTACAAATTCAAATAGATTACAAAGCTCATGATCACATATAAATCACACCATTGGAGAGAGAGATGAACCACATAGCTACCGGTAGAGCCCTCAGCCTTGGGGGAGAACTACTCCCTCCTCATCATAGGAGACAGCAACGGCGATGGAGATGGCGGTGGAGTCGATGGAGATGGCTTCCGGGGGCACTTCCCCGTCCTGGCAGGGTGCCAGAACAGAGATTTGTCCCCCGAAACTTTTCGGTGGCGACGGTGGAGCTACGGATGTATTTTGTGGAAAAGGTCGATCTCCCTAGGGTTTATGCATCGGGGAGTATATATGGGCGAAAGCGCGATGCCGGGGGGTGGCCAGGGGGGCCCTCACCTGTAGGTGGCGCGGCCAGGTGGGGACCCGCGCCACCCCATGGTGTGGCCACCCTGTGGCCCCCCTCCGGGGCTCTTCGGGACTTCTGGATGCTTCCGGGACTTCTAAGACTTCTGGCTTTCGAATCGTCCAATTCCGAGAATATTTCCAGAACAACTTTTCTGAAACTAAAAACAGCAGAAAACAAGAACTGGCTCTCTGGCATCTTGTCAATAGGTTAGTCCCGGGAAATCGATAAAAATGACATAAAGTGTAAGGAAAACATGTGGGAAACAACATGGAACATCAGAAATTAAGGATACGTTTATGACGTATCATCATCACAATACAAACTTGCAGTACTCATAGCCTGACCATTAAAAATGGAAATGACCCACTTTATAGCAAAGTTCATAAATAAAAGGATAGAGGGCACATACTGTTTCACCAAGATCACTTAGAGCCATGTCCCACGTTCTAGTTTTTTCATTCTTATGATGGGTACAATATTCTTCTTCGATTTGATTCTTTTCAGAAGGTCTAAGTGCTCCACAAAAATTAACATGCTTATAAGAAATAGTGCTTTCAGAAGTTTGAACATGTTTATTGCAATCATTAATAAAAATTTCATTTTTCATGCAAGTTTCTTTAAAAGGTTCATGATACATGTCCCAATTTTATTTAGGAACATTGATATGAGAAGAAAAGTATCTACAGTAATCAAAAATAATTTCAGGATTAAGACCATATTTAGTACTAAGCTCTTGAAAATCAGCAGTTTCAGCGAAAGACTTAATGCAATCATAATCATAATTTATACCTGATTCTTTACCTTTGTCGTTATCCCAATCTTCATTATTGATTTGAATTGTTTCAAGAAGATCCCACTGAGCTTCAACCTTCTTACTTGTGAAAGAACCCTCTGAACATGCATCTAGATAATCCTTGCAATGTCGTATTTCCTCAGGAAGCTCATGGTTAGGACATTTGAGTATTAATCTTTTCAATCTCCCCCAAGCTTGGGCAATTCTTTCTCCATCGCGAGGCCAAGAATTATTTATTTTATTCCGATCCTTATGAATCTCACTGAGCGGATAGAATTTAGAATAAAAGATAGGTACAATTTCCTCCCAACCAATAGATCGTCCATTCTTTAGCATCTTATACCATTCTACAGCTCTTCCCTTCAGCGATAAAGAGAATAGTTTCCTCTTAACTTGGTCTACTGAAATACCTGCACACTTTAACAACTCGCATAATTCATGTATAAAGAGTAAATGATCACCAGGATGGACAATTTCATCTCCAAAATAGCAGTTATTCATAACACGTTCAACAATTTTCATAGGTATTTAAAAAGGAATAAATTCAGTAAGAGGATTTAAAATATCACAAGAATCAATAGAATTATCGCATATGAGAGATAAAGTATCATCAGAGCAATTTTTTTCCTCTAGAGTTGCGGAACTAAAAAGATCATTTTCATAAAAACTATCTTCCCCAAGTTTAGACTTTTCCATAGAAATAGCAATAATGGAGTTCAAAGAATTCATACTAATAACATTGCTACTAGCATGCAAATAAAGCTCCATAGGTTTTAAATTTTCTCTTCAAACACTTCATGTCCTAACTCAAGATAAATATTATAAAGCTCTCTCATATTTTTGTTGTTTTTCATTAAGCCTAACTAGTAAAAAATAAAAACAAGGAACAAGTAAAAAGTAAGACTAACTAGTGAAAATGAAGACAACAAAAAAAAAATTGCAGAATCTAAAGGAAATAACTTCGAGCACTCACACCAGAGGATGTGAGTACCTTTTACCTTACCTCCCCGGCAACGGTGCCAGAAAAGAGCTTGATGTCTATGCACGCTTCTATTCTTGTAGACAGTGTTGGGCCTCCAAGTGCAGAGTTTTGTAAAAAAGAAAAAAGTTTCCCTTAAGTGGATCACCCATGGTAAATTGAACTCAGGGAGGTAGAGGTCAAAGATATCCCTCTCAAGCAACCCTGCAATTAAGATATAAGAAGTCTCTTGTGTCCCCAACACACCGAATATACTTGTCATGTATATAAGTGCACTAGTTAGGCGAAGAGATAGTGAAATACAAGTGATATGGATGATTATAAGTGGTAATTGCAATCTGAAATAAATAATGGCAGCAAGCAAATATGTAGCGGAGCTGGATGTAAACGGTGTTTCAATGCTTAGAAACAAGGCCTAGGGATCATAATTTCACTGGTGGACACTCCCAACAATGATATCATAATTGAATACATAAATATCCTCTCTTCACTATGCTACTCTGAACTACTCTCCGTTATCCCTCTCCGGTTGGATAACGAACACCAATTCACCGCATATGGATGCAAAATCACACCTTGAAGTCGTATTCCCCATCTAGGTAACCCCATACTGTCACCTTGAGCGCCCTATAGATGGTTCCAGACAAACACCACAATTTCATATAGACATCCAACACAAATTATAACTTATAAACTTTAGCCTAAGAGTCACACACAGTGCACACACTGTCACCTTCACACCGTGGGACTAGGTGACTCCGAAGTTCACATTAATAAAACCACTTGAGTAGCATAATAGATGAAGAGTAACATATACTTATTCATCTAGATTACAAAGCTCATAATCACATAAAGATCACACCATGGGAGAGAGATAAACAACATAGCTACCGGTAGAGCCTTCAACTTCGGGGGAGAACTACTCCCTCCTCATCATGGGAGCCAACAACAGCAATGAAGATGGCGGTGGAGTCGATGGAGATAGCTCCAAGGGAAAATCCCCGTCCCGGCAGGGTGCCGGAATAGATATTTATGTCGCCCAAAACTTGTCTTCGATGGCGGCAGAGCTATGGAACTTTTCAAGGATGGAGGCTGATTGATTTATGGTTTTTGCGTCGGGGGCAATATATAGGCGAAAGGGCGATGTCGGTGGGTGCCTGTGGGGCCCACACCATGTGGTGGCGTGGCTGGGGGACCCGCACTCCGTATCTTCTTTGAACTGCGTTGACGTGTCAGGAAAAATAGGACTATGGAATTTTGTTTCATCCAATTTCGAGAATATTTTCAGAACAACTTTTCTGAAACCAAAAACTGCAAAACATGAACTGACACTGTGTCATCTTGTTAATAGGTTAGTCCCAGGAAAGGCATACAAATGCTATGAAGTGTATAAAAACCATGTAGCAATTGGCATAATAACAACATGGAACATCAGAAATTGTAGATACGTTGGAGACGTATCAGACAGCTACAGTACCAGTCGGAATTTTGCCCGTGGCCATGGATGACCGTAAGCTAGCTTCGCCTCTGTATTATGTCTTCAACGAAGAAGGAACTTCTTTCAGGGTGATTGTGCGTACGGTGACTTGGACATGCGTGTGCGTGATTACCGCGAGTGGTGGGCCCTACTTGCTCTATCTCCTCGCTATTCACCTAAATGTATGGCCAATATTCTCTCCACTCCACAGCTCTTCGTCTATCTATTCACAGGAACACATCTCGTTCCCCTTCCCATACAGAGAGACATGGCCATGGAGAGTGGAGGCCGGCGACCATCCATCTAGCCGCAGCTGGCCGCGACGGAGACGGCAACCGTGAGCCAGGACCTCACCGGAAGCGGCGCTGCGGAGGTGAGGAATAAAATTAATGGTGGGGGAGGGGGATGGGATGCGGGCTCGCCGGAGAAGAAGAAAAGGGCCAGGGTCGGGGTTGCGGATAACAGGCGAGGCGGAGATTGGGGCAAGGGGTGACGACGAGGCGCCCCGGTAGCGCGTCGGCCATGGGTGGTTCGGACGGTGCCGACGTCAGCGGAATAGAGGTAGTGATGGTGGTGTGGTGATACGTCCATTTTGCATCACTATTTTATATCATAATTTTCTATTATTCATCGATATATTTCATGTTATGGTGCATCTCTTATGTTATTTTATCTTATTTTGCATGTTTTATAATTTTTGGAGGATAAACATCGGGACCAGGAATCTGATGGAAAAAAGCACCGTCGGGATACCATATTTCAGAAGATCAGAAGAAGAAGTAGGACACCGGGGGTGTCCTAGAAGTTCAGTGGAGGAACCCAGCCAGAAGGAGAGCCAGAGGAGGGCACCAGGGGCCCACACCATGGGGTGGTGCGCCCCCCCCTTGGCCGCGCCACCTAGGGGTGTGGCCACCCTGACCCACCTCTGGGGGATATCTTTTGCGTGTCTGTCCCCCAGGAAATCCTAAGCCTCATTCCATCATCGAAGAATTATTCCGCCACCGCCTCGGGGCGGAAAACACCCGAGAGAGAAAATCTCTCTGGCAGGGAGAAATCTGCCGGGGAAATTCCTCTCCGGAGAGGGGAAATCACCGCCATCGTCACCGTCATCACTCCGGGCATCATCAAGATCGTCATCATCATCATCATCATCACCACCGGCACCATCGCCCTCATCATCCACCTTCATCCCTCTGTAACAATTAGGGTCCTCTATCGTTGTTTTGCATTAGATCTCTCTCCCGGTGTGGATTACTTGTTAGTAGTTGATGCTTGTGAGATTTATCGGTGTTTGCAATTTACTACCAGATTGTTATCATTCATTATATCACCTCTGATCATGATCCATATTATGTCTTGTGAGTAGTTCGTGTTGTTCTTGAGGACATGGGAGAAGTCAAGTTGTTAGTAGTGAAGTAATGTTGAGTAATATTTAATGTTTGATATTTAAGTTGTAGTGTTATTCTTCTAGTGGTGTCATGTGAACGTCGACTACATGATACTTAACCATTTATGAGCCTAGGGGAATGCATCGTGTATTTGGCTACTAATTATGGGGTTGCCGGAGTGACAGAAACCTAAACCCCCGTTAAGAAACCATTACACGAGGGAGCGTAGGATCCCGGAGTTTAAAGTTGTGGTTAGATTCATTTCTTAATTAATTTCTTGTAGTTGCGGATGCTTGCAAGGGGAATAATCACAAGTATGTATTATTCTTGGATGGGACGGTACATTAGCATAGGTTCACCCACACAACACTTATCAAAACACCAAAATTATTCAGCTTCATGGAACAAAGGCACTTGACAGAAACCCCCCATGTGTCCTCGAGAACGTTTGTTAATCATAAGTAAACCCACCGGCTTGTCCTTTGTTGAAGAAAGGATTGGGACACTTTCTGCAATTATTACTACTGCATTTTATTTACTCGCACTTTATTTATCTGCAATATCAAAATCCCCTACAAATCTATTTTCCAGTATTTACAGTTATTCCTTCATCGAAAGTGCTTGCCAACACCTTCTCCTCCTTGTTGGGTTCGACACTCTTATTTATCGAAAGTACTATGATACACCCCCTATACTTGTGGGTCATCAAGACTATTTTCTGGCGCCGTTGCCGGGGAGTGAAGCGCTATTGAGAAGTGGAATTGATAAAGGAAGCTTCTACTGTAAGTGTTGTTTTTATTACTATCTACTGCTTTATTACACTATGTTTGGATCTCCTTTTGAGTCCTCATTTGCGGGCACTGCTACGACTTCTAGGGTAGTGAGTGACCCACCGCCTGATGATTTGGAACCTTATAAAATACCTATAAAGATTGCTAAACATGTTAGGGATAACTGTTATTCAGGTGATGGAACTGTCCATCCTGGTGATCATTTGTTCTTTTTACATGAATTATGTGAGCTGTTCAAGTGTGCAGGTATTACAATGGGCCAAGTGAAGAGGAAATTATTCTCTATATCATTGACAGGCCGAGCCGCTGAATGGTTCAAACTGCTAAAAAATAGCCAGACTATTGGATGGGAGGAAATTGTACCTCTCTTTTATTCTAAATTCTATCCTCCAAGTGAAATCCATAGAGATCGGAATTATATATATATATATAATTTTTGGCCTCATGACGGAGAGAGTATTGCCCAAGCATGGGGGAGATTGAAGTTAGTAACACTCAAATGCCCCATTCATGAGCTCCCCAGTAATATTGTTCTTAATAATTTCTATGCAAGGCTTCCTCTTCATGATAAGGATTTATTGGATACTTCTTGTTCTAGATCATTTACACGTATGAAGGATGAAGCTAAATGGGATCTTCTTGACCGTATTCAATAAAACACTGAAGGATGGGAGAATGACAAAGGTAGAAATTCAGGTATAAATTATGACTATGAATGCATTAAAAAAATTATGCCATCCGATGATTTTCATAATGTTAGTGTTGTTTATGGTCTTGATTCTCAAGTTACTGCAAACTTATATAAGGATTTTTCTTCTTACATTGATATTCCTAAAAAGGAATGGGATAAGTACAATGCACCTTATAAAGATACTATTAATTGTGTTCCTGCTAGAGATATAGAAGTTCATACTGTTGATTCTATTGTGCTTGAACCTTATATTGAGAAAATGCCTTTCCCTGCTAAGGTAAAAGAACATTCTATGTTAGCTAATGTAGTTAATAAAAGTGTAAGGAAACTTGTAGAACCCGAGGAACAAATAGCTGTAGAACCTACAATAGTAATAGTAAAGGACCTTGTTTCTGGAAATGTAGAAGACAGACACATTATATTTTGTGAAGATGCTTCTAATATTGTCTCTCATCCTAGTAAATCTAGGAAACCTAGTGTTCCTGTGCTATCTGTTAGGATAGGTGATCATTGCTATTATGGTTTGTGTGATATTGGTGCTAGTTCTAGTGCTATTCCTTATGAGCTTTATAAAGAAATCATGCATGAAATTGGTTCTTGTGAACTTGAAGAAATTCATGTGATCATTCAACTTGCTAATATGGAAACTATTTCTCCGATTGATATTGTTAGAGATGTGGAGGTCTTATGTAGTAAAACTAAATATCCTGCTGATTTTCTAGTACTAGGCACTTCTGCTACTGATACTTGTCCTATTATATTCGGTAGACCTTTCTTAAATACTTGTGGTTCTGTTATAGATTGTAAAAAGGAGAAAATCCTTACAAAGTTTGATGGAGAATCTTATGAATTTAATTTCTCCAAATTTGCTAAAACACCTGATGAAGCTGAATTGCCTAATGAAAATTATAGTGTTGAACAATTGGTTGCTATTTCTCTTGCTCCTAACAATCCTTTGCAGCAATACATGGAAGACCACGAAAGTGATGTCTTTATGGAAGAAAGGAATGAAATCGACGAGATTTTCTTACATCAGCCAGCAATGCCGAAACATAATTTACCTGTGGAAGACTTGGGTACAACATTACCACCCAAGGAGGATCTTGTCTTTGATTTAAAGCCTTTGCCTGATAATCTTAAATATGCTCATATTGATGATAAGAAATTGTATCATGTCATTCTTAGTTCTAAACTTTCTGGTGAAGAAGAGGAGACATTATTGGGAATATTGAAGAAACACAGAGGTGCTATTGGTTATACTCTTGATGATATGAAGGGGATTTCTCCTACTATATGTCAGCATGCTATTAATATTGAACCTGATGCAAAGCCAGTTGTGGAACATCGACGCCGTTTAAATCCTAAGATGAAGGATGCGGTAAGAAACGAGGTATTGAAACTCCTTGATGCTGGTATTATTTATCCTATTGTTGATAGTAGATGGGTTAGTCATGTGCATTGTGTCCCTAAGAAAGAAGGGATGACTGTTGTGCCAAATGAAAATAATGAACTTATTCCTCAAAGAGTAGTGGTTGGTTATAGGATGTGCATTCATTTTAGGAATGTTAACAAAGTCACTAAGAAAGATCATTATCCTTTGCCTTTTATTGATCAAATGTTAGAAAGGTTGTCTAAGAAAACTCATTTATGCTTTCTTGATGGTTATTCTGGGTTCTCTCAAATTGCTGTTAGAAAACTTGATCAAGAGAAAACAACTTTCACTTGTCCTTATGGAACCTATGCTTATAGACGTATGCCTTTTGGTTTATGTAATGCTCCTGCTACTTTTCAAAGATGCATGTCTGCTATCTTTCATGGTTTTTGTGAAGAAATTGTGGAAGTCTTCATGGATGATTTCTCCGTCTATGGAACTTCTTTTGATAATTGTTTGCAAAATCTTGATAAAGTTTCACAGCGATGTGAGGAGACTAATCTTGTTCTTAACTGGGAGAAATGCCATTTTATGGTTAATGAAGGGATTTTTCTTGGACATAAAATTTCTAAAAGAGGTATTGATGTTGATAGAGCTAAAGTTGAAGCTAGTGAGAAAATGCTCTATCCCAGGGATGTCAAAGGTATTTGAAGTATTCTTGGTCATGCTGGTTTCTATAGAAGGTTTATTAAAGATTTCTCTAAAATATCAAATCCTCTTACTTATCTTCTTCAAAAGGATGTACCTTTTGTTTTTGATGAAGATTGTAGAGAAGCTTTTGAAATTTTAAAGAAGGCTTTAATATATGCCCCTATTGTTCAACCACCTTATTGAAATTTACCGTTTGAAATTATGTGTGATGCTAGTGATTATGTTGTAGGTGCTGTTCTTGGACAGCGGATAGATAAGAAGTTAAATGTTTATTCATTATGCTAGTAAAACTCTTGATGCTTCTCAAAGGAATTATGCTACTGAAAATGAGTTCCTAGCTGTAGTTTTTGCTTGTGATAAATTTGGGCAGTATATTGTTGATTCTAAAGTTACTATTCATACTGATCATGCTGCTATTAAGTACCTCATGGAAAAGAAAGATGCTAAGCCTAGGCTTATTAGATGGGTGCTTCTTTTACAAGAATTTGATTTACACATTGTGGATAGGAAGGGTGCTGAAAATCCTGTTGCTGATAATTTGTCTAGATTAGAAAATATCCCTGATGACCCTCTTACTGTTAATGATAGTTTTCCTAATGAACAGTTAGCTGCAATAAAAGTGAGCTCTCAAGAGAGTCCATGGTATGCTGATTATGCTAACTTTATTGTTTCCAAGTATTTGCCTCCTACCTTTACAGCTCAGCAAAGAAGGAATTTTTTCTATGATTTGAGGCATTATTTTTGGGATGACCCACACTTATATAAAGAAGGTGTTGATGGTATTATGCGAAGATGTGTTCCTGAAAATGAACAACAAGAGATATTAAGAAAATGTCATAGTAGTGCTTATGGAGGACATCACGCTGGAGATAGAACTGCACATAAGGTTCTAGAATCAGGTTTTTATTGGCCTACTCTTTTTAAAGATGCTAGAAATTTTATTTTATCTTGTGATCAATGTCAAAGGGTTGGAAATATTTCTAGACGTAATGAAATGCCTATGAATTATTCTCTTGTTATCGAACCATTTGATTGTTGGGGTTTTGACTTTATGGGTCCTTTCCCTCCTTCACAAGGGTACACTCATATTCTTGTTATTGTTGATTATGTTACTAAACGGGTAGAAGATATACCTACTAAAAGTGCTGATGGTGAAACCTCATTAAAAATGCTTAAAGACATTATTTTCCCTAGGTTTGGTGTGCCTAGATATCTTATGACTGATGGGGGTTCTCATTTTATTCATGGTGGTTTTAGAAAAGCCCTTGCTAAATATGATGTTAATCATAGAATTGCCTCATCTTATCATCCTCAAACGAGTGGGCAAATAGAATTATCGAATATAAAAAATCAAATCTATCGTGCAAAAGACTGTTAACAAATCTAGGAAAAATTGGACTAAGAAATTAAATGATGCTCTGTGGGCTTATAGAACTGCTTATAAAAATCTCATGGGCATGTATCCTTATAAAATGTTTATGGAAAAGCTTGTCACTTGCCTCTAGAATTAGAACACAAAGCTTATTGGGCAGTGAAAGACCTAAATAGAGATTTTAAACTTGCTGGTGAGAAAAGGTTGCTTGACTTAAGTTCTTTAGATGAATGGAGGAGTGAAGCATATGAAAATGCTAAGATCTTTAAAGATAAAGTTAAAAGGTGGCATGATAAGAGAATTATTAAAAGAGAGTTTCCTGTTGGTGAGAAAGTGCTATTGTATAGGTCTCGTCTCGGATTTTTTGCAGGAAAATTACTCTCGAGATGGGAAGGACCTTTTGTTATCGAAGAGGTATGTTGTTCGGGGCAATTAAAATTGTTTCAATTGAAGACAACACTTCACAAGTGGTGAATGGCCAAAGACTCAAGAATTATATTTCTAGAGATCCTTACAATGAAAATGTTGATTGTATTCAAGCCATGATCCCAGAGGAATTTATTAAGAAGCATATTTCAGAAACTGTAGAGGCAGTTTTCGAATAGGTATCAATTTTGGTAAGAAAACCTTCGCGAAACATCTTCCAACTTTTATTTTTACTGTTTTTGGAAAATATGAAAAATTATGAGCCGGAAACGAGGCGAAGACGAAGCCCGGAGGCTCCACACCATGGGGTGGCGCGGGCCCACCCATGGGCGTGCCAGCCTATGGTGTGGGCGCCCTGGAGCCCCTCTCCGACTCATTTTCGACCTGGACTTTCGTTTCGTTATGAAACTTTTTGCTATATAATCCCACGGATCCCCCAAGGTCCGTATATCGTTTTCTCGTCGTGTTACTATTTCGAGCTGTTTCTGCCATGATACATCTTCAGATGTAGAGCCACAATGTCCTCTCCTGGATCTCCCAAAAACAGTTTCTTTGAGAACGTCGTCAACCCGTACATGAACGAGTTGAAGATGCATCCCAAGGAATTGCTGCTTAAGCACGGGAAGGTGCAGATTGAAGATGTTAGGGGCCCTGAAAGAGAAGGCAGTCTGGAGGCTAGGATGAAAGAGCTGGAGCGAGAAGTATTTAGGTACAAGAAGATGGCGGAGCGTGAAGTTGGATAAAGGCAGAACAGATCGTTGAATACAAGAGGGAGAATTTGAAGCTTTGGGAGGAGATCTTCTTACTCACCAAGACCACCAATGATTTGCATGCACAACTCTATGATGTGCATAACCAGAACTGTGAGTATGAGAACGGGTTTAAACGTATAAGCTCTGCTGCTAGTTTCAGGATATTGGAGACCAAGACATCATTTGTGGATGGAGAACCTTTACCTTGGAAGGCCGAGGATGATAAGGATTCACCACCACCACCGAAGAATTGATTCGTCATTGGTTTTGGCATCCCTTCGGCTTGTTCCAAGCTTGGGGGAGTGTCGCGGTATCACATCACTATCTTTCATCTTTTTACATTTTCAGTAGAGTCATATAATGAGTAGAGAGGTTATCATATAGGATGGTTTGCAGTATGGAAGTATCTCTCCTTAGTTGGTTATTGTTGTATTCATTGGTGTGAGTTACCGGTTTGAAATATTAATGTGAAGTTTCATTATTTACTTTCTGCGTACACCATTTTAGTTTCAATTTATGTCATATGGTTGAGCTTGTTATTAGTATTTTGTATCACTCTAGAGATCATCAAGTTATTCTAGTTGGTTTTGGCAAACTTAGCTTGGGTCGGCAAAAATAATAATTTGAGATGCTAGTATAAGAAAGAGGAATTTTCCTATTAGCTCGTAAACTTAGTATTCACAAGTTAAGATCGCTTGGGCTTTCAATGAAGATTGCATGATTGGTTTCATCATATGTATATTTGTTTGTTTTCCCTCAACTCTTATGCTTTCTACCCAACCTTTCTAGCCAAAAACCCTGTACTAAGAGGGAATGCTTCTCGTGCATCCAAAACCTTGAGCCCCAAAACCTTGCCATTTGTGTACACCATACCTACCTACATGTGGTATTTAACTGCCGCTTCAAGTAAATTTCTCATGTGCTACCTTTAAAACTTTCAAAATTACTCCTGTTTTGTGTTCCTGTTTTTGCTCATGAGGACGTCAATAGAGGATCTTTATCTCACTCGTTGATTGGACTTCGAACACCTGGACTAGTGGCTTCATCCGCTTATCCAAATGCTAGAAGAGTTGTCAGCAGGGTGCCCAGCCCCAAAACTAATATACAAATTCTCTTGACTATTTTTGCCCTTGATTTATCAGTCAAAGCATAATCGTGTAAACAAAAGAGAATGAGGGATGATCTTCTACACCAGTTGCGTCCCTCATATGGGAGACTCTCTTATGAAGTCTAGTTGGCTTGTGACGTACTTTATTGTCTGTTTACCATTCGTTGACATAAGCATACACCTCTCTTAAAAATGTTTTCAATACATCTGTTTAATAAAATAAAAGCTCTAGCACATGAGTAATCCCTGCTTCCCTCTGCGAATGGCCTATCTTTTACATTTATGTTGAGCCAGTAAACCCATTTCTTTCTGTCTCCATCAAGCATTCGAGTTTTTGTGACCTCACCGTCTAGATGTTGATTTATTCAATCATATTTTCTATTCTTCTTTGTTTAGAACATGTTTTATTATCTGAATGAATATTACTTCGAAAATCAACGAATCACTGTAAAAGAATTGTTATAATTAAACATGTTAAGCTCTGCAAGATGAGCCTTATTATAAAGACTTCACCTAAGATAAACAGGATATCATTAAACGTTCTCTGACCAAGAACGAAGTTTGCATGGAACAACAGCACTTGACAGAAACCTCCCGTGTGTCCTCGAGAACGTTTGTTAATCATAAGTATACCAACCGGCTTGTCGTTTGCTGAAGAAAGGATTGGGCCACTTGCTGCAATTATTACTATTGTATTTTAATTACTCGCACTTTATTTATCTGCAATATCAAAAACCCCTACAAATCTATTTTCTAGTATTTATAGTTATTCCTTCATCGAAACTGCGTGCCAACACCTTCTACTCCTCGTTGGGTTCGACACTCTTAGTTATGGAAAGTACTATGATACACCCCCTATACTTGTGGTTCATCATGCGGCGGCGACGATTGTCTTCTTCCTCCCCGTCAACGTTTCTCTTTCCTCTCCTCTCTTGCTTCTTCTTCTTCTTGGGCTCTTCTTCTCTTCCTCCGTTTGGACAGCTACACTACCGGTTGTAATTTTTCTCGTGGCCGCAGATGAATGTAAGCTAGCATCGCCCTGTTGCAGGCACGTCAAGTGTCTTGTGCGCGTGACCGCTTCGGACGTGTGGTCTGCTGGTGCTGCGATTTGAGACATTGGTGCTGCTCCCGTCCCGTCCTACATCGGTGAGGGATGTGTCGGCCGAGTTCGCGCGGAAGTCCATGGAGAGCCCATGTGTAACACCCGGGGGATTTTTCCCCCAAATAGGATTTGTTTTTTTTTTTTGCATTGCATCATGCATTTTGCATTGCACTTTGCTTCAAAAACATTTCTGGAAAATTCAAACAAGTTTAAACTTTCAAACATGTCCAAAGTTTCCAATTAAAAAATTGCAAACTAAACAACTCAATTTGGTTTCAATAGTTTTGAATTTGAATCAATTAAATTGCTTGTTAATCAAATTCCCTTTTATTAACACCCTAATGGTAAATTCAAGTTCAAATTCAAATCAAATCATTCATACTTGGCATGTTCCAATTGTGGGTTAAAATTAAAATCTTGCAAACATTTAAAATTCAATAAGTTTTCATAGTTGTTTGAGCTTATTGAATAAATTTGGTTATTTCAAAAATTAAATCCTTATGAAACCCTATTTGAAATTCAAATAACAAATTCAAATCAATTGGCAATTTCAAATTCTTGGAAATAAAGTTAACATACCTTTGATCTTGCTGTTAGGTATTTCAATAAAAATTATTCATAAAAGAAAAACCCTAAAACCTATTCCTATTTCTATCTTTTCTTGCCTACAAAAAAAATAAACAGGAAAAAAATAAAAAAATAAAACAGAAAACAAAGGGGGAGGCAGACCAGCCCAAAAGGGGGCCAGTCCACCTAACACCCTTTTTCCCACAGCCACAGCAGCCCACCCACCGAGCCCATCTCCTCTCTCCCCCCAGCCCACTTCTCCTTCTTCTCCGTACGATCACGAGGAGAACGTGATCCCTCCCCCTGCCTGTCACTGTCACCTCCTCCCATGGTCCCCTCCACCCAAACCCCTCTCCCTTATCTACCCTGAGCCCCAAACCCTAACCCTATCTTCCCCCCTTCCTCCTCTCTAGCGCCGCCGTTCCCCTCCTGCTTCTCCTCTGTTCTTCCCCCCTCCTTCTGTTTCTCTTTTCTGAACCGAGCCATGACCGGAGTTGGAGCCCCCAGGGTGGCCGCCGTGGTCGTTGTCTCAGCCTCCAAGGCACGGAAATGAAGCCGTGGTGGCTCCATCTACTTCCTCGCTTCCTCGCCGGGCACTGGGAGACCCCAGGGAGACAACACCGTCGAGCTCCTTCCACGGCACGCAGCTGCTGCCGTCTGCTTTGCCGTCGACCTTCCCGAGCCTCTGCTTCGTCTACAACGGGGGTGAGAACGCCCCTGTCTTCCCTCTCTCTTTCCCTCTGCTCCACGGTGCATCGCGCACAGCTCGAAGCCCTCCGTTCCTCGCACGCACGTCAGTAGCGTCAGATCATCACCGACGATCACCGTTCGTCCCCTCGTCGTCAGGTTCAGTTAACTGAACCTGTTCGGTTTCAGTTAAGCAGGCCAGATGCGCCTCAAAACCCCACACCACCCAGTCCTGTCACGAATCGAGCTGTAGCCCAGTGGCCAGAGCCTCACGCGCGCACGCCGCGGTCGCGGGTTCGATCCCCCGTCTCGCGGGATTAAATCCCACCCTTTTTTCTTCGGTTTGCCACACGCGCGCGAGAGGGACCCCCCTGTCAGCGACCCTGGCACGCCACGCAATCGCCACAGTGGCACAGGACCCTCTGTCAGTGGCTCAGGCTGGGCCACTACGAGGTGAAAACCATTTCTGGCCTTTCTTTTACTTTCAAGCCCCTGTATTTTTACAGAATGGTCCCTGGATTTCAAACTCTCATAGATCCCTCATTTTAAATTCAAATTCAACATGTTAAATATGTTTTCCATACCAAATTAAATTCTCTACATGTTTAAACCATTTGTATACTGTTTTGAACATTTCAAATGGTTTAAAAAATTCAAATTCAAACAACTCTCTCAAATTTGGTCAAATTCATAACTAATTCAAATTTAATTCAAATGGCACATATAAAATATGTTTTCCATGAAAAATTAAACAAGCTTTCCAAATATAAACTTTGTTTTCTGTTTTGAATAATTAAAATTGGTTAAATAATTTAAATCTTGTTTAAATCATTTAAAATTGCTAAATCAATAACTTGGTCAAACTAAATTCTTTTTGAACATATAAAAATGTTTTCCATTCCATTTTTCATGAACTTTGCAAATATCAACTTTGTTTTCTGTTTTGAATAAATTAAATTGCTGAAAACAACTATTTCTTAACTAATGCATTTAAAATTGTCAATTTAATAACTTGCTCATCTAAAATCCAAATTCAACAAATGAAATATGTATTCCATCTAAAATTGTGTGTTCTTTCCAAATATAAATTTTGTTATCTGTTTTGAACATTTAAAATTGCTGAAAACAACAAATGTTTGTTTAAATCATTTAAAATGCCAAAGTTCATAACTTAATAAACAAAATTCCAAACTTGGTAAACAACATATCAAACTGAAGCTATTGTTGTTTTCTTATTGTTTTCATCATCCATGCATCATTCTAATCAACTCTCACATGGTGGTTATTTGTAGATCATTTAATTCAACATTAATTCATGGGCTTTTCCATATGCAATCCAAATTGCATATGGGCCCATTTAAATATGATTACCATGTCAACTAGTTTATCTTTGATGCATCCTTAAACTTGTCATGCATATAAAATAGGATCATGCTGGATCTTTTGCCGTAGAAGTAATTGTTGCATCCGGTGTTTGTTCTAGTTCGTTGCTTCTTCGCGGATAGGACGTTGAGATGATGTGAGCAACATCAAGTTCTGCGGATGTACCTCTACTTGCTGGATTCCAGGCAAGTATACTCACTTGCTACCTATGGCTGCCTTTCATCACTTCTTACCGATTATTCCCGTTGCCTTTATTCTAGTCTTGTGATTTCGATGCTTGTGTCTCGATCCTATCATATGTTTACCTTGCAGCCATGATATAGCCTTCCTTCCACTTCCTATTACATGTTGTTTGTTTACCTTGTCGGCCCTCGTGTCGTAGTTGCATGTTTAGCGTTGTTTGTGCTCAAGTCTTGTTGTCCGTCTTATCACCTGTTTAGTCTGATAGTTGGGTTTCAACTTAATCAACAACATGTTAATGTTTTGGGTAATAATAATTTGATGATAAGGCACCGGCAGGAGGCCCGGCGTAGTTTTGAGGCCTGCTAGTGTCGACCCTAATTAGGAAAAGGGTCTTGTCCTCCGATCCATGATGAGCGCACTAACCGCATGTGGGAAGCGAGTATGGGCGCCCCCCGCAACTTGATTCGATTCGCATCTCGTCCAAATCGCCTCATTTAGTTCGGGTTTTCCATTTGCCGCATGCATATGCAGGTGCGAACCCTTGGCTTCAGGGTGGAACTTTTATAGTCGGCATTTAGGGAGACACGTTCTTAGAGTGCTATGAGGGTCCCCTTTTCTTCGTGGGGCTTGATTAGCCGTGCTCTCAATTGCACGGGGTTCTTTGGGCTTGATGCGAAGAAGAGTTGGGTTGTGTTGAGTGGCCTGCTTGGTGGGTTTGCTCCCCGTCTGGCGGGTCATTCTTACGTGTACGGCCAAATTGGTGCATCCCTGCAGGGTTAAATCTTCTCGAGAAGCCGTGTTGTCCGCGGTTATGGATGACTTGGTGAAAGTGCTGGCTAACAAGTACTCAGACAACTTACCCTTAACGATGATAACTTGACTAGTAGTATAGATTACCTCCACCATAAAAATGAATGTCATCTTAATCAACAGTGTGAGTTTCCTTGGGTTGCTTCCTTAGTAGGGGGTAACATTGGATGGGTATTGCTTTGTGAGTAGTTATAGTTGGTTTTGTCGCGCTATCTTATCCCTTTCTTGTAGCCAGATGTTGTAGCGAGTCTCTGTAGTTAGTTAGTGCAGCCCGCTGCCGCTTCTTTGCAATAATCCTTTCCTTTCCGTTGAACCCAAAGTATTTGTATCTTGTGATGATTGGTTACGCTGGTATCTTGTGAGTATGGTTTATCCACTTGCCAGTACTTAACTGTCGGATATATACTGAATAGGGGTATAGAAGATGGTAGACAAAAGAGCCGGACTACCAGGGTGGCCTACATGGTAATGGGCTTAGGTCCATTGGGCGGCCCAGTAGTCCGACGCGCAGAAGCCGGATTCTAGAAGAACCCGGATCACGGCCCACGTGATCTGGCTTGGAGGAGAAGACGGATTCCTTACTTTCCAAGTTACAAGTTAAACGTAGTCTTCTAGGTTTCTAGTTCTGTAAGCCCTAATTCGGCTATTATATAAAGCCGGACGGGAGATAGATTAGATAGGTTCAAGTTTCACAAGCTAAAGCTCTACGCAACTCGCCGAGAAGTTCATCCTCGTCGAATAGCTAGATCTATTCCCTCACACTGTAACCCTGTTATACGGGCTTTAGTCCCAATTAGTGAGAAGTGCAGGAGTAGGTACGCCGTACTGTCGCGACGTACCGAACCTGGGTAAATCCCGTGTTCTGTGTTACTACGCTATCCCGTTACCCCACGTCTCTACCGTAGTCTCATGGCACCCCAGTCTATGAAAACTACTACGATGTCTCGACAGTTGGCACCCACCGTGGGGCAAACGACGTCAGGCGTGAAATTCCGATCTGGGATACTCGGCGGAATTGGAAGATCGATCACTGTCGGAAGCTTGGAATTCGACGACGACGTCGGGCGCTTCCTCGACAACGGATCCTACATACCGGCGCAAAACCACCTGGTAAGTGCCTGCGTGTTACCGATTGGATCTGCTAACATCTTTATCGGACTAACCGCAGAGGCAATGGGGTTTTGCGGTGGAAGCAAATTTATCCCACCCGCCCTATACCCAGTCGAAGACGACTATGATGCCGGATTTATCTCAGATCGCCGACAAAACAGTGATACGCACTTTATCGGCATGGTGCAATCCGAAATCGCTGAAAACACGGATGACGGAAATCCCGTGCAAGAGGCAGATAACAACCTACCCGTCATAGAGACGGAAGAACCAATACCCGTCACAGAGACGGAAGATCCGACATCCGTCAACCAGACGATGAACTCGGAAGCAGAGTCCGTGCTTGCCGCCATTGAGGCGAGATTGGAGTCGGAAACCGGATCGGATAACTTCGACTCCGAAGACGAAGACGAGGATGCCTTCGTAAGAAAAGTTAAGTCCTTTCAAGAGGGATTCCATGAAGTGCTAATGGCAAAACCAGCTGATACAACGGGTGCCGACAGCCAGGAAAGCCCTAAAACACCTCCGCCAGTGGAAGAGAGAGAAGACGGAGAAACTTCTCCGATATTCCCTAATGTCAAGGAGATGACAGAAGATGAACCTGTCAAAAAACCTCCTTCTTCCAAGAAAAAGCACCGTGCTTCTAAAAAACTCCAGTACAAACTCCGGAAGAAAAAGTCAGCTGATCTCGCTGATGAAAACCTGGAAGTTGGAGATATTAGTGGCACAAAGCCCGCGGAAAAGAAATCTAAGGAAATCACTGCTCCGCCAATGACAGAACTGGAAGAGCAAGAACTATTACAAACACCAGTGGGACCAGATGTACCCCCTGAGATGCTGGAAGCCAGGAGACAAGCTTTCCAACGGCAACAGCAACATCTGCTTAGATCTCGGCAACATCTCCAACAAACCCATAATGACATCAAAGTCATGAAGGAAGAAATAGAGGAGTACGAGAGAAAGCATAGATCTGCCTTAAAACCTACTAGGTTACCCGGAATCACAAAACCGGAAGAACTGCCGCCAAAAGAAAGGTTTTATAACCCATCTTGGCAAAAGCAGTTAAACGGAAAAGATGCCAAGGGCGAACCAATATACAAAACCGCAGCGGAAAACGCGGAAGCAGCATTCGCCATCCTAAACAACGATCTGTACTCCAACGGGGAAAAACTCCAAGGGGTGTATGCTTTCCTAGGAAAAGCATTACAGCAGCAACAGCGAGGCCAAGAGAGATCAGGGAGGCTGCATGATAATTCCGCCCTCTGCAAAACAGTTACTTGCGCTGCTGGAGCACCTG
The DNA here is from genome assembly GCA_028641055.1 of Alopecurus myosuroides. Taxonomy (NCBI): domain Eukaryota; kingdom Viridiplantae; phylum Streptophyta; class Magnoliopsida; order Poales; family Poaceae; genus Alopecurus; species Alopecurus myosuroides. Next base: position 205,014,371 of record CM054059.1, read on the forward strand.
GGCCGGAAGAACCCGGAGATTCGGATAAAAAAGAGGATCCGAGAAAAGACAAGAAAAACCCCGACAACCGGGACGCAGCGTCTAGAACCGGACCTCATCTCCCGAAAGATGGATATAAACCACACGATCGGGAAGACAAACACCGGAATGACGGCAAAATAATGCCACCTCCGAGAAACCCAGCTGAAAAAGCTGGAAGATACGATACACCTCACAGACGTGAAAGATCTCGGACACCGCCTAAAGATAAGGAAAGGTACAGGAGCAGGACTCCACCTGATCCCAGGGGGCGTGACAACGGAAGAGATAGAGATAACCTCGGAAAAGCGCGTCCGCGCAACAATGGAAAAGAAAGGAGCAGATCCCCTTCTGTCCATTCAGCCGGGAGATATTCTGCACATATTGATAGAGCAGAAAAGGATGATCTATACTTTGGTCCTAAGTGTTTTACTGACAGGATCCGAAGGATAACCCTGCATTCTGGCTTCGCCAAAGTTGGTCCAACCTACCAAAAGTATACCGGCAGTAGAAACCCGGATACCTGGCTCTCAGATTATTACACAGCCGTCCAAATCAACAACGGGACAGACCTGGAAGCTGTCAAGTTTCTTCCCCTAATGTTGCTAGACGGAGCCAGAGATTGGATCAATGGTTTACCATCAAGAACTGTCGACAGTTGGGATGATATGGCGAGAGTATTTACTCAGCATTTTCGGGGAACATACAAACGCCCAAATAGCATCAACCAGCTGAACCGTTGCACCCAATTTGAAGACGAACCATACGTGGATTTCATCTCCAGATGGACTGCAATGAAGAATAGTTGCTCTGGAGTAACTGACGTACAAGCAATGCATGCTTTCGTCAATGGCCTAAAACCCGGACTTGTACCGTTCATGGTTGGTTCTAAAAAGCACAAAGATCTCGGATCTATGCTTACAACCGCTAACGAGCATGCTGCAGCCGAAGATGATATCAGAGCAAAAGGAGGCAATATTGAGTCACTGATACTGGCCAAGAAAACCCCTCGTTCTGATAAAAAAGGAACTCCGGAGTCAACAACAAAGCCCAAGGAGGTCAACATAGCCTTTGGAGGAGAAAAGGTGAACAAGTGGAAAGGCCGCAGTCCAGATCCAATCAATTACACTCCCGAAGAATGGGAGAGAATTAAGTCGGAACCCTGCGTCCACCACTCTCAGTTTGGGAAACCAACCCACACAAACGCGCAATGCCGGCTAAACAAGCATATGAAAGGCAATGCAGGATCCGGAAATAAAGGGAAGGGTTCCAAGAGGAAACCTGCCAAACAAAAGCCAGAAGCTGAAAAAGAAGACAGTGAATCGGACACTGATGACAAAATCCAGGAACAGCAGCGAAAAGGCGAACCCAAATTTCCGAGAGTTGACGGAGAAGCAATGTTAACTTTCCTAGCAACCCCGTCAGCAAAGGTGGCCAAAAGAACACTTCGAGAAATAAACGTGGTTGTTCCTGCGAGCCCGAAATTCTTGAAGTACTCCAACACACCGATAATCTGGGATCAGTCAGATCATCCCGGAAATATCCCTGAACCCGGCACACAAGCTTTTGTTGTAAGCCCTATTGTTCAAAACACTAGGCTAAGAAGAGTGCTGATGGACGGAGGATCCAGCATCAATATAATGTACCTGGATACACTGAAGCACTTGAAGATCTTCGAGTCCCAGCTCAACTACAGCAATATACGCTTCCACGGCATTGTTCCTGGCAGGCAAGCACGATCCCTAGGAGAAATTTCCCTAGATGTCACCTTCGGAGATAAAGATCACTTCCGGCAGGAAAAAGTATCCTTTGAAGTAGTGCCGTTCGAAAGCGTGTATCACGCAATACTCGGACGTCCGGCTTTCGCCAAATTTATGGCAAGATCTTGCTATATCTACAACAAGCTGAAGATGCCAGGACCCAAAGGAGGAGTAATCACCATTGCCGGTGATTTCAAGCTGGCAAACGAGTTGGAGAAAGAAAACGCCCTTTGCGCTCAGAGAGTTATAGCAAAGGAGGAACTGAAGGAATTAGCCAAGGAGGTATCGCCGAAAGAAATGCCGGCAGGAAAAGAAACTCGGAAGCCAACATATAGCTTCAAGGCGTCCGAGAATACAAGACAGGTAATCCTAGATCCCAAGGATCCGACAAAATTTGTCGTCGTAGGGACTGGGATGACCGACAAATAGGAAGGCGAGCTCATCAAGTTCCTCCGTGAGAACTGGGATATTTTTGCCTGGTATCCAGCTGACATGCCAGGCGTACCCAGGGAACTTGCTGAGCACCAACTCAAGGTTATTCCCGGATCAAAACCCGTCAAACAAGGTCTCCGTCGATTTGACGGAAGAAGACGGAAGGCTATTGGCAAGGAAATTATCCGGCTTTTAGCAGCGGATTTCATCAAGGAAGTAATCCATACTGATTGGTCCGCAAATCCGGTATTAGTGCCGAAGAAAGACACCACTGCTCTTAGAATGTGTATAGATTACACAGGATTGAACAAGTTGTGTCCGAAAGATAGGTTTGCATTACCGCGAATCGATCAAATAATAGATGCCACTGCAGGCTCTGAGCTTTTATGCTTTTTGGATGCATACTCCGGGTACCACCAAATACGCATGAAAAAGGAAGATCAAATCAAGACTTCTTTTATAACCCCGTATGGGACGTACTATTACGTAACCATGCCTTTTGGCATGAAGAACGCAGGTGCAACCTACCAGCGTTGCATGCAACGCTGTTTGCATAGTCAAATTGGCAGAAACGTCCATGTTTACGTGGACGATATTGCTGTCGTAACCAAGGAAAAAGATACACTCCTTGAGGATTTGCGAGAAACCTTCGAAAACTTGCGCACTTACAAGATGAAGTTGAATCCATCTAAGTGCGTATTCGGGGTTTCCTCAGGAAAACTTCTGGGTTTCATTGTTTCTCACAGAGGAATAGAAGTTAACCCGGAAAAGATCAAGGCAATCTTGAATATCTCAAAGCCTACATGTGTAAAAGATGTCCAAAGATTGACGGGTTCCGCTGCAGCCGTCAGCAGATTTATTAGTTGGCTGGGGGCTAAAACCTCACCACTCCACAAGCTGCTGAAAAAATTCGACAAAGTCAAGTGGATTGCGGAAGCCTGGGAACGTCTAGAAAGTTATGTACCTTTCCGTACTTAGTTCAATTCTATGTAAACATCTTTTGAGATCATGAAATAAAGTTGTCGGAATGCTGTCATCCATATTCTTTATAAGTGCAAAGTATTCCCGCCTGATCTATTTCCAAATGATCTTACAAATTTCTCAACGTTAACCCGAATTGTGCTTGCGTACTCGGCGTTACAAAACTGAATGATTTTTCAGCCTGTTAACGGCTAAGGGAAACTTGAATTGCCTGTGTGCCCAAGTTTCACTTAAAAAACTTTCCTTAAATTCTCTAAGTCTTATCTGATTGTGTGTGTGTTGGGTTATTGGAACTAGTTAGTAAAAATGCCTTTAGCATGATCCATGTTTCCGAGTTTTAAAAACTGCTTGGTTCGTCCCCAGTTACTCGGCATGAAGATTCATATTGCTATTTGAGCCATTTCAAACACTAAGGACAGTTAAAGCATACACACCAGAGAACCTAGAAGATAAAGGAATGATAAAACCCAAAAAACTTGCAAAAAATTTCATAATTTAAACTGCAGCAGATGGAAGTTTCATTCATACAAAAAGAAGCATTACATTTTTGGATTAAATTAAAAGAATAGTAATGCTCCTATTGTCTACTTTTTCTATCCAGGTTCCAGGTGACTCTTCAAGCATCTGACTCCTCCTCGCTGCTTTCATCTTGAGGGATTGGAGGGATCTCTGCCTCTGGATAGTTGATGGAGAGATTTACCATGGAGGCAATCTGGGTGGCGTGGCCCTTGACTTCACCAAAGATGGTGTTTCGCTACATATCCGTGTATCCTTGAGGGACACCGGACGCCACGCGCCAGGATTTAGCACTAGGGTAGTGCATGCGCATGAGGCCAAGAGCCATGCGCGCACCACCCCGTGCAGCGGAGCGAAGGAAAGATTCCTTAGACTCCACCACCTCCATGATGGCACCCGGAAGTTTTTCAACCTCCGAGCATTCCCCAGATTTTTCGGGAAGAAACTTGTCTACTAGCTGCGTTGCAGCAGCCTTCATCAAATTCCATGTCTCCCCGAAAGCTCGGATGCCTGCAGCCCGAGTGCCATCTGGGGTATCTCCTGGTTTTTTCCAATAAAACACCCAAAAGGGTTAGACAGAAAACCAGAGAAAGTAAAACATGGAAAGATGGTACATAAGTTAGAAATTTACCGATAAGCTTGTCGATCTCGGAAACTTCCTCCAGGCGAAGGTTCAGAGCATCGGTCAAATCCCGGATGGTGGATTTGTCCTTCTCCGCCTGCTCGGAAGTCTTGGAATTGGAAACTCCAAGGGCCAGGTTGCTGGCTTCCAAGTCTTGTTGAGCTTTCACAAGGTTCTTGTGAAGCTCAACATTCTCCTTGCGGAGAATTTCGGCATTGCCGGAATCTTCTGCTGCTTGCTTAGCCTCAGCTAATGCAGCTGAAAAGCAAGGGAAAAATATGAGTTAGTTAGCTTCTTGGAAAAAACTTAGGCAAATGACTGAATCGGAAATTTCAGAAGGAAAATGTTTACCTTGTGTTTCCGACAATGCGAGCTTAGCTGATTCCAGCTCTGCTTCCCTTTCTTCAAGAATAGAGAGAAGACTTCTAACTTCTTTATTCTTGATGGTAAGCTTCCGGAAAACTTCCCTGTTGATGGCTTCCGAGGTTTGCTGAAACATGGCAAGGAGAAGAATGAGTACAAAAAGCATCAAAGCAAAAAGCACGCATTTTAATTGATGCTTGGGGGCTAGAGTTATATACCTGGCTCATGCGCTGCAAACCTGCCAAGTTTTCTTTGAACTCTTTCGCGTATTCCGCGAAGAGATTTCCGGCTGCGTCCAAGCCGTCATTGATAGCTTTGAAATCCTTGTCAAAGGTGGGAATTTCCTCGTCGAAAGTCCGAGTTAATTTTTCCACCTCTGGGGCCGCCCTTTCCCTCGTGTCCGGATCGGACACAATGGGCTGGCTGGGCTCTGGGGGCTTGGTGGTGGGGGCTGCAGTAGGCTCTTTCGCCCTCGTGCTTGGCGTCTCCGGGGCGACGGCAGGAGAAGGTTGGCTGCCTCGGCTGGAAGAAACCTTGAGTTTCTTCAGCTTCTTCGGCTTCAGGTTGGAGGGGGGCAGGCTAAAAACCAAAACCCAGGAAAGGTTAAAACACCAAAGATGGACGAAAAAGATCCCATAAAAGAAAAACCCAGAAGAAAATAACCTGGAAGTGGCGACGGGGATTCCGTCAAGATCGATAATTTCATCCGAGGAAATTATCTTCTTGCGCTTGCGCCCACCCGTAGCGGCGGTGCGTAGCGCATCCAGCTCGGCCTCGGAGGCTAACTCCGAGTCTGGAAGATCCGCAAGCTGTCGGAAGAACCAATCAGAATCAAAAAAGGTAGATTATCCGAGAATTGAGATTGTACCCAAATGACGGAAAACTTACCTTCGGAGCTGGGTTGTCGGCCGTGTACATTGGCCGACTAGCTTCATATTGGTCGCGAGATGCGACCAACTGGTTGATGCGCCGTCGAAGCTCCTTTTGAGGCCAATCCTTGTCGGTTGTCCGCATAGGATCTTTGGCTCCCGTATACTCGCATAGAAGGCGACCTCCGTGGTTTGCTAATGGCTGGATCCGCCTATCCAGCCAGCAAAAGACCGTATCCATACCGGTCAAAGGAGGTTTGGAGGAGGTGAGCTTGGCGATGCTCCTCTTGATCCTTAACAGATCTGGCGGCAGAACTTGGACGGCTTCTGTTCCCCAGTTATCCTGGGGAACGGCGGCAGAGTTCACAAAAGGTGGAACCCCGACGGCCTTTTTAGGAAAAGGCACGTCGGGATGATAGAAGAAAGAACCCATCCAAAATTTGACGGATTCTGAGGTCTTAATCTTGGGGAACCAATCCTCTCGGAATCTCCGAAGAGTAAAGGATATGGTCTCGCAAGTTGGGAGTGCGCCCTCCGAAGAGTTCCGCTTAACCCCAAAGCAGTACATCCAGAAGTCTAGCCTAGGTTCTATCCCTAAGTAGCCTTCAAACAGGGCCTGAAAGCCGGCCATGTAAAGAATGGAATTGGGGGGAAGATTGTGGGGCTGGATGTCATAATGGGAAAGAACTTGGAGGAAGAAAGAAGAAGGCGGAAGCCCCATACCTCGCAGGAGGTGGGAAGCGAGAAGTACCCGTTCGCCGTTCTGCGGCGTTGGCTCGGTCTCTTCCTCCGGAAGCCGCCATTTCTTCTTAAGTACCAGGACCTCCTTCTCCAGGTTTGGAAGGAGAGCCGGAGGAATACTGCAGGCAATCCAGTTGCCTGCAGATTCAGCTTCCTCGTCCGCTCCGGCGGTGGCGGCGGCGGCGGCCTCCGCGGCGGCGAGCTCGTCGCCGAGGAGCTCGATCTTTTCCTCCACCGTTTCGGGTGCAAACGGTGGAGTTGTCGCGGCGCTTGATGATGCTATGTCCGCGGCGGCGGAAGTGTTTTCTCCGCCCGCCGCGGAAGCCGTGGTCTTCTCCGGCTCACCGCCGGAGGGCTTTTGCGCTCCCGATTGCGGATCTAGGTCGTTGACGAGCTCGTCGATGGCGGCGCGGGTCGGTGAAGGCGGCGAGGATGCCATCCTTTGGTGGCGCGTTTTGGTGTGTTCTGCGTGCTTGGAGACTAAGTGCGCCTGGGGCAAGAAACTTGCTCTCGAGCTCGCGTCAATGGCGTGGGCAGTGTGGGAGTGAGGAAAGTTTCGGAGGAGGACGATGATGGCTATTTATAGCCAGATATCCGTTTAGATACGTGCCAACGGCTCTTTTGACCGTTGGATGTTCGACGCGTGTCGCTCGCCGGTAAATCCGGGAAACGAAACGACAGGGGAATGATGGCTATCTCCTCGTTTCTCGTGAGAATCTGTCAGAGATACGTTGCAGGGTTTCCCGCGTGAAACCAAGCGGCGCTTGCGTCAGCATGATTAAAGCGCTGATGTCATAAGTTCCTTTTCCGCGAAGGATCGCGAGAAGAAAAGCCGGATTTTCATAGTTCCGAGTTTTATGTTACCATCTCCTTCAAAAGGAAAGAAGAAAGAATCAAGACTGCTGAATCAAGTTTTCCCGGACAAAATTATTTGACGAAAGACGGAGAATCAGAGTTTTGATCCTTCCTGGGGGCTACTGTCGGATATATACTGAATAGGGGTATAGAAGATGGTAGACAAAAGAGCCGGACTACCAGGGTGGCCTACATGGTAATGGGCTTGGGTCCATTGGGCGGCCCAGTAGTCCGACGCGCAGAAGCCGGATTCTAGAAGAACCCGAATCACGGCCCACGTGATCTGGCTTGGAGGAGAAGACGGATTCCTTACTTTCCAAGTTACAAGTTAAACGTAGTCTTCTAGGTTTCTGGTTCTGTAAGCCCTAATTCGGCTATTATATAAAGCCGGACGGGAGATAGATTAGATAGGTTCAAGTTTCACAAGCTAAAGCTCTACGCAACTCGCCGAGAAGTTCATCCTCGTCGAATAGCTAGATCTATTCCCTCACACTGTAACCCTGTTATACGGGCTTTAGTCCCAATTAGTGAGAAGTGCAGGAGTAGGTACGCCGTACTGTCGCGACGTACCGAACCTGGGTAAATCCCGTGTTCTGTGTTACTACGCTATCCCGTTACCCCACGTCTCTACCGTAGTCTCATGGCACCCCAGTCTATGAAAACTACTACGATGTCTCGACATTAACCGTACTGACCCACGAATCCATTTCGTGGCTGCATATTCCACATTGCAGTCAACAGGTTTGAAGTCTGCCGACGTTAGCTTGGGAATCCCTCCGGCTTGGCCTGGGCAAGGATTGGACGCCATCGGTTATCTTCAGGACTCTTAGTCCAATTTGTATCTTGTCCGTAGTCGGACACTATGTTGTTTCTTCCGCTGTTATTTGGATCTTTGTACTGTATCAGTTGTATCCTTGACTCGTTTGAGTCGTCTTGTATACACCTCCTCTGTTGTTGTTGTGGATTATTCGTGAACTGTTGTAATGTTATCACAAGTGGCAACCTGGAATCGGTTATTATATGGACTTTGGCGGAAATACTGAAATCTGCATAGTGCCCGATCCCGGGGCGTCACACCATGTGCTGTAGCGTGGGATATTTTTTTCGCAAAAAAAGAAGCGCCTCCTCAGTTCCATTAAAATGAACGCAAATTCTCTAAGGCTTTAAGCCGAGTGCCAGTGCTGGCTTCTCAGCGATTTGGCCTCTATAGTGTCGTTGCTTTGTAGGCCTTTCTTCGGTCGTGGATCTTCCATGTATGCACCGGTAGGCGCGTGTCTGTTTTTTTTTGCTTTTTGTTTTCTTTCTAGAGAATGATGTGGAACCTCCAGGGGCACGTCGCACTGCATCCTCCGCCTCCGGAGCGTGACACGCGTCCACATGGGCCTACCAGGGACGCTACTTCCTTGTCCCATTCCTCCCAACATCCAAATTTCACACTCGCCACCAGTATTGCTCGCTGCCTCGCTGCTAGAAGGCCGCCCACCTCCTGCTCCTCTCTGCTTGCCTCGTTGCCGCTGGGAGGCAGGTCCCCAACCTTCCCACTTCCTCCTTCCCTTGAGATGCCATCCCGCCGCCATGATTCACATGCTCCAACTGCGGCGTGGCGTGAACCGACGGTGCGGCCCGACGACGCAAGCCGACGGCATGGCCCGCAAGCTGCACACCGACGGGGACCTCGCCAGAGGGACCTGGCTCCTCCCGCACCGCGCGCTCCTCCCAGGTCCCAGCATACTTTTTTTCTGGCACGTCGCATGAACTCCCTACAATGAGGCTTCGACGGAGGGCGCCCCGTTACACCCACGATGGTTCTGTCGGAGGGCACCCCGCCGATCCGCCTCCACCATGCGCACGCGCTTCGTCGGAGAAGAAGGGCTGCACCAGCCAGCAAGAGGCTCGCGTTGCAGCCGTTCTCCTCCAACCAGAGGCCCGCGCGGATCTGATGCTCCGGGCGGCACCGGCACCGGCGTCGGGCAGGTGGTGTGGTCGGTCTTGCCTCTGTCGGCGTCGTCCACAGGGGTGTCTTGGTCGTCGTCGGATTCGTCTTGGTCGGCGTCGAGAACACCGACGATGCCACAATACGAGTGTGCAAAGTTGCTTTCGTGGGACTGCAGCGGCGCTCCATGAGCCAGCGGTGGTGCCTTTCGAAGACCGGGCGGTGCTTCGGTAGAACTGCAGCGGTGCTCTATAGGCCGGCAGTGCTTCCGAGGCCGGGAGCGGTGCTCTCGTGGGACTGCGGCGATGCTCCAATGGACGATATCTGAGACGAGGCAGAAATTTGCTACATACTCTTAATTGTTTTTGCTATTTTTATACAATTTTTTTTCTACGAAAACTCCGGCGATGTTTCTGGCGATGTCGGATTTTGCTATAATAAAATAATTTTTTCACTATAATTAGTCTATGTTTTTGCTATATCATACAATCTTTTTGCTATATCAGTACAATTTTTATGCTACGAGCTTCTCCTCCTAGCGATTTTTTCGGTGCAAATCGATTTTTACTAGTGTAGCATTTTTTTTTCTGCGGGTCTCCGATGAGATCTCCGGCGAGTCTGTCTTTTATTTTTTTATTCTGAGTCGAAACTTTTTTTTTGCTACATAGAGAAAAAGCGGGTAATTTTTTTTCTACATGAGAAAAAACGGCATTTGAAAAAAAAAATACACGTGTCAGTATCAGGACCTGGGGGCTGGAATTTTCTGAGCTCCCGGGGGACACTCATCATCTTCCTTTCTGCCCGTGCTTGTTAGGTGACCTATTTATGTTCGAGTCTCACTTGTCCGTGGGATGTGTTAGTTTTTTTCATGTTTGTTTGTTTATGTTCACTCGTGGGTGGTGGGAGGGGGCTGTAGCTTTAACATTTCTTTCATCGTCGTCTTCGAATAGATCTTTTTGCCGTGTTTTCTTCTTTGCATGATTTCCTATCTAGGCGTCTTCGCCGCCCTCTTCTTCGTGGTGTCCTGCTGGTTTGGCAGTTAAATTAGGGTTTTGGTGTGGCAATAGCCGACACCCTCGATCTCTTATATATGCAGGGTTACAAGACAGTACAAATACGTATACGGGCTGTATAATGCACGCCTCGTGTACAAACCGATGTTAACACACCCCCTCTATCTAAACTAGTATATACAAGATTTAGATTGGTTCTAAAATAGTCTAACATCTGTAGTGTGGCTGGTTTGGTAAATACATCAGGCAACTGATCACCCGAAGGGATAAACCTCACCTCTAAAGCACCATCGGCAACTCGCTCACGCACAAAATGGAAATCTATCTCAATTTTCTTAGTGCGAGCATGATACACCAGATTTGTTGTTAGATAAGTGGCACCGAGATTGTCACACCATAGAATGGGGACACGCTGCTGAGAAACTCCAAGCTCCTTGAGTAAGGACTCTGCCCACATAGATTCAACAGCTCCATTCTCTAGTGCCTTGTACTCTGCCTCTGTACTGGATCTAGACACAGTAGGTTATTTCTTCGAGCTCCACGAGATAAGGTTTGACCTAACAAAGACTGCAAAATCTCCAGCGGATCGATGATCATCACAACAACTTGCCCAGTGTGCATCTGTAAATATGTTGTTACCCATAGAAGGGGACTTGTGGATAGTAAACCCTGTGTTCAGGGCTCCTTTGACATACACTACCAAATTCCGTGCGGTCAAGGACGTTTTGAGCGCAACGTTTCGATAACGTCGCGTGTTTCCGTCGCGGATGGATGAAAAGTGGAGTTTGCTCTCCACGTTTTGGTTTGGTCCGTCGCAAACTGGTTTTTCCCGAGTTATTGCTAGTTTTACGTCGCGGATTTTCGTCTCCGGCCCAGTAGCCCACTTAGCGACCAGTTAACTTCGACGAAACTTGCCTGGTCACGTAGAACGTCGCGAATTTTCATCGGACCACACATCCTGCCATGTTTGACTGCTTTGATCGGCTATGACCGACCAGTTGATGCCTGGACCCCACTTGTCATCCATGGTACATAAGCATGCACATAATCTTCGAAATTAAGCATGTTGTTAATCTTCGAAATCATAACAGTTGACATTACAGTGAACAAGTCGTTTCTGAAACAAATCACTGAAAGAAAAGGATAGATACAGGACCTAGCGTCCTAGCCAAGGGTGCGCCGCCGCGCCTCCGCCAGCGCCGTTGCATCTTCATTCTGCATCGAATGGAGGATAGCTTCCGTGGTGTCGGCCTCTAGCTTGACAGTGAAAGGCCGGGCGAGCCTCGCTTGCCGGAGCTCTTCTGCTGCGAAACTCTCTAAGCACGCTAAAATCCCTGCCTGCATGTGGGGCCACTGTAGGGCCTCGTTGTGGAACTCGACGGCGAGATACTTCTCCTCTCTTTCCTCCCCGACATCCGAAGGTGCGATGGATGGAGCCGGAGGTGGTGGTGCGCGGGACAAGTTGTCCTGATGCACCTCGCGCTGGTACGCCTCGCGGGTACGCGCACGCTCCGCGCCTTGCACGCCCGGGCCGAGGAAAGTACATGTGGATCTTCTGCTGGCGGCCCTCCTCGCGATGGCCAGACATGGTACCGGTGGATCTGCACACAACGAAGTTTGGGAGTAGAGAGGTGTGGGCACAAACGGACAATTTGGGAGTAGAGAGGGAGCATTCTGCGCCCACGTGGGGAGCCGCTGCATTATCCACAGTTTGGGAGTGGAGAGGAGAGCTGGACGGGTATCCCACGTGGCAAGAGTGTCAACCAAATTACCGAATCTAAATCATAAAATGCACTCTGAAATGGAAATAAATTGACATGGTTTTACATTTGCAACAATGGATACCCTAGTACTAACACTAATATACTGCCTCGCCCTCTTCGATGTCTGTTCCGCGCCATCATTCCGGTTACATGCACTCCGAAGCATAGGAGATTTATAATAACTGAAATTAGCATCACAAAAGGTACAACAACAGGTCCACAGGTTAACGAGAACTCTTTTTGTATGCCAACATCCATTCCGAAGCCACATCCACAAGTTCACATCATCCACCGGATATTTTTCTATGCCAGCATGCATTATGAATCCACATCCAGAGGTTCACATCATCCACCGGAACTTTCCGAAACCGCGTCCACATAAGCACTAGTAAAAAACATCATACATGTTTAGCACATCTACAAAAAAGAAGCAGATATACTTCCATACATACAAAGATAAGTGACAAAACTGCCTCATATGTACAAATGACACAAGTACAGAGGTGATAAACTGCTAGACCCAGTGGCATAAACAAGCTACTAGGTCCTTGTAAACGCTACTAGGTCTAGATGATTCTCCCTCTGTATTTTAACATTGCACAGTTTAATCATCGGTACTCCGATCAAACAAAAACATGGAACTATTTTTTATGGTACAACAACTGTTGGAGACATTGCTGCATATTATTCATCGACGGAGAACCAAATCTAGATAGGGGCCTCATAGTAAAGAAGCACACACAAATCAATGAAATCATAGAACACTTGCCAAGGAATATGCAGAACCCATATGGCTCATGCATTACAGACAATATCATAATTGGGGCCTCATAGTAAAGAAGCACACAGAAATCAATGAGATCATCAAACACTTACCAAGGAAGATGCGGAACAAATGTAGTTGTACACAACACTAGGTAAGTGCCAATTATCTCACCGAGAAAAGGTACACAGTTTAATCATCAGCACACAGAACAGAGAATGGACATAAAATAAGCAAGCCTCATACATACATTGCAAAGAAAGTCCAAAGGGTGAAGATCCACAGGACCAGGGAGCATGAACAAACAATGTCCTTGTAAACGCTACTAGGTACTGGGGAATAATCCTTTGGATTTTAACATTGCACAGTTTAATCATTGACTCATGCAACAAAAAATAGATTAATAATATCTAGACTCATTGGCAACAAGCATTGCAGGTTAACATAATCTAATTAAAGAGCAAGGTAGTTTTACATTATTCCATAATCTTGTAAGAAAATTAGAATGTATCTCAACTTCATATTGGTGACATTCGCACTCTCCAACATGGTGTATTTTCCCCTCTGGAGCATGTCGCACTTCTCTTCGGCTACTTTCAAACTTTTCTTCGCACTCTTCAGCTCAGAAGCAAGCTTAGTAACCAAGCTGTGCATGATCATATAGGTTCTCTTTTGTTCCCGCAATTTCAACTCGAGTGCTAGCATTTTTGAAGTTTTCATCGCCCTGTCCAGTCTGTCCTCACACTAGACGAAACATATTAGCTTCTCAGTGCTGGTATTATCTACCAGCTTGCAACCTTCATAGAGATGATGAGATTCAATTGTCTCAACTGACTGATGCACCAATTTCTAGATTTCAGTATGCGGCATACTGCATAAGTCACACCCAGCACTTTGGTCTTATAGCAAAATACGAAAAGAATAAAAATCAAAGAAGTGTCGACGAAGGCGAAATAAGATAGATGAATCTTAAGAGAACATTTAGCTACAAGACTAATTTAAATGCTATTTATCTCGGCTATCTGAATAACATGGGGCTTTGCGAGCTCTGAGACCTTGTTCAGGTCGATCTCCATTTGGGTGGGGGAAACGATCTCCGAGGGCCCTGTAACAGTAGCGTGAGATGGATCCATGGCCGATGGTAACTTAAAACATCAACGGTGACCTACATCCGCCGGTATGAAACCTAGATCTGTCGGTATCTAACCTACATCGCATTGTTTGGTTGAGGATGGGGAAGGGAGGGAACCAGAGCTTACCAGTCATTGTTTGAGAACGACGCCGAGGACGGGGGGAAGGCGAAGCCGTGACAGACTCCGTTGGGGCGGGAGGACAAAGTGGAGGCTTTCTGTGGAGGTCGCTTTCAGTGGAGGAGTAGTCGAGTGGGTGACGAGCGCGGTGGTGGGAATTGGGCGCAGACGCTGGCGAGTGGGACCCTGCGTGAGGCTGTTTCAGTGGAGATTTGGCGCGCGGCTGTTAACGGTCATAATTTATTCTTGTTTTTCGGATTGAAAAAAAAGGAAAGGAGTTTTAGAATCTGATCTTATTTTTATTCTACTTCTTCGGATTCTTCTTTATTTTAGTTAGCAAATAATTGCAAACTAAAACAGTGCCAATTGGTGGGGAGGGGCTGATTCATTTTTACACACCAAAGTTCGAGTCTTGTTACACACTTGTGAAGTTGCACCAACTATTGGCTTATTGGGCATGATCCAGTAGTAAATGGATGTGACAATTCATTGATCGACCAGATCAATGAATTGTCGCATCCACTTATTACTAAATCGTGCCTAATATTTTTTTTGGCATCCTTAAAACATGACCGGGTTAAGAAACATACTAATATAATATACATACCATGTACTACTTAATTTTGTGTTCTTACATACCAACGTATGATAGAGGTTCTTAAAGAGTTCTTACTACGCGCACACCAGACGACACTACTCATTAAATTCGTATACAATACCAAAAGTAAGAGATAAGACAAACACAACGTGCAAACTGTAACAATGAGCGCACCAACAACACCTACATCATGTATTGTCGCTTCCGAACCTTCATGGCCCTCCTGGCCAGGTTGGAGTTCGGACGAGGAGAAGGTTGCGCGAGACATGCAAGGATATCCTGCGCAAGCAGCTTTTTCAGGAACACGCCGTAGGCAGCGTGCTTGGCCCAAACATGGGGCGCACGATACTCAGAGCCATTTCCCACACCGATGGCATGTCGGATCAAGCTATGGCGGTCATTGGCTATGTTTCTGACACAGAAAGGGCAGAACAAATTGCCGTACCAACGGTACCGAATGGTGCCCGCCTGCAGCTTCCTCAAGACATGTCCGCTCTTCGCATCCCTAGAGTCCTCATCCGAGCCGACTTCCAGATCTTCATCATGCAAATTTGCAATAAAAACAAAATTAGCAACACAATCTAATTGGCAAAGAAGTAATATACCTAACCAGATGACAAAGAACATACATAAATAGTTCTTCATTTATTTGCATACACTTCATCAAGTAACTTATTTATCAGATGCACCCTAAAGAGGACATTAATATTGATAAAAATGAGTGGAATTTTATAAAACATCACAATTTCCACTAAATATATTTGGTGAACTAATGCACACAAAGAGATAATAACACATCAGGAATTCAATGATGATCTAAGATAACAATCAACAGATTAATATTCTAATCAGGACATTTTATTATTC
Organism: Alopecurus myosuroides; assembly: GCA_028641055.1. NCBI lineage: Eukaryota > Viridiplantae > Streptophyta > Magnoliopsida > Poales > Poaceae > Alopecurus > Alopecurus myosuroides. Next base: position 205,029,715 of record CM054059.1, read on the forward strand.
CTTACCAGATCACAAATATCATACAAGAATCGCCCTTTAAGTATAGATGCAACTACAAACCTCTGAATCCCTAATACAAAAAATGTGCAAACCCCTAATTAAGTACAAATGCAACTAGAAACCTCTGTATCGTGAACTTGCCAGTACAAAAAACTCTCGAACCCCTAAGTACATATGCAACTACAAACCTCTAAATCTTTAACTTGCGTATACAAAAAACCCTTGAACCCCTACAAACAGATCCAACGACAAACTTTTTTAATCCCGAATACAAAAAACCTCGAACCTCTAAGTACAGATGCAACCATAAACACCAGAAGCCCAAACTTGTATACAAAAAAAAACCAAAGTACACATGCAACTACAAACACTAGAAGCCCGAACTTGCATGCGCAAACCCTGGATCTTTGACAATAAACTAAACTGGCCTGGACATAGATACCTCAGAGTAGTCGTCGTCGACGTCCACGTCGAACGCCCGGGGATCCCCGCATGGATCACCCAGATCCGCCAGGAGAGGGAAAAATGCAGGCGCCTCCACTGCGGCAGGAGCAGGCGGTACACTCGAAGCGCCATGGCCGGCCGACGAACCTGCGGCCGCGACTTCAGTGGCCGCGATGACATTGTACGGCTGCGGCGAACTGGAACTGCCATGGGCGGCTCCTACGGCGCCGACAACAGAAGAGACGACACCGTTCTTCTCCTGCATCGAATCTTCCATTCTGCGGAAACGTCTCGCGGTTGTGCGCTAGGCAGTTGGGAGAGAAGGAGGGCTGGGAGGCGGTTCGGCCGAGGAGGAGTTGGGTTTTTTGCTAGAAATGGGTGGAGAATTGATGGGGGAGTGGGGAGAGAGGCGATGCGACCAGAGCTTTATATACTGAGTGTCGTTTCGAGTGGTCGCGATGACGTCTGCGCATGCATGGTGAGAACGTGCCGGCTGACTTTATCAACATAGAATGATGTGACATTTAGTCATTGGCAAGTGGGGCCCGGGACGCTGCAGGGCCACTAGTCAGTGACTCAAATTCACCACAAAGCTCACACCACCAAGTCAGCAAATATCAAAGACTCTATCGTACGTGTACGTGTAGAATAGAGGACACCGTTTATACGTGTACGCGTACAAAACGATATGGCACGTGTTTGATTGCGGAACGTGGTACCAATCTTTGCCAAGTTCACTACAAATAATGGAGAGTTTAGAATGGTACGTGCCAACATAACTACTATGTGTATGCATCCAAGGTGACGAACATGTGGTTACGTGCCAACACGCCTCTGCATTAACACGCATTGGTCATGCACATGTCGTCGTGCAGGTGGTGGTTCGGTTCGCCTGCCGCGCGTAATGGCGACAACGGGACGCGACCTGCACCAGGCGGCGGGATGGTGGTTCGTCTCTGGCGCACGCTAGCATTAACGCGCGGTATGCAGCCTTCCCGGCTCCCCAAGCTGTGCCAGAGCCGGTTTGCATGTCGCCGCCATTTACTCCGACGGGACGCGTGCTCTGACGTGTGCACCGACATCGTGGCGAAGCCACACAAGAGCAGGGTTAATTGAATACACAGATTTTCTCAATAGTACGAAGCATGGGTCATGCAACGAAATATTTAAATAAGTGTATTTTACTACACAATTTTGCATCGACTACACAGAGAGTTTGAGTCCTGGCTCCGCCACTGCCGATGCGTCCTCGCCCTAATCTCCCCCATCGCCACGGCTTACCCCTCTATCGACGATACCATGTCGCGCCGCCTCCATACTTCGTGGATGACGTTCACCCAGCAGGCGGCGCGCCGTGGGCTAGACCCGTCGTCAGACAACGGCGGGAGTGGCGACTGACATGGGGATGACTTCTGGACCTATCGGGTGAGCCTACCCGGTCCAAGGCCCAAGACTTAGGCCCAAAGAGAGGTGTTATCCTGTGCTACTAGAAGACCCAACGAAGACCCACCCGCAAGACTTGCTGGTCAAGACAAGAACTTCTATACGTACTCTACTAGGACTCTTGTAACCCCCTCCTCGCTGCATATATAAAGCCAGGAGGGAGGAGAGAAAAATACATCCAATCTGGAATCCAATCTAGAGAGAGGAAGATACAAGCCACAACTAGACTAGGCAATACACGGGATACCCCGTACGCCTCACCATGGCATCGCCGTTGTAAACAACTCGACTATCTCGTCATAATACAGATCAGACAAGCAGGAGTAAGGGTTTTACCTATGAGGGCCCCGAACCTAGGTAAATCGTACCTTCTTGTTAGCCGTCGAGACTACCAGCGCGTACATCGTTCCTCTACTCGATACCGGATCACGCGAGGGATTTATCGACACGACTCTTCGACAATTGGCGCCGTCTGTGGGAACGACACGCCCTGGATTTACGGTCTCGCCGGCCTCATCTACATGAATCTTTGGGTCCTTGACACCATGGATTCGATCTACTTTCGGCTCCTTCAACTTCATCGAGCACTCGCCGGCATCACGCACGGCCTTCATCGTCTACATCGACATCGTTCTTCACGCGCAGATTGCAGGACTGCAGCAACGTACATATTGCGGACGTCATCAACGGCGGCCCGAAACTCATCTAGAAAATTCCTTCACTTAAAGGATACGAAATCAAATTATCTCTCGGCTCCAAAAAGAATCGGAGAATTCCAACGGTTAGATCTCCGTGGATGACCCGAACACTGAACCCCTATCAGAATCTGACGGAACTCTGCGCGACTTTGGGAAAACAATTATCACAGTCGGCTCGGACATCAATTCGAAGATCACACCGTTGAAAAGCTGCGGAATACAATCCGACACCGCTCCGTCTTTTTTGAGACAATTCCAACGGTTAGATCTCCGTCAGCAGCTCCATACTGCGACATGTTTTGGATCTCTGCGAGTTCGCGAATTCAAATCGCGGATCCATATTCTATTTCGGCAATTTGCGAGTCGACACAAATGCCAAACAACGTCAACGAAACATGGCGACCTGCCATACTAGTTGTCGCACCCGGACTTCTAGAGGATACTCGCCGTTCCGTTGAACAGTAGTAGATTGGATTACGGGGCTTACCGGCACCCGCGTCCTCTTACGAGTAGGCCAACACACGTATGTGTGACAACCAACCCCTATATGTTCAGCGTCGACGTAAACTATCCCATAGAAATCAGGATACTTCCATTGACGTACTTCATACCATACACACATGGTACGTCAACGGCTTGTAACAGAATGATAGCACAACATATCTCTAAGACACAAAAGATTGAAATAAGTTGCAAATAGCTCTCACTAGAGCAGAGAATAGCAAATACAATCATCCAGAGGACACATGTCCCAACATAACATCATTACATCTCAGCGGAAGCATTCAAAGGGGTCTGAGTACAGACAAATCCAAATAGGCTTAAGAAGCCGGGAACTGAAATAAAGACGGAGCCCATCCACGATGTCTCGGATCCTGCCCGGGTCCGCTACCTACTCGTCAGCAGCCTCGTCAAACTCCACGTAGTAGCCCTCACCTGGATCTCGTAAGCGTAGTCTGCGGAAACCACAGCCCCAAAGGGGTCAGTACATAAACGTACTGGCAAGCAAGACTCACAGTTCACCAAAGTGTAGCCCGTCAACACCAAGCACAGATGCTTTGGGTTCAACGGAAGGAAGGGGATATAAAAGATGCCGCAACTGGCTGCTCTAACCAACTACAGAGTTACTACCACTTCCGGCTATCAGAAAGGAGATAAGATCGTGTATCGTAACCACCTATAGCTAACCACCAAACAAAACCCATCCTGGACCTCGCCCCTTATCCAAAGAAGCAATCCGAGGATAACTCACACAGTTGAATTAATGATGGTTCAGATTATGGTGTCAATAAGCCTATTACTAGTCAAGTTGTTAATCATTGGGTGTGAGGTTGTTAATCATTAGGTTTAAGTTGTCCTGAGTACTTGTTAGCCAGTACTTTCACCAAGTAATCCATAACCGCGGAAAACACGGCTTCTCGAGAAGATTTAACCCTGCAGGGATGCACCAATTTGGTCGTACACGTATGAATAACCCGCCAGATGGAATGCCTCCCACCAAGCGGGGCACTCAACACAACTCAACTCTTCTTCGCATCAAGCCCAAAGAACCTTGGGCGCACGGCTAATCGAGCCCCGAAGAAAGGGGACCCTCATAGCACTCTAAGAACGTGTCCCCCTATATGCCGACTACAAAAGTTCCACCCTGGCCTGGGCTCGCAAAAACATGCATGCGGCAAATGGAAAACACGAACTAAATGAGGCGATTTGGACGAGATGCGAATCGAATCAAATTGAGGGGGGCGCCCATACTCGCTTCCCACATGCGGTTAGTGCGCTCATCATGGATCAGTAGACAAGACCCTTTTCCTAATTAGGGTCGACACTAGCAGGCCTCAAAACCACACAGGGCCTCCTGCCGGTGCCTTATCATCAAATTATTATTAACAATAACATTAGCATGATTCATTGTTTAACATCGAGCCCCGAGAACATAATGAAATAGTAACAGAAAGTAACGGGTAACAGACTCGAGCAAAACAACCCTAAGCATTCTAGTAAGACACGGGCAACAAGCAAAAGGTTATAGGTATGGAGGTGAGGCAATATCAGGGTTAAGGGATTCATGTGATAGGTTCGTAACAGAAGCAACTAATCATAGGGCTAGCAGAATAGACAACGGAAAAGTATCGGTAACCAATGTTGAAAGGAACACAGTGGTTCATGTGAGTGAATACTTGCCTGCAAACCCAGTAGCCTGGTACTGAGCTAACTCCTTAGAAGGGGTGTCGTAAGGATCGTCGGTCTCAACATCGTCGTATATCCGAGAAGAAGCAAACAAACAAGACAGAAATATAAACAATCAATATCATGGCATAGCGCACAATCAGGGGATGATGCATGTAAGGTTAATGGTTGCAACAAAATAAACTAGTTGACAAAGTGACACAATTTAAATGGACCCCTATGCAATTGGATTGCATATGGAAAGGGTCCATGAATTAAGTGGAAACAAATGATCTATAATTGACTACCATGTGAAAGTTTGCTTAGCATGATGCATGCATGATGATAACAACAAAATAACAACAATAGATGCAAGTGGTAAAGGATTTTAACAAGTTGGGAAAATATTTATTAAGTTTGGAAATTTTGGGTTACTTAAACATGTCACACAAGCATTTGTTGTTTTCATCAATTTAAAGTGTTCAAAACAAATAACAAAATTCATATTTGAAAAGAATACCAAATTTTAGTTGGATTACATGTTTCAAAGTTTGAAATAGGAGTTAGGATGAATTTATTATGACTTAAACAATATTAAACAAGTTTTAAATGAATTTAAAACAAGTGTGAATTTTATTTGAATTTTATTTGTTCAAAACATAATTTCAAATTCATATTTGAAAAGTTCATACTTTTCTAGTTTGAAAACATATTTTGCATGTTCAAAAATAATTTATTTTGAGCAAGTTATGATTTTAGCAAAATTTAAATGAATTAAACAAGGATTAAATTATTTAGGCAATTTAAATTATTTAAACCATGAAACAAAAATTATATTTGAAAAGGTTATTTGAAATAGCATGGAAAGCATATTTTATTTGCATTATTTGGATTACTAATGAATTAGTTATGAATTTTAGCAAATTGCAATTGAATTATTTGAATTCAAATTTGAATTGCATTTTGAAATTTCAAAACAGGAAACAAATGATACCAATAGGTAGACAATTAAATTTAGATCAGCAAACATATTTTATTTTCATTATTTGGAGTTATAAAACAAAATTTATTTGCATTTTGGTTCTAGGGGCCAATCTGTAATTTTAAAGGACTAGTTCTTAAAACAGAAAGTTGAAGAAAACAATTGTTACCGCACTGTAACCTAGCCCCAGTCACTGCCCGTGGGCCTGGGGCCAGCGTGGAGTGCTCGCGTGCTGGCGTGGCAGCCAGGGCCACAGACAGGTGGGCCCTGCCTGTCAGCCGCGGGGGAAAAAGTTTGGTTTTAATTCGCAGCGCTAGGGATCGAACTCGAGACCTGCGGGCGCGCGCGCTGCACTGCAACCACTGCAGTGAGATTCAGTTCGTTGACAGAACAGAGATGCAGTGAGGTTATGTTTGCAAACGCGCGTTAACTGAATTTGCTGACAGCGCACACACGTCTGAACTTCGTCAGAGAACGCTCGTTGCTCGCCGGCGGGGATCACAGTGGTGAAGTGCTCGTGGATGCTGCTGGTGGTTGCTGTGGACGTGCACGGATGCAACAGAGAGGAAGGAGGAGAAGATCACGGTGGCTCACCACCGTTGTCGTCGTTGCAGCGGCCCGGTGACGAACTCGACGGCGACAGCGACCTTGTCGTGGACGATGGCGACGGTGTGGCGGATCTCCCGGGAAGCTACGGTGTCCAGACGAGAGCGGAAGAGGTGGTGGCTTGGTTTCTGTGATCAGGTGGGTAGATGGCGCGTTGCAGCGGTGGCGGCCATCGGAGTTCAGAGGTGGCGCTTCTCCGGTGGCAGTGGCAGAGGGAGGAGATCGCGGCGAGAGAGAGAAATTGGCGGCGCGAGCTCGGGGAACGAGGGAGGCTAGGTTAGGCGGCGCCAGGGGGTCTAGGGGTAGATATAGGGCTAGGGTTTGGCTCCTGGCCGTCGGGATGCCGCGGCAGCGACGTGGCACGGCGGATTTGCTGCCGTACCTGAGACAGACGACGGGGGCGGCAGCGAACCGGTACCGGGCCAGCTTCGGTAGTTAGATGGGCTGGGCCGAAAGGCTCCCCCACTGCGCAGGTGAGTTTTTCTTTTCCATTTTCTGTTCTGTTTTATTTTTTTATTTTTTATTTTTTTTTGGCAGAAAACAAAATGGAAGAAAAAGGGAGGTTTTAAGTTAGTAAAATTTTGGGAAAAAATATGGTTAGCTTAGTTTTAACATCGCAACTAATTGCTAACTTTTATTTCCAAAAAGTTTTCAAGTTTGCTTGCTGTTTGGGATTTAAACCAAATTTGAATGAATTTTCTTATTAAATGAATATTATTGAAAACAACATCTTAATAGGGTGAACCCTATTATTTAGTTAGAACAAAAGAGTTGATTGGTTTTGGAGATTTCCATATATTCAAGTTGGTGCTGTTTGAAGGTTGTTGGTTTGAATTTTTAATAATTTGATAATTAATTGATTAATATTGGAAGCAATGTTTTTATTAGGGTGCCCCTTATTGATTAAATAGAACAAAAGTGATTTGAATTTGTTTGGTATTTTTATAATTTTCAAATGAGATGCTGTTTGAAGATGCTTTGAATTTGAAAGCAATTTGGGATTACTTAATTGAAATAACAGCACCATTTTAGTAGTTGATCAAATATGGAATGATGGGAAACAAAAGGTTGTTTGAATTGAACTTTTATTTGAAAATGTTGTAACATGACAAGTATGAAACACATCATTTGAATTTGTTTGAAATTCAATTATGAAAACAGAATAAAAACATATGCAAAACAAATAGCAACAAATGCAAACAAGGGAAAAAAACATGATGACATGATGCAATACTTTGATTAAACAGGAAATCAAACATTCTAAGGGATATTTTCATACTTGGGATGTTACAAAACGCCCCCCCCCCTTGAAGGAATCGCGCCCCGAGATTCCTTACTGAGAAGAGAAAAGGTCCGGATACTTCTTGCGAAGATCCTCTTCGGTCTCCCACGTTGCCTCTTTATCGGAATGATGAGACCACTGCACTTTCAAGAACTTGGTGCTCTTGTTGCGAGTCTTACGCTCGTCCTCATCGAGAATACAAACAGGGTGCTCCTCATAAGATAGATCATCTTGCAGTTCAATGGAATCATGATCAACTGCACGATCTGGATCTTTGAAACACTTCTTGAGCTGTGACACGTGGAACACATCGTGCACCTTGGATAGTTTTTCTGGAAGTTCAAGACGATAGGCATTTTCCGCACGTCTTGAGAGAATGTTGAAAGGACCAATGTATCTTGGTGCAAGCTTTCCTTTCACACCAAAACGATGAGTGCCTCTGAGGGGAGATACACGGAGATATGCTTTATCACCAGGTGCATAGATCATATCCCGGTGCTTGCTGTCATAGTAGCTTTTCTGACGAGACTGAGCAATCTTCAGATTGTCACGAATGATACGAACTCTCTCCTCGGCTTCCTTAACAATGTCAGGGCCTAAGAGTGAATGTTCACCAGCTCCAGACCAATTGATTGGACTCCTGCATCTGCGGCCATAGAGTGCTTCAAATGGTGCCATGCCTAGGCTTGCCTGGTAGCTGTTGTTGTAGGAGAATTCAGCATATGGAAGGCAATCCTCCCATTTCATGCCAAAGGAGAGACCACATGCTCTGAGCATATCCTCGAGAATCTGATTGACTCTTTCGACTTGCCCCTGAGACTGAGGGTGATAAGCTGTGCTGAACAGCAGTTTGGTGCCCAATGCATCTTGAAAGCTTTTCCAGAAATGAGAAGTGAATATGCTTCCACGGTCTGAGCTTATTTCCAATGGAACACCATGAAGAGGAACGATCCTTGCTGTGTAGAGCTCTGCTAACTGGCTAGCTGAGATAGTTTCCTTGACAGCAAAGAAGTGAGCTACCTTAGTGAGACGATCAATAACAACGAAGATTGCATCGTTGCCCTTCTTGGACTTTGGAAACCCAGTAACGAAGTCCATTTCAATCATGTCCCACTTCCACTCAGGAATTTTCAGAGGTTGGAGAAGACCGGCTGTTTTTTGATGGACTGCCTTAACACGTTGACAAACGTCGCATTCAGAAACGTATTGAGCAATTTCACGTTTCATGCCAGGCCACCAATACAGTGTCTTAAGATCCTGGTACATCTTTGTACTTCCAGGGTGAATGGAGAGAGGAGTTTCATGAGCCTCCCTTAGAATGACATCTTTGAGACTTTGAATCTGAGGAACTGCAATGCGTCATTCGAAGAACACAGTTCCCTTGTCATCAATTGAGAAGGACTTGAATTTATCATTGCCTTCTTTGATGTGCTCTACAATCTTCTTGATTTCAGCATCACGAAGTTGTTCAGAACGAATCTTGTCCTCGAGAGTTGGACTAGCTGTCAAGCTTGCAACATATCCTTGGGGAACAAGACCAAGGTTCAGCTTCTGGAATTCTTCATGAAGTGGAGGTTGGCTCTCCATGACCATGAGATTATTGCAATAGGATTTGCGACTGAGAGCATCGGCCATAACATTAGCCTTGCCTGGAGTGTAAGAAATGGTGAGATCAAAGTCTTTAATCTTTTCAATCCATCTCCTTTGCCTAAGGTTTAGATCTGGTTGAGTGAAGATGTATTTCAGACTCTTATGATCGGAAAAGATTTCAGTGCGGTTACCCAACAAGTATTGTCTCCATTTCTTGAGGGCAAACACAACTGCTGCAAGTTCTAGATCATGTGTGGGATAGTTTTGCTCATGTGGGTTCAACTGACCTGAAGCATAAGCCACAACTTGACGTTCTTGCATAAGAACTGCACCTAGACCTTGGAGAGATGCATCGCAGAATATCTGGAAAGGTTTGGTAGTATCTGGGCCAACCAGAACAGGGGTGGAAGTGAGTTTGGTCTTCAGGAGATTGAAACTTTCATCACACTGTGGGGACCAAACGAACTTCTTGTCCTTCTTTGTGAGATCAGTGAGGGGTTTGGCAATCTTGGAGAAGTTTTGGACGAAACGACGGCAATAGCTAGCCAAGCCAAGAAAACTTCTGACTTGCTTCACCGTCTTAGGGGGTTTCCAATCAACAATTGCCTTAACCTTTTCTGGGTCAATGGCTATGCCTTTGGCAGAGATGATATGACCAAGGTAAGCAACTTCTGGGATCCAGAACTCACACTTGGAGAATTTGGCATACAAACGATGCTCGCGAAGTTTCATGAGAGTGAGACGAAGGTGTTCTCCATGCTCTTCCTTGGATTTTGAGTAGACGAGAATATCATCGAGATATACCACAACGAACTTGTCGAGGTATTCATGGAAGACAGAATTCATAAGTCTGGAGAATGTCGCCGGTGCATTGGTGAGACCAAAGGACATGACGGTGTATTCATATAAACCGTACCGAGTGGTGAAAGCTGTTTTTGGAATATCTTCCTTTCTGATCTTTATCTGATGGTAACCCATCCTCAAGTCCAACTTTGAGAATATTGAGGCTCCAGCAAGTTGATCAAAAAGATCATCGATATGAGGAATTGGATACTTGTTCTTGATGGTTTTCTCGTTGAGAGGACGATAGTCAACCACGAGTCTTTTTGTTTGGTCCTTCTTGGCAACAAACAGAGTTGGGCAACCCCAAGCGGAGGAACTAGTCTGAATGTAACCTTTCTCCATGTACATATCGATTTGCTCCTTCAACAATTTCAGTTCAGGAGGAGCTATCTTGTATGGATGCTTAGAGATTGGAGCAGTACCTGGTTCAAGCTCGATCACGAACTCAACTGCTCTGTCCGGAGGCATCCCTGGCAACTCTTCTGGAAAGACGTTAGGGAATTCACAAACCACCGGAACATTTTCAATTGCAGGAAGGGGTTTTGCATCGAGGTTGAACAGCTTAACAGAACTTGATGCATATGGAGAATAGACTATCTGGAATGTGGTGATTCAGGAATGCTTCCTCGAAACAACCCAAGGTGATAGGAATGCCAGCTCTCATAGTCTGGTAGTTTTCGAAACAACAACAACCTTTCTGGCCAGATAGATTTGATATTTGGGAGGTTTTGATTAGACGCCGGTAGAAGAATTGAAGTGGAAAACAACAACAAGATTTCAACGGACGAAAAGGATGTTGAGAAGAACAGGATATCAACATCGGGGAAAACGAGAACAAAACTCCTGAGGTACTACGGAAAACCCATCCGGGCTTCTAAAGGATCAATATCTACTGCTTAAGGAATAGAGGATCTGCTTCCGGGGCTTACACGCCTCCGTTCTCAATCGTGAGTAGGCAACATGATAAATCATGTCACAACCACCTCCATTCCTATGGTCTAGTAGATATAACCATCCTAGAGAAACCAAGATACGTGAAATCCTAACTTGAAAGTTTAGGTGAGAAGAGAAAAACAACGTTGCACTTCCTTACCAGAAAAGGGAGGGTGGGTGGGGGAAGAAGAAAAAGAACAGAATTTCTACTCTCGCGTTTCATTTTTCCTATATAGCTACAAAATAGTTTCTAGACTCAACTGCGACCAGTAAAAAGGGATCCTACAGGCAGACAGGCTCTGATACCATTTGTCGCACCCGGACTTCTAGAGGATACTCGCCGTTCCGTTGAACAGTAGTAGATTGGATTACGGGGCTTACCGGCACCCGCGTCCTCTTACGAGTAGGCCAACACACGTATGTGTGACAACCAACCCCTATCTGTTCAGCGTCGACGTAAACTATCCCATAGAAATCAGGATACTTCCATTGACGTACTTCATACCATACACACATGGTACGTCAACGGCTTGTAACAGAATGATAGCACAACATATCTCTAAGACACAAAAGATTGAAATAAGTTGCAAATAGCTCTCACTAGAGCAGAGAATAGCAAATACAATCATCCATAGGACACATGTCCCAACATAACATCATTACATCTCAGCGGAAGCATTCAAAGGGGTCTGAGTACAGACAAATCCAAATAGGCTTAAGAAGCCGGGAACTGAAATAAAGACGGAGCCCATCCACGATGTCTCGGATCCTGCCCGGGTCCGCTACCTACTCGTCAGCAGCCTCGTCAAACTCCACGTAGTAGCCGTCACCTGGATCTCGTAAGCGTAGTCTGCGGAAACCACAGCCCCAAAGGGGTCAGTACATAAACGTACTGGCAAGCAAGACTCACAGTTCACCAAAGTGTAGCCCGTCAACACCAAGCACAGATGCTTTGGGTTCAACGGAAGGAAGGGGATATAAAAGATGCTGCAACTGGCTGCTCTAACCAACTACAGAGTTACTACCACTTCCGGATATCAGAAAGGAGATAAGATCGTGTATCGTAACCACCTATAGCTAACCACCAAACAAAACCCATCCTGGACCTCGCCCCTTATCCAAAGAAGCAATCCGAGGATAACTCACACAGTTGAATTAATGATGGTTCAGATTATGGTGTCAATAAGCCTATTACTAGTCAAGTTGTTAATCATTGGGTGTGAGGTTGTTAATCATTAGGTTTAAGTTGTCCTGGGTACTTGTTAGCCAGTACTTTCACCAAGTAATCCATAACCGCGGAAAACACGGCTTCTCGAGAAGATTTAACCCTGCAGGGATGCACCAATTTGGCCGTACACGTATGAATAACCCGCCAGATGGAATGCCTCCCACCAAGCGGGGCACTCAACACAACTCAACTCTTCTTCGCATCAAGCCCAAAGAACCTTGGGCGCACGGCTAATCGAGCCCCGAAGAAAGGGGACCCTCATAGCACTCTAAGAACGTGTCCCCCTATATGCCGACTACAAAAGTTCCACCCTGGCCTGGGCTCGCAAAAACATGCATGCGGCAAATGGAAAACACGAACTAAATGAGGCGATTTGGACGAGATGCGAATCGAATCAAATTGAGGGGGGCGCCCATACTCGCTTCCCACATGCGGTTAGTGCGCTCATCATGGATCAGTAGACAAGACCCTTTTCCTAATTAGGGTCGACACTAGCAGGCCTCAAAACCACACAGGGCCTCCTGCCGGTGCCTTATCATCAAATTATTATTAACAATAACATTAGCATGATTCATTGTTTAACATCGAGCCCCGAGAACATAATGAAATAGTAACAGAAAGTAACGGGTAACAGACTCGAGCAAAACAACCCTAAGCATTCTAGTAAGACACGGGCAACAAGCAAAAGGTTATAGGTATGGAGGTGAGGCAATATCAGGGTTAAGGGATTCATGTGATAGGTTCGTAACAGAAGCAACTAATCATAGGGCTAGCAGAATAGACAACGGAAAAGTATCGGTAACCAATGTTGAAAGGAACAGAGTGGTTCATGTGAGTGAATACTTGCCTGCAAACCCAGTAGCCTGGTACTGAGCTAACTCCTTAGAAGGGGTGTCGTAAGGATCGTCGGTCTCAACGTCGTCGTATATCCGAGAAGAAGCAAACAAACAAGACAGAAATATAAACAATCAATATCATGGCATAGTGCACAATCAGGGGATGATGCATGTAAGGTTAATGGTTGCAACAAAATAAACTAGTTGACAAAGTGACACAATTTAAATGGACCCCTATGCAATTGGATTGCATATGGAAAGGGTCCATGAATTAAGTGGAAACAAATGATCTATAATTGACTACCATGTGAAAGTTTGCTTAGCATGATGCATGCATGATGATAACAACAAAATAACAACAATAGATGCAAGTGGTAAAGGATTTTAACAAGTTGGGAAAATATTTATTAAGTTTGGAAATTTTGGGTTACTTAAACATGTCACACACGCATTTGTTGTTTTCATCAATTTAAAGTGTTCAAAACAAATAACAAAATTCATATTTGAAAAGAATACCAAATTTTAGTTGGATTACATGTTTCAAATTTTGAAATAGGAGTTAGGATGAATTTATTATGACTTAAACAATATTAAAAAAGTTTTAAATGAATTTAAAACAAGTGTGAATTTTATTTGTTCAAAACATAATTTCAAATTCATATTTGAAAAGTTCATACTTTTCTAGTTTGAAAACATATTTTGCATGTTCAAAAATAATTTATTTTGAGCAAGTTATGATTTTAGCAAAATTTAAATGAATTAAACAAGGATTAAATTATTTAGGCAATTTAAATTATTTAAACCATGAAACAAAAATTATATTTGAAAAGGTTATTTGAAATAGCATGGAAAGCATATTTTATTTGCATTATTTGGATTACTAATGAATTAGTTATGAATTTTAGCAAATTGCAATTGAATTATTTGAATTCAAATTTGAATTGCATTTTGAAATTTCAAAACAGGAAACAAATGATACCAATAGGTAGACAATTAAATTTAGATCAGCAAACATATTTTATTTTCATTATTTGGAGTTATAAAACAAAATTTATTTGCATTTTGGTTCTAGGGGCCAATCTGTAATTTTAAAGGACTAGTTCTTAAAACAGAAAGTTGAAGAAAACAATTGTTACCGCACTGTAACCTAGCCCCAGTCACTGCCCGTGGGCCTGGGGCCAGCGTGGAGTGCTCGCGTGCTGGCGTGGCAGCCAGGGCCACAGACAGGTGGGCCCTGCCTGTCAGCCGCGGGGGAAAAAGTTTGGTTTTAATTCGCAGCGCTAGGGATCGAACTCGAGACCTGCGGGCGCGCGCGCTGCACTGCAACCACTGCAGTGAGATTCAGTTCGTTGACAGAACAGAGATGCAGTAAGGTCATGTTTGCAAACGCGCGTTAACTGAATTTGCTGACAGCGCGTACAAGTCTGAACTTCGTCAGAGAACGCTCGTTGCTCGCCGGCGGGGATCACCGTGGTGAAGTGCTCGTGGATGCTGCTGGTGGTTGCTGTGGACGTGCACGGATGCAACAGAGAGGAAGGAGGAGAAGATCACGGTGGCTCACCACCGTTGTCGTCGTTGCAGCGGCCCGGTGACGAACTCGACGGCGACAGCGACCTTGTCGTGGACGGCGGCGACGGTGTGGCGGATCTCCCGGGAAGCTACGGTGTCCAGACGAGAGCGGAAGAGGTGGTGGCTTGGTTTCTGTGATCAGGTGGGTAGATGGCGCGTTGAAGCGGTGGCGGCCATCGGAGTTCAGAGGTGGCGCTTCTCCGGTGGCAGTGGCAGAGGGAGGAGATCGCGGCGAGAGAGAGAAATTGGCGGCGCGAGAGAGAAATTGGCAGCGCGAGCTCGGGGAACGAGGGACGCTAGGTTAGGCGGCGCCAGGGGGGTCTAGGGGTAGATATAGGGCTAGGGTTTGGCTCCTGGCCGTCGGGATGCCGCGGCAGCGACGTGGCACGGCGGATTTGCTGCCGTACCTGAGACAGACGACGGGGGCGGCAGCGAACCGGTACCGGGCCAGCTTCGGTAGTTAGATGGGCTGGGCCGAAAGGCTCCCCCACTGCGCAGGTGAGTTTTTCTTTTCCATTTTCTGTTATGTTTTATTATTATTTTTTTGGCAGAAAACAAAATGGAAGAAAAAGGGAGGTTTTAAGTTAGTAAAATTTTGGGAAAAAATATGGTTAGCTTAGTTTTAACATAGCAACTAATTGCTAACTTTTATTTCCAAAAGTTTTCAAGTTTGCTTGCTGTTTGGGATTTAAACCAAATTTGAATGAATTTTCTTATTAAATGAATATTATTGAAAACAACATCTTAATAGGGTGAACCCTATTATTTAGTTAGAACAAAAGAGTTGATTGGTTTTGGAGATTTCCATATATTCAAGTTGGTGCTGTTTGAAGGTTGTTGGCTTGAATTTTTAATAATTTGATAATTAATTGATTAATATTGGAAGCAATGTTTTTATTAGGGTGCCCCTTATTGATTAAATAGAACAAAAGTGATTTGAATTTGTTTGGTATTTTTATAATTTTCAAATGAGATGCTGTTTGAAGATGCTTTGAATTTGAAAGCAATTTGAGATTACTTAATTGAAATAACAGCACCATTTTAGTAGTTGATCAAATATGGAATGATGGGAAACAAAAGGTTGTTTGAATTGAACTTTTATTTGAAAATGTTGTAACATGACAAGTATGAAACACGTCATTTGAATTTATTTGAAATTCAATTATGAAAACAGAATAAAAACAGATGCAAAACAAATAGCAACAAATGCAAACAAGGGAAAAAAACATGATGACATGATGCAATACTTTGATTAAACATGAAATCAAACATTCTAAGGGATATTTTCATACTTGGGATGTTACACTAGTGCCCGGGGGCTCGACATCAACATTGCCCTCCGTGTACACACTACAAACATCGCGACTTCGCCGCGTCGACTCGGTCCGCCGCGTTGAATCCTTCGGACAAGCATCGCGGCTTCGCCGCGTCGAGTCCTTCGAACAAACATCGCAACTCTGCCGCGTCGACTAGGTCCGCCGCGTCGAGTCCTTCGAACAAACATCGCGAGTCCGTCGCGTCGACTCGGTCCGCCGCGTCGAGTCCTTCGGTCGAACATCGCGACTACGCTGCGTCGACTCGGTCTGCATCATCGAGTCCTCCAGACAAGCATCGCGACTTCTCCGCGTCGACTCGGTCCGCCGCGTCGAGTCCTTCGGACAAACATCGCGACTACGCCGCGTCGACTCGGTCCGCTGCGTCGAGTCCTTCGGGAAGCATGGCGACTCCGCCGCGTCGATTCGGTCCGCCTCGTCGGGTCCTTCCGGAAAACATCGCGACCCCGTCCAGAAAACATCGCGACTCCGCCGCACAACTCCGCTACATCGAATCCTCTCGACTAAGCGTCTCGGGGGCTGTCCTTCTTCGCAGCCACACTCGTTGCTCGGGGGCTGTGCTGCAAAGTAGACGCACTCGAGAATTCGCCGCAACCGTACTCGACACTCGGGGGCTGAGGCGCGAAACAGCCGCACTCGACTCACGAGTCCGGTTCATAGATTCCGTCGCTCGGCACCGCCTCGTCGACTACGGTAGTGTCATACAAAGTGCAACGCAGGAACCACAACATCGGCTGCAACTTCGACAGTCGACACAATCCTCCGCTCGGAGTCGACATTCGACACATATCCTCCTCCGGGAGTCGATGCATGTCCTCCTCCGCGAGCCAACAGAAGACAAGCACAAGGGGTTAGCTTCAGAACAACTTGAGACTATGCCCGACTCCGCGAGTCGAGCATAGCCTCGGGGGATACTCCCATCGGGAGCACTGCCGTGCACCCGATAAATCGAAGAAGCAACGTTGGAAGATCTTTGAGTCTATGCCCGATTACAAATAATCGCACATAGACTCGGGGGCTACTCCCATCGGGAGCGCTGGTCGCACAACCGACGAGCGCTACACGCGCACTCGACGTACTACCACGTCGGAAGCATCTAACACGCCGGCCGCGTATCTGAGGAGCTCCGTCAGATTTCTTCGTCCAGATCCTTATTGTGGTCGTACAAACCGCATATTAACTCGGATGAAGAAAAGCAAAACATCAAACTTGTCTGTCTCGATGAGACGCATACGACAATACGGGCCAATTCGCGAAATCAGAACATCTTGAAGACTTTTCGGGTCCATCTTCTTGTGTGGACTCGGTAGCTGAGCGTCCGCGTCAGATACACGACTTCAACGTCGTCGTGCGACTCCGCCACGTCCTCGTCGACTACATGACTTTCGCGTCGACTCCGTCCACCATGTCGAGTACATCTCCACCGCATCGACTCCGTCCGCCGTGTCGAGTACATCGTCACCGCGTCGACGCCGTCCACCTCGTCAACTACACGACTTCCGCGTCGACTCCGTCCGCCGTGTCGAGTACACATCCACTGCGTCGACTCCGACACGTCTAGTCTCTGACACTTCTCGCCACGTCCCATCGGGAGGCAGAACAAGTGCTCAGTGCACCACGACATCACGCGACTATCACCCAGCAGGCTTATTTCTTTTCGGAATCTTCAAACAAAAAGGCACTCGCCACGCAGCGGGGAGAAGATTGTGAGTATGCGGATCCCGCAAAAACCACGACTCCGCACTACGATGTACAGACACATCACTCGAAACAAAAGACAGCGCTTGTTACGCGTCCAAAAGAAAATCACGAGTCCCTAACACGAATTTACTTTCGTATGGGCTCCGCGCGCTCTGCCTCACTTCGTCACGTCCCATCGGGAGCAGGGAGTGCAGGCAAGTGCGCGGTGACATCATTGACTACCTCACGACACGAAAAATCTTTCGTATGAGTATCGAGACGCGAAAATTCTTCGCATGGACACCCTAAACACGAAATTACTTTCGTATGGGCATTCTAACACGAGATCCATTTTGTATGAGCATCAAGAGGCGAAATTTCTTTCGCATGGACACCCTAACACGAAATCTCTTTCGTATGGGCATACTAACACAAAATCTCTTTCGTATGAGCATCAAGACGCGGAATTTATTTCGCATGGACACACTAACACGAAATCACTTTCGTATGGGCATTCTAACACGAAATCTCTTTCGTATGGGCACACCAAGACGCGAAATTTCTTTCGCATAAGCACCCCGACACGAAACCTCTTTCGTATGGGCACATCAAAGACGCGAAATTTCTTTCGCATAAGCACCCTGACACGAAATCTCTTTCGTATGGGCACATCAAGACGCGGAATTTCTTTCGCATAAGCACCCTGACACGAAATCTCTTTCGTATGGGCACATCAAGACGCGAAATTTCTTTCGCATAGTCACCCTGACACAAAATCTCTTTCGTATGGGCACGTCGAGACAAAATTTCTCTCGCGTAAACTTCATAACGCGAAATCTCTTTCGCACAAGATCAAGAAGGAAGATCTCTTCACTCGAAGAATCGCAAGAACATGATTAAGGTAAAATCGCGAGTGTGCGGCTCCCGCAACTCTACCACACGATGTATTTACACATCCTTATCCCGGATCGTTCGGCCGATTAGACACATCCGGATGCCGTATTCTTTCGAGTACGAAGGTAAGACCCAAGGATCTCTCTTTTGGGCCTGGGATCGCACTCAAGCTGCGTCCTCCGGTAAATTTCCCGTGTCAACAACACGAAGAAAAATCCTAGCTGTCAAGACATCGTAGTAGTTTTCATAGACGGGGGTGCCATGAGACTATGGTAGAGACGTGGGGTAACGGGATCGCGTGGTAGACAGTAAACACGGGATTTACCCAGGTTCGGTACGTCGCGACAGTACGACGTGCCTACTCCTGCACTTCTCACTAATCAGGACTAAAGCCTGGAAACAGGATTACAATGTGAGGTTTTGGATCTAGCTACTCGCAGAGGATCAACTTCTCGACGAGTTGGTCTATATCTTCTCTGTTATTCGTTGTTTTGTTTATCTCCCGTCCGGCTTTATATAATAGCCGGACTAGGGCTTACAGAATAGGAAACCTAGAAGACTACGGTAGCAATAACTTGGAAAGTAAGGAATCCGTCTTCTCCTCCAAGCCAGATCACATGGGCCGTGATCCGGGTTCTTCTAGAATCCGGCTTCTATGCGTCAGGTTACTGGGCCGCCCAATGGACCACAGCCCACTACCACTTGGGCCACCCTGGTAACCAGGCATTTTCACTACCATCTTATATACCCCTATACGGTATATATCCGACACTAGCGGACGCGCCGGGTACCCCTTTAGGTTAAGTTCGACTCGGTAAGACCTCAACGGCCTAGTCGCAACGATCACCTCGGCGGATTCGAGTCGGAGGTCTTGAATTCGTGTAGGCCAGAACCGTTTTTGCCCTAGATGCAATTAATTGGCCCTGATCTTTCGGGAGAGTCAAGCGACTGAGTCACATCCTTCTGCGGAAACAGCCAACACAAGGCACATTTATCACTCGATGCTCGAGTACATGAGCGCTTCGCGCACAGGGTATACACCCTAAAAAAACAGGCGATTGAATGACCATTCGAAGAAATCAAGAACGAACTTTGAGTGCTTACCCGACTATCCTCAGTTGAATAAACACTCGGGGGCTACTGACGAGGGGATGACTCCTGGACCTATCGGGTGAGCCTACCCGGTCCAAGGCCCAAGACCTAGGCCCAAAGAGAGGTGTTATCCTATGCTACTAGAAGGCCCAACGAAGGCCCACCCGCAAGACTTGCGGGTCAAGACAAGAACTCCTATACGTACTCTACTAGGACTCTTTTAACCCCCTCCTGGCTGCATATATAAAGCCAGGAGGGAGGAGAGAAAAAGACATCCAATCTGGGATCCAGTCTAGAGAGAGGAAGATACAAGCCACAACTAGACTAGGCAATACACGGGATACCCCGTACGCCTCACCATGGCATCGCCATTGTAAACAACTCGACTATCTCGTCATAATACAGATCAGACAAGCAGGAGTAAGGGTTTTACCTCTACGAAGGCCCCGAACATGGGTAAATCTTGCCTCTTTGTTAGCCGTCGAGACTACCAGCGCGTACATCGTTCCTCTACTCGAAACCGAATCACGCGATGGATTTCTCGACACGACTCTTCGACAGCGACGACCCCTTCGATTTAGGGTACAACGAGGAGGCAGATGGGGAGGAGGAGCCGGAGCTGTCGCAGCAGGAGGCGGCGCAGGAACCGTAGCAGCGCCCTCCGTTGTGTCCTGACCAGGTGGTGGCGTACAACTCGTTCGCCACATGGCGCAACGAGGAGGCGTTTCGCCGGGTCCAATCAGGGTTAGAGGAGGCGGGGGCAGCTGCCGAGGCTGCCGCCATTCAGCCTTCCATCGAGACCGCCCGGAGGGAGGAGCATTCCCGCACCCTCATGGACGTCGAGCGGCAGGTTTATGAGCAGCTCAACGCCAATGCGGCGTCCGGCGAGCCGCAGGCACTCATCGCGCAAAGGGAGGACGAGTCCGCCTCGTTCATGGCCGCCCAGAGTCCGGCGCACGAGGAGTTCAACGCCGCACGGGCACGAAGGGAGCCGCTTCAGGCACACCGCGCCCATGCAGAGGAGGCGCTGCAGCGGCTGTTTACCCGCTCGCGCGCACGCAACGATAGGCGCGAGCGCGCCCGCTCGCAGGCAGCGGAGTTGCACCGGACGGGGGTGCAAGTCAGGGCTAAGCGGCGTTGTCTCGCACAGGTGGCCCTCCCTGATCCGGCAGCGAACGACGATGAGGCTGACCCGTCCATGGTGCCGAACGATGACTAGGCCAGCATGGCAGCGAGCGACCACGAGGAGGACGGCCGGACCGGTGTTTTGAATAGTTTAGGCCTAATTTATATTTACCGTCGTATTTTTAATTAGAATGTAATGATCTAAAATTTGTAATATATATGCATTACTCCAGTTTTAATTATAAGGCTAATTATAAACGTGTGGTGGGCGCACTAAACCATGGTGGAGCACCCGGTTTTGTTATAAATTGTCGATCCCCCCCCCCCCCCCCCCCACACACAAAAAAATGAGAAAATATTGTTAAAAGTATAGCTAGATTTTACTTATTAATGTAGCTATAGCCTAACCGAACACAATCAAATAAAATAGTATTGTGCTCTACCCCTTACGACACGGTTATAGTGGTAGACCAAAAGGTTGACTTGCAGGCGAACGGGCGGTGTGCCGCTTGCGGACGGGCCACCCTGCCGCGCGCGCCCGCGCGAGAGCGCGTCCGCGGACAGCAGCGTCGTTGAAGCCTGCTTTTCGGCCGGCCTGTTTGAGTTCGAGCGAAGTAAGCTATGAGGACATCTCCAGCGGGGCTGCTCATTTGCCCCGGACTGGTCCGTTTTGAGCAGTCTGGGCCAAAACCAGGCCCCAGCGGGGCTGCGCAACCCACGGCCTGGTCCCTTTTCAGTCCGCGGATGCTCAAATCCTGACCAAATTTGGGTCAGATTTGAGCAGCCCGCGGACACGAAACGGACGCGCGCGCTCGGTCGTGTCCCGTTTCGGTCAAAGGTGGTGGCCCGCCGGCCAGTGACCGCGGCGACGGCTCGGCTACCCACGGGGTCCTATTTAAATGGGACCCGCGGCCACGCGTCCCTCCCACGCGCACCGTCTCCTCGCAGTCACCATCACCATCACTGCCCTCGCAGTCACCACCGCCTCCTCCCCTCGCCTTCCTCGCCGCCGGCCATGGGCCGCAGCTGGCTCAACTGGGGCCGCGGAAAGAACGACCACGAGGCCGGCGGCTCACGCCGCCGCCGCGAGCCCTCGCCCTCTCCCCCGCTCCCTCCTCCGCCACCTCTCACCCGCACCCAGCGCGCCCAAGCCGAGCAGGTGCGCACGCCGCCGGCCTCTCCTCCTCCTTCTTCTCAGGGCCCGGCGGCCCCATTCCGCCTGGTGCCCGCCAGGGTGCGGGAACGCCCGTACCTGAACAAGGCGCGGTGCCAATGGTACTGGGATCAGGCGATCCCAGTGCCATGGCCAGATGTCCACCTCCCCGATGGGTGGCATCTGAACAGGGACAGGATCCCTGTGCTGCCGGTTCCGCGGTCCGGCGCGGCGCGGGAGGTGGAGATCCACCGCCGGCGCGACGAGCTGCCACCGGACCTGCGCGCCCACCCGGCGTTCGCGGTGAACAGTCCCCACTGGGACACGTGGTTCACCGACGAACACGACCTGCGTCGCAGGTCGTACTTCGGTGCGCGCCGCGCCCGCGGGGTGGCACAGCTCCCGCCGCCGTCACCTCCACGCCAGGCGAGGCGTGGCGCCGCCCCTCCACCGCCCCCCCAACGCCCCCTCCGTATCGGCGGCCGCGCCCCGGTCGTCAAGGAGGAACCGGAGGAGGACCCCCCCCCCCCCCAATGGTACGAGGAGGAGGACGACGAGGACGTCCCCATGGCCGAGCCCGAGCCCAACGAGGAGCTCCAGCTGGCCATGGCCATCGAGGCCTCCAGGAGGGAGGCGGAAGCAGCGGCGGAGGCGGAGGCCCGCGCGCTGGAGGACGCCCTCGCGGCGGTGGCCGCGCAGCAGGCGGCGGAGGAGGCAGAGGCCCTCGCAGCCGGCGCGCGGGCTGTGGACGAGGCCGTGGCGGCCATCCACGCCCAGCAGGTCGACGACTACCCCTACGACGAGGAGGTAGACGACGACGGGCGCGATGAGAACGCGCCGGTGCCGGCCTGGTTCGAGCCCCTTGTGGGCATGCGGTGGAGGTGGGAGGCGCCACCACCGGAGCACCTCGTGCCGCCGCCCCGGCCCGCCACGCCGCCGCCGCGCACCCAGCCCCCCACGCCGCAGGGGGCCAGGGCCGCCCCACTGCCACCCCACCTCGCCCCCGAGACCCCCGACTACGTCATCCTAGATGACTAGGAGCTCCGGGGGCAACTCCGGCGCCGCCATGCCACTGGCCAGTGGCCGTCTAGCTAGGGCTAGACGTTTAATTCCCTGTTTTTATTTATTTATTTAGTTTGTAAATCTATGGGCCCCTGTGGGCCCTACTAAATCTATGAAATGTCCTATTTGGTATGAGCAGCCCCACTGGGGGCACCTGGTCCGGGCCGTGTCCGAGGACAGCGGACGGCTGTTCAAACAGACAAAATGCGGACCAAACTGGTCCGCATTTGAGCAGCCCCGCTGGAGATGTCCTGAGTTACGTGCCTTCGGATTAGTCCGCGTATGATCTTGTTGTACATAGTGTGATCATTATTATGCCGTGAATACACTATTAAAGAACTAGGCGAAATGGCGACCACACCACACACAACAAGAGTATCGTGAGACAAACAAGCCGCAAAACCAGCTTGTCAGTAATATATAGTTCGAAAATACTGCTTTAACTAATTGAGCACGATCGAACAAGATTTGATGTCTCGGAGAAGCATTGGGCGACGGAAATACTAGTGGATTGCCACGAAGCCCGTCTCAATCAGGCTTGCATCAAACGAGCAAGCTAACCAAAATCTAAGCTGAAACTTAAATCATCGCTGGAACTGCTAGCTACCCAAGTAATCCAACTGTTCCCTTTCCCAGTCCTGAGTTACGTGCCTTCGGATTAGTCCGCGTATGATCTTGTTGTACATAGTGTGATCATTATTATGCCGTGAATACACTATTAAAGAACTAGGCGAAATGGCGACCACACCACACACAACAAGAGTATCGTGAGACAAACAAGCCGCAAAACCAGCTTGTCAGTAATATATAGTTCGAAAATACTGCTTTAACTAATTGAGCACGATCGAACAAGATTTGAGGTCTCGGAGAAGCATTGGGCGACGGAAATACTAGTGGATTGCCACGAAGCCCGTCTCAATCAGGCTTGCATCAAACGACCAAACTAACCAAAATCTAAGCTGAAACTTTAATCATCGCTGGAACTGCTAGGCTAGCTACCCAAGTAATCCAACTGTCCCCTTTCCCAGTTCACAGAGCAAAGCTCGGTTCTTCTTTACCCGACAATGCGTCATTGTTTAATCCGCCGACCGATATCTTCCGCACGGTCCTCGAAGTGAAGGAAATCGCAAGGCTGGGGTACACGCAACCTCGAGATTACTCCTGTATGTGACGCTGCAAGCCGTAGCTGTCGCTTGAACTTGGAAGTAGCATCCCGTGACAGATGCGCGTGTCGCTCCGGAGCGATGCTGGGAGCTCGCCGCACCGCCGCAGCGGTGAAGAAGAGGTAGAGCTGGTCCTCGTGGCGAAGGTCAGAAGGTGCAAGTGCGACGAGGGCAAGGAGCGGCCAACAGGATGGTCTTCTTCAACTGACTTTATAAATTGTGGTGTTTTGCCTCGTTAAAAATGATTTTAACAAGACATAGTGGTGGTTTCTCAAAGTTATGGCCTGCTCACAATTTGTTTTTTCTGAAAAAAATGAGGGAAGATGATGAAGAGACGAAATGCGGCAGGCGTGATCGACCAGGGACGAGTCGGACGACTGCTACTGCTGCCTCTGCTTTCTGTGGCGGTTTTGCTACGGCTGGGACAGCGCAGCGTGATATTCTCCTTGGCCCAGCTGAGAGATTTACCACCTCCTGCGGGCGGTCAGGAAAACGCAGGCGCACGCAGCACAGCAGCGGGGGAGAGGAGAGGAGAGGAGGAATATGCAGTACAGGGCACGTTCAGAGACAGCAGCCCCCAGCTTTGGCATGTGACAACTCTGCTGGATGGACAGGCAAGTCCGCAAGTACATGATTGATTTACATCGATAGTTGTACTGTATGTAAATCTCGGTTCTTGAGCTTCCCTACAACTACAGGAGCCAATGTTTCGGACATTGTTCAGCTGTCACGGTAGATTCTACTCCCTGCTACTGCTGCGATCCGCCATTATGCAAGTTCAGTAACTGCTGTGCTGCGCACGAGTAGCAGCCAACTAGGAGTACTACTGCGTGTCCCGTGCACAGTTAACACTACTGCTGCCGTGCGTGCTGCGCGATCTATCTTTATTGGACGATGATGATATAGCGTGGTGGTAAATCTGGTGCGGTAGCGCTACAGCTACTGTCGCTCGTGTCTCCGCCGTCGGCTCGGGTCTCCGTTTCCCATCGGGCATCGATGCACCATCTCACACCTCAGATGGGTGGAAACAGAACTCGCCGTGCTATCATTTTCTCTCTTTTTACCGTGTTAATAAAATTCAGGCCACATGTCCATTAAGACGGAGGTACAGTACGTTTATGTATGCAGCGTGGGACGAAATTAAATCTATGATCATCGCTCGCTGCACGTGATAGAAGTACTCAGAGAGCTTGCTTGGATCTTTTTGCCAGATCTTCGTGATATATAGAGCAGCCACTAGCACGTACTACGCACCCCGTACGTGCTCGTATGTATCGTATCTATTGCTGGCTTTACTCATCGGCGACAGCCCCATCAATCCATGCATGTCTCTCTGTATCATCAAATCAAACGGACGAATAGTACTCCATCTTTTACTCTCCTCCACAGCTCTCTAGAGAACGAACACGATGCCCGCAGCGGTACTAGTACGTACGACAACTGCTTTTACGTTGCGTCGGTACGATACGATACGATACGTAACGTACGTACCACTTGTGAGTAGCAAGATTCGACACGAACGGTGTGTGTCGACCAAAGCCAGGCGTGCGTGCAGGCAGGCTACAACGTATATATACTGTGTACGCTAACGGTTACACACTAGCTTACTGAAGCCAAACGTCTCGCGTTTCAATCTCATCAGTTCCAAGCTATTAGTACGTGTCAGTTTCAAAAAAAAAAAGCTATTAGTACGTGTCGTAGGTAGACGTACGTACGTACCTAGTTGCCGTTTTCTGAGGAGATTTTACAATTCGCGATATCGAA
The DNA here is from genome assembly GCA_028641055.1 of Alopecurus myosuroides. Taxonomy (NCBI): domain Eukaryota; kingdom Viridiplantae; phylum Streptophyta; class Magnoliopsida; order Poales; family Poaceae; genus Alopecurus; species Alopecurus myosuroides. The sequence continues at coordinate 205,055,602 of CM054059.1, forward strand.
ATCTTCGGTGAGCCGAAATGATTCGTGGGTATCTATATATCCGCACGCACGGTACGAGCAAGTCGGGTTAGGATGAAGTCCAGCAACGACTAGTTTTTTGTTTTTTTTTTGAGATACAACGACTAGTTTTCAGCACGGGGACTAACCGTTTGGAATTTGAGGTCCCATGCATGCATGCATTTCCACGGACACGAAAATGAAGATCCAAACGTATAGGTATTGTGAGTTTTACATTTCTGTGACTCGTATATTCTGTTTGTCATGCCTAAGTTTATACTTTGTAGGATACTGTAGCCTTGCACGTGCACACTCGTCTCTACAAGACACATCTTATGATTCAGTTGAATGGTAGGTTGACCCGCTTTTTTCCTCTCACTTTCATAGCGCACCCGTTCTTTAATGGAGCCACCTTCCACCATGGCATGAATCCACCCCATATTCATACTCGCCGACGCCACCCTCATCTCCACTTATTTTGGCTCTAAGGTGCCGACCGTTGCTCCCCTAACTTGAATTGGCCCGTGCCACCCAACTTGGGGACATGTCGGCCTACATCGCGATTCACCCTGCCTCGGGTGGTGGGAGGCCTTCACCCGCGCCACCGCATCGCTTGGCTCCCCGGAGGCCTCCAATGCGTGCCGACTCGCCTTGCAACATCCCATGGTCGCCCTGAAAAAAAAAACTCCTAGGACTTAAATGACGATGATGTAAGAAATCAAGACATGTAAGATGAGAAAATCAAAACAGATCCCATAAAGTCTCCACCATATACCATTTTATATAAGTTATTTTTTCATAGTTGTTATTCGTATCTATCTTATTATTGTTCTGTCAAAATTCTAAATCTAGGCCGACTAAACATGTTCGTATTTTTACAATAAAATCAACCTTCATTTCTTACACCCTATGTTATCAATATTCGTAAGCAATGAAGAATCCAAATAAATCATGCACCTGCATATGTCCCTAATCGAATAAATAAAAGTGAAGTCAAATCAATTAATATAAAATCTCATTCTAACAAAGAAAATATTTTTTAAACATTTGGAGCTAATAAAATAATTTTAATATCCACGTGTTTGAATCAGAACGAATAACTATCGAATAATCGTGTCAGCTCTATTACTTATGATTGATTTTAAAAAAACTCCATCTGTATCAAAATGTAATATGTTTTGGTTTTTCCTAGATAAAATGTATCTTGACATGTTTTAGTATGTAGATTCAAATGCATTTTACACTAAAACATGTCTAGATACATTTTGTTTATAAAAAACTAAAACATCTTATATTTTGATACAGAGGGAGTAGAAAAGATGCAATATCATTGGAGAGACTTCAGCCTATAAACCACGAATAATTATTGGAGGAGAATATATAGACCCCACTAGACATCACATAAATCAGTAATGGACTCGGATACATTACTCTTTTTTAGCAGCAGATCCTATAGGATTTGGCATCACATCAGTTTTTTTTTTTCGTGCGTCGATTGAATATGATTTAGCTTTGGATCGATTTGGTTGTTCTTTTTTCCGCCTGTGGCAGCGATTGTGTCTTTGGAAACAAATTCAATGTCTGGTATGTTTAAATATGTATATTTCACTTTACATTACAGACATATAAAGACATGAAAATATTCTTAAAATGGAATAACATGTTCAATATTCTGAGAAAAACATGGAAACGATTCTGCAAATGTCATAGCAATAAAAAATCAGTTTCTATTCCATTTTGCATCAATTCACAGATTATCATGGATTCGAGTTCATGTACTCCCTCATAAATTGCAACAACTCTGATTAGCGAAGTTCACCGACTGCTGATCGCAAAATACACATCATCAGAAGCACACCGTTGTAAACATTCATGAATAGCGATATATGCAATGACAAATTTAATCGTTAGAATGCTCCCCAAGGCCATTGGCAAAAAAAAAAACTTCCCAAGGCAAACAACGAAATCAGTAAGAATAAGTACGGATCACAAAAGAAGAACATCTACAATTATACTAACTAAATCAGTAAGCATGGATACAATGAAGAAATTCTTCTATAGATAAGAAGATGGGAATTTTGCAATGCAAACGACTCTTCGGCATAGAATTTGGATCTGCATCTTGCTCGGTTTTAAGATGTGTGCTACAAAAGTTATCAGAAACATGTTGATGCGTGAGATTACAGAAAACTATGTAGAGGACAAAATTAAGTAGTAGTGAAATATATGAATATTTTCGTGGAAGAAAAAAATAAATAAAAACATCAATTCTTTGTACGGAGGCATGTTCAAATCTATGTAGAAGCATACAAATTCAAAAAGTATAATATAACACTTGTTGGTGGATGGACCAAACTTCGTCATGATTAATGTAGAATTCTAGGGAAAAATGGTATACACGAAGCATATGAAGATCACATAGCATAATTGGCAGTATATGGAAGAAAAAATAGCAAGCCAAAACATGCAGATTACTATTGTTACAATACAAATGGACAGGCCAGAAATTACTATTGTTTACAATGCAAACTAAAAATTAATATGGAAAATGTAGCAGATGGAAGATATAAACACATTGATCGACCGGTAAAATTGATCTTAGAACCGCACAAACAAAAGTAATATAACGATTTATTGCCCGAAAATATAGGAAAATGCACACATTAAGACCTAATTCAGTTGCTATTACCTTCTTCCCAAATCATGTTGTCGTCAGAGGGATCAAGAGTTTCCGCCTCCAACACTACTTCCGCCGGATGTTGGTTAGTTCTTCCCCACCGACGTCTCCCCGCGACAGTGTGTCATGCATGTCAGTGCACCAGATGGTGATGTCGAGATGTAGGGCAGGAGGCAGGAGAGAGGTGAATCGGCAGCACAGGAAGAAGTGGCACGCGACGACAGAGGAAGCAGTGACCTGCGGCAGCGGATGGAGGAGGAGTGGTGCGGGGAGGGGCAGTGATGTGGGGGTACCTGAAAGACCCCTCACCATAGGCCTACCCGGTACGACCCACAAGGTAGTATCTTCATAAAGCCTACGAGTGAAACCACGAAGGCCCATGACAGGAGCTCGCACGGAAACAAAGAAAGAAAAGTGCTTGGACAACCAGATTAGGAAAGATAAGAATCGACTCGAGGACGAGTCCTACTCATGTACGACCCCCAGGACCGGCTACCTATATAAAGTACATGAGAGGGTCACGAACAGACGGACAACCCTAGATTTAAAGCTACGCCAAATTCAATCTGTAACAACACCCTGTAGTCGACACCTTTTGTCACCCCATCGAAATAAACACCGTCGGGCAGTAACACGTCAAGTCGAGTAGTCCACCAGCGCCTTTTCCTTCTTTCGAACCCCAGGTCCCTCACCATGGGGATTGTTGGGGTCACCCCCTCGACAGGCGGCGAGGAAGCAGCGCAATGGCGTGGTTATAGGAGGCTTTACTCGGGAAGAGGACGCAATCAATGTGCCGAATTATTAGAGGCGAGGTTGACAGAAGGTCGTCCGATTTGATATGAGATCGACAACATCTAAGTGGTCCGACAATTTGTTTCCAATTAGACCCCGATAGTTAGTATTTACCGAAAGTTGCCTTGGCACGGGCCTAATAGTACTACTGGACTCTCATCACTAGTGGAAACAACCCCTCTCGTCCAGGGGGCCGGGGGGCAGCTGTCCCGGTTGCAACCAAATCCGGGACAAATGCCCTGCATTGGTCCCGGTTCGTGCGCCCGGGGCAACAGGAATCGCCTGGGCGCATTGGTCCCGGTTCGTGGGGGGCATATCGGTCCCGGCTCTTGCCACGGACCGGGACCAATGCCTAGCCACAGGCCACGTGGCACGCGCATGACCTGTTGTCCCGGTTCAGTCCACGAACCGGGACCAATGCCCCCTTCCCCTATATATACTGCCCCAGCCCCCCCTCCTTCCATCTTTTTTTTTCCTTGGAGGTGTGAGAGAGTGTGGTGTTATAGTGTGTTTTTTTTACTATGCACACGAGGTGTTCGACGAAATTCTCGAGACGCACACAAGCTCACTGAAAATGGTATCTTCGACCGAGGTTAACAAATTATCTTTTTCATCTGTAACTGATACATAAAAAAGTATTATTTGTCGATGTACTGTGGTCATCTCTGTATTAATATGTATTTTGATAAACTTAATTATATGATGCAGATGGATACACGGCAGCGATGGATGTACGGTGACCGACGCACTTCCGAGTATATGGCAGGCCTGAATGCATTTCTTGCTGTAGCTCAGGCGAACAAAGATAATGGCTTCATGTGTTGCCCATGTGTTGATTGTCGGAACGTCAGAGAACATTCTTCTGAAAGAATCCTTCACGGCCATCTACTTCGGAGAGGTTTCATGCCCAGCTATAATTGCTGGACCAAGCATGGAGAAAGAGGGGTTGTGATGGAAGACGATGATGAAGAAGAAGAAGATCCTTTGTTCCCTGAATACGACGATACTGCAATGGAAGAGAATGCAGAAGAAGGAGGTGATCAAGAACAGGCATCAGAAGAGCCCGATGATGATCTTGGCCGAGTTATTGCTGATGCAAGGGAAGACTGTGAAAATAAATTGGAGAGGTTGAAGCTGGACAACATGTTACAGGATCACAAAAAATTGTTGTACCCAAATTGCGAAGATGGTAGCACAAAGCTCGGTACCACACTGGAGTTGCTGAAATGGAAGGCACAAAACGGTGTGACTGACAAGGCATTTGAGAGTTTACTTCAACTAATGAAGCCAAAACTTTCAAAGGATAACGAATTGCCTGAGAGTACGTACGAAGCAAAGAAAGCTCTCTGCCCTCTAGGATTAGATGTGCAGAAGATACATGCATGCATTAATGACTGCATTCTCTTCCGCGGTGAGAAGTACGAGAATTTGGATGCATGTCCGATATGCACTGCACTGCGGTATAAGATCAGAGCAGATGATCCTGGTGATGTTGACGGCGAGCCCCCCGTAAGAGGGTTCCTGCTAAGGTGATGTGGTATGCTCCTATAATACCACGGCTGAAACGTCTGTTTAGAAACAAAGAGCATGCTAGGTTGTTGCGATGGCACAAAGAAGACCGTAAGAAAGATGGAAAGTTGAGGCACCCCGCCGATGGATCGCAGTGGAGAAAGATCGAGAGAGACTTTCCAGACTTTGCAGGAGAGGCGAGAAACTTATGGTTTGGTCTAAGTACAGATGGCTTTAATCCTTTTGGGGAGCAGAGCTCCAGTCTTTACCCTATACACCTGGAGCACTCCATCACAACAACCCCATTCCATATGGCTATGCTTGTGTCACGGTGGAATACATAGTCCAAGTGTTTGAGGACCTGAATATTGACATAGCTACACCCGAAGGGGAGAGAAGACTTGGAGATGTCAAGCGCCAGTTCATTCTATGGAAAAAGAAGTACATAGTGTTTCCAGGCGAGACGCCAAGGCTAACAAGTCCACCCCCCTCCGATGGTGCAGGTGCTGGTGGTGGTGGTGCTGGTTCACCTACGCCTCCTTCACGCCATTCGACGCCGTCCCCCAATCCACAATCTCCGGCGGGTAAGCAGCCGTCGCCCCCCATTCCTTCTCCGGCGGATAAGCAGCAGCCGTCGCCCCCCATTCCTCCTCCGGCGGATAAGCAGCAGCCGTCGCCCCCCATTCCTCCTCCGGAGGATAAGCAGTCGTCGCCCCCCATTCCTCCTCCGGCGAAGAAACAGAAGCAGGCGGACAACAAGGGAACCTGCTCTTGGACTATTAACCCGGAGCCTTATGTACCTAAGACCACACGGGTACCGGAGCCATCACTGAAGCCTATCCCCCCAAGGCCTTGGGAACTTAGTGATGATGAAACCAAATTGGCCGCGAAGGCTGACCTTGAGAAATGGAAGGCCCATCAGAAGGCGCGAAAGGAGCCTAAGCCCAAGGAAGTATACCCTCCGATAGTAGACAAGTGGGCTACGGGTTTTTTGTTGACACCGTCCCAAGCCGAGAAGAATTTGCCTAAAGACTATGATAATGAACTTCGTACGCAAGCAAAAGCATTGGCGGAGGAGAAAGAAAAAATGAAAAAAAGCGGGAAACAAGTTGACCAGCTCGGGATGTAGAGTAAACAATCGATCCCCCCGCTCATAGTGAAAGCCGGTCCGGAACAGGACCCCGAGGTCAGAGAAGCTGTGGCAGCAAGGGGATTGACTGTAGCTACTGCCATGAAAAATGCGTCCGAGGCCAGTATGTCTCTTCGTGCCTTTTTAGGCCTGGACGATGCGCCAATGGCTGAGGTAGCATTACAATATGAGAAGAAAGAGCCTCTCGTCGAGCCTACGCAGGAAAAGGATCTACCACCACTAATGCAAAGTCTGCTACGTTGGTACAAAGAATTCATATCATGGTCCGACAGAGAGTTTGTGTATGTGGATGTTACAGAGGGAGCATCACACCAAAAAGTACACTGTACCAGTTGGGATGAGTGAATTGTTCCAGCTGTTCAATCTGCGCGAGCTCGACAAATCTATCCTAAGTTGCTACGTTCTGTAAGTGATTTATTTCTACCTCATCTCGTTCTTCATTGCCTACACTATACATACACACACACACACACATATATATATATACATATATATATATATATATATATATATATATATATATATATTGTCCTAACTATATTGTTGCGTACGCTATTATGCAGATTGAAGATCTGGGAATGCAAAATAAGACTCATCCATGATGTTGGGTTTATTAACCCACAAATCATTAATGGAACTATGTTAGAGCATCACCCCAATGACGTGGAGAAAGACTTGTACACTTTTCTTAAAAAGCATGAACTCAAAAGTCATATTCTATTTCCTTACCATTTTGGTTGAGTGTTTCTCTCTTGTGCCCATTCTCTTTTGTTTACTCCATGCATGGTATGTCTAATCGATAAGTTATGCCTGTGCATGTAACGTGTCCGCAGGTTCCACTGGATTCTGCTAAAAATTGAACTTCAGAGCTCCACAGTTTTTATCATGAACTCTATGAATTCAGATACAAAGCTTTGGATCGATATGAGAAAAATGATGCAAAGGTAGTTATTTTCAATCATTTCCGCTCTATATCGATCGGTCTCTTTTGTTCATTTCCTAATATGCAGTAGCTAATAACTTCCTTGTTCATTTAGTTTTATTTGCACTGTAGAGTTTGGAGACGGTTCTCACATGAACATGTCGGTGGATTCAAACATCAGCTAGAATTTAAAAATGTGGTTCGTGGTGTGGATAAGCAGCCAGCGGGGACCGGTCTATGTGGATACTATGTTTGTGAGAACATACGGAAAGAAATCTCTGAGAGGAAGAAGGAGGAGAGCACGCGGAGGAGTCTCAATAACTTGCGGAGGGCGCTTACTCCAGAAGCTCGCTTCCGACCAATTCAAGAGGAAATAGCAGGATTTTTCCTTAGACATGTCGTCGATTCCAAAGGAGAACACCATGCGTCCACCGACGATGATGCTTATATGCATCTCCGAGATTGAAACTTGTTCGAAGTTGTGTATGGTCATCTATCTTAATTGTGTATATAGAAACTTGTTCGAAGTTGTATATGGTCACCCGAGATTGAATATATATTATATATTCCTATTGAATTCTTCTTGTTTGAAATTTCATATATATATATGCATGTATATAGTAGCGTAAAATATCTTTACTATTAAGGTTGCTGTGGCGGTGGTGTCACACTTCAATATAATTACGTATCAAATGCCACCGCACTAATTTTTTTTGCTAACCGTAATGCTTGCATGCAGCCTTATCCTGTGAAGTTTGTTAGATTTGTTGGCTACTCTTATTATGCATGCAGACCTATCTTCTCTCCTCTCTCTCTCTCCTATCTAAAACAACAATTTTGTTCATTCGACCGTCAACCAGCCTCCGCGCTTCCTGTTGCATCACCGCGTGCACCCCTCGCGTTCTACCCATCCTTCATCAACCATCGTCCCGAAATTTCCCCCGCATCACCGCGTGGCCCAAAAAAATATTTCGCCGGTCACTCCGCGGAGATCCACTAGCTAACCGCCCCCGTCTCCCAGTGCGTCCCCATTTTCCCTGCAGCCGCCTCCTCCCAGTCGTCTTCTCTCCGCTGCCCCACCTTGTCGAGTATCCACTCCTCTCGTCGTTCAAGATCCCCCATCCCCGATCTGTACTCCATATCCCGTCGCCGATGAGCCTCTGAAGCCCCACAGTTGCAGATCGCGTGTACGGCCTTGCGGTGGCGTGACACAGCAGCGGCAGACCTGCATGCCTCACTATTCTCCAGATCCTGTTCCATTCGTCTTGATATAAGACTCGTAGCCACCGCGACACATATCCCCTCATCACACAAATCGTAATCGCGAGAGGGCGCCGGTGCACGAGCAGAGGCGGAGGCTCGAGGGAGACTCGGTTCCATGGGTGATGGCGTGGGGGGCACCGGAGGCGCATCCCGTTCCTCATCTCGCCCTAGAAGAGGAGGACGTGCGATCAAGGGACGCAGGCACCTTTGATCGCCTGGTGATCTTGTGACTAGCTGCACGTGCACGGGCCCCTCCACTTACAACCAGAAGGGAAAACTGCTACATTGTCGTTGCTGGTTCAAGACCTCCAGGCACACAGTAAGCATGATTCATGTCTCGTTATGGTGGTATAACTGTGGTCTTGAATAGTTGAATTCTTTATATGCCCACTTATTAAACTGGAGATTGTAATTGGAGACTATCTTGTAATTTTGTTAGTTTATGGCCCAGATAATGATGATTTTTATTTCTTACATACAGATTGCGATCTACATCGTAAGATCAACATCACAATGAGGTATATGAGAACCCATTCCTTTTTATCCTATGGATGAATTTATAGCAGCTCTTCAGTTACTTCATGTATAAATGCTCATCAGTTACTTCATGTATAAATTGTAATCTCATGTTTTACAGTACCACGCAAAGTCTATCAGAAATTAGTGCACTGCCGTTAAGCATGACTTGATTAGTGCAAGATCTAAGTGGAAGCCAGATTGCTCCCTTTTTAGAACCACTTATAAATAATCATTGTGCGGAATCTTCTTTTGTCTTTAGATAATCTTGTGATATGGTTGGAGGATAAGTATATTGGTCTCCTAGAACCGTAGATTTCTTTTGTTCACTACCTTTATTTAAAAGGCAACAATGTTTCTAAAAGCAAAATAGTAGCTAGCAAGGACAAAAGGGAAAAAAAAAGTTACTTGAATTGCATGTCTCCTTGGTGGCCGCTTTGGTATTTTTTCACCTCTCCAGTTCTGTAAGTTGTGGCAGAAGAAAAACCTATCTCTACAGGATTTTCCAATCAGCCTTGTAATGTTAGTTGGAAAATAACTTGGTTCATAGCATAGCCACTGTTTTAGATTTGAGCTTCTGAACGAAGTTCAACTAAAATGTATACATCAGCACTTAACTTGCATAAGAATGACTGCTTCATTAAAAAAAAATTGATTGCCATATTCTCAATTGACAATGGCAGAATTTATGACGCTTTGGAGCGGAATACCTTTGAATTGTGCTCCACATGTGCTGCAGTATAAAATATGACAAAGGACGGACGATCTTGCAGCGTCATGAATGCCCAAGTGTGGGAGATAGCAGTTGAGCTTTTCTCCAGAGTCTTTAAAGGTGGGTTTGTGCTCCTGAACTACGAATGAACCACTTGACAACTGAAAATTCTTCATAGGGTACGGGAATTCATTTCGGGAGGAAGCGGTGTTGGGCCTGGCTGGCGCTACGGTGGTCGGGCACCGTCTTGTGCCAGACAGATAAAAAATTGGTATGGTACACACAGTTAAGATTAACTTGGTTATTGGACAAACAAAAAAGTGATGCACATAAAAGCTGCCGAAGGTATATATAGATGAATAATCAGTTAAATTGTGTCTGCTTCTTTGCTAAGCTATATGTGGTTCTAACTGTGCCGCCTTGGATTAACTTGCTTCTTTGTATATAGTCTTTTTTTGTCTCTGTACTCCTAACCTCCTATTTCTACAATTTTATATAGAAGAAGAAAATTATTTACCTATGTTTTGTAAGTACTAACTCCAAAGAAGGAGATGCCTATGGCAATTTTGGGATTTGCCTCTTAAATAAGGTGAGCATTTCAGGTATATTTCCCATGATACATGTCACTGCTGACGTGCTAATGATTCGTCAATTTTGACAACTTGATCAGGTAAATTTACTTGGAAAGTTGGTTGAGTATAATTTTGCAAGGAGAAATCATCCGATAAAGTTCTAGACTTATTTCATGAGAACGAGAGAAAATGTTTTTTTTCGATTGTATGATCTGCATACAAACTTGGTATCCAGGTTAAATGTGAGCCGAGATTGGGTGATTGAAACTGTAGATTTGGATGATTCGGAACTTGGGACAAATGTTTGTTTTTTCATCTAATATTTGCAAATTAGTCGAAAATTTTCTTGGACTCTTACTTTTTAGATACCTACAAGGAAGTGAGTATTTGAATAACATTCTCAGAAAATGTAATGGTATGAGTAAATGCTACATGCCATCTCCTTTTCTGTGCATTTTAGTAGCATGTGCCTCTTTGGTAAATGTGCATGGGTAGGGAAATTAAGGTAGAAGGTAGACAGTGACACATAAAATTGGAATTATTAAGAGTGTTTAGTCCAGTAAGATTGGAAACACCTATTGAATTTTTTTCCATGAAATTTAGTTTGACAGAACAACATAGATGGAGTAATGACTAACAAGTTGTTCTTAACTGAATCATCTTCATGTCTTTAACTTCAATGGTTGTGCTCAAAGTCCTTGTGCCAGGAAATATATGGCCGCGATTTTGGATCCAATGACAAGGGAGGACACCTGGCTTCGGCACTAGGATATATGACTTTCGAGGTAACACTGACATTCACTTAGATGTGCTATCTCTTTTATGCGATTTTTTTTTCTAACATGTTGTAGTTCTTGTACCTAACATAGGCATAGTCCTGTCTCATGATGGCTGTCTTTTCAATTTGTTATGTTATGTAGTACTCCCTCCACTCTAAAATAAGTGTTGCATTTTTTAACTAGCCTAGGTTCAAAACTGTGACAATTATTTTGGATCGGAGGGAGTATATATTAATAATTGTATTCTAATTTATATGATTTCACTACCTTCCTTAATTTTTTGTCTGAGACAACTTATTTTCTGAATTTCAGTTCAGATGATCAGGTGGACATATTTTCCCTGGCAGATGAGCTGCATAAAAGATGGCCCAAGTTTCCAAGAAATGTTTCAAACATGTTACTATGTGGCCAACACATGAGCAGCCTTGTGCCCATCTCTACCCCTCCCGTGCAAAATTGAATGTGGAAAAGGAAGCGGATAACAATCCACATGGACCTCTTACTCCCAATATTACACAGAATGCACTAGCCAAGCGTGGCGTGCTTATTATAGTTACTATAATTTATTGAGTACATGATTCTATTTTCTTCAGTACTGTATTATTATAGTTAGGATGATAAATAAATTTAACTAAATTGGCTGACAGCTTTGAAATGGCAGTTGCACACTATTAGTTCTCGGAAGGCAGGTTTTTGGGATTATCCAGTAAGTTACCAAGTTGACTTGTAAATTTTGGTGGCATTGTTGAACATATATGTAAAATATATTGCACTTTTATGGTAAAGACAATTGTTTGGAAATTATGTTTTGCTCTTTCACTATATAGCGATCATTGATGTGGACGACAATCCTAAAAATTGTATGCCCCGTAGCAGCGCACGGGCATTTTACTAGTATATATATATGTACTGAAACTTCATCAAAATTAAAATAAAACACAAAATAAAATATAAAACAAATAAAACAAATCAAATTAAAAAGAAACCAGGTTTAGGGTGCCTAAAACCCTAAACCTGCGCAGGAGGTTTTCAGTCCCAGTTAGCCACAAGAACCGGGACTAAAGGTCCTCCGCCGCGACGGACTCCTGGCGTCCACGTGGACGGGTCTTTAGTCCCGGTTCGTAAGCGGCGCGACTATAGGGGGGGGGGGGTCTTTAGTCGCGCATAGCTAGTCCCGGTTGCGCGGCCGGGATTACTGGCCCTGGCGAACCGGGACTATAGGCCTATTTTCTACTAGTGACCCCACAACTTCAACGTGAATCCGGCACTGGGTGTGATTATAGAGTATGCTCGTTAGAGTGCAAATCTCAACGCTCACATTTACACAAACAAATACGCCACCACGTTAAAATTTATTGAATTCTAATATGTGAGTGATTGTTGAAGTTCATATCTCAACGCTCACATTAACATGTGGATATGTCATTTAATTAAAATCATGTGAACATGTAGGTCGCTTGCTAGAGTTCTAACTTCGACGCTCATGCACATTTACATAGTACATGAAGACGGGGTTCATTAAAATCTTGTAAACTTGTAATGTAGTGTATGATTAATAAAGTGGGCTCGCTAGAGTTCATACTATCTCGATCCTCAAATTTGTAAAGTGTGTTTAACGAATACACTTGCTAGAGTACAGTTCTCAACGCTCACATTTACACTTGAAGATACCATTTTATTATAATTATATGAAATTGTATAGTCTGATCAGTGCGCTCACTGGATTTAAAACTTCAAAACTCATATTTACACTTCCAAATAAAATCCGGTGAAGATTAACCGCTTCGCTAAGCATGCACGTATTGCGCACACCTCTTGTGAAAAAAGCGCAGTCGGCACCTCATGAAAAGTTGAATAATAAAATACTCAAGATAAACAAACAGCCATATAAAAAACAAGGAATGAAAAATTCAAGAAAAACAAAAGACCAAAACGGGAGATACAAGAAAAGAGCATGCCCATCTCTCGAAAAAAAGGAGAAAAAAGAAAGTTACAGTTCGCAGGAGAGACATGCACGGCGAGCATGCCATGAATGCCCATGTTTCTCTCCCCTCTCCCCGTCATCCCTCCTCGGGTTCCAACGAATCCATCCGCACATCTCCCACCTTCTTGGTCAAACCGCCCCTCCTCGCTCCCCCTCCCCCTCCCCCCTCTGTTTTCTGTTTCTTCTTCTCTTCTCTTCTCTCTCTAGGATAAAAAGAAGTGTGCGATAGGGAGGAGAGAGAAGGGAGAGGAGAAGGAGCCGAGTTAATAATGGCAGGAGGCGGAACCTTCTTTTCCTGACTCCCTGCGGCTGCAGCTCATCATTTGTCTCTGATCCTTGTGCTTCGTTCCTTCCTTCCTTTTTTCTGTGTTGCGCTGGTCTTGGCTATTGGTGGACTGCCGCCGGCAGGGGGACTCGCCCGGCGATCTTGTTCCTCCTCCATTGGCATTTCCCCGCAATCGCGCAAAGGTTCGTGCCCCGTTCCTCCTCCATTAAATCTCTTCTCCGTATATGAATATCCCTGCCATTCCCAAGGGTATGCTGCCTTGTCCCCGTGAGGGGATTTGGTTCTTTTCTTCCTCTCTGCATTTTGGCTGGCATGTGTTCTTCGCGATCCGAATTTCTTTTGTCGAAATGTGGTTTGACAGTTCTATTTTAGAATGTGGCTTCGTTGGATTTTTTTTAATCTCTGCGTAATGCGTGTTGTCTCTGATCCAATTTGGTTCAAAATTTTCGATTAAAACTGGCCTATCTGTGTTTGGTTCACCCCGATTGACATGTCGAACAGCAGAGCTTGATTTGAGTGCCTGTCTTCTCCTTTCTGATCTCTCGTTTGGTTCTTCCAGCTCCGCGTCTCTCGTATAATCCCCTGATGCATTCATCTCCGCGGCTCGCAACTTGAAACGTTCTGCTATGTCTAACGATCTTCCATCCCCCCATCTTGGAGACAATTCGAACCATTTTGTGTGAAAACCGTGAATGCTCGTTTTAGTATCGTGGTACAATGGTTGGCTGAAAACCTTGAACGCTCCTCTCTGTTTGATTAAATCTTCACCATTTTTTGGCAAATTCTGTTCTTCATACATAGTATAATTTTTTGAAGGGCTTTAGGAGAAAAGCCGTTCGCTGTTGTGATGCACCTCGAGCTCCGAGCCCCAAATCGGCACGCTGTTGAGGGGTCCATGGCCTCTTCTTCTTTTCCTGTTCTTCAAGTGAATAAGATGGGACGGCCACTCCCCCTCTTTTGTTTTCGGCTCCTTTTTTGGTTTTCAACTCCTTTGTGGATGACTGTGCCGGTCGTATCACCAACCTAACCTTTTGATGTTATATGAGTTGTCGCCTACCGGCATGGACATGGTCTCAGTTTTAGAATCAGCCTCGGAGTTCAGACTTCAGAGGACTGAGGTTGTAGTCTTGTAATCAGGAATGGTGTTTCTGCTCAAGGCTTTGTGAGATTAACCTGTTGCTTGTTCTTGTTTTGTCTGATATGTAATTCTGCATATCAGATCATTCATGCGTTACTGTCAACACACGCATCTCTGAATATTGTCACTGAATGCACCTCGCTTAGCTGCTCTACGAACTGAATCCCTTCACTGCTCTGACTTGCAACTGTTTTCAAACCAGCAGGTTGAGCGATTCCATGCTGAGATGAACGGCCACACCCACGTCGCGATGGAATGGAAGGACACCAACTCAGCAGGACCAGACTGCCTGCTGCCGAGCTTCCTGTCCGACTTCCCCCCAGCGGATCCCCTGGTGGTGGAGAATTGCACCGACAACCATGAGACCGGGTTCGAGAGGCATGGCCTGTCGGTGGACGTGGGCTCGCCTCAGGAGGAGGGCAAGCCGATGCCGGTGACGCCGCAGTTCGGCCATAGGTCCGGTTCCAGCAGCAGTTTATCTGAGAGGATGCAGGCCAGAGCCGGGTTCAGCGTCCCCAAGCTCAGCATGCCGGCCGCAGCTGACAGCCAACATTCAGGACGAGCTCAGTCGCCTTACCTGACCATCCCGCCAGGCCTGAGCCCAGCGTCTCTGCTGGAATCTCCGGTGTTCCTCTCCAATGCCATGGTATGATTGTGTATTAGTTTTCATGGCTGTGATTTCCCTTCCACCGTCAGTGCTGGAATAGTATACTGAACTTTTTTCACTCTCCCGAGGGGTTCGAGAATGTTTAACTCCCCTACTGTTACCAAATAACCTACGAACTAGCACTATATCAGAAGAGATTTTGTTATTGTTGTAAAATAGAGAAAATGAAATTATTTCTGTTCCTTTTCACGTATGAATGAACTAAAAAGTGTCCAGTTTCAAATTAAACGACAGGCACCAAGATACTGAAGATAGTACTAATATGTGGACACTGTATCCGTGTTTCATTACTCTTCAGTGCCAGGCCTCGCCAACTACAGGGAAGTTATTCATGCTTGGTGATACCAATAACAATAATCTCACTAGAATCCAAGCTCCCTCGATTGAAGATGGTCCTGGTGCATTCAGTTTCAAGTCTTTAGACCTAAGATCATCACAATACGCAGCTGAAGGAAAGAAGGTCAGCAGCTATATAGAATTGTTTATATTTTCCTATTCTTTGCACTTGAAAAAAAGATAGCATTATGCTTCTTCGCAATGTTAGAATTATCTTTGTGCCGAGCCATATTGTTCAACTGATGGAGCTTTTTTGTATGCAACTTATATTTCTTAAATAAATTTGCAACTGATTTGTTCAAAGAATGCATCTATTTATTTCATAAAGTGGTTGAGGATTAATTCTATTACTCCCTCCGATCCGCAAAAACACAACTGCCGACAGTTTTTACGGACCGGAGGTAGTACCTTTTCTAACCATGGAGTTGGGCATTGTTGGCTACTGTTCTATATCAATCTGCATGATTGATGAGTTCTACCAATTGGACAATTTTCCTAACGTATTATGCGGATTCCGTACTTGCAAGTTGCAACCAATCCATACACAGAATCCTGTTTTTTTTTAATGTTTGGGGCACTGTAATTTCCCTATTTAAACAGTGTTTTGTACGATTAGTTAATGCAAGGTGTCCCGTAATCCTGTTTACACATTATTGTTGGTACTTAATGGAGTAAGTGTAATACAACCGTACAGTTT
Organism: Alopecurus myosuroides; assembly: GCA_028641055.1. Classification (NCBI taxonomy): domain Eukaryota; kingdom Viridiplantae; phylum Streptophyta; class Magnoliopsida; order Poales; family Poaceae; genus Alopecurus; species Alopecurus myosuroides. The sequence goes on from CM054059.1 coordinate 205,071,599, forward strand.
CATAGTACAACATTTTAAATCTTCGGAACTACTGACTAAATCATCATCTTTTTTAACCTACTGAATGATCAGTTTATAGGTTCTGAAGTACTAGATTGTTTTGCTGCCTACCATTTACTAAATGAGACTTTCCCCATTCCTATTTGCAATCTGTGGTTGATGGTATCAATCTACACGTTTACAAAATTTGAACAAACATTTTAAGTTCCCTCATTCCTTGCTGTGATACACCTTCCTTTGCTTCCAGGAATCTTTACCCAATCATCAGCATCCATCAGCTACCAAGCAGAGATGCTCCTGCCAAGACTGAAACCAACGTTCAGATAACACGAGACACCAGTTCGCTGGGCCACCTGAACCAAGCGCAATTCAGCAACGGGCAGGACCTCATGAAGAGCAGCTACCATGACTCCAACAACAAGCGCAATCGCCTCGCACCTGACAGGACCGTCGCCGGCGGCGACAACAACGCATCACCTCCTGATCACGGCCCACCGGTGGCGGACAGCGAGGCAGCGAACGCAGACTACCCTGCGCTGGCCACCGCCACGCCAGCTGAGGACGGGTACAGCTGGAGGAAGTACGGGCAGAAGCAGGTGAAGCACAGCGAGTACCCGCGGAGCTACTACAAGTGCACGTACCCAAACTGCCAGGTGAAGAAGAAAGTGGAGCGGTCGCACGAGGGCCACGTCACGGAGATCATCTACAAGGGCTCGCACGACCACCCCATGCCTGCCGCCCAGGGACGCCGCCCTGCAGGTGTGCCGCAGCAGGTTCACCCGTTCGGCGATGCGCAGATGGACGCTGCCACTGACAACAATAACGACAACAGCAATGGCAACGCTGGGGCGTCGCAGCCGAACGCTGAAGCGAGGCCAGTGTGGCACAATGGTGTCGGTGTCCAGGACTGGCGCGGCGACGGGCTGGAGGCGGCTTCGTCACCCTCGGTGCCTGGTGAGCTCTGCGATTCGTCGGCTTCGATGCAGGTCCAGGACGGCGCCACCAGGTACGAGTCCCCGGATGGCGTGGATGTCACGTCTGCGGTGTCTGACGAGGTGGACGGGGATGACAGGGTGGCGCATGGGCACGGCAGTGTGTCCCTTGTCCAGAGCGCCGCTGTGGAAGCCGAGGACGATGAACTGGAGTCCAAGAGAAGGTCAGCATCTGATATCTCTCTCCGCTCACGCATGACGCACCGTGTTCGTCACAACACACTTTGCAACATTGGAGTCCATGGGCGCTGAACCTGTCGTCTGAATGTTTCAGGAAGCTGGAGTCATGCGCCATTGAAATGAGCACCGTGTCCAGAGCAATCCGCGAGCCTCGGATCGTGATCCAGACGACGAGCGAGATCGACATCCTCGACGACGGCTACCGCTGGCGCAAGTACGGCCAGAAGGTCGTCAAGGGCAACCCAAATCCAAGGTTCGTCTGAAGGGAGAGTTCCGATTAAGGTTTCGTTTCATTCTCGGAATGTTTGTCGAAGTCAGACTTATCATCGTACGCCCTTGCTCTGTTTGTGTGTTCAGGAGCTACTACAAGTGCACGCACCCGGGTTGCTCGGTGCGGAAGCACGTGGAGCGCGCGTCGCACGACCTCAAGTCCGTGATCACAACGTACGAGGGCAAGCACAACCACGAGGTCCCGGCCGCCAGGAACGGCGGCGGCCACGCCAGCTCGACGGCGGCGTCGCAACTGGTCCACGCGCGCAGGACCGAGGCGCCGTCGGTGCAGGACGGCCTGCTGAGGCTGGGCGGCTGCGGTGCGACCTTCGGCCTGCCGCCGAGGGACCCGCTGGGCCCGATGAGCAACTTCCCGTACTCGCTCGGCGGCCACGCGGCGCTCCCGAGCCTGCCGATGCCGACCGGGCTCGGCGCCGTGGAGGGGCTCAAGCTCCCCATGCTGTCCCCGCCCCTGCACCCGCTGTTCAGGCACCGGCCGGCGATGGAGACAGCGGCGGGGTTCAGGGTGCCCAAGGGTGAGGCGAAGGACGAGACGGTGCCGAACAACGTCGGCGGCGGGGCCGCGTACCAGCAGATGATGAGCAGGCTGCCACTGGGGCATCGGCTGTAGATAATAAAAGGAGGATCGATTAGAGGATGGGGACATGCCTAGTTTAGCTTAAATTGGTTAATATTTGATGATAAGTTTTACCTTTTTGCGCATTTTTAGTCGTCCTGTTCCAAATACATTTTGTTCCCCGGAGGAATCATAAAGTGATTTAGTGTGCCTCGCTTAGGCGTCTGTTTGGTTGAATAACAAACGTTTCGGTTCTTTCGTTTTGAGTTGATGCAAAATATGAATGGACACGTTGAATCTTGCATAGACTAGCCAGACGTTCTGTTACTGTCGGGATCTACACCGCGCTAACAGCACTGCAAGGCGTTGCCGCTTCTGCATCAAGTGCTCTACCGCCTTCTCCGAGATCGGCGACGCCGGTGGACGTCGGTCAGTTTCACCGTAAGAAATGTTCGGGTTCTTTTTTTAAAAAGAGAACAAAGTGAACCTTCCTCCCGAAAACCAGGTTTTGCATGGGGTAGAAGCCAATTTGCGGCGAGCACCTGGGTCGACATGAGCGGCGGTATAACTCAATCCACGCGCGAAGGAATCCAACTAGCGAGCGCGCAAGCGCGAACACCCTTTCACGTGCGCCAAACTGATAACGAGCAGCTACCGGCTCAGCCCAAAATATCCAGATTCGGCCTGCAGATCAGTTGACACAAAACGTGTAGACTTACCCATCTTTTTTCTCCTCGATACGAGCGGCTCGGCCCTTCTGCCTAGTTCGAACAGAAAATGAAAACCACGGAGAAACTGATCTGGACATCCAAATCGAACAAAAAAAATCACATAACTCCCTAGTGAAGTATGTACCTCCCAAACCTACTGATATCCTCTACGTCCACGTGTTTAGAAAAGGGAGGGCGTGTCCTCTGGAGGATATTTCCCCCGCATCCTGACCTCCTCCTTCTTCTTACGACACGTGTCCCAGATACTGACCGGTGAGCTTCAGATGATCTCGGCGCCGCGATTCCTGGGCGCCAAAAAATCAGAGAATGCATCAGGGAGGGGCGCACGGGAAAGGAAAGCAGTATGGGGGTGGTTTCGACCTCGGGGACTTGCTCTCCTCGTCGGAAGCGAGCTCGCACGGCCACGGCAACTGTGGTCTCCGGCGAGAAATTTCATCGGCCTCGGGGCATGGATCGAGGGGGTTTCTTAGGGGAGAGGAAGAGGAGGAGTAGGGCTTTAAAGGGATGCGCTCGTGGCAATGAATCACTCAGTGAAACGGCTACAATAAGGAGGATTAAAACAGGCAATTCGGTTGTTCTTCTGCCAGTAACGGAGGAAGGAGACGATGACGTGAGCTGACGTCATCATTTTATTCTTTTTTTCCTGTTTTCTTTATCTATTGTTTTTAGAAAAACAAATGATCTCAAAACAATTTCTTAAAATTTGTAATAAAATTATATTTCAACTAAAACAAGAGTGTGTTGCTTTTCAACACATTTTAAATTTTGAATTTTTTAATTCAAAATTTGAATGATTTTTTAAATGATTTTCAAATGCCTTTTAATTAATAAAAACCAATAATTAGGAAATTAGCTTTGTAAAAATAAGAAAAATTCTAAAAATACAACCATTGAGTTTATAATCATAATATATTGTTTTGTGCCCAAAACAAATATTGAAACTCATTTTAATATTTAAAACATTGATAAATACTTTGAAACAAAATAATAGTTTTTTAGTTTTAATATTAATAATTAAATATATCAAGGATCCTTATGATTTCAAAAGACAAAATTATATTTCCGAAGCAAAATATAATTCCAACATCTTGGTTTTAAAACAATGCTTGAAAATAGTTTTCTTTCCTTGGTCAAAATCATGGTTTATAAAATAGAGGCATATTTGGATAACAATTCCAATTACATTGAAAAACAGATATAATATTCCTTTTGTGTTTGTTTTTCTTTGTTTTTGGTGACTTACATTAACAAGAAAATAAAAGTTTCAATTTTTAGTGATTTTTAAACTTTCCAAAAATCAGGGATGTTACATATTTGTAAGTGAGGAATCGCCCTAATAAACGACTACTCGGCAATCAAGGTGCAATTAACAAAGGATAAACATCAGAGGCAATTTAGAAATTCGTGTGATTTGGTATAGCCTTTGTCCTTTACGGATTTCTTGATGCATCTTCAATGAGGATCCTCTATCTCCGTTATTTTCAACATAGTGGAAAATCCGAGGATATTCCGCTGCGGTGAAAATTGCTTCAGGTTTTTCCATACTAGAGAAACGGCCAACTTTCTCCAATCATGTACTTCCTCCGAGCTCCGCGATGAACGCCTGATTGTTGATGTCGAACAATTGACAATCCTTTGGTATTGGCCATCATTTCTAAACACAATAACATTATAGCTACACCTAACCACACACACACTCTGCAAAAACAAGTTAGACGCATCTAACGTTTTGTTTGCAAGTTTTAGTGTGGTTGTAGGTTCTACAATCACTATCGTCGTCACCTACGCGATTTGAGGTATGTTAATTATCATTGCTAGATTAACTTTGTAGGGGTGATCGAAACATAGACATTAAGAAAATGTGTAGAGCCTCGATCTAAACTTATTCATAACCATGAATCCCGTGTGGATCCAATCCACATGCCCCTTCCACCATGCCGTTATATGAGACCAACTATGGTTTGACCCAAATCTACTGAACCACTTCTTCGGATCAAGCAAGATATGCCAGGGGCAACTCGAGCGTTCTAGGATTTCCAGAAGTTTGTAAAAAGTCATACCATGCCACCGGAAACAAAACAAACATGGCTTATTGGAAAGCAACGAAAAGAAACTGGATATTAGAGAACCTTATGCAATACTCGCACAAGCTTGAGCATAGTTTTTTATTTTTTCCCAAGCTTGAGCAACATGTTCATTATCATTCCGTCTAAAGTTCATAATGTCACTCCTCAATTGTATAACTTTTGCATGTGGATAATGCTGGTCTATGTTGTAGAATTTATTTATTTTACCCTACGTAGTCCGCCAAGATCACTATGCAGATAACGAGACATGACCATACATGTGAGGATCGGGATAACGCTCACCGGGCAACATATTCGATGTAGTCGTAGAAGAGTTCTGAAAAATCGTAGATCCTCACAATGAGGCCTAGTTGCAAGGATGTCGCTAAGTCTTCCATGATCAATTATCACACGTGTAATCCCCTCTTATAGTGTGCACGCGTACGCTTGTGTCAACCCGTCAGTGCTCCATCGTCCAAGACTCGGCACCGAGAATAGAGACATCTGTCAGACCCACGGATACCAGGGTATCCTGGGCCGTCTGCTACGGCCCAGCCCAATCGGCGCGATAGTGGATCTTGCCAGGTCACCTCGTGAGGCAACCTCTCTCGCGAGAGCGTCCACCTTTCTAGGGGGCATTTCGACTAGCGACTTGCCCTTCGGAGGTCCCCGGTGACTTCCTTACCTTTGGAGAGGAGCTCCACATCACCCCCGCTCCCCTCTAGAGGAGTTCACCCTTCCGTGGAGACAACACATGTGAGGGTGGAGCCTGCATCCCTGCAGAGTGACGACGACGCTACAGAGCGACATAGTCGCTTTGGCCACAGTTGTCGTTCTCGTATATAAAGTGTGGGCTACGTCTGCGCGCGCCAAAGCCTCGTTAAGACGGAAGGAACGTCACCCGGAGCCCTTGCGACCCTCCATGGATGGTGGGGTTGTCCTCGACGACCAAGGCCAGCTGGTGGCGCAGGGCTCTAGTGGTCTCCACTTTGGCACCTTGTGGTAGGCCTTTCCCGCCAAGAATGTGCGGGAAGGAGGCCCAAATGCAAGTATAAGGGAGGCCCCTTGGCCTCCCTGAGAGGGGAGATGAACTAATTTTCGAAACCCTAGTAGTCTGAAGGAGCAAGAGCTCACACCTTGTACTATAGATATCTCAATACAATCCACACACAAGCAGGAGTAGGGTTTTACACCGCAAGGTGGCCTGAACCTATGTAAACTCTTCGTGCCACCATTGATGACCGCCCTAAGCTTCCTCTCGAGGCATCTCGAGGTGCGTTGCGAACGTGGTTAGCCCCCAGTTTTCGAACGTCTAGAAGAGTCCCTGTCTTTGACTGGCCACTCTATGACAACAACCTTCCGGCGGTGCTAATTGGTAGCTCTAATCAACTGTGATTAGAGATATTATGGATTTGGAAGTTCTGAACACATGAGAGATAAATCTAATTAGAGCTAGATCTAATCGAGAGAGTATAACTCAAAATCGATTAGAAGAGGCTCTAATTCAATTAGAGGTTCTCTAATTAGACCTCTAATTAGAGGCCCTCTAATTAGATCTCTAATTCTATGAGAGAGAGAAGGCCAAAAGGCTCAATTTATGTGTTCTCCAAAGAGGAGGGGGTATGGATTATATAATGGGAGATAGGAGGGCACCTTCCATGGGGTGAGGTCCGTTTCCCTCTGCCCTCCTTGGCCGCACCCCTCCTCCTAGGAGATTTTGGATTGGAGTCCCTTCTGGAGTCCAATCTGAAAGAGCATTTGTTGATCCCTAGTGTTTTATGTGTTAGTTAACAATACTAGTGATATAATTGATCAGGTGTTAAGTGATGCAGGTCGTTATATTTATACTTTGCATCAAACACCAAAAAGAGTGAAGTTAGATCAGATTTTAAAGTCATAGATGCCAACCGGAAATTTTAGGACAAACGGAATATCCGGTTTTGGAGAGGCTCTGCGAATTTGCCTGAGGAAAGAAAGTTTCTTAAACAGAAGGTTGCCGGAAATTTCCAACCGGAATATCCGGTTTTCTCTATATCTCGCTGAAAAATGACTAAGGACCAGAGTGCTCGTGGGACAGAAGCTAGCCGGAAATTTCTGGCAACCGGAATATGCGGTTTCTGAAAAGGGCTCGAAAATCGGCTAAGTCCCAGATTCATCTCGGCACAGCGAGCAGCCAGATATTTGCTTCCAGAAATTTCGCTGAGCGGAAATTTCCGGTTTGGTCAACGGCTACGCAAGATCCAGATTTGAGATTTTCTCGAGTACCGGCATATTCGGTTCAAGTTTGAACCGGAAATTCCGACTGTCTCCTGCTCTCCAACGTCTGCATTTATTGAGGGGTGATGGAGTGATTGACACTCTCGTTGGTAAACCCCAAGAGAAAGGTTGTGAAGAGTGTTGTGGCAAGTTTTCCCTCAGAAAAGAAACCAAGGTTGAATCGACCAGTAGGAGGACAAGCAATCTCTGAAGGTTGATGCAGCTGAGATGGCAGGGCGCACTACCTGTTCAGCAGCAACGTGGAACCTACACAACACATCAAATACCTTTGCCCCAACGAAGTAGTGAGGTTGTCAATCTTACCGGTTTTGCTGATAACAAAGAGGTTAAATGTATGGTGTGGAAAACAATATGAAAACAGCAGCAGCAGTGTGAAAACAATGGAAGCAGTTTGAAAGCAGTGGAAGCAGTGTGTGTATTATCAGAATGAGAAAATGGACGGGGGTCCATAGTTCACTAGAGGTGTCTCTCCATAAAAGATAGCTAACATGCGTGGTGAACAAATTACAGTTGGGCAATTGACAGATAAAGAATATGCATGACATAAGGATTGCTATGAGATTTATGCGGGCATTACAATAAAATACATAGATCGTCATCCAACTACATCTATGACTAATAATCCATGCTTCGAATATCATCCAAACAAACGTTGGGTATTAAGTTGCAAGCAACAGATAATCGCAGTAAGAAAAGTGTGTAATGTAAACAATGTAAACGAAGTAAACATCGTTGTTTTCTCCCTAATGGCAACATCACATCCTCCATCTGTCATGTTTCTGTTACTCGAGCATAGATGCAAAGGAGGCATGAACCCACTATCGAGCATAAATGCTCCCTCTTGGAGTCACTAGCATCTACTTGGCCAGAGCATCTACTAACAACGGAGAGCATGCAAGATCATAAATAACATACACATGAAGACAACATGATAGATTGATAATCAACAGACATAGCATTAAATAATCATCGGATCCCAGCAAACACAACATGTAGCATTACAAATAGATGATCTCGATCATGTAAGGCAGATCACGAGATCTAAACATGAGGCATAAGGTGGAGAGTAAAACCATCTAGCTACTGCTATGGACCCGTAGTCCAAGGATGAACTACTCATGCATCACTCTGTAGGCGGGCATGGTGATGTAGACCCCTCCGATGATGAATTCCCCTCCCGGCAGGGTGCCGGGGAGAGCTCCAGAACCCTCCCGATCTTGGGTTGACGATGACGACGGCCTCGGGTGTTTATCGGGACGAAGTGGTATATTTTTAGGGTTGATGTGTCGGGGGGAATAAATAGGCGAAAGGGCGATGGCGATGGACGCCCGAGGGGCCCACACCATCCCCAGGCGCGGCCAGGGACACACCACCCTATGGTGTGCCCCCCTGTGGCCCCCCTCCGGGCCTCTTTGGGACTCTGTGGAACCTTCGGAAATTCTAAGACTTACGGGTTCGAATTTTCCAATTCCGAGAATATTTCCAGAACAACTTTTCTGAAACTAAAAACAGCAGAAAACAGGGAACTGGCTCTGTGGCATCTTGTCAATAGGTTAGTCCGGGAAATCGATAAAAATGACATAAAGTGTAACGAAAACATGTAGCATATGGCATGAAAACAACATGGAACATCAGAAATTATAGATACGTTTATGACGTATCAAGGGGTATAAATACCATTCCTTCTTCTCCAAGAGTTCTAGTTCGTCCATTCCTTCAATGATCGATTGAACACTAGAGATATTCTGAGCCGCAGACATTGGCATCTACCTGAGGGTTATTCCTGTGTCCTATGTGACAGCAACACGTGTGAACTGTTAGCCATCTGTTCTTTGAATGTAACTTTTCCAGGGATTGTTGGATTGCACTCGGCGTTCATTGGGATCTCTCCAAGACCATACTGGATAGGATCACTTTGGCTATGTTGCAATTTCAAGGGCCCTGTTTTCTGGAGATCTTTTCTTGCGCTACATGGAACATATGGAAGGCTAGGAATGATCTTATCTTCCAATCCAAAGAGGCTACTTATTTGAGTTGGCATATTAGGTTTTCCTCTGATATCATGTTACATCAGTATAGAGTTCAAGACACTAGTAGGGGACCCCTCATTTCGTGGGTTAGGAACCTTGTCACATGATGTATTGTAGGATTAATTTTTTACCCCCTTGATCTACCTTTTGTAACACTTATGTAACATTGGTGGCATTCTGCTTGCCCCACATAATTTTGAAAATCTAACCGTAGGGATTTTTCCCTACGGTACAATCTTCAAAAAGATCCATTTTTAGAGCTCACCAAAAGCTAGATTTATCCCAATCCGTCTACCCAAACTCGTTGATATTTGGAGGATTGAAGGAGAAGGACCCAATCTACAACTTCACCAAGCCGTTCTTCATTTCCCCCTCATTCACTTAAGAGAATCTAGTATTTGGTTTCCTTATGGAATTGTTGTTGATTGTTGGTGTTCTTGGGAGCACCCAATGTAAGATGTATGCCAATTAGGGGTATGTCCGGCATTGGTCTAAGGCCGGATTACCAGGGTGGCCCACATGCAATGTAGCATAATCCATTTGGCGGCCCAGTAAGCTGACGCGTACGAAGCCGGATTCTAGAAGAACCCGGACCACGACCCAAAGTGGTGCGGCTTGGGGAGAAGACGGATTCCTTACTTTCCAAGTTAGATACTTTCCGTAGTCTTCTAGGTTTCCTTTCTGTAAGCCTTAATCCGACTATCTATATAAAGCCGGACGGGAGCAAGAACAGACATACAACTTAGTCAGAAGCTAACTCATCGAGAAGTTCATCCTCGCCGAGTTAGCGAAACCATACTCACAATTCTACTATGTATAATTCAGGCTTCAACCCTAATTTAGTGAGATTGAAGGAGTAGGAATGCCACCTAGTTGTGTTGTACTGAACCTGGGTAATACTCGGTGTTCTCATTTGCAGTGTTTCCACGCCCCCCCGCTGTTCTACCAGTAGGCTTATGGCACCCCCGTCCATGAACCTTACTACGATGTCTCGATAGTTGGTGCCCACCGTGGGGCTAGCGGCGTCGGGAGTCACGTTCCGAGCGGGAATACTCGGCGAAATCGGCAGCTCGATTACTGTTGGAAGCCTGGCATTCGACGGAAATGTCGGACGCTTCCTTGACAACGGATCTTATATGCCGGCACGGAATCATCTGGTAAGTGCCTGCGTTTTACCGATTGGATCTACTAATGTTTTTATCGGTTTAACATCAGAAGCTATGGGATTCCGTGGTGGAAGTAATTTTATCCCACCCGCCCTATGCCCAATAGATGAAGACTTCAATGCCGGATTCTGCTCAGATTTTCCCTATTCATACATAGGAGCAGATCAAGCTTCCATAGTTGCATACCGCCAAAATACATCTGGATTTGCCGCCTCTTCGGAGATGCCTACAATCAGATCCCACTTGAAATGTATGGTGCAGTCTGAGATCGCTGAAAACAGGAAGAGGGAAATCCCGTGGAAAAGGCAAAAAACCATGATCCCACCGAAAAAATGGAAGATCCGACATTCGTCGACCAGACGACAAACTCGGAAGCCGAATCTGTGCTAGCAGCCATTGAGGCAAAGCTAGACTTTGAAACCGGATCTGTAGAGTCAGATTTCGAAGATGAAGACGCTTCCGAAAGAAAGGTAAAATCTATGCAAGGGAGTTTTCAGGAAGTACTTATGGAAAAAACCGACTGGAAATTTGGATGCCGAGGAAGATGAAGATCCCAAAACACCTCCGCCAGATGAGGAAGAAGAGGAAGGCGAAGCTAGTCCGACTTACCCTGGTGTCAGAGAGTTGACGGAAGAAGAACCTAGCAAGAAACCTCTATCTTCCAATAAGAAAAATAAGTCTGCTAAGAAACTCCAATCTAAACTCCAGAAGAAAAAGATGGAAAATTTCGCATACATTGCCAATCAAAACCTGGTAGTAGGAGGAAGAAATGGAGTCAAGCATGCGGAGAAGAAAAAGGCTGAAATCCCTGTTCCCCAAATGTTGGAACATGAGGAAATTGATTTGATTCAAACCCCGGTGGCACGAGACGAGCCCCCGGAAGTGCTGGAAGACAGGACACAAGCTATACATCGGCATTAGCAACATCTATTCCGAACTCGGGAAAATCTCCTCAAAACCCAGGCTGACATTAAAATGCAGCATGAAGAAATAGAGGAATACGAAAGAAGGAATATATCTGGAATTAAACCTACGCGGTTACCCAGAATTTCGAAGGCGGATGAACTGCCAGCAAGAAAGAAGTTTGAAAACCCTTCTTGGCAAAGGCGGGTTAACAACATTAATGCTAAGGGCGAATGCATACACAAAACCGTAGCTGAAAACGCGGAAGCAGCGGTCGCCAACCTTAATGACGATATGTACTCCAATGATGAAAAACTGCAGGGAGTGTATGCTTTCTTAGTAAAGGAATTACAGAAGCAACAACAAGGGCAAGCATGTTCTGGAAAGTTACATGATGACTCAGCCTTGTGCAAAATGGCCACGTGCGCCACTGGAGCACCTGAACCTGGAGATTCAGGCGATTCTAAGGAAAAGAAAGGAGATTCTAAGAAGGACAAGAAAATCTCGGATAACAAGGATGCAACATTCAGAACAGGATCACATCTGCCGAAAGGCGGAAATAATCCCCGGGACTACAAGGAACCGGAGGAGCAAAACCGGAAAGACGGAAAAGTAATGTCGCCTCCGAGACGCCCAGCTGATAAAGACGGAAGATATGACAATCCTCATTTGCGTGAGAGATCCCGAACTCCTCCAAGGAACAAAGAAAGGCCAAGGAACAGAACTTCACCTTATTCCAATGGACATGATAACAGAAGAAATAGGGATAATCCCAGAAGAGCGCACTCGCGAACAATGAACATGAACGGAGCAGATCCCCTTCTGTGCATTCAGCTGGAAGGTATTCCGTGCACGTCAATAAAGCGGAAAGAGACGATCTATACTTCGGACCTAAGTGTTTCACTGACAGGATCCGAAGAATCAGTCTACACTATGGCTTTGCCAAAGTCGGTCCAACTTATCAAAAGTATACCAAAAGTACTAACCCAAATACATCGCTTTCACATTACTATATTGTCGTCCAGATCAATAAAGGGACAAATCTAGAGGGTGTAAAGTTTCTTCCCCTAATGTTGCTGGATGGAGCCAGAGATTGGATCAACGGGCTTCCGTCAAGAACAGTAGACAGTGATGTCTACGCACGCTTCTATTCTTGTAGACAGTGTTGGGCCTCCAAGTGTAGAGGTTTGTAGAATAGCAGCAAGTTTTCCTTAAGTGGATTACCCAAGGTTTATCGAATTCCGAGAGGAAGAGGTCAAAGTTATCCCTCTCAAGCAACCCTGCAATCACGTTACAATCATGGGAGACAACAACGACGATGAAGATGGCGGTGGAGTCGATGGACCTTGCTCCGGGGGCAATTCCCGTCCCGGCAGGGTACCGGAACAGAGATTTATGTCCCGCAAAACTTGTCGGCGGCGGCGGAGGATCTACGGAACTTTTAGTGGAAAAAGGATGATTCTTTTAGGGTTTATGCCTCTGGGGAATAAATAGGCGAAAGGGCGATGCCGGGGGGTGGCCAGGGGGCCCACACCACCTGGTGGCGCGGCCAGGAGGACCCGCGCCACCCTATGGTGTGGACACTCTGTGGCCCCCCTTCGGATCTCTTCAGGACTCCATGGACCCTCCGGGAATTCTAACACTTCTGGACTTTGAATTTTCCAATTCCAAGAATATTTCCAGAACAACTTTTCTGAAACTATAAACAGTAGAAAACAAGAACTGGCTCTGTGGCATCTTGTCAATAGGTTAGTCCCAGAAAATCGATAAAAGGGCATAAAGTATAAAGGAAACATGTAGCATATAGCATGAAAACAACATGGAACATCATAAATTAAGGATACGTTTATGACGTATCAACATCCCCAAGCTAGACGAGTAGGTAAACGATAAAAACACTTAATTTCTGAGGTGACATGCTACCAAAATAAACTTGATCATCATAGTAATGTAAAGCATGTAAACTAGGATCAAATGAATAAAGGCAGTTGTTTATAGTTGATACCAAATAGTAATGTATAAACCATTAGGAATAACAAAGTAAAACTTTTCAATGAATCAACACTAAAAGACAATCCACTATGCAAAGTATATTAGAGATTATTTAAGCTTCAAGAACAACAATATAATCATCCAAGGCATCAAACTCTCACAACAACTCCTGTTAGGATAAAGTCAAGTGACAACAATATGCACATAGGAAAATCATTCAAATAAATGTGCACTTAAAATAAGCAAGCGTTATGTATCGGTTCCTGGCACCAGGATGTTATGGCTAAAAGAACATTATGGGGGAGGGTTGGATGGTCAATAGAAGAAAGTCTCACACAAGTGAAAGTGATCATTAGACAAGAGGAAGTCGTATAATCGAAGTTATGCAAGGAGTAGTGATTGCCACACAACGGATGCACATAGAGCATGTATGAAAGCTCTCCAATGGAACTAGTGGGGGTGCATCCAACCTGCTTGCTCACGAAGATCTAGAGGTCTTTTGAGGAGGCTCATCATTGGAATATACAAGCCAAGTTCTATAATGTAAGTTACCCACATAGTTATGCAAGTCATAGTATGAAAAATCTCTCCAAACTAAAGTAATGATGCTAAATAAAGCACAAGTGTGGAATAAACGATAGTAATGATGCCCCCTCTCTCTTTATTTTCTCTCTTTTGCCTCTTTCTTTCTTTTTTATTTTTCTCTTTTGGGCCTTTTCTCTTTATTTTTTATTTTTTTATATATAACCTCACTGGTAGGGGCAACACTCTATTTTACAATGAATCAACACACTTTTATTACTCATAACTCAAACTAAAAAATCTCTGATGAATGAAACTAAATGCTCCTGCCTGTGTAGCAGTATGCAAAAATAATAATGAATGCCAAGTAACATGATGATGGTGGATGTTGTATGGCAATATATCTCAGAATGGCTATGGAAATGCCATGGTAGGTAGGTATGGTGGTTGTTTTGATGAAGATAAATTTTGGCTTGTGTGTAGAAGAACAAAGAGCACCCACAGGGTTTGGATGTACTGGCGAAGTTTGCACGAACTCTCAATGTGAGAATGAGCAATGCACAGTACCGAAGAGGCTAGCAAATATGGATGGTGGAAGTGAAAGAAAACCGCAACATAGAACTCACAAGTTAAAAGATTCCAAATAAAATCATAATATCATAAGGCATAATTAAAATCACTCCAAGAGGGTCCGTGGCAGTGACAAGTCACTGTTAGCTACACCGATCGTAGCGCGTAACAAAAATCCATTACGATTGCTATCAGCAAAGAAAGTCATATACCATTATCCTATCAACTGGTTATTTGAGTGTGGCACAGTTCCAAGCTTTTATAACAACCATTAATTGTTTTTACTCTACTAAACCAGCAATTTTACCATTAAGCATATTAATATCTCAAAACAATAGCAAATAATCAAGTGAAACAGTTTAATGATCTACAAGCTTTTTTCGTTATACCATCTACCACACGTAGCATTTTCTACCAAACACCAAACAACAAAAACACTCCAAGAGATATAGAAATTAAGCAACAGAGTACTAATAATAAATCTACTAAATCTAACAGCTCTGAATAAGAGATGCCTGAAAAATAGGAGCTAAAGGCAGTACTAGCAAAAAGTGAACACTCACAGAACAATAAGAGTGAAAACTAGAGTGTTCTAAGCAATGAAAACAGAGCGTGTCTCTCTCCCACAAAAGTATGATAGGATCCAACCATAAACTACAGCAAATAAAATTAAACAAACTGAAAGCAAAAATAACTGACGCTCCAAGTAAAATTCATATGACGTGACCGAATAAAAATATAGTTTCACTAGAAGTGACCTGATAGATTGTTGATGAATAAGGGGATGCCTTCGGCATCCCCAAGCTTAGATGCTTGAGTCTTCTTAAAATTAGCTGGTATGAACCACGAAGGCATCCCGAAGCTTTGACCTTGCACTCTTATTGATCAGATATATCACCCTCTTCTCTTGGCCCTTGAAAACTTCCTTCACACCACACTCAAAGAGTAATTCACATTAGAGGGTTAGTGCAACAATAAAAAAAATTATGGGTTCTGCATGGGCACAAGTGCTATTGATACTTTTAAACATTAGCTACAGCCCTGATGTTTCATGAAGCAAAGAAATCCACTTGACATCGTAAAAGAGCAAATGGAAGAAAAATGGCAGAATCTGCCAAAACCAGAACAGTCTGTAAATACGAATTTTTTTGGGGCACTTACGTTGCTCAGACCTAAAAACTTAAACAACGAAAAAGTTGCAGAATTAGCTGAGAAATAAGCAAAACATATTTTAGGTCATTCTAATCTTTCTGGATTTTTGACGATTTTTTACGATGGACAGCAGAAATCTGTTTCCTGCGCAGAAATCCAAAACCAACTCCAAGTTCCGCTAGAAACTTTACTTGGCACAACTAAAATATGAAAATAAAGATACAAAGGAGTTTCTACAGAAGTATACAACCCCTTGAATCAAATAAAACTGCAAAAAACAAAGCAAAAATAAAACCATGGGTTATCTCCCAAGAAGTGCTTTTCTTTAAAGCCTTTTAGCTAGGTATGATAATTTAAGAAGATGCTCACATGAGAAATATGAATTGAAGCAAAAGAGAGCATAAATAAGAAAATGTAAAACAAATTTAAGTCTAACCCACTTCCTATGAAAAAGAATCTTGTAAAGAAACAAGTCAATAAAGTACAAAGTGGCTAGCATAGGAAGACAAAATACGTGCAACTTTAGAAATTTCAACATAAAGAGGGGAAACTTGATATTTTTGAGATGCATAAGATTATGTTTCCCTCTCTCATAATAACTTTCAGTCGCATCATGAATAAAATTAACAATATAACTATCACAAGAAATATTCTTATCATGAGCCACATGCATAAAACAATTATTACTCTCCACATAAGCATAGCCATTTTTATTAATAGCAGTGGGAGCAAATTCAACAAAATAGCTATCATTATCATTCTCGTCACCATAATCATCAAATGTAGGAGGCATATTGCAATCATAATTAATTTTCTCCTCAATACTAGGTGGACTGAAGATAACATGTTCATTTTAATCATCATAAAGAACTCCAACATGATAGACAAGTTTTATATTAGGGAGATGGTTTTGGGTAATCCCTCCATAACTATGACAAGTTTCATAAGGATAATTGTAATCATAGCCTATGTTATAGCATCATTTATAATAGTTATTTGTCATGGATGTGCACTACGGTGCAACATTTATTTGTCAATTGCCTAGCTGTAATTTGTTCACCAAGCATGCTATGTTTTATGGAGAGACACCACTAATGAACCTATGAAACCCGGTCCATTTTCTTACACTGTTAAACAAACCACTACAATTTCCTGCTTTCTTACTTACTGCAAGCATACATTATTTTCCAAACTATACATCTAATCTTTGTTTTCAGCAAGACCGGTGAGGTTGACAACCTCATTGTACCGTTGGGACAAAGTATTTTGGTTGTTTTGTGTGCAGGTTTCGCGTTGTTGCTGACACCGGTGAGCCATCACCACCATCAGTGGCATCAACCTTCCGAAGATCCTCTTTCTCTTACTGGATTGGTAACCTTGGTTCTGAACTGAGGGAAATTCTTACTGTTGCACTCATCATACCCTACTCTTGGGGTTCCCAACACGCTATCAAGGCATCATCGAGGCGTAGCATCAAGGAAATATCTGGCGCCGTTGCCGGGGAGAAAGAAATCTTCTGGAAAGGGGAGTCTCTCACTCAACCTCTTTATTTTTGTTTATTGTCTTGTTTTTATTTTTGTCTTGTTTTGCTTCTTTATATCAAAAACACAAAAAAAAATAGTTTACTTTATAGTTGTTATTTATTTGCTCGCTTTTATTTTGTTAGAATGAGTATTCCTGAAGTTGAGGTTCGTTCTTTTAGGCAACAGGGGGGAGAGAGTTTAAAAGATGCTTGGTATAGAATAAACAATTCTCATAATAGGTGTACAAAAAAAATATTCTACCGTGATACTCCTGAGAAATTTTTATGTTGGTACTACTGGCTAGTATAGGTATGTGTTAGATACTCTTACGGGTGGAAATTTTCTAGGAACTCCTGCCTTGGAAGCCTGCAATTTGATTGAAAGTTTGCTAGGAGTGCCCCCCACTATAACTGTTAAAACTGATACCACTTTGGAGGATGTTGTTAATAAACTAAACTCTTTGGAAATGAACTTACAAATTTTCCTTGATAATGCTAGCAAAGTTAATGAATCAATAATAACTATTGATAAAAGAGTCACTGCTCTAGAAGCTGGCAAAACTCATGATGATCTAAATTCTAGGATTGGTAAACTAGAGGAGGCAATGGAAACTTTAAGCTCAACTTTTTCATCTCTTAAATTCAAAAAGGAGTAAGCCTTTATGGGAAAAGAGCAAAGATTCATGTATGTTCCCAATATAACTAAACCCAAGTCTCAATATGTGCTGAAAATTGCTAAAACGATTAACGAAACTAAGAGTGACTTTCATGTTGAATCTTCAGAAACACCCAGAGTGCCTATTGCTGCAAATAATGATTTAGACGAAGTTACAGATGTTGATGCTTCTTCACTTGAAAATACTTGAGTTGCTTTCTATGCCTAGCTGAAAGGCGTTAAAGAAAAGCGCTATCGGGAGACAACCCGTTTTATTTCTTCGTTTTCAACCCGTTTTCTTTTGTTTTCTTTGCGCTGGGTGTTGTCTGTTTCCTTAGCAACCCCGTTGTATCTTTTATTTTATGTTTTTTTTGAGCCAAGTAAAGCCTCTAGTGGAAAGTTGAGGCTATATTTCGGATTTCTGCGCAGGAAACAGATTTCTGCTGTCCACTGTTAATTCCGTATAAAATCACAGAAAATTCAAAATGACCTGAGTTTTGTTTTGCGTAATCTTGGGATATATACTCAACTTTTCTTAGTTTACCACTTTTTTATCTGAGCAACAGAAGACTTTCGAAAAAAATCATCTTTACCTGTTGTCCTGTTTTGACAGATTTCTGCCAATAATTGCATTTGCATCTTAATCTCCTTCTTTTGGTGTTCTATTGAGAAAAGGAGTTTTAAAAGAAGTTGTGACAGTAGCTAATGTTTTTATGAGTGTTAGGCTTGTGTTGAAACTGAACCATGTGAATTTATTATTTCGATTGCACTAACGTTGCTAATGAAGATTGTGAGAAGTTTCGTGTGAAGGAAGTTTTCAAGGGTCAAGAGAAGAGGATGATATGACGTGATCAAGAATAGTGAAGAGCCTAAGCTTGGGGATTCCCAGAAGGTACATCCCAGAAAATTCCAAGAAGACCAAGCATCTAAGCTTGGGGATGCCCAAGGCATCCCCTTCTTCATTGACAAATTATCAGGTCACTTCTAGTGAAACTATATTTTTATTCGGTCACATCATATGTGCTTTACTTGGAGCGTCTTTTATTTTTGCTTTCGGTTTGTTTTTATTTTTGCAATAAGCTTGGTTGGACCCCAACATTCTTTTATTGGAGAGTGACGCGCTCCGCTTTTTCATGGGAATACGTTGTATTCTTAATCTTTGTCTGGCTGCTGCATTTATTTAGCTCCTGTTTTGCATGCATCTCTTATCAGAGCTGTTAGCTTTAGTAGTGTTATGTGAGTACTCTCATTTTTGCTTGCTGTATCATGAAGGGTATTTTTGTTAAAACATATCTTGTATGGTGCTTGTTGGGAGAAGAAACTAGTAGTGCTTAAAGTAGAATTTTTAATGGTGCAAGTAGAAGCTTGTATAGACTGTGGCTAGAACTTTTTCGTATCATGCTAGATGTTAGTTTAGTTTTAAAGCCTTGTGGCTATTGAGTAGCATAGCCTCAAATAGCTAAGAGTTTTTAATGTGCCATTGAAAGATTCATGAGTTGTTCTTGTCATACTGAAGCATAAATTTATGGTATTCTCTTTCGAATGTTTTATTTGGTTGACTTGGCGCATGCTCACACCATGTTTATGACTATGAACCAGTCACTAATAGCCTCTATGATCACTTAGTTTTTGAACTTGTGATACCGCTTATGCTTTAATTAATGATGTTTATGTTGCTATGCATGATTATGGCTTTTATGCTCTCTTGATTTGTCGCTCCCAGTCTTTTGCTAGCCTCCACCTGTACTGAGTATGAGCTCTACTCGTGCATCCAACTCCCTAAAACCAAGTTTTCCCATTGTGTCCACCATACCTACCTACATGCGGTATTTAACTGTCACTCCAAGTAAATTGCTCATGTGTTACCTTTAAAACCTTCAAAATTGCTCCGGCTTTGTGTTCCTGTTTTTGCTCATGAGGACGTAAATAGAGAATATTTATCTCACTTGTTGATTGTATTTCACACCCTGGACTAGTGGCTTCATCCGCTTATCCAAATGATAGAAGAGCTGGTAGCCGGGTGCCCAATCCCAAATTAATACACACAAAATCTCTTCACTATTTTGCCCCTGAGTTATCAGTCAAAGCATAATTGTGTGAACAAAAGAGAAAGAGGGATGAAGTTCTACCCAGATGCGTCCCTCATATGGGAGCCGCTCTTGTGAATCCAATTGGCTTGTGACGTGCTGTATTTTCTGTTTACCATTCGTTGACATTAGCATACATCTCCCAAAATATAGACACCCCTCCATGGTATGTGATTGTTGGCAGGCACCCGAGGATTCGGTTAGCCATGGTTTGTGAAATATGGATGGGGGAGTGTCAAACTTTAAATACCTCTATTTAATAAAATAAAAAGCTCTAGCACATGAGTGATACCTGCTTCCCTATGCCTAGGGCCTTTCTTTTACTTTTATGTTGAGTCTCCATCTTCTAACTTTATGCACAGTTGAAAGAGCATTTTTTGCCATTCTGAGTTTTATGTGCATTTGTCCCACAAACTTTATTAATTGATTCATGATGTGTTATTACTTGTTCTCAAATTATTTGCTCTAGTCTTCCTCATGAACTTTGAACGTTTCCTGGCATTTATGTTTTGCCCCACTCTTAAGGACTAGCGAAATATCACTTTGCCATGCTTTCTCTATACCTGAAACAAACGTATATCTTTGCTTGCATTGTTATTCATGACCTTTTATTTCAGATACTTCTCATGATGCAAAGTTTATTACTATGCTTTATTATTAAAGTTCTATTTATCATGTTTGTGTTTAAAGTTCTATGATCTCAGCTTGCATATGCTTTTACATTTTTATGATCAAGTTTATGTTAGTAGCATGTCACCTCAGAAATTATTGTTTTATCGTTTACCTACTCGAGGACGAGTAGGAACTAAGCTTGGGGATGCTTGATACGTCTCCAACGTATCTATAATTTCTGATGCTCCATGATCATATTATGCCAATTGCTACATGTTTTCTCCCTTCTTTACGTCATTTTTACACGTTTTCCGGGACTAACCTATTAACAAGATGCCAAGTGTCAGTTCCCTGTTTTCTACTGTTTTTTATTTTAGAAAAGTTGTTCTGGAAATATTCTCGGAATCGGACCCCACAAAGCCCGAAGTTCCTATTTTCCCCGGAAGCATCCAGAAGACCAAAGAGGAGTCAAAGAGGGGCACCAGGGGGCCCACACCATGGGGTGGCGCCCCCCTTGGCCGCGCCAGGGGGTGGTGTGGGGCCCCCAGGGCTCCACCGCCTCTGCCCTTTCACCTATTTATTCCCCCCGGATGGAAAACCCTAGATACCTGATCAAATATCCCCGAAAAGTTCCGCAGCCCCCGTCGTCATCAACCCTAGATCAGGGGGGTTCTGAAGCTGTCTGCTGGCACCCTGCCGGAGAGGAGATCATCACCGGAGGCCTCTTCATCACCATGCCAGCCTCCGGAGTGATGCGTGAGTAGTTTATCCTTGGACTACGGGTCCAAAGCAGTAGCTACATGGCTGTCTTCTCCTCCTA
Organism: Alopecurus myosuroides; assembly: GCA_028641055.1. Lineage (NCBI taxonomy): Eukaryota > Viridiplantae > Streptophyta > Magnoliopsida > Poales > Poaceae > Alopecurus > Alopecurus myosuroides. Next base: position 205,092,723 of record CM054059.1, read on the forward strand.
TGCCTCCATGTTTAGATCTCGTGAGCTGCCTAACATGATCGAGATTGTTCTTATGTAACTCTATGTGCTTTGTTTGCTGGGGTCCGATGAATATTGAACTTATGCCAAGTTGATTATAGTCTTTTATTGCATATGTTATTTGTGATCTTGCATGCTTTCCGTTGCTAGTGGTTGCTCTGGCCAAGTAGTTGCTAGTGACTCCAAGAGGGAGTATTTATGCTCGATAGTGGGTTCATGCCTCCTTTTCGCCTGTGCTCGAGTGACATAAATGTGACGGTGGATAATGTGCTGTTGCCACTAGGGAAAAAACAGCGGTGTGAGTGCCCGCGTGCACAATGATTGCTTACATTACACACATTGTTTAATGCAATTATCTGTTGCTTGCAACTTAATACCTAATGGGCTTCGGATGATAACCTGAGGGTGGATTATTAGTCATAAATGCAGTTGGATTATGGTATATGTATGTTGTTGTAATGCCCGCACTAAATATCATAGTAGTCATCATGTCATGGATGTGCACTATGGTGCAAACTTTATTTGTCAATTGCCTAGCTGTAGTTTGTTCACCCAACATGCTATCTTTTATGGAGAGACATCACTAGTGAACTATGAACCCCGGTCCATTTTCTTACACTCTTAAATAAACCACTACAATTTCCTGCTTTCTTACTTACTGCAATCATACATTATTTTCCACACTATACGTTTAATCTTTGTTTTCAGCAAGACCGGTGAGATTGACAACCTCACTGTACCGTTGGGAGAAAGTATTTTGGTTGTGTTGTGTGTAGGTTCCGCGTTGTTGCTGACACCGGTGAGCCATCACCACCGTTAGTGGCATCAACCTTCCAAAGATGCTCTTTCTCCTACTGGATTGATAACCTTGGTTCTTAACTGAGGGAAATTCTTACTGCTGCACTCATCATACCCTCCTCTTGGGGTTCCCAACACGCTATCAAGGCATCATTGAGGCGTAGCATCAGTACCCCCTTTAAGGTTAAGTTCGACTCAATAAGACCTCCACGGCCCAGTCGCAATGATCACCTCGCCGAGTTCGAGTCGAAGGTCTCGAATTCGTGTAGGCCAGAACTGTTTTTACCCGAGAAGCAATTAATTGGCTCTGATCTTTCGGGAGAGACAAGCGACTGAGTCATACCCTTCTATGAAAAAACCAAACGCAAGGCGCACTTACTGCTCGATACTCTAGTACATCTCACATAGGGTACACACCCTTCAAATCAAGAATTCTACCGACTCAGTCGTGAGGTCCAGAAACAGACTTTGAGTGCTTACTCGACTATTCTTAGTCGAACAAGCACTCGGGGCTACTGACTAGGGGATGACTCCAGGACCTTTCGGGTGAGCCTACCTGGTCTATGGCCCAGCACTAAAGCCCGGCACAAAGGACTACCCCGTGGCTCCAGAAGGCCCAGCAGCGGCCCACCCGCAAGACTTGCGTGGCAAGATCGAAAGCTTCCACCGACTAGAGCTAGGGTTTGTAACCTCTTCGGGTACGGATTGAGAGCCAGCCATCTATTTAAAGGCTGGGAGAGAAACTCGAGGGGGAAATCTAATCTCAGTTTTCACCACCATAGCCCTAGCTGGAGATCCAATCTCTCGGCTTGCGCATCCGTCATTGTAACCAATCCTCGTAATACAAAGACATACAAGCAGGAGTAATGGTTTTACCTCTACGAGGGCCCCGAACCTGGGTAAATCGTGCCCCTGTTAGCCGACGTTGTTACCAGCGCTTACTCCGTTCTCCTACTCGAAACCCTATCGGATTTGATTCAAACACTGGTGGCACGAGACGAGCCCCCAAAAGTGCTGGAAGCCGGGAGACCAGCTATCTAGCGGCAGCAGCAACATCTGTTCCGAACTCGGGAGAACCTCCTCGGGAAAACCTCGAAGGAAAAGAAAGGAGATCCTAAGAACGACAAGAAAATCCCGGATAACAAGAATGCATCGTCCAGAACAGGATCCCATCTGCCGAAAGGCGGAAATAATCCCTAGAACTACAAGGAACATGAGGAGCAAAACCGGAAAGACGAAAAAGTAATGCCGCCTCCGAGACGCCGCTCTGATAAAGCCGGAAGATATGACAATCCTCATAGGCGTGAGAGATCCCGAACTCCTCTAAGGAACAAAGAAAGGAAAAGGAGCATACCTCCACCTTATTCCAAAGGACATGATAACGGAAGAAATAGGGATAATCCTAGAATAGCGCACTCGCGCAACAATGAACAAGAACGGAGCAGATCCCCTTTTGTCCATTCAGCTGGAAGGTATTCCGAGCACGTCGATAAGGCGGAAAGAGACGGTCTATACTTCGGACCTAAGTGTTTCATTGACAGGATCCGAAGAATCAGTCTACACTCTGGCTTTGCCAAAGTCGGTCCAAATTATCAAAAGTATACCAGAAGTACTAACCCGGATACATGGCTTTCAAATTACTATACTGCCGTCCAGATCAATAAAGGGACATATCTAGAGGTTGTAAAGTTTGTTCCCCTAATGTTGCTGGATGGAGCCAGAGATTGGATCAACGGGCTTCCGTCAAGAACAATAGACAATGATGTCTATGCACGCTTCTATTCTTGTAGACAGTGTTGGGCCTCCAAGCGCAGAGGTTTGTAGAACAGCAGCAGTTTTCCCTTAAGTGGATTAGCCAAGGTTTATCGAACTCAAGGAGGAAGAGGTCAAAGGTATCCCTCTCAAGCAACTGCAATCACGATAAAAGAAGTCTCTTGTGTCCCCAACACACCCAATACAATTATCAGTTTTATAGGTGCACTTGTTCGGCGAAGAGAGAGTGAAATAAAGGTAATATGAATGATTATAAGTGACAATAGAAATCTGAAATAAAAATGACAGCAAGCAAACATGTAGCAGAACTGATTGTAAATGATGTTTCAATGCTTAGAAACAAGGACTAGGGATCCTACTATCACTAGTGGACACTCTCAACAATGATAACATAATTGAATGCATAAATATCTCTCTTCACTACGCTACTCCGAACCACTCTCCGGTCGAATAACAAACACCAATTCATTGCGTAGGGCTGTAACAACACCCCTCAAAGTTGCATTCCCATGTCTAGTTAACCCCACGCTATCACTATGAGCGCCCTAGAAGGTACTAGACAAACACCACAATTTCATAGGGTCATCCAACACAAGATATAAATATCATGCTAAACCACACGGTGCACACACTGTCACCAATACACCATGATTAAAGTGTTTTCGGAGATCTCATAAGAAAACCACTTGAGTAGTATAAAAGATGAATAGTAACAACTACTTATTCAACTAGATTACAAAGCTCACGATCACATAGAGATCACACCATGGGAGAGAGAGATGAAAGACATAGCTACCGGTAGAGCCCTCAGCCCTGGGAGAGAACTACTCCCTCCTCATCATGGGAGACAGCAACGGCGATGAAGATGGCGGCGGAGTCGATGGAGATGGCTCCGGGGGCAATCCCCCCCCCCGACAGGGTGTCGGAACAGAGATTTCTGTCCCCCAAAACTTATCGGCGGTGGCGGAGTTACGGAACTTTTCTTGGAAAAAGGCTGATTCTTTTAGGGTTTATGCCTCGGGGGGAATAAATAGGCAAAAGGGCAATGCTGGGGGGTGGCCAGGGGGCCCACACCACCTGGTGGCGCGGCCAGGGGGGCCGCGCCACCCTATGCCCCCCCTCGGGTCTCTTCAGGACTCCGTGGACCCTCCGGGAATTCTAAACTTCTGGGCTTCGAATTTTCCAATTCCGAGAATATTTCCAGAACAGCTTTCTGAAACTAAAAATAGCAGAAAACAAGTACTGGCTCTGTGGCATATTGTCAATAGGTTAGTCCCAGAAAATCGACCAAAAGGGCATAAAGTATAAAAAAACATGTAGCATATAGCATGAAAACAACATGGAACATCAGAAATTAAGGATACATTTATGACGTATCAGACAGCTGGGAAGATATGGCTAGATTATTCGTTCAGCACTTCCGGGGTACGCACAAACGCCCTAAGAGCATCAACGAGTTGAACCATTGCTTATAATATGAGGATGAGTCGTATGTCGACTTTATCTCAAGATGGACTGCAATGAAGAACAGTTGTTCGGGAGTAAGTGATGTACAAAAAATGCATGCTTTCATTAATGGCCTGAAACCCGGCCTCGTACCGTTCATGGTCGGTTCAAAAGAGCACAAAGATCTCGGATCTATGCTTACCACCGCCAATGAGCACGCAGCGGCTGAAGATGATATCAGGGCGAGAGGCGGAAACATTGTGCTTTGGTTCAAGCCAAAAAGGCGTCTCGTTCTGAAAAGAAGGCCACTCCAGAAGTATAGCCAAAACCCAAAGAAGTAAACTTAACCTTTGGAAAGGATAATGGCAGCAGATGGAAAGGCAAAAGCACAAAACCCATCTCCTATTCTAAAGAAGAGTGGGGAAAGATTAAGTCAGAAAACTGTGTCCACCATTCGCAATTTGGGAAGCCTACCAACACCAATGCGCAGTGCTGCCTTAACAAGCACATGAAAGGCACTGCAAGATCCGAGAATAAAGGAAAGAATTCCAAAAGAAAGTTAAACAAGCAAAAGCCGGAAGCTGAAAAAGAAGAAAGTGAGTCGGACACTGATGATAAAATCCAGGAACGGCAGCGAAAAGGCGAGCCAAAATTCCCGAGAGTTTAAGGAGAATGTAACCTAAGTATCCTGGCAACTCCCTCAGCCAAACAGGCAAAAGGAACACTTCGAGAAATCAATGCGGTTGTACCTCCAACCCCAAAATACTTGAAGTATTCAAATACTCCAATTACCTAGGATCAGTCTGATCATCCCGGAAACATCCCAGAACCCGGCACACATTTGGTCGTAAGCCCTATTGTTCAAAACACTAGGCTCAAAAGAGTGCTGATGGATGGAGGATCCAGTATCAATATCATGTACTTAAGTACATTGAAGCAGCTACACCTCTCCGAGACCCAGCTCAAACAGAGTAACGTACGTTTTCACGGTATTGTTCGTGGCAGGCAAGCACAATCCCTAGGAGAAATTTCCCTAGACGTAACCTTTGGAACGAGATAACACTTCCGTCAGGAAAGGATCTCATTCGAAGTTGTGCCGTTCGAAAGTGTCTATCACGCAATACTCGAACGTCCGGCTTTCGCCAAATTCATGGTAAGATCATGTTATATTTATAACAAGCTGAAGATGCCAGGTCCAAAAGGAGGAGTAATCACCATATCTGGCGACTTCAAATTGGCGAACGAGCTGGAGAAAGGAAATGCCCTCTGTGCCGAACAAGTGATTCGGAAGGAAGAACTCAAGGAGCTGGCTAAGGAAGTATCACAGACAGAAATGCCGGCAGGGAAAGAAAGTCGGAAGCCGGCAGATAGTTTCAAAGCCACGGAGAATACAAGACAGGTAATCCTACATCCCAAAGATCCGACAGAATTTGTCGTAGTGGGAACATGCATGACTGACAAATAGGAAAGCGCGCTCATCAAGTTCCTACGTGAGAACTGGGACATTTTCGCATGGTGTCATGCTGATATGCCAGGTGTTCCCAGGGAACTTGCTGAGCACCAACTTAAGGTGATTCGAGGATCAAAACCCGTCAAACAAGGTCTCCGTCGTTTTTATGGAAGAAGGCGGAAGACTATAGGCAAGGAAATTATCCGGCTTTTAGCAGCTGATTTTATCCGGGAAGTTATACATACTGATTGGCATGCAAACCCAGTATTAGTCCCGAATAAGGATAGTATTATTCTTAGGATGTGTATAGATTATACCGGCTTGAACAAGTTGTGTCCAAAGGATAGGTTCGCATTAACGCGAATCGACCAAATAATAGACGCCACTGCTGGCTCTGAGCTTTTATGCTTTTTGGATGCTTATTCTGGGTATCACATCGACCCCGCTTGCAAGCACGTGACTAGATCACAAGGATGTCATATCCCGGAACGAGTAAAGGAGTACTTGTCGGTAACGAGATTGAACTAGGTATGGTTGATACCAATGATCGGATCTCGGACAAGTAAAATATCGCGAGACAAAGGGAATTGGTTACAATGTTTATGGTTCACATGATCACTAGATTCATCGTTGAATGTGCGGGAGTCATTACGGATCTCCAGGTCCCACTATTGACTATTGATCGGAGAGGTGTCTCAATCATGTCTACATTATTCACAAACCGTAGGGTAACACACTTAAGGTTTGATGACGCGATTGAATGGATACGGAATATCGGGGAAAAGTTTGGACAACACCGAGAGTGTTTCGGGGAATATTGAAATAGTCACCAAAATGTTTCGGGGAATATTGAAATAGTTCAAGGTGGTATATGTTAATATTTGATTAAAAAATAGTTCAAGGGGGTAAGTTTTAATGTTTGTTAATAAGATTAACAAATATTAAAATAAAAAAGAAATGAAATTATTTTATTTATTTATTAAAGAAAACTCTTGGAATTTTGAGTGGGAATTGATGAGAGAATGAGTGGGTTGAGTGGAGACTCCACCCACACGATGAGGGGGAGGTGGAGGCACCGAAATTTCGTGGCTGCCTCCCCCTCCTATATAAAGAGGGGTTGGACCTCCCTGTCCCCACGCACTTGGTGTCATCTTCATCTCCCTCCTCCCGCTGCTCCACCTCATGTTCATGCGCTTGGCGAAACCCTGAACGAATTTTTCTCCATCACACCACATCGTCGTGCTGCTGGAGTTCCGAGGGATCCTCTACTTCCGCTGCCCTGCTGGATCGAGGGAACGGAGGTCGTCATCTAGTTGTACGTGTGACCGAGGGTGGAAGCGCTGCCGGATTGCAGCGCTCATCTTCACGATATTGAGATCGTGTGAGTTCAACTACATCACCAACGAGATTTGATCTCGTAACGCTTTGTGTCTTCGAGGGTATGTTCTCCTTAAGATTTTCTCTATGCCTGTTGCTTTCATCTCCTAGATTAGATCTTGGCCCTTCGGGTATCTCTCGCGTAGGAATTTTTTTGTTTTCTATGCAACAAACCCTTCAGTGGTATCAGAGCCGGGTCTATGCGTAGATGATTTGTACGGGGATAACACATAGGTGTATGTGGGAGTTGATGATCATGTTATTGCCTCCTTGAGTATTTTATGATCTTAGTGGCATAGTTGGTTGAAGCTGCCCTAGACAAACTTTACGTGTACTTTGTACACAAGACCTGTCTCACTTGTGGCTAAGGGGGTGTCCGTTTCTCCTACTATAGTTAAGATCTAATCTACAAAGAGTTGTTAAAAATATGTTTATCAACATTGTGGTTCATGTTCGTAGGTATGAACGGTTCTATCCTCGAAAGGCCAAGCCATGTAAAACATGCAAAAATAAATTAGAGATGTCTAACTTGTTTTTGCAGGGCATGTGATGTGATATGGTCAATGTTACAAATTGATGTATGAGATGATATCTTTTGTAAATTATTGACATACCGGCAGGAGCCATATGGTTGTCTTATTATTTATGGCTTGCGTGTTGTATATCATATCCATGTGATATGTTGTAATTTTGATGGACAATCAAGATGAAGGTGCCATGTACCTTGGTGCTACGCCGGTGGAATGATGGAGATCATACCATGATGCACAAGATGGAGATCAAGTGCAGGAAGGACCATGTCATATCAGATTATCCATGCATGTGATGTTAATCCTTTTATGCATCTTAGTTTGCTTAGATATCGACGGTAGCATTATAAGATGATCCCTCTCACTTAATATCAAGATAATAATGTGTTCCTCCTTATTATGCACCGTTAAGAAAGTTCGACGTTTCGAGACACCGCGTGATGATCGGGTGTGACAGACTAAATGTTTGCATACAATGGGTGCTGACGAGCCTAGCATGTACAGACATGGCCTCGGAACACACGCAATACTACGGTTCTACTTGGCGAGCCTAGCATGTACATACATGGCCTCGGAACACGTAACCTAAAGGTAAAGCATGAGTCATATGAATTATATGATGAACATGTCGATGTTCGCCTTTGCAACTACATCATCTCACGTGATGATCGGTTTTGGTGTAGTGATTTTGGTTTGTGTAATCACTAAAACGACTAGAGGGATGTTGTTTTTGAGTGGGAGTTCACGTAGTAATTTTGAATTAACTCGAACTTATTTTAGCATGAACAACCAATCAAAGTGAATTTGCACAAATTGTAGTATTCATTGGCATAAAAAAACTACCTTACACTTAGATTGTTAATTGAGATATAACTGTTATGATCTGGTAAAACCATTTAAGATTGGTACCGTATTAGTGAAATTTAAAATTGAGTCCTATTGTAGATTTTCAGTATAACCTACCTAGCTCCATATGATTAATCATTGATTGATCTGGAGAGCAAATAATTCATACTTAGAATCCAGTGTCACGATTGCTTCCATAATACTTTATCTTCAAAAGAATGTTTTGTTGATCAAGGTGATTTAGGAACTGAAAAGAATTGTTTTCAGAAACAATCAAGTGAAATATATATTGATATCTAGAAACTTATTTGTGGCAACATGACTGAGTATAATTTAGGTGACAACGTGTACTTGTATTATTTTAATATATGCAACGATTGGAGACACTAGGCGTTTGAATCTTCCAAGAAGTTGGGCACTAAAAGTTATCCTCTAAATTCCTTCCTTCGAGCTATAGTAGCTTAATCACAAATATGTTATGATGGGATAGATTAAAAATATGGGTAAAATCGTTTACCTTTCTTGGAGATTGCTAAGAGTGGGATCTAGAAGAATGTTATTAATATGGTGAAATTAGTAGAACAATCAAACTCAAAGTATGACTGAATGGGTGATAGTATATGACTAACACTCCAAGGAAAATGTGCTAGTACGACTATCATTGTTTGATGTTGAATGATTCATCTGTAAAGAAAAGGGAATATTGAAAATAGAATTAGAATAAGGTATATGGCAGCAAAGAAGATAACTGGAAAGGTCCAGCTCAGGAGTATATGCTTGATATACAAGTTATAGATGTACTACTAGTTAACAAAGTATTTTTGGGTATTTTGATGCGAGATTGGTTGGTATGAGTTGTCATACAAAGCAACACAATGCAGGAAATACAAGGGCCTAAATAAAGTGTTATTGTGTTCACTGTCGTATCGAACCAAATAATCAAGATTTATTTTAAGAACTTAATAAGTTGTTATTTTGTTCCGATCTTTTGTGAGAACAAATAAGATTTTTCAAAACTATGAGCATATTCCATATTGATGGATGAGTTAATTTAAATCGTGTTGGTAAAGTAAACATATATTAGACTAAATGCTAAACATTGCAAGACGTAAAAGAATTTCACTTAAATTGTGACACCACCATTTTAGTTCATATCGGAAAGCAAAACATGAAGGAACTCCATGTTGATGGACTTTTGGAGTCATTTTGTTTTGAATAAATTGACGCTTGTGAGACATCTTCCAAAAGATCACTAAGATTCCGTTCACAGGCCAAAGTAGAATGAACGAAAAATTTAGTGGATATTATATATATTGATGTATATAGTCCATTATGTGTAGTCGTGTGTGGTGGATTAATTTTTCCTTCATAAAATTCCGTCCATGATTTGAGCAGACATATGAGAATATCTATTTAAAGAGAACGGAGTTTGAAATTTTTGAATTGGTTCAAACTATTGTTAGTATGAAGTAAAAATCATCATAACAAGATAATCAAGTATTTATGATTGGATCGTAAAGGAGAAAGTTTGAGTTACAAGTTTAGCAAAACATCTGAAGAGGTGCATAATTGTTCTACAGTTTATTCTTCTCGTATACCCCACATAAGTATGGAGTGTTCGAGAGACAAAATCAAACCTTGTTGGACATGGTAAGCTAAATATAAATGCCATTATAATTTTGTAGTTTATACATTAGAGACAATCGCTTTTTTACTGAAAAGAGCGCCATCATGATCCGTTGAAATTGACACCATATAAGTTATGGCTTGGGTAGTGACCCGAATTGTCTTTTTCTTAAAAAATAATGATGCATAGCATGTGTAAAATGTTTACAACCAAAATAGGATACGTATATGTTTATAAGGTTATCCTAACGAATCCATTGAGTATTTCTCCTATCACCAAACCAAAGACAAATGTTGTTTGTCAGAAAGGGTTGATTTCTCGAGAAAGTAGTTCTTGCGAAACAAGTGAGTGGGAGGACAGTACAAACTCGACGAGATTAGGGAATCTTTGTTATCATGTCAAGAGTAGCGCAACACTGGAAGTTGTTCTAGGGTTTCCTATTTTTACTAAGTAGAAGACACTACATGTGTTGTAGATACTTCGAATGAGTTGCAAACTGAACCACAAAAGTCCTAAAACTTTGTACTTAGACCAACTTGTGGTTTAAGAGTGAAGTGTCGTTTTGACAACAAAGGACCTGAAACTTATAAAGGAAGCAAATGATGGGCCCTGAATCGTAAAATTGGCTATGATTCATTATATCCACGATAGTATCCCTGTATGAATATCAAGTATGTGACTTGGTAGTCCTTTCGATGGGCATGATGCCTAACAATAATAAACGGGTCTATATAGTAACAAAGACATGGATATTTACATCCTTTGAAAGTTGTTCTTGTCAAAAAGATGTTTTCAACGAAGTTCAAAGAGTTGACTACTACACAATTTTGATCTTCCGTAGTGATGCTTTAGTCTTTGTGGATAGTTCTAGCAAAAGTTACATATTATGATATGGCAGTTGAATAACAAAACCAACTCTCCTCTCTAGGAAGTTTGATCGACGATGTGTACTTGACATAGTCTGAGAGTTTTGTAAAATTCAAAAGGTTGTCGGACAGGTATGCATACTTCAATGGTTGAAGTGAGCATAACAAAGTTGGAATGTTTACTTTAATGAAGTTATCAAAACAGTTTAATTCCATCATGAATGGTAAAGATGCTTGTAGAGTTACAAGAAATTAAGTGGGAGCACTAAGACATATTTTCTAATGCTTTATGTAGATGACATATGGTTGATTGGAAAATATGTATTTTAAATTAACAGAGTTAAGATTTTCATATTGATGGAAGGCTTAGGAGATATTGGGCATCGATATCTATAAGAGATGGATTGAAGCGCCTGATATAGTTGAGCCAAATTACATAGATGAAGTATTGAAGTAAGTCAATATCGAAATGACCAGAAGGGGTTCTTGCCACATGGAAAAGAATTGAGCAATATTAAGTGTTTTGACACATGATGAGCATAATTGAAATTGAGATTTCTAAGTCATGTGTTCCATTCCATGTACACAACCAGATGAGTCCTATGCTATAGAATGTTATAGAAGGATAATTCATATGATGATTAGAGAACGGTGGGAGAGATCCTTATGCCATTTTTTAGAAATGCTAAGGATATGTTTTCCTATGTAGTAATGACAAAATATTCGTTGTAATATGTTACACTAATAGTTTTGTCATCTATTCAAATAATTTTATCTCAATTAAAATATGTGATGAAGGGTGGCACAATAGGCTGGAAGAAACTTTTGTGCTGGATTTGAATGCGTTTCAAAATTAAAGTATTGTGACGGGTACTACAACAAAGGCTAAGTATATCGTTGTATTGACAACAATGAATAGGAGTATTTTGTGTCAAGGTGTTCTTTATGGAGCTTGGTGAATTTCCAAGAATGCTGACACTATGAAGCTATATTTTCACAATGTTAGTAACATTAATTTAAGCTGAGGAATTAAGGTCTCACCGGTTGACCAAATATATACAAAGACATCTCATTAGAGAATGAGTGATGTGTGTAGACAAAAATACATGCAAATACAATAGGACCTGAACATGGCAGATCTTTTTGATGAAATTTACCACATGCAAAGCATGGTAATAACACTGGAACGCCATATGTGTTAAGTGCTTACAGACTAGATTATTGACTCTAGTGCAAGTGGGAGACTGAAGGGAATATACTCGAGAGGCAATAATAAAGTGGTTATTCTCTTATTCCTCGTTTATGATAAATGTTTATTTCTCATGCTAGAATTGTATTAACCGGAACGTTGATACATGTGTGTCTAATAAACAAACAAGAGTTCCTAGTAACGCCTCTCGTTTAACTAGCTCGTTGATTAACTGATGATGAAGGTTTCCTGATCATGAACATTGGATGTTGTTAATAACGGGGTCATGTCATTGGTAGAATGATGTGTTGAACATAGACCCGAAGTCAAAGTAAATATAGCAATGCGATCAAGTCATTAAGTTTACATTGTTATATCAAACATACAAAGTAACTATAATCCTTAGACCATGAGATCATGTCAATCACTAACACCGGAAGAGTGCTTTGATATCATCAAACGTCACACCGTAACAGAGCGACTATAAAGGTGCTGTTGGGTATTCATAAAGTATTAGTTGAAGCTCGAGGATCAAGATTGGGATTTGTCCATCCAAATGACAGAGACATATACTCTGGGCCCTCTCGGTGATATCACATCGACACCGCTTGCAAGCACGTGACTAGGTCACAAGGATGTCATATCACGGAACGAGTAAAGGAGTACTTGTCGGTAACGAGATTGAACTAGGTATGGTTGATACCAATGATCGGATCTAGGACAAGTAAAATATCACGAGACAAAGGGAATTGGTTACAACGTTTATGGTTCACACGATCACTAGATTCATCGTTGAATGTGTAGGAGTCATTACGGATCTCCAGGTCTCGCTGTTGACTATTGATCGGAGAGGTGTCTCGATCATGTCTACATTATTCACGAACCGTAGGGTGACACACTTAAGGTTTCATGACGCGATTAGTGGATACGGAATATCGGAGAAAAGTTTGGACAACACCGAAAGTGTTTCGAGGAATATTGAAGTATTCACCGGAATTGTTTTAGGGAATATTTAAATAGTTCGAGGTGGTATATGTTAATGTTTGATTAACAAATAGTTCAAGGGGGTAAGTGTTAATGTTTTTTAATAGGATTAACAAATATTAAAATAAAGAAATGAAATTGTTTTATTTATTTATTAAAGAAAACTCTTGGAATTATGAGTGGGAATTGATGAGAGAATGAGTGGGTTGAGTGGAGACTTCACCCACATGATGAGGAAGAGGTGGAGGCACCAAAATTTCGTGGCTACCTCCCCCTCCTATATAAAGAGGGGTTGGTCCTCCCTCTCCCCCCACACACTTGGTGTCGTCTTCACCTCCCTCCTCCCGCTGCTCCACCTCATGTTCATGCGCTTGGCGAAGCCCTGAGCGAAGTTTTCTCCACCACACCACGCCGTCGTGTTTATGGAGTTCTGAGGTACCCCCTACTTCTGCTGCCCCGCTGGATCGAGGGAACGGAGGTCGTCATCGAGCTATACATGTGACCGGGTACGGAAGCGCTGCCGGATTGCAGCGCTCATCTTTGCGATCTTGAGATCGATGTGAGTTCGACTACATTACCAATGAGATTTGGTCTCGTAACGCTTTGCATCTTCGAGGGTATGTTCTCCTTAAGACTTTCTCTATGCCCGTTGCTTTCATCTCCTAGATTAGATCTTGTCCCTTCAGGTATCTCTCGCGTAGGAAAAAAATTGTTTTCTATGCAACGAACCCTTCAGCTTCTACTGGAGTGTCTTGGGCAGCTGCGGAAGATGGCTTTGGCCCCCTAATGGCGGCGGCTTTTAGCTCTTCCTGCCTTTTCCTTTCAAAGAAATTGGGGAAAGGCTGGAAAGGAGAAAAGGATCAAAATCCGAGATTAAAATTTCGAGAAAGAAGACACGCAAGAAAAGGCATACAAATGTAAAGTTCTGGGTTTCTACCTAGAAGTAGCGACGGGTACACCATCAAGATCGATAACATCCTGGCTGGAAGATACCTTCTTGCGTTTTCGCCCTCCAGCTGACTAAAAGCTGGCTTTTAGCATAGATAGTTCGTCGTTAGTGGCAAGTTTTTCCTGAGGAAGATCAAGAAGCTGAGAAAGAAATAAAAGAACCCGGATTAGTATCGAAACATCCGAGAAACGAAAAAACTCGGAAAGTTCCCCAAAAGGCAAAAACATACCTTGGGAGCGGGGGTTTTGTCGTGATATATTTGTCGGCTCTCCTCGCATCGATCATGAGTGGACACGAGCTGATTCACGCGTTTTTTGAATTCCTTCTTCGATAAGGCGCTCTTTGTCGTCCTCATCGTGTCGTCTGGGCCTGTGGTATTCAAACATAAGCTGACTACCGCGGAAGGAGAGAGGTTGAATCCTCCTCCCGAACCTGCATAAAACCGTATTCATGCCAGTTAAAGGAGGAGTGGAAGAGAAGAGTTTTGGAATCCGTCTTTTGATTCTCATCAGGTCTGGAGGCAGAACCTGGACCGCGTCCAACGCCCAATTGTCTTGGGGCGTGCTTCGGAATTCATGAAAGCCGGAATGCGCGTGTCCTTTCCAGGATACGGAACATCCGAATGATAGAAAAACGAGCCCGCCCCGAATTTGATGGACTCTAAAGTCTTGATTTTGGGAAACCAATCCTCTCTATGCCTATGGAGATTAAAGGAAATGGTCCCGAAAATTGGGAGAACACCCTTGATGGTGTTGCATTTCACGTTGAAACAATATTGGAAGAAATCTAGGCGGGGTTCTATCCCTAAGTAACCCTCGAAGAGGGCCTGGAACCCGGCTAAATACAAAATGGAGTTGGGTGGAAGGTTGTGGGGTTGGATGTTGTAATGATTAAGAACCTGGAGGAATAACACGGATGGCGGAAAACCCATACCTCAGTTGATATGGGAAGCCAGAATCTCCCGTTCTCCAGCTTTTGGAGATGGCTCGGAGTCGTCCTCACCCACCTGCCATTTGTCCTTCATGACAAACCCGTCTTTCTCCATGGCCGGAAGAAGAGTCGGGGCCACATTGCAGTGGCTCCAGTTTTCGACACTCCTTCCTCTTCTTCCTTGCCTCCAGCAGTGGCGGCAGCAGCGACGTTCTCGATGTTGCGAGTGAAGTTTCCCCCTCCTCAGTATTGGGGAAGGGAGGAGGAGGAGGCCGGTGGAGGGGTTTATATTTCCGCCCGCTGGCTCGCTGGCAGGTCCCTCCGGCGCGCTCGTAGAAGCACGCGGAGGAGTTCCGATAATGGGATCGGGGTCGTTGATGAGTTCCTCGAGGACGATGTCGATGTTTGCAGTCTTGGTGGCGCGAGGAGAATCTCCGGTGTCCATTTGCGGGCGGCGTGGCCGAGAGTTTGAACCACCAATGTTTTATCCGGTGGGGGCTCGGGGCTCGGGTTTGAGTCGTCTCTGGATGATTTGGCTCGAGGAAGTGGGAGCGGTAGTGCTCTAGTAGACTAGTACCCAGGTGGCTCAAAGAGGAAGAACAAGCGGAAGGTTAATCGGAGGCCCCGAGGCGGCTATTTATAGACCGGATGCATGGAGATTAGCTCCAACGACTCTTTTAGCCGTTGGATAATTGACGCGTGTAACGCCTGAAAATCCGGGAAACGAGGGGGCAGGGTGATTATTGCTATCTCCTCGTTTCTCGCGTGAGAATCTGTCAAAGATACAGTTTTAGTCTTTTGACTGAACCAAAATGTTCGTGACGTCAGCAAGATTTCACTGTTTGCGTCACAAGTTCCTTCTCCTCAAAGGCTCATGGAAGAAAAGCCGGATTTCGGTAAATCCGAGTTTGGCATTGAAGAAATTATAATGAAATAAGAATCAAGACAAAACACCGACACTTCTAGGAAAGAATACAAATTCACAAGGAACGGCAGAATGAAGTCTTAATTCTTCTTGGGGGCTACTGTCGGATATATGCCAATTAGGTTTATGTACGACATTGGTCTATGGCCGGATTACCAGGGTGGCCCACAGGCAACGGAGCATAATCCATTGGGCGGCCTAGTAAGCTGACGCGCAGGAAGCCGGATTCTTGAAGAACTCAGACCACGGCCCAAAGTGGTGCGGCTTGGAGGAGAATATGGATTCCTTACTGATGCATGTAAAATGCATAGATGAATTTTGCATATTTTCACATGGTTTTCTATTACATATTGCATCATATAAGGGTATAATTCAATGTTTTATAGTATTTTGGGGTTAAATTACAAAGTCCCCCAACTTTTATGGAATTAACCCTGCCTGTCAGAAACCCCGTTTTCTATATTTTTTATGTTTCAGGGGGCAAACTTCCGCGAAATCACCTGAAAATCTGCGGGGGTCATTTTCTTGGAAGGAGAAGACTTGCGGGCGAAGGATCCACGAGAATTGGGCAAGGAGGCCCAAAAGAGGACCCTCCACGCGGCCAGATTCCTTGGCCGCGTGAGAGGCCCCCTTTTGGCCCCTGTGGCCCCAATTCCTTCCATCTTCGACTTACCGACTCCGTCTTGACCTAAAACGGACTATAAAAAGGGTCCCCCGTACCCTTACGGAGAGGAGCGCCACCGAAACACCGAAACAGAGACCTGGAGTTCCAGATTGGAGGGGGAAAACTCCGGCGGGGCGCCGCCGGTGTGATCTCCTACCCCTCCAACGTCATCTCCATCGACATCTCCATGAAGAGGGAGTAGTCCACCCCAGGGCTATGGGTTTGTGGAAGTAGCACTTGTATCTCTCTCTCTATGTGCTTCACTAATTAGATCCGTATGAGCTGCCTCACATGATTACGGGCACCGTTGTAATTCCTATGTGGTGGATCTTTTCTATGAGTTATTGAATCTGAGATTGCAATTGTTTCTCTTGAGTTATTTTGAGTAGATGTATCTTATGTACCCCGTTCTTATTTGCTAGCTTTGATCAATCTAGTTCTTGAGAGCGTGTGTGGGGTGATTGTCGTGGTGGTGTCACGGCAGATGCCATGGGATGGCTAAAGATGTGGGGACGAAGGACGCTGGAGGTGCTCGGGGAGGGATCACGCGACGAGTAGCCGCGTGAGGTACGAAGTAAACACTGCAAACAACACGATCTACCCAGGTTCAGGGCCCTCGTGAGGAGGTAAAACCCCTACTCCTGCCTTTCTTTGTGTATTTTGGTATCTCACCGAGTAGCCACAGTACAAGGTTCTTACTACCGAGTAGCCACTCTCCTCTAGATGATGAACTAGGTCAAGAACTAGGGTTCCAGTATGCGATGCCTCACGCAGAAGGCGGCGGGGCACCTTATATACATGGTGCCCAGCCGTATACGTCCAAACATGGACAAGTGTCGACATAGTGTGCACATTGTCCTTCTTCCGGGTTCCCGCTGACAGCTTTGGTTCCTAACCTTGGCTTCATCTGGAAAGTCGTTGGGCAAAACAAGGGGACAGACTGGTATCACTGTACCTAAGCACAGAGTAGGCCCCCCTTATCCTGCCACGGCCTGCTTCCATGCTGTCACTGTCAGGCAGGCCGGTCCCAGATGAACAGTAGTTCGAATGCTGCCAAGTACGGACCCAGGATACGCGGGATCCTGTGTCAGAACGGCTCCTTTGACTTTCTGGCCCGAGTAGGTTCCCGCCAACTGTTCCCGCCAATTGTACTCGGGCCAACTCTTCTACCCGAACGTAGAGAACTTGAATGATTCTTCCTTCTGGTCATCTTGAGGTGAGACCGAGTAGCAGTCGACCGGGTAGCGAGTACCGGGTAGTCGGCTACTCGACCAAACCTCTCTTCTGTAAGACGCCTTTACCCCTTGTCTTTACCCTACTCGGGGGTAACCCCCCGACAGAAGTCCCCGAAGCTGGTTGAGCCTTGCGAACTTGTTCACTAGGCTCTGCCAGCTTAAAATCAATCTTTTCCTCATGGCCCTTGAACCTCAAGATGCCGAGTAAAGCATCCGAGTAGCTCTCCGAAAAGTATCTTGCGTCTCATGCCTGCCGAGTGGCACTTGCTTTCTACTCTGTAACCGAGTAAAAGGACTTAGAGAATTTTTCTTGAATTGAGCTTCTGCAGCGCAGAGCACGATCCAGCCCTTCGCACAGCAACTGAACACGTGTCACGCATCCAGGCCCCTGTCGTCTCGTTGCCCAGGACGCATCGTGCCACGCGCCCAGTTTCCAGGTAGTGGGCCCACCACGCGTCACGTCCCATCAAGAGTAATAATAGGCCACGATCCGGTGGTGGGATCAATTGCGGCCGTTACGCGCGCATCCCGCGCTTGTGTGCGTTTCCAGCCGGCCACAGATCCTACCACACGCCACGATCGATCCCACTTCCGCGATGGTAACGGTAACCGCGGAGAGGATATAAATACCCCCGCCGGTAACTTCCTTTTCCCCTTCCTTCACACTATTCCTTTCTCGTCCTTTGTTCTTCTCCGCCACCGAGCTCTCCGCCGCCGCGCAATCTCTTGCGCCGCTGCGAATTCAACCCCGCCAACCAAATTCTTCCGTTTCTCCACCATCCGCGCACCTTTCGCCATGGCCGCTCGTGCCGGCTGGGCCGGCTCGGTCGTCACCGCTGAAGATTGCGCCTGGCTTGTGAATACCCGGAGAGTTCCTCCCGGTGTGGAGTGCCGGGCGCCTGACGGCGAACTCGCGCCAACCCCGCGGGAGGGTGAGTTCGTCGTGTTCATATCGCACTTCGAGCGCGGCTTCGGATTGCCGGCTTCCGACTTCCTCCGCAAGTTCTTGGACCACTTCGGCCTTCAGATGCACCATCTACCACCCAACGTCGTCGTCTTCCTCGCCTACCACGCCGTGGTGTGCGAGGCCTTCCTCGGCATCCATCCGACGACGGATACCTGGCTGAGGTACTTCCACCTCCGCCAGCAGACCATCGGGAAGAAGGACAGCGCGGGCGCTGGCCGCGCCACCGACACCGGCTGCGCCATGATGGTGCAACGGTCGGGGACCAACCATCCCCGTATCAAGGGTTTGGACTCCGTCCGAATGTGGCAGAAGACATTCCTTTATGTCAAGAACATCCCTGCCGCGAAGGGAGCAACGGTAAGTGACCGAATCAACTTGCCTGCTTGGAGCACCCGTGCTCCGACCGGGAAGAATTGGAAGGAGAAGCCTGCCAACGACGCCAACGCCATCGAGATAGAGAACAGGCTTGGTTGGTTGAAAGACCAAGGCCTCAAGAATGATGATCCGGTGGCTTGCTGGATCAAGAACCGAGTGCTGCCTCTGTAGGAGCGCTGCCATCTCATGTGCTACATGGGAGGCCCCCGCGACTGCACCAGGACAACCACCATCGAGCTTGACAACATTGATGTCCCTGCGCACGCAAGGACCATCCTGATGACGAGCCTCGACGACCACTGGCAGTATGGGTTCATCCCATACAGCCGCACGAAGCCAATTGAGCGGGTGAGTCCTTCTTATTCTGTTTTCCGCATATGCCTTCCGAGTAGATAACTCCGACTAGCTATTGTCCTCTGTACCGAGTAGGATACTTAGCCGAATAGCCTAGGCTTAATGTGCTTTGTGCCTGCACGCCTTGCCGGGTTGCCTACTCGGGAACAACTCTTAGGCTTAGTGTGCTTGATACCTGCGATTCTTCTTTGTTCTTCAGACCCTCAATCGCCAGCGTATGGAGAGCTGCGAACGTTTCGAAGGCAACTGGTCTGCCGATCGTGAGGAGGACGACGTGCCCTCCTTCGATGCCGCAGATCAAATCAACCTCGCACACTCCCCCACAATGTAGAAGCGCGACGCCGAATCATCTCTTCGCGATTGGTCCGAGGATGAATTCGAAGGTAATTGCGTACTCATTCTGCTTGTTTCCGAGAAGTTCCAATCCATCGTTTTCTGGTTCTGATTCGCTTCTCTTTTCCTTTTGAATTCATAGACGATGTTGCCGAGGAGAATGATGGTGAGGATGAAGATGAGAACAAGGGCGATACGGCCCTTGTCGTCAAGCCTCTGTCCGTTGCCGCTCCTGACACTCGCAAACGTACTGGCAGTGGCGCCCAAGAGCCTCCAGCCAAGAGGAAAAGGCCAGCCGAGAAGAAGGCGACCAAGGCGGTTGCGAAGAAACCAAGGCGGAAGCTCGCCTCCACCAGCGCGTAAGTTTCTTCTCTGCCGTCTCCCTTCTCGCACTGTGTTATTTTCCACAATCCTCTTCTAATTTCTGAACTTCTTTTTCTCTGCAGTCCTCCCATGGACGCGAATGCTGCTCTCGCGCCCGATCAGGCTAAGAAGCCAGCAGCGCCACTTATCAACCTCGACGATGACGAGGATGAGGCCGCCAATGCACGGAGCACAGATGCTCAAGGAGCAGATTCGGAGCAGCAGTCCCGTGCGGAGTCAGCAGCACAGGACACATCTGCGCACCAAGAAAGACCCCCTTCTCCTCCGGCCAATACTGCCGAGGAGACTCAAGACAAAGAGATGCAGGACAACGCCGCCCTTGAGCGGCCAGAAGATGAGCAAGAGCAGCCAAACACAGGAGCTGCTGACCAAGTGAACCCCGCTGCCGAGCAGCGGGTAGAAGACGTCACCGCCACGGATGCCACTATGACAGATGCCTACCCACTGAGTGACGCGCAGACCGGCGCCACACCGAGTAGCACCCAGCCGATTGGCGCTCCAGATAGCGCGCCCCTGGCGCCGCCAACTGATCCAGCCAGGCAGCAAGCCCTAGATGCTTTGAGGGAGGAGGTCGAGAAGAGGGCAGCCGAGAAAGAAGCTGCCGAGAAGGCAGAAGCTGAGAAGAAGGCAGCCGAGGAGGAGGCCGCCGAGAAGGCGAAGACCAAGACTGAAGGAAAGAAGGCCAAGGATCCCGAGAAACAGCGAGCCGAGAAAGAGAAAGCGAAGAAACACGCCAGAGATCAGATGCCACCTCCGACCTCAACTGGACAGTTGGTCATTCGCGCGTCCGGCCCGGTTGCTACTGCTACCTCCGCTGCTCTTGCTGCTGCTGGTCAGCCTTGCTTCCCGGACTACATGGTGCAGGTCAGTCAACAAAACCAGATCGGCTTCTCTCCCCAGGATAAACAACTTGCCCTTCACAAGGGAAGGAAAGCCGTAGCTGTGAACTCCCCTCCCCCGGCTCTAAACCAGAATAAGTCCGTCAGTATTGCTTCTCGGGGAGTCCAGGATCCAGCGATAACATCACGGAGCCTTGAGCAGGTACTTGACACCATTGGCTTCATCGACGCCAAGTGGGACAGCAAGGTTCTCGGCACGGACAATTGGCATGGCCTTGGGTTGGGCGCAATCGATCACATGCGCGTTGAGTGGAACAAAGTGGATTTGGGTTACAAACCCATGACTGTCTCCACCGAGACTGCCACTCTCGCCGCCAAGATGTTCCTGCACCGCAAGAACGCCGAGGACATCGAGCAGGCTTATGCGGTGAGTCTTACTTGTTCTTTCCGAGTTGAATTTTTCTTCTCTCCTGTTCATCTTCATTTTCCTTTACTCTCACCCAGTCCCCGAGATTCCGGCCGAGTAGACGGATACTCTCCGAGTAGCCTCCTACTCGGGTTGAATCTCCACTTCTTTGCCTAACTTGCTTTCTTCCCGCTTCTCAGGATAGCGTTCTGAAACGCACCAATTTGTATCGTGTGCTCCTCTAGAATCATGCTATAGCCAGGAGGCGAATTGTTGCCCTGGAAAAGGAGAAGGCAGCTGCAGAGGCAACGAGCAAGAATGCTAATGATAGCACTCAGCAGCTGGCCGAAGTAAAAGGTACGCGTTTAGCTGCGCGGTTGCTGCGTTTTATGTTTACGCCCGCTTCTGCTTTCTTTTGCGCTAACCATTCCTACTCTGCAGATAACCTGAAGGCTTTAGCTGAGGAGCACGAGAAATGCCGTGCGTTTGTGGAGGACGCCGAGGCCACCATCAAAAGATTAGAAGGTGAGTTGTCATTTACTCGGTTTGCCTCTTGTTTCTTTTGCTTCTCTGCTTCTCTGCTAACCTTGTCTGGCTTTTCGCAGAAGATCATAAATTGTTCGTTGAAGCCCACCAAGACTGCGTCAAACCAGAAGAAGTGCAGCAGCAATTGTCCAACCAGGCCGTGGAGCTGGTGAAAGACCACACAACAGAGATGGAGCAGCTGCAACTCCAGCTGCAGAAAGCCCTCAAAGATGCTCTCGACCTCGGTGCCGAGAGGGACCGATTTGTCGCCGAGAAGGCCAAGGCTGAGACCACCTTCAGAGCCAAGGAGAAGGCCCTTGAGCAGGAATGCGAGACGCTGAAGAAGTCCAACGCTGGGCTCTTTGCTCAAATGAATACTCTGCGCCAGGTCCAAGAGAGGCACATATCCAATGAGGAGGAGTGGAGAGTCCAGTTGCAGCAGCTGCGCCGCGAGTTTCACGGTAAGTTCCCTCACTTCTGCATCTTTTCTTCTCGGTTTGGTCTCTTTTCGGATTCTAAGACTAAATCTCTCCCTTGCTTCTGTGCAGAAATCTTCCCTCATCTCGTGTCCGCTAGCGCGCCAGCCTTGGCCAAGGCCCGAGCAGTTCGCCTTGAGAAGGGCGAAGCCTCGGATACCAGAGCCGAGATTGAGGACAGCCTGCTGGTGCTGAAAGGGTACTTCGAGCGTCTAGCCGGCGTGGGCACCGACCTGGTGCGCGTCGGCTTTGCGCTCCACAAGCTGTTCTGGCCCGAAGATTCCGCGCCGACAACGATTAATGGCCTTGCTCTGAAGCTGCAGAATGTGAAAGCCGAGCTGAAGAAGTGGCGCGCCTCGGGAGCTCGGGCAGGTGCTGACTTAATGCTCCTCTGCATCGCCTCATGGTATGAGAATCTGAATATGGAAATCATCCGTGGGAAACGCGAGAAGTCCAAGTGGGAGATGGACCCCAGCTGCGTGGCCGCGCGCAAGTTGATTGCGTACGAGGTCGCGGAGTGCGCTGAGACGGATGTCTTCATCGACGGCCTCCCCGAGCCCGACACCGAAGTGGAGGAGGGCGAGGAAGATGATGAGGAGACAGACTCTGATCTGGAGTCGGGTTTCTTCGAATCCCCCAAGGGCAAGGCCGGGAAGGGGAAGAACGTCGCTGTCGCGAGTAGCGATGAGGAGACCGAGCACATCGACACCGCCGCACTCGAGTTCGGCACCTCATCAGGAGCTGCTCTCGACGACACGGTCCGTCCCCCTGGCCAAGCCTCTGGCTCTTCTTCTGCTGCAGGGCCCATCTCGGTGGCCACGGCTACTTCCGAGCGTGACGCCGAGATGGAAGAGTCCGCCACCGTCCAGTCGGAGGCGGATGCCACCCATGCCAGTGCCGACGAAGAACCCGCAAGGACAACCGCCACCAACTCGGAGGCAGAGGCAACCAGGACCACCACAGAAGATGCAGCAGCCAATGCCAGCGCCGACAACATTGCCTCCTCCACATGATTTTACCTGCACACTTTTTACTTGAACACTTATCAGATCCCCGGGATGCCGGGAGCAGATGTATCAGACTTATTTATGCTTTTCTTGCTACTCAATTTTATTTCCACCCGTTATCTTTAATTTAATCATTTTGAGCAGCTCTGGCTCAATGCCGGGTTGCGTTTCCATGCGAGTCCCCGAGTTGCATTTCTTATTCACCCTATCTTTTCATCTCTGCTCTACCCGCAACTTGTTGCTTTTTTGGTATTCGAGTCACAAGAGTCGAAGAGTAGAGCTGCAAATACTTAGCCGCTTTGAAACAATCATAGTAACGCAGCCCACCACTTAGCCGAAAAGACGAAACAGAGAACGAAAGTAACGAAACACTCTACTCGGTTCCTGCACTTTTTCTTCCTTAGCGATTTTCGTGTGCTCATTGACCTTTTGCTTGTTCTCTTGCTTGCCATGAAGCCGGGTTTCGGACAGCAGCAGAGTCGAAGAGTTGGCATATAGGTTTAGACACAGTACTCAATACGCTTATGAGTTCTGAAGTGAAGCAACCGAATAGACAAAAGGTAAAGCCGAGTAAAAACACTTGGAGCAATTTTGGACGAGGGCAGTCTCCGAGAACAATTTCAGATTGCAGAGTAGAATTTCAACTCGGATAAGAGGGTACATACACATCTTTGCTTACGAATGAAAACGACGGAGTAGAGCTACATTCCAAGGGCGCTTGGTTTCCTCTCCAGCTTTATCTGCCCTGTTCGCCTGTGATGGGCGCACATCTACAAGGTAGTACGCATCATTGTGCAGCGCTTTGCTCACAATGAAAGGCCCCTCCCATGGAGGAGACAATTTGTGCATCCCAGCTGTGCGCTGCACAAGCCTAAGGACCATGTCTCCTTCTCGGAAAACCCTTGGGTTCACCTTTCGGCTATGATAACGCCGCAGGTTTTGCTGGTAGATAGCCGAACGTGACAGAGTCAGCTCTCTTGCTTCTTCAAGCAGGTCAACGTCGTCTTCTCGAGCTTCTCTCGCCTCCACCTCAGTGTAGAGGGCTACTCGGGGGGAGTCATGCTCTAAGTCTATTGGCAACACGGCCTCAGCCCCGTATACCAAGAAGAATGGCGTGTAGCCGGTTGACCGGTTAGGGGTAGTCCTTAGACTCCACAACACCGCTGGCAACTCTTCTAGCCAACACCCAGGTGTTTTCAGCAATGGCTCAATCAGCCTTGGCTTTATGCCTGCCAGTACCATTCCATTCGCTCTCTCAACTTGCCCATTGGAGGCAGGGTGCGCGACTGACGCAACGTCTAGTCGGATATGCTTATCTCTGCAGAATCGCACCATTGCACCCTCTGCAAAGTTGGTGCCGTTGTCGGTGATGATACTGTGCGGATAGCCATATCTCATGATCACATCCTTCACGAATTTCACAGCTGTGACCCCATCGCACTTCCGAATAGGCTTCACTTCAATCCACTTGGTGAACTTGTCCACCATGACCAAGATATGTGTCATATTGCCTTTAGCCGGCTTGAAGGGGCCAACCATATCCAAGCACCAAACAGCAAACGGCCATGTGATAGGAATTGTCTTCAACTCGGAGGCGGGCATGTGAATCTTACTCGCGAACATCTGGCAGCCATTGCACTTCCTCACAATATCTTCAGCTTGCTGTAGTGCAGTTAGCCAGTAGAAGCCATGCCGAAAAGCTTTCTTGACCAAAGCCCGAGATGAGGCGTGATGCCCACACTCCCCTTGATGTATCTCCACCAAAATTTCTTCTCCCTCTTCTGGGCTCACACAACGTTGCAGCACGCCAGTGGCACTTCTCTTGTGCAGCACATCTCGGACAATGGTGTAGCCCCTGGATCTTCTCTGAATCTGCCTCGCAGTCACCTCATCTTCAGGTAGAGTGCCGTCCCTTAGAAAGGATAATATGGGCATAGCCCAACTCGGTGTCTCCCGTATGGGAAACACTGGTTCGTCCAGTTCCATTGGGACAGGCTCTTGTGGTTGCTCAGGAGGAGTAGGAGCGCTTCTCTGCAAACCGGATCGATTGGCGAGGACTTCCTCAATGAATGCGACAGCCTCCGGGTTGAGGGCGGCAGTCCCCGAGTAAGGAGTGGCAGTCCCCGGGTAGGGAGTGGCAGTCCCCGGGTAGGGAGTGGCAGTCCCCGAGTAGGGAGTGGCAATCCCCGGGTAGGGAGTGGCAGTCCCCGAGTAGGGAGTGGCAGTCCCCGAGTAGAGGACGGCAGTCCCCGGGTTTCCTGTAGCACTCTCCCAGTCAATCTCCATTGGATCAGATTCTTCACTTGGCAGAGAAGGGACAAATATAGACTTCGAGTTGGGAGAAGGCTTGATGGATGGCTTCCTCAAGTGCTCCAAGGCGATTCCCGCCGGGATGGACTGCCGAGAAGATCCCAACTTGGACAAGTCATCTGCTGCTTCGTTCTCTGCTCGGTGAATGTGCTGGAACTCACAACCCTTGAAGAACCCAGTCATAGACTGCACCAGGAAGCGATACGATGCCATGTTGGCATCCAAAGCATCCCAGGTGCCCGAGACTTGCTGCACCACCAGATCTGAATCACCATAGCATATGATGCGCTGCACGCCAACCTCCTTTGCTACTCGCAAACCATGCACCACTGCCTCGTACTCTGCAACATTATTGGATGCCTTGAAATGAATCTGCAACACATACTTGAGCTGATCTCGCTTGGGTGAGGTAAGCACAACACCAGCGCCAAGGCCTTCTTTCACCTTTGAGCCATCAAAGTGCATCTTCCAGTAATTTGAAACTGGAGCAGGAGGTTCATACTGCACCTCGGCCCAGTCCACAAGGAATTCCGCCAGGATCTGCGACTTGATGGCGTCTCTTCTCGCATACGCGGGAGCATACGCGGCTAGCTCAATCGCCCACTTGGCTACTCTGCCACTCGCTTCCTTGTTGCCCATGATATCCGAGATGGGAGCAGAGCTCACAACTGTGATAGGGTGCTCCTGGAAATAATGCTTCAGCTTCCTGGCGCCCAGGTACACACCATATGTCATCTTCTGGTAATGCGGATAGTTTTGCTTGGAGCTGGACAACACTTCACTGAGATAATATACTGGGCGCTGCACACACTTGCCTTCTTCTTCTCGTTCCACCACAATCACCACGCTGACTACTCGGTTAGTCGCAGCAATGTACAGCAGCATTGGCTCCTTGGGTAGCGGACTAGCCAAGATGGGAGCACTTGCCAGCATTGCTTTCAGCTCATTGAATGCCACATCCGCTTGTGGAGTCCAGACAAACTTGTCACTTTTCTTCATCAGTTGGTACAGAGGCAGGGCCTTCTCGCCCATTCGACCCAGAAAACGGCTCAGAGATGCCAAACAACCTGTGAACTTCTGCACATCTTTCAGTGATCTCGGTAAAGACATGCTCTCAATAGCTTTTATCTTAGAAGGATTGGCTTCAATGCCCCGACTAGAAACCAGAAAACCGAGTAGCTTTCCAGCCGGTACACCAAAGGTGCACTTACTCGGATTCAGTTTCATTTTGTACTTGCGTAGGTTAGCAAAGGTTTCCTCCAGGTCGGCAAGCAGAGTATGTGTTTTATTCGTTTTGATGACAATGTCATCTACGTACACCTGCACATTCTTGCCGAGCTGGTCGTGCAAGCATTTCTGCATGCATCTCTGATAGGTTGCACCCGCATTCCTCAAGCCAAAACACATGACACAATAGCAATAAGCCCCGTACGGGGTAATGAAAGCAGTCTTTATTTGATCAGCAGGGTTGAGTGCAATCTGGTGGAAACCAGAGTAGGCATCTATGAAAGACAACAGTTCACAACCGGCCGTGGAATCGATCACCTGATCGATGCGAGGTAGCGGGAAAGGATCCTTGGGGCATGCCTTGTTTAAGTCGGTGTAGTCGACGCACATGCGCCATGCAGTGGCAGCCTTGGGATCCTCCTTCTTCTTCTCGACCATGACCGGGTTGGCTAGCCAATCTGGATGCAGCACCTCCATGATGAAATTGCTTATCAGTAACTTGGTGATCTGGTCACCAATGGCCTTCCTTCTCTCATCTCCGAAACGGCGCATAGCCTGCTTCACTGGTTTGGCGTCAGGACGCACATGCAAAGAGTGCTCAACCAACTCCCTCGGGACTCCTGGTAGATCTTCATTGGACCAGGCGAATACGTCCCGATTCTCACGGAGGAAGTGGATGAGCTCGCTTTCCTATTTCTCCGCCAACCCGGAGCCAATGATGGCTACGCGGTCGGGGAACTCGGGGTCGACCTGGACCTTCTTTGTCTCCTTGGCAGCTTGGAAAGCAGTACCGTGCTGGGTACTCGGCACACCTTGTGCGCCAGCTTGTGCGGACTGAGCCATGGCCACCACCTCGTACATCTTCTTCTTCTCGGCTGCAATCACCATCGACTCCGCCAGCTGGGAGCTAGCAGAGGCACACTCCATGGACTTCTTGTAATCTCCAGAGATGGTGATGATGCCATTGGGACCAGGGATCTTCATCTTCAGATAAGCCACATGTGTAGAGGCCATGAACTTGCTCAGAGCAGGCCTGCCGAGTAGAGCATGATAAGGGCTCTGATGATCCACCACCTCGAACTGCAGGCGCTCTGTGCGGCAGTTCTCCCGGGTACCGAATAGCACATCGATCCACACTCGGCCAATCGGGTTGCACGAGATCCCGGGCACAATGCCATGGAAGGTAGTCTTGCTAGGCAGCATCATGTTCTCGGCTAGGCCAAGCTTCTCGAGTGTGTCCTTGTACACAATGTTGATGCTGCTGCCGTTGTCGATTAGCACCTTGCTGAACCTCACATTCTTCTCGGGATCCAGGAATGTAGGATCCAGCACCAAGGCATAGCTACCCGGATTGGGCATTACCTTGGGATGATCTGCTCGGGTCCACCTGATCTCCTGGTCACACCAATACATGTAGTGAGGGACAACAGGAATCACTGCATTGACCTCCATGGCCCGCCTGTGCTGTGATTGCTTGTCGACTAGCTCAGAAGTGAAGATCATGTAGCTCTCATGGTGCTCTTGGTATTGATTGGAGCCATTGCCCCCATTGTTGCCATTGTTGTTGTTCCCCTGGTAGTTGTTGTTGTTGCCTCTGTTGTTGTTGTTGCGGTTGTAGTTGTTGTTGTTGTTGCGGTATCTCTCATTGTTGAAGTTCTGGTTGGCTCCTAAAGCCACCTGGTTCACATTCTCTCTTCTCGGGTACACTGGCGGCCGAGCTGCGGGTGCGCGAGTAGGCTGCACATTGGCATTGGCTGCTGGCAGAGGAGGAGGAGGAGGCAAGCCATCACTCTTGATCGCCTCCCACCACTCGCACTGCCGAGTAGTGTGGTTAGCAGGCCTCGAGGGATGATGAGTGTGAAAGCTGCATGGGCCATCCTTCATGTCATCGAAGACAAACTTCTTCGGCTGCTCGGAGTTCCCGCTCCCCGACTGAGAGGCGCGAAATGGCTTCTTGTTGCCTTGGCCCTGGTTCTGGTTCTGCCCGTAGGCTCCAGCAGGTTTCTGCCTCTGGCTGCCACTAGCTCCAACAGTCACTGCATTCACCTCCTCGGGATCATACCGATTGTCTACTCGGCGCTTGTTGCGGAACTCATTGCGCTTGCTGTTGCCGAAGTTTCTTCTCGGCTCAGAGGAGTCCATCAGTGGCTGAGTAGGATCACCGAGTGCGTACTGATCCGCAATCTTGATAGTCTCGGCCAGAGTGTTCGGCATCTCCCTCTGCAATCTCTGCCACAACATACTGCCATGCCTGCATCCCTGCGCAAACCAAGTGATGGCCTGTGCTTCATTCACACCCTCACAGGTGTTCCTCAAAGTGCTCCACCGAGTAAGATACTCGCGGTCCGTCTCGTCTTCTCGCTGCCTGCAAGCTGATAGCTGCTGTGGCCTATTCGGCCTCTTGTACGTGCTCGTGAAGTTGCTGATGAAGGCATCCGAGAAGTCCAGCCAGCAGTTAATGCTGTTCTTGGGCAAGTTGTTGAGCCAAGTGCGGGCTGGACCCTCTAGCATCTGTGGAACATAGCGCACAGCCCATCTTCTGTTGCCATTCGCGATATGGACCGCGGTGACATAATCATTGAGCCAATCTTCAGGCTTGGTGCTGCCATTGTAGCTCTTGGTGCCTCTTGCAAGCTGAAAGTTCTTCACGGACGGCTCGTTCATGATGCGCGGGCCAAAGCACTCGGGGCCAGGGGGACCCGTGCTCTCCAGCCGCGCCGACAAGCTGATCTGGTCCAACTGATGCCTCGCATCTCCAGGTGCCAGCATGCGCTCACCAACACGGTCATGAATATCATAGCCCGCCATCTCCATAGCCGAGTAGCCATCATCATACCTGTCCACCTGCACAGCTGCAGGCTGCTCCACCGGGTTGGCGACTGGTGCCACTGGGCGCGGCTGCTGCCTCTGCCGAGTAGGCTGAGCTGCGGGTTGCCGAGAAGAACCTGGACGTGCGGCTTCTCGGGCACGGCTTTGAGCTTGATGGGCTTGAGAGCCTGCTCTTGCAGCGTTGTGTTCCCGCCCGGGCTGCTGCGGCACAGCAACCTGTTTCGCGGCAGCAGCCGGGTCATACACCTGCATTTGCCTGTCTCTGCCCGAACGTCCGCTGCGGCTCTTCTCGCGGCTAGGATGCGGAGATGAGGCCTGATCGTTAGATCTAGCCGCGTGCGAGTGAACCACCTGCGAAGCTCCAGCACCCGGGTTGGCCTTCCGGAACTCCTCGTTCTGCCTAGCGGCCTCCAACACCAACTCGTTGAGCCTCTCCTGCTGCCTGAGGCGCGCCTCTCCATCCAGGCGCGGCAACTCGGCAGCCACGGCCTCTGCAGCCCTGAGCGTCTTGGCGGGTGTGCTGTACCTTGGCCTTGTGAAGGTGTTCGCGGTGGCGGACTGAGCGGGCACCTCCGCAACCGTTGCCATCTCGACACCCAAGTTACGCCGCGTAGCTCCTACTCTGCTAGGCCTCCTGGCGACCGGCGTGAAGCCGTGAGCCTTGTTGTACTCGAGCTGGTCTAGACTCAGCTCGAGCCTGATCTTGTCCAACTCCGCCTGCTCGGCAAGCAGCTCCTGGCGTTGCCGCTCGAGCTGTTCCCTCGCGGCTAGGAGCTCGATGTCGGTGGGAGTAGGCATACCAGGTCGCGTAGCAGACGCGGGGATGACCGTAGACGTGGAAGGCGGCAAGTTGCTCTCCCTCTCGTAGGGCCGGTGAGTCCTGCCACCAGCAGGCGGTTTGTCAACCTCCTCGACGACGGCCGCAGCGCCAGTAGCGGCTGCGCCAGTGTTTGCCGCCAAGCCCGTCACCATCACCTCAGCGCAGTTCGCAGAACGGCGCGCGGGCTTTCCGCGTGCAGCAACCACCGCGGGAGGATCCTCCGCGTCATGCACCAGCTCAGGGTACGCGCGGTTGGCGACGGTGGCGACGTAGACGAGGTGAGAGCCGAAGGAGATCACCGAGCCGCCCTCAGGCATGGCCATGCCGCCGAAACAGCCGGCGTTGTCGGTGACGAAGTCGAAGGAGCCGAATCTGTGGACAAGGCCACAGACCACGCGCTCCGCTGAAGAAGATCCCGTCCGAACAGAAACTCCAGCCAGCGCCGCTGGTTGCCCCACGGTGGGCGCCAACTGTCGTGGTGGTGTCACGGCAGATGCCATGGGATGGCTAAAGATGTGGGGACGAAGGACGCTGGAGGTGCTCGGGGAGGGATCACGCGACGAGTAGCCGCGTGAGGTACGAAGTAAACACTGCAAACAACACGATCTACCCAGGTTCAGGGCCCTCGTGAGGAGGTAAAACCCCTACTCCTGCCTTTCTTTGTGTATTTTGGTATCTCACCGAGTAGCCACAGTACAAGGTTCTTACTACCGAGTAGCCACTCTCCTCTAGATGATGAACTAGGTCAAGAACTAGGGTTCCAGTATGCGATGCCTCACGCAGAAGGCGGCGTGGCACCTTATATACATGGTGCCCAGCCGGATACGTCCAAACATGGACAAGTGTCGACATAGTGTGCACATCGTCCTTCTTCCGGGTTCCCGCTGACAGCTTTGGTTCCTAACCTTGGCTTCATCTGGAAAGTCGTTGGGCAAAACAAGGGGACAGACTGGTATCACTGTACCTAAGCACAGAGTAGGCCCCCCTTATCCTGCCACGGCCTGCTTCCATGCTGTCACTGTCAGGCAGGCCGGTCCCAGATGAACAGTAGTTCGAATGCTGCCAAGTACGGACCCAGGATACGCGGGATCCTGTGTCAGAACGGCTCCTTTGACTTTCTGGCCCGAGTAGGTTCCCGCCAACTGTTCCCGCCAATTGTACTCGGGCCAACTCTTCTACCCGAACGTAGAGAACTTGAATGATTCTTCCTTCTGGTCATCTTGAGGTGAGACCGAGTAGCAGTCGACCGGGTAGCGAGTACCGGGTAGTCGGCTACTCGACCAAACCTCTCTTCTGTAAGACGCCTTTACCCCTTGTCTTTACCCTACTCGGGGGTAACCCCCCGACAGTGATGGGTGCATTAGTTGGAGTAACGGGGGGTGGCTAGTGCTGTGAAAGTGACAGAAGTTCAGCGATCCACTTAGGTTTTGTTAAACCTTTCTTAGTTACCCCACTAGGGATAAAAAGGAGTACCTTGTTACCGGGGATTTGAAGTGACACTAATAAATCTCCATGACTAGATCTAGCAAGTTCTTATTTCAACTTCATGTCACATTGCTTAAAGCTATACTCTGGTTTTTCCTTAATTATCGAGTTGTTATGATTTATTTTGCATCTTGGTGGAGTATAAGAGGGATCAATATGACCGTAGAGATCTCTATGCTAGGACGTGATGCCCATATGAAAGTACTCAATGTTAAACATGTTATTGTAATCTCACATGTAATTCTTTATGTCCACCGTCTACCACTTTATTTGAGAGAATGCAAGTGTGAAACCATGAACCCCGGTCCTATTTTAAATATAATAAAACACTCTAGTTACTTTGCTGCAATTTACTTTACTTGCACTTTACTTTACTTGCATCTCCAATTCGAATTTACATTATCTCCATCACCACTTGCATCACAAAAATACAAAAACAATCCATTGCATATTTATTTTCTCATTTGCATTTAGTAGTAGATTTAATTATTGCACATTTACTTTCAGTTTTGCATTGAAATTTAGAAGTCTCACACCTTGTGCTTGACAACCACTTGGTGAGGTTGAGGGCACAAAATTCTCTACTTGTTTGCAGGATCCTGGAGGAAGCTTGGAAGACAACTGCTGAAATACTGGCTCCCCAAGAGTTCGATATAAACCCTCGAGTCACCCTCGTGGGGAAGAAGGCTTGCCACTAGCTACACACTCTGCACTTGGAGTCTCAACCTAGCCATCAAGCGTTTTTCTGGCGCCGTTGCCGGGGAGCCATAGGTGAAGGAGTTGTCCAAGGGAGCTCACACGATGTCTTCATCACCAACAATGTGTGCAAACACCTAAGCTTGGGGAGGTTGCACCTACGTGAGTATCGTCCTTTCTATCTCCACCTTCTTTCAAGTAGATTGTTTTGTTCCTTGTCTTGTTTTTGTTTTTGTTTTGTTTTTGTTTTGTCTTGCATATTTTATTTTAGTTTGTATTTTAGTTTTGCATTTAGTTATCTAGTTTATTTTAGTATTTAGAATTTGCCTAGTTACTTTACTTTTCAGTTTTGCATAAAAAATTAAAAACCACATAAAAACTGTTAAAATGGGTGATAGAACTAAATTAAGTGACTACACAAATACACCCAATGACCAATTCATTGCTAGGCCAATTACTACACCTAAAATACAAGCTGAAAGCTGTGAAGTAAGTCCTAATTTATTGAATTTAATTACTAGAGAGCAATTTGGTGGTAGTGCTATGGAGGATGCCTCTATGCATCTTCATGATTTCATGGAAATATGTGATATGCAAAAATTTAAAAATGTGGAAAGTAGTGTTTTAAAACTGAAATTATTTCCTTTTTAACTTAGAGGGAAGGCTAAAGAATGGCTACTTTCACTACCTACAGCTAGTATAAAGTCTTGGGATGATTTAAAAGAAGCTTTCATTAAGAAATATTATCCTCCCGTTAAAATTTTGCAAAATAGGAATAATATCCTCTCATTTAGGCAAAATGATAATGAACATGTAGACATGGCATAGGATAGAATTAAATTAATGATTAGAACATGCCCATCACATGGAGTAAATGAATGGACCATACTACACTCTTTTTATAATGGTCTAAACTACATGTCTAGAAATATACTTGATTCTGCTGCTGGAGGTGCCTTTATGAGTAAAACTGTAGGTGAGGCTAAGAGCATATTAGAAAGCATATTGCAAAATTATAGTCAATGTAATACTGAAAGAGCATCCAATCCCACTAAGAAAATAAACTCAATTGAAGAAACCAATGATTTGTCTTCTAAAATGGACACTATTCTTGCTTTTATCAATAAACAAAATATGGAGAATGTGCCTTTGCAGGAGCTAGTTGGTAGTAATTCTGAAAGTGTGGATGTTAATTTTGTTAGGAATTATGGTAGCAATGGTTTTGGTAATTCTTACAATTCATATAGTAAACCTCCTTATGTGCCAAATAAACCTTTTGTTCCATATCCTAATGCTAATTAAAATAAGTGGAAGCCTTCTAGTGAAATTTCTGAATCTAATAAATTGCTTATGGAACAAGTTGATAGTCACAATGCTATGATACATGAGTTAAATAAGTCTATTGCATCCATTAGTAGTGATATTAAAGGATTGCAACTTCAATCTTCGAATTTAGATAAAGCATTGTCAAAATTAGCTGATAATCAAGCAACTATATTAAGCATGTCAGCAGGAAAGCCACAAGCACAACCTAGTGTAGGAATGAATTATATTACTATTGCTGCTCCTATTATTGAAAATATTGATCATATTGCTGAGAATACAAGTGAACATGTCCCTACTAGCTTAGAAGAAACTTTGAATGAAATAGTGAAATACCCTGAATATTTACTTCCATATATGTCTTATCTTGCTAGCAAAGATGAAATTAGTCCTCATGAATCAAGCATGCTAGCTAAATTAGAGAGTAAAGTAGAGGAAATTATGATGCTTACTGAAATTAAGTATCCATTGCTTGATTTAGAAAAAAGTAGCTTGCAAGAACTTATTGCTACTCTACAAAAATTTGCTAGTGATCCCACTATAAATGTTAATCAACCTGGCTTTGGATCTTATATTGCTAATCATGTCTTGCAAGAAAAAATTGCTAGGTAAAAGAATGAGGCCATGATACCTCCTAAGCTTGGGGATGCATGGATCCCCAATGTGCTAGTTTCAATTGGAAAAGAAATTCACCATGCTATGTTAGATCTAGGTTCTAGTGTATCGGTACTCTCTAAAGAATTATATGAATTGCTAGAACTAGAAAATTTAGAAAAGTGCTCAAGTGAATTTGTCCTTGCTGATAACTCTACTAAACATGATATAGGACAAGTAAAAGATGTTATGATTGAATTGCACATGACTTTTGTACCCGTTGATTTCATTATTATGGATATGGGGGATAAATCCCCTAGTCCTATTATTTTGGGTAGACCTTTTCTTCGTACTACAGATGCAATCATAGACTCCAAGGAAGGGAATGTCAAGTTTCAGTTCCCTCACAAGAAAAGCATGGAGCACTTCCCAAGGAAGAGGGGCACACTGAAGAACAAACTCCCTCATGAGCTTTATCCCTCTTGATTATCAAGTAAGTAAAGCCTAGCTATATGGCTATAAAGAAAGCGCTTTACGGGAGGCAACCCGGTTGTTTTTGTTTGGATTTTCCTAGTTTCCTCTTGCTGTCTCAAGAGACTAGTTTTTTGTTTTAATTCTGGAGTTTTCAATAAAGATTCAAGTCAAACCCATTTGGACTTGTAAGTTGCTATCTTAGTGCATGAAATTTCTGTTTCAGCACGAGTCTGCTCACCGTATGATTTTATGTTTTTTATTGGTATGTTGGATTGATCTAATTTTATAGTATGTTATGCAACTTTTCGTCCTCTGTAAGCACAAAAATTGTCTTAATTTTTTGACGAGTCTAGCTTAGGGAAAAACGTTCGTTTTGCTGCTGCTGCTTTTCTGGACAGATTCTGTCTTATTTTGTTTTATGCACTCTTTGGGCTTAGGAATCAAATTTTCATGATTCTTTCAAGAAAGAGAGTGAACATAAAACATAATGAACCTTATTGTCTATCTACTGGAGCATTTGATTTGGAATTTTGCACAGCAAGCATGTGATTTGTTTGTCCTTGCTAATCTCACCCCACAGAAAAAGAATGGGAGAAACATGTTTTGTGAAGTTTTTTCACAGGGAATAGAGGAGCTGCGCCTCAAGACATCCAATAATGGTGAAAGCCATAAGCTTGGGGATGTGATGAACACCCCACTGGATCTACACTCTTTTGGTTAGCACACGTCTACTTTCTGTTTTTCTAAGCAAAGCATTTATCGTAGAGACTTGAAGCGTCTAGTTTTTGTTTTTATTTTTGTTTTGATAAGACCACCACCATCATTTTATATGAGATTGAGCTACTGGAGTTTGGGGTTGGAATGTATTGGATGCTAGTATTATGACTTGGAATAGGGATGCCATGGTTGATTTGAAGAGCTACATATGTTTGCATGATTTATAGGCTTTTTATGTGTAGAAATTTGCAATAATGTTGTCTTGAGCTATCTCTTATTCATGTCCTTGATGTTAATTGCTGGTTTATTTAGTTTGTCATGAAATGAGTAGTTCTATGGACATATGCATGCATAGTAGCTGGTCAACTATATCCCTCTTGCTAGCCCAAAAATTTAAAAATTCCAACAAGTAAAAACTTGTTTCCAACACTCCTTAGCCAAGTATTTCCAGTGAGTCCACCATATCTTCCCATTAGCTTCATTGCTATTCCGAGTATGTTCACCATGTTATTGTGTTATTTATGTTCCAAATTAATATATTCACTTTATTAATTGTCATGGGTTGAACTTGGGATAGGACTCTCACGAACTTTTGAAGGCACAGTTTACTTTTTATGCATCTAATAAACATGACCCAATAATGGGAGCAACAAGTTTTGCATTTGACAAGTGTGTGGTTGGGAGCTAGCTATAAACATGTATCACCGGAAAGCTTTCAACATTGCACAAAAAAAATTACATTTGGTTGATATCATGTACTTTTGTTTTTGGACTCCTGCCATGCCGAAATGAAAGAGGAATAGTAAGTTTTGATGAGTAAGTATCTATATGACTAGAGAAACGCATTGGGCCGCTAACCCAAGCCATGCTTTATCATGGTGGAAATTTACTTACAGCTTGAGTGACTCTACAACACATCCTATAATAAAATAAGAAGCTATGCATAATAGTGAATGAAAATAAAAAGGATGATGAGTCTACTCCGTTTGTTCATCTTGTCATTGTAACATGGGCTTGTTTCCATGTCATGGGGCAAGAGGTACCTCTTTGCGGTTCTCTATGATGTCATTAATACTTATTATGATTGTACAAAGCTTATTAGGAATCTTAAGTTGAGTAATCATGGAGTAGGTTTTCACACTCACGGGGCATGAGGCTTTCAACCACCTTGTCATTCTCATTACTTCAATACTCACAATTTTAAGATGCTAGTGATAAAGGGGCAGTGAGAGTCCTAGATCAATGGATACCACATTTCAATTAGTAATTTTAGTTGAATAATTTAGAGGCTAAATAAGACTTGATCATGTTTTACCTCTACTCAATTTTCTCCAAAGTGTCCACCATATTTTCTATTTTCCATTATGTTATTCTTTGACCAATATAGGATTTTATTTTTCATTTTGTGTGTGCATTTGATCCATGGTGCTTTTATTTCATTATACACTTTGTGAACTTTCATGAAGCATCCTTGCTTGCATATTTGATATTTCTTACAACATGAATTGTGTATTGCTACTCATTTCTAGTATTAATCATTTGATTATATGTAGCATGAATAATCCTCCTTGATATCCCATGATTGTTTCAATATGCAAAACCCATCTTAGTTTTATCACCTTCATACTCGAGGACGAGCATGGGTTAAGCTTGGGGATGTTGATGCATGTAAAGTGCATAGAGGAATTTTGCATATTTTCACATGGTTTTCTATTACATATTGCATCATATAAGGGTATAATTCAATGTTTTATAGTATTTTGGGGTTAAATTACAAAGTCCCCCAACTTTATATGGAATTAACCCTGCCTGTCAGAAACCCCGTTTTCTATATTTTTTACGTTTCAGGGGGCAAACTTCCGCGAAATCACCTGAAAATCTGCGGGGGTCATTTTCTTGGAAGGAGAAGACTTACGGGCGAAGGATCCACGAGAATTGGGCAAGGAGGCCCAAAAGAGGACTCTCCACACGACCAGATTCCTTGGCCGCGTGAGAGGCCCCCTTTTGGCCCCTGAGGTTCCAATTCCTTCCATCTTCGACTTACCGACTCCGTCTTGACCTAAAACCGAGTATAAAAAGGGTCCCCCGTACCCTTACGGAGAGGAGCACCGCCAAAACATCGAAACACCGAAACAGAGACCTGGAGTTCCAGATTGGAGGGGGGAAACTTTGGCGGGGCGCCGCCGGTGTGATCTCCTACCCCTCCAACGTCATCCCCATTGACATCTCCATGAAGAGGGAGTAGTCCACCCCAGGGCTATGGGTTTGTGGAAGTAGCACTTGTATCTCTATCTCTATGTGCTTAACTAATTAGATCCGTATGAGCTGCCTCACATGATTACGGGCACCGTTGTAATTCCTATGTGGTGGATCTTTTCTATGATTTATTGAATCTGAGATTGCAATTGTTTCTCTTGAGTTATTTGAGTAGATGTATCTTATGTACCCCGTTATTATTTTCTAGCTTTGATCAATCTAGTTCTTGAGAGCGTGTGTGGGGTGATGGGTGCTTTAGTTGGAGTAACGGGGGGTGGCTAGTGCTATGAAAGTGACAGAAGTTCAGCGATCCACTTAGGTTTTGTTAAACCTTTCTTAGTTACCTCACTAGGGATAAAAAGGAGTACCTTGTTACCGGGGATTTGAAGTGACACTAATCAATCTCCATGACTAGATCTAGCAAGTTCTTACTTCAACTTCATGTCACATTTCTTAAAGCTATACTCTGGTTTTTCCTTAATTATCGAGGTGTTATGATTTATTTCGCATCTTGGTGGAGTATAAGAGGGATCAATATGACCGTAGAGATCTCTATACTAGGACGTGATGCCCATATGAAAGTACTCAATGTTAAACATGTTATTGTAATCTCACATGTAATTCTTTATGTCCACCATCTACCACTTTATTTGAGAGAATGCA
The DNA here is from genome assembly GCA_028641055.1 of Alopecurus myosuroides. Classification (NCBI taxonomy): domain Eukaryota; kingdom Viridiplantae; phylum Streptophyta; class Magnoliopsida; order Poales; family Poaceae; genus Alopecurus; species Alopecurus myosuroides. Next base: position 205,131,390 of record CM054059.1, read on the forward strand.
AGTGTGAAACCATGAACCCCGGTCCTATTTTAAATATAAGAAAACACTCTAGTTACTTTGCTGCAATTTACTTTACTTGCACTTTACTTTACTTGCATCTTCAATTCGAATTTAAATTATCTCCATCACCACTTGCATCACAAAAATACAAAAACAATCCATTGCATATTTATTTTCTCATTTGCATTTAGTAGTAGATTTAATTATTGCACATTTACTTTCAGTTTTGCATTGCAATTTAGAAGTCTCACACCTTGTGCTTGACAACCACTTGGTGAGGTTGAGGGCACAAAATTCTCTACTTGTTTGCAGGATCCTGGAGGAAGCTTGGAAGACAACTGCTGAAATACTGGCTCCCCAAGAGTTCGATATAAACGCTCGAGTCACCCTCGTGGGGAAGAAGGCTTGCCACTAGCTACACACTCTGCACTTGGAGTCTCAACCTAGCCATCACTTACTTTCCAAGTTAGATACTTTCCGTAGTCTTCTAGGTTTCCTTTCTGTAAGCCCTAATCCGGCTATCTATATAAAGCCGGACGGGAGCAAGAACAGATAGACAACTTAGTCAGAAGCCAACTCGCTGAGAAGTTCATCCTTGCCGAGTTAGCGATACCATACTCACAATTGTACTCTGTATACTTCAAGGTTCAACCCTCATTTAGTGAGATTGCAAGAGTAGGAACGCCGCCTATTTGCATCGTACCGAACCTGGGTAAAACTTGGCGTTCTTGTTTGCAGTGTTTCCATGTCCCCCCATAGTTCTACCAGTAGGCTAATGGAACCCCCGTCCATAAACCTTACTACGATGTCTCGACCCCAATTCGATTGTGGGTGTGTGTGCCTCAAGCTCACTGTAAAGGCTCCAATTTCCGCCTCGAAGGGAATCAAAAGTGGAAGGTGAACCAGACCTTTGGGATGAAGTTCATCGGAAAATAGGGTGAGGCCTTTGTGGTGAAACTCACACCCCTCCAATGAGACATACTCCCATCAAAAGGAGGAACTCGGGATTATATCCTTGTCTCCGTGTGCTTCCATTATAGGTTACCTCATTCCCTCTCCTTTACTTTGTGTTTGTATCTTTCTTTGTATTGGTCTTGTCATATAGGTAAATTCACCATAGTTGCATAATCTAGAGAATTTACCTTTGTGTCAATCCTAAATCGAAAAAGAATTAAAATTGGTCGTAGAACCTATTCACCCCCCTCTAGGTGCCCATACTATCCGTTCAATTGGTATCAGATCCTCGACTCTTATTTTGGGCTTAACTGCCTAAGAGTACAGTATGGTCAAGGGAGGGGAAGCCGCCGAGCCTGTGACACAATTCACTATGGATGATATCAAGGAAATTAAATATTCCTTGACCTCGTCCATGGATCCCAAAATGATGGAGTTGCGTGATTTAATGATGCAACTCTTGAAACACAAGGGCCTGGAATCATCTAATTCGATTTTTGTGGAAAAAATTCCGGATGATAAGGAGGATGAGGATGAGGGTGGAGGAACTAAAAGCGAAACTCATTCATCTAAGAAAACTCCATCCCCTAAGGTAAAGGATGAAAAGGAGTACTACCACAATGTTGCCTGACGGTACTCTCCCGATCCTCCTATCCTACACTCTCATATTAATCCTAGAGGCGAACCTCCTAAAATTGATGCACATTATTTTGGTTAATGACAATATTACATGAAAACTCACTTAAACTCCTCTTGTATTAAGCTTTGGAGGGTCATTCAAGATGGATACAAGCCTCATGACCCAAATAAATTGACAAGAAGAGAAGTAGTAGATTTCCAACTCAACTACACCGCTTTGCACATGCTCCAACAAGCCGCGGGTGAGAAGATCATGTCTAACATTCAACAATTCTCCACCGCCAAGGAAACATGGGAAGCTCTTATCTTCATATGAAACCTATTCAAGCATATGATACCTTTAGCAGTGAGACCGAAGGGTTCTATATACTTGATGGTGAGAACCACGAGGACATGTACCAGATACTCAAGACCCTTGCCACCGCCTTTAATGGTCTTGGTGCCGCTCATGTGAATGATGCTTGGATCAAGAGAAAGTACGTGAGTGCCCTCATGACATTTGAGCCTGTGGACTTGAAGAGCCTTCAAGGAAGGCACAACTATCATATCATGACTTCAAGTGAGGTGATGCAATAAGTGGAGTCCTTTCAAGTTCAAACAAAGCTTGCTCATGACGCTCGTGCTCATGCTATTGGAATGCACAAAGGAGCCTCTGTTGCATTGAAGGCAAAGGTTTTGACCGAGGTGGTGGAACAACAAGAAGAGGTTGCCTTGAGGGAAAACTTGGCTCCGCTAAATGATCAAGAATAGGATCTCGTGCTTAAGGACTACATTGCTCTTGCGATGCAAAAGTTTTGGAAGAACCCTCCCAAGGCCAAGGCATATATTGAGGAGAAGACCAAGTCAACATATGGCAAGGAAGGGACTCAAAAATTGAGGGCTTGTTTCAACTGTCAATACAAGTATGACTTTGTTGCCGAGTGACCCTTTGAGAATAGGGAAAGCCACAGAGGAAAACTTGTTCTCAAGGATAAGTCAAAGCTCCCCAACAACAAGCCTTACTTCAAGAAGAAACCTTCCAACAAGAAACCATCTTCAAGATATGTGCCAGTGACTCAAGAAGAGTATGATTCTGATGAAGAAGAAGAAGAATCCACAAGTGAAGTGGCCGCTATTGCTATTGCATCTTCGTCATCTCCATAACTCTTTGAATACCCTAGTGAAAATCTTCCTCAACCTTCTACAAAGTGCTTCATGGCAAAGGCCACTGAGGTATCATCTTCCTCCAACTCTAAGACTCAAAGTGAAAAGAATAGCCTTTCTAGTCCTAGTGTTACTGATGAAATTGCCTCTTTGGGTCTATTTTTGTATAACTTGCAAGGTGAGACTAAGAGGTATTTTGATCTCCTCATGAGCCAATTGGGAGAGGCCCAAGAGTCTCTTGAGAAGAAATTTGAGACCGTGAGGGAAGCTGCCATTGAAAAGGGCTCCCTCTCCAATGCTCTTGAGAAAGAACATGAGCTTCAAGTATCTCTTGAGGAGATACTTGAGACTATCGCAGAGTCACATAATGAGTTAATTTCTAAACTCACTAAAGAACGGGACCACGAAATTGCTAAATATAAAAGGGCTAAAAATAATAAGGTTGAGTTTGGGGTTGGTCATGAAAAACTAACCAAGGAGCTAGAGAAGCTGACCGAGGCTCACAAGTCCTTGAAGAGTGAACACTCTACCCTCAACAAGTCTTGTGAACAACTTCAAACTCAACTAGATCAATTCAATGTGCCTAGTACTTCTACTTCTTCTTGAGATCATGCAAATGTTATCGAGGAGAATGCTAGATTAAAGGAAGAGCTAGCAAGAATCAAGGGCAAGGTCCCTAGTGTCAAGAAGGTTTTGGCCCCTGATGTCTACGCACGATTCTATTCTTGTAGACAGTGTTGGGCCTCCAAATGAGAGGTTTGTAGAAAAACAACAAGTTTACCTTAAGTGAATCACCCAAGGTTTATCGAACTCAGGGAGATAGAGGTTAAAGATATCCCTCGCAGGCAACCTTACAATTAAGATACAAGAAGTCTCTTGTGTCCCCAACACACCTAATACAATTGTCAGTTGTATAGGTGCACTAGTTCAGCGAAGAGATAGTGAAATACAAGTCATATGAATTATTATAAGTGGTAATTGCAATCTGAAATAAAAATGGCAGCAAGCAGACATGAAGCAGAGCTGGCTGTAAATGGTGTTTCAATGCTTAGAAACAAGGCCTAGGGATCATACTTTCACTAGTGGACACTCTCAACAATGATAATGTAATTGAATACATAAATATCTACTATTTACTATGCTACACTGAACTACTCTCCGGTTGGATAACGAACACCAATTTACCGCACAGGGCTGCAAAAGCACACCTTAAAGTTGCACTACCCATCTAGGTAACCCCACACTGTCACCTTGAGCGCCCTAGATGGTTCCATACAAACACCACAATTTCATAGAGATATCCAACACAAATTATAACTCATGATAAGTATTTCTATAAACTTTATCCTAAGAGGGACACACGGTGCACACACTGTCACCTTCACACCGTGGGACAAGGTGAATCCAAAGTTCACATTAATAAAACCACTTCAGTAGCATAATAGATGAAGAGTAAGATCTACTTATTCAACTATATTACAAAGCTCACGATCACATAAAGATCACACCATGGGAGAGAGAGATAAACCACATAGCTACCGGTAGATCCCTCATCCTCGGGGGAGAACTACTCTCTCCTCATCATGGGAGTTAGCAACGGTGCTGAAGATGATGGTGGAATCGATGGAGATGGCTCCGGGGGCAATTCCCCCTCCCGGTAGGGTGCCGGAACAGAGATTTCTGTCACCCAAAACTTGTCTTCGATGACGGCGGAGCTACGAAACTTTTCGTGGATGGAGGCTGATTGATTTAGGGTTTTTGTGTCGAGGGCAATATATAGGCGAAAGGGCGATGTCGGTGGGTGCCCAAGCGGCCCACACCATGTGGTGTGATAAGTCATAAACGTATCCATAATTTCTGATGTTCCATGTTGTTTTCATACTATATGCTACATGTTTTCTTTACACTTTATACCATTTTTATCGATTTTCTAGGACTAACCTATTGACAAGATGCCATAGAGCCAGTTCCTGTTTTTAGTTTCAGAAAATTTGTTCTCGAAATATTCCCGGAATTGGACGATTCAAAGCCCGGAAGTCTTAGATATCTGTCGTGCACACGGAGTCCGGAGAGGGCCACTGGGGCCCCACACCATAGGGGCGGCCCCCTCTGTCCGCGCCTGGGGGTGGTGTGGGCCCCTTGGATGCCCACCGACGTTGCCCTCTCTCCTATTTGTACCTCTCGGGAGGTTAACCCTAAATACCCGAGACTTTTCCACCAAAAACATCTGCAGCCGCCATCATTGTCAACCCTAGTTCGGGAGGGTTCTGGAGCTCTCCCCGGCACCCTGTCGGGAGGGGGAATCATCACCGGATGGCTCTTCATCACCATGTCTGCCTCCGGAGTGATGCGTGAGTAGTTCATCCTTGGACTACGGATCCATAGCAGTAGCTAGATGGTTGTTCTCTCCTCTTTATGCCTCATGTTTAGATCTTGTGAGCTGCCTAACATGATCAAGATCATATTATTGTAATGCTACATGTTGTGTTTGCTGGGATCTGACGAATATTGAATGCTATGTCCAATGATTATCAATGTATCATGTTCTTTCATGTGTATGTTATTTATGATCTTGTATGCTCTCTGTTTCTAGTAGATGCTCTGGCCAAGTAGATGCTTATGACTCCAAGAGAGAGTATTTATGCTCGATAGTGGGTTCATGCCTCCCTTTCACTCACGCTCGAGTGACAGAAATGTAAACGGGTAGGGGATGTGTTGTTGCCATTAGGGAGAAAACAACGGTGTTTACATTGTTTACATTACACACTTTTCTTACTGCAATTATCCGTTGCTTGCAACTTAATACCCAAGGTTTGCTCGGATGACACTCTGAGCGTCGATTATTAGTCATAGATGCAGTTGGATAACGGTCTATGTATCTTGTTGTAATGCTCGCATGAATCACATAGTAATAATCATGTCATGCATATGCACTATGGTGCAGCCTTTATATCTATCAATTGCCCAGCTGTAATTTGTTTACCCAGCATGGTATCTATCTGTTTTGGAGAGACACCACTAGTGAACTGTGGACCCCGGTCCATTTCCTCTATACTAATAATACAACCACTGCAATCACTATTCTCATACTGTTCTTAACGTTTTCCTACTGCCATCATTGTTCTCTTTTCATCTACTGCAAACAAGTCATGTTTTCCACACCATACGTTTAACCTCTTTGTTTTCAACAAAACCTGTGAGATTGACAACCTCACTGATTCGTTGTGGCAAAGTGATTTGATTGTGCTGTGTAGGTTCCACGTTGCTTCTGAACTGGTAGTGCGCCCTACCACATCAGTTGCATCAACCTTCAGAAGTGATTTCTTTCTCCTACTAGTCGATTCAACCTTGGTTTCATTCTGAGGGAAAACTTGCTGCTGCACTCTTCACACCCTACACTTGGGGTTTCCCAACGTTTGCCATCAACAAGTTTTCTGGTGCCGTTGCCAGGGAGGAAGAGGATTTCTGCAAGAGGAGTCTCTCACTTCCAATATCTTACTTCGTTTTTGTTTTGCTTAGTTTATTTTATTTTATCTTGTTTGCTTCTCTTTATAAAAAACACACAAAAAACTACTCCTTATTCTAGTTGTTATTTTTATCCTGTTTTTAATCTTGTTAAAATGAGTACTCTTGAGAACACTAAGTTGTGTGACTTCACTAGCACAAACAACAATGATTTTATTAGCACACATATTGCTCCACCTGCTCCTACTACTGATTTTTATGAGATTAAGTCTGCACTATTAAATCTTGTTATGAGAGAGCAATTTTCTTGTGTTAGTACTGATGCTGCTGCTGCCCATCTTAATAATTTTGTTGAACTCTGTGAGATGCAAAAATATAAAGATGGATATGGATATATTATTAAATTGAAATTGTTTCCTTTCTCTTTGAGAGGAAGAGCTAAATAATGGTTGCTATGTTTTCCTAAAAATAGTATTGATTCATGGACTGAATGTAAAGATGCTTTCATTGGAAAATATTATCCTCCTGCTAAGATTATATGTTTAAGAAGTAGCATCATGAATTTTAAGCAACTTGATAATGATCATGTTGTTAAAGCTTGGGAAAGAATGAAATCTTAGAAAAGAATTGCCCCACTCATGGACTGAGTACTTGGATGCTCATCCAAACCTTTTATGCAGGTCTGAACTTTTCTTCAAGAAACCTTCTGGAGTCAACTATAGGAGGAACCTTTATGTCCATGACTTTGGGGGCAGCAACACAGCTTCTTGATGATATGATGGTAAATTATTCTGAATGGCACACTGAGAGAGCTCCACCAGGTAAGAAGGTAAATTCTGTTGAAGAAACATCTTCCTTGAGTGATAGGCTTTTTTTAGACAATGACACCGTAGGGGAAAACCCCTACGGTGTAGATTTTCTATTAATTATAACAGAGATAAAGTACAAGAAAGAGAGTCAAGGATTACATCAAGGGGGGAAGAAGTGGAACAAAATAAAGGAAAACTATAATAAAATGTAGAAAAAACCCAATCCAGAAGGTTTGGGACTAAAGCAGGTTTCACCTTGTGGTGGTGAAGGATAATGTCATGTTGAAATCTCACTTTCCATCTAGAGAAGGATGGAGTCTGACTGTTAAAAATAAAATCATTTCGCTCCTTCCAAATGTTCCAAAGCGCACAAGCAACTATCTCCATGAAGCAAGGGTCAGAGAAGTCAATGTTTGCTCTGATAAAACGTAGAGAAATCGGAACAGCAGTAACCCAATGGATATTAATAAAATCCCAGCAAGCCATAGAGAATGTACAAAGAAAGAACATATGGTCCCTTGTTTCCACCACATTATCAGAGCAAAGAACATAGGAGGTACCCGAATAGTAGAAGGTTTACTAGATGATGTTAATAATATAGCTGATGTTTGCACCATTACCACCACATTGAGTGATAGGCTTGATGCTATTATGTCTATGCTTGTGAATGGCATGCTCCTATTGATCCAAACAATGTTCCTTTAGCCTATTTGGTTGCTCAAGAGGAGCATGTTGTTGTGAACTTCATTAAAAATAATATTTTCAACAACAATGCTTATAGGAATAATTTTGGTAGCAATAATTATAGGCCCTATCCTTCTAATAATGGTAATGGTTATTCCAACTCTTATGGTAATTCCTACAACAGCAATAAAAGTGTACCCTCTGATCTTGAAAACATGCTTAAGAAGTTTATTAGTACACAAACTGCTTTTAATAAATCTGTTGAGGAAAAGTTTGGCAAACTTGATGTTCTTTCTTCTAAAGTTGATAGCCTTGCTATTGATGTTGATCTTCTTATAATAAAGGTTATGACTCATGATGTTAAAGAAAGCAAAACTTTGAAATCCATTCAAGTTAGAATTGATGACAATGTTACGATGTTAGCTGAATTGTATGCTAGATGGGAAAGAGAAGATGAAATAGCTAGAAAGAATAATATAGCTGATGTTTGCACAATTACCACCACTAGTAAAACCGAAGCTTCTCATGCTAGTAAACCTTCTACTAGTAATGGTAAAGTAGTTGGTATTGGCAATACCCCACTTCTGTTGTTAAACGTTTAAAATTGCCTGAAACTACTACAATTGTTCCTGATAAAAGTGCTGAAATTTTTCGAAATATGGGAGACAATGGCCCCATTACCTTTGATAAAAATGATGTTGACTTTGATGATTGCAATATATCTGAAGTAACCTACCAGCCCGTTTGCAGCGGGGCCTCAAGGGAAACTACTGGTAATTAAGGTGCTCCATTTAATAAAGCACCGGAGCAAATCATGAACACTCCGTGAACACACGTGATCCTCTCATCACAGCCATCCCCTCCGGTTGTCCCAATTATTGTCACTTTGGGGCCTCGGGTTCCGGACAACAATGTGTATAAACAACTTGCATATATGATCAAGAAACATAATTATACTCATGAAACAATAACATGTTCAGATCTGAGATCATGGCACTCGGGCCCTAGTGACAAGTATTAAGCATAAAAAGTTGCAACAACTGTAGAAAACACTAACAACAGGTACTAGGCACTATGCCCTAACAATATGGCATTATTACACGAACGATATCATCTAATCCCTTCCATCCCTCTCAGCCTACAGCGGGAATTACTCACACATGGATGGGGGAATCATGGATGGTTGATGGAGGAATGATGGCGGTGATGATGGTGATGATCTCCTTCGAATCCCCGTCCCGGCAGGGCGCTAGAACAGGAACTTCTGATCCCCGAAATAGGTTTCGAGGTGGCAGCGGCGCTCTGTGGTGTTTCTATGGAATAGGACGAACCCCTCTCGGTTTTAGGTTTACGGGACATAAGTAGTTGAAAGGGGAGCCCGGGGGGGTGCCTGGGGCCACCACACCATCTGCAGGCGCGACCTGGGGGGCGCCTAGGGGTGGTGTGGGCCCCTCCTTGTCCCCTTCGGGTCTCCTTCTGGCTCTGGGGTACTTCAAGTGAAATAAGGTCTTTGGGATCTTTTCCGGGTAATTTCCTTAAAGTTGATTTTTCTGCACAAAACGAGACACCAAGGTAATTCTGCTGAAAACAGCGTTAGTCCGTGTTAGTTGTATCCAAAACTCACAAGTTTAGAGGCAAACAATAGCAAAAGTGTTCGGAAAAGGAGATACGTTTTAGACGTATCAAATCCCCCCAAGCTTAGCTTATTGCTTGTCCTCAAGCAATTCAGTGACAACTGAGTGCGATAAAAGAACTTTTGCAAACACATTTGTTTTATATGATGTACATATATTCACTATATGATCAAGTGCTTAGGCAATTCATAATAAGAAGTATGCATGATAAAGTCACCTAGTAGTTATGCAAACCATGAAGAGATACCAACACACTAATAATAAACAACATGAAATATATCAATCTGCAAGATTGCAATGTTCATAATAGGGTATGATAAAATGTACTCGCTTGCCCTTAATAATGGAGCAAAACATAAATGACAGGGCACCTCTGAAGTTCAAGTGAAGACTAGAAGTAAAGATATCAAAGATACAAGCATCAAAGTTATACCCAATCAACCGTGTTCTGGGACAAGCACATTAAGCTAAGAATGGTAGCCATGCTCTCAAGAAGGTGCATAAAGTGAGAAGGTGAAGACTCAACATAAAAGTAAAAGAAGGGCCTTTCGCAGAGGGAAGCAGGGATTAACATGTGCTAGAGCTTTTTATTTTATTGAAAACATAAGTAAAATGATTTTGAGAGGTGGCTGTTCATGTCAACGAATGGTAATAGAGTCCTTGATATCTTCCATACTAAACAGGTTGAGGGCGGTTCCAAATATTTATATTAAGCATTTATAGCATGCACATTATATAGTATGACACTCCTCCCCACCTTTCTTTCGCAAACCATGGCTAACCGAATCCTCGGGGGCCTGTCAACAATCTCATACCATGGAGGAGTGCCTATTTAGTTGTTTAGCTTTTTGATGTTATAATGGTCTAACCGGCTCTTTGCAAAATTAATGACGATCAGATGAAGCATGCAAGTCAGGGTACCTAAATAGCATGGAAGACAACAAACCCAACTACTACTTCCTCATGAGCTAAAACAGTGTCACAAAACGAGAAGTATTTTGAAAGTTTTAAAGGTAGCACATGCAAATTTACTTGGAGTGGCGGTGAAATACCACATATAGGTACGTATGGTGGACAAATTAGTAGAACAATCAAACTTAAAGTATGACTCAATGGGTGATAGTATATGACTAACACGCCAAGAAAAATGTGTTAGTACAACTAGCACTTTTTGATGTTGAATGATTATTCTGTAAAGGAAAGGAAATATTGAAAATAGAATTACAAAAAGATACATGGCAGAAAAAAAGATAACTGGAAAAGTCCATCTCAGGAGTATATTCTTGATATACAGGTTATAGATGTATTACTAGTTAACAAAGTATTTTTTGGGTATTTTGATACCACATTGGTTGGTATGAGTTGTCATACAAAACAACGCAATGCAAGAAATACAAGGGACTAAAAGGAACTAGTAATAGATGTGGAATCGATTATGCCAAGAACAGAAATAAAGTGTTATTGTGTTCATTGCCGTATCGAACCAAACTATCAAGATTTATTTTAAGAACTTAATAAGTTGTTATTTTGTTTTGGTCTTTTGTGAGAATAAATGAGATTGTTCAAACTATGACCATATTCCATAATTGATGGATATGTTAATATAAATCATGTTGGTAAAGTAAACATCTATAAGACTAAATGCTAAACATTGCAAGACGTAAAAGAGTTTCACTTAAATTGTGACACCACCATTTTAGTTCATATCGGAAAAAAAAAACATGAAGGAACTCCATGTTGATGGACTTCTGGAGTCATTTTGTTTTGAATAAATTGACGCTTGTGAAACCTCTTCCAAAAGATGACTAGAATTTCGTTCATAGGCCAAAGAAGAATGGACGACTAATTTAGTGGAGATTATACATATTGATGTATATAGTCCATTATGTGTAGCTGTGTGTGGTGGATTAATTTTACCTTCATAAAATTTCGTCGATGATTTGAGTAGATATATGAGTATTTCTATTTAAAGAGAACGGAGTTTGACATTTTTGAATTGGTTCAAATTATGGTTAGTATGAAGTTAAAATCATCTTAACAAGATAATCAAGTATTTATGATTGGATCATAAAGGATAAAGTTTGAGTTACAAGTTTAGCAAAACATCTGAGAAGTTGCAGAATTGTTCTACAACTTATACTAATCGAATTACCCGACATTAGTTTGGAGTGTTCAAGAGACAAAATCAAACCTTGTTTGACATGGTAAGATTACTAAAAATGCCATTATAATTTTGTAGTTTATACATTAGAGACAACCGCTTTTACACTGAAAAGTGCGCCATCATGATCCATTGAAATTTACACCAAATAAGATATGGTTTGGGTAGTGACCCGAATTGTCTTTTTCTTAAGTTTTGGTATGCATAGCATGTGTAAAATGTTTACAACCAAAATAGGATACATACATGTTTATAAGGTTATCCCAACGAATCCATTGGGTATTTCTCCTATCACCGAACAAAAGACAAATGTTGTTTGCCAGAAAGGGTTGATTTCTCGAGAAAGTAGTTCTTGTGAAACAAGTGAGTGGGAGGACAGTACAAACTCAAACGAGATTAGAGAATTTTCGTTACCATGTCAAGAGTAGCGCAGCACTGCAAGTTGTTCCAGGGTTTCCGATTTTGACAAACCATAAGACACTACATGTGTTGTAGATACTTCGAATGAGTTTGCGAACTGAACCACAAAATTCCTAAAACTTTGTACTTAGACCAACTTGTGGTTTAAGATTAAAGTGTTGTTTTGACAACAAAGGACCTAGACCTTATAAAGGAAGCAAATGATGGGCCCTGACTTCGTAAAATTGAATATGAGTCATTATATCCGCCATAGTATCCTTGTATGAATATCAAGTATGTGACTTGGTAGTCCTTTCAATAGGCATGATGCCTAACGATAGAAAAAGGGTCTATATAGCGACAAAGACATAGATTTTTACATCCTTTGAAAGTTGTACTTATCGAAAAGTTGTTTTCGACGAAGTTCAAAGAGTTGACTACTACAAGATTTTGATCTTTCGTAGTGATGCTTTAGTCTTTGCGGATAGTTCTAGCAAAAGTTACATATTATGATATGGCAGTTGAATAACAAAACCAACTTTCCTCTCAAGGAAGTTTGATCGAGGATGTGTACTTGACACAGTCTAAGAGTTTTGTAAAATTCAAAAGGTTGCTAGAAAGGTATGCACACTTCAATGGTTGAAGTGAGCACAACGAAGTTGGAATCTTTACCTTAATGAAGTTACAAAAGAGTTTGATTTCATCATGAACGATAAAGATACTTGTAGAATTACAAGAAATTAAGTGGGAGCGCTAAGACATATTTCCAATGCTTCATGTAGATGACATATGGTTGATTGGAAAATATATATTTTAAGTTAACACGGTTAAGATTTTCATATTGATGAAAGGCTTAGGAGATATTGGGCATCAATATCTATAAGAGATGGATTGAAGCGCCTGATATGGTTGAGCCAAATTACATAGATGAAATATTGAAGTAAGTCAATATCGAAATTACAAGAAGGAGTTCTTTCCACATGGAAAATAATTGAGCAAGATTCAAGTGTTTTGACACATGATGAGCGCAATTGAAATTAAGATTTCTAAGTTATGTGTTCCATGTTATGTACACAACCAGATGAGTCCTATGCTATAAAATGTTATAGCAGGATAATTCATATGATGATTACACAACAATGGAAGAGATCCTTATGCCACTTTAGAAATGCTAAGGATGTGTTTTCCTATATAGTAATGACAAACTATTTGTTGTAATATGTTACACTAATAGTCTTGTCATATATTCAAATAATTTTATCTCAATTAAAATATGTGATGAAGGGTAGCACAATCGTCTGGAAGAAAGTTCCATGCTGGATTTGAAAAAGTTTCAAAATTAAAGTATTGTGACGGATACTACAACAAAGGCTAAGTATATCGTTGTGTTTACAACAAAATAATAAGAATAGTTTTTGTCAAGGAGTTCTTTATTGAACTTGGTGAATTTCCAAGAATGCTGACACTATGAAGCTACATTTTCACAATGTTAGTAAAATTGGTTTAAGTTGAGGAATTAAGGTTTCACCGGTTGACCAAATATATAGGAAGCCATCTCATTAGATAATGAGTGATGCGTGTAGACGCAAAGAACATTTAAATACAATAGGATCTGAACAGTTCAGATCTTTTTGATGATGTTTACCACATGCGAAGCATGGTAATAACACTGGAACACCATATGTGTTAAGTGCTTACAGACTAGATTATTGACTCTAGTGCAAGTGGGAGACTGAAGGGAATATGCCCGAGAGGCAATAATAAAGTGGTTATTATCTTATTCCTTGTTTATGATAAATGTTTATTTCTCGTGCTAGAATTGTATTAACCAGAAACGTTGATACATGTGTGTTTAATAAACAAACAATGGTTCCTAGTAAAGCCTCTCTTTTTACTAGCTCATTTATTAATAGATGATCAAGGTTTCCTAATCATGAACATTGGATGTTGTTAATAACGGGGTCATGTCATTAGAAGAATGATGTGATGAACATAGACCCAATATCAAGATAACAATACGATCAAGTCATTTAGTTTATATTGTTATATCTTGCATTCGAAGTAACTTATTCCTTAGACCATGAGATCATGTCAATCACTGATACCGGAAGGATGCTTTGATGTCATCAAACGTCACACCGTAACAGGGTGACTATAAAGGTGTCATTGGGTATTCGGAAAGTATTAGTTGAGGCTCATGGATCAAGAGTGGGATTTGTCCATCCAAATAACGGAGAGATATACTCTGGGCCCTCTCGGTGATATCACATCGACACCGCTTGCAAGTACGTGACTAGGTCACAAGGATGTCATATCACGGAACGAGTAAAAGAGTACTTGTCGGTAACGAGATCGAACTAGGTATGGTTGATACCAATGATCGGATCTCGGATGAGTAAAATATCGTGAGACAAAGGGAATAGCTACGACGTTGATGGTTCAAACGATCACGAGAGTCATCGTTGAATATATAGGAGTCATCACGGATCTCTAGATCCCGCTGTTGATTATTGATCGGAGAGGTGTCTCGATCATGTCTATGTTATTCACGAACCGTAGGGTGACACACTCAAGGTTCGATGACGCATTTGAGAGGATACGGAATATCGGAGAAAAGTTTGGACAACACCAAAATTGTTTCGGGGAATATTGAAATAGTCACCGAAAGTGTTTCGAGGAATATTGAAATAGTTCAAGGTGGTATATGTTAATGTTTGATTAACAAATAGTTCAAGGGGGTAAGTATTAATGTAAATGAAATTGTTTTATTTATTTATTAAAGAAAACCCTTGGAATTTTGAGTGGGGATTGATGAGAGAATGAGTGGGTTGAGTGGAGACTCCACCCACATGATGAGGGGAGAGGTGGAGGCACCAAAAAATTCGTGTCTGCCTCCCCCTCCTATATAAAGAGGGGTTGGACCTCCCTCTCCCCACACACTTGGTGTCATCTCCACCTCCCTTCTCCCGCTGCTCCACCCCATGTTCATGCGCTTGACGAAGCCATGAACGAAGTTTTCTCCACCACACCACGCTGTCGTGCAGCTGGAGTTCCGAGGGATCCTCTACTTCAGCTACCCCGCTGGATCGAGGGAATGGAGGTTGTCATCAAACGTACGTGTGATCGATCATGGAGGCACCGCCGGATTGCGGTGCACATCTTCTCGCTCTCGGGATCGGTGTGAGTACGACTACGCCAACAACGATATTTGGTCTCGTAACGCTTTGTGTCTTCGAGGGTATGTTCTTCTTAAGACTCTCTCTATGCCCGTTGCTTCCATCTCCTAGATTAGATCTTGGCCTTTCGGGTGTCTCTCGTGTAGGAAATTTTTTGTTTTCTATGCAACAAAACCTACACATCCTTGGACTATGGGTTCGTAGTTGTAGCTAGATAGTTGTCTTCTCCTCATATGCCTCCATGTTTAGATATCGTGAGCTGCCTATCATGATCGATATTGATCTTATGTTACTCTGTGTGTTGTGTTTGCTGGGATCCGATCTCAAGTTATTAACTCAACTCTCGTGTTACACTGGATACTCGATACCAAGCGATATTGCTAGGGTTCTTAGATCTCTCTCAACTAAACCTAGGGGTCGGTTTATAAAGCACCCGTACCCCCTGGCTTACCCTCCAAGACGCACCCTGAATCCTACCCGGACACCGCATACAAACCCTAACTTTCCTTTACCGTAACCCACAATCCGGGTTACGAGGCCTACAAACTTGGGCCTTCCAGAAGTTCCTTTATCCTTAGCCGGATCTTGCGCAGCGTCCTTTGGGCCGGGTTACACCCTGGAGTTGGCCTACCGGGTTGATGGAGGGATAATACCCGGGGATGCATCCAACTTGCTTGCTCACAAAGACCTAGAGCTCATTTGAGGAGGCTCATCATTGGAATATACAAGCCAAGTTCTATAATGTAAAGTTCCCCGCATAGTTATGACTGAATGATAATATGAAAAATTTCTCCAAGCTGAAGCATTGGTGCTAAACATGAAGCACAAGTGTGGTATAAAAGATAGTGATGCGCCCCCTCTCTCTTTATTCTCTCTTTGGCCCTTTTTTTGGGCTTTTTCATTTTTTCATTTTCTTTATTATATATATCCTCACCGGTAGGGGCAGCATCCTAAATTACAATGAATCATCACACTTTTAGTATTCATAACTCATGATGGAATATCTCTGATGTATCCAACTACATGCTCCTGCCGGTGTAGCAGTATGCATAAATAACCATGAAGCTCATCATCAAGTATCATAATGGAGGTGGATGTTTGATGCACTTTGTTGGGAACCCCAAGAGGAGGGTATGATGAGCACAACGGCAGGAGTTTTCCCCTTAGTTAAGAACCAGGGTTATCAATCCAGTAGGAGAAAGAGAACCTTCGGAAGGTTGATGCCACTGACGGTGGTGCTGGCGCTTCACGGTGTCAGCAACAACGTGGAACCTGCACACAACATAACCAAAATACTTTGCCCCAACAGTACAGTGAGGTTGTCAATCTCACAATTCTTTCTGAAAACAAAGATTATACGTATAGTGTAGAAAACAGTGTATGCTTGCACTAAGTAAATAAAGCAGGAAATTGTTTTGGTTTGTTTAAAAGTGTGGAAAATGGACCGGGGTTCATAGTTTCACTAGTGGTGTATCTCCATAAAAGATAGCATGATGGGTGAACAAATTACAGCTGGGCAATTGACAAATAGAGGTTGCACCGTAGTGCACAATATGACATGAAGATTACTATGATATTTAGTCCGGGCATTACAACAAGATACATAGACCGACATCCATCTGCATCTATGACTAATAATCCTGATGGAGGGATAATACCCGATAGGCCAACTCCAAGGTGTAACCCGGCCCAAAGGACGCTGTGCAAGATCCGGCTAAGGATAAAGGAACTTCTGGAAGGCCCAAGTTTGTAGGCCTCGTAACCCGGATTGTGGGTTACGGTAAAGGAAAGTTAGGGTTTGTATGCGGTGTCCGGGTAGGATTCAGGGTGCGTCTTGGAGGGTAAGCCAGGGGGTACGGGTGCTTTATAAACCGACCCCTAGGTTTAGTTGAGAGAGATCTAAGAACCCTAGCAATATCGCTTGGTATCGAGTATCCAGTGTAACACGAGAGTTGAGTTAATAACTTGAGATCGGAGACTCGGCGACTTGATTGCCGGCTACCACATCGAGTTCCATCATGCTTTCTTCTGAGCTAAACCCTCTCCCAAACGCCTGTGTCGTCTTGCCCCAAGATCAGTTACCCCCGGTAACGTCTGTCGTGATTATCCCACGACAGTTGGCGCCCACCGTGGGGCCTACGTCCAAAGGTATTTACATCACGGGAGAAGCTCGGAAGAACATGGAGAATCTTGTCGTCGGCGAGATCTACATCGACCACGAAGTGGAGAAGATGGTGGACGATTCCGGCTGGGGGCCGGAGTCGGATCACCTCGAATCCGGAACTATTGTGACGATCGGCCAGATCAGCGTCTTCATCGGTATGGTACGTACATCTGATTTAAAAGGACGATATCATGTGCATACCACAGGAACTTCTAATAGGGACAAAAAGATACTCAAGCAAGCTGTGAACTCGGTTTCCTCGGCTGGTCCGGGATACCTGAGATGGGCGGAGCAAGAGATAACATGGAGCAGAAGAGATCACCCGGAAAGAATAGAGCACCCAGGAGTCTTAGCATTGGTAGTCGCACCACAGGTTAATGGTTACGAGTTAAAAAGGGTCCTGATGGACGGTGGAAGTAGCATCAATATCTTGTACTGGGAAACTTTTTCACGCATGGGTCTCAAAGAGTCCCAGTTACAGAAAAGCTCAACAATTTTTCATGGAATAGTGCCGGGTCACTCGGCATGTCCCGAGGGAAAAATCGCATTGGAGGTAGCTTTCGGAGAATCAACGGATAATTATCGAGTTGAGTGGCTCACGTTTGAGGTGGTCAAATTGCGCAGTCCTTATCACGCACTTTTTGGAAGACCGGCTTACGCCAAATTCATGGCCAGGCCGTGTTACGTGTATTTGCAGCTGAAGATTCCGGGTCCTAAGCAGACCATCACCATACATGGAAGCCGGGATATAGCGGCCGAGTGCGACGAAGGAGATTCGGTAATGGCCGAGCAAGCTTGCAGAAAAGAAGAACTCAAGTATTATCGGTCTCAAGTAGATCCGGATGATGGAACCGCATTGAAAAGGCCGAATACTGAGGACAAAAGAGCAAAATTCAAGGCAGCACAGGACACCAAGATGATAGATTTTGTCGAAGGTGATCCCACTAAGCAATTTACTATAGGTTCTAACTTGGACAGCGAGCAGGAGAAGGCACTTGTGGAGTTTATTCGTTCGAATGCGGACGTATTCGCCTGGACACCTAGCGACATGCCGGGTATCCCTACAGAGTTGGCAGAGCACAGTTTGCATGTAGATCCCAAGTCCAGGCCTGTGAAGCAGGGCTTGAGGAAGATGAATGAGGAAAGAAGGAAAGCTATAGGTGAAGAAATTGCTCGGCTATTGACAGCCGGCTTCATCATGGAAGTATTTCACCCGGATTGGTTAGCAAATCCGGTGCTAGTGATGAAAAAGACCAATGAGTGGAGGATGTGCATTGATTTTACGAGTCTCAACAAGCATTGCCCAAAGGATCCGTTCGCACTACCAAGGATAGATCAGATCATAGATGCAGTAGCTGGGAGTGACCTATTGTGCTTTCTGGACGCTTATTCCGGATATCATCAGATTAAACTCAAGAGGGAGGATTGGGAGAAAACATCGTTTATAACCCCTTTTGGGGCCTTTTGTTACAAAACCATGACATTTGGGTTGAAGAACGCTGGCGCAACTTATCAACGGTGTATTCAGAAGTGCTTCGAGGACCAAATTGGACGCAAAGTCCATGCTTATGTGGATGATGTGGTTATCAAGACCAGGAAGGCAGAAACGTTTATCGATGATCTAAAGGAAATGTTCAAGAACTTAAGGAGGTATCAGATGAAGCTTAACCCGACAAAGTGCGTATTTGGAGTTCCAGCCGGGAAATTACTTGGCTTTATCGTTTCCGAAAGAGGAATTGAAGCAAACCCGGACAAAATCAAAGCTATCCAAAGTCTAAAAAACCCGGAAAATTTGAAGCATGTTCAAAAGCTCACGGGCTGCGTAGCAGCCTTGAGCCGATTTATATCAAGACTCGGAGAAAAGGCAATACCCTTGTACCGGCTCTTGAGGAAATCCGACAAATTTGTATGGGATCAAGAGGCGGATGAGGCGTTCGAGGCACTAAAGAAGCAGTTATCTGAAGCACCAGTACTAGCGGCCCAGGGTCCTAAAGAGCCTATGTTGCTATACGTGGCAGCTGGCCCCCGAGCCATCAGTGCAGTTGTGGTTGTGGAGCGTAAAGAGGATGGGAAAGGTTATCCAGTCCAGAGGCCGGTTTATTATGTCAGTGAGGTATTATCAGAGGCAAAGCAGCGCTATCCGCATTAGCAAAAGCTGGTTTTCGGGGTCTTTATGGCCAGCCGGAAACTGAAGCCGTATTTCCAGGAACACCCAATAACAGTGGTTAGCTCAATACCAATTTCGGATATCATCAGAAACTCGGATGCGACCGGAAGAATAGCCAAATGGGCGATAGAAATGGGGGATTATCACATCAGCTACGAGCCCAGGTCAGCAATCAAATCTCAGGCTTTGGTTGATTTCGTTAATGATTGGACACACACAGGCATGACTACCATGGTTCCAAACTCCGAGTCATGGATTATGCACTTCGATGGATCAAAACAGTACGAGGGATCAGGAGCTGGAGTGGTGCTAACATCACCCAAAGGAGACAAATTGAGTTACGTACTACAAATTCACTTTGACTGTTCCAACAACGTGGCCGAGTATGAGGCCCTATTGCATGGCTTAAAGGTAGCCAAGGAGATGAACATTAAGAGGATACGATGCTTCGGAGATTCGGACATTGTGGTACAGCAGGTGTCAGGAAGTTGGGATAGAAAGGACGCAACTATGGCAGCATACCGCAGGGAAGTTGATAGGGTTGCAGGATGTTTTTCCGGGTACGAGGTGGAGCATATAGACAGAAGAAAGAATGAGGCAGCCGACGCCCTCGCTAGACTGGGCTCGCGCAGAGAGCCGGTTCCACCTAACGTTTTCCTGGACGAATTATGGCGACCATCAGTTAAAACCGAGTCAGAGGAGGAATTGGCAAATCAAGACCCGGATTTAGGACTCGTGGCCACTGTACGTGCTATTCCCGAGTGGACAGAACCGTTTGTGGCCTACCTATCACGGGGCGAGTTACCACAGCAAGAGGTGTTAGCAAGGCAAATTCTGCGGCGAGCAAAGCGATATTCGATCATCAATGGGGAGTTATACAAGAGAAGTGCAGCAGGAGTCTTTTTGCGCTGTGTAGCACCAGAAGAAGGCCGACAGATTCTTAAGGAAATCCATGAAGGTGATTGTGGGCATCATGCATCCACAAGATCCCTTGTGGCCAAAGCTTATCAACACGGATTTTTCTGGCTCACGGCTCTAGCAGATGCGGAGCGCTTAGTGGCAAGGTGTGACGGATGTCAAAGGTACGCTCGCCAAACCCACGTGCCGGCTATGGAATTACGGACTATTCCGTTAACTTGGCCGTTCGCGGTTTGGGGTATGGACATGGTTGGTCCCTTTCACATGTCACCTTGCAAGAAGACACATCTTTTGGTGGCTATTGATAAGTTTACCAAGTGGGTTGAGGTTATGCCAGTCACCAACTGTGAAGCAGTTACAGCAGTCAGGTTCCTGAGAAGAATTATCTATCGGTTCGGGTATCCCCACAGTATAATTACCGACAATGGAACCAACATGTCCCTTGGCGCAATGGAAAAGTTTTGTGGTAGCAATGGAATCCGGCTTGACGTAGCATCAGTGGCTCATCCGCAGGCCAATGGACAAGTGGAGAGGGCAAATCAAGAATTACTTCGTGGACTAAAACCACGACTGCGAGTCCCTTGCATTAGGGCTGCGGGTGCATGGGTCGAAGAACTACCTTCCGTGGTCTGGGGTATCAACACTACACCTAACAGATCTACTCAGATGACACCATTCTTCATGGTTTATGGTGCGGAAGCAGTGCTGCCGAGTGATATTATTCATGATTCACCTCGAGTATCAGCTTACGTCGAGGTAGAGAACGAGAAGACCCGGCAGGACGCCGTAGATATGTTAGAAGAACAAAGGGAACAAGCCCTGGAAAGATCAGCCATATATCAGCAAGATCTATGGAGGTATCATAGCCGGCGCGTGAAAACCCGGGTATTCCAGGAAGGAGACTTGGTTCTGCGCCTGGTACAGTCAATCGAAGGAAAACACAAATTATCACCACCATGGGAAGGACCGTTTAACATAAGCCGGAATCTGCATAATGGATCATATTACTTGGTAGATGCAAGGGAAGAGTCGGCTACAGTTAATGACACCGCTAATACCACTTCATCTATGCAAGAAAGAGACAGACCATGGAACGTGGCTCAGCTACGTCCATATTATACTTAGTAAAGACTATATTGGCAAGTGGAATTTCACGATGTAACAGGCAGCAGGTTTCAGACGTACTGTTTTCCTATCCAGGGTACCCTTGGGGACTGGATGGGTTTTTAATGAGGCGGCTTGCTGACCCAACATTCTCATATCAAGAAAAGAAGTGATTATTCTCATGTTCCTTAATCTCAGTACGTTGCATATATATAGGTCTTGGGGGCTGATTGCTTGAATAGCACAGTTGCAAACTCAATGACCCGGCCTTGATGCCTATGAGTTATAAGGGCCGATTACTCGCAAACGAGTACGGCTGCAATCTTATAACCAGACAAAGGAGCCAAACTTTCTTGACTTTTCTTACTTAAGCTCGATGTGACTCGCAATAAAAGTGGCATGATTTGCTCGCTTACGATTACAATCAGCCATGAAGCCCAATGGGACTTGCCTGACCCTGTTTTCGTATAGATGTAACAACATGGTATCCACGCGAAAGCCGGCTTATAGTACAAGATTGTCAAAAGGGTCATCTAAACCACAAGTTATGCAGAGTATAAGGCTAATAGCTGGAAACTCAATGTTTATCAAGCATAACTTCATTACCTATGTGAAACGGCTCCGGGTTTGGGCTTAGCAAACAACAAAACTCGTTCTCTTGGAAAAGACCACATATCCCAGACTCGGAAAATCGGGTCTTGGCGATTTGGGATTTTGGAAAAGAAAAAGTATCTTAGTTGCTAAGGCTCAAAAAACCCAAACATCCGAGTCTTGGGGACTTTGGGTCTTAGAAGCAAGTCCGCTCGTCAACACCCACGAAACTCGGAAACCGAGTCTCACAAAAGGAATCGTAAAGAAAGTCGGATATCAAGAACAAGTTGACTCAAAAGTGGATAAATTTAAACGATCAGAAGAAGCACAAAGTGTATCAAGAACTTAGAGTGCATTACAAACTCCGGTAAATAGTATCAAAGGTGCACAGGCGCACCATCCAAAAATAGTTGTTTTAATGACACGTCGATCAACTGACGCGTATGAAGTAGCATCAGGTATCAGGTATCACTCGGCGTTCTAGGCCGCAGCGTCCATCTTCGCCTTGCCCTTTCCATCACTTGGGGTAACAGCAGCACCCGGATCAGTAGTACCGGCTCGCGCAGGAGGAGGAACGACTGGTGTGGAGGTAGCGGGTGCAGAATCGGCTTCAGCTTTCTTTTTGGCAGCCTCCTCCCTCAACTTAGCAGCTTCCTCCTTCCATCGGGCCAGCATGTCATACGGCTCGGGAAGGTCCGACTTAACCGCTTCACCAGCAGCATCATATGCAGGAACGAGGGAATCGACATCTAAACCGTCAGCAATCATGCTGGCCGGGTAACGGACCTCCTTCTGGACGGCCTGGAAATCCTTCACGGAGAACTTGGACCCATCAAGCTTGTATTCCGGGAAACCGCCCATAAGCTTGGCTAGCTCGAGCTTAGGGAAGTAAGCCTTGGCAAGCGCAAGACCCCGGGTTACTCCAACCCGGCAGGACGAGCGTTTCCAGTGCCAAATCCACTCGGGGATAGTGGAGCAAGCGTCTAGCATTCTCTTCAGGTCGCCATGCCCTTTACCCGGCCACCGTATTTCTTGAAGGATCCATTTGGTTCCGGCGCATAGCTGCCGGATAACGCTCTTGATAGTTTTCTGCTTGGCAATGTCACCCTCGTCCGGCATCACTTCATTCGGACCTGCAGAAATGGAAACATGAGTCAGGAAACTCCGGCTATTTATCAGAAGGATAACCCGGATGAAGAAACGTACCAAGCAAAGCACGATACGTATCAGCAATTTGAACAGAAAGGCTCGTTAGATCATCTTCTGCTGTGTGAGCCATCCTCCTATACTTCTTCATTATCGTCCTACTCCTCCTGGCCTCAGCCTCGGCCGCCTCACGCAGAGCCACCTCCTTTTCAATGAGCTTGGTGGTCTTTGCCAGTTTCTCCTCAGATTGAGTCACGAAGGACTGCATGGATGCAAGGAAGGATTAGCCGGGTAAAGGGGCAAGTTATCATTCGCTTATATCGTAAAGTTCCAAGCAAATTGTGAATCAATTCACTCGGAACTTGGGGACTAGATAAGGACACAAGCAATATTAGTCGGGTTTACCTCGTGTTTGGCTATTAAAGCCTCCAAGATGTTTTCTTCATTAGCCCTCAAAGCGCGCAGGGTTTCGAGCATCTGGGCAAACGTCAGGTCCTCGGGTCGGACACCGGAAGAGCCGGCAGCCTGGTCGCCTGATGGGGGAGCTCTCCCCGCCCTTGGGGTCGAGACCCGGACAGTCTGAGTATCCGGGTTGGGAGAACCCATCCTCGTGTCCGGAACCTCGATCTCCTCGTCCACTGGTTCGGATGAAGCAGGAGACCCGGCGGTTTGGTGAAGTGGATCGCCCAAGGGGCCTTGTTCCTGGTTGTTCTCAATATCACCGCCAGTCGCGGCATCTACGTTCTCAGTCGGCTCCTCTGTCTGACGGTTATCCGCCTCCCGGTTATCCATCTCCACATTCTCCGGGTCACTAACGGTGACTTGAGCGCTAAAGAAAGATGAGAAGAGGCAGTTAGCAATGGTGATTGAAAATTGTCAGGTATCAAAGGATGTCATATAGCAAAAAACTTACCCGGTATTTACGGAGTAATCCGGCGGGAGCTCGCTGCTGGAAGCAGACGAAGATGTCAAAGGGACCGACAGCGGAACCCGGAATTGCCCGGCACGTGGATGGTTAGGAGAAGGGCGGCGCTGAGGAGAATTGGAAGGACGAGGCGGAGGAGCACTGGCACGATGGACGGGGGAGGTGGAGATGCCCGGGTTAAGGGGATCCTCACCCGGGGAACTCCGAGTTACTCTGCGCTTGGCTGGAAGAGAATCCTTCAAGTACGACGAGTTCGATAATTGATGGTTAAGTTGTCGCATGGCATCAAAGGAGTAAGGTTCAGAGGATATAGAAGAGAAAGGAACCTTGGACACTGCCCCTCTGGTCTTCCTCTTGGCTCCAACTGTTGCCTCTTGATCAGATTCGGTAGCCTCCGGGTCATCCTCGTTATTCTCACCTTCGTCCTCCAGCCCTGCGAACCGAGTGTGTGTCCGTAGGAAAAAGTTAAATGGGAGCAAAATGATGCAAGTAAAGATAATACAAGATCCGGGCAAATACCTTCATCACCGTCAGCCGGCTCATCTTCTTCTTCCGGGTCTCTGGAAGGGGGGGAGGTTTCAACTGTCCAGAAAGGATCATCGGCCTGAGACATAAAGATGAAAATAAGAACTAGGAGCAGTATCGAGTCAAGATGAGGAAATAAACTTATGAGTATCGGGTCTTACCGCTGGGGCCGGGTTTTCCCGAGTAAACGGAGGTAACCCGGCGATGTTCTTTATCACCTCCAGCTTCTCTGTCAAGAAACCCTTGATGGTTTTGTTGGTATCCCCGGCTGCAAAGCTCTTGGTGGAATATCGAAGGGCGTCTGTGGTGTGCCCTGAGTATTCGCACATCAATTTGGAGCGGATAGAATTGGGTTGGATCCGGAAGTCGACCCAAGTTTTCACTAAGTTGAGCCCAAGAAGGCCTTGGGCTGAGAGAACGGCTAACTTAGCTAGCAAAGGTATGATTGCCTCCCTGTCTGAGTCAGGGGCGAAAGCGTTGAAATTCTCGGAAGTATTGAGGAGGCCCTCTGAGTAACCCGGCAGTCTCTTCTCGCCGGGTGGAGAGGTGTCGTGGTAGTAGAAGAAGGATAGTTGCCAGTGTTTAACATGGGAGTTCAGATTAAGGGTTGGCATTGGGGAGTTTTCGCGGCGTTGGATGGATACCCCGCCGCCAGTGAGAAGTGCTCCGTCACCGCTTTCGCGGCACGGCTTGCACTGGAAAAGTTCAATAAAGAGAGTCAAACTTGGCGGAGTGCACAAGTATGACTCGGATAGGACAATGAAGTGGGTAATATTCAACATAGAGTTAGGCCTTATGTCGAATACCCGGAGGCCGTAGTGGCTCAGGACCTCGCGAAAGAAAGGGTGACCCGGAGGGCGGAATCCCCGGGTCACGTGCTCTATGAAACAGATTACCTCGCCGTCGGCGGGTGTGGGCCGGGTCTCGTCACCCGGCGCCCTCCAGTGAATGTCCTTCTGAGGGGGAAGAACCCCCAACTCGGCCAATTCTTCCAGCTTGGCCTTTGTGACAGTGGATCGCCCCCAATTGGCGGATATGGATTGGGTTGTCTTCGCCTGGGCCGGCTGTTTCCCTTGACTTTTGGGAGCCATGGGATCAACCTGCAAAACACAAGGAAAAAAGGTACAGGAAATAAGACTCGGAAGTATTAGATTATCCGAGTCTGGGGTATCAAGAAAGTATGAAAACTAAGAACTATCCGGGTATCACGCCATGGAGTGGAGATTGCGAGGTATCCGTGTATTAAGTACAACTATGGAGATTATTGGTCACTTACGTATGGAAAAGTATTTGGGGAAGACGGATGGTTGCCCATGTATCTACTGCAAGCAAAATAGCCGGAAAAGGAGGATTTTCCGGGTGTCAATGTTATGCGTGGAAAATTGAGGTGAAATGGATCTAGATTGGAAAACTTGCGAACGATTCTACGAAGAAATTGGTGATTAATAATGGTAGGAGGATGAGGTGTAATCATCAAACAGGTGGTTAAAGGAGTTAGCGAGCGTCAAATCGATCTAATCCGGTGCAACAGGAAGAACGGCCCGCAGGTTGACCTAGATCCAATCCAAGGTGAATCAAAAAATTGCGGAGCTATTTTAACAAATACTTACTGGGAGGAGCTTGAATCTGGCGTGGCGGCGGCTGATGTCGCGGTCTGGATGTCCCCCTGCAACCCTTGATGAGCGGAATGAAGGCGCAGTGGCAGAGTTTGGCGGCGGCGCGGAACAGTTCAAGGATGAACGTGGCCGACGGCGGCCTTGCTATGATGGCGGGCTTGAGATTCTTGTGGAATTGCGGAGCGCAGGGAATAAGGAAGCAAAGGGAAGGTTGGAATGAAAGGTTGGGATCTAAGTTACCCTCTGGGCTCTATTTATAAGATGCGGCCGGATAAACCTATCCTAACAGGCGGAATCCGGAAATTTTGGGATAACGGTCATCTGTGCGGATTTTTTGAGATATGCTTCAAGTGTTGAACGTGATATCCGGGCAGAAATAAGAAGGAGATATTTTCCGCGATATCAGGGTTAATTATCAGGGTTGCAGGGGGACATCCAGACCGCGACATCGGCCGCCGCCACGCCAGATTCAAGCTCCTCCTAGTAAGTATTTGTTAAAATAGCTCCGCAATTTTTCGATTCACCTTGGATTGGATCTAGGTCAACCTGCGGGCCGTTCTTCCTGTTGCACCGGATTAGATCGATTTGACGCTCGCTAACTCCTTTAACCACCTGTTTAATGATTACACCTCATCCTCCTACCATTATTAATCACCAATTTCTTCGTAGAATCGTTCGCAAGTTTTCCAATCTAGATCCATTTCACCTCAATTTTCCGCGCATAACATTGACACCCGGAAAATCCTCCTTTTCCGGCTATTTTGCTTGCAGTAGATACATGGGCAACCATCCGTCTTCCCCAAATACTTTTCCATACGTAAGTGACCAATAATCTCCATAGTTGTACTTAATACCCGGATACCTCGCAATCTCCACTCCATGGCGTGATACCCGGATAGTTCTTAGTTTTCATACTTTCTTGATACCCCAGACTCGGATAATCCAATACTTCCGAGTCTTATTTCCTGTACCTTTTTTCCTTGTGTTTTGCAGGTTGATCCCATGGCTCCCAAAAGGCAAGGGAAACAGCCGGCCCAGGCGAAGACAACCCAATCCATATCCACCAATTGGGGGCGATCCACTGTCACAAAGGCCAAGCTGGAAGAATTGGCCGAGTTGGGGGTTCTTCCCCCTCAGAAGGACATTCACTGGAGGGCGCTGGGTGACGAGACCCGGCCCACACCCGCCGACGGCGAGGTAATCTGTTTCATAGAGCACGTGACCCGGGGATTCCGCCCTCCGGGTCACCCTTTCTTTCGCGAGGTCCTGAGCCACTACGGCCTCCGGGTATTCGACATAGGGCCTAACTCTATGTTGAATATTACACACTTCATTGTCCTATCCGAGTCATACTTGTGCACTCCGCCAAGTTTGACTCTCTTTATTGAACTTTTCCAGTGCAAGCCGTGTCGCGAAAGCGGTGACGGAGCACTTCTCACTTGCGACGGGGTATCCATCCAACGCCGCAAAAACTCCCCAATGCCAACCCTTAATCTGAACTCCCATGTTAAACACTGGCAACTATCCTTCTTCTACTGCCACGACACCTCTCCACCCGGCGAGAAGAGACTGCCGGGTTACTCGGAGGGCCTCCTCAATACTTCCGAGAATTTCAACGCTTTCGTCCATGACTCAGACAGGGAGGCAATCATACCTTTGCTAGCTAAGTTAGCCGTTCTCTCAGCCCAAGGCCTTCTTGGGCTCAACTTAGTGAAAACTTGGGTCGACTTCCGGATCCAACCCAATTCTATCCGCTCCAAATTGATGTGCGAATACTCGGG
This sequence comes from Alopecurus myosuroides, assembly GCA_028641055.1. NCBI lineage: Eukaryota > Viridiplantae > Streptophyta > Magnoliopsida > Poales > Poaceae > Alopecurus > Alopecurus myosuroides. The sequence goes on from CM054059.1 coordinate 205,159,391, forward strand.
GCACACCATAGACGCCCTTCGATATTCCACCAAGAGCTTTGCAGCCGGGGATACCAACAAAACCATCAAGGGTTTCTTGACAGAGAAGCTGGAGGTGATAAAGAACATCGCCGGGTTACCTCCGTTTACTCGGGAAAACCCGGCCCCAGCGGTAAGACCCGATACTCATAAGTTTATTTCCTCATCTTGACTCGATACTACTCCTAGTTCTTATTTTCATCTTTATGTCTCAGGCCGATGATCCTTTCTGGACAGTTGAAACCTCCCCCCCCCCCCTTCCAGAGACCCGGAAGAAGAAGATGAGCCGGCTGACGGTGATGAAGGTATTTGACCGGATCTTGTATTATCTTTACTTGCATCATTTTCCTCCCATTTAACTTTTTCCCACGGACACACACTCGGTTCGCAGGGCTGGAGGACGAAGGTGAGAATAACGAGGATGACCCGGAGGCTACCGAATCTGATCAAGAGGCAACTGTTGGAGCCAAGAGGAAGACCAGAGGGGCAGTGTCCAAGGTTCCTTTCTCTTCTATATCCTCTGAACCTTACTCCTTTGATTCCATGCGACAACTTAACCATCAATTATCAAACTCGTCGTACTTGAAGGATTCTCTTCCATCCAAGCGCAGAGTAACTCGGAGTTCCCCGGGTGAGGATCCCCTTAACCCGGGCATCTCCACCTCCCCCGTCCATCGTGCCAGTGCTCCTCCGCCTCGTCCTTCCAATTCTCCTCAGCGCCGCCCTTCTCCTAACCATCCACGTGCCGGGCAATTTCGGGTTCCGCTGTCGGTCCCTTTGACATCTTCGTCTGCTTCCAGCAGCGAGCTCCCGCCGGATTACTCCGTAAATACTGGGTAAGTTTTTGCTATATGACATCCTTTGATACCTGACAATTTTCAATCACCATTGCTAACTGCCTCTTCTCATCTTTCTTTAGCGCTCAAGTCACCGTTAGTGACCCGGAGAATGTGGAGATGGATAACCGGGAGGCGGATAACCGTCAGACAGAGGAGCCGACTGAGAACGTAGATGCCGCGACAGGCGGTGATATTGAGAACAACCAGGAACAAGGCCCCTTGGGCGATCCACTTCACCAAACCGCCGGGTCTCCTGCTTCATCCGAACCAGTGGACGAGGAGATCGAGGTTCCGGACACGAGGATTGGTTCTCCCAACCCGGATACTCAGACTGTCCGGGTCTCGACCCCAAGGGCGGGGAGAGCTCCCCCATCAGGCGACCAGGCTGCCGGCTCTTCCGGTGTCCGACCCGAGGACCTGACGTTTGCCCAGATGCTCGAAACCCTGCGCGCTTTGAGGGCTAATGAAGAAAACATCTTGGAGGCTTTAATAGCCAAACACGAGGTAAAACCGACTAATATTGCTTGTGTCCTTATCCAGTCCCCAAGTTCCGAGTGAATTGATTCACAATTTGCTTGGAACTTTACGATATAAGCGAATGATAACTTGCCCCTTTACCCGGCTAATCCTTCCTTGCATCCATGCAGTCCTTCGTGACTCAATCTGAGGAGAAACTGGCAAAGGCCACCAAACTCATTGAAAAGGAGGTGGCTATGCGTGAGGCGGCCGAGGCTGAGGCCAGGAGGAGTAGGACGATAATGAAGAAGTATAGGAGGAGGGCTCACACAGCAGAAGATGATCTAACGAGCCTTTCTGTTCAAATTGCTGATACGTATCGTGCTTTGCTTGGTACGTTTCTTCATCCGGGTTATCCTTCTGATAAATAGCCGGAGTTTCCTGACTCATGTTTCCATTTCTGCAGGTCCGAATGAAGTGATGCCGGACGAGGGTGACATTGCCAGACTGAAAACTATCAAGAGCGTTATCCGGCAGCTATGCGCCGGAACCAAATGGATCCTTCAAGAAATACGGTGGCCGGGTAAAGGGCATGGCGACCTGAAGAGAATGCTAGACGCTTGCTCCACTATCCCCGAGTGGATTTGGCACTAGAAACGCTCGTCCTGCCGGGTTGGAGTAACCCGGGGTCTTGCGCTTGCCAAGGCTTACTTCCCTAAGCTCGAGCTAGCCAAGCTTATGGGAGGTTTCCCGGAATACAAGCTTGATGGGTCCAAGTTCTCCGTGAAGGATTTCCAGGCCGTCCAGAAGGAGGTCCGTTACCCGGCCAGCGTGATTGCTGACGGTTTAGATGTCGATTCCCTCGTTCCTGCATATGATGCTGCTGGTGAAGCGGTTAAGTCGGACCTTCCCGAGCCGTATGACATGCTGGCCCGATGGAAGGAGGAAGCTGCTAAGTTGAGGGAGGAGGCTGCCAAAAAGAAAGCTGAAGCCGATTCTGCACCCGCTACCTCCACACCAGTCGTTCCTCCTCCTGCGCGAGCCGGTACTACTGATCCGGGTGCTGCTGTTACCCCAAGTGATGGCAAGGGCAAGGAGAAGATGGACGCCGCGGCCTAGAACGCCGAGTGATACCTGATACCTGATGCTACTTCATACGCGTCAGTTGATCGACGTGTCATTAAAACAACTATTTTTGGATGGTGCGCCTGTGCACCTTTGATACTATTTACCGGAGTTTGTAATGCACTCTAAGTTCTTGATACACTTTGTGCTTCTTCTGATCGTTTAAATTTATCCACTTTTGAGTCAACTTGTTCTTGATATCCGACTTTCTTTACGATTCCTTTTGTGAGACTCAGTTTCCGAGTTTCGTGGGTGTTGACGAGCGGACTTGCTTCTAAGCCCCCAAGTCCCCAAGACTCGGATGTTTGGGTTTTTTGAGCCTTAGCAACTAAGCTACTTATTCTTTTCCAAAATCCCGAATCGCCAAGACCCGATTTTCCGAGTCTGGGATATGTGGTCTTTTCCAAGAGAACGAGTTTTGTTGTTTGCTAAGCCCAAACCCGGAGCCGTTTCACATAGGTAATGAAGTTATGCTTGATAAACATTGAGTTTCCAGCTATTAGCCTTATACTCTGCATAACTTGTGGTTTAGATGACCCTTTTGACAATCTTGTACTATAAGCCGGCTTTCGCGTGGATATCATGTTGTTACATCTATACGAAAACAGGGTCAGGCAAGTCCCATTGGGCTTCATGGCTGATTGTAATCGTAAGCGAGCAAATCATGCCACTTTTATTGCGAGTCACATCGAGCTTAAGTAAGAAAAGTCAAGAAAGTTTGGCTCCTTTGTCCGGTTATAAGATTGCAGCCGTACTCGTTTGCGAGTAATCGGCCCTTATAACTCATAGGCATCAAGGCCGGGTCATTGAGTTTGCAACTGTGCTATTCAAGCAATCAGCCCCCAAGACCTATATATATGCAACGTACTGAGATTAAGGAACATGAGAATAACCACTTCTTTTCTTGATATGAGAATGTTGGGTCAGCAAGCCGCCTCATTAAAAACCCATCCAGTCCCCAAGGGTACCCTGGATAGGAAAAGAGTACGTCTGAAACCTGCTGCCTGTTACATCGTGCAATTCCACTTGCCAATATAGTCTTTACTAAGTATAATATGGACGTAGCTGAGCCACGTTCCATGGTCTGTCTCTTTCTTGCATAGATGAAGTGGTGTGAGCGGTGTCATTAACTGTAGCCGACTCTTCCCTTGCATCTACCAAGTAATATGATCCATTATGCAGATTCCGGCTTATGATAAACGGTCCTTCCCATGGTGGTGATAATTTGTGTTTTCCTTCGATTGACTGTACCAGGCGCAGAACCAAGTCTCCTTCCTGGAATACCCGGGTTTTCACGCGCCGGCTATGATACCTCCGTAGATCTTGCTGATATATGGCTGATCTTTCCAGGGCTTGTTCCCTTTGTTCTTCTAACATATCTACGGCGTCCTGCCGGGTCTTCTCGTTCTCTACCTCGACGTAAGCTGATACTCGAGGTGAATCATGAATAATATCACTCGGCAGCACTGCTTCCGCACCATAAACCATGAAGAATGGTGTCATCTGAGTAGATCTGTTAGGTGTAGTGTTGATACCCCAGACCACGGAAGGTAGTTCTTCGACCCATGCACCCGCAGCCCTAATGCAAGGGACTCGTAGTCGTGGTTTTAGTCCACGAAGTAATTCTTGATTTGCCCTCTCCACTTGTCCATTGGCCTGCGGATGAGCCACTGATGCTACGTCAAGCCGGATTCCATTGCTACCACAAAACTTTTCCATTGCGCCAAGGGACATGTTGGTTCCATTGTCGGTAATTATACTGTGGGGATACCCGAACCGATAGATAATTCTTTTCAGGAACTTGACTGCTCTAACTGCTTCACAGTTGGTGACTGGCATAACCTCAACCCACTTGGTAAACTTATCAATAGCCACCAAAAGATGTGTCTTCTTGCAAGGTGACATGTGAACGGGCCCACCATGTCCATACCCCATACCGCGAACGGCCAAGTTAATGGAATAGTCCGTAATTCCATAGCCGGCACGTGGGATTGGCGAGCGTACCTTTGACATCCGTCACACCTTGCCACTAAGCGCTCCGCATCTGCTAGAGCCGTGAGCCAGAAAAATCCATGTCGATAAGCTTTGGCCACAAGGGATCTTGTGGATGCATGATGCCCACAATCACTTTCATGGATTTCCTTAAGAATCTGTCGGCCTTCTTCTGGTGCTACACAGCGCAAAAAGACTCCTGCTGCACTTCTCTTGTATAACTCCCCATTGATGATCAAATATCCCTTTGCTCGCCGCAGAATTTGCCTTGCTAACACCTCTTGCTGTGGTAACTCGCCCCGTGATAGGTAGGCCACAAACGGTTCTGTCCACTCGGGAATAGCACGTACAGTGGCCACGAGTCCTAAATCCGGGTCTTGATTTGCCAATTCCTCCTCTGACTCGGTTTTAACTGATGGTCGCCATAATTCGTCCAGGAAAACGTTAGGTGGAACCGGCTCTCTGCGCGAGCCCAGTCTAGCGAGGGCGTCGGCTGCCTCATTCTTTCTTCTGTCTATATGCTCCACCTCGTACCCGGAAAAACATCCTGCAACCCTATCAACTTCCCTGCGGTATGCTGCCATAGTTGCGTCCTTTCTATCCCAACTTCCTGACACCTGCTGTACCACAAGGTCCGAATCTCCGAAGCATCGTATCCTCTTAATGTTCATCTCCTTGGCTACCTTTAAGCCATGCAATAGGGCCTCATACTCGGCCACGTTGTTGGAACAGTCAAAGTGAATTTGTAGTACGTAACTCAATTTGTCTCCTTTGGGTGATGTTAGCACCACTCCAGCTCCTGATCCCTCGTACTGTTTTGATCCATCGAAGTGCATAATCCATGACTTGGGCTCGTAGCTAATGTGATAATCCCCCATTATCACTAGCTGATGTGACTTTGGGTGATGTTAGCACCACTCCATCGATGTGCATAATCCATCGAAGTGCATAATCCATGATGTTAGCACCATGGTAGTCATGCCTGTGTGTGTCCAATCATTAACGAAATCAACCAAAGCCTGAGATTTGATTGCTGACCTGAGCTCGTAGCTGATGTGATAATCCCCCATTTCTATCGCCCATTTGGCTATTCTTCCGGTCGCATCCGAGTTTCTGATGATATCCGACATTGGTATTGAGCTAACCACTGTTATGGGGTGTTCCTGGAAATACGGCTTCAGTTTCCGGCTGGCCATAAAGACCCCAAAAACCAGCTTTTGCCAATGCGGATAGCGCTGCTTTGCCTCTGATAATACCTCACTGACATAATAAACCGGCCTCTGGACTGGATAACCTTTCCCATCCTCTTTACGCTCCACAACCACTACTGCACTGACGGCTCGGGGGCCAGCTGCGACGTATAGCAACATAGGCTCTTTAGGACCCGGGGCCGCTAGTACTGGTGCTTCAGATAACTGCTTCTTTAGTGCCTCGAACGCCTCATCCGCCTCTTGATCCCATACAAATTTGTCGGATTTCCTCAAGAGCCGGTACAAGGGTATGGCCTTTTCTCCGAGTCTTGATATAAATCGGCTCAAGGCTGCTACACAGCCCGTGAGCTTTTGAACATGCTTCAAATTTTCCGGTTTTTTCAGACTTTGGATAGCTTTGATTTTGTCCGGGTTTGCTTCAATTCCTCTTTCGGAAACGATAAAGCCAAGTAATTTCCCGGCTGGAACTCCAAATACGCACTTTGTCGGGTTAAGCTTCATCTGATACCTCCTTAAGTTCTTGAACGTTTCCTTTAGATCATCGATAAACGTTTCTGCCTTCCTGGTCTTGATAACCACATCATCCACATAAGCATGGACGTTGCGTCCAATTTGGTCCTCGAAGCACTTCTGAATACACCGTTGATAAGTTGTGCCAGCGTTCTTCAACCCAAATGTCATGGTTTTGTAACAAAAGGCCCCAAAAGGGGTTATAAACGATGTTTTCTCCCAATCCTCCCTCTTGAGTTTAATCTGATGATATCTGGAATAAGCGTCCAGAAAGCACAATAGGTCACTCCCAGCTACTGCATCTATGATCTGATCTATCCTTGGTAGTGCGAACGGATCCTTTGGGCAATGCTTGTTGAGACTCGTAAAATCAATGCACATCCTCCACTCATTGGTCTTTTTCATCACTAGCACCGGATTTGCTAACCAATCCGGGTGAAATACTTCCATGATGAAGCCGGCTATCAATAGCCGAGCAATTTCTTCACCTATAGCTTTCCTTCTTTCCTCATTCATCTTCCTCAAGCCCTGCTTCACAGGCCTGGACTTGGGATCTACATGCAAACTGTGCTCTGCCAACTCTGTAGGGATACCCGGCATGTCGCTAGGTGTCCAGGCGAATACGTCCGCATTCGAACGAATAAACTCCACAAGTGCCTTCTCCTGCTCGGTGTCCAAGTTAGACCCTATAGTAAATTGCTTAGTGGGATCACCTTCGACAAAATCTATCATCTTGGTGTCCTGTGCTGCCTTGAATTTTGCTCTTTCGTCCTCAGTATTCGGCCTTTTCAATGCGGTTCCATCATCCGGATCTACTTGAGACCGATAATACTTGAGTTCTTCTTTTCTGCAAGCTTGCTCGGCCATTACCGAATCTCCTTCGTCGCACTCGGACGCTATATCCCGGCTTCCATGTATGGTGATGGTCTGCTTAGGACCCGGAATCTTCAGCTGCAAATACACGTAACACGGCCTGGCCATGAATTTGGCGTAAGCCGGTCTTCCAAATAGTGCGTGATAAGGACTGCGCAATTTGACCACCTCGAACGTGAGCCACTCAACTCGATAATTATCCGTTGATTCTCCGAAAGCTACCTCCAATGCGATTTTTCCCTCGGGACATGCCGAGTGACCCGGCACTATTCCATGAAAAATTGTTGAGCTTTTCTGTAACTGGGACACTTTGAGACCCATGCGTGAAAAAGTTTCCCAGTACAAGATATTGATGCTACTTCCACCGTCCATCAGGACCCTTTTTAACTCGTAACCATTAACCTGTGGTGCGACTACCAATGCTAAGACTCCTGGGTGCTCTATTCTTTCCGGATGATCTCTTCTGCTCCACGTTATCTCTTGCTCCGCCCATCTCAGGTATCCCGGACCAGCCGAGGAAACCGAGTTCACAGCTTTCTTGAGTATCTTTTTGTCCCTATTAGAAGTTCCTGTGGTATGCACATGATATTGTCCTTTTAAATCAGATGTACGTACCATACCGATGAAGACGCTGATCTGGCCGATCGTCACAATAGATCCGGATTCGAGGTGATCCGACTCCGGCCCCCAGCCGGAATCGTCCACCATCTTCTCCCCTTCGTGGTCGATGTAGATCTCGCCGACGACAAGATTCTCCATGTTCTTCCGAGCTTCTCCCGTGATGTAAACACCTTTGGACGTCGGCCCCACGGTGGGCGCCAACTGTCGTGGGATAATCACGGCAGACGTTACCGGGGGTAACTGATCTTGGGGCAAGACGACACAGGCGTTTGGGAGAGGGTTTAGCTCAAAGGAAAGCATGATGGAACTCGATCTGGTAGCCGGCAATCAAGTCGCCGAGTCTCCGATCTCAAGTTATTAACTCAACTCTCGTGTTACACTGGATACTCGATACCAAGCGATATTGCTAGGGTTCTTAGATCTCTCTCAACTAAACCTAGGGGTCGGTTTATAAAGCACCCATACCCCCTGTCTTACCCTCCAAGACGCACCCTGAATCCTACCCGGACACCGCATACAAACCCTAACTTTCCTTTACCGTAACCCACAATCCGGGTTACGAGGCCTACAAACTTGGGCCTTCCAGAAGTTCCTTTATCCTTAGCCGGATCTTGCGCAGCGTCCTTTGGGCCGGGTTACACCTTGGAGTTGGCCTACCGGGTATTATCCCTCCACCAGGATTATTAGTGATAGATGCAGATGGATGTCGGTCTATGTATCTTGTTGTAATGCCCGGACTAAATATCATAGTAATCTTCATGTCATATTGTGCACTACGGTGCAACCTCTATTTGTCAATTGCCCAGCTGTAATTTGTTCACCCATCATGCTATCTTTTATGGAGATACACCACTAGTGAAACTATGAACCCCGGTCCATTTTCCACACTTTTAAACAAACCAAAACAATTTCCTGCTTTATTTACTTAGTGCAAGCATACACTGTTTTCTACACTATACGTATAATCTTTGTTTTCAGCAAGAACGGTGAGATTGACAACCTCACTGTACCGTTGGGGCAAAGTATTTTGGTTATGTTGTGTGCAGGTTCCACGTTGTTGCTGACACCGTGAAGCGCCAGCACCACCGTCAGTGGCATCAACCTTCCGAAGGTTCTCTTTCTCCTACTGGATTGATAACCCTGGTTCTTAACTAAGGGGAAAACTCCTGCCGTTGTGCTCATCATACCCTCCTCTTGGGGTTCCCAACAAAGTGCATCAAACATCCACCTCCATTATGATACTTGATGATGAGCTTCATGGTTATTTATGCATACTGCTACACCGGCAGGAGCATGTAGTTGGATACATCAGAGATATTCCATTATGAGTTATGAATACTAAAAGTGTGATGATTCATTGTAATTTAGGATGCTGCCCCTACCGGTGAGGATATATAAAATAAAGAAAATGAAAAAAATGAAAAAGCCCAAAAAAAGGGCCAAAGAGAGAATAAAGAGAGAGGGGGCGCATCACTATCTTTTATACCACACATGTGCTTCATGTTTAGCACCAATGCTTCAGTTTGGAGAAATTTTTCATATTATCATTCAGTCATAACTATGCGGGGAACTTTACATTATAGAACTTGGCTTGTATATTCCAATGATGAGCCTCCTCAAATGAGCTCTAGGTCTTTGTGAGCAAGCAAGTTGGATGCATCCCCACTATTTCCATTGGAGAACTTTTATACACTTATAGCTCTATGTGCATCCGTTGTGTGGCAATCCTTACTCCTTGCATAGCTTCGGTTGTAAGAATTTCTCTTGTCTAATGACCACTTTCAGCTTTGTGAGCCTTTCTTCCATTGACCTTCAAAACCCCCCATGATGTTCTCTTTGCCATAACATCCCGGTGTCAGGGACCAACACAGAACACTTTCTTGCTTTTAGTGCGCAAATAGTTTAAGATTCAAGCATTGCATCGTGTGGAAAGCTTGGCTTGATCCTAATAGGGGTTTGTGAAGATCATTTGACATGCATGATATTGTTGTTCTTGAAAGCTTAAATCATCTTTAATAAACTTTGCACGATTGATAGTCTTTTAGTATTGATTCATTAAAAGTTTTGCTTCTTTGTTCTTATTTGTTTATGCATTACTTGTTGATATCAAATATAGATCACAACTTTAGTTCATTTGATCCTAGTTTACATGCTCTGTTTTACATATTATAATCAAGATTGTGTGGTAGCATGTCATCTCAGAAATTATTTTGTTTTATCGTTTACCTACTCGAGGATGAGTAGGAACTAAGCTTGGGGATGCTTGATACGTCTCCAACGTATCTATAATTTCTGATGTTCCATGTTGATATTATGCCAATTGCTACATGTTTTCTCCCTTCTTTATAGCATTTTTAAACGTTTTCCGGGACTAACCTATTAACAAGATGCCAAGTGTCAGTTCCCTGTTTTCTGCTGTTTTTTTATTTCAGAAAAGTTGTTCTGGAAATATTCTCGGAATTGGACCCCACGAATCCCAAAGTTCCTATTTTCCCCAGAAGCATCCAGAAGTCCGAAGAGGAGTCGAACATGGGCACTAGGGGGCCCTCACCATAGCCAGGCACAACCCCCCTTGGCCGCGCCTGGGGTGGTGAGGACACCCTGGTGGCCCACCGACGTCGTCCTTTCGCCTATTTATCCCCCTTCGAAGGAAAACCCTAGGCACCTGATAAAAAATCCACGAAAAGTTCTGAAGCCGCCGTCGTTGTCAACCCTAGATCAGGGGGGTTCTGAAGCTGTCTCCTGGCACCCTGCCGGAGAGGAGATCATCACCGGAGGCCTCTTCATCACCATCACTGCCTCCGGAGTGATGCGTGAGTAGTTCATCCTTGGACTACGGGTCCATAGCAGTAGCTAGATGGTTGTCTTCTCCTCCTATGCCTCAATTTTTAGATCTCGTGAGCTGCCTAACATGATGGAGATTGTTCTTATGTAATTCTATGTGCTGTGTTTGTTGGGATCCGATGAATATTGAACTTATGCCAAGTTGATTATAGTCTTTATTGCATATGTTATTTGTGATCTTGCATGCTTTCCGTTGCTAGTGGTTGCTCTGGCCAAGTAGTTGCTAGTGACTCCAAGAGGGAGTATTTATGCTCGATAGTTGGGTTCATGCCTCCTTTTCGCCTGTGCTCGAGTGACAGAAACGTGACGGGAGAGGATGTGTTATTGCCACTAGGGAGAAAACAGCAGTGTGAGTGCCCGCGTGCACAATCATTGCTTACATTACACACATTGCTTAATGCGATTATCTGTTGCTTGCAACTTAATACCTAAGGGGGTTCGGATGATAACCTGAGGGTGGATTATTAGTCATAGATGCAGTTGGATTACCGTCTATGTATATTGTTGTAATGCCCGCACTAAATATCATAGTAGTCGTCATGTCATGAATGTGCACTACGGTGCAACCTATATTTGTCAATTGCCCAGCTGTAATTTGTTCACCCAGCATGCTACCTTCTACGGAGAAACACCACTAGTGAACCTATGAACCCCGGTCCATTTTCCTACACTATTAAACAAAGCATTACAATTCCCTGCTTTCTTTACTTACTGCAAGCATACACCATTTTCCACACTATACGTCTAATCTTTGTTTTCAGCAAAACCGGTGAGATTGACAACCTCACTGTACCGTTGGGACAAAGTATTTTGGTTGTGTTGTGTGCAGGTTCCGCGTTGTTGCTGACACTGGTGAGGCTCCATCACCACCGTCAGTGGCATCAACCTTCCGAAGATCCTCTTTCTCCTACTGGATTGATAACCTTGGTTCTTAAGTGAGGGAAATTCTTACCACTGTACTCATCACACCCTCCTCTTGGGGTTCCCAACACGCCATCACAAGCATCAAGAATTTCTGGCGCCGTTGCTGGGGACTTAAAATTCGTCATCATCAAGAAGTCTCCCCGCCAAGGCACCATCAAGGCGTAGCAAAGAATTTCTGGCGCCGTTGCCGGGGAGAAATAAGTCTTCTGGCAAGGGGAGTCTCTCACTCTCAATCTCTTTATTTTTTTATTGTATTGTTTTTATTTTTTGTCCTGTCTTGCTTCTTTAGATAAAAAACACACAAAAATAGTTTACTTTATAGATGTTATTTATTTGCTTTCTTTTATTTTGCTAAAATGAGTTCCTCTGAGAATACTAAGTTGCGTGACTTCACTAGCACAAACAACAATGATTTTATTTGCGCACCTATTGCTCCACCTGCTCCTACTGCTGCTTTCTATGAAATTAAACCTGCTTTATTAAATCTTGCTATGAAAGAGCAATTTTCTGGTGTTAGTACTGATGATGTTGCTGCTCACCTTAATAATTTTGTTGAACTATGTGAGATGCAAAAATATAAAGATGTGGATGGAGATATTATTAAACTTAAATTATTTCCTTTCTCTTTGAGAGGAAGAGCTAAAGAATGGTTGTTATCTTTGCCTAGAAATAGTATTGATTCATGGACTAAGTGTAAATATGCTTTCATTGGAAAATATTATCCTCCTGCTAAGATTATATCCCTGAGATGTGACATAATGAATTTTAAACAATTTGATAATGAACATGTTGCTAAAGCTTGGGAAAGAATGAAAACTATGGTGAAGAATTGTCCCACTCATGGACTGACTACTTGGATGATTTTACAAACCTTTTATGCAGGACTGAATTTCTCCTCAAGGAACCTATTGGATTCATCTGTTGGAGGTACCTTTATGTCCATCACTTTGGGCAATGCAACAAAGCTTCTTGATGATAAATTATTAAGAGTGGAACACTAAGAGAGCTCCACAAGGTAAGAAGGTAAATTCTGTTGAGGAAACCTCCTCTTTGAGTGAAAGGTTTGATGCTATTATGTCTATGCTTGTTAATGGTAAAGCTCAAGTTGATCCCAATAATGTTCCTTTAGCCTCTTTGGTTGCTCAAGAAGAGCATGTTGATGTGAACTTTATTAGAAATAATAATTTTAACAACAATGCTTATAGAAATAATTTTGGTGGAAACAATTATAAGCCCTATCCTCCTAATAATGGTTATGGTAATTCTTATGGAAATTCATACAATAATAATAAAAGCTCTACCTATGATCTTGAAAACATGCTTAGAGAATTTATTAGCACAGAAACTGCTTTTAATAAATCTGTTGAGGAAAAGCTTGGTAAAATAGATGTTCTTGCCTATAAAGTAGATGGCCTAGCTATTGATGTTGATTTTCTAAAACTGAAGTTTTTGCCTCATGATGTTAAAGAAAGTAAAACTTTGAATGCCATCCAAGTTCGAATTGATAATAATGTTAGGTTGATGGCTGAATTACGTGCTAGGTAGGAAAGAGAAGATGAATTGGCTAAAAAGAATAATATTGCTAGAGTTTGCACTATCACCACTACTAGTAAAACTGAAGCTCCAAGTGCTCGTAAACCTCCTACTATCAATGGTAAAGTAGTTGGTGTTAACAAAGTCTCCACCCCTTCGGTGAAACGTGCTAAATTGCCTCAAATTGCTGAAATTGCTTCTGATAAAAGTGCTGAAATTTTTAAAGATGTGGGAGATAATGGTCCCATTACTTTTGATGATAATAATTTTGATTTTGATGATTGAAATATTTCTGAAGTTATTATGTTCCTACAAAATCTTGCTAGAAGTCCCAATGCTAGTGCCATGAATATGGCATTTACTAAACATATTACCAATGCTCTCATGAAAGTTAGAGAAGAAAAGCTGAAACTTGAAACATCTATCCCTAGGAAATTAGATGATGGTTGGGATCCCATCATTAAGATAATAGTAAATGATTTTTATTGCAATGCTTTGTGTGATCTTGGTTCTAGTATCTCTGTTATGCCTAAAAAGCTTTATGATATGCTTGATCTACGACCGTTGAAACACTGTTATTTGGATGTTCATCTTGCTGATAATGCTAAGAAGAAACCTTTAGGTAGAATTGATGATATTCTTATTATGGTTAACAATAACCTTGTACCTGTTGATTTTGTTGTTATGAACGTTGAATGCAATGCTTCTTGTCCTATTGTTTTGGGAAGACCTTTTCTTAGAACTGTTGGTGTTGTTATTGATATGAAAGAGGGGAGTATTAAATATCAATTCCCACTAAAGAAAGGTATGGAACACTTTCCTAGAAATAGAATGAAGCTACATTTTGACTCTATTATTAGAGCAATTTATTATGTTGATGCTTCCTCACTTGAAAATACTTTAGTTGCTTTCTATGCCTAGCTGAAAGGCGTTAAAGAAAAGCGCTACCGGGAGACAACCCGTTTTATTTCTCCATTTTCAACCCGTTTTCCGTCGTTTCTTTCTGTGTGCTTTACACCTGGGTGTTTTCTATTTCCTTAGAAACCCCTTTGTATCTTTTCTTTTGTGTCTTTGTTGAGCCAAGTAAAGCCTCTAGTGGAAAGTTGAGACTGTATTTCGGATTTCTACGTAGGAAACAGATTTCAGCTGTCCACTGTTAAATTCGTATAAAATCACAGAAAATTCAAAATAACCTGAATTTTTTTGTGCGTAATTCTGGGCTATATACGAAACTTTTCTTAGTTTAACACTTTTTGATTTGAGCAACAGAAGATTTCGAAAAAAATCATCTTTACCTGCTGTCCTGTTTTGACAGATTTCGGCCAATAATTGCATTTGCATTTTAATCTCTTTGTTTTGGTGTTCTTTTGAGAAAAATAGTTTTAAAAGAAATTGTGACAGTATCTAATGTGTTTATGAGTGTTAGGATTGTGTTGAAACTGAATCATGTGAATTTATTATTTTGACTGCACTAACGTTGCTAATGAAGATTGTGCGAAGTTTGGTGTGAAGGAAGTTTTCAAGGGTCAAGAGAAGAGGATGATATGACGTGATCAAGAGGAGTGAAGAGCCTAAGCTTGGGGATGCCCCGGAGGTACATCCCAGCAAATTCCAAGAAGTCTCAAGCGTCTAAGCTTGGGAATGCCCAAGGCATCCCGTTCTTCATCGACAAATTATCAGGTCACTTCGAGTGAAACTATATTTTTATTCGGTCACATCTTATGTGCTTTAGTTGGAGCGTATTTTATTTTTGCTTCAGTTTGTTTTTATTTTTGAAATAATCTTGGTTGGACCCCATCATTCTTTTATTGTAGAGTAACACGCTCTGCTTTTTCATGGGAATACTTTGTATTCTTAATCTTTGTCTGGCTGTTGCATTTATTTAGCTCCTGTTTTGCATTCATCTCTTATTTAGAGGTGTTAGTACTCTCTAGCTTTCATTATTATATGCTTAGAGATAGTTTTTGTTGTCTCGTATATGCGCTTGGTTGGGAATAGAAATTCTTATGTGACAGTTGGTATAGTGGAAAAAATCGCATGGTCTTGTAGATCACCAAAACTGCTTCACTTGAATCACTGCTGTTGTTTTGAGATATTAATTTGCTTAATGGATAAAGGGGAAGAAATAGTAAGTATAAACTTTCAATGGTTGGTCTAAGAAACTTGAAACTGTGCCACACTTAAATGACCAGCTGATAGAAACAATGGTATATGATTGCTACGAGTGATACATTTCTGATCGGCCTTTTGTTACGCGCTACGGTCGGGGTAGCTAACAATGACTTGTCACTGCCACGGACCCTCTTGGAGTGATTTGCACTGCGCCTTGTAAAGATGATTTGCTTGCTGCAACCTTTTAACTCATGAGTCTATGTTGAGGTTCCTGGCACTTCCACCATCCATATTTGATAGCTTCTTCGGTACTGTACATTGCCCTTTCTCACATTGAGAGTTGGTGCAAACTTCGCCAGTGCATCCAAATCCCGTGGGAGGACTTTGTTCTCCTACACATAAGCCCATATATTCTTCCTCAAAACAGCCACCATACCTACCTATCATGGCATTTCCATAGCCATTCCGAGATAGCACAACATCCACCTCCATTATGATATTTGATGATGAGCTTCATGGTTATTTATGCATACTGCTACACCGGCAGGAGCATTGTAACATCCCTGATTTTTGGAAAATGCAAAAATCACAAAAAATTGAAACTTTTTGTTTTTATGTTATGCAAGTCACCAAGAACCAAATGAGAAGCAAGAAACAAAAGAAAACAATACATATTTCAATGAAATTGAGTTTACCAATCCAATTAGTCCTTGTTCCTTAAACCCTAAAACCTTATTCAAAAAATAAGTTTCTTTGTATAAAGGGGATATATTTTATTAACAAACCTTTACCTAAAATGTTTACAACTACAATATTAATCTGAAGATATTTTATGGCATCAAAAATCAAAGTTTTGTAAACCTTAATAGAGTTCTAGGCCTTAAAAGTATTTGATGAGAATAAAATTATTAGTAATAACTTTAGTTGTTATTCCAAGTTTTAAACATGAAGGTGTGAAAATAAAATGCATTGTTTGGAAAATAACATAAAAGAGGGTTTTGAAAACAATATTATGACTTGTGGTTTTATTCTAAATTTTATTGATCAACAATATTAATTAATTGATATGAACTAATTAAATACCATTAAGTTACTATTAGTGAATCCTTCACATACTAAAATTATGAAATGTGAAAATGGTTTAAAAATGGCTTCCCAAAGATAACATATGACAAGTAAAATGTCTCTGAAATTTTATTTAGACAATAACATAAATTTATTATTTTCTAAATTTTAAAATGGCCTTAAAGTATTATTAGTGTTTTATTTATTTTCCAAAATATAAATTTGTGAAAACATGATGAAATGACTTTCAAGAATTTGTTTTCAACATTTATAATGTCACTAAAATCTTAGTTGACCAATAACTATGTTTTATAAAAATTTAAATTAAAAATCACATTAAGTAACTATTAAGGAATTATTCAAATTCCCAAATTCACAAATAAAATATGATGATTTTGTTTCCAAAAATGGTACTGTTGGAAAGTACTTGAAATTTCAAGAATTTAGAAATTTGTTTCATGTCATTTGGACACTTAAAACAGAAATTATGATTTAATTAGATAAACAGATATTAAAAGAAAGAAAGGGATGATGTCATTGCTGACGTCATCATCTTCTTCCCTCGTTTGGAAGCCGAGTCCATTTCGGCCAAATTGAATCCCTGTGATTTCGTGCCATTAAGGCTGTAATTCCTTTCCATATGCGATCCTATAAGAAGCCCCTGGATCCCTCTCCGTTTCCCCTCTCCAATCTCGCTGTTTCATACCCGCACACCCGAGTATTGGCTCGTCGGAATTCTCTCGGCCGCCACCGTTCGAGCTCAATTCCGGCAAGGTGAGGCCCCCTCCCAGCCCGATACCTCCTCTCCTTGGACCCCCGTGTCCTTGCGCACCCCCTCATCCATCTGTTCGTACCTTTCGCGCAGGGATTCGACCACGCCTTGAAGCCCGAGCTCGCCGGCGTCTGTTTCGTTTTCGTCCGCGCACAGGTGCCACCCGGGGGAACACGAGCCCGCGCTGTGGTCACCATCATCCCCGCCGTGCTCTCCCGCGCCCCGTCGACGTCTTCATTGAGCCCACGGATCACCGGAAGGCATCTCCGGCGAGATTCCGAGCACAGCACCACCGCTCACTCCATTTCCGGCGAAGAACTCCGACGGGAGGTAACCCTAACTCTCTCCATTCAACCTCAACCGTTAGATCTACTCTGTACGGGCCGGATTAGATCACTTACCTGAAGAGGTATCGGCGAATAAGAATGTGCCACGTCGGCCTATGCGTTTAGTAGCAACTCGTCGCTCGGTGCAACGCACAGCCAGCCCAGGCCCACCTCCTATTAGTCGCCCCGCGCGGCAGATAAGCACTTCTCGGCCCAACATTTGTCTGGAATTAATTCCGAATAGAAATAAAAAGTAGTTTTTGCAGATAAGCCCCTAGAACTTTGAACTATCATATCTTTTGATCCATGAAGCCAAATTTAGCAATCTTGGACTTTTTGAAATCACCAGAACATGTAGAAACTTTTGGCACTGGCCAAATTCAAATTTGACAAACTTAAATTTGTTCAAATTCAAATATGCTTGTTTGATGAAATTTGGCATAATTCAAATTTTACAAATCCAAAAATTGTAAATAAAATATATTTGGAAACCTTAGGATGTGTAATTTCATATCCCCTGATCCAAAATAATTGTTGATCAAATTAAAATTGAATTTAGAATTAATTGGAGTATATGAGTAATTTTGACATAGATTAATTTCTATAAATAATTTCAATATAGTTCCTTTTGCAAAATTGTTCCATTTGACAACCTTGAACCAGAAACAACCTTGCCCAACCATTTTGGACACCCTTGGACCATGACCATGTAATTTTAGCCAAACTTCCATCATAGTAGTCCACCTAGTTGGTTAAGTATTAGAGTTGTTTCTATCATTGTTTACCTTTGTTGTTATGGCTATTTTTGAGCCAAGACCAAGCACCTAGTATGTGTAAATCACATACAAGACCAAGTGGTAAACCTTAGAACCTAGTACCTTTGCTTTCTATATACTTCTCCATTCCCCTATTCTTGCTTCAAGAAATCATCAAGTTAGCAAATGAAAAACAAGACTCAAGCAATAGAAGGCTCTTCACTTTCAACCTGGTGGCAACATGAAGAGCTACAAGGAAGATCAATGAAGAAGTTTTGAAGAAAAGACTTGTACTCCACACCTATAAGGAAACTCAAGAAGTACAAGTGTGAAGAAATTTAGAAGAAAACATCTCCCCCTCTCTTCCTATCCTTCTTCTTATTTTCTTTCCAATTTGACTTAGTGGTATTTGTGCCCATCCCATACCCAAACCAATTAGTGAAGTGAAAGCCATGAAGGTTTATCAAGTTCAAGAGAAGATTAACAACAAGGAGGAAACTACAATAGAAGCATGAAGATGATCTTCAAGAAGGCAATCACATGAGGTCTAGAAGCAATCCATACAAGTTGAAGAATAACCAGTTGTTTTTGTCCAACCATTGACCCAAATGGAAAACCCAAGACTTAGTCATATTTTCCCTTTGATGATGAAGTTAGTAGACCTACCCTAACCACAATGGAAAATACTAACATAGTCACTCAAATATTTTTGAAGGTGAATATGACCAAGTGTTTGCATGTATTACTTTAGTTGAAGAAGTAATATGTTTATTCTTAGTGAACTCTTGGAACTTCCTCGACAAGTATGGTTATAATAAAGTTTGATCACTACAAACTCCACCTAGTCCTTCCCAAGTAAACCATTGGAATTTCCTTAACAAAGTATGAGACCCTTTAGAGAATGAATATTTCAACTCAAACCTAGACTTTGTCCTAACCAATTTGGTTAAGCCCCTTTTGATATGTTAGTTGCTATGTATGTTTTCTGCACTTGTATGTTTGTTTGTTAGGATGCTTGTTTATTTGGTTTTGTGTTGTCAATGAATAGATTGTACGGAGAGCAACGATCTTTTGTGAAGAGAGTGTGATATCTTCACCAACTTCAACAAGGCAAGTAACACATCATCAACTACCCATTATTTTCTATATGCATTAGTTGATTTTGAGTAGTATGCATGATAGGGATTTTTACTAAGTTATACTATGCTATGCTATTATCCTAGTAGTGTGTAGCCATCCCTTTTACCTTGTTATTTTGATAGACTTAGAATTTATTAGATGCTATGCAATGTTACAAATTGTTTTACTAGATGTTGAGGAAAAATCCTAAGTATAACTAATGAATGAACCACCTGGGTGGAAGTGGTAAGATTGGGTTATGTTGAGTGTTTCCTCAGGGCCCTTATCTAAGGGTTATTCCACTTGAGGTTGTCACTTGCGGATGGCCACCCAAGAACAAAGAGATTACTATGTCCTTCTAAGTTTAGTAGCTTCCCGTGCAGCCTTTTGACAATATGGGCTCTGTCTTGATCAATTAAGTTGTGAGGGTTCATCCCAGGCTTGACAAGCAGATGTAGCATAATTATAGGTGGAACGGGTCTTGCCGGTGGGTTTGGACTTCTTCTTCTGAAAGATCTCGTCTCAATTCTCTCCTTTCCATGATGCACTCCGGGTGTATAGGATGTTTGGGCTAATTGAAGACAAAGGGTGAAAGTGCACAACCTCTGCAGAGTCAACAAACTAAGATCTTAGCCGTGTCCCCGGTTATGGACAACTATGAGTAGCTGGACAAGGATTGACGGAAGAATCTCATCATCAATTTCAATAAGTAAAATTTTGACCAAGTGAACAGTATTGTGGTGCTTGGATCTTAATCCAATGTTGCCACCCTTTTGAAAAGAAAAGTTTGTTTTACAAAAGTGATAGGAGAAAACTGGCTTTATGCAAAATTAGCCAAAACTCCACTCAGCCAAGTAAGCATGTAGTATTAGTCTTGTCATTTATATCCACCATAGTGTTACTTGCCAATACATTAAATTGTATTGACTCCCTTGTGGCTGCATATTCCATATTGTAGATGTTTCTGAAGACGAGTGAGGATTTCGTTTAGGATCTCGAGACTATCGCCAACATGTTTTTCCTGTGGCACATGAAGAAGATGGGCTCAATGTTGTACTATGTTTTCCGCTGTATTTCTTTCTTTTCTGCTAGTCTTCTAAGACTATGCAAGTTGTAATCCTATTTTGTAAAGACTGGATCATGTGATGTAGTAGAATTTGATGCATTTGCATGATATTTCATTTTGTACTGTGGTGCTAGAAATTGATCCAGGGACTAGCACAATAACACAGGTATTTCACTTTTGCTAAAAAGTGGGATGCTACAAAATGGTATCAGAGCATTGTGTTGCCTGTAGGATTCGAGACCCTAAGTTTGGATTAGAATAGGAAAAGCCATAGGAATAAAAATATACTATCTATTAACTACTCCACAAAGGAATCTTTTATATCTTTATTTCTCCTCGTACTCCTTTCCATGATACATTTCTAATGTGTACTCCTATCTATAGATGACCAACATCATTGAATCACTCAAGAAAGGACCAATGATGACCATGACCCTGGAGTGTGACACAGATTTTCCAAGAGCATTGAAGGATCTCATGTCAATCATGGGATTTGAAGGACCAGCAGTCTACTGGGGCTTTCCCTACATTGATGAGGAAGATGATCTTGAATATTGGTGGGTGCAGATTCATCTGTACATGAACAAGGAGTACGACCACAAGAAGGGAGGAGATTGCATGCTTACCAACAAGGAGGTGCATTTGACATTCTTTGATTCAGCAAGAAGTGCTGCATGGAGGGCTATTGAAGAACTTACTGAGAGACTCAAGTGGAGACTTCACAACACTAAGAAGATTCTCAAGGAAGCCGAAGAAGAGATCAACACTCTTGAAAAAGAGATTTCAATGTACAAGAACGCGGAGATCATTGTGAAGACTGAGTATTGAAGACCTATCATGAGGAATAAATCAAGAAAGTTGTTACCATGCCTTGAATAGTAGACCACCATGAGATATAACAAAGTTGTGAGACACGAAACACGATTAGAGTATTGATCATACTAATGAGTGTGGTATGACAATACTAGATGTTTTCCTAAAACTATGTTGTTTGGTGTGATGAATGTGTTGCTATATGTTTGTTATGTGTTGTTTGTAAGATGAGTTTCCTTGATCTGCTGTGTTTGGATAGGAACCTTCTTAGATCCTTTCTAACCTCTACTCATCTTCCCTAAAACCTCAAAACAGATGTCTAGCCAGAATTCCAACAACCCGGAGAACTCAATAGCAATGCAGATGCTACTAGAAGCTCAAACTCAGCTGATACAACTGATGACCCAGAACCAAGCAAACCACCCCAATATGGAGTTAACCCCAGGAATGCAACAAGTGTTGGATACTCAATCACAGATAGTGAAGATGATGTCCCAAAACTTGGCCAATAGTAAAGACAATCAGCCCTTGATAACTAGAGATAACCAGGAGATAGAAGAAGAAATGTTTTCAACACCCAAAGCCTGCAAATCTTGTGGAGAGATAGGACACTATTCCAAAGATTGTCCTGATGAGTGGCCCCATGGTGATGCAAACAACTCAATTGAAGGATACTTCACTCAAGTTACTTGCTTTCTGTGTGAAGGGACAACACATGTTCCAACACAATGTCCACTTTACCCCATGGTACAACAAGTTGGACAACAAGCCAAAATGGAAATGCTTAGTGAAATCCAAGAGAACTTAGGAAAACCAGATGTGAAGGGAAAACACAAGCTGGATACTTTTCAGATGGACCATGTCAAGATAGATACTGGAGCCAAGGCTACGCCACATCCATATTCATCCAGACACTCCACCAAGAATTGCTATTCTTGTGAAGAAGATGGACATTTGTCTAGAAATTGTCCCAACAAGAAACCCAGACCTTCAACCAACATAGTTGAGTATACTGGGCAGCAGTATGAAGATATGATGGCCAATTTAACTCCACCAAGGAAGAAGAAGAAACTTCAGAAGAACCCCAATCCTGTCTATAGAGACATCAGCCAAGTGACTTGCTTCAAATGCAGAGATAAAGGACACTATGCAAATGGATGCCCTCAAAGGGAGCAGGAAGGAAACATGACTTTCTAAAAGAGGGAATCTTAGGCAAAGTTTCATGTTGAAAATAAATTTATTTTCCCTAGGAGTTCTTCCAGTGTAATAAACCACAATGAATGTCTGAGAAATATGTTCCCATTATAATGAGATGATGTTGTGAAATCCTCTCAACTTAATCTTTTGATTGACCCAAAGAGTGACCCCTCAGTGTCAAAGGTAGTCCAACATACCAATGTTGGTCTACACCTCTACCACAAAGGAAAGATCTACTCAAGCTCATCTAGAATCAATCTACACTCTAATCTAATGAAAATAGACTACCCACAAAAGTTTCTTTTAAGGGTGGTAGCCCCCCCCAGTTGTTTTGGAATCCAATTACCCAAATCTTTCTTTCTAACCTTCCCAAATCTCGGGACGAGATTTCTTTTAAGGGTGGTAGTCTGTAACATCCCTGATTTTTGGAAAATGCAAAAATCACAAAAAATTGAAACTTTTTGTTTTTATGTTATGCAAGTCACCAAGAACCAAATGAGAAGCAAGAAACAAAAGAAAACAATACATATTTCAATGAAATTGAGTTTACCAATCCAATTAGGCCTTGTTCCTTAAACCCTAAAACCTTATTCAAAAAATAAGTTTCTTTATATAAAGGGGATATCTTTTATTAACAAACCTTTACCTAAAATGTTTACAACTACAATATTAATCTGAAGATATTTTATGGCATCAAAAATCAAAGTTTTGTAAACCTTAATAGAGTTCTAGGCCTTAAAAGTATTTGATGAGAATAAAATTATTAGTAATAACTTTAGTTGTTATTCCAAGTTTTAAACATGAAGGTGTGAAAATAAAATGCATTGTTTGGAAAATAACATAAAAGAGGGTTTTGAAAACAATATTATGACTTGTGGTTTTATTCTAAATTTTATTGATCAACAATATTAATTAATTGATATGAACTAATTAAATACCATTAAGTTACTATTAGTGAATCCTTCACATACTAAAATTATGAAATGTGAAAATGGTTTAAAAATGGCTTCCCAAAGATAACATATGACAAGTAAAATGTCTCTGAAATTTTATTTAGACAATAACATAAATTTATTATTTTCTAAATTTTAAAATGGCCTTAAAGTATTATTAGTGTTTTATTTATTTTCCAAAATATAAATTTGTGAAAACATGATGAAATGACTTTCAAGAATTTGTTTTCAACATTTATAATGTCACTAAAATCTTAGTTGACCAATAACTATGTTTTATAAAAATTTAAATTAAAAATCACATTAAGTAACTATTAAGGAATTATTCAAATTCCCAAATTCAAAAATAAAATATGATGATTTTGTTTCCAAAAATGGTACTGTTGGAAAGTACTTGAAATTTCAAGAATTTAGAAATTTGTTTCATGTCATTTGGACACTTAAAACAGAAATTATGATTTAATTAGATAAACAGAAATTAAAAGAAAGAAAGGGATGATGTCATTGCTGACGTCATCATCTTCTTCCCTCGTTTGGAAGCCGAGTCCATTTCGGCCAAATTTAATCCCTGTGATTTCGTGCCATTAAGGCTGTAATTCCTTTCCATATGCGATCCTATAAGAAGCCCCTGGATCCCTCTCCGTTTCCCCTCTCCAATCTCGCTGTTTCATACCCGCACACCCGAGTATTGGCTCGTCGGAATTCTCTCGGCCGCCACCGTTCGAGCTCAATTCCGGCAAGGTGAGGCCCCCTCCCAGCCCGATACCTCCTCTCCTTGGACCCCCCGTGTCCTTGCGCACCCCCTCATCCATCTGTTCGTACCTTTCGCGCAGGGATTCGACCACGCCTTGAAGCCCGAGCTCGCCGGCGTCTGTTTCGTTTTCGTCCGCGCACAGGTGCCACCCGGGGGAACACGAGCCCGCGCTGTGTTCACCATCATCCCCGCCGTGCTCTCCCGCGCCCCGTCGACGTCTTCATTGAGCCCACGGATCACCGGAAGGCATCTCCGGCGAGATTCCGAGAACAGCACCACCGCTCACTCCATTTCCGGCGAAGAACTCCGGCGGGAGGTAACCCTAACTCTCTCCATTCAACCTCAACCGTTAGATCTACTCTGTACGGGCCGGATTAGATCACTTACCTGAAGAGGTATCGGCGAATAAGAATGCGCCACGTCGGCCTATGCGTTTAGTAGCAACTCGTCGCTCGGTGCAACGCACAGCCAGCCCAGGCCCACCTCCTATCAGTCGCCCCGCGCGGCAGATAAGCACTTCTCGGCCCAGCATTTGTCTGGAATTAATTCCGAATAGAAATAAAAAGTAGTTTTTGCAGATAAGCCCCTAGAACTTTGAACTATCATATCTTTTGATCCATGATGCCAAATTTAGCAATCTTGGACTTTTTGAAATCACCAGAACATGTAGAAACTTTTGGCACTGGCCAAATTCAAATTTGACAAACTTAAATTTGTTCAAATTCAAATATGCTTGTTTGATGAAATTTGGCATAATTCAAATTTTACAAATCCAAAAATTGTAAATAAAATATATTTGGAAACCTTAGGATGTGTAATTTCATATCCCCTGATCCAAAATAATTGTTGATCAAATTAAAATTGAATTTAGAATTAATTGGAGTATATGAGTAATTTTGACATAGATTAATTTCTATAAATAATTTCAATATAGTTCCTTTTGCAAAATTGTTCCATTTGACAACCTTGAACCAGAAACAACCTTGCCCAACCATTTTGGACACCCTTGGACCATGACCATGTAATTTTAGCCAAACTTCCATCATAGTAGTCCACCTAGTTGGTTAAGTATTAGAGTTGTTTCTATCATTGTTTACCTTTGTTGTTATGGCTATTTTTGAGCCAAGACCAAGCACCTAGTATGTGTAAATCACATACAAGACCAAGTGGTAAACCTTAGAACCTAGTACCTTTGCTTTCTATCTACTTCTCCATTCCCCTATTCTTGCTTCAAGAAATCATCAAGTTAGCAAATGAAAAACAAGACTCAAGCAATAGAAGGCTCTTCACTTTCAACCTGGTGGCAACATGAAGAGCTACAAGGAAGATCAATGAAGAAGTTTTGAAGAAAAGACTTGTACTCCACACCTATAAGGAAACTCAAGAAGTACAAGTGTGAAGAAATTTAGAAGAAAACATCTCCCCCTCTCTTCCTATCCTTCTTCTTATTTTCTTTCCAATTTGACTTAGTGGTATTTGTGCCCATCCCATACCCAAACCAATTAGTGAAGTGAAAGCCATGAAGGTTTATCAAGTTCAAGAGAAGATTAACAACAAGGAGGAAACTACAATAGAAGCATGAAGATGATCTTCAAGAAGGCAATCACATGAGGTCTAGAAGCAATCCATACAAGTTGAAGAATAACCAGTTGTTTTTGTCCAACCATTGACCCAAATGGAAAACCCAAGACTTAGTCATATTTTCCCTTTGATGATGAAGTTAGTAGACCTACCCTAACCACAATGGAAAATACTAACATAGTCACTCAAATATTTTTGAAGGTGAATATGACCAAGTGTTTGCATGTATTACTTTAGTTGAAGAAGTAATATGTTTATTCTTAGTGAACTCTTGGAACTTCCTAGACAAGTATGGTTATAATAAAGTTTGATCACTACAAACTCCACCTAGTCCTTCCCAAGTAAACCATTGGAATTTCCTTAACAAAGTATGAGACCCTTTAGAGAATGAATATTTCAACTCAAACCTAGACTTTGTCCTAACCAATTTGGTTAAGCCCCTTTTGATATGTTAGTTTCTATGTATGTTTTCTGCACTTGTATGTTTGTTTGTTAGGATGCTTGTTTATTTGGTTTTGTGTTGTCAATGAATAGATTGTACGGAGAGCAACGATCTTTTGTGAAGAGAGTGTGATATCTTCACCAACTTCAACAAGGCAAGTAACACATCATCAACTACCCATTATTTTCTATATGCATTAGTTGATTTTGAGTAGTATGCATGATAGGGATTTTTACTAAGTTATACTATGCTATGCTATTATCCTAGTAGTGTGTAGCCATCCCTTTTACCTTGTTATTTTGATAGACTTAGAATTTATTATATGCTATGCAATGTTACAAATTGTTTTACTAGATGTTGAGGAAAAATCCTAAGTATAACTAATGAATGAACCACCTGGGTGGAAGTGGTAAGATTGGGTTATGTTGAGTGTTTCCTCAGGGCCCTTATCTAAGGGTTATTCCACTTGAGGTTGTCACTTGCGGATGGCCACCCAGGAACAAAGAGATTACTATGTCCTTCTAAGTTTAGTAGCTTCCCGTGCAGCCTTTTGACAATATGGGCTCTGTCTTGATCAATTAAGTTGTGAGGGTTCATCCCAAGCTTGACAAGCAGATGTAGCATAATTATAGGTGGAACGGGTCTTGCCGGTGGGTTTGGACTTCTTCTTCTGAAAGATCTCGTCTCAATTCTCTCCTTTCCATGATGCACTCCGGGTGTATAGGATGTTTGGGCTAATTGAAGACAAAGGGTGAAAGTGCACAACCTCTGCAGAGTCAACAAACTAAGATCTTAGCCGTGTCCCCGGTTATGGACAACTATGAGTAGCTGGACAAGGATTGACGGAAGAATCTCATCATCAATTTCAATAAGTAAAATTTTGACCAAGTGAACAGTATTGTGGTTCTTGGATCTTAATCCAATGTTGCCACCCTTTTGAAAAGAAAAGTTTGTTTTACAAAAGTGATAGGAGAAAACTGGCTTTATGCAAAATTACCCAAAACTCCACTCAGCCAAATAAGCATGTAGTATTAGTCTTGTCATTTATATCCACCATAGTGTTACTTGCCAATACATTAAATTGTATTGACTCCCTTGTGGCTGCATATTCCATATTGCAGATGTTTCTGAAGACGAGTGAGGATTTCGTTTAGGATCTCGAGACTATCGCCAACATGTTTTGCCTGTGGCACATGAAGAAGATGGGCTCAATGTTGTACTATGTTTTCCGCTGTATTTCTTTCTTTTCTGCTAGTCTTCTAAGACTATGCAAGTTGTAATCCTATTTTGTAAAGACTGGATCATGCGATGTAATAGAATTTGATGCATTTGCATGATATTTCATTTTGTACTGTGGTGCTAGAAATTGATCCAGGGACTAGCACAATAACATAGGTATTTCACTTTTGCTAAAAAGTGGGATGCTACAAGCATGCAGTTGGATACATCAGACATATTCCATTATGAGTTATGAGTACTAAAAGTGTGATGATTCATTGTAATATAGGACGTTGCCCCTACCGGTGAGGATATATAAAATAAAAAAATAAAAAAATGAAAAGGCCCAAAAAATGGGCCAAAGAGAGAATAAAGAGAGAGGGGGCGCATCACTATCCTTTATAACACACTTGTGCTTCATGTTTAGCACCAATGCTTCAGTTTGGAGAAATTTTTCATATTATCATTCATTCATAACTATGTGGGGAACTTTACATTATATAACTTGGCTTGTATATTCCAATGATGAGCCTCCTCAAATGAGCTCTAGGTCTTTGTGAGCAAGCAAGTTGGATGCACCCCCACTAGTTCCATTGGAGAGCTTTCATACACTTATAGATCTATGTTCATCCGTTGTGTGGCAATCCCTACTCCTTGCATAGCTTCGGTTGTAAGACTTTATCTTGTCTAATGACCACTTTCAGCTTTGTGAGCCTTTCTTCTATTGACCTTCCAAACCCCCCATAATGTTCTCTTTGCCATAACATCCCGATGCCATGGACAAAAGAAGAACACTTGTTTGTTTTTAGTGTGCAAATAGTTTAAGATTCAAGCATTGCATCGTGTGGAAAGCTTGACTTGATCCTAACAGGGGTTGTGAAGATCGTTTGACGTGCATGATATTGTTGTTCTTGAAAGCTTAGATCGTCTCTAATAAACTTTGCACGGTTGATAGTATTTTAGTATTGATTCATTAAAAGTTTTGCTTCTTTGTTCTTATTTGTTTATGCATTACTTGTTGATATCAAATATAGATCACAGCTTTAGTTCATTTGATCCTAGTTTACATGCTATGTTTTACATCTTATGATCAAAATTGTGTGGTAGCATGTCACCTCAGAAATTATTTTGTTTTATCGTTTACCTACTCGGGGATGAGTAGGAACCAAGCTTGGGGATGCTTGATACGTCTCCAACGTATCTATAATTTCTGATGTTCCATGTTGATATTATGCCAATTGCTACGTGTGTTCTCCCTTCTTTATAGCATTTTTACACGTTTTCCAGGACTAACCTATTAACAAGATGCCAAGTGCCAGTTCCCTGTTTTCTGCTGTTTTTTATTTCAGAAAAGTTGTTCTGGAAGTATTCTCGGAAATTGACCCCACGAATCCCGAATTTCCTATTTTCCCCGGAAGAATCCAGAAGTCCGAAGAGGGGTCGAACATGGGCACCAGGGTGGCCTCCCCATAGCCAGGCATGACCCCCCTTGGCCGCTCCTGGGGTGGTGAGGCCACCCTAGTGGCCCACCGACGTCGCCATTTTTCCTATTTATTCCCGTCCGAAGGAAAACCTAGGCACCTGATATAAAATCCTCGAAAAGTTTCGCAGCCGCCGTCGTCGTTAACCCTAGATCAGGGGGTTCTGAAGCTGTCTCCCGGCACCCTGGCGGAGAGGAGATCATCACCAGAGGCCTCTTCATCACCATGCCTGCCTCTGGAGTGATGCGTGAGTAGTTCATCCTTGGACTACGGGTCCATAGAAGTAGCTGGATGGTTGTCTTCTCCTCCTATGCCTCAATGTTTAGATCTCGTGAGCTGCCTAACATGATCGAGATTGTTCTTATGTAATTCTATGTGTTATGTTTGTTGGGATCCTATGAATATTGAACTTATGCAAAGTTGATTATAGTCTTTATTGCATATGTTATTTGTGATCTTGCATGCTTTCCGTTGCTAGTGGTTGCCTCCTTTTCGCCTGTGCCCGAGTGACAGAAACGTGACGGGGGAGGATGTGTTGTTGCCACTAAGGAGAAAACAGCCGTGTGAGTGCCCGCGTGCAAAATCATTGCTTACATTACACACATTGCTTAATGCGATTATCTGTTGCTTGCAACTTAATACCTAAGGGTGTTCGGATGATAACCTGAGGGTGGATTATTAGTCATAGATGCAGTTGGATTACGGTCTATGTGTATTGTTGTAATGCCCGCACTAAATATCATAGTAGTCATCATGTCATGAATGTGCACTACGGTGAAACATCTATTTGTCAATTGCCCAGCTGTAACTTGTTCACCCAGCATGCTATCTTTTATGGAGAGACACCACTAGTGAACCTATGAACCCCGGTCCATTTTCCTACACTGTTAAACAAACCACTGCAATTCCCTGCTTTCTTTACTTACTGCAAGCCTACACCATTTTCCACACTATACGTCTAATCTTTGTTTTCAGCAAGACCGGTGAGATTGACAACCTCACTGTACCGTTGGGACAAAGTATTTTGGTTGTGTTGTGTGCAGGTTCCGCGTTGTTGCCGACACTAGTGCGGCGCCATCACCACCGTCAGTGGCATCAACCTTCCGAAGATCCTCTTTCTCCTACTAGATTGATAACCTTGGTTCTTAACTGAGGGAAATTCTTACCGCTGTACTCATCACACCCTCCTCTTGGGGTTCCCAACACGCCATCACAAGCATCTAGAAATTATGGCACCGTTGTCGGGGACTTAAAATTCATCATCATCAAGAAGTCTCCCCGTCAAGGCACCATCAAGGCGTAGCACGCCCATGAAGAAGATGAAGCAGCAGACGCATAATCATAACCAGGGTGCTGGAATGGAAACCCCGCAGTGTCGGAGGGCTGGAAGAAATCATTATCGTCCCCCTCTCCAGCATCGTCTACATGTTAGGGATGCTGCTAAATGTATGCATCCAGCTCACTCTCTGGAAGTGACCATCCTCCCCACTCTCTCGTGTGAAGCTTCTACCTTGGCAAATTTCTTCATATAGATCCAGCAATGGTTTGGGCTGCCCTCTTTCCCACATGATCCCCATTGTGGCACTTTGATAGCTCCACAAAAATCATCGAAATGTAAGTTGATAGCTTTGTTATAAATTTTATAATGGACCATAGGGTTAGGCAAGGACCAATTAAATCGAAAATCCTGCACCACATACATAGTTAGTTTAATATGTTGGGTAGGTTCATCCTCAATAAAACGTTCCAATCCTGCATTAGCCACAAGAGTATAGAAATCTTGCATAATTTATGTAGCGTGCATGAATTCCTGGCATGGATAAATTGATGGAAATACTCTTTCTTTACGGTGTACGGGCATGACCTCTACAATTCCAACTCATGCTGGTTAAGTTGATACACATTGTTCTCCATTTCTAAAAAATTTAAACAAGCATTACAAAAATTGATTTCAAACAACTATATGATAGGAACTACTATAGAGACTTATAGGAGGGCTAAACATGCGTCGAAACTAAATTATTTGACACAAGTCAAGCATGCTAGCTCACATAAGCTGTTACCTACAGTACCAAAATACTCAAGAAACACTCCACCAAATAAAATTCTACTTGGATAATCGGAGGAGTCACATATCGGAGAGCAAATGCACCAAATTTTAGCAACAATGATGGGTTGAGCAAAGAGATCGATAAATCCGCGAAGAAGAACAGCAATAACTCGGGTTCCAGGAATGTTTTCGAGTTTGGGAGAGAGAGAGGAGTGTTTGGCAGGGAGGAGAGCTAGTGGAGGGCCAGGGCCCCACACCATGTGCATGCGCCACTAGGGGCCAGGTCGTGCCCAGGCATGGTGTGCCTGCATGGTGGGCCCCCCTGGGGTCTACCAGGTGCCTCTCTGCCTCATTTTTTACATAAAAATTGAATATCATTTTTCTAGAATTTTCAGAGAAACTTAATTTTCGAGCAATTTCCAGAATTTAATAAATAATTAAAAACCAGAAATAAAAATGTGGAAAGGTGGAAAACAAAACCAAAACCAGAACTACAGAGGTTCTAAGACACTCCAATAGGCAAATAACCAGTGAAAACAAAGGTGGAAGTGGTGAAAACATCAGTGACCATAGTAATCAAGATGAAAACATGACTATGGATGGTGGAAAACATAATTATATTAAAGTAACAAGGTGAGAACATGGTGAAAACATAATGGTGAAGGTTAAAACAAAATTAAAACATTGTCCTCTTCATCCAAAATCACTTTGTTAACAAGGTTGATCAAGTCTTGTACCAAAATAATTTTTACATGAAGCAAAACTTTGCTTATCACTAAATAATTATGTTACCTCAACCTTGATAGACATAATCCCAATCATAATAATTTCATATTCTTTTGGTGTCATTGGAATGGGACAATATAATTCTCCAATCTTGATGGTCTCAATATTTTCAATTGAATTTAGACCATATCTCATATCAATATTCTTGGGAAAATAAATGGTGTGCTCTTTATCATTAACATTAAAAGTTAGTTTTCCTTAATTGCTATCAATAACAACCCCTGTAGTGTTAAGAAAAGGTCTCCCAAGAATAATAGAAATATTATCATCTTGAGGAATTTCCAACACAACAAAGTCAGTTAATATCAAACAATTGGTAGTCACTTGAACATGAACATTCTCACATATACCAACAGGAATAGCAGTAGATTTCAGCCATTCGCAAAGATATATCGGTGTGTATCAATTTTTTTGCAAAGAGAGCCTATTATAGAGATAAAAAGGCATAACACTAACTCCTGCTCCCAAATCACATAAAGCAGTTCTAACATAATTATTTTTAATAAAACAAGGAATAGTGGGAATACCGGGATCTCAAAGCTTCTTTGGAACCTTGCCATTGAAAGAGTAATTAGCAATCATAGTGGAAATTTCCTCATTAGGAATTTTCCTTTTATTAGAGACAATATCTTTCATATATTTAGAATAAGGAGGCAGTTTAATAGCATCAGTCAAAGGAATCTGCAAAAAAAAAAGGTTTCATCCACTCACAGAATTTATTATAATGTTCTTCTTCCTTTGATTTATGTTTCTTATTTGGAAAAGGCATTGTTTTTTGTACCCAAGGTTCTCTTTCATTACCATGTTTGTTAGCAATGAAATCCTCCTTAGCATACTTTGTGGTTTTAGGTTGCTTTTCAGGTTCAGCTACAGTTTCTTCTTTATCAGAAGCATCACTTTTATCATTACCACTTTTGGTTTAGGCATCATCTTTAACAGGTTCAGGAGATTCCACAACACTTTTATTTCTCTTCTTCTTTTTCTTAGAAGGAGAACTATTGTTTTTTAGGTTGCTGAGAATATTGTTCAATTCTTTTAGTATGTCCCTCAGGATACAAGGGGTCCTGAGTAGAAACACCACTTCTAGTAATTATTTCACAAACATGTTTTTCTCTAGAAGCATTAGCTATCATATCTTTTTGCACTTTAGTGAGTTGATAAATTTGAGTTTGAACCATATGAAAATGTTTAACAAGCATTTTAACATCATTAGAGGTTCTCTCAATAATACCATGCAATTTATCAATAGCTCTAAAATTTTCCATTAGATGATTTTGCACTCTCATATTAAAATTATCTTGCTTAACAACATAATTATCAAATTTATCAAAGCATTGGTCAGGTGGTTTAGAATAGGGAATGTCTTTACTATCAAAATATTGGAGAGAGTGTACCTTAACTGTTGATGGATGAGGAATTGGCTTACATAATTCTTCTATAGGTGGTAGATTCTTCACATCTTCAGATTTAATACCCCCCTCTTTAAGAGAATTCTTGGCTTCCCTCGTCACTTCATCATTTAATTCAATCATTTTCCTGTTCTTGGGTGTTGGTATTGGTGTTGGTTCTGGTGTAGGTGTAGGCTCACGTATAGTCCAATCATCATTATTCTTGGCTATTTTAGCCAATAATTCCTCAACTTCTTCTAGAGTTCTTTTCCTGAAAACACAACCGGCACAACTATCCAGGTATGTCCTAGATTCAACAGTTAGTCCATTATAAAATATATCTAGGAGCTCATTTTTAGGTAATGGATCTCTAGGGCTAGCTCTTATTAAAGAACAAAACCTTGACCAAGATTCAGGTAGCTTCTCTCCTTCAATTTGCTTAAAGTTAAAGATACTTTGGAAAGCAACATGTTGAGCACTTCCAGGAAAATATTTTTGAAAGAAAGCATTAACCAAACCCATAGGACTATCAATAGATCTAGGCTACAAATTGTTAAACCAAGTTTTAGATTCGTCTTTCAATCAGAAAGGGAAGATCTTGGTAACAAAGTAAGTGCGTAACTTAATACATCATAAAATAAACTACTCAAAGATGAAAGCTCATTCATATGTTCCATAACACTTTTACTTTCAGTTCCACAAAAAAGTTCTTTATCAACAATAGACATGTAAGATAAATCAATAGAGAAATCATAATACTTATCTTTAATGTATATGGGGGATGTAGCAAACTTAGCATCCTGAGAAGATTTATATTTAACAACATGTCTTGCAAAAAGACTCTTAAGAGCACTTGCACTAGTAGTTGCTCGAACTTTTTCAATAAAGTCATCATAAAGTTCAATATAGGTTTCATCAAGATCATCACTAGGAATTTCTGTAGACTGAGGTGAATTAACAGGTGTACCAACATTTTCAACAAGAATTTCAGTGTTTTCAATTTTTTTAGCTCTAGCAATTGTAGCATCTAGGAAATGACCTAGTGAACCAGTATCATAAAGCATACTAGAAGCATCATCAAAAGTATCAGAAGCATTTTCAGACTCAGTAGAAGTAACAGTGTGTGTAGCATGTGGTGGTGTAAGAAGCTTACTCATCACGGATGGTGAATCAAGAGCAACAAAGGTGTTCAGAGTTGTACCTCTCCTTGTAGTGGATGGTAATATAGGAACTTTTCCATCATAAGTTTTACCCATGATGAAACGCTTGCAGCGAACAATATCACGTTCAAGTGAGCAAATAAATAAAGCTATGCTCCCAGGCAACAACGCCAGAAAATAGTCTTGATTACCCACAAGTATAGGGGATCGCAACAGTCTTCGAGGGAAGTAAAACCCAAATTTATTGATTTGACACAAGGGGAGCCAAAGAATACTTATAAGCCTTAACAACTGAGTTGTCAATTAAGCTGCACCTGAAAGTAGACTTGCTCGCAAAAATTTAACAGCAGTAACAGTTTTATAGAAGCAACAGTAGTGAAATAACATCATGAGTAAAATAGTAACAGCAGTAGCAATTGCGGAAAACAACGGGATTAAAATACTGTAGGCATAGGTGTGGATGAATGGGCGTTGCATGGATAATATAGTTCATATAATAATAGTGTGGGCATTGCAGATAGATAATAATAAAGCATCCAAGTTCTAGGCAAACCATAGGCATGTGTTTCAATATAGTCATACGTGCTCGCAGTGAGAAACTTGCACAACATCTTTTGTCCTACCAGCCCGTTTGCAGCGTGGTCTCAAGGGAAACTACTGGTAATTAAGGTGCTCCTTTTAAAAAAGCACCGGAGCAAAGCATTAACACTCCGTGAACACACGTGATCCTCACATCACAGCCATCCCCTCCGGTTGTCCCAATTATTGTCACTTTGGGGCCTCGGGTTCCGGACAACAATGTGTGTAAACAACCTAAAGATATGATCAAGAAACATAATTATACTCATGAAACAATAACATATTCAGATCTGAGATCATGGTGTGATGACCCAGCACACCACTGCATGTGTAGTGCGCAAGTCGGTGATATAATACTCACAGAAGGACTTATCCGTGAATACTACATCTCTCAGAGTGGTACAACAGAAACACAGCGGGTCCAAGCAAAGCTATAGGATACAAACCTCATTACAAAATCTTGAGAATCTCTTTGATGAATCAAGAAGATCTCATACAAATGAACATCAGAAGAAGCAATTCGAAGCTCCAAGCCGGAGAAGAACTCTAGCTCAGAACTAATCCACTACGGCTGATGTCAGCCCTAAACTATGGCTTTTAACTACTAAGTCCAAGAATGGACTCTACCTACACTTTGATAGCTTGTCCTCCACCGGTGTTGTTGATGATGATACTTTACCGACTAGGTAGTACATCACTCCACGTAGCTCCTTTAGGCAGCGATGGCTTCTTGATGACGACTTCAATAGGGCTTCAACTCTAAGCAGGGGGTCAAACGGGATAGAATGAGTAACGAGCGTTACTCAGCAAGTTCATGATATATAGTGGGTGATTGATGCACTAACTACAGCTTTAGACTCGAAAGAGTCATAAGCTAATGCAAGGTTTTTGTAAATCTTTCTTCAAGAGGTTGCTTTTAAATTCTGAAAACTATGCCCGCCAGATCTTCACAGGATTAGAACTTTCATGGAGTTGCCTTTCCTGCGGCGTTCGCAGCTCCTTCCCGGAACAAGGGGTAACATGTCACATCCTTTTACACTCTGCAGAGGTGTGTTACTTTACCCATGGACGACCAAGACCATGTTGCACAACCAGGCTCGAGATCCTGTCCACTCCCACTCAGGTGTGGGGCCCGGTAGCTGGTCCAAGCCAAACCGTGCTTCTCCGCACAACGCATGCCCACCCATTTCTGCCAGCAGGTTGAACGCCTGATTCCACCCCTCACGATGGAGATCTACGCGCCCCTGGCAGACACTCATAGACCCCAGAGCCCGTGGGACGTAAGGGCTCCCACCCATGTGCATGTAGTCCCGCAAGACCTACAGCGTACGTCTCTGGCAGTCCGTTGACATGCGAACGAGAAAAGTATCACGGCTGACTTACTCCCCCCACAAAAGATCCATGGTCAACGCGAATTTACGGCGCAAGAATCCTGACGGCAGTTGTGGTTAATTCCTAGGTATTACGTTCCCATGCAGATGGAACCTTCCTTTGACCTATTCATCTTACCATGGTTCCATCCGCCCACCAAACAGAACACTACCACTCGGGTAGTCATTCAATTAGTCATATTATTATAAAAATAGGATCATGCATTCTTTTGAGAACAGGTGGTAATACGATAGGGTTTTGCAAATAGTTTGTTATGAAGTACTGCAAAGGATATGAGCAAGTGATGAACTTGCCTGAGATTGAAATAACCATAATAATCCATGTCTTCAGAATTCGAGGGTCGCGTAGAGAAATCCAAACATCTGAAAGATAGCAAAGTAGTCCCGGTAAGGACTACAGAAAACACTGGCAAGATGATACATGCATAGTAATGAGATGCATCGTGAATTACCCTGGAAAACACCCCATCTTACAAGTGTAAGCCACGTTTGAAATGATAACGTATTCACACAATTGTTAGGTGACTTAGAGTTGTTTCATTACTTGTGGTGATGTTGTTATCTCTTTTAGAATTAAGTGTGTTTCACTTTTATTGAACAAACTCTTGTTATTATGTTTAGGTGGAAATGTTATAACATGGTTAAGCAACAAGACATTAGCACATGGTAAACAATTATTGAAAAGGTAACAAACATGTTTGATTTTATATTCCAAAAGGGTAGAGTTAATGACAATGAGTTTAGTTGAAAATGATGAACTAATACAGTAAACTCTATCATCACAATACTTGCTAATTACTTGTGATGATAGGTTTTATAGGTATGAAAACATGAGGTTTTATTAATAAGGAAAATTAATGACGTGGTAATAGATTCTGGTTATAATAAAACATTATAGAATTTCAGTATACTTATAGAAAACAAGTTTAGAAGTTTAATACAATGTTTTACAATTGGCATATTTGAGTTGGAAATGATTTTCTTTTTAATTTGATATAACATTTTTTTTGTTTTCTGAAAACATTTGAATAAATTATTAATTTATTAATTTTAAATGAATTAAATGACTAGATAAAATATTGCACACAGGAAAACTTGGTCAAATGACAATGTAAACATCATAGGTGGATTGCATTTGCCATTTGGAGCAGTTTGGTATATAACTTGTATTTTTCTGATTTTATGAATTATTTATTATTTTTCTCTATTTTAAATGATTTAATTTAATTAAAGAAAATATTAAATTTTGAACTTTATTAAATATTTTTGAAAAGTTGATAAACATTTAGATTATATTTTTCTAAGCATTTAGATATTTTATTTGTATTTTTCTGATAAATGAATTAAAAGTTATTGATTTAATAAGATTTGTGATTTTTCTGCCTAATTTTAAATTGACAGGTGGGGTCCACGTGTTAGTTTATATTTTAAATCAAAAATAAAATGGAAAAATGCCCCTGACGTCATGCTGACGTCACGATGACATCATCACAGGAGGAAAATCCTCTCTGTTCAATCGCAATCTCGCGATTCGTCGCGAATTGGTCCAATTGGTTGGTCCCAATGAATAGAGGACGCAAAACGGAGGCTAGGGGTGGCAGCTCCGCTTCCATAAGGTCGCCGGAGCGTTGCCGGCGAGCACAAACGGCGGCGGCGCTGACCGTGATGCGGCGGTGGCACGCAATGGACCATGAAACATCAAACGAAAAGGCCCGGGAGATTCCCCTGCTCACCAGGATTGCAGAGGAGAGGTCGAGGTGGCCGGAGAAGACTCGACGGCGACTGGAGCTTGCAAAAATGGCGGCGCGGCCGTCGGAGAGGATGTCTTCGATTCGGCGAGCTCCGACCTTCCCAGCTAACGGGAATTGGTGGAGAGGTAGAGGAGATCCTCGCGCACCTGATGGTGGCCTCAGCTCGTCCCGGGTTGGACGGAATCGATGGCGACGGCGGGGTCCGTACGGGTTAGGGTTAGGTTTCCGGTCGGGTGCAGTACAGAGAGAACAGAGAGAGAGTGAACGAGATAGGAGCGATGCAGACGTCTCCCAACGTCTTATCCTTGTTAGGCAT
Organism: Alopecurus myosuroides; assembly: GCA_028641055.1. Classification (NCBI taxonomy): domain Eukaryota; kingdom Viridiplantae; phylum Streptophyta; class Magnoliopsida; order Poales; family Poaceae; genus Alopecurus; species Alopecurus myosuroides. Next base: position 205,197,412 of record CM054059.1, read on the forward strand.
CGAGCAAGAGGTGGCAAGGAGGCACCACGGCGTCGACACGATGACAGCACGAGGACCTTCTCCCTTGCCTTCTGTCACGAGGTTGAAGAAGAAAGGAATTGAAATGCTAGTTTTCGATAACCCCCTAGAGTTTCTGAGATTTACAACTGGGTCCTTCTGTCTTTAAAACTGAGGAGAAAACCTTTGTTTTCAGGGCCTTTTTGTGAACAGAAAAATTAGTAAAAATTATATTTGAATTCCTTATCAAAATTTACATCTCACCATGTTTTATTTTGGTGAATTTGAAGAATATTTATATTTTTTATTTAGGGTGCTAGATTAAGTGGTTTTTGTTATTTTATTTCTATTTAAAATTCATATGAATTAGAATTTACTTTGTGTGTGCTATGTCATGAAAACAACACCACTAACATGTTATTGATATAATGGTATAATTTTCCATTGAGGATTTTTAGGTATAAGTCGTTTAGGAAACAATTGGTAAGACTACTTTATAGTGTTTAATTTTCTATGCATAGTAACAATATTAACAAATAGAGAATGTTATTCTATGACATACCAAATGTTGTTGGATATCAAATGGACTTTCTTTCCTTTGTGTGACTTTGTTATGTTCATATTTGAAACTCTTAGAAAGTTTGGTTGACATTTTACTTAAGTGTGGGTAGAAAGGTTGCTGTTTTTAGTACTTGATCAAGTGGAAAACATATGTGGTTTTTGGATCTTATTTTCTTGTTTTCCACATAGGTTCCAATATGGATATTATCCCATCTTTTGTTTAAAGCATGTAATTATTTTACATGGTTATGGTTTGATGAATTTTAGTTATCATCTGTTAGTCTTTCATATGAAAAGGATTTGGAAAACAAGGTTTTAAGCTTGCTTTCATCTACCTCCACATATCAAGACATGTGGATCTAATGACTTGTTATTATCCCATACTTGATAGTTATTTCCATTAAAGATGTTATTATAAGTTCATCATCTCTGATGAGCTTGGCAGAGGTTAATAATTCTCTATTACCTCCTAATGACTCACTGGATAAATTCTTGTGCTCCCTTACTGATGCAATGTTGCTTCTTGTGGTCTTCTGTTGCTTGATGTTCTTCTCTCTAGTTACCACTAGCCTTCTGTTATCACCTTTGTCCATTGCAGGTAGGTTCATCTCTTGGTTTCCATCCTCATCTGTCTCACCATTTTGATGAAAACATCCAATTACTCCAAGCAAGGATTTTACTTAGATGATTATAAAAGAATGTGAGTTTATTATATGACATCAAGTTGCCATATGCATATAGGAAGAATTTGTTAACAAGTGGGCCAGACTTGCCTCCAAATTACTACTCATATACAATAGGCTAAGATGTACCATTTAATTCAATCTTTTGTTTGTTTATGTATGACACTCAATTGTTTGAGTATACATAAGTGTTTTGTTAACAAGGTATACAGCTTGTTACCAAACTACTTCTCTATAACACTAACATTGGAATATCACACTATTTCAGGAGGAGTTAATAAGATCAAGTCAAGATATAAGAGTTTCCAAATACTCTTATAGTAGATTGTAGTAGCACTCCTAGAACACTCTGAATAATCTCCTTGAAGATCTTCATGTGATAGTTCCTCCTGTCTTGTGGTTTCTTATCTTGTAGAATGATTTAGAGAAGATTGGAAAACAAGATAGAATGGTCTAGACAACATAACAAGATCTAGATTGAGAGTTACTTCATGCTTTTATTATCCTTCCATAAACTTCTCATTGTATTTCCCACAAGATATGTTCTTATATCATATATGATTGGTTTACTTAGTTTTCAATTTACTTTCTCCACTAGAGGTTATAATTTGTTGTTACTCCTTAATTGTATCCAGAGATACTTTAGTTGTTGAATGATGAGTTGGATAGAAATGTGGAGTGTTTGTGAAATGATGACTTGATAGTAAATTGATCTACTGGTTCATTGATGTGTTAATGTTTCATATGCTCACTTATATAAGATGTTTAAAGCAATGAGCATGTGAAAGTTATTGAGGTTTAATGACTTATGTCATAGTTGTTATTTGTTCTACCAGGTGTCATGATCTACTTTATATTCATCACTTTATTAACTTTGTCATTCATAATGCAGATATAGAGATTTGGGAATATCATGTGTGATGATCAAGGTTTAGAAGTAGTTTAAGAAGATATATTACTTCTTTTAGGTACTTCTTTTATGGTTGAGGAGATATGTACATATTCGATAAATATATTATTAATGATAATTAAGTTACTTCCCACTTGTGGGACTTGGGTTAACACTTGTTTGTATCACTTGTGTTCTGTTGAACCTTTGTTATTTACTTGTGAAGGTTCACTTAGTAAGTACTAAATAATTTGGAAAGGTGTTGTGTGAATGGTTGATAACTTAAAGAGTTATTGTTTTACAGAACCTAGAATATTTGTTGATGAGATTATTCCATCAAGCATTTCTAACTTGTGGAAGTGTGATCATTAGTTATGAGATTTGGATACTCACCCCTGTTTGAGTTCTAGATAGGTAGTGAATTATCCCAAGTCACTTATAGACTTGTGGTTAAGGTTGTTATGAGTTTATGTTTGATCATAACCAATTATGGTTTGCCTCATCAGATGACTTAGTTTTCCTAAGATACTTGTTACAAAGATCACTCCAAATGTACTCCTGACCAGATGAACTAGACCTATTTCATCATGTCAAGTGAAACATTGGTCACTTTGATTCGTTTAAACTTTCGCGCCAAAATTTCCCGTACTTTTAGATGCATGCTTTGCAAATGCACATATTATATTTAGATCCTTATAACTTCCCAAACACTGGGATGTTACAGTATCTCCCCCTTAACAAGAACTTCGTCCCGAAGTTCAACCTCTCTCACGTAAAGATAGGTAGAGAGAACTTCTGTAGACCGTTGAATCTTCATATATGTTTCTTGTGTTGACCTTGGCATGTGTATCCTCTTGTCTTGATTGTTCACCTTCCACTTTCTTGCATGATAATCTAGTAGTATGCCCGTTGTTAGGACAACTCTGTCTTGTTACTAGACCTTCCTAATTGTCTCACGAAGAACACATGGTATTACCACCATATAGTGGATACCAAATTTCATTCTCCGATGAATGGGTATGGTTTCCTACCTCTCACAACTTTCTGAAGAACAATTGGTACATCCACCAGGTGATGAAAAACCAATAATATTCTTCCGATACACTGGATATTGTCTATGGTTTGGACTCCATTTGGTTCAGTCTAATGGTCTCAAGATAAAGATTTTTCAAAGAAACTTGTACAAAGTAGTGTACACTAACTTAGACTCTTCTAATTAATAGAAATATCTTCGAGTTTCCCCGAGTTTTAACTCTTTCTTATAGCTGATTATAACCTATTCCACTGGTTACTTCCTATGGTCCTTCTATATCTTTGGGTTTTGACTTCTATGGGACAATTCTATAAGTTAACTTATCGAACTTCTACATATTTACTTCTAGGATATAACTACTCATGTGATTTTCTTGGCATAACTTGTGGTAGCTCACCATGTGTTGATGTAGTAGCTCACCAAATCCAAACAATATGTGGAATATGGTCCATTCCCATCCGTGACTTCATTTGTCTTCTGCCTTCTTGACTTCTTGGTCTTCCAGAGCTTTGGTGATTGTTTCTATCTGCTGATTACTCAGACCGCTCTCATTCTAATACTATACCCTCTAGACCAGTAACATCAAGATAGAACTCAATGTTTGCACATGCATTTGCACATCAAATTCAATCTTCATGTACAGATCTAGTCAATCAAAGATCCAAATAAGAAGCAATAAATCCCAAATGCATTTATCACTCATGCATCAAAAGCCTGTGAAATAAAAGTACTTAGAGTAAAACATCTCAAGTACCAAGGATCTTAAATGCTATACACTACAAGTAGGTATATATTACCTTGTAATCCTATTCTACACAACCACTCTTTGCCCAGGTAATTACTCCAATTGCATGCCTTACAGCAATGGAATAAACCAAGACAAATTGATCATATAGTAGTTGTTGTCTAACTTGGTTCCCTATAGGACTAAGTACCATGCTGTTTGAAGTACTTCCTCGTGGTTATGATATGCTTCTCATAACATCTGTTGGTCCTTCATGGTGTTGATCACATCGTAGGAGTAGTAATGTAGCTTCCATCCATGTTTATGCCTTCTCCTAATACTATACTATAGTAGCTCAACTCTACACTTGATAACTGAGGATATGGTATACCCGTAGTTACCATAACTGAATGAAAGTTCATGATTCTCAAACATTCCTCATTGTTGATTCTTATACTTACTCTATACCATGTTCTACTCCATCCTATACATTCATAGAATGGGGTAATCATCACTTTAACTTAATCATCTCTGACTATGTCAGAACTCTTTTTCTTATTGAAACTGATACATGCTAGACTTATAACTATTCATACCTAGGTATATAGAAAATAGATAAGTAGATTTACTCAGGTTGAGTAAGATTATTCTATACAAGTATGATTATATCATTCTCAAGTGAATGATCATCATAGTTGTAGGAAATATGGTTTAGATAAGATGGCTTCCTATAATCTTTACCAACCTACAGATGTCCTAAAAGGTTTTAAACCTAAGGTCGCTTCGCTCTGATACCATCTGTGATGACCCAGCACACCACTGCATGTGTAGTGCGCAAGTCGGTGATATAATACTCACAGAAGGACTTATCCGTGAATACTACATCTCTCAGAGTGGTACAACAGAAACACAGCGGGTCCAAGCAAAGCTATAGGATACAAACCTCATTACAAAATCTTGAGAATCTCTTTGATGAATCAAGAAGATCTCATACAAATGAACATCAGAAGAAGCAATTCGAAGCTCCAAGCCGGAGAAGAACTCTAGCTCGGAACTAATCCACTACGGCTGATGTCAGCCCTAAACTATGGCTTTTAACTACTAAGTCCAAGAATGGACTCTACCTACACTTTGATAGCTTGTCCTCCACCGGTGTTGTTGATGATGATACTTTACCGACTAAGTAGTACATCACTCCACGTAGCTCCTTTAGGCAGCGATGGCTTCTTGATGACGACTTCAATAGGGCTTCAACTCTAAGCAGGGGGTCAAACGGGATAAAATGAGTAACGAGCGTTACTCAGCAAGTTCATGATATATAGTGGGTGATTGATGCACTAACTACAGCTTTAGACTCGAAAGAGTCATAAGCTAATGCAAGGTTTTTGTAAATCTTTCTTCAAGAGGTTGCTTTTAAATTCTGAAAACTATGCCCGCCAGATCTTCACAGGATTAGAACTTTCATGGAGTTGCCTTTCCTGCGGCGTTCGCAGCTCCTTCCCGGAACAAGGGGTAACATGTCACATCCTTTTACACTCTACAGAGGTGCGTTACTTTACCCATGGACGACCAAGACCATGTTGCACAACCAGGCTCGAGATCCTGTCCACTCCCACTCAGGTGTGGGGCCTGGTAGTTGGTCCAAGCCAAACTGTGCTTCTCCGCACAACGCATGCCCACCCATTTCTGCCAGCAGGTTGAACGCCTGATTCCACCCCTCACGATGGAGATCTACGCGCCCCTGGCAGACACTCATAGACCCCAGAGCCCGTGGGACGTAATGGCTCCCACCCATGTGCATGTAGTCCCGCAAGACCTACAGCGTACGTCTCTGGCAGTCCGTTGACATGCGAACGAGAAAAGTATCACGGCTGACTTACTCCCCCCACAAAAGATCCATGGTCAACGCGAATTTACGGCGCAAGAATCCTGACGGCAGTTGTGGTTAATTCCTAGGTATTACGTTCCCATGCAGATGGAACCTTCCTTTGACCTATTCATCTTACCATGGTTCCATCCGCCCACCAAACAGAACACTACCACTCGGGTAGTCATTCAATTAGTCATATTATTATAAAAATAGGATCATGCATTCTTTTGAGAACAGGTGGTAATATGATAGGGTTTTGCAAATAGTTTGTTATGAAGTACTGCAAAGGATATGAGCAAGTGATGAACTTGCCTGAGATTGAAATAACCATAATAATCCAGGTCTTCAGAATTCGAGGGTCGCGTAGAGAAATCCAAACATCTGAAAGATAACAAAGTAGTCCCGGTAAGGACTACAGAAAACACTGGCAAGATGATACATGCATAGTAATGAGATGCATCGTGAATTACCCTGGAAAACACCCCATCTTACAAGTGTAAGCCACGTTTGAAACGATAACGTATTCACACAATTGTTAGGTGACTTAGAGTTGTTTCATTACTTGTGGTGATGTTGTTATATCTTTTAGAATTAAGTGTGTTTCACTTTTATTGAACAAACTCTTATTATTATGTTTAGGTGGAAATGTTATAACATGGTTAAGCAACAAGACATTAGCACATGGTAAACAATTATTGAAAAGGTAACAAACATGTTTGATTTTATATTCCAAAAGGGTAGAGTTAATGACAATGAGTTTAGTTGAAAATGATGAACTAATACAGTAAACTATATCATCACAATACTTGCTAATTACTTGTGATGATAGGTTTTATAGGTATGAAAACATGAGGTTTTATTAATAAGGAAAATTAATGACGTGGTAATAGTTTCTGGTTATAATAAAACATTATAGAATTTCAGTATACTTATAGAAAACAAGTTTAGAAGTTTAATACAATGTTTTACAATTGGCATATTTGAGTTGGAAATGATTTTATTTTTAATTTTATATAACATTTTTTTTGTTTTCTGAAAACATTTGAATAAATTATTAATTTATTAATTTTAAATGAATTAAATGACTAGATAAAATATTGCACACAGGAAAACTTGGTCAAATGACAATGTAAACATCATAGGTGGATTGCATTTGCCATTTGGAGCATTTTGGTATATAACTTGTATTTTTCTGATTTTATGAATTATTTATTATTTTTCTCTATTTTAAATGATTTAATTTAATTAAAGAAAATATTAAATTTTAAACTTTATTAAATATTTTTGAAAAGTTGATAAACATTTAGATTATATTTTTCTAAGCATTTAGATATTTTATTTGTATTTTTCTGATAAATGAATTAAAAGTTATTGATTTAATAAAATTTGTGATTTTTCTGCCTAATTTTAAATTGACAGGTGGGGTCCACGTGTTAGTTTATATTTTAAATCAAAAATAAAATGGAAAAATGCCCCTGACGTCATGCTGACGTCACGATGACATCATCACAGGAGGAAAATCCTCTCTGTTCAATCGCAATCTCGCGATTCGTCGCGAATTGGTCCAATTGGTTGGTCCCAATGAATAGAGGACGCAAAACGGAGGCTAGGGGTGGCAGGTCCGCTTCCATAAGGTCGTCGGAGCGTTGCCGGCGAGCACAAACGGCGGCGGCGCTGACCGTGATGCGGCGGTGGCACGCAATGGACCACGAAACATCAAACGAAAAGGCCCGGGAGATTCCCCTGCTCACCAGGATTGCAGAGGAGAGGTCGAGGTGGCCGGAGAAGACTCGACGTCGACTGGAGCTTGCAAAAATGGCGGCGCGGCCGTCGGAGAGGATGGCTTCGATTCGGCGAGCTCCGACCTTCCCAGCTAACGGGAATTGGTGGAGAGGTAGAGGAGATCCTCGCGCACCTGATGGTGGCCTCAGCTCGTCCCGGGTTGGACGGAATCGATGGCGACGGCGGGGTCCGTACGGGTTAGGGTTAGGTTTCCGGTCGGGTGCAGTACAGAGAGAACAGAGAGAGAGTGAACGAGATAGGAGCGATGCAGACGTCTCCCAACGTCTTATCCTTGTTAGGCATCGAGCAAGAGGTGGCAAGGAGGAACCACGGCGTCGACACGATGACAGCACGAGGACCTTCTCCCTTGCCTTCTGTCACGAGGTTGAAGAAGAAAGGAATTGAAATGCTAGTTTTCGATAACCCCCTAGAGTTTCTGAGATTTACAACTGGGTCCTTCTGTCTTTAAAACTGAGGAGAAAACCTTTGTTTTCAGGGCCTTTTTGTGAACAGAAAAATTAGTAAAAATTATATTTGAATTCCTTATCAAAATTTACATCTCACCATGTTTTATTTTGGTGAATTTGAAGAATATTTATATTTTTTATTTAGGGTGCTAGATTAAGTGGTTTTTGTTATTTTATTTCTATTTAAAATTCATATGAATTAGAATTTACTTTGTGTGTGCTATGTCATGAAAACAACACCACTAACATGTTATTGATATAATGGTATAATTTTCCATTGAGGATTTTTAGGTATAAGTCGTTTAGGAAACAATTGGTAAGACTACTTTATAGTGTTTAATTTTCTATGCATAGTAACAATATTAACAAATAGAGAATGTTATTCTATGACATACCAAATGTTGTTGGATATCAAATGGACTTTCTTTCCTTTGTGTGACTTTGTTATGTTCATATTTGAAACTCTTAGAAAGTTTGGTTGACATTTTACTTAAGTGTGGGTAGAAAGGTTGCTGTTTTTAGTACTTGATCAAGTGGAAAACATATGTGGTTTTTGGATCTTATTTTCTTGTTTTCCACATAGGTTCCAATATGGATATTATCCCATCTTTTGTTTAAAGCATGTAATTATTTTACATGGTTATGGTTTGATGAATTTTAGTTATCATCTGTTAGTCTTTCATATGAAAAGGATTTGGAAAACAAGGTTTTAAGCTTGCTTTCATCTACCTCCACATATCAAGACATGTGGATCTAATGACTTGTTATTATCCCATACTTGATAGTTATTTCCATTAAAGATGTTATTATAAGTTCATCATCTCTGATGAGCTTGGCAGAGGTTAATAATTCTCTATTACCTCCTAATGACTCACTGGATAAATTCTTGTGCTCCCTTACTGATGCAATGTTGCTTCTTGTGGTCTTCTGTTGCTTGATGTTCTTCTCTCTAGTTACCACTAGCCTTCTGTTATCACCTTTGTCCATTGCAGGTAGGTTCATCTCTTGGTTTCCATCCTCATCTGTCTCACCATTTTGATGAAAACATCCAATTACTCCAAGCAAGGATTTTACTTAGATGATTATAAAAGAATGTGAGTTTATTATATGACATCAAGTTGCCATATGCATATAGGAAGAATTTGTTAACAAGTGGGCCAGACTTGCCTCCAAATTACTACTCATATACAATAGGCTAAGATGTACCATTTAATTCAATCTTTTGTTTGTTTATGTATGACACTCAATTGTTTGAGTATACATAAGTGTTTTGTTAACAAGGTATACAGCTTGTTACCAAACTACTTCTCTATAACACTAACATTGGAATATCACACTATTTCAGGAGGAGTTAATAAGATCAAGTCAAGATATAAGAGTTTCCAAATACTCTTATAGTAGATTGTAGTAGCACTCCTAGAACACTCTGAATAATCTCCTTGAAGATCTTCATGTGATAGTTCCTCCTGTCTTGTGGTTTCTTATCTTGTAGAATGATTTAGAGAAGATTGGAAAACAAGATAGAATGGTCTAGACAACATAACAAGATCTAGATTGAGAGTTACTTCATGCTTTTATTATCCTTCCATAAACTTCTCATTGTATTTCCCACAAGATATGTTCTTATATCATATATGATTGGTTTACTTAGTTTTCAATTTACTTTCTCCACTAGAGGTTATAATTTGTTGTTACTCCTTAATTGTATCCAGAGATACTTTAGTTGTTGAATGATGAGTTGGATAGAAATGTGGAGTGTTTGTGAAATGATGACTTGATAGTAAATTGATCTACTGGTTCATTGATGTGTTAATGTTTCATATGCTCACTTATATAAGATGTTTAAAGCAATGAGCATGTGAAAGTTATTGAGGTTTAATGACTTATGTCATAGTTGTTATTTGTTCTACCAGGTGTCATGATCTACTTTATATTCATCACTTTATTAAATTTGTCATTCATAATGCAGATATAGAGATTTGGGAATATCATGTGTGATGATCAAGGTTTAGAAGTAGTTTAAGAAGATTTATTACTTCTTTTAGATACTTCTTTTATGGTTGAGGAGATATGTACATATTCGATAAATATATTATTAATGATAATTAAGTTACTTCCCACTTGTGGGACTTGGGTTAACACTTGTTTGTATCACTTGTGTTCTGTTGAACCTTTGTTATTTACTTGTGAAGGTTCACTTAGTAAGTACTAAATAATTTGGAAAGGTGTTGTGTGAATGGTTGATAACTTAAAGAGTTATTGTTTTACAGAACCTAGAATATTTGTTGATGAGATTATTCCATCAAGCATTTCTAACTTGTGGAAGTGTGATCATTAGTTATGAGATTTGGATAATCACCCCTGTTTGAGTTCTAGATAGGTAGTGAATTATCCCAAGTCACTTATAGACTTGTGGTTAAGGTTGTTATGAGTTTCTGTTTGATCATAACCAATTATGGTTTGCCTCAGAAGATGATTTAGTTTTCCTAAGATACTTGTTATAAAGATCACTCCAAATGTACTCCTGACCAGATGAACTAGACCTATTTCATCATGTCAAGTGAAACATTGGTCACTTTGATTCGTTTAAACTTTCGCGCCAAAATTTCCCGTACTTTTAGATGCATGCTTTGCAAATGCACATATTATATTTAGATCCTTATAACTTCCCGAACACTGGGATGTTACACATGGCACCCAGGCCCTAGTGACAAGCATTAAGCGTAACAAGTTGCAACAACGGTAGAAAACACTAACAACGGATACTAGGCACTATGCCCTAACAATCTGGCATTATTACATGAATGATATCATCCTATCCCTTCCATCCCTCCTAGCTTAGGCGGGAATTACTCACACGTGGATGGGGGAATCATGGATGGTTGATGGAGGAGTGATGGCGGTGACGATGGCGATGATCTCCTTCGAATCCCCGTCCCGGCAGGGCGCCAGAATAGGAACTCCTGATCCCCGAAATAGGTTTCGAGGTGGCAGCGGCGCTTTGTGGTGTTTCTCTGGAATATGATGAACCCCTCTCGGTTTTAGGTTTACGGGGCATAAGTAGTCGAAACGGGAACCCGAGGGGGTTCCTAGGTCCACCACACCACCTGCAGGCACGACCTAGGGGGCGCCTAGGGGTGGTGTGGGCCCCTCCTTGCCCCCCTCCGGGTCTCCTTCTGTCTCCGGGGGTCTTGGGTGAAATGAGGTCTTTGGGATCTTTTCTGGGCAATTTCCTGAAAGTTGATTTTTCTGCAAAAAAAACAAGACACCAAGGTAATTTTGCTGAAAACAACATTAGTTCATGTTAGTTGTATCCAAAACTCACAAGTTTAGAGGCAAACAATAGCAAAAGTGTTCGGAAAAGGAGATACGTTTTGGACGTATCAATGAGGCACGTGGGTTGACTTGCTGAATAATCGACAAGGTGGTGTAGTTGAGTTGGCAATCTACCACTTCTCTTCTTGTCAAGTTCTTGGGGTCATGAGGCTTGTATCCATCTCGAGTGACCCTCCAAATCTCAATACAAGAAGAATTCAAGTGATTTTTCATGAGGTATTGCCAATGATCAAAAGGATGTGCATCAATTTTAGGAGGTTCGCCTCTAGGGTTTAATATCAGGATGTGGGACGGGAGGATCGGGGGAGTACCATCCATCGACATTGTGGTACTCGCCCTTATCATCCGACCCCTTAGAAGTTCTGTTCTTAGAGTGGGAGTCATTTTTATTTTCTCCACCCTTATCCCCATTATCTATATCCTCCTCCTCCTCCGGAATTGCTCCCGATGGAGAAGAAGTATACGATTCTGGTTCCTTGGCTTTCAAGAGTCGCAACATGAGATCTCGCAACTCAGTCAACTTTTCATCCATGGATGAGGTTGTCAGACCCCGGACCTAGGGATATACATACTGTTATGTGCTCCTAGTTATGGACTCACAAGGACTTCAGGGTTACCAGCCCCGGCCGCAACAAACAACAGCAGGCAGACCTGATTCATCAGCACACATGCCGTATCACCACGGTCTACTACTCCTTGTACCCATACTAGTCATAACCAACTATGCATACCCAAGCGTCCACGAGTCGGATGAAACTGAAGGAACGGGACCAAAGTTATACAGAGCTGCAACAACAATCAAGGGTTACTGGGGCTACCTCGCCCCAGGACGAATCACATCGGCATGCGGGCTCGGACATGGATCATCGGCTCCACAACCCCTCGACTGCGACAACTATGCATGCATAGCCAAAACTGTATAACAACAGGCTCGAAACCAACAACCGATCAAAGCAGCACTCTAGACATGAAAGCTGTATTAAACAAGTCATACTAGAGTAGTTTTACACACAGAGGTTACACGACCAACATAGGTCAAGCAACCCAACATTACAACAAGCAGCGAAAGAAAATGTGTTGCTATACAGCAAGACTGCAAAAGGACTAAGAGTCTGAAACATAAGCAACATAGCCAAACCCATACTACAAATATCAGGCTGCCACTTGGGAACGCCTAACTACTCATCGACGTCGAGGTAGAACCCTTCTTCAGCAGCGTCACCGAAGTCTGAAACAAAACAACAACGAGGCAAGGTTGAGTACAAAAGGTCCTCGGCAAGACTTGGCTTCTAAGTTCTTTTGCGTAAAGCCATCTTTGTTTTCCTAAGTCGAGGAAGAAGTAGCACGTGTAATAGAACATTTCTAAAACAGATGAGGAATCTACTCAACTATTGAGATCATCATGTTCTTTTGTCCACCAGTACTTTCTCATTCCCACACTACCTTATGCTACAAGAATCACCCCTCTCGACGTAGTCGAGGAGGCACCCTTCATTCGTTGTCAACAAGTTTTTGTCATTCTATTAGAGTTGTCTATGATCAAAGAACCCATGGCCAAGTCGTCCGTAACCGTGGACACGGCTTCTCGAGGAGATTTATCCCTGCAGGGAGTACACTTTACCCACACGTATCAACCGACTCTTAATCCCACGCGGTAACGCTCTTCTCTAAGAGCTCGGCAGAGTGTGGTCGACCACGGCCTTTACCTTGCTTAGCCCTATCCATGAGTCAACCCAAACAGGGCCACCCCGTCAACAGGGAGTTGGCCACCTCCTGACGGCACCTGTTCTGTGAGTCGGGACAAGATCCGTGTACGTCCATCACTGGTCTCGGTCACGCCCTAGTTTTCTCCAAAACGTTTTATGACACACCCGCAAATGGAAACTTCAATCTATGTGACCCATGGAAGTGACTAAACAAGCTAGTTAGCCGAGCGGGGTTCATTGGCCCGCGTGTGGTTGCATGCTCAGTCTTGGCTTCGAAGGCGAGAACTGGCACCTAGGGGCATGAACAAGATAACAACCACAACCCACAGTGGCCTCAACACCCATGCCATGTTAATCATGTTATTCAACCACATCAAAGCATAAACACCTTTCATACTAAATTCACGCATTGACAACATTCGTCAACCGGATGAAGCAGATCCTAAGACTAAGCATGTCTAAGCATTGAACACACAAGGCTCTACGTTACTCAAACAACCCTAGTCATACTAGGAGGGTAAACAGGTATGAAGGTGACATATAAGGGGGTCATGCAGTGGATGGGTTAACTCTAACAAACTCAAAACTAAGTTGAATCGCATGCATGAGTAAGAGGTTGAAAGGACTCAAAACATGGGTGGAGCCATGAGGTTGTGCTTGCCTTGCTCATCGAAGGTGGAGCTGGGGTTGTCGTAGAAGGACAGATCAACCTTCGGGTCTCGGTCTACCGATAACGAGCAACACCGGAAAGAAGGCAAACAATCAATACATGGTAACCGTGCAATGCACAATATGTATGCATGATCAAAACAATGCAATGGATTTAAGGGTTGGAATATAGAACAGAAAGCTAGGGTTTTACGTCATAAACGATGATCATCGGAGGGGGAGAAAACCCTATTTTGGAGATATGACCAAGATTATTTGCTCAAATGACTTTAGGAACCCCATAGCTAGGTTGCGTTTGTTTCACTGATCATTTTGGTATATTACACTTAATTTTCTAATTTTATTGAATTAAACCTTTATTTTCAATATTTAAATAGATTTAATTCAGACTCCAAATATGGCCTCATTTTGAACTTTGTCAAACATGGATCAAAATGTTATAAACAGATAGCTCACATTATTCTAAACATTTTGCATATTTTTTTATAATTTTTGGAGTTGTAAATTAAAAGTTATTTAATTTACAAATTTTAATTGTTTTCTGTTATTTCCATTTAAATGTGGGCCCCACCTGTCAGTTTAAATAAAATAAAAGAAATAAAAGGAAAAACCCGGGCGCGACACGTGGGCAGGTGACGTCGCGATGACGTCACCGTGACCTCACACCATGGCCGGCCGGAGGCGGATGTGCTCGCCGCCGGCGTTTCCGGCAGCCCCCGGAAGCGTGCGTATGCCCGTTCGACTCCTCTCGACGAGGCACACCTAAAGAGGGCGGCACCGCCTGCTAGATGTCAATGATGGCGAGCCGGCGTGGAAGAACGGCAGCGGAGGCCTCGGGCTCCGGTGGATACGGCGATTCCGGGCAGTAGGAGGTGAACGGAGGGGATAGGAAGGAGGAGGAGCTCACCAGGAGCACGGCGGAGCGGTCAGCTGGGACGGGGGAAGACGGAAACGGCGGCGCGGTGGATGTTTACCCGGCGGCCAGAGAGGAGGAAGACGGCGCGATTCGTCGCGCCTAGGCCATCCCGGCGGCCCTGCTTGCTCGAGGATGAAGAGGAGGTCGGCGCGGTCCTATTGAGCTACTCGGGGAGGCTGCGAAGGCGGTAGAACAGCGGCGACAGCGGATCGACGGGGAGGTAGGGTTCGGGTGCAGGGAGAGATGCAGAGGGAGAGAGGAGGTGACCGAGGGGGCTTCTGTGGGGTGAGGTCGATCTGGACGTCTCCTCGAGGTCCTCTGGTCGTCCACGTCGCCGGGGAGAGAAGGAGGTGGCACGCGACCGTCGTCTTCCATCCTTCTGGCCGGAGACAAGGAAGAAACGAAAAAGAAAAGAAAACCCGGAAGAATCCCCTGCGGAAATTAGGAAATTGCACAAAGGTCCTTCTGTGACTTAAAACAGACAGAAAAAGAGGGTTTTGAGGGCCTTTTTGGAAACCAAAAATTACACAAAAATTACACAAAAATATTCATTAGAAAGCTCTCCAAAAATGTGACATTCCTATCATATGTTTGGTTCATTTTGAAGAACTTTGTAAAACAAGTTTGTGTGAAGCTAGATTAAGTGATTTTTGATAATTCACTGATTAATTTTTATATGCAAATTTTTGGTCCACTTTTTCATGCATGTATGCGATGTACACAACACCTCTCTTTGTTACACAAAAGTAGGGATGTTACAAGTCTACCCCCTTACAAAAATCTCGTCCCAAGATTCCTAGGTTTTAGAAAAGAAATCGGGGTACTTAGATCGCAAACGATCTTCTCGTTCCCAGGTTGCTTCGTTCTCGGAATGATGTGACCATTGAACTTTGAGGAACTTAATGGTTTGACTGCGAGTTCTGCGTTCGGCCTCATCGAGAATACGGACAGGAACCTCTTTGTAAGAGAGATCATCTTTGAGCTTGATAGTCTCGTGGTCCACAACACGGACGGGATCTTTGAAACAACGTTTGAGTTGAGAGACATGGTATACATCATGAACATCCGAAAATCCTGGAGGCAACTCCAGCTTATATGAAACTTGACCTCGTTTCCCAATGATAGGAAAAGGACCAATGTAACGAGGAGCCAATTTGCCTTTGATTCCGAAGCGTTTTCCACCTTTCAAAGGTGTGACTCGAAGGTAAGCTTTCTCGCCAATTTCGTAATGAATATCTTGGTGATGACGATCATAATAACTTTTCTAACGAGATTGAGCTGTTTTCAGTCATTCACGAATGATGCCAACGATTTCTTCTGCTTCCTTGATCGTATCCGGACTAAAGAATGATCTTTCACCTGTTTCAGACCAATTCAGCGGAGTTCGGCATTTACGGCCATATAGAACTTCAAAAGGAGCCTTGCCCAAGCTAGATTGATAACTTTTGTTATAGGTGAACTCGGAAAATGGAAGGAACTTCTCCCAATCCTTACCGAACTATATAACACAAGCTCAGAGCATAACCTCAAGATTTTGTTTAACTCTCTCAGTTTGGCCACCGGTTTGTGGATGGAAAGCAG
This sequence comes from Alopecurus myosuroides, assembly GCA_028641055.1. Taxonomy (NCBI): domain Eukaryota; kingdom Viridiplantae; phylum Streptophyta; class Magnoliopsida; order Poales; family Poaceae; genus Alopecurus; species Alopecurus myosuroides. Next base: position 205,213,626 of record CM054059.1, read on the forward strand.
TGCTAAAAGATAGACGGGTTCCCATAGATTGCTGGAAACTTGCCCAGAATTTGGAGGTAAACAAACTTCCACGATCAGATATGATCCTCTTTGGAATACCATGAAGGCTGACTATCCTGGATACATACAGATCCGCCAATTGGATAGCAGTGATATCCTCTCGGATAGGGAGGAAATGAGCAACTTTGGATAGGCGGTCAACCACCACCCAGATAGCATCATGGCCTTTCTTTGTTTTGGGGAGACCGGTGATGAAATCCATACCCACTTCATCCCACTTCCATTCAGGAATAGGTAGGGGTTGAAGAACACCGGCTGGTCTTTGATGTTCTCCTTTCACACGACGGCCGACATCGCATTCAGCAACATACCGAGCGATTTCTCGCTTAATTCGGGACCACCAGAACCTTTGACGTAGATCTTGATACATTTTGGTGCTACCAGGATGAATAGAAAGAGGTGTCATGAGCCTATTGGAGAATTACCATTCTCAGGTTTCGTATCTTCAGCACAACCAGACGGTTGCCAAAATAAACGGTACGTTGATCATCGACAGAGAAACATTTAGCTGCTCCGCTAGCAATGTTCTTCTTAATGTTGGCAATTCCCAAATCCCTCTTTTGAGCTTTTTTGATCTGGTCCTCAAGGGAAGGTTTCACCTCAAGGTTGGCCAAATAACCGGAAGGGACGATTTCAAGGTTGAGTTTGGAGAACTCCTGATGAAGAGAAGGTTGGGTCTGTTGTATCATCAAGTTGTTGCAATAATACTTACGACTTAGCGCGTTAGCGACAACATTTGCTTTGTCGGGTTGATAGTTGAGACCCAAGTCAAATTCCTTGATTATCTCCAACCATCTTCTCTGTCTGAGATTCAGATCAGGTTGAGTAAACAGATATTTCAGACTCTGATGATTTGAGTATAACTCACAACGGTTACCAAGGAGATAATTCCGCCATTGCTTGAGAGCATGGACCACGGCTACTAACTCAAGATCATGGGTTGGATAATTGAGCTCATGTGGTTTCAGTTGACGAAAACCATAAGCCACCACATGACCTTCTTGCATTAACATACAACCTAGCCCTTGTTGAGAGGCATCACATAAGATGACAAAGTCCTTGCTCGTGTCAGGAAGAACAAGCACAGGAGCGGTAGTCAGTTTGGTTTTCAGAGTTTGGAAACTTTCCTCTGCCTTTTCTGACCACTCAAACTTTGTGCCTTTCTTAAGAAGTTCAGTCGTAGGTTTGGCAATTTGGAGAAGTTCTCAATGAAACGACGGTAGTAACCTGCCATTCCGAGAAAACTCCGAACGTCCTTGACTGACTTAGGTGTTTCCCAGTCCAAAATGGTTTGAACCTTGTCTGGAATGATGGCAACACCTTCAGCAGACACCACGTGTCCAAGATAGACGAGCTCTTTCAACCAGAACTCACATTTGGAGAACTTGGCATACAACTTGTGTTCATGGAGTTTAGACAACACCAAACATAGGTGTTCAGAATGTTCATCTTCGGTTTTGGAATAGACCAAGATATCATCGATATAGACCACGACGAACTTATCAAGATACTCCATGAATACCGAGTTCATAAGCCACATGAAAGTAGCTGGAGCGTTGGTAATACCGAAAGACATGACAGTGTACTCGTAAAGACCATAACGAGTAGTGAACGTCGTTTCAGGAATGTCTTCCTTTCTGATCTTTATTTGATGGTATCCTGATCGCAGGTCCATCTTGGAAAATACAGTTGCACCGGCTAGTTGATCAAACAGGTCATTGATTCTAGGAAGAGGGTATTTGTTTTTTAGGGTCACTGCATTCAGCGGCCGATAATCAACAACCAGACATGGAACATTGGTATCCCGCTTGTTGACAAAGATAGTGGGACAACCCCAAGAAGATGTGCTAGGTTGGATGAAACCTTTTTCTTCTAACTCCTCTATTTGACGTTTCAATTCAACCAACTCCTCTGGGGCCATACGATAAGGTCTTTTAGACATAGGAGCGGTACCAGGGACTAACTCAATAACAACTTCCACACTTCGATCAGGTGGCATGCCATATAACTCTTCACGAAACACATCAGGGAAATCACTGACTACAAGAAACTCATGAATTTCAGGAGGGTAATCACCTTGCATGAAGTATAGCTGCAGTTCAGGAGAAAGTTGTGGGCGTGCTGATGGCGGAATAGTGTATTCTGACCAATACTCAATGGAAACTCCGGAAGGATGTTTCAAAGTGAGGGATTTTGTTGCACAATCCAGCTTAGCTCCATATTTCGAGAGATAGTCCATGCCTAGTATGACATCAAGGTCAGTGGACTTCAGTGCAATGAAGGTTGTGGGGAATTTCCAGTATCCCACCTCAACCATGAGTTCTGGTGTAACCATGGTGGTTTGCCAATTGCAACTAGGGGAGTTTACCATCAATGGTTTTGACAACTTTTCAAAAGGTATCCCATGCATTTTAGCAAACCCTTCTGATATGAATGTATGCGATGCTCCAGAGTCGCTAAAGCCGAAATTGAGTTGACATAAATCGTACCGAGTAAGACGCTTGGATCTTCCTGAGCATCCTCAATAGTCACGTGATTAAGACGACCACGTCCAGCACCAGCAGGCTTCACCACTTTCTTAGGAGGAGGAGCTGCTCGTCCAGCATGATTCTGAGGGCACTCCCTCGAGAAGTGACCAGGATGGCCACACCGGTAGCAGACATTGCTAGGGGGAGTGGCAACTGGAGGACGAGAACCTTGTCCACCACCATAGGTTGATGTAGCAGGTGGTGCAGGAGGACGAGGAGCATATCCAGATGGCCTTGGCTGAAACGGAGCCCTAGGGACAGCACTGTATGGGATGAACACACGGCGCTTCCTCTTCTGACCAGAAGGTGATGCACGGGAATCTCCAGCACTCTTTTTCATAGCAGTCTCCATCTCCTTTTTCCCATGCTCAAGAGTGATGGCCGGATTGTACAGTGCCTGAAAGTTCTGGAACTTGAAGGGAAACAGCTCATAACGAACAGTGGGATTCAGGCCCTTATGGAATAGATCATGCTTGTCCTCGTCATTAGTGACATCACGAGGAGCATAGCGAGCCAGACGGGTGAAAACACGACCATAGGCCTCAATGCCCATACTGCCCTAGGTAAGATCAAGGAACTCCTTTCTTTTACCGTCCATCACTGCCTTCGGGATATAAGCCTCACTGAAAGCAGTACAGAACTCTGCCCAGGTGACCTCATGATCTGGCGCCTGTAACGCCAGGAATCCTTCCCACCAAGCACCAGCAGCACCCTCAAGCTTGTTGGTGGCGAAGTTCACGGGGTCACGGTTCTGGACATGAAAATCTAGGAATTTGCGCTCCATTGTGCGAAGCCAATCATAAGCATCGAGAGGCTCAGTAGATTCAGCAAAGTATGGTGGCTGAGCCTTGAGGAAGTCCACAAGTGTAACACCGGCAGCACGGTGTTCAGTGTTCTAGGCCACACGCTCCAGAAGATGTTCGTTCCTCAGACGATTCTTCTCAATGCTCTGCAGCACCTGTGCCATTGAGGGTGGCGGCAGAGGTGTTGGCTCAGGAGGAGGATTGTTACGGCCACGAGTACCACCCGACATCCTGAGTAAAAGGAAGAAGAATCATGAACAACACATCCATGGAAACAGATACAATGGAACGACAAGTGATAGTTTCAACGGAATCAAGATACATGCTGAAATGTAGTAGAACAGAACGAATGAACATGAGGTGTATCATTTCATCAACATGGACACAGCATCATACAACCATTTATTGAAACCGGTCGAAGTACAAACCATACGTAGTGGCGGTACAAGCATACAAGCTTAAGTACATACAACACTGAAGGAAGTACGGTAGATACACACCACCGAAGTTCTGCTCCTATACATTATTTTTCTACAACTTCGGTTTTCGAGTGCATGAAAGCAAACATTACTCTAGCTGGAACCGACAACAGTCTCAGTATCCTCCGAAGTAGAAAGGAAGTGGAACCGGAGCACCATAGTAACGACGAACATACTCATCCTGCGGTCCATGGAGAGACTGTGGTACACCACGCACCATCCTAGGCCTCTGCATGTGATGGGGGGATAATAACCCGGTAGGCCGACTCCAAGGCGTAACCCGGCCCAAGGAACACGGTGCGCAATCTGGTTAAGAGTAATGAAGCTTCTGGAAGGCCCAAAGTTTGTAGGCTTCGTGACCCGGATTGTGGGTTACGGTAAGGAAAGTTAGGGTTTGTAAGTGGTGTCCGGGTAGGACTCAAGCTGCGCCTTGGAGAATAGGGCCAAGGGGGTACGGGTGCTTTATAAACCGACCCCTAGGTCTAGTTTAAACAGAGATCTAAGAACCCTAGCAATATCGCCTGATATCGAGCATCTAGTGTAATCCCAGAGTTGAGTTATTATATCAAGATCGGAGACTCGGCGACTTTGATTGCCGGCTACCAGATCGAGTTGCATCATGTTTTCCTCTGAGCTAAACCCTCTCCCAAACGCCCGTGTCGTCTTGCCCCAAGACCAGTTACCCCCGGTAACGTCTGCCGTGATTATCCCACGACAGTTGGCGCCCACCATGGGGCCTGCGTCCAAAGGTGTTTACATCACGGGAGAAGCTCGGAAGAACATGGAAAATCTTGTCGTGGGCGAGATCTACATCGACCGCGAAGGAGAAAAGATGGTGGACGATTCCGGCTGGGGGCCAGAGTCGGATCACCTCGAGTCCGGATCTATGGTGACGGTCGGCCGGATCAACATCTTCATCGGTATGGTACGTACGCCTGATTTAAAGGGACAATATCATGTGCATACTACAGGAACTTCTAGCAGGAACAAAGAGACATTAAAGCAAGCGGTAAACTCGGTTTCCTCGGCTGCGCCGGGATACCTCAGATGGGCGGAACAAGAGGTAACGTGGAGCAGAAGAGATCACCCGGAAAGAGTAGAGCGTCCAGGAGTCTTGGCATTGGTGGTTGCTCCACAGGTTAATGGCTATGAACTGAAAAGGGTCCTGATGGACGGTGGAAGTAGCATCAACATCCTTTATTGGGAAACCTTCTTACGCATGAGTCTCAAAGAGTCCCAGTTACAGAAAAGTTCGACAATCTTTCATGGGATCGTGCCAGGTCACTCGGCGAGCCCCGAGGGAAAGATCACCTTGGAGGTTGCTTTCGGAGAATCGACGGATAATTATCGAGTTGAGTGGCTCACGTTCGAGGTGGTCAAATTGCGCAGTCCTTATCACGCGCTGTTTGGAAGACCGGCTTATGCCAAATTCATGGCTAGGCCGTGCTATGTGTATTTGCAGCTAAAGATCCCGGGTCCTAAACGGACCATCACCATACATGGGAACCGGGATATAGCGGCTGAGTGTGATGAAGGAGATTCGGTTATGGCCGAGCAAGCATGCAGAAAGGAAGAACTCGAATATTACCGGTCTCAAGTAAATCCGGATGATAGAACAGCCTTAAAAAAGCCGAATACTGAGGATGAGAGAGCAAAATTCAAGGCAGCACAAGACACCAAGAAGATAGATTTTGTCGAAGGAGATTCCACTAAGCAGTTTACCATAGGGTCTAATTTGGGAAAAGAGCAGGAGAAGGCACTTGTGGAGTTTATTCGTTCAAATGCAGACGTGTTCGCCTGGACACCTAGCGACATGCCGGGTATCCCTACAGAGCTGGCCGAGCACAGTTTACATGTGGATCCCAAGTCCAGGCCCGTGAAGCAGGGTTTGAGGAAAATGAACGAGGAAAGAAGGAAGGCTATAGGCGAAGAGATCGCTCGGCTATTGGCAGCCGGCTTTATCATGGAAGTACTTCACCCGGATTGGTTGGCAAACCCGGTTCTAGTGATGAAAAAGACCAATGAGTGGAGTATGTGCATTGATTTTACGAGTCTCAACAAACATTGCCCAAAGGATCCGTTCGCGCTACCAAGGATAGATCAGATTATAGACGCAGTAGCTGGAAGCGATCTATTATGCTTCCTGGACGCATATTCCGGGTATCATCAGATTAAGCTCAAGAGGGAGGATTGGGAGAAAACATCATTCATAACCCCTTTTGGGGCCTTCTGTTATAAAACTATGACGTTTGGATTGAAGAACGCCGGTGCAACTTACCAACGGTGTATTCAAAAGTGCTTCGAGGACCAAATTGGACGCAACGTCCATGCCTATGTGGATGATGTGGTCATCAAGACCAGGAAGGCAGAGACATTTATCGATGATCTAAAGGAGACGTTCAAAAATTTGAGGAGATATCAGATGAAGCTTAACCCGACAAAGTGCGTGTTCGGAGTTCCAGCCGGGAAATTGCTCGGCTTTATCGTTTCCGAGAGAGGGATCGAGGCAAACCCGGACAAAATCAAGGCCATCCAGAGTCTGAAAAAGCCGGAAAATTTGAAGCATGTTCAAAAGCTCACGGGCTGCATAGCAGCCTTGAGCCGATTCATATCCAGACTCGGAGAAAAAGCAATACCCTTGTACCGGCTCTTGAGGAAATCAGATAAATTCGTATGGGATCAAGAGGCGATGAGGCGTTTGAAGCACTAAAGAAGCAGTTATCTGAAGCACCAGTACTAGCGGCTCCGGGTCCTAAAGAGCCTATGTTGCTATACGTGGCAGCTGGCCCTCGAGCCGTCAGCGCAGTAGTTGTTGTGGAACGCAAAGAGGATGGGAAGGGTTACCCGGTTCAGAGACCGGTTTATTACGTCAGCGAGGTATTATCAGAAGCAAAGCAGCGCTATCCGCATTGGCAAAAGTTGGTGTTCGGGGTCTTTATGGCTAGCCGGAAGTTGAAGCCGTATTTCCAAGAACATCCCATAACAGTGGTTAGTTCAATACCAATGTCGGATATCATCAGAAACTCGGACGCGACGGGAAGAATAGCCAAGTGGGCGATAGAGATGGGGGATTATCACATCAACTACGAACCCAGGTCAGCAATCAAATCCCAAGCTTTAATTGATTTCGTTAACGACTGGACACATACAGGCATGACTACGACGGTTCCAAATTCCGAATCATGGATCATGCACTTCGATGGATCTAAGCAATACGAGGGATCAGGAGCTGGGGTGGTGCTAACGTCACCCAAAGGAGATGAATTGAGTTACGTACTACAAATTCACTTTGACTGTTCCAACAACGTGGCCGAATATGAGACCCTATTGCACGGCTTAAGGGCAGCCAAGGAGATGAACGTCAAGAGGATACGGTGTTTTGGAGATTCGGACCTTGTGGTACAGCAGGTGTCAGGAACTTGGGATAGAAAGGACGCAACTATGGCAGCATACCGCAGGGAAGTTGATAGGGTTGCAGGATGTTTTTCCGGGTATGAGGTGGAGCATATAGACAGAAGAAAGAATGAGGCAGCCGACGCACTCGCTAGACTCGGCTCGCGCAGAGAGCCGGTTCCACCTAACGTTTTCCTGGATGAATTATGGCGACCATCAGTTAAAACCGAGTCAGAGGAGGAATTGGCAAATCAAGACCCGAATTCAGGACTTGTGGCCACTATACGTACTATTCCCGAATGGACAGAACTGTTTTTGGCCTACCTATCGCGAGGCGAGTTACCACAGCAGGAGGTATTAGCAAGGCAAATCTCGAGGCGAGCAAAGGGATACTCTATCATCAATGGGGAATTATATAAGAGAAGCGCAGCAGGGGTCTTTTTGCGCTGCGTAGCGCCAGAAGAAGGCCGACAGATTCTTAAGGAAATCCACGAAGGCGACTGTGGACATCACGCGTCCACAAGATCTCTTGTGGCTAAAGCTTATCGACACGGATTTTTCTGGCTCACGGCTCTAGCAGATGCGGAACGATTGGTAGCAAGGTGTGACGGATGTCAAAGGTACGCTCGCCAAACCCATGTGCCGGCTATGGAGTTACGGACCATCCCGTTAACTTGGCCGTTCGCTGTCTGGGGTATGGACATGGTTGGCCCCTTTCATATGTCACCATGCAAGAAGACACATCTTTTGGTGGCTATTGATAAGTTTACCAAGTGGGTTGAGATTATGCCAGTTACTAATTGCGAATCAGCCACAGCAGTCAAGTTCCTGAAAAGGATTATCTACCGGTTCGGGTATCCCCACAGCATAATTACTGACAATGGAACCAACATGTCCCTTGGAGAGATGGAGAAGTTCTGTGGCAACAATGGAATCCGGCTTGATGTTGCATCAGTAGCTCATCCGCAGGCCAATGGACAAGTGGAGAGGGCAAACCAAGAATTGCTTCGCGGATTAAAGCCACGATTACGAGTCCCCTGTATCAGGGCAGCTGGCGCATGGGTCGAAGAACTTCCTTCTGTGGTTTGGGGTATCAATACCACGCCTAATAGATCTACTCAGATGACACCCTTCTTCATGGTCTATGGCGCGGAGGCAGTACTACCGAGTGATATTATTCATGATTCACCACGAGTATCAGCATACGTCGAAGTGGAGAATGAAAAAACCCGGCAAGATGCTGTGGATATGTTAGAAGAGCAAAGGGAACAAGCCCTGGAAAGATCAGCCATATATCAGCAGGATTTACGAAGGTATCATAGCCGGCACGTGAAAACCCGGGTCTTCCAGGAAGGAGACCTGGTTCTGCGCCTGGTACAGTCGAACGAAGGAAAGCACAAGTTATCACCACCCTGGGAAGGACCGTTTATCATAAGCCGGAATTTGCATAATGGGTCATATTACTTGATAGATGCAAGGGAAGAGTCGACCACAGTTAATGACACCGCTCACACCACTTCATCTATGCAAGAAAGAGACAGACCGTGGAACGTGGCTCAGCTACGTCCATATTATACTTAGCAAAAATTGTGTTGGCATATGGAATTGAACGATGTAACAGGCAGCAGGTTTTCAGACGTACTCTTTTCCTATCCAGGGTACCCTTGGGGACTGGAGGGTTTTTTAATGAGGCGGCTTGCTGACCTAGATTTTTCATATCAAGTAAAGAGGTGATTATCAAGAAAAGAGATGGTTATTATCAGGTTCTGTACTCTCAGTATGATGCGTATATCTAGGTCTTGGGGGCTGGTCGCTTGAATAGCACAGTTACGAACTCAAAGACCCGGCCATGATGCCTATGAGTTATAAGGGCCGATTACTTGCAAACGAGTACGGCTACAATCTTATAACCGGACAAAGAAGTCCAAATTTCTTTGCTATTCTTACTTAAGCTCGATGTGACTCGCACTAAAGTGGCATGATTTGTTCGCTTACGATTACAGTCAGCCATGAAACCCGACGGGGCTTGACTGGCCACGTTTTCGTATGGATGTAACAACATGGTATCCACGCGAAAGCCGGCTTACAGTACAAGATAGTCAAAAGGGTCATCTAAACCACAAGTTATACAGAGTACAAGGTTAAACAGCTGGAAACTCAACGATTATTAAGCATAACTTCAAATCCTATGTGAAACGACTCAGGGATCTTTGTGAATTTAGCAGTAGGCAACTCGTTCTCCTTTCAAGATCAAGTGTCCTAGACTTGGAGATCCGGGTCCGGGTGACTTGAAATCTTGAAAAGAGAAAAAATTGCTTACTTGTAGAATTCCAAAAACCCAAATATCCGAGTCTTGGGGGCTTGGGGACTTAGAAGCAAATCCGCTTGTCAAACACCCATGAGACCCGGAAACCGAGTTTCACAAAAGGAACAATAAAGAAAGCCGGATATCGAGTGCAGATGAGTTCAAAAGTGGATAAATTTAAAAGGCCAGAAGAGGCGCAAGAGTATATCAAGACCTTATCATACATCACAAAGTCCTGGTGAAAGACATCAAAGGTGCACAGGCGCACCAACCAAAATATAATCGTTTAAACAGCGCATCATAAGAAGAGGCATCAAATGTCAGGTATCACTCGGCGTTCATTTTGGCCTTGCCCTTGCCATCGATGATGGTAGCAGCAGCGCCCGGATCAGTAGTACCAGCCCGAGCAGGAGGAGGAACGACCGGTGTTGAGGTGGCGGGGGCAGAGCCGGCTTCAGCTTGCTTCTTGGCAGCCTTCGCCCTCAACGCAGCAGCTTCCTCCTTCCACCGAGCCAGCATATCATACGGCTCGGGAAGGTCCGACTTAATTGCTTCACCAGCAGCATCATATGCAGGAACAAGGATATTAACATCCAGGTCGTCAGCAATTACGCTGGCCGGGTAACGAACCTCCTTCTGGACAGCCTGAAAATCCTTCACCGAGAACTTGGACCCATCAAGCTTGAACTCTGGGAAGCCGCCCATAAGCTTCACTAGCTCGAGCTTGGGAAAATAAGCCTTGGCAAGTGCAAGCCCCCGGGTCACTCCAACCCGGCAAGACGAGCGTTTCCAGTGCCAAATCCACTCAGGAATAGTGGAGAAGGCATCCAGCATCCTCTTCAGATCAACATGTCCTTTACCCGGCCACCGTAATTCCTGAAGGATCCATTTGGTTCCGGCACATAGCTGCCGGATAACGCTCTTCATAGTTTTCAGCTTGGCAATGTCATCCTCATCCGGCATGGCTTCGTCCGGGCCTGAAAAAATGGAAACATAAGTCGGGAAAACTCTTGCTATCTATCAAAAGGATAAACCCGGAGGAGGAAACGTACCAAGTAAAGCACGATATGTGTCAGATATTTGGACAGAAAGGCTTGTTAGATCATCTTCTGCTTTGTGAGCCCTTTTCCTATATTTCCTCATTATCAGCCTATTCCTCCTGGCCTCAGCCTCGGCTGCTTCACGCAAAGCTACCTCCTTTTCAATGAGCTTGGTAGCGTCTGCCAGTTTCTCCTCAGATTGAGTCACGAAAGACTGCATGGATGCAAACAAGGATTAGTCGGGTAAAGGGGCAAGTTATCAGTCGCTTGTATAATAAAGTCCCAAGCAAATTATGAATCAATTCACTCGGAACTTGGGGACTGGATAAGGGCACAAGCAATATCAGTCGGATTTACCTCGTGTTTGGCTATTAAAGCCCCCAAGATGTTTTCTTCATTAGCCCTTAAGGTGCGCAGGTTTTCCAGCATCTGGGCAAACGTCAGTTCCTCGGGTCGAGTACCGGAAGAGCCGGCAGCCTGGTCGCCTGGTGGGGGAGCTCTCCCCGCCCTTGGGGTCGAGACCCGGACAGTTTGAGTACCCGGGTTGGGAGAACCCATCCTTGTATCCAGAACGTCGATCTCCTCGTCCACTGGTTCCGATGAGGAAGGAGATCCGGCGGCTCGGGGAAGCGGATTGTTCAGAGGGCCTTGTTCCTGGTTATTCGCCGTATCACCGCCAGTCGCGGCGTCTACGTTCTCAGTCGGCTTCTCTGCCCGATGGATATCCGTCTCTACATTTTCCGGGTCACTGACGGTGACTTGAGTGCTGAAAGAAAGATGAGAAAGGGCAGTTATTAGTGGTGACGGTGGCTTGAGTGAAAACTTGTCAGACGTCAAAGGAAATCATGTAGCAAAAACTTACCCGGCATTCACGGTGTAGTCCGGCGGGAGCTCGCCGCTGGAAGCAGATGAGGTCGTCACAGGGACCACTAACGGAACCCGAAATTGCCCAGCACGTGGATGGTTAGGAGAAGGGTGGCGTTGAGGAGAGTCGGAAGGACGGGACGAAGGAGCACTGGCACGATGGACCGAGGGGGTAGAGATGCCCGGGTTAAGGGGATCTTCACCCGGGGAGCTCCGAGTTACTCTGCGCTTGGCTGGGAGAGAATCCTTCAAGCACGACGAATTTGATAATTGATGGTTAAGTCGTCGCATGGCGTCAAAGCAGTAAGGTTCAGAGGATAACGAGGAAAAAGAAACCTTGGACACTGCCCCTCTGGCCTTCCTCTTGGCTCCAACTGTTGCTTCTTGATCAGACTCGGTTGCCTCCGGGTCATCCTCGTTGGTCTCACCTTCGTCCTCCAGCCCTGCGAACCGGGTGTGTGTTCGTGGGAAAAAAGGTAAACGGGAGGAAAATGATACGAGTAAAGATTATACAAGTTCTGTGCAAATACCTTCACTATCATCAGCCGGATCGTCCTCTTCTTTCGGGTCTCTGGAAGGAGGGGAGGGTTCAACTCTCCAGAAAGGGTCATCAGCCTAAGACAAAAGAATGAGACTAAGGGTTAGAAGCTGTATCAAGTCAAAATGTGGAAGTAAGTTATGAATATCGGATATTACCGCTGGAGCCGGGTTTTCCCGAGTAAATGGGGGTAACCCGGTGATGCCCTTTATCACCTCTAGCTTCTCTGTCAAGAAGCCCTTGATGGTCTTGTTGGTATCGCCGGTCGCGAAGCTCTTGGTGGAGTATCGGAGTGCATCTGTGGTGTGCCCCGAATACTCGCACATCAATTTGGTGCGGATGGAGTTGGGTTGGATCCGAAAATCAACCCATGTTTTTACTAAATTTAGCCCGAGGAGGCCTTGGGCTGAGAGGATGGCTATCTTGGCTAATGAGGGAAGGATCGCCTCCCTGTCTGAGTCTGGTGCAAAGGCATTGAAAGACTCGGAAGGTTCGAGGAGGTTTTCCGAGTAACCCGGCAGTTTCTTTTCGCCGTCTGGGGAGGTATCGTGGCAATAAAAGAAAGACAGCTGCCAATGTTTGACGTGGGAGTTTAAATTGAGGGTTGGCATCGGTGAATTCTTGCGGCGTTGGATGGATACCCCGCCGCAAGTAAGAAGTGCTCCGTCACCACTTTCGCGGCACGGCTTACATTGGAATAGTTCGATGAAGAGAGTCAAACTTGGCGGTATGCACAAGTACGACTCGGATAGAACGATGAAGTGGGTAATATTCAACATAGAGTTAGGCCCTATGTCGAATACCCGGAGGCCATAATGGCTTAAGACCTCCCTGAAGAAAGGGTGACCCGGAGGACGGAATCCCCGGGTCACGTGCTCTACGAAGCAGATTACCTCGTTATCGGCGGGTGTGGGCCGGGTCTCGTTGCCCGGCGCCCTCCAGTGAATGTCCTTCTGAGAAGGGAGAATTCCTAATTCGGCTAGCTCGTCCAACTTGGCCTTCGTAGCTGTGGAACGCCCCCAGTTGGCGGATATGGTTTGGGTAGTCCTTGCCTGAGTCGGCTGTTTTCCTTGCCGTTTGGGAGCCATGGGATCAACCTGCAAAGCACAAGAAAAAGAGGCATAGGAAATAAGACCCGGAAGTGTTGGATTATCCGAGTACAAGGCATCAAGAAAGTATGAAGCTAAGAATTATCCGGGTATCACGCTATAAGGTGGAGATTACAAGGTATCCGGGTGTTAAGTACAATTGTGGAAATTATTGGTCACTTACGTATGGAAAAGTATTTGGGGAAGATGGATGGTTGCCCATGTGTCTACTGCAAGCAAGATAGCTGGAAAAGGAGGATTTTCCGGGTGTTAATTCAATGAGCGGAAAATCGAGGAGGAATGGATCTAGATGGAAAAGTTTGCGCGCGATTTTACGGGAGATTTGGTGATTAGTAATGGTAGGAGGATGAGTTGTAACTATCTAGCAGGTGGTTAAGGGAGTTGGCGAGCGTCGAATCGATCTAATTTGATGCAATCGGAAGAACGACTCACGGGTTGACCTAGATCTAATCATGGATGGATTGAAAAATTGCGGGGCTAAATTAAACGAGTGCAAGGGGCTTACTGGAGAGATTGGAGTTTAGCGCGACGGCGGTGAACGGCGTGGCTCGAATGCCCCCTTCGCGGCTCTTGGCGCGTGGAATGAAGGTGCGACGGTGAAGCTTGACGGCGGCGCGAGATGGCTCGAGGGCGAGCGCGGCCGGCGGCGGCCTAGCTTTGATGGCGAGCGCGAGCTTCTTGCGGTGGTGCTGCGAGGGTGTAAGGAGCAAGGAAGGAAAGGGGAAGCTGAGGCGTAGTGATGGGTTTAGGGTTACCCTCTGAGTACTATTTATAAGGTGAGGGTGAGTCTATCTCAACGGCCAGAAGCCGGAAATCGTGGGGTGATGGTTATCCACGTGGATTCTGCGAGATATGCGCCAAGTATTGAGCAAAGCATCTAGACAAGAGAAAGAAGGAGATCCACCCCGTGATATCAGGATCGGTTACCGAGTATGGGATCTTGGCATTTTTATTAGGGTTTGGACCTGGAAAATTAAACCAAAGTGTTTGGGGGAAAACCCGGGTTACTATATGGCCGCCATGGAGTCAGGCCTAGCCATCTATCAAAGCATCTTAACCCGGCCTCCATATGCCTATGTGTTTGATATCTTTGCAGGGAATAGCGAGCGCTTCAAGGAGGATCCGTGAAGCCCAAGCTATTCTGGGGACTACTGATGGGGGGATAATAACCCGGTAGGCCGACTCCAAGGCGTAACCTGGCCCAAGGAACACGGTGCGCAATCTGGTTAAGAGTAATGAAGCTTCTGGAAGGCCCAAAGTTTGTAGGCTTCGTGACCCGGATTGTGGGTTACGGTAAGGAAAGTTAGGGTTTGTAAGCGGTGTCCGGGTAGGACTCAAGCTGCGCCTTGGAGAATAGGGCCAAGGGGGTACGGGTGCTTTATAAACCGACCCCTAGGTCTAGTTTAAAGAGAGATCTAAGAACCCTAGCAATATCGCCTGATATCGAGCATCTAGTGTAATCCCAGAGTTGAGTTATTATATCAAGATCGGAGACTCGGCGACTTTGATTGCCGGCTACCAGATCGAGTTGCATCATGTTTTCCTCTGAGCTAAACCCTCTCCCAAACGCCTGTGTCGTCTTGCCCCAAGATCAGTTACCCCCAGTAACGTCTGCCGTGATTATCCCACGACAGCATGCGTCCACGAGGGGGAACATCACCTCCAACATCTGGGGACGTGACCGCAGAAGGCACAAGTATAGATGGAAGCTCTATCTCAGAGGTTTGAACGAGACCACTCTCAACAAATGGCCTCACTCTATCTGTCACAGTCCTGAGACTAGCTGTAAGGGTGTTGACTAGTGCACTAAGCTCACGCTCACGACGAGCATAAGCAACAAGGAGATCAGCGGTGCACCTAAGTCTAGGATCTTCCTCCTGGGAGGAATCAGCAAAGGTATGGGTGAAACACCCATCAAGAGTAGGTTCAGAACCAGGACAATAACGGAAGGAGTTATTCTCATGGTCTGGATAGTAGTGACGAAGCATGTTAAGACAGTGTCGTGCATCATCCTGCACAGCCATCTCAACAGTTAAACCAAGACCCTCAGCGTAGTGCATGGCAGGATTGATGGTACCATCTAACTGTGGAAGACGGACAACACATAGGTACGGGGACTGATTGAGGTCACGGTACTGCTCATACACAGTGTACACAGGGTACCAAGGGGCTCCTAGGTTTGCAGAGGCTGAGGCTAAAAGATAGGGAAAACCTGGAACTCCAAGGCAAAGAGTGTGTCAAACAACCTGTCCGGAGGTAATCTGAAACAAACACATTTACAAGATGTCAAAAGACATGAAGAAATGATTTGGTTTTGGAACTATGACAACCTGAAACGAAGTACTCGGGAGAGAACACCCAACGATTTTGCTTCTAACTTTTAGGTAACACAAAGGAAACAACACACATAAAAACAAATGAGGTACGGTGACTCAAAGTTAGAGAGATACCAGGTAAGGAGTAAAAAGAATCCTAAGAAGGTTTTCACAACTCCTTTTGTCTTTTCAAAATAGATAGTTTTCACAAGTTCTAGACTCAACATCGACCAAAGGCAAGGGTTTCCTACATGCAGTCCTGCTCTGATACCAAGACTTGTGAGACCCCGGACCCAGAGATATACATACTGTTATGTGCTCCTAGTTATGGACTCACAAGGGCTTCAGGGTTACCAGCCCCGGCCGTAACAAACAACGGGCAGGCAGACCGGATTCATCAGCACACAGGCCGGATCACCACGGTATACTACTCCTTGCACCCATACTAGTCATAACCAACTATGCATACCCAAGCGTCCACGAGTCGGATGAAACTGAAGGAGCGGGACCAAAGTTATACAGAGTTGCTATGTGTCCAGAAAGTGCAACAACAATCGAGGGTTACTGGGGTTACCTCCCCCCAGGCCGAATCACATCGGCAGGCGGGCTAGGACATGGATCATCGGCTCCACAACCCCTCGACTGCGACAACTATGCAGGCATAGCCAAAACTATATAACAACGGGCTCGAAACCAACAACCGATCAAAGCAGCACTCTAGACATGAAAGTTGTATTAAACAAGTCATACTAGAGTAGTTTTACACGCAGAGGTTACACAACCAACATAGGTCAAGCAACCCAACATTACAACAAGCAGCGAAAGCAAATGTGTTGCTATACAACAAGACTGAAAAAGGACTAAGAGTCTGAAACATAAGCAACGTAGCCAAACCCATACTACAGATACCAGGCTGCCACCTGGGAACCCCTAACTACTCATCAACGTCGAGGTAAACCCTTCTTGAGCTACGTCACCGAAGTCTGAAACAAAACAACAACGAGGCAAGGTTGAGTACAAAAGGTACTCAGCAAGACTTGGCTTCTAAGTTCTTTTTCGTAAAGCCATCTTTGTTTTCCGAAGTCAAGGAAGAAGTAGCACGTGTAATAGAACATTTCTAAAACAGATGATGAATCTACTCAACTATTGAGATCATCATGTTCTTTTGTCCACCAGTACTTTCTCATTCCCAGACTACCTTATGCTACAAGAATCACCCCTCTCGACGTAGTCGAGGAGGCACCCTTCATTCGTTGTCAACAAGTTTTTGTCATTCTATTAGAGTTGTCTATGATCAAAGAACCCATGGCCAAGTCGTCTGTAACCGTGGACACGGCTTCTCGAGGAGATTTATCCCTGCAGGGGGTACACTTTACCCACACGTATCAACCGACTCTTAATGCCACAAGGTAACGCTCCTCTCTAAGAGTGCGGCAGAGTGTGGTTGACCATGCCTTTACCTTGCTTACCCCTATCCATGATTCAACCCAAACAGGGCCACCCCGTCAACAGGGAGTTGGCCACCTCCTGACGACACCTATTCTGTGAGTCGGGACAAGATCTGTGTACGTCCATCACTGGTCCCGATCACTCCCTAGTTTTCTCCAAAACGTTTTATGACACACCCGCAAATGGAAACTTCAATCTATGTAACCCATGGAAGTGACTAAACAAGTTAGTTAGCCAAGCGGGGTTCATTGGCCCGCATGTGGTTGCACACTCAGTCTTGGCTTCAAAGGCGAGAACTCGCACCTAGGGGCATGAACGAGACAACAACCACAACCCACAGTGGCCTCAACACCCATGCCATGTTAATCATGGTATTCAACCACATCAAAGCATAAACACCTTTCATACTAGATTCACGCATTCATAGAATTCATCAACCGGATGAAGCAGATCATAATACTAAGCATGTCTAAGCATTGAACACACAAGGCTCTACGTTACTCAAACAACCCTAGTCATACTAGGAGGGTAAACAGGTATGAAGGTGACATATAAGGGGGTCATGCAGTGGATAGGTTAACTCTAACAGACTCAAAACTAAGTTGAATCACATGCATGAGTAAGAGGTTGAAAGGAATCAAAACATGGGTGGAGCCATGAGGTTGTGCTTGCCTTTCTCGTCGAAGGTGGAGCTGGGGTTGTCGTAGAAGGCCGGATCAACCTCCGGGTCTCGGTCTACCGATAACGAGTAACACCGGAAACAAGGCAAACAATCAATACATGGTAACCGTGCAATGCACAATATGTATGCATGATCAAAACAATGCAATGGATTTAAGGCTTGGAAGATAGAACAGAAAGCTAGGGTTTTACGTCATAAACGATGATCACTGGAGGGGGAGAAAACCCTATTTTGGAGATATGACCAAGATTATTTGCTCAAATTACTTGCGGAACCCCATAGCTAGGTTGCATTTGTTTCACTGGTCATTTTGTTATATTACACTTAATTTTCTAATTTTATTGAATTAAAACTTTGTTTTCAATATTTAAATAGATTTAATTCAAACTCCAAATATAGCCTCATTTTGAACTTTGTCAAACATGGATGAAAATGGTATAAACAGATAGCTCACATTTTTTTTGAACATTTTGCATATTTTTTATAATTTTTGTAGTTATAAATTAAAAGTTATTTAATTTACAAATTTTAATTGTTTTCTGTTATTTACATTTAAATGTGGGCCCCACCTGCCAGTTTGAATCAATTAAAAGAAAAACAGGAAAAACCCGGGCGCGACACGTGGGCAGGTGACGTCGGGATGACGTCACCGACACCTCACACGGTGGCCGACCGGAGGCGGATGTGCTCGCCGGTGGCGTTTCCGGTAGCCCCCGGAAGCGTGCGTATGCCCGTTCGACTCGTCTCCACGAGGCGCACCTAAAGAGGGCGGTGCCGCCTGCTAGATGTGAACGACGGCGAGCCGGCATGGAAGAACGGCGGCGGAGGCCTCGGGCTCTGGCGGATACGGCGATTCCGGGCGGTAGGAGGTGAACGAAGGGGATAGGAAGGAGGAGGAGATCACCACGAGCACGGTGGAGCATTCAGCTGGGTCGGGGGAAGACGGAAATGGCAGCACGGTGGAGGTTTACCCGACGTCCAGAGAGGAGGAAGACGGCGCGATTCGTCGCGCCTAGGCCATCCCAGCGGCCCTGCTTACTCGAGGATGAAGAGGAGGCCGGCGCGGTCCTATTGAGCTACTCGGGGAGGCCGCGGAGGCGGTAGAACGGCGGCGACGGCGGATCGACGGGGAGGTAGGGTTCGGGTGCAGGGAGAGATGCAGAGGGAGAGAGGAGGCGACCGAGGGGGCTTCTGCGGGGTGAGGTCGATATGGACGTCTCCTCGAGGTCCTCTGGTCGTCCACGTCGCGAGGGAGAGCAGAAGGTGGCACGCGGCCGTCGTCTTCCATCCTTCTGGCCGAAGACAAGGAAGAAACGAAAAAGAAAAGAAAACCCGGAAGAACCCCCTGCGGAAATTAGGAAATTGCAGAAAGGTCCTTCTGTGACTTAAAACAGACAGAGAAAGGGGTTTTTGAGGGCCTTTTTGGAAACCAAAAATTACACAAAAATATCCATTAGAAAGCTCTCCAAAAATGTGACATTTCTATCATATGTTTGATTCATTCTGAAGAACTTTGTAAAACAAGTTTGTGTGAAGCTAGATTAAGTGATTTTTGATAATTCACTGATTAATTTTTATATGCAAATTTTTGGTCCACTTTTTCATGCATGTATGCGATGTAAACAACACCTCTCTTTATTACACAAAAGTAGGGATGTTACAGAGGTGAAGGAATATTTCAATTCCTTAAGATCATCCATAGTGACATGAGCCGAGGCCTCAGGGAAATCCTCTACGTTGACAATACTAAAACCATTAGACGGCTAAGCCCAATAAAAAGAGACGAGGCTCTGATACCAATTGAACGTCAAGTATGGGCACCTAGAGGGAGGGGTGAATAGGTGCTACGACAAATTCTAATTTTTCTTCAAATTAAGCCTTGACACAAAGATAAATTCTCTAGATATGCAACTACAGTGAATTTACCTATATGACAACAACTACAAGATACAAGATACAAACATGAAGTAAAGAAGAGGGAACGAGGTAACCTAGAGGAAGCACACGGAGACAAGGATGTAATACCGAGTTCCTCCTTTTGAGGGGAGTATGTCTCGTTGGAGGGGTGTGAGCTCATCACAAAGGTCGACTCAACGCCACAAAGGCCTCACCCTATTTGGTGATGAACCTCGCCCCAAAGGCCTAGTTCACCTTCCACTATTGATCCCCTTTTAGGCGGGAAGCGAGTCCTTTACAACAAGATTGAGGCACACACCCACAACCAAATTGGGGGCTCCCAAGAAACACCAACAATCACCAAGAGAGTAGCAATGGAGCCTAGGTTTTACATAAGGAACCCCTAGGCACGAACCCCTCAAGCAAATGAAAGGGGAAATGAAAACCGGTTGGTGAAGAAGTAGATCGAGGCCTTCTCCTTCAATCCTCCAAATATCAACGAGTTTGGGTGGAGGGATTGGGAGAGATCTAAGATTTGGTAAGAACAATAAATGCACATTAATGGTTTGGGCGAACTAACTCACTTGGAGAAGAGGGGGGGTATTTATACCCCCTCCCAAAATGTGGCCATTTGAGCAGAAATCGAGGATCGGAATTTCCGGTTCAGACTTGAACCGTATATTCCGGTTTGCTTCTTCTTCAGATATGTAAACGGGCAAGCGTTGACCAAAACCGGATATTCCAACTGGCTTCAAATAATCCGGTCAAATAATCGGGTCGACTCCAGTGTGGAAAAATAAGCTCCAACATAAAATTTCGGCTGGCTCCAAAATTTCCGGTCAAATAATCCGGTCAACTCCAGTGTGAAAAAATAAGATCCAACCGCAAATTTCGGCTGGCTCCAAAATTTCCGGTCAAATAATCCGGTTGACTTTAGTAGCCAAATCGAAGGAAAAACTCCTCAACTGGAATTTCCGGTTGACACTGAAAAATCCGATTGAAATATACAGTTGGTCTCTGTCCCAAAATTGGATGATCTATCTTCACCTGTTTTTCGGTGTTTGATGAAGGTGAGTACATAACCACCTACACACTTAACACCTTGATTAAAAAAGTCATTATTGTTGGTAACTAACACACAAAACCTTAGGGAAAATGAAATGCACTTTAAATATGACCAGAAGCAAGGCAATTATGACGGAGTAGAGACCAAATAAAAATCAAGCAACCGTCACTTATGGAGACAAATCAAAATCTGAGGTAAAGGGTTTCGGCAAGGTGGTTGTTGCTCCTAACATCACCCTTCAGAATGTCATGCTTGTAGAATCCCTTGGTTTAAATTTAATTTCAGTTCGTGCTTTAGGGAAGATGGTTTGTTTCCGTCTTCTTTGAACCTGACATTGTGGTCATTTTATGGAGCAAGACTCTCGATGTTGCTTACTTTGGGCATGCCGAAAATGAGTTGTAGGTGGTAGACTCTTCAGAGTCAACCAATACTCAAGCAATGGGTCTCTTCGGTAAGGCCGACATGGGGTGGTTGTGGCATCGCCGCTTATCAGATGTCAACATGAGGACTTTGCAAAGTCTTCACAAAGGTGTCCACATCCTCGGACTAAAAGAAAATGTTTACTTTGACAAAGATCGTGTGTGTAGGGCTTGTGTTGAAGGAAAGATGCATGATTCTCCGCATCCAAGCAAGACAATTATTTCATCAAAGAGGATTCTAGAACTTCTCCATGTTGATCTCTTTGGTGTTGTGCCCGAGGCAAGTCTAGGAGGCCAGAAGTATTGTTTGGTGATTGTTGATGACTACTCAAGACACACATGGGTCTACTTCTTCAAATTGAAGAGTGAGACTCAACAAGCCGTCATCGACTTCTCCAGTCAAGTTCAACGTGAACACAATGTTATCATCAAGGCTATAAGGAGTGACAATGGCTCCAAGTTCAAGAAATGCACCCTTAATAAGTTCCTTAGTGAAGAGGATATTCATCATCAATATTCAGCTGCATATACCCCTTAACAAAATGGTGTAACCGAAAGGAAGAATCATACCCTCATGAGTATGGCTAGGTCCATGTTGGCAGAGTACAGGTCTCCCCAATATCTATGGGTCGAAGCCATCTCTACGGCTTGTCACTCATGCAACCGGATCTACATTCGCAAAGGCTTAATGAAGACTCCATATGAGATACTCACCAGCACAAACCAAATGTCTCCTACTTCTGTGTCTTCGGTTGTAAGTGTTTCTATTTGGTAAAAGGACTTTGTTTGTCTAAATTAAAGCTAAAACTACTGAGGGTACATTTGTTGGTTATTGTGCTGAATCCCACACTTATAGAGTCTTTGACAAGGCCTCACGGATTGTCATTGAATCTAGTAGCGTGGTGTTCGAAGAAAATGATGGCTCCCAAGTGGCGCAATTTCGTGTTTCTGATGTATATGTTGAAATTCCTCAAGAAGCCATATGAAGAATGGGTGTGGGATTTTTTCGCCCCATTTAAGGACACCTTATGGCGACTCGAGAAGTACTATTCTCTACTCAAGTGGAGCCCTCATCTACATTAGAAGATCATGCCCAGGGAGCAAGTGATGCACCAACCCAAGAACAAGTTCAAGACCCTCCTCTTGTTGACCAAGTTGCTATGCAAGAACCAAGCAGTCCTATCATTCAAGCTAGCCAAGGTCAAGGCCAAGATCAACCTTCTTCATCTCAAGTTGAAGCAAGCCATAATGATGATCAAGGCCAACATTCCGGTCAAGAAGGGGACCCAAATGATCAAGTGATACCTCCTTGCAATAATGAGGTAATCGAAGCCCATCATGCAAAAAAGGATTGCAAAAGCTATGAAGGAGATTGACTATTCCGATGATAAAGTGTTGGGTGACCTTAGAGGCAACAGAACCACAAGAGCTCAATTGGGAAGCTTTAGTGAGCATCAAGCTCACATATCCATGGTGTAACCAAAGAAAGTGTTTGAGGCTCTTGAGGATTCAGATTGGGTGGGAGCTATGCATGAAGAAATCAATAATTTTGAGCGCAACAAAATTGCCACAATGTTATTGGCACCAAGTGGATATTCAAGAACAAGCAAGATGAATATGAGCCCAATGTGTTAGGACAACACTCCCCCTATGTCCATGCCTACTCCTAAACCCAAACACATAGTCAACTATAGGTGTGTGCGCAATATCCTCGTGTAAAACTCCTTGAATCAACGATATTTAGCTCATTCCTCAAGAACATAAATATTGCATCATCAAGTGGCTTCGTAAAATATTTGCAAGTTGATCCTTGGTTGGCACATAGGCAAGTGAAATATCTCTACGGGCAACATGGTCCTGAATGAAATGATGCCTAATCTCAGTATGCTTCATTCTTGTAAGTTGCACCGGGTTGTAGGTGATCTTGATGGCACTCTCGCTGTCACATAGGAGGGGCACTTTTTCACAAAGAACGTGCCATTTTTTGTCTTGATGGCTCAAGGTTACACTAAAGTAGAAGGCACTGGCTTCGATGAAACCTATGCTCCCGTGGCTCGGCTTGAGTCCATCTGTATCCTCCTTGCATATGCATCATCACATAAATTTAAATTGCAACAAATGGATGTCAAAAATGTTTTTCTAAATGGTCCATTGAAAGAGTTGGTATATGTTAAGAAACCATCTGGGTTCGAGGACCCCAACTTCCATAACCATGTCTACAAGCTCGATAAGGTGTTGTATGGACTTAAACAAGCACCACGTGCGTGGTATGAGCACCTTACAGAATTGTTACAAGACCGCAGGTTTGAAGTTGGGCAAATCAATCCCACCCTTTTCACAAAGAGGGTTAAGGGGGAGATTTTCATATGCCAACTATACGTGGATGATATCATCTTTGGCTCAACTAACAAAGATTTCAATGATGAATTTTCAAATCTTATGACTGACATGTTTGAGATGCCTATGATGGGAGAGCTCAAATTCTTCCTTGGCTTTGAGATCAAGAAATTGGCTCATGGGATTTTCATCTCTCAAGCCAAGTATACCCAATGCATGATCAAGAGGTTCAAATTCCAAGATGCTAAAGGCAAGGTCTCTCCAATGCAAACCAAGTGTCATCTCAAGCGCAATCCGGATGGTAAAGATGTGGAAGAAAAGTTGTATAGTTGTATGATTGGTTATTTGCTTTATCTTTGTGCTTCTAGACCTGATATTGTGGTGTGTGTAGGAGTGTGTGAAAGGTATCAGTCGGCTCCTAAAGAAATCCATTTGACAACGGTCAATGGGATCTTTCGGTATTTGGTTCATACCCCAAGATTTGGATTGTGGTACCCAAAGGGGGCACATTTCTCTCTTAGTGGTTACACGGACTCAGATTGGGCTGGTGATCAAGATGATTGGAAATCAACTTCGGGGGCTTGCCAATTCCTTGGTAGGTCCTTGGTGAGTTGGTCTTGTAAGAAGCAAAATTGCATATCTCTCTCCACCGCCGAGGCCGAGTATGTGGCGGCGGCTAGTGCTTGCACTCAGTTGTTATGGATGAGGCAAACCCTCAAAGAGTATGATGATCATTGTGACAAAGTTCCCCTCCCATGTGACAACGAGAGTTCCATCAAGATCTCCTACAACCCGGTGCAACATATAAGAATGAAGCATATTGAGATTAGGCATCATTTCATTAGGGACCATGTTGCCCGTGGAGATATTTCACTTGCCTATGTGCCAACCAAGGATAAACTTGCAGATATTTTCACGAAGCCACTTGATGATGCAAGATTTATGTTCTTGAGGAATGAGCTAAATATCGTTGATTCAAGGAGGTTGACTTGAGGATATGGCACACACACCTATAGTTGACTATGTGTTTGGGTTTAGGAATAGGCATGGACATAGGGGGAGTGTTGTCCTAACACATTGGGCTCTCCCTCACCCCATTATGCCGAAAGTAAGAATTAATTTATATCTCTCTTTTCTAATGTCGAATTGTGAGCTAAAATGTCGAGTTGCATTCAAGATATACCTTCGCAATGTCACGCCATAATGATCTTACATGGTGGCCTAGCCCACCAACCTCTTCGTTGGGGAGAGTTGGATTTTAAATGGGATTTTATGTGGATTTCATCGCATTTCTCTCTCCTTTTCTAGCTAAGGGTTATGTGGGAAACTCTCTCTTTCTTGGCATTTCCTTATTTGTTTCTTGCAAGATCGAGGGAGAGGTACTAACTTTAGTTTGGAAATCTATCCTGAGCCTTCCTACCTAAAAGCCTAAAACTTAACTGTTGCACACAAGTCTTTTAGAAACTGGAAGTTCGGAACAGTTGGAAGCCGGAATTTCTAGTTCAGTTTTGGATCGGAATTTTTGGTTGGACCCGGAATATCTGGTTCAAACTTGAACCGAAATATCCGATCCGGCGGATTTCACATATACGGGAGGATGAGGTGAGGGGCAGTTTTCCTGCTCCTTTTCCACCCCCAACCTCCCTCTCCTCCATAGCCACCGCCTCTAAGGTCCGTGCCCATCCCGACGACTTCCTCCACCGGATTGCTTCGGTTTTGGCCGGATTTGGCGCTCCTCCTCTCTGGGAACCATCTCCTCCAAGCATTTTCTCCATGGACGCGGGTTACCCCCGCCATTTCCAATCTAGGGTGTTCATCCTTTTCCCTGTTTAGAGACTTGTTTTTCTTGAGTTTGCTTCGTGGTAGAGGTTCCTAGGATGACTCATTGCATGCTTGAAACAATAGGATATCATCCCTTTAGCCCGATCTAGTTTTAGACCTAGGTCACAATCACCATAGTTCTGTTTTCGTGGAACCGGATTATCCGATTCAGTACTGAACCGGAAATTCCAGCTGGGCTCTCTAGAATTTTGAATTTTAGTGATTTTTGCTAGGACTTTAACGTGATCGAATTGTGGATCCTTTTCTATTGTTCCTAATATGATTCCTTTGCTTCGACTTGTCTGTACTTATCTGTGCTATCCTCTTACCAAACTATCTTCACGTGTGGTTCCAATGTTGGCTCTCAGTCGAGCTCTTGCAAGTGCCCAAACTACCGTGAATCGAGTGATGAAGAGCGGGGTGCTAGGCCCCCAAGGAAGACCACTATCAAGCAAAAGTACAATGCTAAGAAGACCGCTCCAAGGAAGAAAGGCAAGGCTCAGAGGAAGAACTAAAAGAATGACCTTACTATTGCTGAGTACATCATGCTCCGTCAAAAGGATTAGTATTCTTCTATGAGGGATGAAGAACTTGAGGATAACATATTCTGGTGCTTTGAGCAGTCGTACATCTACACCGACATCTATCTTGACTTTAAGTTTTTTATCCGTCCCATGAACCCAACAAAGCTCCAGCTTCGCAAGGACAAGGAAGCTTTTACTCAAGCTGCTAGTATTGTGGAGAGTTTTGCTATGGATGATCTCATGGAGACTCGATGCCCCTACAACACTCCATTAGTGTTGCAGTTCATGCCTACCTTGGTGATTGGCACTGACGTGCACAGGAAATTGAAGTGGATGTCTAGATCAACATATTGTGAGGTTCCTTTCTTGAAGTTTGCTCAGCTTGTTGGTTATAACTTCAGGGTGCACCCTCTTATTGGTCATCGTATGCATGATGAGAGGCCCAACGGGGAACAACTTATGGTTGATATGTATCGCCCAGAGGGGGTCATTGGGAAGGTGGAAGTCCTTCACCCCTTCTATGGCCAGTTGGTGCGCATCTTCGGGTCTTCCATTGCACCGATTGGAGGTAACAATGATGCCCTCACTAGTCCTCTTTGCAATCTATTGATCTTGGCTAAGTAATGCATTGGAGATATTGAGAGTGCTGAGTACCCTGTGGATGTCATGGATTTCGTTTACAATGAGTTGTACAATGCTATGGTGGGTGGAAAGACCATTCTTTATGCTCCTTACATAATGCTGCTTATCAAGGACACATTGAAGGATCAAGATTTCAGTGGGATGCCTATGGAGGATCATCACTTCAAGAAGCTTTACGTGACCAGGGAGAAACTTCTAGTGGCTACTTCTTATGCTCCAGACAGTGATTTCATGAGGGATGCTCACACTTCTACCGCTGCACCTCGGGCCCCTCCAGTTGATCATGCTCCTCGTGTGGATACCTCTTTTGTGCCTCAAGTCAGGAAGCTCTCCTGGTTTCAGTGCAACATTTTGTGCATGAAGGTGGACATCCACAAGGAGCAGATGTCGAATATGCATCTCAACAAGTCCCTCGGGTGAACCGGTAGGGTTTCGAATAGGAGAACGTGTAGGCGCTGGTGGCAATCGTCGGCAAACAGGGGGGCACGATTTACCCAGGTTTGGGGCCCTCGTAGAGGTAAAATCCTTACTCCTGCTTCTGTCGATCTATGTTAACGAATAGATCGGTTACAGTGGGGTGCTCGAGTCGAGATTAGATCTCAATCTCAAGTCTTTGGTGGTGTGGTATTGCTTGGTCCCCCTCCTGGTGGTTCTCCTGGCCTTATATAGGTGGCCAGGTCCCAAACCGTCCCCGGGGGGGGGGGTTACAAACCCTAACCTAAAGTCGGTTACAATTTTCCTTTTTCGATCCGCAAGTCTTTGCGGGTGGGCTTTGATTGGGCCTTCTAGAATTGTCTATGGAATCTCCCTTCAGGCTTGGGTCTTGGGCCTTCGATCGGGTAGGCTTACCCGATAGGTCCAGGATTCATCCCTTCGTCAGTAGCCCCCGAGCGTTTTACTCGATTCAGAATCTGTCGGGTAGACGCTCAAAGTTCGTCTTGATTTCTTTTTGATTCATAGCTTCAACCGCTTGAATAGGGCGTTTACCCTGTGTGCGATGCGTTTCTTGTACTCGAGTATCGAGCGGTGAAGGTTCCTGTGTGTTGGCTGTTTTCACAGAAGGATGTGGCTCAGTTTCTTGGCTCTCCCGAAAGCTCAGGGCCAATTAATTGCATCTAGGGCAAAAACAGTTCTGGCCTACGCAGACTCGAGACCTCCGACTCGAATCCGGCGAGGTGATCATTGCGAATGGGCCGTGGAGGTCTTACCGAGTCAAACTTAACCTATAGGGGTACCCGGCGCGTCCGCTAGGATTTTTCTTCGTGTTGTTGACACGGAAATTTACCGGAGGACGCAACTTGAGTGCGATTCTAGGCCCTCAAGAGAGATCTTTTGGGTCTTACCATCGTATCCGAGAGAATACGGCATCCGGATGTGCCTAGTCGGTTGAACGATCCAGGGTAAGGATGTGTATACATCGTGTGTTAGAGTGGCAGGAACTGCTCACTCGCGAATATTGTCTCGAGATTTTTCGAGTAAAGAAATTTTCCTTATTGTTTTTACACAGAAGGATTTTTTGTATTTGTAATTTTCTGTCCATACGAGAGAGTTTTCGTGTCTGGAAGCCTTGTTGTGCCCATACGAAAGAAATTTCGTGTCAGGGGCTTTTATGCGAAAGAGTTTTCGCGTTTTGATATGCCCATACGAAGAAAATTTCGTGTCAGGGGCTTTTATGCGAAAGAGTTTTCACGTCTTGACATGTCCAAACGAAGGGAACTTCGTGTTATGGAGCTTATGCGAAAGAGTTTTCGCGTCTTGATATGCCCATACGAAAGAAATTTCGTGTCAGGGATCCCACCCGAGGGGATTTTAGGATTTGATGAGGTATGCAATGATATCATTGCGCACTTGTTTGTTCTGGCTCCTCCCGATGGGACGTGACAGAGTGGAGTAGAGCGTGATGGCCCACCTTGTCAGCTTTTGACCGGAAACGAGAGGTCGTTTCCGGTTTTGCCGCGAGCCACGCGTCGTAAATGTGCACGATCTGCTGTAAAGATCGTGGCAGAGGTAACTGCGTACCGCCGCCTCATTTCCACTCCACGCGTGGCAGCCGCGATGGGCGCCACATCACCAGATCTACGGTTCAGATCAATTTGGCTTGCGTATAAGTAATTGCCCTTAGGTGGAAAGTAAATTTCCTGGTCATTTGCTCTCCTTCTTCCACCTCGCGCACACCTCCTTCTCTGCAAGCACCCACGAGCTCTCATGGCTGGAGGGAAGAAGCGCGGCGCTACCGCATCGTCATCGAAGGCGGCTAAGGACGTCCCCGCGCCACCCTCCGTGAGGACGGGCGACTGGCGTTCCGCCAGCACCACCAACAAGAGCATCAAGGACATGCAGAGAGAGGGGTTGCTGCCCCCCGAGGGCGACAAGCGCGTTCGCCTGAGTAAGAAGGAGGAGGTACCGAATCCCCACGCGAACGAGCGTGTGATTTTCGCGGATCACGTCTCGCGCGGCCTCTCTCTCCCTCTTCATCCTTTCCTTCTTGGATTGTTGTATGTCTACGGCATACAGCTCCATGACCTGCCTCCAAATGCGATTCAGCACATCTCGTGCTTTATCGTACTTTGTGAGTGTTTCTTGGACATCGCCCGCACTGGGGCCTCTTGAAGGCCCTGTTCAAAGTACGGGTCTTCCATGAGAAGTCGCGGCTAGGCGACCAGCTGGGGGAGCCGCTTCACACCGGCGGCTTCGGGATCCAGGCGAAGACGGATAACTCCTATCTGGAGATGCACTTCGTCGACTCCGCGCAAGGATGGCGGAGGAAGTGGTTCTATGTTGCCGACAACAACGCGGGTGGGGCTCACGAATTCCCCCCGTTCGCTGTTTTGAAGCGAAGGAAGTCCTGGGCGCACAAGCTCACTGTCAAAGATAGCCGGATCGTCTCCCTTCTACTCGCGAAAGTGGCGAACCTTCGCGATCAGACAATGGGGGTTGCATTGAATGGCTTGCACCTGGCGAGCGTCTTCCTGGATTCAGCATCTATAAGAGAGGTAGTCGACTATGTGGGAGTATCAGGGTGTTCAAGACCCTAGCCGCGTCTGCCAAGATATCCTCTCGAATGCCAAATTCAAGAAGAAGATTGCGGCTATCACCAAGCTGAAGGTAGGCGAGTCCTTCTCCACCTGCTCTCTTGAGTCATTCGAGGCTCCAAAGCCCCCTCCATCCGAGGTAAGTTTTCTTCTTGTCTCTTTTTTATTCTTTTTGCCATCCGAAAATCTATCGACTGAGATTTTTCTTCTTTTCTTCTTCTTCTTTCGTAGAGTTTGAAAATAGCAACATGCTACCCGCCAGTCTCGGCTGAGGATGCCTCGGACCTCCTAGCGAGCAATGTTGAGACCCCTCTTGACACCAGTGTTGCCGAAGACGACTCGAGCTCCGAGCATGGTTCTTCAGACGACGTGGAAGAGTCGGGTAGCGATCAGCTCCATCACCGCAAGCGCCGCAGGCAGGGGGATGCTGAAGACACTTCCAAAGACAGTTCCTTGGGTGGCGGATCCGGCAAGGCGACCGAGCCTCTCCAGGTGACGCCTCTGAATGTGCTTCCTCCTCCGGCCCTCAAGCCGAAGGTTACTACCGCCTGGAATGTGGACATTCTGGATTACAACGACGAGGACAAGTGAGTTTGTTTAATAATTCTTTTTCTTCCATAGCAGCCTCCAAGCCATCAGCCCCGGCCAGTACGCTTCTTCTATTCCCTCTGTGAAGAGGAAAAAGGCAGTCGCGAGCGAAACTCCAGTTGCGGAGGCCATCCAAAAGTCTCCAAGTCCCGCACAAGCAGTTGCGGCTCCAGATTACGGGTTGCCTGGCTTCGCGGGTGGAGCCTCGGCGAGCAAAGAAGTTTCGAGTAGCTCGGCGGACCCTCTGTCCACCACCCAACGCCAGGTAATTTTCATCGCGTCCTCCGTATTTTCTGCTTCGCTTGATCACAATTTCTATCGGGTGCACGACAGTGCTCCCGATGGGAGTAGCCCCTGAGGCCGTGGTTAATCGCTTCCGATTGGCCATGGACTCAAGTTTAAGCTTTTTCCTTTCTTACTTTTCTTGATTTTATCGGGTGCACGGCTGTGCTCCCGATGGGAGTAGCCCCCGAGGCTATACTCGACTGTGTACATTCGTGAATAGGCTCAAGAGATTTCCCCCCTAACTTGAACTTTTGTCTCGTGCTTTTGCAGTCTCTTCTCGACTCCCTTGCTGTCATCGGTCGTCGATTGCTCTCGGCTGAGGCGGATTGCGTTTCCCTTCGGGTGGATCGTGATCGACTCATCCAGGATGGCCAATCTCTTCAAGGTAGGTTAACCCACTCCGTTTTGTTGTTTCCGTTGATTGCGAAAATTGCTTAAGCTGTATTTGTTGCTTTGTAGCCCAAGTTACCCGCCTGAAGACCGACAAGGCTGAAGCTCGCTCGGGTAAAAACCCTTGAGGCTGAGCTGGAATCCTCCCGAAAGGAGCTGGAGTCCACTCGTAAGCATTCAGCTGACTTCGAGGGGAAGCTTGTCGAGGCTCAAGAGACGCTGAGGCAATTAGAGGAGGCGGGTGCCAAACATGATGACGGGGGGATGATAACCCGGTAGGCCAAACTCCAAGGAGTAACCCGGCCTAAAGGACGCTGTGCAAGATCCGGCTAAAGATAAGGAAACCTATAAAGGCCCAAGCTTGTAGGCCCAGTAACCCGGATGGTGGGTTATGGTAGAAGAAAGTTAGGGTTTGTGCGCCGTGTCCGGGTAGGATCCAGGATGCGCCTTGGAGAACAAGCCAGGGGGTACGGGTGCTTTATAAACCGACCCCCAGGTCTAGTTTAGGCAGAGATCTAAGAACCCTAGCAATATCGCTTGATATCGAGCATCCAGTGTAACCCCAGAGTTGAGTTATTGTATCAAGATCGGAGACTCGGCGACTTTGATTGCCGGCTACCAGATCGAATTGCACCATGTTTTCCTCTGAGCTAAACCCTCTCCCAAACGCCTGTGTCGTCTTGCCCCAAGATCAGTTACCCCCGGTAACATCTGCCGTGATTATCCCACGACAGTTGGCGCCCACCGTGGGGCCTGCGTCCAAAGGTGTTTACATCACGGGAGAAGCTCGGAAGAGCATGGAGAATCTCGTCGTCGGCGAAATCTACGTCGACCACAAAGGAGAAAAGATGGTGGACGATTCCGGCTGGGGGCCAGAGTCGGATCACCTTGAATCCGGATCCGTCGTGACAATCGGCCGGATCAGCGTCTTCATTGGTATGGTATGTACTTCCAATTCGATCCCTGACAATATTGGATCTGATTCTGTGCCAGGAGAAGCCACTTCTATCCGATCAGATGACGAAGAATCGATTGGAACGACACATCCGGCAGAAGAACCCATCGCGGAGTGGGAACAGCCGGAGGAGCCGGCATGGACCCCGCGCGACCGGGTCGAAAGAGAAGGTGATACCGGGTCTATCCTGGATCTGCTGGAAAACCGGTATGAGGAGGAGAACGATGAGGAAGAACAGCATGAACTTACACCGGATATCGTACGCCGAGTCGCAGTCTATGCGGCTCCCGCGGCCAATCTCAACCAAGGAAACGCAACCGCGGCATCAGTCGGGGCGGCTCAGGCGGTGGCCCAGCAGCAGGACGCGGCTAACGGAGACCCGGTTTTGGCCCGGGTTGATGGGGAATCGGCATCAGTAACCAGCCGCGCAGCAGACGAGGAGTTGCACGCAAACACGTTCGGATTCCTGGGAAACCGTACACCAGGGGCGGGTCCTTCAAACCCGCGCCACCCGGCCTTATTCGATAATAATCTGATTCTAGATCCCACGGTCCTTGCGACGGTTATCACTCCGGAAAACGCAGCGGAACGTGTCAGGGATCTGGATGTAGCTCGTCGTGCGCTGGAATAGCAAAGAAGGCAGGTAGAGGCAGAAAGGCAAGGGATGGCCAGGCGGCAGCGTGAGTTGGATGCGCTAGAAACTCGGCTCTGAGAGGAAACGTCTAGAGTGCATCAAAGGCATCAAACCAGGTTACCAGCAACGGGTGGGGTTATTAATCCGGCTAATTTATTTGTCACACCTCAGGATCAGCCGATACCAGTGGTGAACCAGGGAACCGCACCCCAACCGGCGACAGCAGGGACACATCCGGCCAATGAACGGGTCGGGTTACCCCCACCACAGACCAGAGTCACAACCGGCAACGATCTACCACCACCGCCACCATCACGATTCCGCACACCAGCCGGCCACTACAATAACCCCATGGCCAATGTGTATGCGGCGACACTCGCGTTAAATCAGATCCCCGTGGGAGAGTCGCCCCATGCAGAGAAGACTCGGCAAGCCATCGATCTGTTGCACACTGCGGTGGCACAGCAAGCCAATTATCCGGATCACAGAAGCGGTATGCATGGAACGCCATACGTCAGTCAACAACAAGGGAATATCCAAACAAGTTCAGCACGGCGGAGGGAAGAGCAGCAGCAAATGCCGCCTCCTCCCCGCGCTCAGGCAGCATCAACAGCACAGGCTGTCGTGGACAGTTCTAGAGCCCGGAGGGCCGCGGCCGGGTCTGCAGCGCATGGACTTCCCGCAGCACCGCGCCCAGCCGCGCCCCCCGTGGCATCACACGTTTCTAGAGCAAGGCCGGCTTCAACCGTTCTTGCGGGACCCAAGTGTCTCTCGGACAATATCAGAGCTGAACCTTACCCGGAAAAATTCAAAGAGCCAGGGAAAGTAGTGAATTATGAGCCAACTATGGATCCAGAAACATGGCTAAGTAGCTATGAGATGGCAATGTCAATTCGCAACGCATCCGAGAATCTCCAAGCCAAGTTCATGTACTTGATGATGTCAGAAGGAGCAGCAAAGTTGTGGTTCACCAATTTGCCGGAAGGATCGATCAAGTCCTGGGAGGAATTGAAGACCGCGTTTGTCAAGCACTTTCATGGGACGTGCAGGAAGTTGTTCACTATTGACGACCTAGAGCGGTGCATCTAGAAGAAGGGAGAATCGGCGCGCAGTTGGGTGCGCCGGGTTATGGAGATACTTCACTCGTCCACGGACATTCAGCCCAAGGATGCGCTACAGGCCATGGCAAAAACATGCAAGTACATACCTTTAGTGCAAAAGTTAACTCGCATGAAGTCTAGTCGAAATGCGTCGGAAGTTACAATGGGAGAATTGATGGACGCGTGCAACAAACACGCTGCGACAGATACTACAGAAGAGGAAGTTGATGACAAGAAGGTAAAAGCAAACACAAGTAATAATGGAAGAACCGGCAATGGATCAGCACCGGGTAATAACGGAAATAGCCAGAACAAGCGCCCGTTTGAAGGAGGCTCCGAGTTTGTCGCCAATACAGAAGCCGGGTCTTCAAGGCCCAGAGCAGAAGGAAATTTCAACGGAGGTAATCACAATGGAGGAAACTATCAAGGGCCGCCAAGGCCGGGTAACAATTGGGACATATTCAGGATGGCATGCCCGAAACACAGCAGGAACGGCAGGCCAGCTAACCACTCTCTGGAGCAGTGCGCCGACTTACAAAGATGGAAAAATGACGAAGTGAACAGAGCTATGCGAAGTGCAGGACGGGGAGGAGGACCGGGTCCAGGGGGAAACCCGGGCAACGGCCCACCCCCAGCTGGTAACCCGGTGGCTGGAAATCAAGGCAATAACCAAGGGGGGGCAGGAGGTTTTCAGGCTAACCCCAAACAACTGGGTCAATATCATGTGCATACCACAGGAGGCTCTAACAAGGACAAAAAGATACTGAAGCAAGCGGTCAACTCAGTTTCGTCAGCTGTCCCGAGATACTTGAGATGGTCAGAACAGGAGGTAACATGGAGCAGAAGGGATCACCCAGAAAGAGTGGAGCACCCGGGAGTCTTGGCGTTAGTAGTCGCACCACAAGTCAATGGGTATGAGCTGAAAAAGGTTTTGATGGATGGTGGAAGCAGCATCAACATACTGTATTGGGAAACCTTCCTACGCATGGGCCTCAAGGAGTCTCAGCTACAAAAAAGCTCAACAGTTTTTCATGGGATAGTGCCGGGTCATTCAGCGTGCCCCGAGGGAAAAATCGCTTTGGAGGTAGCCTTTGGGGAGTCAAAGGATAACTATCGAGTTGAGTGGCTTACCTTTGAGGTAGTCAAATTGCGCAGCCCATATCACGCGTTATTTGGAAGACCGGCTTACGCCAAATTCATGGCTAGGCCGTGTTACGTATATCTACAGCTAAAAATCCCGGGTCCCAAGAAGACCATCACCATACATGGAAACCGAGACATAGCAGCTGAATGCGACGAAGGAGATGCAGCAATGGCCGAGCAAGCCTGTAGAAAAGAAGAACTCAAGCATTACCGATCTCAAGCAGACCCGGAGGATAGAACCACATCAAAAAGGCCGAGTACTGAAGGCGAAAGAGCAAAATCCAAAGTATCACAAGATGCTAAAATGGTGGCTTTTATCAAGGATGACTCCCCCAAGCAATCCGCTATAAAGGAAGAAACTGCACGGCCGCTCAGAACCAGCCGTGTCACGGAAACACCTCACCCGGGTCGATTAGTAAACCCGGTACTCATCATGAAAAAGTCCAGCATGTGGAGAATGTGCGTCGGTCATGCCAGTCCGGGACCGGTCCCCATGGAGAACTAAACAATGTAACGGGCAGCAGGTTTCAGACGCGCTCTTTTCCTACCCA
Organism: Alopecurus myosuroides; assembly: GCA_028641055.1. Classification (NCBI taxonomy): domain Eukaryota; kingdom Viridiplantae; phylum Streptophyta; class Magnoliopsida; order Poales; family Poaceae; genus Alopecurus; species Alopecurus myosuroides. The sequence goes on from CM054059.1 coordinate 205,248,574, forward strand.
GGGTACCTAAGGGGACTGGAAGGTTTTTAATGAGGCGGCCTGCTGATCCAAACTTTCTCGCATCAATAAAGAGATGGTTATCAAGTCCTATTTCGTTACAGCCTGATTACAAGTAAGTAGTATCCATGTGGCATCAATATTTCAGTATCATTAAGAACGTTGAGCATATATAGGTCTCGGGGGCTGGTTGCTCAAGTAGCCCAGCCACAAACCCGAAAGACCCGGCCTTGATGCCTATAAGTTATAGGGGCCGATTATTCGCAAACGAGTACGGCTGCAATCTTATAACTGGACAAAGGAGCCAAATTTTCTTGACTTTTCTTACTTAAGCTCGATGTGACTCGCACTAAAGTGTCATGATTTGTTCGCTTACGATTACAATCAGCCATGAAGCCCAATGGGACTTGTCTGAACCTGTTTTCGTATGGATGTAACAACATGGTATCCACGCGAAAGCCGGCTTACAGTACAAGATAGTCAAAAGGGTCATCTAAACCACAAGTTTATGCAGAGTACAAGGCTAATAGCCGGAAACTCAATGATTATCAAGCATAACTTCAGTACTTCCGCGGAATGGCCTTAGGTTTTTCGACTCGGTAAAAAACGATTTGTTCTCTGAGAAAGGCCACACCCCCATGACTCGGACTTTGGGCCATGGGGACTGGGGACTTCGAAACAGAAACAAACTACTTGGCTATCGCAGTTCGAAAGACCCTGGCATCCGAGTCTTGGGGACTTAAAGAAAAGTCCACTTATCAAAGCCCCTGGTATTCGGAAAACCGAGTCTTACGAAGAGAGCCAAAATAGAGAGTCGGGTATCGAGAAAAAGCTCAAAGAATAGACAAGCAATACGGTTATCAAAAGGTCAGGAAAGCCGCAAAGCATATCACGGACTAAAAAGTGCGTTACAAGTTACGACATCAGTATCAGGGGTGCACAGGCGCACCATCAAAAGCATAATAGTTTGAATACAAAGCATCACGTAAGCAAGGTGTTATGATGGTATTGCCCTATTCGGCCTCCTGAGTACGGTCTTCCGGCTCTGGGTCCTGGGCTTGCTGCTTAGCCTTCCCGGCACCCTTACCCGGACTCACTGTGCCAGGGCGGACAGGTGGAGGGACGGCTGGTGTAGAGGCAGACGGACCTGATCCTAATTCGGCCTCTCTCTTCGCAGTCGCCTCCCTCTTCCTGGCCGAGTTAGAAACCCACTTCTCCAAGATATCAAAGGGCGGGGGTGCTTCCTCTGTAACAACTTTGCCATCAGCGTCGTATGCACTCATGATCGTGTTTAGATCCAAACTATCGGCCAAAGTGGTAGCCGAGGGGCGCACTGCGGCTTGTATGGCCTTGAAATCTTTGGGTGTAAATTTGGAACCATCCGCCTTGAATTCGGGAAACCCGGATATTACCTTTGCCGGGTCAAGCTTCGGAAAGAAAGCCTTGGCCAGGGTGAAGGCCCGGGTCATACCAATCCGGCAGGACGAGCGCTTCCAGATTTCAATCCAGCCAGGCACAGTGGAGCAGCCTTGAATGAGATTTTCTTCACCCGGATATACTTCCGTAGGCCACTTCACGGCATCCAGTATAAATTTTGTGCCGGCAAAGAAAGTCCGGAGCACGGTCTTTAGGGTTTTAGCCTTGACAATGGCATCCTCCTCTGGGGCCGCAAGGTTGGCACCTACAGTTGTAACAAAAGAGAGAACGTATCAATAATCCCGAGTCTGATATAATAAAGCAAAGACACGAAACAAATCAGCAGCAAAAACTTACTAAGCAAGATCTGATAAGTATCGGTGACTTGGTCCGATAGTTTCTTCAGCGCGGTCTGAGCAGCATTGCACTTCTTCTTGTATTTGGAAACATCCTTCTTCAAAGTTTTCATGTCATCCTCAAGGGTTTCCCTTCATTTTATCTCGGCAAGGAGAAGTTGTTCGGTCTTCAGTAAAGTTTCATCAGACCGGGTTATCTGTGCCTGTAAGTAGCAAGGAACGCAAGTATCAGTTGGATATTATGGTAAGCTGAATATGGCGTAAAGTACCAAGCATAACTTTTGCAAGTTATACTCGGAACTTGGGGACTAGGTATGCAATATGAGATACCAAGTGTCCTTACCTGGTGCTCTGCAGCCATGCGCTCCAAGATCTTGCTCTCCGAAGTCTTCATGGTGAGGAGGGTGTTCATCAACTGATCAAAAGTGTCTTTACTCGTATCAGAGGACCCGGGACCTTGGAAATTCCGAGAAGGGGCTTTCTTCTTAGCGGGAGGCGGAACCCGGGTCATTTGTGTGTCGGAATCCGACGCTCCTTCTTCTGCACCCAAGACGGTGGCTTTGTTCTTCTTGCTTGCATGGGAAGCAATCGGATACTCGGCTTCTTGTGTGTCCGGCTTTGCCGGCGATGCTTGTTTTTCGCCGCTAGACGCGGCTGTAGTCTTATTAGTCGGGCTCCCCTTACCCGGGCCCTCGATCTCCATATCCTCTTGGTCGCTGATAACGACCGTGGCCCTGTAGATGTTGTCAGTGAGCAGCTAAATACACAGTCAGGAAAGGGTGATAAAATGTGGTGGAACATCAGAAAGGGGATTTTACCCGGTGTTCACCGCAAAGTCACAAGGAAATCCGTCGCTGGACTCGGGAGAGGCTGGAAATTATCAAGTTAGAGTCATGTGGGAATGGTTCAAGGAGAATGTTTCGACCGGGAAAAGATAGGGTAATTACCAGCCCGTCGAGTCGGGGTCGATGAAATACCCGGGTTAAGGGCATCATCACCCGGGTGATTTCGAGTCGACCTGCGCTTGGTCATGGGCGATTCCTTCAAGAATGGCCAGTGGAATAACATCAAGGAAGCTCATACATATCATTAAAGTAATACGAATTGAATGCAAGGAGGATATGTGAAACCTTGGAAGTAGCCTCTTGGGTTTTTCTTTTTGATCCGACTTTGATTGTCGGCTCCAGTTCCTCCTCGTCGCTGGCAGATTCTACTTTGCTATCGGAGTTTTCTTCCTCGTCATCTTCTCGTTCTGGATATCATCAGAGTTATAGTTGGAAATGAAGGGGTTATGGTGAGCTTAAAGGAACCAAACAAAATCCGGAAAATACCTTCGTCCGAGTTAGCGGCTTCTTGCTCCCCTGGATTTTTGGAGCTAGGAGAGGTGTTGGTTTTCCAAAAATCATCATCAGCCTGAAAGGTGTCAGCACAAGGGTTATCAACCGTATCAAGTGGAAAGAGCAAAGATAAAGGCATTAAAGTCGGGTTTTCACCTTGGGGGCTGGGTTCTCGAGCGTGAAGGGCTCCAATCCGGATATGTTCCGGATTACCTCAAGCTTTTCTGTCAGGAAACCCTTGATGGTTTTGTGGGTATCGCCAGCTGCAAAGATGTTATCAGAGTACCGGAGCGGGTCTGTAGATTGTCCCGAATACTCGCACATCAACTTTGTGCGGATGGAATTAGGTTGAATCCGCAAGTCGACCCAAGTCTTCACCAGGTTGAGCCCGATGAGGCCTTGGGCCGTGAGAGTGTTGATTTTGGCTAGTAGAGGTTGAATTGCCTCCCTATCCGAGTCAGAGGCGAAGGCACTAAATTTCTCGGAGATGTCAAGAAGGCCCTCTGAGTAACCCGGCAGCTTCTTTTGGCCGGGTGGGGAGGTGTCTTGGCAGTAAAAGTAGGAGAGCTGCCAGTGCTTGACATGGGAGTTAAGGGTGAGGGGTGGCATCAAAGAATTCTTGCGGCGCTGGATGGAAACCCCGCCGCAAGCGAGAAGCGCCCCGTCACCGCTCTCGCGGCACGGTTTGCATTGAAAAAGCTCAATGAAAAGAGCTAAACTTGGCGAAGTGCACAAGTATGATTCGGAAAGGACTATGAAGTGGGAGATGTTTAAAACAGAATTAGGCCCGATATCAAAGACGCGAAGGCCGTAATGGTTTAGAACCTCCCGGAAAAAAGGGTGACCCGGTGGGCGGAAGCCCCGGGTCACATGTTCCACAAAGCAAATTGCCTCGCCTTTTGTCAGGGTGGGCCGGGTCTCCTTACCCGGCACTCTCCATTGGATATCCTCTTGAGGAGGAAGAACTCCCAGCTCCACCAGCTCCTCCAACTTGGCCTTGGTGACCGTAGACCGCGCCCAGTTGGCGGATATGGAGTTGGTGGCTTTAGCTTTGGTTGGAGTTTTCCCCTGCTTTTTGGGAGCCATGTGGTTGACCTGCAAAGTACAAGGTAAAAGGATAAGAGGACTAAGACACGAAAGTTGTGAGCCGGCCCAGTATCGGCCGGGTAATATTGAGACATGAAAAATTGCGCGTAATCCGGGTGTTAGCTCGCAGAGTAAAGTTCGAAATTATCCGGGTATCAAGCATTATGGCGAAAATTATGGGATCTAAATGTTGAAGGAGTTTTTGAGGGCGATGGATGGCTGCATAGGCACTTAGCGCGAATAAAAGGAACCAGAAAGGAGAGGTCCAGCCGGGTGATTGAGGCAAAGGCGGAAACTTCGAGTAGTTCGAGCCTAGATTGGAAATTCCATCTTCAGATTTGCGGTGAGAATAATGATTGCAGGAAGTAGGAGAGTGGATTGGAGTATGCGTTTTATCCATTGGGCGAGCTAGAAAAGACTATTGGTGGCCTAATTCGGCATGGCCGAGAAACTCGTGGCGGGCTGATTTGGATCTAATCTGAGATAAAATCAAAAATTGCAAAGGCAAATTAAGGGGTGCAAAAGGCTTACCGGAGGGGATCTAAGTGAAGCCTTGCGGAGGCAGATGGCGCAGGCCTGGTGTCCCTTCGCGATTCCAGACGGACCGGATGGAGGTTCGCCGGCGGATCTTGGCGGCGGCGCGGGGCAAGCAGTGGCGGAGCGCAGCCTCCGGCCGATGGGCTCCGGTGATGCGCGCGGGATTTCCGTGGTGGCGCTCAGTGAGAATGAGTTTAGAGGGAGGAAGGAAGCAGAGTGGGGGGAAATGAGCCGTTAGGGTTCGGGTTACCCCCAAGGACCTTATTTATAGGGCGAATGGATAAGCCCGGTTCAGTGAGCGGGAGCCGGGAGTTGCGGAAGTAAACGGCTATTTATTTGAGTTTTGACGAAATGTGCTTTAAATGTTGAGCAAGGCATTTGGATAAAAGAAAGAAGGAGATCAACCCCGTGATATCAGGATCGATTATCGAGTATGGAATCTTGGCGTTTTTATTAGGGTTTGGACCTGGAAAATTAAAAAGTGCTTGGAGGAAAAACCCGGGTTACTACATGGCCACCATGGAGTAAGGCCTAGCTGAATATCAAAGCATCTGAACCCGGCCTCCATATGCATGAGTGTTTGATATCTTTGCAGGGAATAGCGAGCGCTTCAAGGAGGATCCATGAAGCCCAGGCTATTCTGGGGACTACTGACGGGGGGATGATAACCCGGTAGGCCAAACTCCAAGGAGTAACCCGGCCTAAAGGACGCTGTGCAAGATCCGGCTAAAGATAAGGAAACCTATAAAGGCCCAAGCTTGTAGGCCCAGTAACCCGGATTGTGGGTTATGGTAGAAGAAAGTTAGGGTTTGTGCGCCGTGTCCGGGTAGGATCCAGGATGCGCCTTGGAGAACAAGCCAGGGGGTACGGGTGCTTTATAAACCGACCCCCAGGTCTAGTTTAGGCAGAGATCTAAGAACCCTAGCAATATCGCTTGATATCGAGCATCCAGTGTAACCCCAGAGTTGAGTTATTGTATCAAGATCGGAGACTCGGCGACTTTGATTGCCGGCTACCAGATCGAATTGCACCATGTTTTCCTCTGAGCTAAACCCTCTCCCAAACGCCTGTGTCGTCTTGCCCCAAGATCAGTTACCCCCGGTAACATCTGCCGTGATTATCCCACGACACATGACGGTGACCTCGTTGGCATCATCCGCCCCTTAGCTCAGAAGTTTGCGGGTAAGCCATTCTTGACTATCTCTCTGTTGTAATGTATCTTAGTTTGCTTTTTCGGAAATTTATGATATCCTTTTTGTAGATGTCCTTGGAGTTGCATTGGAACTGCCTGGGAGCCAGCGAGTGGATGCCCTGACGGATTCCTGCGCCCAGCTCCAGGAGCATGCGAGTGGGATCTGCTCCCTCGTTGGTGAAGCCACCCGAGTGTTGACGCAGTTCCACGAGCGCCTTCTGGTGGATGCAGTGGTTCCGCCTACGCTGGGCGGCCTTCTGAAAGTTTTTTTGGAGGATGAAAATCTCCTTCAGACTTATTCAGTCGCCCAGTCTGAATGCGGGGCTAGGACGGCTATCCAATTTGCGTTGGCGCACAGAGTCTCGGACCTGGAGAAGGTGTACTCGAGCCTTCCCTACGACGTCGTATCAGGCAGAAAGGTAGCGCTCCGTCCCTTTGGCGCTCCTGCTGAGGTCCTTGCCAAGAAGCTCTCCGAAGTGCTTGCCCGTTCTAGTTGCAAGGGACAGCCTGCTGCGAGTGGTAGTATTTCTGCAGCCCTGTAGGATAGTTTATTTTTCACTTTGTCCGTCGATGTAATGAACCTTGGGATGTATTCCCGTACTTTGCTTTAATCAAAGTGTTCCTTGCTATCTTGAATGCCTGATTGTTGCGATTAACTGTTATGAGCTCCCGATGGGAGTAGCCCCCGAGCACCTGATATATAGGTGATATGTTTCTCGAGTGGGGTCTTATAATTTTTCTGAACTTGCTTCGTTTTATTGCAGGTAGTGGATCCTAGCGCAGAGTCTTCGAGTGGGTCTTCTGCGCGGGTGGACCCCCTTGTTGCTGCTGCCAGTACATTTGCCTCACTCCGTGATCGCGTTGCGGATGGCGAGCGCAAGCTAAAAGCGCTGTGGGGCGTGGATGATGTCGCCAAATCAAAGGAGATACTCGCGGCTGATCGTGAAAAGTTTGTGATGGAGGAGCTGGCGGCCGTTGCGAAGGATATGCTTTGTAAGCCCGCAAGCCCCAGAGTGTTTGGCTGTTTGCTTCCCTTTCTGTTTTGACTTGTTTGCTGAATTTGCAGTTGTTGAACCTGACAGTCCTTGCGAGACTCACTGGGTGGATACCCACATTTCCTATGAGGCGGGTAGCTCCAAGCCACATGCAGCCAATTTTTGGTCAGACCGCAGTCGAGGCTTTGTTTTGGCCACTTTGAAGTATCGGGCGAGCCAGGCGAAGATTCTTCTCGAGTCTTGTCGCGAGGCTATTTCTTCTGTGCATCGGACGTTTTACCCTTTGGGTACCGTTCCAGAAGGATGAAGCGGTTTGCTAAGGGTCTTTAGTTGAGTAGGATAGGTTCGGGAGTGCGTTCGCCAACAACTTATATGTGGAGCTCAGGTAGCATTCGCCTTTGTTCGGGTGTGGCATCCTGAGATCAACTTTAAATCGGTGGCGCGGCTTCCCAACTCTCCAATTGATTTTTCTCCTCACTACACGGTCGTCCAACCCGCAGCGGAGCGGATTATTCGACTGACTTCGGAGGAGATAGATCAAATACTGGCGGAGAGGAGTGCTCACCGCCAGATGTAATCGTAGGATGTAGAGATCTTGTAACCTTGTGTAGCTCACTCGAGATTTTGTAAGGTGTTTATAAGGTGTGAACCTTGTTGTACCTTGTATTTGAGAATTTTCATCTGATGCTTAGTTAGGCGTAGCCCTCGTGTGTTTGGGGTGTATACCTGTTATTTTAGCATGTAAAATGGAAGACGCGAATAGCTATGGTTGAAGAACCATGTGTTTTTATTGATATGGCTGAGAAGCCATGTATTTCCTCGAGCTACAAAATGGCTAGTATGGCCTTATTTTTTGCGAATAGAGTAATCCTAAGTATAGAACTTGCGAAGATGCGCAACGTTCCATGGATTGGAGTAGATGCCACCGGTCTCTGGGTTCTTCAGTCGATAAGCGTCGCCTGGGATAACTTCGTGTATTATGAAGGGTCCTTCCCATGGTGGCTCGAGTTTGTGTCCTTCCTTTTGCTTGAGCCGCAGCACCAGGTCTCCTACCACGAAAGATCTGTGGCGTATATGACGACTGTGGTAATTGCGCAGTGATTGCTGGTATCCCGCCGATCTTGCGAGTGTGATGTCGCAAATTTCGTCGAGTGCGTCCCCGTCTTCTGCGAGTGCCTTGTTCGGGGTTTCTTCGCTGTACGCGACGACTCGGGGAGCGCTGAATTTGACGTCTTCGGGTAGGACGGCCTCGGCTCCGTAGACCATGAAGAATGGCGTATAGTTGGTTGACTGATTTGGCGTTGTGCGTAGGCTCCACAATACTGATGGTAACTCCTCGGCCCAGTGCCCTGCTGCTGGGTTTAGGCGATCGAGTAGCCGATTCTTTAGGCCAGCTAATCCGTTGGATCGTTCGACTTGACCGTTGGTTTGCGGGTGAGCCACCGAGGCGAAGCTGAGGGTGATTCCCTTTCTCTCGCGGAATTCCTGTGTTTCTTTCGTCGTGAAGTTGCTGCCGTTATCGGTGATGATGTTGTGTGGTATGCCAAATCTGCACACGATGGAGTCGAGGAATTTCACGGCACATTGGGCACTGGCGGAGGTGATGGCATAGCCTCTATCCACTTTGTGAATTTGTCAACTGCTACGAGCAGGTGCGTATATCCTCCGGGTGTCGACTTGCGTAGTGGCCCTACCATGTCTAGCCCCCATTGTGCAAAGGGCCAGGCGATGGGGATCATGTGTAGTACCGTGGCAGAGGCGTGTGGCTTGGGCGCAAACCTCTGGCAGGCGTTGCATCTGTCGACTAGATATTTGGCGTCTCTTGCTGCAGTGAGCCAATAAAATCCTGCCATGAAGGCTTTACCTATGATTGCTCTCCAGCTGGCATGGTGACCGCAATCTCCTTGATGTATGTCCTGGAGCAGCTCTTGACCATCCTCGGGTGCGATGCACCTTTGCAGTACCCCGGATATGCTTTACTTGTATAGCTCTCCATTGATCACCCGAAAAGATTTGCTGTGTCTTACTATTTGCCGAGCCTCGCAAAGATCCGTCGGGAGCTGTTTTTTGGACAAGTAGTCGAGGCATTTCTGCGTCCAGACTGACTCGGCCAGAAAAACTTGCCTTGAGATGTTATGTATGAGCTCGATGAGGGAGATTTGCGGGTTGACTGCTTTCTCTGCTGCTGCGGGTGTTCCCGCTGGCTTCTTGACCTTGACTGAACGCTTGGTCATTCTTTTGAAGTAAATTCCTGGTGGTATGGGTGTGTTTGTGGACCCCATGTTTGCCAGTTTGTCCGCTTCCTCGTTGCTGGATCGTGCAATGTTCTTCAGTTCGCACCCTTTGAAACTTCCTTCTAGTAAGTTGTACATGTCGCGATAGGCGATCATGTTATCCGCGATGACATCACACTCCTTCATCGTTTGCTGTACGATGAGGTTGGAATAACCATATATCATCAATCGGGTGGCTCCGCAAGCGATCGCCATTTTCATGCCGTGAAGGAGTGCTTCGTATTCTGCGTCGTTGTTGGATGTTGGGTCCTCGGGTGGGAAGTCCAATCGCAAAACATACTGCAGCTTATGTCCTCTAGGGAGATGAGAATAACTCTGGCTCCGGCTCCTTCGTTCCTTTTCAACCCATCGAAGTACATGATCCAGTTGCTCGTGTACTTTAGGGGTCCTGGTGTTTGCAGCTCCGTCCACTCGCTCAAGAATTCTGCGACGACCTGGGATTTCACAGAGTTACGTCCTGCATATATGATGTCCCAAGCGCCTAGCTCGATGCTCCACTTCGCGATTCTTCTGGATGCCATAGGGTTGTTCATGATAGTACCGAGTTATGCATCGTTTAGCACCATGACGGTATGTTCCTGGAAGTAATGCTTGAGCTTTCGGGCTGTGAGTACGACCCCGTATGCGAGCTTCTGGTAGTGGGGGTATCGTTGTTTGCACGGCGAGAGCACCTCGCTGATGTAATAAATTGGCCGTTGAACTCCATACGCCTTGCCATCTTCCGTCCGCTCAACCATGATCACTGTGCTGATGACTTGATTTGTTGTGGCTAGGTATAAGTACAGTGGCTCCCATTCTAGTGGCGTTGCCAGAACACGCCTACTCTGCAGTGCTCGCTTTAGGTCTGCGAATGCCTTTTTTGCTTCGGGTGTCCACTCGGACTTATCCGTCTTCTTCAGTAGCTTGTAGAAGGGTAATGCTTGCTTGCCTAGTCTTGCGATGAATCTTCTTAGGGCGGATAGCCGTCCTGCGAGCTGCTATATGCCGCGAAGGTTGGTTGGCTCCTTCATTGTCAGGATTGCTTGAATTTTCTCTGGGTTGGCTTCGATTCCTCGAGCAGACACCAGATACCCGAGAAGTTGTCCCGCGGGGACACCAAAGACACATTTTGTCGGGTTGAGCTTGATTCTGTACGCATTGAGGGCGTCGAATGTCTCCCTTATATCCTCGAGGAGCGTGTCCTCCACTCGAGTTTTATGACAATGTCGTCAACGTACACTTGTACGTTCTTGCCAATGAGCTTGGCGAGGCATTTTTGCATGCAGCACTGATATGTTGCGCCTGCATTTTTTAGCCTGAAGGGCATCGTCGTGTAGCAGTAGACACCGTGAGGTGTGATAAACGTTGTCTTCTCCTCGTCCTCCTTTTTCATCCTGATCTGATTATAGCCCGAGTAGGCGTCCAAGAAGGAGAGGCGCTGGCAGCCCGCTGTAGAGTCCACGATCTGGTCGATCCGTGGTAAGGGGAAGCTATCCTTGGGGCAGTGTTTGTTCAACGACGTGTAGTTGATGCACACGCGAAGGATGTCAGTGTTTTTCTTCGGGACTAGCACCGGGTTTGCTAACCAGGTGGATATCTTTATCTCGCGGATGAATTTCGCAGCGAGTAATCTGTGCACTTCTTCTCCAAGTGCTTTTTGTTTAGGCTCCGAGAACCGTCGGGTTGTCTGCTTGATAGGCTTGACGTCTTTATAAACTTCGAGTGAGTGCTCGACGAACTCCCTGGGTATCCCTGGCATATCGGAAGGCTGCGAGGCAAAAATTTCCCAGTACTCACGGAGGAGTTCGACGAGCGCGCCTTCCTATGCTGGCGAGAGGGTGGAAGATACGATCGCCGTCTTCGCGGGCACTATCGGGTGGACTTGATGCTTTCGAGTGTTGCTGTTTGCGCTAAACTCGAGTTCTGGAGCATTCTTTTTTAGTGAGAGGCATCACGGAGTGGTCTGTGGTCTTTGCCAATTCTTCTAGCTCTTCCTGTATCCCGAAAGACTTCGCAATCTCGTTGAACTCGATGTCGCACTTGTCAGATTTCTGGAAGTCGCCATCTATGGTGATGGGCCTGTATTCTCCAGGAAGTTTGAGTTTCAGGTAGGCATAGTGAGGTACTGCCATGAATCTCGCGAATGCTATTCGGCCGAGAATGGCGTGGTACTGTGAGGGCCAGTCGACTACTTCGAAGTCGAGGAACTCTCGTCTGTAATTTCTTCGGTTCCCGGGCACCACCTCCAAGTTGATTGTTCTGAGTGGCTTGACTGCTTTCCCTGGTACTATCCCGTGAAAGGATGTCTCTGACTCCATGAGTCCGTCCAGGTTCTTGTTCATCCTGCGGAGTGTGTCCGCGTAAATGATGTTGATCCCGCTGCCTCCGTCCATGAATACCCGGGCAAGTTCGTAGTTGCCTATCTGCGCCTGGATGACGAGTGCGGCATGTCCTGGTCGATAGACTCGCGGGGGATGGTCCTCTTTGGAGAAAGTTATCGGTTGGTCGGCCATCTTCAAATACTCGGGTTTGGATGGTGGAGCTTGGACAGCCATGACTACTTGTCGTGTGTTTGTTTTCTGGGCCCTTCGGGACGAGCAGACTTTCTGTATCATTCCAAGGAACCCTGCTGGGTTAGGGTACCCGTTACCTCCCTGGTTTGCTGCGGGTGGCGCGGGTAGCGCGGCCAGGACTGCGTTTTGGTTTGCTGGTGGAGGTAGGGCCTGTGGAGGGTGGAATCCCTGCTGTCCTCCTCCTGGAAGCTGTATGTAGCCCTGATTGACCGCAGCTCTGTTTTTCTTCGAGAAGGCCTCGTGGATGTCGAGGAACTTTCGACAATCCTTGAGGAGGTGTGTTGTGTTGCTTTAGTTTTTCCTGTGCGCTTATCTGTAAATAGATGTAGCGTGCAGTAGCAGTCGAGATCCTCCTTGGGGGTTTTATCCTCCGGCTTTGGCTTCCATTCGCGGTTTCCACTATCGCGATTCCTTGTGAATTCAGCCGCCACCAGTTCTTCTCGGTCATCGTGGTCGTAATGCTTTCTCCTTTTCATTCGACCGTGAAGGTCATCCTCAGGTGCTGGCGAAGATGCTTTCTCGTTGCGCGCCGAGTCTTCGCCGTTGGCCCATCTGTCAGCTATAGCCATCAGCTCTCCAATGGTTTTGGGTGCAGCTCGCCCCAGTTCTTCTCTGAAGGCGGTTCGTCGGGCTCCTTTGGTAAAGGCTTCGACCGCGACCTCTTCCGATATGTTTCCGGCCGTATTCCTGAGTGTGGTCCATCGATGGATGTATTCGCGAGTAGACTCACCGCTCTTTTGCCTGCAAGCTCGTAGCTCCTCGATGGTCGCGGGTATTTTATACGTCACTTGGATATTTTTGCGGAAGTCGAAGGTTAGACCGTCCCATGATCCGTAGCATGCTTTCGGTTTTCCTTCGAGCCAGCTGCGTGCCGCGCCTACAAGGTGCAGGTTAAGGTACTGCATAGCTGTGGTCTTGTTCCCTCGTTGGCATTTTACTGTCGTGAGGTAATCCGACAGCCAGGATTTGGGCTCCAGCGAACCGTCGTATTTTGGCACTTCCGCGGCGAGCTTAAATCTTCTGGGCATAGGTGCCTCGCGGATGTCGCGAGTAAAGCACAATGCGCCACATGCCTCTTCGTCAGAGGAGGTGGATGGGGAACGTGCGCGGTTCCTGGCCGCTCGAGGTTTGTCGACTTTGTTATGCGTGATGTCTGACCGTGCGTTGCATCCAGGATCATCGCGGTTAACCTCCTTCCGTGGCTCCTTGCTGCGGTGTCGCGAGCGGCTACTATGACGCCGTGGACTGCGGTCCCGCTCTCTCGGGCTGTCGTCGCTGCTACTCGGGTTGTCGCCGCATCGCCGGGCTTCTTTTCCTCGGGAGCGACGAGGTGACCTATCTCTTCTAGGCGATGTACTCCCGCGTCCGTGGTGCGTTCCTTTGTCTTTCCGAGGGGTTTTCTCGGCCTCCTTTTCAGTCGCGTTCTTGCGGTTTTGGGCCGCGAGTCTCGCGACTTCCATGCCCAACCCCTTCTGGACTTGTCTGTATTGCTCCGCGCGGGGGTCGTTCTCCCCTGGCTGGTTCGCCTGCAGGTAAGTGGTTGCGGCTAGAACTGCGGTGGCGGGAGTTGTCGGGTGTACGTTGCCGTCATCGTCGACGCGCATGAGGGAGGTTTCGAGTGTTCTACTGATCCCGCTCAGAGATTCGCCGTCCATGGCTGCGGTCTTCGAGACGTATCTCTTTCTCCCGGGATGGTTCCCTACATAATGCATTTTGGAGAGTGCCGCACGGCGTTGGCTTGATTCATCCGCCCGCTTTTTCCGCTCGGCCATATCTTTGCGAGCTTCTTTGATCAATGTTGCCGCTTTCACTAGATGGTAGTGGTATGCGGTTAGATCTTCCTGAGGGGCTCCTTCTTCAATCGGCTTGGCTGAGTGTACGGCCGTTTTTTCCTTGACCCAGGCTGCTCGCGATACTTTGATGAGCTCGCGTTCCTTCGCGCTCTCTTCCGTCTCTTCGGGTGGGTCACCTGATCCTGCCATGCAGACCTGAGCCAGATATGGCCCGTGAGTCCTAGGCGTGGATTGGAGAGCTTTCCCAACCCGAGAAGGTTCCTCTGCAGAGATGGTGTGGAAGTTGCAAGTGCTTAGGCGGATGGATTCGCTGCTTTTTGCTAGCTCGCGACTCGCGTGGTTGGGTAGCGAGTCGACAGCTTCAGGCTTCGAGACCGACTCAGAGTACGATCCTTCGAGATTGGTTTTCTCGGGGAAGTGCAGGATCCCCGGTTTTTTGGAGTAGAATTGGAAGCTCCAGAACGTCAGGGTGACGCTTTTCTCCAGTCCGCTAAACGCCGGGCGTGATTCCGGCGAGTGGGGCGCGACGATGACCGACCCGAATCGGATCGGATCGGTTGGATTTGAAGTTCCGGGGTTCCAGCTGAAGTTTGGCGATGATGAGGCCGAAGATGCCGTAGATCCAGCGCCCTCCGTTCCCACAGACGGCGCCAATTGTCGAATATGCATCTCAACAAGTCCCTCGGGTGAACCGGTAGGGTTTCGATTAGGAGAACGTGTAGGCGCTGGTGGCAATCGTCGGCAAACAGGGGGCACGATTTACCCAGGTTTGGGGCCCTCGTAGAGGTAAAACCCTTACTCATGCTTCTCTCGATCTGTATTAACGAATAGATCGGTTATAGCGGTGTGCTCGAATCGAGAGTAGATCTCAATCTCAAGGCTTTGGTGGTGCGGTATTGCTTGGTCCCCCTCCAGGTGGTTCTCCTGACCTTATATAGGTGGCCAGGTCCCAAACCGTCCCCGGGGGGTTACAAACCCTAACCTAAAGTCAGTTACAAGTTGCCTTTTTCGATCCGCAAGGCTTTGCTGGTGGGCCTTGATTGGGCCTTCTAGAACTGTCTATGGCATCTCCCTTCGGGCTTGGGTCTTGGGCCTTGGATCGGGTAGGCTTAGCCGATAGGTCCAGGATTCATCCCTTTGTCAGCAGTATCAGGCTTACCGTAGAGACATTGCTATGTCTAGCTCCGAGTAGCATATCCTTCACCATGTGAGTGGTGATTTCGAAACTCCTCCCGTAGATTTGGCTCCCGACTCATATGCTTAGTGGTCCTTTAGCGATGTCAATCCTTTGGCCAAGATCGAGACTGCTATCCGCCTTACAGATCCCTCCAATGCTCGTGCTAATGATGATGAGGATGGTTAGGGCGATGGCTCGGCTAAGTAGTCTCTAGAGGAGTCTAACGACTAGTTCATCTTGGGATGCTAGCATCACTACTTTTCTTATTTTTGGTGCCTCGATGCCAAAGGGGGAGAAGTAGTCTATTAGGTCAATGGGATTTGCATGGGTTCCGGGCTCAAGCATATTCTTTTACCATTCCTTGAGAGCTTGTGTCCCTTTATGTTTTATGCTCTAACCTATTTGCTATTTCGTTTGTGGAACCATGTTATGTTATTATTGCGAGACTTGATATCCTAGGATCTATTATTTGTTACCTATGTTGAGGATTATCTTATTGTGCGTTGTTTTTATCATCACATCTATTCTATGCACAAGGTATGGTATCCAACCCAAAACCTCTCAATATAGTTGTTACCTTTGTCTCATTTTATTATCATGTTGAAAATTGTTCTCCTCTTAAGTGTGTATTTGGATATCAAAGGCAAACAAAATTTATGCACACTTATAGGGGGGAGCAATCTCCATTTCCTTTACAAACATGGTCTCGGTATGTTTTATTTTAAAATCCTACTATTGTCATCTAACACTAAGAAGGAGGAGATTGAAAGAGCATTTCTTGATCCCTAGTGTTTTGTGTGTTAGTTAACAATACTAGTGATATATTTGATTAGGTGTTAAGTGATGCAGGTCATCAAATTTATACTTTGCATCAAACACCAAAAATAGTAAAGCTAGATCAACTTTTAAAGTCACAGATGTCAACCGGAATTTACCAACCGGAAAGTTTAGTTTTGGAGAGGCTCTGAGAATTTGGCTAAGGAAAGAAAGTTTCCGGAACTGAAGGTAGCTGGAAATTTCCAATCGGAAATTTCCGTCCAATCGAAATATCTGGTTTTTCTATGTCTCGCTAAAAAATGACTAAGGACCAGAGTGCTCGCGGGACAGAAGCTAGCCGGAAATTTCCGGGCAACCAGAATATCTAGTTTCCGAAGAAGGGATTGAAAATCATCTAAGTCCCAGATTCATCTCGGCACGGCAGGCAACCGGACATTTTCTCCCGAAAATTTCGCCGAGCGGAAATTTTTGGTTTGGTCAACGGCTGGGCAAGATCCAAATCGGAGATTTTCTCGAGTACTGGAATATCTGGTTCAAGTTTGAACCAGAAATTCCGGCTGTCTCTTTCTCTCCAACGGCTGCATTTATCGAGGGGGTATAAATACCCCTCCTTCTTCTCCAAGATCTCTAGTTCGTCCATTCCTTTAAGATCCATTTTTAGATCTCACCAAAAGCTAGATTTCTCCCAATCCGTCCACCCAAACTCGTTGATATTTGGAGGATTGAAGGAGAAATCCCCGATCTATAACTTCACCAAGCCGTTCTTCATTTCCCCCTCATTCACTTGAGGGAATCTAGTCTAGGGTTTCCTTGGGGAAAACCTAGACCCCATTGTTGTTTACATGTTGATTGCTGGTGTTCTTGGAAGCCCCCAATTCGGTTGCGGGTGTGTGCCTCAAGCTTATTGTAAAGGCTCTGATTTCCGCCTCGAAGGGAATCAAAAGTGGAAGGTGAACTAGGCCTTTGTGGAAAAGTTCATTGGAGAATAGGGTGAGGCCTTTGTGGCGAAACTCACACCCCTCCAACGAGACGTACTACCCTCAAAAGGAGGAACTCGATATTACATCCTTGTCTCCATGTGCTTCCGTTATCGATTACTTTTTTCCCTCTCCTTTACTTTGTGTTTGTATCTTGCTTTGTATTACTCTTGTCATATAGGTAAATTCACCGTAGTTGCATAATCTAGAGAAATTACCTTTGTGTCAAGCCCAAATCGAAAAAGAATTAAAATTTGTCATAGCGCCTATTCACCCCCTCTAGGTGCCCATACTATCCGTTCACAATCCCACCTCTTCTTTTTTTCCCACTCATATATTTATCAAATAAATCCAGGAAAATTCCTACGGAAAGCTTGTGCAATTTATGAGATCATGAGCCCCACCCGGCATTCCCTAAAAATAGGTTTTTACCGTAGGAGTAAATTTTCCCCTCTTCGGCACTACTTCAATATAAGGAAAGTCCCCGAGAACTCTTTCGGAACCCCGTTATCCCTATAGATAAAATTATCAATATCATCTAAGGCCCCGGGACATCTCATGTCCTTTGTAACTTCTCATATAACTTATACCTAACACCGACATAATTTCTCTCTTATAACAACTTCCCCTGAAACCACTCCTATTGACACCGGACTTGCTTTTGTGATATCGTAACGACATCAAATATTCATAAAACCAATAAAAACATATTATTTATCTCAATAAAAGGTTGGCACGACTTAAGTGCGTGATTCGTAAAGGCTCGATAACACAGTCATGTTCAGGCACTTACCGAACAATAACCAATAGTGGGACTGTGGACATCCATGATGGCTCCTGTGTGCTCCCTAAGAACGAGGGAACCTTATTTCCGTGGACCTGCACACACACAAACTCTTTCTTGCTCCCAAATTTCCGAGAACGCTGTCAATCTTCCCGTCTTGCTGAAAACTAGAGAATTAATTGTATCGAATGGTTGGAGATGATTGAATAAAACGGAACAACGAGCAAGTGATGATGAAAAGAGAGTAAACAAGGTTCTAATCAATGAGGAAAATAGGTCCCGGGGACATAGTTTCATAAGTGGTGTCTCTCTTAAGAACAATAAACATGTCGGGTAAACAAATTACAACTGAGAAATTGATAAATCATGAACGTATAACAATACTATTATGACGAGATATAGTTCTAACATTGTAGGCATTACATCAAGATAAATATACCACCATCCGACATCATCTATTACTAAAACTCCACCTTGAGACAACCATCCAGCAAATCTCGCTGGTATTAAGTTGGAGCAACGAAGTGATTGCTTGTGTGCAACAGACAAATGCATTAAGAACAATACATAACGTAAGCAATAATTCACATCTGTAGACAAGAACACTGTTTTTTCTCCCTAGTGCCAACACCACATCCTCCTCCCACGTTTCTGTCACTCGGGAGCGGGTTAAAGGAGGCATGCACCCACTATCTAGCATATAAATTCTCTCTTGGAGGTAGGGGTGAAAACGAAGCGGATACGGTCGAATAGTAGTGAAACCATGTCCGTAGCCGTATTTTTTCCGGATCCAGAGTCAGAGCGGATAGTGTGCGGATACGAATATGGAATCGGAGCCTCTCGATTATGAATACGGGGCGAATATGGTTCTATCGCGGATAAATATTTCTTCGGATGTTTATTAAAAAATAGGGAACATATGAGAATCGATGTGGTGGTTAGGGTTACGGTGTTAGGAATAGACAGAGCTAACGTCTAGGGATATATTGTTAGGGGAACAGACAAGGAACTAGTTTTGGGCTAGGCCATAGTTTTACTCCCTACTTATCAAAATAAGTGCCATTTAGATGGATGTAACTAGATGTATTTAAGTACTAGATACATCCATTTCAACTTTTTTCAACGACACTTATTTTGAGACGGAGGGAGTATATGTTAATGGGTCGGTATTAGTTGGCGGATACTTATCGGATAATTACTGGATATTAACCGTGAAGTACGGCATATCCTCGGATACGGACGGATATTAGTAAAACCACATCCTTTTCTGTATCCGTGAATTACTATCCGTATCCATGACCGTATCCGTCAACTATCCAACCGTATCCGTATTTCCCTTCCGTGAGACTCCGGTCGGTCGGTAGGAAATAATCCGTACCGTTTTCACCCCTACTTGGAGGTGCATACAATAACTTCGCCAAGGAAATCATATACAATGGAGAGCATTTCAAGACAAGATTAAAACTCTCTAAATATATAAGTGAAGCATCTCAATATGACATGAACAAAATAATCATAAATTCATGGTTCATCGGATCCCAACAAACACAACATGTAACAACTACATAACGGTGATCTTGATCATGTAGGGCAGCTTACAAGATCTAAACATGGTGACACAAAGTGGATACAACACCATCTAGATACCGCTATGGGCCTGTAGTACCGGGATGAACTCCTCACACATCTCTCTGGAGGCAATCATGGCGATGTAGAGGCCTCCGATGACGATGCTCCTCTCCGGAAGGGTGCCGGAGCAGGACTCCAGAAGCCCTAGATTGGACTTTCGAGGTGTCAGCGCCTCTGTATATTTTTCATTGAAAATTTCTCCGCCCCCGACGTTTTAAGGGTTAGAGGCAATTTATAGGCAAAGAGGCGATGAGAGCCGCCTCCCCGAGAACGACGGCAACCAGCACAACTGGGGCAGTTGGCTCGGTCGGTTCGAGCAGGAGCGGCAGGCGGCCATCGACGTCGTGGATAACCCCGACATGCTCCTATCGTGGCACAATGCGTCATTGCTGGTGGGACTGTCCACACCATGGCCAGCGCGATGTTGGCTCGATCGGTTCGAGCAGGAGCGGCAGGCGGCCATCGACGTCGTGGATAACCTCGACATGCTCCTATCGTGGCACAATGCGCCGTCGCTGGTGGGACTGGCCACACCGTGGCCAGCGCGATCGAAGCCGCGAGGCGGCACGCCGCCACGGGGAACATGCTGCCGCGCCCCACGACACCGCTCCCCACCCCATAGAGGTCCAGACATCGTCATCTCTGATGCCCCACGATGCCGCTCCCCACCCCGACGCCACTCCCAACCCCAAGGCCGCCTTTTCCTCCGCCTCTGCCGCCTGGAGCCGCCGCAGCCCCGCGCCGTCGTCAAGAGGAGCCGCAAGGGGACGACCTCTACAACCTCCCGTCGCTGCTACGCGACCCGCTCGATGGCGACTGCCCCAGCCTCCTGGTAACGGGGGCCAATTCGGTGGCCACGCTGGAGCAGGAGGCACCGGGGTTGCTGACAACGATCAACTCCACGACGATGGAAGCCTTTGGGAGCCGCGGTGCCTCGAGCAGCATGGCCCATTCAGGGGCCTCAAGCAGCCGCACCCCTAGCGCCAGACCCTTATCGAACTGTGCCGCCTCCTCCTCCTCCAAAGTCACAGTTCTCGAGGACAACGATGACGACGACTCGTCGTTCGACTGGAGCGGCGAGGAGGAGTAGCCTAGGGTTAGGGTTAGACGGCCGTTGTGGGCAGATTTCATTTAAACTATCTAAATAGTTCAAACATTGGATAAAATTTACCAATTTTAGTTACGTTTTCGTGTTCAAATCTTTTGATTTTTTAGGGGGCACAGCTGTGGATGACACCCACCAAATCCGCAAACACACGTCTGGTCCCCCCCCAAAGAGGGCTGGAGGGTGGCGGACACAAATAAAATGGGTCCCCGGTGGAGATGCTCTTAGACCAGTGTGCCTTGCCGTTCTTCAGACTGTTGTCCTATTTTCTTTTAATAAACCTAGAAGTCTAAGAGCATCTCCACCGGCACCCCCAAACGCTTCCCAAAGGCCCAATGGGGTCCGGACCAAAAAAACCCGCCGCAACGGCACCCCTCCATGGTCTCCATCCGCCAAGTTTCTGTCCGGCCCCCCCAGCCCACCCACCAAACTTGGGGGCCTACCGGGGGCGCCAGACATTGTCCGGTCACCCCACCCGACAGGCAGCCTCCGCCCTTCGGTGACACAAATAAACTTGAAAATATTTTGCTCATAAGTTAAAAAGGTAGATGCATATAATTTTTTTTACATATAAATAGAATGAAATTTGAAAAATAACGACGCGACGCCTGTGCCTGTCGCGATAACTAATCCTCGTCGTCCGATGGTGGCGGTGGCGGAGTGCCCTCCTGCTCCGGCGTCGGTGGTGCGGGGTGTTCCGGGAAGCGGCACCGCAGGAGTCGCGGGAACTGCCGGTGGAGGTGCAAAGAACCGCGGGTCTGCACCGCGCCTGGCGTCCTCCCATGACGGCCAAGGGTGCCAACGGGCTTCAGCCGTGTCGGGCGCGGGCCAGGGTTCTTGATCCGCCTCCGCCATGTCGTCGTCGTCGTCCTCCAGCGGCTCCTCCTCCTTCACCGGCTCCTCCTCCTCCAACAGCTCCTACGGCAGCGTCTCCTCCGACATCATGTTCTCTGGAAGTGTCATTGTTGTGGGCGTGCAACCGGCATGGTAGATCGTGGGCGTGCAACCGCCATGGTTGCGCTTAAAAGGAAGTCTTGGCGCTGTATCCCGAGGCAAGGCGACACGACGGGACGCGAGGCGGCTGCAGGAAGGCGAGGCGACACGACGCGGCTCGAGGCGCACCTTCCCAATGCGCATGCCCCCACTTCCCCCACTTTGCGCATGTCCCCACGACCGAGGAGCCTGCCCACGATAGCTATAAAATCCCCTCTCCCCGGAGGGGGGATCATTCCTGCCCCTTCCCCCATCATTTCGATGATGGCCCGTGGAGACCTAGGAGGCCGTGGAGGGCGAGGAGGACGCAGAGGACGAGGAGGCATGGTCGTCGCGCCGCACGTGGAGGTCGAGCAGGAGGCCCACAGCGACAACGACGACGGAGCCGGAGTCCCCGAGTTCTTCCTCATACTCTGGCAGCCATTGGGAAACTCCTTGCGGCTGCCAGATAGGATCGACGTCCTGCTCGAAGGCAGGGAGCCGGACTCCTTCACCCTCCAGCTGGAAGGGTGCCCCCATCGCTGCCTGGCCGTAGTGTTCAGGCACGAGGGCAACCTGTTCCTCGACAACGACTGGGCTGCATTCACCCGCATGCACCGGCTGCAGCAGGGTTAGATGCTCACCTTCCGCTACGGCGGCGCATGCAAGTTGCGCATCAAGATGTACGTTGGCACATGCGTCCGCTACCCCTGCTGCACGGACGGCGAGGTCCCCCATGACGCGGAGGGACCCGACGACGAGGAGGAGGACCACTTCGACAGCGACGAGTAGGGGCGCTACGTCGCCAGATTTTGTTTTATTGTTTTTGTTTAAACCTTATTCTGTTTTTACTTAAACCTTGTTCTGTTTAATGGCACCATGACGTTCGTCCGGTATGTCGACAATCTATTTGTTTTAATGGCGGGCAAATGTCGAGTCATGTTTGAAGGGCGCCGCTGTGGAGCACGCCCACCAAAACTGCGGGCACATGTCCGACGCCCCCAAAGAGGACCAATTAGGGATGCCGTACACATATTTGATAGGTGCCGGTGGAGATGCTCCTCTCCTACTAACATTTAAAAACAGGTGAAATTTTCTTTTGAATAGAGAAACGGGAAAAAGTCGGCGCTATGCTCTTAAGTCTGACGGGCTTACGTACGAGCGTACGAGTTATCTGTAGGAGACACAAACTCCAGAAAAAAAAGTATGAGTACCTTTTTTCTGTAGGGGAGAAAAAAGATGATAGGAGTAGCAGTGGGTGCAGGACAAGACAGGCCTGGGATGCCTCTGCTCTTCCTGTCCATGGGTCCATTGGTCCATCCCCCTCTCCTTTTCCATCGCACAAAGCAAATTACACTGTTCTCTCTAGCTGCAGTTATTAGCCAGCGGTAGACCCCTGAGTTTAGCGTGGCGGAGAACCAGATGCCTCCTCTGATGCGCGAGTGGTTGGTGTTTCCTTCTCCGCCTTTTCTGAATTTCTTCACTCCTAGTCACAATATTAGTATTACTCCACCACTACCGCTCGGCTGAAATGTCAAAACGGAAAAAGTATTATTATCGCTCTCTCTGTGGAAGTGGAGATAGACGGTAGTCCGACTCCCCACGCTTCTTCCCCACCTTCCCCTCTCTCCTCCCTCTCCAAATCCAAATCCCCACCCATACTCAACACTGAGCTCCACACTCCTCCACCCAGCTCCCCCCCTGGCATCCCATCCCCTGGTGGATCTACGCGCGGGGCTTGACGAACAGAGGTGAGGACTTCCGCCTGTTATCCGGACGTTCTTGCCGTGATTTGTTTGCTAGCATGTTCTTGAGCTGAGAGTTGAGACTCTTCAGTCTGGATCCATCCCTGAGAGAGATTTTTGCTGGCCCTCCCGCCTTCTCATCTCCTGCGGCAAGAAGATAAGGCGGCCGTCGGTGGATCATTTTCTTTCGATTTTTTCTCCTCCTTTTCCTGCTGGATCTTGGCTAAGTATTTTTCCTGCTGATGCATATGCTGCTCTTAATCTGCTACACGGAGAAGATTCGTGGCCGATTCCTGCCTGGCCTTTGTTAGATTTGGTGCGGACTGTGCCCTTCCCCCTCTATCTCGATGCTTCGTTAGCTGGACCGAAACACGTACTACTTTTATTTTTTTCCAAGCTGAAGAAATCCCCTTCAGGCCAGAGAGCCCAAGGTTAAGCAGCTTAAAATACTTTCTTCTGTTGATTCCTCACAAGTCACAACGTATATATTCCTGGTTATACTACCCCCCTGTCCAATTTTTTCTCCCTATTTATTTCCTCATCAACAAAACACTACCACCCGAGCTAGCCTCCAGTGCTTAGCAACTGTTCATCTCTTGTCAGCTCATATCGTCTCTGTGCAAATCCTTGCAAGAGCTGTCTGATCTTCACAAGCTTCCCACCGATCTGCTTCCTGATGTGCCCGCACCGCCCCCCTTGTGCTTTACACTACTGATATTTCATGTGGTTTCGACTAATCCAAGAACTCTTCACTGCTCCGGCCTTCTCTTCCCTCTGTCCACTCCAATCTCTCCGGCTACTACCTTACACATAAAATGACACCTTAGATTCCCCAAGATTAGCTCACCTGATGGTTGGACATGAAATAACATGATGGCCCTTTGGTTTCTCTTTGCAGGTGCCAGATGAGGTAGTTGGGGACTTGGGGGCTGCCAAGGTTCTTGCTTTCCCACCTGCTGGTGAACACACCACGTTGCTTCATTCACCAGATCGATGCTATCCGGCCAGCACCCTTCAGACCCCTCATGCTCCTCCAAGTCGTCTGTGGCCTCGGCTGTGGGTGCTGCTGATCCAGCGACGTCCCCGGCCACCACCGACCCTCCCTCTCCGGCACGCCAAGAATCCCCAGATCTTGTCCTACCGTGCCCCACCTTCTCCATAAGGTGAGCCTTCTCATTATTGATATAGTACTACCTCACGATGTGGATTAGCAGCTTGGGGTTTATTTATCTTCTTAGTGGTGGATTTCCGTCTTTCTCGTGCATACATACAGGCGGATTAATTATTGCCTGCACTGCATCTTTGAGGGGTGGGATCGATGATTGGGTATGAACTGTTGCTTTCATGGGGTTAATCTCTGTGTTGTTGTGGTGGCCTGCCGGGTGTCTGTGGGTGTGGGGGAAGGGTCCAAGAAACTGAAAAAAAGTGATTCCTTGTTTCATGAACCTAATTTGACAGCTGCTTACAGCTAACGGTTCTCTTTTTTTTATTTTTTCTATACTTACATGGGATAAATAGATAGGATGATTCCAGTACCACGTACTGATGTTTTCCTTCCCTTCTCTTCCTCTCTTTTGACATATTTCTGAAGCAGTTTGAATCTGCTTCAGTTCTGTGAATACTGTACCGGGCTTGTGGGTTAAAAGGAGAAGAGAATGTAGGATGCTGATAGTGGTGGGATATAAAATCCAGAACCGGTATTACCCTCCCTATTGGACGCGGTGTGGCGGATTCTATTATATGGAGTGGCAAATCGATGTATAGGGCACATTTTGAGGGCCTGGTCAAACACCCGTTCTCAAAGTTTGTTTGGAAGGTGGGCGTCGGAGAGGTGATGGTTCATCGGATGGTTGTTCATGCAGGAGTAGATCCCAACCCCGGACCTGTAAAAAGGCATCCCCAATGGCACCGCCAACAAAAAGCGGTGCCGCCTCTGCAAAAACACCTCTGAGACCGTTCACTACTTTGGTATGTTGCTCATTTGAGTTTGCAGTCTGTCTCCTAGAATGCGGATGATCACATGAATGGTTGGTGACTAAGGCAGCTGTGGCCAAGGATTTGACGAAAAGGCCAACACGCTGCTAATGATGCTCACTCTGTAGGAGACGCCGAAGGAGCAGATTTTTTTTGTTTTTTGCTTTTTTGGAGTGAGCTGACAGTGACGGATGGGTTTTTGTGACCATCAAGTGTCCATGTGTGCAAAGGGTGGTAGTGTTTCAGTGTTTACTGTATTCTTTGGTTGATTTCGTCTCGACAACTTTTGTTAAAAACAAGGTAAACGAAGAATCTCTCTCCCAACCAAAGCCCATTGCCACCGTGACACTTACAGATATTCTATTGTAGTTCAGGTTGGGTTAGTTGGGCATGAATTTATGTCAAATTTAATTTGCCATTTTAATCCGAAAAAGTTGAACAAAATGAACGGCTGTGTGCATAAATGTAGAGGCTGGGGACATTTCTCCTTTTCATACAAAGGTCGAACAAAATGTATTAAAACCCAATTTTAATCCAAATCGTTAATACATAAGAAATGTTTATCATGTATATATGCTAATGGCTCTGTGTTTTTCTATTTCCAGAAATTACGCTTTTGACTCGAGGAGCAAAGGCATCAAAAGAAATTGGCCTTTCCACCCACAGTCGCTTGAACTTTGCTTGAAGCATGGTGTTAAAGATCTACTGCCTCCATTCGAGCCTCCCGATTTTCTCCGATCAAGATCTTTTTATACTTGCACAGACTCTGAAGAATTCGCTGCATGCTCAGAAGTTGATGCTTTTGTTGGTTTTGTAAAGACTAGAGAAGCTGTTTCGTCAAATGTAAATACAAGTGGTATCAACCTCCAGTCATGTCAATTAGCAGATGAGTCACTTGGTTCATCTCAATACACACTACCAGAGGATGGGAAGACTGCTACTGACCGAGATGGAAATACAAATGAACCAGCCCATAATAATGAGGTTATACAAGCAGACCAGGAAGATAATATTTGCACCAAAGAAATTCGACAGACAGAGGTTGCTCGACCCTCTTGTCGGGTTAAAAATCTTGGTTCATCACATGAGACTTCAGAAAAGAAGGGCAAGTTGCTAGTCAAGTCAGGCTCTGTAAAAAATATTCACCAGACAAAACATGTATCATCTAACTCTAGCTCGGTTTTGGACCCAACGGCTTCGAAAACCTGTCCTGTTTGCAAAGTGTTTTTGTCGACATCAAATACAACTTTGAATGCACACATAGATCAGTGCCTTTATGCTGTGTCTAATACGGAGCTAGTAGCAGAGACAGTTGTTGTGAAGCCAAAAGTGAAGCAGATAAAGAAGCAACTGATGGTAGACATTTACAAGACAGCCCTTCCATGCACACTTGAGGACCTTGACCGGAGGAATGGGACTAACTGGGCTATCGAATTGTCTGTGCCAACCATGAACAAGGATGTTCGCACTAAGAATCGAAGACAAAAAGTGGCACCATCTGAACCAAGAGATGGTGAAAGAGATCAAGATGTCTATGTTGATTCAAATGGCATAAAGATCAGAATTTTATCCAAGTCGATTGATGCACCTTTGGTGTTGAAGGATGAACTTAGTTTAAAGAAAGCTGCAAAGCACGAGACTGGAAAAAGTATGTCGATGACCAAGACGTTCTTGGAATCTAAATCATTCGGAAATAAAAAGTTCAACGTACTTGGAAAGAAGTGCAACAGACCAAATCATTTGAAATCCCAGGTATATGCGTTGCAGCTAGTTTATTGCATATATTTTTCATGCAATTTAAGTATGTTTGTATTTAACTTACATACCCTTATCGTTGGACTTAAACCATTTTGGATTCAACGGAGTTCACACTTGACTTATAATTTTTTAGACCTCTTAGATTTTGGTTCAGATTCTATGATTGATGTGCTTGCTATTTTCATAAGCTCTATACTTCGGCGAGTTTAAAAAGTTGTAGTATTCAAAATATATCCTCTGTGGGTTTATTTAGCTCAAAGAATCATAATAATTTTATAGATGCCTTGTTGGTTGGTGGATCTTTTGATGTTACTGAATTTATTTGCCAAATAAATTATCAATTCTATATGATCTTAGTTAGCTCTCCAGTATTTTATTTACTTATATTCTTGGTTTTAACCATTAATTTTAATTCCGTTGATACATGACCAGGTTGGAGATATCCATGATGACACCTCTGAGGAGGAGCCGGCCATGCATAAACGGAAACCTACTGAAAGCATCAATTGTGGTGGTTCAGAAGCTATAAGACGATTGGTGTGTTCCAAGGCCAAATGCTCAGATATCACTAAGAGTTTTAGCACAAAGCTTAATAATAGAGCATCAGATAGCATGAAACCTGGAACAAAGAAATTGGCAAAAGGCTGCATGCTTGGCTTTGGTCATCCTCAAATTGCAGAAAGTTCCACTGACGTATTTTCTTCAGAGTCAACAGAAGAGATAGCCACCACTTCGGAAGTCAGTGACGAGGAACAAGGAAATGGTTGTTCAAGATTACTCGGATCAATTCCTAAATGGTCATCAGAAAATCCTCTACCCATCTTTCCAAAAGTACCTAGATCAGCTGCTACTCTTGCAAAAAGAAAAATCAAGGAGATTGGAAGAAGAGAGGCCTCTAAGTCTGATAAGTATGGTACAGTGAGGACTTCCACCATGGCAAAAACCTCTGAAGCTTGTCTTTCCGTCTCCATTACAGGACTGAGTGATGAACCAAAGAGGACAGTATCTACTTCCAAGGTTTTAAGAAAGCATAGATCTCTGTCCAGGACTCGCAAGCGTCATTTTTCACCTTCCTTAAGTGGGCTAGTTCATGGTTTTGGTCAAGAGCACGAACTTGCTCACAGACATGTAAACAAGAAATTCAGTGTTACAAATAATGGCACCTCCAAGAAGGTTGCAAAGCATACCCAAGAAGATACCGCAGATAATGATGTCTCTTGTGGAACTGATGTACCGGCATTGGGGCAAGGGGATCATCAGTGTGATGTGGAACGACAAGAAAAAAGTACACTTATGGATTATGAAGGTGAAGAAAATGCAACTCAAGTGCAGTATACCTCAGTCTGCAGAAATACTCATGAGGACTGTTGCAGTGCAATAAGTAGTGGTTCTTTGAGTCCTGAGAATAGCAAAACAGCGGATGATGTCTTGGCCAAAGGTAAATTATCTATGGAAGATCCATGCTCCACTGAGAAATCAATACATCATAATCATGCATCGAATATTGTTGCCAGTAATGAGATGGAAGAATGGAACATAGATCAAACCTCAACCAAGGAACCTAGCACCCGCTTCGCTAATAACCGGGACATGGGTCTTGCAACTCCTCAGGATAACTCATCAATAACGTCGAACAGAGAATACTCTAACCAAGATCGTGGCCTTTTGGCATTTGACCGGGGCTCATCCGACTCTCCTATTTCGATTGCCTCAAATATGTCTTCTCTGATAGCTCTGAAGGACTCAAGAATTGAAGAGTCAGGACCAGGCCCATCCACCATAACTGTTAGGACAGTTGAAGAGAGCATGTCAGGGAGCTCAAATCAAGAGAGGAAGTCGATGCCTCCTGCAAGAGAAAGTGAACAGTTGCCTAGTGAGAGGCTCTATTGTTGCTTTTGTCGGGAGAGCATCTCCAGGGAGCCTCATTTAGACCATGAAAGTTCAACTGCCAGATCAGGCACTTTTACTAGGAAACAGGTTCCACCATTGCACATGGGTTTGCGGACATCGTCGTCTTTCAGCACATACCAAAGAACAGATACAAATGCAAACCCTTGCTTAGATGCACATGATCAGTCATTAACTGGCAAGGTTTCAACTGAATCTACTATGAGCTTCCCATCTTATACGGCAGATTGTATCAGACCATCCGTACAAACTCAGCTTCCATCACCGCCAAGTCCTATGCTGAGACTGATGGGCAAGAACTTGATGGTGATGAACAGCCAGGAGAGTGGACATCTTCAAGCTCCAAGTTCAGACTACATGCTGAGAGGGAATTACATGGCACCCGTTAGCTTCGTGCCCCCGAACTACCAGCATAGTGATTCAGCATTTATCGGCAGAACTCCATCAACAACGAGGCAACAAATTCCCCTTCCAAGTGTTCAAGCTGGCAACTTTGTTGGGCCTCCAATGCATGGTGGTTTCATGGTGCAGCCTAACCATCATTCTTTGCAGAAACCATACACAAACCTTGCTCCAGGCATGCATCATCCTCCCTACATGATGAAGGAGGTTATCATGATCTATGATGATCCTCCTGAATGCAGAAGCGAGCCACAAGTTGGCATGCTTCTTCCCACTGGAAACTATCCAACATCAGTCCCAGTTCCAAACAGTTCGGCGCCGAGGCCATTTTACTGCCATCCATCACCAGTCCAGATTTTGCCAAGGGAAAGCTTTGCTGGATCCATGCCTGTTTTCACCAACATCAGCCCAATGGCTGGTTTTAGCACGTTTAGTCAAAGGAATCAAGTGAGATATAGCCAACCCTTACATGCCATACCCTCTCGTGTCCAGACTCCAGAAGGTTACTTGAACCCGCCTGTCTATTATTCACAGGATTTCCGGTGACCACTCAGTAACCCAAATGACCAAGGGAACTCCATTTGGCTTTTTCATCAGCAATGCCAAAGTGGGAGAAATGAGAGGCTTTGTGATGGGGTCTAAAATACTGGGATTCGTGAACCTGTCTGACTCTCAACAGGATTTTTCTTTCACATAGCTTTGCTTTCTTTAGTTGTCTTTTTCAGGTAAACATGTTTGCCTTCAAAGTATTTTAAATTACATTATGGAAAGTTGTAGTAGGTTTACAGGATTGTGTTTTCCAACAGCGATCAAGCATATATTTCACTATTTATCAGACAAACCAATAATGATATACTTCCTGTCAAGTTCTTCTACTCCTTATTGTTTTCAGCACATATCCTACGTTCTGCTCCATGGAAAGTCCCTTGCTAGCTTGTGTGTGACAATTGGTGCATTTGCAGAAAATATGTTACCACACAACTGGTGCAACTGCAGAAAATATGTTACCAAGATAACATATTGAACTAGATCGCATTGGATAACTGCAAAAGCATAACTGCATGCCCCTTCTTTTTATTCTGTTAAGCAACATCTGTATAATTGCTCAGTTTATGAGCCAATTCCCTGGAATGCCTTCTCAAACATCCACTTGGTTCTTCAAACACCAGCACCTATTTCATTCAGAGATGAAACTGCAAGTCAAATAAACACCGGCCCTATTGGAGGGAGCCCTCCTATGCGACACAAGCAACCACAAGCATACATGTTCACGATGACTCACCATAGGAGAGAGGAGGATTTTGCACAAGTTGCTGTCAACGAAGCCCAAAAGTGTACACGCAAGCTGGCTTTGCCCGGTCTTCTGTTCTTGGTTGCCATTGTCAGCGGCGTTGTTTGCTGAGTCGACATGCAAGTATCTTTAGTGAACCATGTCTTTACCCAAGCTTTGCACATTGCGTACGTACTGCAACCGTTTACCTCAAGTCTCCCGTTTTCAAGTACATAGGCATGACCTAAAAGAATATACTCGTACAAATTTCTTATAAGCGCGGAGATAGACCTGTTTGGCTCAGCTGACGATGAGTGCAGTTGTACACAATGCATGGTAAAGCATGTATAAAGAGGAACACAACACGGTTAGACATGGGAAGAACAAGTCAGACCAAAAGAAACAAAATTTTGGCTTGCACGAAACAAAAACTGACTTCTAGCAAGGCTTCTGGAGGACATAAATTTTTCGATCGGCCGGAACGCAATTTTAGATTCCAATAAAAAAAAATCTGCCAATGGACTATAATTTTAGAACATGTGGAACAAAGTTTTAACATGAGGAACAATAATAAAAAATGTTAGTGGAACACAATGTTGTACTAAGTGGAACAAAACTTTAGCATTAGTGGAACAAATCACAGCAATAGACGGTGAATATTTTTACTAAAATCAAATTTAAAAATATCAGTGCCATTGGAATAAATCACAACTTCAGGAAGGGAAAAATATTTAGACATAGTGAAACAATAATTTAACATGCATGAACAAATATCGACTTCTTAGCATAATACAACTTTGGGTTAGGATGAAAAAAAAAATACCCATGAAAAAAAAAATCTATTAGCGAAACAAAATTTAAATCATAAATTCATATCATGTGGAACAAATTACGAGTACAGAAGGAACAAAAATTATACCGATGGAAAAACGTTTAGATACGTGAAGAACAAATCACGAATACTAGCGGAATACATTGTTACTTAAGTAGAAAAAATTCTTAGTCTAAAATGAAATAAATATGTCAAAATCATTGGAAAGAATAGGAGCCTGATTTGAACATAAACCATAAGAAACTAAACCCAGGGGAAGAAAGATGAAACAAAATAAAACAGCGGAAGCATATTGAACGCGTGGAGAAGCACATTGTCTTCATCATTTGCGCCGATCGGTGGAGAAGCCGGCGACTGACGATTGCCGAAGTTCGCCCTGGTTTTTTCTTTTGTCATCGAATACCCAAGCAATAGAAGATTTGGTGGTATAAATCATCGGGATGAAACCAACATGTTTCTGTCATTTTTTTTTTGATATTTTCACCGGGAGGGCCAGAAAGCCCCACCTGAATTTGTATTGATATTGGTGACCTCGACCAGGCCAGATTGGTTGTTTTTACAGGAAGAGGGGGGGGGGGGGGGGGTTTAGTCAGGGTACATAGCAAGAACACGGAGCCATACATCCACATCCGCGCTATGGCTAGCCGGCAGGCACCCCCGCCAGAGATGAGCATCGTCACGGCTAGCCTTGAGGAGAAAACGTAGGCTTGGAACCTGACCACGGAAAGCCACCGCATTCCTGTGTTTCCACAGGTGCCAGTAACACAGCGCCATGAGTGTCGACGCAGACGCACTGGGAACATGTCTCGGTGCAGCGACGGCGGCGATGTCGGCGATGGTGTCGCCAGACGGAGGCTCGACACCAATACGCCACCAGAAAACACGGGCAAATTCACACCCGAAGAAGATGTGGTCCGTGGTTTCTCTTTCCAGCTCGCAGATGGGGCAGCCGGCCTCGTCTTCAGAGAGAATGTTCTTCCGGAGCAGGTTGTCCCGCGACAGGCCGCGCCGCCGCGCGAGCAGCCACATGAAGAACTGCACACGAGAGGGGGCAGCGCTACACCAGACGAATTTGTAGTAGGGGGGCGGCGACCCCCCCATCATACGCAACTTGTACATGCTCCCGGTGTCCAGGTGGCCACCGAGTTTGGCGCAGCGCGCGAGCGAGCGGGTGTCCTCGTCGTCCGTCAACGTGAGGGAGGCCACCGCCGCCAGGGCGAGCGGGAGCTGTCGCGCGCCGTGCGAGTTGAGGCGCGGGCCCAGAGTGTTCGGCAGCCCAGCAACCACCGAGGCTTCCTTGTCGACTGCATGGGAGAACAGGGCGGGGAGCTGCACGTAGAGCGGGGCGGCGCCCACCCAGGTGTCCAGCCAGAACGTCGTGTGGCGTCCGTTGCCAACCTCCGCCCGCGAGACGTCCCTGTACAGCGGCATGAGCGCAGCGAGGTGCTCGGAGTGGGACTTTGGGTTGCGGGCAGGGCATGCCACCACCCCCTCCTGCAGCGACCAGAACCAACGTGGCCAGGGCACCAGCGCGGCGACGTGGAGGCGATGGAGGAGCTTGAGCTGCATGATCGAATTCTTCGTCGCCATGCATTTGATCCCAAGCCCACCTTCTTCCTTCGCTCGACAGACAGACGCCCATGCCACTAGGCATTTTGCACCGGAGGGGCGATCAGTGACATTCCAGAGGAAGGCTCGGCGCAGGCCCTCGATCAGAGTGATCAGGGCTGGAGGGAGGATCATTGCGCCCATCGCAAACACCGGAAGGGCATCCAGCACAACGTTGAGGAGGGTGACCCGTCCGCCCGCGGACAGCAGCATGGCGCTCCACCCAGCCAGATATTTATCGATCTTGGAGATCAGGGGGGCGAAGAGCCCGATGGAGAGCTTCTCTGCAGACAATGGCAACCCAAGATAAGTTTGGGGGAACCCCTCGACGCGACAGCCGAGTGCCAGTCGAATAGCGGCAAGCTCGCGCTCCGGGGCGGACATGGGGACCAGCGTGCTCTTGTGAAAATTGATAACCAATCCAGTAGCGCTGGCGAACTGCTCGAGCAACAACTTCAGTCTAGCAGCAGCAGCTGGGGTGGCGCGCATGATGATCAAGGTGTCGTCGGCATACTGCAGCACTGGGCATGGTTCACTGTCCGACAGCGGGTGCGACAGCAGAGGGTCCGCTCTGATCAAGTACATCTACAACCAGGAGGAAGAGGTATGGCGAGAGAGGATCTCCCTGCCGCAAGCCTCTCTCACAATCTATCCACCCTCCCGGCACCCCATTGAGCAGCACCGCAGACCGTGACGAGGAGAGGATGAGGTCCATCTAGTCGCACCACTTCACGGGGAAACCTCGTACATCAAGAATGGAACGGAGACTGCGCCAGTCGATGGAATCAAATGCCTTAGCGAAATCCAGTTTCAGGACCACCGTGGGGGCGCCGCGCTTGTAACAGGCCTGAACCAGCTCCGTGGCAAAGACAAAATTCTCAGAGATGCTTCGTCCTGTCAGAAATCCTGACTGGTTCTCGTCAATAAGCTTGTCGATCTCAGATTGTAGCTGTGAGGTAAGGGCCTTGCACACCATCTTGATCGAACAGTTCTGCAGGGACACCGGGCGATATGCTCCAGGAGCGAGTACCCCGTCCCCTTTGGGAAGAAGAACGACATGGGCTCGGTTGATCCCTTCCAAGTCAGCCACTCCGGCGTGCACCACGGAGAACAACAGCTGCAGCGCGGGTGCAACTGTAGGCCAGGCTGCACGGTAGAAACTGGGACCGAGCCCGTCAGGACCGGGGGCGCTGTTTCTGTCCATGCCATCGACGGCGGCCTTGATTTCCTTGGGCTCGAAGGGGGCCGTGAGGGCATCACCATTGACAATCGGCAGCCCCTCGTACAGGTCAGCGAGATCAAAGTCCCAGCGCACCGGCCTGGCACGTCCCAGGAGCTCGCGGTAGAAGGCGAGCAGAACGGCAACCTTCCCCTCGTGGGTCACCACGACGACACCGTCGACGTCGAGCGCGCGGATCATGTTGCGCCGATACCGCTGGGAGGCCCGGGCGTGAAAGTACCTGGTGTTC
Source organism: Alopecurus myosuroides (assembly GCA_028641055.1). NCBI lineage: Eukaryota > Viridiplantae > Streptophyta > Magnoliopsida > Poales > Poaceae > Alopecurus > Alopecurus myosuroides. Next base: position 205,282,516 of record CM054059.1, read on the forward strand.
TCATCCCCCTCCTTCACAGCCCGGAACTTCCCTCTCTGCTTCCATCTTGCCGCAGCACGGGCGATGGACGCCGCCAAGCGCGCCCGTGCATCCGATCGCAACCTGGACTCAAACACAGAGATCACCCGGTCCTCCTCGACCACATCAAAAAGATCAATGACAAAGCGACAGTTGTTATCGTAGTGGGGGGTGAATTTGTGGGTTTTCCTCCATACCTTGGCAGCCGAGCGAAAACGCTTGATCCTTGCAGCGAGATCGAGAGCGGGGTTGCGGGCGGGCACGGGGAGAGACCAGCTTGGGCTGGTGGCGGGGAGGAAGGTGGGATCAAGTAACCAGGCATTCTCAAAGCGGAAGTGCATGGAGTTTGGGATCGAGGTGGCGGCGGAGACGACGAGTGGGAAGTGGTCCGAGGTGGGGCGGGGGAGGGAGGTGAGGGCGGAGTCAGGAAAGGTGGAGTTCCACTCGCTATTGAAGAACGCACGGTCTAGCTTGGCCAGGGTGGGAATGGATTGCCGATTAGTCCAAGTGTAGAGTCGGTCGAGCAACGGGAGCTCAAACCACCCGAGATGGTTAATGGTGGCGTTAAAGGAGGCAACTAAGCTGCGGTTGAAGTTAGCGTTGTTCTTGTCCGTAGGGTACCGAAGGAGGTTGAAGTCCCCAACCAGTAGCCAGGGCCCTTGGATCGTGGGGGCGATGGCCACCATTTCCGCAAGGAAGTTGGGGGTGAGTGCATGGTCAGCGGGGGCGTAGATGTTAGTGATGGTGAAGGCGAGGTCGGTGGTGGTGGAGGCAAGGGTGGTCGTAAGCGAGAAGGTGCGGGGGTGCAAGTTTTGAGAGAGAGGAGCTGGGGGTTCCACGCAGTGACATTCCCCCACGACTGCCATCACCGTCAACCACCAAGTAGTCGGAGAGCCGCTGGGGAAGGAAGGAGCGAGCTTTGTGCGGCGAGAGGGAGGAGAGCTTGGTTTCCTGGATGCACACTACATCGGGGGAGGCAGCGGAGAGGGCGTTGTTGACAATGGCGCACTTGTCATCGTCACCGAGGCCCTGGGTATTCCAGGAGGCGAAAGTGAACTTACGAAAACACGATCTAATCATTACAACGAGTGGCACTGTAACATCCCAGTGTTTGGGAGGTTATAAGGATCTAAATATAATATGTGCATTTGCAAATCATGCATCTAAAAGTACAGGAAATTTTGGCGCGAAAGTTTAAACGAATCAAAGTGACCAAAGTTTCACTTGACATGATGAAATAGGTCTAGTTCATCTAGTCAAGAGTACATTTGGAATGATCTTTATAACAAGTACGTCAAGAAACCAAATCACCTGATAAGATAAACCATAGTTGGGTATGACCAACACAAACTCTCAATTATCCTAACCTCAAGTCTATAAGTCACTTGTGATAATTCACTAGGTATCTAGAACTCAAAGGGGGGTGAGTATCCAAATCTCTTAACTAGTGATCACACTTCCACAAGATAATAATGCACAACTTAACCATCTCATCAACAGAGATGTTATCTCCTTTAAAACAACAACTCTCTAAGTTATCAACCATCCACACCACATCTGTATAAACTGTCTCATAATTGTTAAGTGCACTTTTCACAATTAAATAACCAAGTTTCAATAGAACACAATTGATACATACAAGTGTTAACTCAAGACCCACAAGTGGGAAATGATATGATAATTGTATTAACATATTTATCGAATATGTACATATCTCATCAACCATAAAAGAAGTATCTTAAATAAGAAATAAATCTTCTTAAACTACTGTTAAACCTTGATCATTACATATGATCTTTCCAACCCGCATTATGTTCACAAATGAAGAACATAAAATAACAACATGACACCCAGAAAACATCTACCAATTCTGACTTAAATCATTAAACCCCAATCATCTTCTCATGATCATTGTCTCATTCATCTTATACAAGTGAGTATCTGAAATCTCAACACATCAATGAACCATTTGCTCAACTTATTATTAAGGCATCATTCCACAAACACTTCACATTTCTATCCAAATCATCATTCAACAATTAAAGTATCTCTGAAGACAAGTAATGTATAACAACAAGTTATAACCTTTATTAGAGGAATTGAATTGATAACTAAGTAACACAAATCATATATGGTATAATTACATATCTTTTGGGAAATAAAATAAGAAGTATACGGAAGGATAATAAAAGCATGAACTAACTCTTAATCTAGATCTTGATATGTTGGCTAGACCATTATATCTTGTTCCCAATCTCCTCCAAGTTATTATGCAAGAGAAGCAAACCACAAGACAACAGAAACTGCCACAGGAAGATCTTCAAGAAGATTATTTAGAGTGTTCTAGAAGTGTTATTCCAATCTATCATAAGATTACTTGGAAACTCCTATATATTGATCTGATCTTATTAACACTCTTGAAATAGTATGATATTCCAATGTTAGTGTTATATAGAAGTAGTTTGGTAACAAGACTAATTACCTTGTTAACAGATCACTTTTGTATACTCAAACAATTGAGTGTCATACACAAACAAACAGAAGGTTGAATAACCTAGTACATCTTAGTCTCTTGTATATGAAAAGTAATTTGGGGACAAGCCTTGCAAACTTGTCAACATATTCTTCTTATATGCTCAAGGCTAATTGATGTCATAAAACAAACTCACCTACTTTTATAATCATCTAAGTAAAATCTTTGCTTGGAATAACTGGTTGTTTTCACCACAAGGGTGAGATAGTTGAAGTTGGAGACAAAGAGATGAACCTACATGCAATGGACAGAGGTGGTAACAGAAGATTATAGGCAACTAAAGAGAAGAACATCAAGCAACAGAAGTCAACAAAGAGCAACACTGCCTCAGTATGAATTATCGAGTGAAGCATTAGTTAACATTAGAGAAACTATAACCTTGTCAAGCTCATCAGAGATGATGAACTCATAATAATATCTTTAATGGAAACAATTATCAAGAGAGAAAATAATAACAAGCACTTGCACCCATATATCTTGTGGTATGTTGAGGTAGGTGGAAACAAACTAATTCCCTTGTTTTCCAGATCTTTCTCATCTATAATACAAATGGATAACAACAAGAATTCATCCATACACCCACATGTAAATGATTACATGTTCTGAAAACAACATGTAATAATATCTATACTTGAAAACAAGGTTGGAAAACAAACATATGGTCTCCTGATATTGGGAATCAATGTGAGCATCCTAAGCCACTCATGTTCTCCACTTTATCAAGAACTAAAAACAGAAAACATGACCTACACATACTTAATTAAAATGTCAACCAAACTTTCTAAGAGTTTCAAATATGAACATAACAAAGTCACACAAAGGAAAGCAAGTCCATTTGATATCCAACAACATTTGGTATGTCACAGAATAACATTCCCTATTTGTTGATTTTGTTACTATGCATCAAAAAATTAAACACTATAAAGTAGTTTTACCAATTGTTTCCTAAATGACTTATACCTAAAAATTCTCAATGGAAAACATACCATTATATCAGTAACATGTTAGTGGTGTTGTTTTCATGACATAGCATACACAAAGTAAATTTTAATTCATATGAAATTTAAATAGAGAAAAAAATAACAAACATCACTTAAAATGGAACACCTAAGAAAAAAAATATTCTTCAAATTCACCAAAACAAAACATGGTGAGATGCCCAATTTGATAAGGAATCCAAATATGATTTTTAATAATTTTTATACTTACAAATAGGTCCTAAAAACATGTGTTTCTTCTCAGTTTTTTAAGACAGAAGGACTTAGTCATAATTTCAGAAACTCTCAGGGGGTTATCAAAAAGTGGAAAAGAATTTCCTTTCTTCCACCTCCGGCCAGAAGGCCAGAGGCGTGTCGCCACCGCCGTCCTTGGTTGCCACCTCCTGCTCGCTGTCTCCGCGCAAGGATAAAAGCCCTAGGAGGCGTCTAGATCGAGCATTTCTTCCTCCTCTTGCTCTCTGTCTCTCTCTGTACCGCATTGAACCGGAAACCGTAACCCTAGCTCCGGTCGCCACCACGAATCACCGTCGTCTCAGTCCACGGCTGGTCCCTCCGAGCACTCCTTCACCTCAGTCATCGCCTCCTCTTTCGCCTCAACCACGCGCAGGAGCAGGGAAGCCCGGGAGGGATGAAATCGTGTCGTCTTCCCCAAGTCCGTCCGCCGGACGTCGCGGTCGATTTCGGCCAAATAACGCACCGCCTTGCTTTCCCGACTCACCAGCAAGCTCCAAGGTGAGCTGAGACAACCCCGTGTGCTCTCCATTGTGGAGGTGAACCCCTATTCCCTCTCTACCGTCGAGCGCCGCCACCGCCGCCGCCAAACTGCTCACCGGCATGAACTCCGGTGACCATATGGTTGTCCAACGCCGCCCCTAGGCTCACCTTAACCTCCTCTACGAAGTGGTGGGATTTAATTCGACAAAATTGAACCATTTTGATCGAATTCGTGATCAGCAGGAGATCCTCTCCTGTGGTGATGTCATCCTGACATCATGATGACGTCAGGATCATTTTTTCTTTTTGTTTTAATAAAACGTATATGGCAGGTGGGACCCACCTGTCAATTTAAAAACAGAAAAATCATTCATCTTATTAATTCAATAACTTTTAATCCATTTATCAGAAAAATACAAATAAAATATATAAATGCTTAGAAAAATATAATCTAAATATTTATCAACTTTTCAAAAATATTTACTAAAGTTTGAAATTAAATATTTTCTTTAATTAAATTAAATCATTTAAAATTGAGAAAAATAATAGATAATTCATAAAATCAGAAAAATACAAGTTATATACCAAAATGCTCCAAATGACAAATGCAACTCATCTATGATGTTTTCAAGTTCATTTGATCATGTTTTCATGTGTGCAATATTTTGCCTAATCATTTAATTCATTTAAAATTAATAACTTATTCAAATATTTTCAGAAAACATAAAATGTTATATAAAATTAAAGAGAAAAACATTTCCAATTCAAATATGTCAAACATAAAACATTTTTTAACTTATGAACTTTTTTCTAAAGGTATAGTGGAATTCTATAATATTCCATTATAACCAAAAATAACTACCACATCATTATCTTCCTTACTAATAACCCTCAAATGTTTTCACACTTATTAAACCTATCATCACCAATCATTAGCAACTTAGGTGATGATATATTAATTGTAATCGTTCATCGTTTTTGATTAAACTCCTTGTCACTAGCTCTACACTTTTTGGAACATAAAATCAAACATGTTTGTTACCTTTCCAATAACTATTTTCCATGTGCTATTGTCTTGTTACCTCACCAAGTAATCAACACTTATACTTAAACATGATAACATTTGTTTGCTAAGTAAAAGTGAAACCCATGTAAGTCTAAAACAAGTAATAACCACATCACCCCAAGTAATGAAACATTTCACCTAAAAACCTGTGAGAGTAGGTTAGCGTGTCAAATGTGGCTTACTCTTGTAAGCTGGGGTATTTTCCAGGGTAATTCACGATGCATCTCATTACTATGCATGTATCATCTTGCCATTGTTTTCTGTAGTCCTTACTAGGACTACTTTGCTATCTTTCAGATGTCAGGATTTTCTACGAGACCCTTGAACCCGAAGACATGGATTATTATTGTCATTATTTCAATCTCAGGCAAGTTCATCACTTGCTCATATCCTTTGCAGTACTTCATAACAAACTAATTGCAAAAACTCTATCGTATTACCACGTAGTCTCAAAAGAATGCATGATCCTATTTTTATAATAATATGACTACTTGAATGACTACCTGAGTGGTAGTATTCTGTTTGGTGGGCGGATGAGACCATGGTAATATGAATAGGTCAAAGGAAGGTTCCATCTGCATGGGAAAGTATTACCTAGGATTAATCACAACTGCTGTCAGAATTATTGCGCCGTAAATTCGCGTTAACCATGGGTCTTCTATGGGGGGAGTAAGTCAGCTATGATCTTTTCTCGTTCGCATGTCAACGGGCTGCTAGAGACGTACGCCGTAGGTTCTGCGGGACTACATGCACATGGGTGGGATCCCTTACGTCCCATGGACTCTGGAGTCTATGAGTGTCTACCAGGGGCGCGTAGATCTCCATCGTGAGGGGTGGAATCAGGCGTTCAACCCGCTGGCAGAAATGGATGGGCATGCGTTGTGCGAAGAAGCACGGTTTGGCTTGGACCAACAACCGGGCCTCACACCTGAGTGGGAGTAGACAGGAATGTACACCTGGTTGTGCAACATGGTCTTGGTCGTCCATGGGTAAAGTAACGCACCTCTGCAGAGTGTAAAAGGATGTGACATGTTACCCCTTGTTCCGGGAAGGAGCTGCGAACGCCGCAGGAAAGGCAACTCCATGAAGTTCTAGTCCCGTGAAGATCTTGCGGGCATAGTCTTCAGAATTAAAAGCAACCTCTCGAAGAAAGATTTACAAAAACCTTGCATTAGCTTATGACTCTTTTGAGTCTAAAGCTGTAGTTAGTGCATCAAACTATCCCCTATATATCATGAACTTGCTGAGTAACGCTCGTTACTCATTCGTTCCCGTTTGACACCCTGCTTAACGCTCGTTACTCATTCGTTCCCGTTTGACCCCCTGCTTAGAGTTGAAGCCTGATGGAAGTCGTCATCGTGAAGCATCATCATCAACAACGCTGATGGAGGAGAAGCTATCAAGGTGTAGGTGGAGTCTATTCTTGGAGTTAAATGTTATAAGCCATAGATTAGGGCTGACATCAACCGTAGTAGATTAGTTCTAAGCTAGAGTTTTTCTCCAGCTTGGAGCTTCGAATTGCTTCTTCTGATGTTTCATTTGTATGAGATCTTCTTTGATTCATTAAAGAGATTCTCAAGATTTTGTAATGAAGTTTGTATCCTATAGCTTTGCTTGGACCCGCTATGTTTCTGTTGTACTACTCTGAGGGATGTAATATTCACGGATAAGTCCTTCTGTGAGTATTATGTCATCGACTTGCGCACTACACATGCAGTGGTGTGCTGGGTCACCACAGGCACCGTGGAGGACAGTGATGGGAGCCCGGCGTACGGCAGCGGACTCATTCTGGAACACAGCAGGGGGGTAGAAGGGAAGAAAAACGACACAGACACGCGTCCTACGCAGCAGTTTGGGGATCCAGGTCACCCTACTCATCGGAACCAGCAAGCAACGACGGCGAGGCATCATCAAACGCTGCAGCCTGCAGCTCGGACACAGACTTCAGTCCCATGGGGTGCACCAGCTTCTGCAGCACCTTGTTCTTGGTGATGTGCGCCTGGAACTTGGTCGAGCACTCCTTCAGGCTGTCCTTGAGATCGCGGAAACGGACCGCCTTCGTTGTCATGTCAACGTACGCCGGCCCCTCCTTCCCGGCCAGACGATCACTCGTGCGCCGCACTGTACCCGTGCCGCCCCCTTCGTGGCGCGCTTTGCTCGCCCACGTGTCGCACCCTGATTTCTAGGGGATACTCACCGTACGAACTGAACATTATTTTGGTTGGATTACGGGGCTTAACGGCTCCCGCGTCCCCTTACGGGTAGGCCAGCACTTATGTGCGACAACCAACCGTTACTGTTCACCGTTGATGTAAACTATCCCGTAGAAATCAGGATACTTCCAGTGACGTACTTCAAACCATACACACATGGTACGTCAACGGCGTTGAACAACTGATATCACAACAGATCTCTACGACACAAAAGATTGAAATAAGTTGCTAATGGCTCTCATTAGAGCAGAGATAGCAAATACAATCATTCAGAGGGCACCTGCCCCAACAATACATCATTACAATACAGCGGAAGCATTCAACATGTCTGAGTACAGACAAGAACCAAATAGGCCTAAGAGGCCGGAAAACAAACAGACGGAGCCCATCCACGAAGTCTCGGATCCTGCCCGGGTCCGCTATCTACTCGTCAGCAGTCTCGTCGTCATACTCCACGTAGTAGCCACCATGTAGATCCTCGGAAACATCGTCTGCGTAAACCACAGCCCCAACGGGGTCAGTACATAAACGTACTGGCAAGCAAGACTCACAGTTCACCAAAGTGTAACCCGTCAACACCAAGCACAGATGCTTTGGGTGCAACGGAAGGAAGGGGATAAAAAGATGCTGCAACTGGCTGGTCTAACCAACTACAGAACATACTACAACTTCCGGCTAACAGAGAGGAGATAAGATCGAGGATTGTAACCAACGGAAAGATAACTTCAAACAAACCCATCCTGGATCTCGCCCCTTATCCAAAGAAGCAATCCGAGGATAACTCACAGAGTTGAATTAATGATGGTTCATATTATTGTGTCAACAAGCCTATTACTAGTCAAGTTGTTAATCATTGGGTGTAAGGTTGTTAATCATTAGGTTTAAGTTGTCCTGAGTACTTGTTAGCCAGTACTTTCACCAAGTAATCCATAACCGCGGAAAACACGGCTTCTCGAGAAGATTATCCCTGCAGGGTTGCACCAATTTGGCCGTACACGCATGAATAACCCGCCAGATGGAAAGGCCCTTCCACCAAGCGGGGCACTCAACACAACTCGACTCTTCTTCGCATCAAGCCCAAAGAACCTTGGGCGCACGGCTAATCGAGCCCAGAAGAAAATGGACCCTCATAGCACTCTAAGAACGTGTCCCCCTATATGTCGACTACGAAAATTCCACCCGGGTACCAAGGGCTCGCAAGATCATGCATGCAGCAAATGGAAAACCCGAACTAAATGAGGCGATTTGGACGAGATGCGAATCGAGTCAAATTGAGGGGGGCGCCCATACTCGCTTCCCACATGCGGTTAGTGCGCTCATCATGGATCAGTAGACAAGACCCCTTTCCTATTAGGGTCGACACTAGCAGGCCTCAAAACCACGAAGGGCCTCCTGCCGGTGCCTTATCATCAAATTTATTATTAATAGTAACATTAGCATGATTGATTGATTAAACAACGAGCCCCCAGAACATAATGAAGTAGTAACAGAAAGTAACGGGTAACAGACTCGAGCAAAACAACCTAAGCATGCTAGTAAGACACTGGCTCAAACAATGGGTTGTAGGAAGGGAGATGAGGCAATATCAGGTTTTAAGGGATTCATGTGATAGGTTCGTAACAGAATAACTACTACTAAGGCTAGCAGAAAAGAACAACGGAAAGTATCGGTAACCAATGTTGAAAGGAACACAGTGGTTCATGTGAGTGATAACTTGCCTGCAAAACCCAGTAGCCTGGTACTGAGCTAAATCCTTAGAAGGGGTGTCGTAAGTATCGTCGGTCTCAACGTCGTCGTGTATCCGAGAAGAAGCAAACAGACAATGCAGAAAAGGTAGACAATCAATATCATGGCATAGGTGCACAAACATGGGATGATGCATGTCATGTTAATGGTTGCATCAAAATAAACTAGTTGACAAGATAGAAACAGGATTAAATGGACCCATATGCAATTGGGTTGCATATGGAAAGCCCATGAATTATGGTTGAATTAATTGTTTTACAACTAATCAACTTGTGTAAGTGAATTAGCATGATGCATGGATGAGGAAAACAGCAAAATAACAACAATAGAACCAAATGGAAATAAGGCTTAACAAGTTTAGAAATTCATTTATTAAGTGTTGGAATTTTGGTTACTTAAAGGTGTCACACAAGCATTTGTTGTTTTCATCAAGTTAAATTGTTCAAAATAGATAACAAAGTTTATATTTGAAAAGAACACAAGATTTTGGTTGGAATACATGTTTCACTTGTTGAAAAAGGATTTCAAACAAATTATTTATGAATTAAACAAGTTTAAGCAAGAATTAAATGAATTTAATTCAAACATGAACTTATTTGAATTGTTATTTGTTCAAAACATTAAGTGAGATTCATATTTGAAAAGTTTATACTTTTATGGTTTGAAAACATATTTTATATGTCCCAAAAGAATTTGTTTTGATCAAGTTATGAATTTAACAATATTAAATGAATTAAATAAGATTTAAATTATTTAACCACTTTTAATTATTCAAAACATGAAACAAAATTTATATTTGGAAAGGTGGTTTAATTTTGCATGGAAAACATATTTCATTTGTGGAAATTGGATTTAAAATGAGCAAGTTATTATTTTGGCAATTTTAAATGCAATAAACAAGAAACAGTTGTTTTCAGCAATTTAAATTATTCAAAACAGAAAACAAAATTTATATTTGGAAAGTACATGAAAAATTGATTGGAAAACATATTTGGTTTGTGAAATTTGAAATTTTTATGAACAAGTTATGAATTTTGCAAATTTGAGTGAATTTGACAAGTTTTCAAATTTTGAACCAATTTAAAATATTCAAAACAGTAAACAAAATTTATATTTGGGTAGAGTATTTAATTTGGTACAGAAAACATATTAAAAATGTTGAATTTGGAGTTAGGATGATTTATTTATGCAATTTCCAAAATTGGGTGCAAATCTGCCATTTTTACTGCACTAGGGACTTAGAAAATATTTTCCAGGGGCTAGAAATATTGCCAGGGGCCTAGGTGTGATTTCCTGTAAGTTCTATGACCAAATCATTGCAAAACAAAAAGGTTGGGTTAATGTGTAGGGGGTGGGATTCGACCCCTACACCTCCTGGACGCGCCAAGGGAACAGCACCACTGGGCTGGTGCAGCTTTGTGTTAGGGAGGGGCCTCAAGGGGGGTATGTGTTGCTGTTCCGCGGGGGTTTTTACCTGAATCTGAAATCGATCGTGTCTCTGTACATCTACAGCAAACCGAGGCAGCAGGGCTCGTCGTGGTCTCGCCGGAGGGCCGTGGGGGCGAGGGCCGGGTGCGGTTCAAGGGAGGAGGAGGCAAGGCGAGAGGAGGAAGGGGATGGGAGCGCTCACCGTGGTGATCTCGAGCAGAAGGAGGCAGGCGGAGCAGATCGTTGGGGCGGACAGCAGGGGTCGTGGCCGGCGGAAAGAGGCGATGGCGCCGTCGCCACGGGCCCTCCCGGCCACCGCCGAGGGGGGGAGAAGGGAGCCCGCGGTGGGGCGGTTCCATTCCCGCCCTCGCCGCGGCTGGAGGGGGCTCCCTCGCCGGTGATCGCCGGAGCCAAAAGGGCTAAATTTCGGTTCGGTTAGTTTCAGTACAGAGAAGGGAGATGGAGGAGATGAAGAGGAAGAAGGTGGCGGATGGGAGGAGGAGGAGGAGGAGCTCGGCTAGGGTTAGGGTTTCTCCTCCGGTTGGGATAGATATAGGAGAGGGGATGGGAGCAGGTGAGGCAGGGGGTCCATGGTGGGGAATGATGTCACATCCCTGTTTTTAAGCACTTGTATAATAGTATTTTAGCAAGTCTCTTAAGACCTTTGTAATGCAATTAAGTGGACAACATGTTGTGTACTGATGTTTATCTATGCAATATTAGTGGTGTGTTTCTTTTCACTCACTTGAGGAGTTTTTCTCCTAAGAAACACATTGCTTTATAATTGTTTTCCCATGTTTTCCACTAAGGCTCTTATGAGATTATTTTTCACTCACTTGAGGTGACCCTTTGTTTCAACTTGAAAATGTGTTATTAATGTTTAGGAATCATCTTGAACTTGAAATAAAATTAATTGGAAAAGATTCCATTAGATTTTCCAATATAATTTTTTGCCCTGAAAAACAGCCAAGTAGCTGTTTTCAACCCTTGTTTTCCATCACAAGGATTATCCAATTAGGGTTTTTCTTTGATCAAAACTACTCTCTGATATGAGTACAACAAAACTACACTCTTGGAAAAACCTACAAAGAAAATTAACACACAATGCCAAGATGGTTTTTGAGCCATCTTGTTAAGACAGAAATTTGAGCATTTTAAAAACAGAGAATGTACCTACTTTGCCATTTATTTTCAGAGCCATAAACCCATCATTTTTTCAAATCAAATGGTTGGATCTGAAACTTGGATAGTTGTTCCTTGTTGAGCATTTTAAATCACTCATTTTAGAGCTGGTTTGCTTGGTGAAAACAAGCCCAACTTTTGCTATCTCTGTCTGCTTTTCCAACACTTAGAAAAATTCAGAAACACTGCCTAACTGAATTTTTCTGACAGAACAGTGAATACACTTTTGGACTTGATGTTTTTAGCTTTTGTGCACTGATCCAAGCCAGGCCACCTTGCCAATTCGAAAACCATGTTAGTAACCTTCTAGAAGGTGGCATTGGATCCCATTTTGGCTGGATAGGAAGGGAGAAAACTGAGGTGGCATTTGACTAATGTGTGATGTCATTAGAGTGGTTGAAATAGTGTTTTTCCTTCTCTTTTACCCATACCTTGGCCCTTGCTGTGGCTTTGCTCACCAATTGGTACTTGCTTGACCCCTAGGCACCAATAGGAACCATTGCCAGCCGTGGAGAACCCCCAAGGGGCAAGGGCATGCCCATGCCATGCCAACCCGAGCCCTCCCCCTTTGACTCGTGCCTACATAGCCCTAGAGGCCTATCCCTCTCGCCACAGCACTCACCTCACCACACTCATCCACCCCATCGAGCTCTCGCTTGCTCGTTCGCTCTCTGCGAGCGAGGCAAGCCGTGGCCATTTTCGGGGCCGAGCAGATCGAGCTCGAGGTGGCGCCGCGATCACCGCACCTCCCACCCTCTTTTCTCTTCCACAGTGACCCCCGCACTCGTGCCTACCTCCCTGACATCATCTTGCCCTCGATCGCTTGCAGATCCCTCGCCGCCGTCCCCGGAACCGCCGCAGAGCACCGCCAAGCCGCCGCCGTGCCCGTGCTTCTTCACCGGACGTGTCTGCGCCAGGGAGTCGCCTAAGCCACCGTCGTCAACACCTGCACCACCCCGCTCCATCTCGCAAGCCCTAGGTGAGCCAACGCGCGCTCTCGCTAGGTGTTCGTCCGCGGGCATAAGAGAGAGAGAGAGAAGAGAGGCGCGGGGAGGAAGAAGAGAGGGGAGCCGTCGATCTGCGAATCGACGGTCTCCTTTGAAAGTTACCGCTTCGCGCGCGCGCGTGCGCTGGCGGGCTGATCCGCGCGTTAGTTGGGCCAGGCGCAGCAGATCTGGCCCATCTGGGCTTTGTCCTGTTAGGTTCAAAAATAGGATTTTCTGGCAGATTTAAATAGGTGTTAGCTTTAGGCTTAGAAAAGGTAGCATATAAATTTATTTTACCTTGCTAATTTTTGTACTCGTAGCCTTACAAAATTACAACCATATCCCACTGGCAGAAACTTGTTTTGAGTTTTTATGATTTTTCTAAAAATCATATGCCAGACAGTACCCTAAAACTTGAAATGAATAGAACTTCAAAAATACAAAACATTTTTGAGCAAACTCAACTGTTTTGGAAAGCCCTTTCCAATACCTATCAGTAGAATTTTAGTTTGCATCAAGGTGAGTTACCATTTGGAAATGCCATCCATTTTGGTAAAACATCAGTGGGCTATTCCATGATTTTTAGAGGGAGTTTGGGATATTATTTTTGAGTGAGGCAAGTTGGAGAGGCTTTGTAGTGATAAGGACTATCACATCCTAGAAGGATTTACTTTTTGGAGCAACAGAAAAATTTAGAGAGACAGAACAAGTTTTGGTTACTTTCTGTCTAATTTTTAATTATAGATCTTGCTTTGTATGTCATTTTTGTGAGTTGCAAATGATGTGATCTTGCTTGTTATGTTGTTTTCCATTGTGGTTATGATGTATACAAGTTATATGAGCATGTTAGAATAAATGGTTTGAATGGTAGCATTTTAGAACTAGTTTTCCATGCCTATGTCTTGCTAATAGCTAGATTTTTATGTATGTTTTGAGTAGATATTTAAATGAATCTTTAGGCTAGTTGCTAGATTGTTTTCCATGGAACCAGTACCACTTAGGTGCTGTTAGTTTGTTTATAACACCTCTGGATGCTTGATGCTTGTGGTTGAAATAGGTTTAATATAGAAATGCTTAAGGACTAGATTTCACACTAGAATATTCATGTATGTTTTTGTGTCTTGTTTTCCACTAGGGAAAATTAGGACTCTTTGGTATTGAAACCAGAGGATGAAAAGTACTTGTGGCAGTATTTCCTTAGGGTTTTCACCTCTGGTAGATTTCCTATTTAAATAGCACAAAAGCATGAGTAGCACTTGAGTGACTAGAAATAAATCTCCTCACATGTGTAGCTTTTTAAGCATATTTTTCCTTGTTTCCTAGCTATGTTTTTATGAGACTTTTGTGAGATCCAGTAGCATCTATGGTACTGGTTAGAGGGGTATTTTGCCTCTGAAAGCTTGCACACGTGTGCATAACATTAGCTAGTGTAGTCTAAAATAGTCTAGTAGTTTTCCTATTTTTTCTACTAGTATGAGTAGGATTTTTGGGTGCTTGTGTGTTTGTTTTAAGCACTTTTATAAAATTGACCAGAGGCTTATTAACCTCTTGGTGAGCATATTTACTAGTGGAACACCCACTGGTATGTTTGCCTCATGGTGGAAAATAGGTTGACTTGTTGTCATGAGCTTATTCTCACCACTTGAGTAATTTAGCAAATTGTGTGTGCTAGCCATAGAGATTGTTGTGGGAATTTTTAGACATCAAAATATGTTTTTTATGACACCCTACTGTCCAGTAACATGTGCTATACCCCACTGGTCCATAATGTTCTTAACTAAGAATCATTGTTTTGGCCACACATAAGCACTAGGAGAAAAACAGATTTTTCCAACTATAGTTTTTATGCCAATTTTTCTTAGGGAAAAATTGAGAGCTTTGGGTGGTACTTCTTGATTGCTTGCTGTATGTATTGCTTGTAGCATTGTTTGCCTTGTTTGGTTCTGAAAGTGTGTCTTTATTTCTTTTTACGACGTTAGAAAACGAGGAGGAAGGAATTGCTGAAGAAGGGTATTGCAACTCCTGTTACTTTCAGGATCAGGACCATCACTTGTACCAAGGCAAGCCATCCTAATGCTTGCTGTGTAACTACTTATCATTATCTATCATGCATGCTTTTCACTTCTGAAGTTTTTACAAAACTATACCTTCAAAACTATTTTTGTGTGAATCCTACTACTATTATTAATATTACTAGTATCAGGACTCATAATAATAGTCAACTTGGTATTACCAAGCCCTTAGACACTAAATGGTATATAAATACCATACACCTACTTAAGACTTGAGTTCTTAAATGAACTAAATAAAATGTGTTTTTGTAAACAAATGCCTTATGGAAGGAAAACCCCGGAGGAAGGGTGAGACCCTGTCTGCCGGAAGGATTGTTATGATGGGAAATTTTATGAGAAATGTTTACAAAAGACACATAACCTAGTCTTCGCTGGACAACCATTATCGTACTGCCACTTTACCCCAATATGGGTAGGGGCTTGATTAAAAACTTGTTAGGGTTAGTATATGTGCTATCTCAAAGGCTATAGGGGATTGGATCCTCCGAACCGAAATGTCGCTAGGAGTGAGTATACGGGACATCTAAAGTGTGGGATTAATTTTCCCTCCGGATGCAGCAGTTGGGTCTCCTGATTGAGCGGTGTGTGACATGGCTTGCCAGGGAGGGAAACCCCAATTGAAGAGATAGTCATGTACTAGCTTGTACAGAGTGGATAGTCAAGACCAGTTATCTGATGTCTCATAGGTTGGGAACAGTCCATGGTTGTTTCATGGCGGACTCTGGATCTAGTGGAAATGTGTACACCTCTGCAGAGTAAAACTATTTCGAGATAGCCGCGTCCTCGGATATGGACGGTTGAATGGCCATGTAGCTAGTATTGTGTCAACTTTTCAAAAGAGGTTTTGAAGGAAGGCTTTTGGGTACCTGAGAGGTACTATGGAGGAATGACTTGGTATCTGCGAGATACCGAGGAGAAAGAAACTACTACTAAAAGTTTCTGAAAAGAAAAACTTTCTTTTCCAAAAGAATTATAAAACCTCCAAGATATGTGATATCTACGAGAGCAAAACTACATTATTTTAAATGAGTTTGTTTTGCAAAGAGGTAAACTTGAAGAATCAACCATGGCAAATCTTTTATCTGTCATGGGTAGCTGAACCATATGTATGGCCTACCCACTCCACCAAATAAGCATGTATACATTATTGTAAGCTAATAAAGGATGTCTTGTTGAGTACATTCAAATGTACTCATTTGGTTTCGCCCCTGGTATCTACTTATCAGACTACGAGGAGCCACCTCAGGAGGAGTACTATGAGGAGGAGTTCTACGCTGATGGCCCTGCGAGTTAGGATCGTCTCCCAGTCAGCAGCCTGTAGGATGAGGCGTGACTCGGGTTCTACTACGCTATGCTTATCGTCTTCCGCTGTGTTTACTTTGAATGTCTGTCCTGCGTGACAGTTATCAAGAACTTGGTCATGTGACCATTTATGTAAGACTCTATATTCGTGTAATGGATGATGTATTCTGTATGCCAACTACGTATGTTGTTCACGACTGGTTCTTCTGGGATCGTGAATGAATGCATATGAGGGGTTCTGGACCTACCGGTCTGGGGCCTCTACAAAGTTGGTATCAGAGCCATCCTGACTCTAGGAGACCTTAGTTAGCATGGACGTTAGTGTATACTCCGATAATCTAAGTTACTAATACAAAAAAAAATTGGATATATGACTAAGTATAAAACTATTCCCTATATCCCACCACCTCTCTGGGTTAGACTCTACTTGCATTAAGGTTATTTCTTGCATGAACCTAAAACTTTGCACACCTGTATCTAACTTAAGCTACTTAAAATTTTGTGTAGATGGACGTGGACATCACCGTGGCTTTTCAGTTGGGACGTCCACGTGGCGAGTCTTTCCTTTTCGAGGAGAGGCTAGTATCTATGGCTACTGTGTTGGGACGGCCACTTCCGGAGCTGCGAGGAGGACTAGTTGTCGGGGCACCTCTGGAGGGAGACTGGTACGCGGAGGTCACTATCCGCGCACCTCTGGCTAGCCCGACAGTGGAGGCCTACGTGTACCGTGCTGTTGATCGTTCTTGGAACGAGGCTGCGGTGCGCGTGATACAGGAGTCAGTAGCACGTCTGGCGCACATCGGGGAGTATATGTTCATCGGTTCCCGGTTCGAGCTGATTGGGAGACGTGATGAGGATGGCATACCACTTCCTGTTGAGCCAGACTTTACCACTGTTGGTCCACACTTGGACGAGATGGAGATTCTGTTACACCGCACTCAGACCAGGCTAGACGACCAGCGTCTTGACACCCTCCACGGCATATTGGTGCACCAGACACTGATAGCCGAGACTGACGAGCTGAGGGCTGAGCTTCACGACAGCCAGGAGGAGAGTGGAGCTCTGGCTCAGCAGTTGTCCGAGTCGAGGGAGCAGTTGGAGGCTACTACCGCGAGGCACCGTGCCTTACGGAGGCAGCTGAGGGCCACCCGCCTTGGCCGTGCACGCCTCACCACTAGACTGACGGCCTTGGAGGGGGCTAACGCCGTTCTGCGCGGCAGGCTTCAGATAGCTCGTGATGACATAGCCACGAGAGACGCTGCCGTAGAGGAGCTGGAGGAGGAGGCCGCAGAGCTCCACAGGGAGATTGAGGATCTTCTGCCTGTTGAGGATGTTCCCTCCGACTTAGAGGGGATGGATATGAGCGAGGCTAGCGAGCAGGATGATGATGACCTGCTTGACGAGGAGGAGGAGGACCCTGAGGAGCGTATCTTCGACGTTGGGGACAGCGACGACTCTGTGTAGTCGCTGCCTTCTCACCCTTAGCACATGGTGCTGGTCTAGATACTAGTTAGGTATGCTAGATCGTTTTGCTAGATAGTTTGCTAGTAGTAGCCTTGCGATGACCCCACCAATCGCACCCCCTGTAGCTCGATGAAGCCTTCCTTGTATGATATGGCTTGTGATGTGTGTGTGTAATGTAAGGAACTCTGTTTAATTATGGTGATGAATGAAATGTTTGGCTTGGTTTTCTGTTGGTTGTCACTACTTTGCGTTCATTTCATTCAAGTTTGCGACTGCCCCGCTCTTGTTTTTGAAACATATCGCTAGTATTCCTTTTGTTTAAATATTAAGGTACTGGGTTTTCAAAAACAAGAATTTATTTCTTAGACTCACACATGTTTCACTTCAGCATGGCACCCCGTCGCGAACCCCCACCGCCACCACCACCCACAGTGGAGGCGCTGTTGGCCTTGCTGATGGAAGATCGCCAGGCCAGCCGAGATGAGAGTGCAGCTACCATTACCGCTCTGCAACAGCTAGCTGCTGCCGCCAACAATAATGGCAATGGAAATGGAAATGGTGCTCGCTCGAGACTGAGAGACTTTCAGCACACCAACCCCCCAGTTTTCACCAGGATTGTGGAGCCTCTCGATGCTGACGACTGGCTCCGCACCATTGCAAACAAACTGGAAGTTGCCTCGGTTGATGAGAATGATAAGGTCCTGTTGGCCTCCCATTTTCTCGCTGGTCCTGCCAGGACTTGGTGGGAAACTACACGTGAGAC
This sequence comes from Alopecurus myosuroides, assembly GCA_028641055.1. NCBI lineage: Eukaryota > Viridiplantae > Streptophyta > Magnoliopsida > Poales > Poaceae > Alopecurus > Alopecurus myosuroides. Next base: position 205,301,001 of record CM054059.1, read on the forward strand.
TGTTGCTGCTGGTCACGTGTTCACCTGGGAGGAATTCTCTGCAAGGTTCCGCAAGTATCACATTCCCCAGGGGATGATGGCACTTATGCGGGAGAAGTTTCTAAATCTGAAGCAGGGAAGTATGCCGGTGTCTGAATACTGGGAGAATTTCACTACTCTGTCCCGGTATGCACAGGATGATATTAATACTGATGCTAAGAAGAAGGAGAGGTTCTTAAATGGGCTGGATGATGAGCTCCAGTGCTCTCTAGTAGTAGTTCCATTCCAAGACATGGAGACTCTTGCTAATGCCGCTATGGTGCTGGAGCACAAGCGGAAATCTGCTGATGATAACCGCAAGAGGAAAATGACTGCTCATGGAGGACCTAGTGCTCAGAGGACTCGCAACACTCCGTATGCGAGGCCACCAACCCACAAGGCGCCTGCTTATGCACCCCGCCCCAACCACAACTATGCACCAAGGCCCAACAACTACAATCACCCTGCACCGTATGCACCAAGGTACGGAGGAAACAGCTATGGTGGTAACCATGGTAATCACTCTGGGAATAATCATGGAAACCGCTATGGAGGTAACACTGGAGGAAATGGGAACCACACCAACAATGCTCCCAAACCAAACCCAAGCTCAAAGCCTTCTGGAGGTTGCTTTGCCTGTGGAAAGGAGGGTCACTTCGCTCGCGATTGCCCCAACAAAGCTACTGCTCCAGCCCAGCCTGCTGCAACCAAGATGAACCATGGTCCTTCCACTGGACGACAGAATAGGATGAAGGGACACCTGAACCATATCAATGCTGCAGAAGCTCAGGAGGCACCAGACATGGTGATGGGTATGTTTCCTGTCAACTCGGTACCAGCCGCAGTACTGTTTGATTCTGGTGCATCACATTCCTTTGTCACTAAACCGTTTGCTGAGAAAAGTGGTATGAAGCATTCCCGTATGCACAACCCTATGTTAGTACAAATACCTGGGGATAGTACTAAAGCCAACCTAATTTGCAATGAGGTACCAGTAGAAATTCAAGGGAAAACTTTTCATGCTGATCTTATAGTGCTGGGATCCAAAGGGATAGAAGTGGTACTCGGTATGAACTGGATGGCCAAGTATAAGGGAGTTATCGATTGCACTAAGAAATCTATTGAAATGATCTCAGAGGATGGGGAAAAGGTTGCGTACACTGCAACCCGACCCTCGTCACAAGTTCACTGCCACACTGGTATAGCCCAACCTGCCCTTGAGGAAGTCCCGGTAGTTTGTGAATACCCGGATGTGTTTCCTGAAGAATTACCCGGTATGCCCCCTGATCGGGATATCGAGTTTGTGATCGAGTTAGTGCCCGGAACTGGACCCATAGCACAGAAGCCGTATCGGATGAACCCGAAGGAATTAGATGAGTTGAAGACTCAGCTGGAGGACATGTTAAGGAAGGGATTGATTCGCCCTAGTGCATCGCCCTGGGGATCACCGATCATTTTTGTGGGAAAACGGGACGGTACCACTCGTTTATGTGTGGACTACCGCAAGTTAAATGATGTTACCATCAAGAACAAATACCCGTTGCCCAAAATTGAAGACTTGTTTGACCAGTTGAATGGGGCTGTAATCTTCTCCAAGATTGACCTTCGGACTGGTTATCATCAATTGAAAGTCCGTGATACTGATATCCCAAAGACTGCTTTCACCACTCGTTACGGGCTGTATGAATACACCGTAATGTCCTTTGGTCTAACCAATGCCCCTGCCTATTTCATGAATCTCATGAATAAGGTATTCATGGATTTTCTAGACAAGTTTGTCGTGGTGTTTATTGACGACATTCTTATATATTCGAGGAGTGAGGAAGAACACGAAGAACATCTGAGACTTGTGCTCGGAACACTTCGTGAGCATCAATTGTATGCTAAGTTTAGTAAATGTCAATTCTGGTTGACGGAAGTCGGATTTCTTGGACATGTAGTATCTGCGGGAGGAATATCTGTTGACCCTGCTCTAGTTCAGTCTGTGGAGAAGCGTGCTGCTCCGACCAACCAGACTGAAGTCAGATCCTTTCTGGGTTTGGCAGGATATTACCGCAAGTTTGTTCAGGGATTCTCGAGTATAGCCAGACCCCTCACCCAGTTGCTCAAGAAGGATAGCAAGTTCCTATGGACGGACAAGTGCGAAGAGAGTTTCAATGAGTTGAAGCACCGACTGGTGTCTGCCCCAATCCTTATAATGCCAGATGTCACCAAGAATTTCGACGTATATTGTGACGCTTCTAAGCTTGGTCTTGGAAGCGTGCTTATGCAAGAAGGGAAGGTGATATCTTTCATATCCCGCCAGTTAAGACCCCACGAGTTGAATTATCCCACTCATGACTTAGAGCTTGCTGCCGTTGTTCATGCTCTCAAGACATGGCGGCACTTTCTTATGGGAAGGCGAGTGGAAATTTACACAGATCATAAGAGTTTAAAGTATATCTTTACTCAACGTGAGCTCAACATGAGGCAGCGCCGCTGGATTGAGCTCATTAAAGATTATGATCTGAGTATTCATTATCACCCTGGAAAGGCAAATGTGGTGGCAGATGCTCTTAGTCGAGAGCCGGCCTCTCTAAATGCTATGATTCTAGTAAGGCAACCCGAGTTGTGGAAAGAGCTGGACCAGCTTGGTATTGAAGTGGTCAGCTATGGCATGTTGGACGCCATAGAACTTAAACCAACCCTGGTTGACCAAATCAAAGAAGCGCAGAAAGGCCAGAAAAGTATTGATGGGATTAAAGCCCGCATGGAGAAGGAAAAGGTTGCTGGGTTTACCATCGATGCTGATGGGGGATTATGGTATGAAGGCCGTATTTGTGTTCCCTCCGAATCTGATCTTAAGCAGACCATCATGGTCGAAGCTCATGAGACCATGTATTCTATCCATCCTGGAGGAACAAAGATGTATCAAGACCTGAAAGAGAGATTCTGGTGGCATGGAATGAAGCGAGAGATTGCTTCATTTGTAGCCAAGTGCCATGTCTGCCAGCAAGTAAAAGCCGGGCACCAGCGTCCCGCTGGATTGCTCCAACCATTGCAAGTGCCTGTTTGGAAATGGGATGAAGTGGGAATGGACTTCATCACTGGACTTCCTAGGTCCAGCCGAGGAAATGATTCTATATGGGTTGTCGTGGACAGGCTCACAAAAGTTGCTCACTTTATTCCTGTCCGGACAACCTATCGTGGAGATCAGCTTGCGGATCTTTACATTTCTCGGATTGTCAGCCTACACGGAGTCCCAAGCAGGATTGTATCTGATCGAGGTACACAGTTCACATCTAGATTTTGGAAGAAGTTGCACGAAAGTTTGGGAACCAAACTAGCTTTTAGCACAGCATATCACCCGCAGACTGATGGACAAACAGAGCGTGTGAACCAAATTCTGGAGGACATGCTCCGTGCTTGTGTGTTGTCCTATGGAATTAAATGGGAAGACTGTCTGCCCTTCGCAGAGTTTTCTTACAACAACAGTTATCAGTCTAGCTTGCAAATGGCCCCTTTTGAAGCTCTGTATGGACGTAAATGCCGTACACCTTTAAATTGGACTGAGACTGGAGACAGTCAGGTTTTTGGTGTGGACACTTTGAAGGCTGCAGAGGAGCAGGTCCAACTTATTCGGGAACGTTTAAAGACAGCTCAATCTCGTCAGAAGAGTTATGCTGATACGAAGCGTCGTGATGTCTCTTTCAGCATTGGAGATTTCGTGTACCTTCGTGTTACGCCACTCAAAGGGATGCAGCGTTTCCATGTCAAAGGAAAGCTGGCCCCCAGGTATATTGGCCCTTTTAAGATCTTGGCACGTCGTGGCGAAGTTTCTTATCAGTTAGAATTACCTGAGGAGCTATCTGCTTTTCACAATGTTTTCCATGTGTCATTGCTCCGGAAATGTCTGCAAGTACCGGAGAAAGATCTCTCGTATCAAGACGTGGATTTCAGGACCATTGACATAAATGATGATTTGACTTATCGTGATAGACCCCTGCGGGTTCTCGAGGAAATTGTGCGTGCTACCAGGAGGCGGGCTATAAAATTCCTTAAGATTCAGTGGACCAATCACTCTGAGGAAGAAGCTACCTGGGAGCGTGAGGATGATATCAGGAAGGAGTTCCCTGATTTTCTTAAAGCCTAGACCCGCGAATCTCGGGACGAGATTCTTTTAAGGGGGGGAGATTTGTCACATCCCTGTTTTTAAGCACTTGTATAATAGTATTTTAGCAAGTCTCTTAAGACCTTTGTAATGCAATTAAGTGGACAACATGTTGTGTACTGATGTTTATCTATGCAATATTAGTGGTGTGTTTCTTTTCACTCACTTGAGGAGTTTTTCTCCTAAGAAACACATTGCTTTATAATTGTTTTCCCATGTTTTCCACTAAGGCTCTTATGAGATTATTTTTCAAGACTTGAGGTGACCCTTTGTTTCAACTTGAAAATGTGTTATTAATGTTTAGGAATCATCTTGAACTTGAAATAAAATTAATTGGAAAAGATTCCATTAGATTTTCCAATATAATTTTTGCCCTGAAAAACAGCCAAGTAGCTGTTTTCAACCCTTGTTTTCCATCACAAGGATTATCCAATTAGGGTTTTTCTTTGATCAAAACTACTCTCTGATATGAGTACAACAAAACTACACTCTTGGAAAAACCTACAAAGAAAATTAACACACAATGCCAAGATGGTTTTTGAGCCATCTTGTTAAGACAGAAATTTGAGCATTTTAAAAACAGAGAATGTACCTACTTTGCCATTTATTTTCAGAGCCATAAACCCATCATTTTTCAAATCAAATGGTTGGATCTGAAACTTGGATAGTTGTTCTTTGTTGAGCATTTTAAATCACTCATTTTAGAGCTGGTTTGCTTGGTGAAAACAAGCCCAACTTTTGCTATCTCTGTCTGCTTTTCCAACACTTAGAAAAATTCAGAAACACTGCCTAACTGAATTTTTCTGACAGAACAGTGAATACACTTTTGGACTTGATGTTTTTAGCTTTTGTGCACTGATCCAAGCCAGGCCACCTTGCCAATTCGAAAACCATGTTAGTAACCTTCTAGAAGGTGGCATTGGATCCCATTTTGGCTGGATAGGAAGGGAGAAAACTGAGGTGGCATTTGACTAATGTGTGATGTCATTAGAGTGGTTGAAATAGTGTTTTTCCTTCTCTTTTACCCATACCTTGGCCCTTGCTGTGGCTTTGCTCACCAATTGGTACTTGCTTGACCCCTAGGCACCAATAGGAACCATTGCCAGCCGTGGAGAACCCCCAAGGGGCAAGGGCATGCCCATGCCATGCCAACCCGAGCCCTCCCCCTTTGACTCGTGCCTACATAGCCCTAGAGGCCTATCCCTCTCGCCACAGCACTCACCTCACCACACTCATCCACCCCATCGAGCTCTCGCTTGCTCGTTCGCTCTCTGCGAGCGAGGCAAGCCGTGGCCATTTTCGGGGCCGAGCAGATCGAGCTCGAGGTGGCGCCGCGATCACCGCACCTCCCACCCTCTTTTCTCTTCCACAGTGACCCCCGCACTCGTGCCTACCTCCCTGACATCATCTTGCCCTCGATCGCTTGCAGATCCCTCGCCGCCGTCCCCGGAACCGCCGCAGAGCACCGCCAAGCCGCCGCCGTGCCCGTGCTTCTTCACCGGACGTGTCTGCGCCAGGGAGTCGCCTAAGCCACCGTCGTCAACACCTGCACCACCCCGCTCCATCTCGCAAGCCCTAGGTGAGCCAACGCGCGCTCTCGCTAGGTGTTCGTCCGCGGGCATAAGAGAGAGAGAGAGAAGAGAGGCGCGGGGAGGAAGAAGAGAGGGGAGCCGTCGATCTGCGAATCGACGGTCTCCTTTGAAAGTTACCGCTTCGCGCGCGCGCGTGCGCTGGCGGGCTGATCCGCGCGTTAGTTGGGCCAGGCGCAGCAGATCTGGCCCATCTGGGCTTTGTCCTGTTAGGTTCAAAAATAGGATTTTCTGGCAGATTTAAATAGGTGTTAGCTTTAGGCTTAGAAAAGGTAGCATATAAATTTATTTTACCTTGCTAATTTTTGTACTCGTAGCCTTACAAAATTACAACCATATCCCACTGGCAGAAACTTGTTTTGAGTTTTTATGATTTTTCTAAAAATCATATGCCAGACAGTACCCTAAAACTTGAAATGAATAGAACTTCAAAAATACAAAACATTTTTGAGCAAACTCAACTGTTTTGGAAAGCCCTTTCCAATACCTATCAGTAGAATTTTAGTTTGCATCAAGGTGAGTTACCATTTGGAAATGCCATCCATTTTGGTAAAACATCAGTGGGCTATTCCATGATTTTTAGAGGGAGTTTGGGATATTATTTTTGAGTGAGGCAAGTTGGAGAGGCTTTGTAGTGATAAGGACTATCACATCCTAGAAGGATTTACTTTTTGGAGCAACAGAAAAATTTAGAGAGACAGAACAAGTTTTGGTTACTTTCTGTCTAATTTTTAATTATAGATCTTGCTTTGTATGTCATTTTTGTGAGTTGCAAATGATGTGATCTTGCTTGTTATGTTGTTTTCCATTGTGGTTATGATGTATACAAGTTATATGAGCATGTTAGAATAAATGGTTTGAATGGTAGCATTTTAGAACTAGTTTTCCATGCCTATGTCTTGCTAATAGCTAGATTTTTATGTATGTTTTGAGTAGATATTTAAATGAATCTTTAGGCTAGTTGCTAGATTGTTTTCCATGGAACCAGTACCACTTAGGTGCTGTTAGTTTGTTTATAACACCTCTGGATGCTTGATGCTTGTGGTTGAAATAGGTTTAAAATAGAAATGCTTAAGGACTAGATTTCACACTAGAATATTCATGTATGTTTTTGTGTCTTGTTTTCCACTAGGGAAAATTATGACTCTTTAGTATTGAAACCAGAGGATGAAAAGTACTTGTGGCAGTATTTCCTTAGGGTTTTCACCTCTGGTAGATTTCCTATTAAATAGCACAAAAGCATGAGTAGCACTTGAGTGACTAGAAATAAATCTCCTCACATGTGTAGCTTTTTAAGCATATTTTTCCTTGTTTCCTAGCTATGTTTTTATGAGATTTTTGTGAGATCCAGTAGCATCTATGGTACTGGTTAGAGGGGTATTTTGCCTCTGAAAGCTTGCACACTTGTGCATAACATTAGCTAGTGTAGTCTAAAATAGTCTAGTAGTTTTCCTATTTTTTCTACTAGTATGAGTAGGATTTTTGGGTGCTTGTGTGTTTGTTTTAAGCACTTTTATAAAAGTGACCAGAGGCTTATTAACCTCTTGGTGAGCATATTTACTAGTGGAACACCCACTGGTATGTTTGCCTCATGGTGGAAAATAGGTTGACTTGTTGTCATGAGCTTATTCTCACCACTTGAGTAATTTAGCAAATTGTGTGTGCTAGCCATAGAGATTGTTGTGGGAATTTTTAGACATCAAAATATGTTTTTTATGACACCCTACTGTCCAGTAACATGTGCTATACCCCACTGGTCCATAATGTTCTTAACTAAGAATCATTGTTTTGGCCACACATAAGCACTAGGAGAAAAACAGATTTTTCCAACTATAGTTTTTATGCCAATTTTTCTTAGGGAAAAATTGAGAGCTTTGGGTGGTACTTCTTGATTGCTTGCTGTATGTATTGCTTGTAGCATTGTTTGCCTTGTTTGGTTCTGAAAGTGTGTCTTTATTTCTTTTTACGACGTTAGAAAACGAGGAGGAAGGAATTGCTGAAGAAGGGTATTGCAACTCCTGTTACTTTCAGGATCAGGACCATCACTTGTACCAAGGCAAGCCATCCTAATGCTTGCTGTGTAACTACTTATCATTATCTATCATGCATGCTTTTCACTTCTGAAGTTTTTACAAAACTATACCTTCAAAACTATTTTTGTGTGAATCCTACTACTATTATTAATATTACTAGTATCAGGACTCATAATAATAGTCAACTTGGTATTACCAAGCCCTTAGACACTAAATGGTATATAAATACCATACACCTACTTAAAACTTGAGTTCTTAAATGAACTAAATAAAATGTGTTTTTGTAAACAAATGCCTTATGGAAGGAAAACCCCGGAGGAAGGGTGAGACCCTGTCTGCCGGAAGGATTGTTATGATGGGAAATTTTATGAGAAATGTTTACAAAAGACACATAACCTAGTCTTCGCTGGACAACCATTATCGTACTGCCACTTTACCCCAATATGGGTAGGGGCTTGATTAAAAACTTGTTAGGGTTAGTATATGTGCTATCTCAAAGGCTATAGGGGATTGGATCCTCCGAACCGAAATGTCGCTAGGAGTGAGTATACGGGACATCTAAAGTGTGGGATTAATTTTCCCTCCGGATGCAGCAGTTGGGTCTCCTGATTGAGCGGTGTGTGACATGGCTTGCCAGGGAGGGAAACCCCAATTGAAGAGATAGTCATGTACTAGCTTGTACAGAGTGGATAGTCAAGACCAGTTATCTGATGTTCTCATAGGTTGGGAACAGTCCATGGTTGTTTCATGGCGGACTCTGGATCTAGTGGAAATGTGTACACCTCTGCAGAGTAAAACTATTTCGAGATAGCCGCGTCCTCGGATATGGACGGTTGAATGGCCATGTAGCTAGTATTGTGTCAACTTTTCAAAAGAGGTTTTGAAGGAAGGCTTTTGGGTACCTGAGAGGTACTATGGAGGAATGACTTGGTATCTGCGAGATACCGAGGAGAAAGAAACTACTACTAAAAGTTTCTGAAAAGAAAAACTTTCTTTTCCAAAAGAATTATAAAACCTCCAAGATATGTGATATCTACGAGAGCAAAACTACATTATTTTAAATGAGTTTGTTTTGCAAAGAGGTAAACTTGAAGAATCAACCATGGGAAATCTTTTATCTGTCATGGGTAGCTGAACCATATGTATGGCCTACCCACTCCACCAAATAAGCATGTATACATTATTGTAAGCTAATAAAGGATGTCTTGTTGAGTACATTCAAATGTACTCATTTGGTTTCGCCCCTGGTATCTACTTATCAGACTACGAGGAGCCACCTCAGGAGGAGTACTATGAGGAGGAGTTCTACGCTGATGGCCCTGCGAGTTAGGATCGTCTCCCAGTCAGCAGCCTGTAGGATGAGGCGTGACTCGGGTTCTACTACGCTATGCTTATCGTCTTCCGCTGTGTTTACTTTGAATGTCTGTCCTGCGTGACAGTTATCAAGAACTTGGTCATGTGACCATTTATGTAAGACTCTATATTCGTGTAATGGATGATGTATTCTGTATGCCAACTACGTATGTTGTTCACGACTGGTTCTTCTGGGATCGTGAATGAATGCATATGAGGGGTTCTGGACCTACCGGTCTGGGGCCTCTACAAATGACAGCGACGTGAGGGTCGTCCGTACGAAGAAGATGAAGGCTCGGGCCTCGCTGGTTGGGTGGGCTGGGCTTTCTTCCCCCCCCCTTGAACGTTTTCCTTTTTATTTGTTTTATATATTTTTTTTGCTGCAAACAAAAGAGAAGAAAAGGATAGTTTTTAAGTTAATAAAATTGTGGAAAAAAAATATGGTTGGTTTTGTTTTTCAATTTGCAACTTAAACTAACTTTTATTTTTCCAAGGTTTTCAAATTTAATTACTGTTTGTTAGTTAAACCAATTTTGTTTAAGATTCTTAGGTATTGAAGATTGTTATTGAAAACATCTCTTTAACATAGGGTGAACCCTATTAATTAAAGTGATCAAAATTATTAGAATACTTTGGTAGTTTTATGACTTGGGAATTGGTGCTGTTTGGAAATAACCCAATTTTGAATGAATTGCTTTATTAGATGGACATTAATAAACACACTTTTAAATAGGGTGACCCCTATTTTAATTATAAACAAAAAATGGATTAATTTGTTTTGATATCAACATAATTTCAAAGTGATTATGTTTTAGTGCTTTGAGTTGAGTTTTTGATTGCAATTTGGAAACAATTGATTGATTAAAACCATTAACTTAACAAGTGAGCTTTCTGGAATAAAAAGAAAACAATTTGGTTGTTTTTATTTGAAATAACATTTTGGAAATTGTAACATCACAAGGATGAAACAAAGGGTTTGAATTTTGGTTTGAAATTCAAATAGAAAGCAAAGGAAAACAAATGAAAACAGTTGGAAAACAACTGAAAACAGAGGAAAACAAAAGGAAAACAAACAAAACAAATGCAATCAACATGATGCCATGATGCAAAACATAAAATAACAGAGAGCAAAACATTCTAAAGGCTATTTTTCAGACTTGGGATGTTACAAAACGCCCCCCCTTGAAGGAATCGCGCCCCGAGATTCCTACTGAGAAAAGAAAAGGTCCGGATACTTCTTGGGAAGATCCTCTCGAGCTGTGACACGTGGAACACATCGTGCACATTGGATAGACGTCAGGGAATTAGCAAACCACCGGAACATTTTCAAGTAAAGGGAGAGGTTTTGTATTGAGGGTGTATAGCTGGATAGAATTTGATTAATTTGTAGAATAGACTATCTGGAATGTGGTGATTCAGTAAGTGGAAGGCATACTAAAATCATCAACAACAACAACCTTTCTGGCCAGATAGACTTGATATTTGGGAAGTTTTGATTAGACGCCGGTAGAAGAATTGAAGTGGAAAACAACAACAAGATTTGAACGGACGAAAAGGATGTTGAGAAGAACAGGATAACGAAGCAACACCGGGAAAACGAGAACAAAACTCCTGAGGTACTACGGAAAAACCCATCCGGGCTTCTAAAGGATCAATATCTACTGCTTAAGGAATAGAGGATTTGCTTCCGGGGCTTACACGCCTCCGTTCTCAATCATGAGTAGGCAACATGATAAATCATGTCACAACCACCTCCATTCCTATGGTCTAGTAGATATAACCATCCTAGAGAAACCAGGATTCGTGAAATCCTAACTTGAAAGTTCAGATGAGAAGGGAGAAATCAACGTTGCACTTCCTTACCAGAAAAGGGAGGGTGGGTGGGGAAAGAAGAAAAATGTCAGAATTCCTACTCTCACGTTTCATTTTTCCTATATAGCTACAAAATAGTTTCTAGACTCAACTGCGACCAGTAAAAAGGGATCCTACAGGCAGACAGGCTCTGATACCATTTGTCGCACCCTGATTTCTAGGGGATACTCACCGTACGAACTGAACAGTATTTTGGTTGGATTACGGGGCTTAACGGCTCCCGCGTCCCCTTACGGGTAGGCCAGCACTTATGTGCGACAACCAACCGTTACTGTTCACCGTCGATGTAAACTATCCCGTAGAAATCAGGATACTTCCAGTGACGTACTTCAAACCATACACACATGGTACGTCAACGGCGTTGAACAACTGATATCACAACAGATCTCTACGACACAAAAGATTGAAATAAGTTGCTAATGGCTCTCATTAGAGCAGAGATAGCAAATACAATCATTCAGAGGGCACCTGCCCCAACAATACATCATTACAATACAGCGGAAGCATTCAACATGTCTGAGTACAGACAAGAACCAAATAGGCCTAAGAGGCCGGAAAACAAACAGACGGAGCCCATCCACGAAGTCTCGGATCCTGCCCGGGTCCGCTATCTACTCGTCAGCAGTCTCGTCGTCATACTCCACGTAGTAGCCACCATGTAGATCCTCGGAAACGTCGTCTGCGTAAACCACAGCCCCAACGGGGTCAGTACATAAACGTACTGGCAAGCAAGACTCACAGTTCACCAAAGTGTAACCCGTCAACACCAAGCACAGATGCTTTGGGTGCAACGGAAGGAAGGGGATAAAAAGATGCTGCAACTGGCTGGTCTAACCAACTACAGAACATACTACAACTTCCGGCTAACAGAGAGGAGATAAGATCGAGGATTGTAACCAACGGAAAGATAACTTCAAACAAACCCATCCTGGATCTCGCCCCTTATCCAAAGAAGCAATCCGAGGATAACTCACACAGTTGAATTAATGATGGTTCATATTATTGTGTCAACAAGCCTATTACTAGTCAAGTTGTTAATCATTGGGTGTAAGGTTGTTAATCATTAGGTTTAAGTTGTCCTGAGTACTTGTTAGCCAGTACTTTCACCAAGTAATCCATAACCGCGGAAAACACGGCTTCTCGAGAAGATTATCCCTGCAGGGTTGCACCAATTTGGCCGTACACGCATGAATAACCCGCCAGATGGAAAGGCCCTTTCACCAAGCGGGGCACTCAACACAACTCGACTCTTCTTCGCATCAAGCCCAAAGAACCTTGGGCGCACGGCTAATCGAGCCCAGAAGAAAATGGACCCTCATAGCACTCTAAGAACGTGTCCCCCTATATGCCGACTACGAAAATTCCACCCGGGTACCAAGGGCTCGCAAGATCATGCATGCAGCAAATGGAAAACCCGAACTAAATGAGGCGATTTGGACGAGATGCGAATCGAGTCAAATTGAGGGGGGCGCCCATACTCGCTTCCCACATGCGGTTAGTGCGCTCATCATGGATCAGTAGACAAGACCCCTTTCCTATTAGGGTCGACACTAGCAGGCCTCAAAACCACGAAGGGCCTCCTGCCGGTGCCTTATCATCAAATTTATTATTAATAGTAACATTAGCATGATTGATTGATTAAACAACGAGCCCCCAGAACATAATGAAGTAGCAACAGAAAGTAACGGGTAACAGACTCGAGCAAAACAACCTAAGCATGCTAGTAAGACACTGGCTCAAACAATGGGTTGTAGGAAGGGAGATGAGGCAATATCAGGTTTTAAGGGATTCATGTGATAGGTTCGTAACAGAATAACTACTACTAAGGCTAGCAGAAAAGAACAACGGAAAGTATCGGTAACCAATGTTGAAAGGAACACAGTGGTTCATGTGAGTGATAACTTGCCTGCAAAACCCAGTAGCCTGGTACTGAGCTAAATCCTTAGAAGGGGTGTCGTAAGTATCGTCGGTCTCAACGTCGTCGTGTATCCGAGAAGAAGCAAACAGACAATGCAGAAAAGGTAGACAATCAATATCATGGCATAGGTGCACAAACATGGGATGATGCATGTCATGTTAATGGTTGCATCAAAATAAACTAGTTGACAAGATAGAAACAGGATTAAATGGACCCATATGCAATTGGGTTGCATATGGAAAGCCCATGAATTATGGTTGAATTAATTGTTTTACAACTAATCAACTTGTGTAAGTGAATTAGCATGATGCATGGATGAGGAAAACAGCAAAATAACAACAATAGAACCAAATGGAAATAAGGCTTAACAAGTTTAGAAATTCATTTATTAAGTGTTGGAATTTTGGTTACTTAAAGGTGTCACACAAGCATTTGTTGTTTTCATCAAGTTAAATTGTTCAAAATAGATAAAAAAGTTTATATTTGAAAAGAACACAAGATTTTCGTTGGAATACATGTTTCACTTGTTGAAAAAGGATTTCAAACAAATTATTTATGAATTAAACAAGTTTAAGCAAGAATTAAATGAATTTAATTCAAACATGAACTTATTTGAATTGTTATTTGTTCAAAACATTAAGTGAGATTCATATTTGAAAAGTTTATACTTTTATGGTTTGAAAACATATTTTATATGTCCCAAAAGAATTTGTTTTGATCAAGTTATGAATTTAACAATATTAAATGAATTAAATAAGATTTAAATTATTTAACCACTTTTAATTATTCAAAACATGAAACAAAATTTATATTTGGAAAGGTGGTTTAATTTTGCATGGAAAACATATTTCATTTGTGGAAATTGGATTTAAAATGAGCAAGTTATTATTTTGGCAATTTTAAATGCAATAAACAAGAAACAGTTGTTTTCAGCAATTTAAATTATTCAAAACAGCAAACAAAATTTATATTTGGAAAGTACATGAAAAATTGATTGGAAAACATATTTGGTTTGTGAAATTTGGAATTTTTATGAACAAGTTATGAATTTTGCAAATTTAAGTGAATTTGACAAGTTTTCAAATTTTGCACCAATTTAAAATATTCAAAACAGTAAACAAAATTTATATTTGGGTAGAGTATTTAATTTGGTACAGAAAACATATTAAAAATGTTGAATTTGGAGTTAGGATGATTTATTTATGCAATTTCCAAAATTGGGTGCAAATCTGCCATTTTTACTGCACTAGGGACGTAGAAAATATTTTCCAGGGGCTAAAAATATTGCCAGGGGCCTAGGTGTGATTTCCTGTAAGTTCTATGACCAAATCATTGCAAAACAAAAAGGTTGGGTTAATGTGTAGGGGGTGGGATTCGACCCCTACACCTCCTGGACACGCCAAGGGAACAACACCACTGGGCTGGTGCAGCTTTGTGTTAGGGAGGGGCCTCAAGGGGGGTATGTGTTGCTGTTCCGCGGGGGTTTTTACCTGAATTTGAAATCGATCGTGTCTCTGTACATCTACAGCAAACGGAGGCAGCAGGGCTCGCCGTGGTCTCGCCGGAGGGCCGTGGGGGCGAGGGCCGGGTGCGGTTCAAGGGAGGAGGAGGCAAGGCGAGAGGAGGAAGGGGATGGGAGCGCTCACCGTGGTGATCTCGAGCGGAAGGAGGCGGGCGGAGCAGATCGTTGGGGCGGACAGCAGGGGTCGTGGCCGGCGGAAAGAGGCGATGGCGCCGTCGCCACGGGCCCTCCCGGCCACCGCCGAGGGGGGAGAAGGGAGCCCGCGGTGGGGCGGTTCCATTCCCGCCCTCGCCGCGGCTGGAGGGGGCTCCCTCGCCGGTGATCGCCGGAGCCAAAAGGGCTAAATTTCGGTTCGGTTAGTTTCAGTACAGAGAAGGGAGATGGAGGAGATGAAGAGGAAGAAGGTGGCGGATGGGAGGAGGAGGAGGAGGAGCTCGGCTAGGGTTAGGGTTTCTCCTCCGGTTGGGATAGATATAGGAGGGGGATGGGAGCAGGTGAGGCAGGGGGTCCATGGTGGGGAATGACAGCGACGTGAGGGTCGTCCGTACGAAGAAGATGAAGGCTCGGGCCTCGCTGGTTGGGTGGGCTGGGCTTTCTTCCCCCCCCCCCCCTTGAACGTTTTCCTTTTTATTTGTTTTATATATTTTTTTTGCTGCAAACAAAAGAGAAGAAAAGGATAGTTTTTAAGTTAATAAAATTGTGGAAAAAAAATATGGTTGGTTTTGTTTTTCAATTTGCAACTTAAACTAACTTTTATTTTTCCAAGGTTTTCAAATTTAATTACTGTTTGTTAGTTAAACCAATTTTGTTTAAGATTCTTAGGTATTGAAGATTGTTATTGAAAACATCTCTTTAACATAGGGTGAACCCTATTACTTAAAGTGATCAAAATTATTAGAATACTTTGGTAGTTTTTATGACTTGGGAATTGGTGCTGTTTGGAAATAACCCAATTTTGAATGAATTGCTTTATTAGATGGACATTAATAAACACACTTTTAAATAGGGTGACCCCTATTTTAATTATAAACAAAAAAATGGATTAATTTGTTTTGATATCAACATAATTTCAAAGTGATTATGTTTTAGTGCTTTGAGTTGAGTTTTTGATTGCAATTTGGAAACAATTGATTGATTAAAACCATTAACTTAACAAGTGAGCTTTCTGGAATAAAAAGAAAACAATTTGGTTGTTTTTATTTGAAATAACATTTTGGAAATTGTAACATCACAAGGATGAAACAAAGGGTTTGAATTTTGGTTTGAAATTCAAATAGAAAGCAAAGGAAAACAAATGAAAACAGTTGGAAAACAACTGAAAACAGAGGAAAACAAAAGGAAAACAAACAAAACAAATGCAATCAACATGATGCCATGATGCAAAACATAAAATAACAGAGAGCAAAACATTCTAAAGGCTATTTTTCAGACTTGGGATGTTACACCACGCGCCTTGCGCAGGCTGCGCGCCGAGTCTGCAACTGCATGCCACCGGTCCTCATTGGCCTCCTCCAGCTCAATGTGCTGCCCGCAGCCACCGAGATCGCGGAGGCCCGCGGAGGCGACGACCCACACGAGGAGCAACAGAACGCCCCGCGCGGCGACATGGTGCATCATAGGCGCCTGGCGACCGCTCTCATCCTCCGCAGCGGCCGGGGCCCCCATCCTACTGCCGGGGAGAGGCTCCTCAGGAAGACGCGGCCGGTTGTGACGGAACGGCGGGGGCGGCAGCGGCCCGAAGAATCGGCGGTAGACCCCGTTGACGAAAGAACGTTCCTTGGGCCAGACCTGCACCACCTTGACCTGGGTCACACGTGCCCCCCATGGTCCACCTTTCGGCCACAAGTCACACGGGGCGTCCCTCGGGTCATCCATCAGCATGACCACCCGGACCGCGGACAGGTCGAACCCCTTGAGGTTCAGGGGATCGATCTCGAGCACTTCTCCAAAGCTCCGAAAAGCAGCGGGGATCCCCACAGGAGTGAAATGCTCTGCCGCCAGGGGGGAGGCTCAGACCAGGGCGCACACCTGGCCGCGCACGGGGGCGCGCTGCACCTCTTCTTCACGCTCCAGGGTGATACAAACGTCCTCGTGCATGGAGGGGCCCAGAGCTATGGCGAGCTCGCGCGAGTTGTGGGAGCTGAAGCACGCATAAATGGCACCCACTCCAGACGGGACCAGCTCGAACTGCAGGTGGGGCATGGCCCGGAAGAGCCCTTCGTTGATGGACTGGGTCGGGTTGAGGAAGCCGTCGCGAGGCTCGAGGAAAACAACGGCGAGCCGCCGCGCCGCGTCCACGTCCCCCGGGGGCATGAAGATCTCGAGGTAGTCCGGCCTGTCCGAATCAGCAGGCAGCGAGGGGTCACTGACCACAGTCTCGTAGGTGCAGCTGTGCGAGGAGCGGTGGCTTCCTGACGAGAGCATCGAGGGCGGAGAGGACGCGGAGGACGCCAGGGAGGCCGCGCGGGCTAGCGGCTCAGCAGGTGACGGCGGCAGAACGCCGCGCGCCGGGGAAGGAGGTGGCGAGGGCGGAGCGCGGAGCCGCTCTAGCGAGGTGCCAACATCGCGGAAGGCAGGTGGAGACGGCGGGGGCGGGGGTGGCATGCGGGAGCGGAGGATGCGAGAAGGAGGCGAGGCAGCATTGTCTTCCTCGGCCGCACCGCCCGATGAGGAGGACCCACGACGCAAGACCAGAGGGGAGAGTTCATGCAAGGAAGGACGGAGGCGAGGCGAGCCAAGGGCAGAGGGGAAGGGGGTGGTGGGGCGTGGGCTTGCGGGAGGAGGTGACACGGGTGGTGGAGGCGGGGGGCAGGCAGTGGGGAGCGGGCGAGGCATCGTGCAGTCGGGGAAGCAGTGGCCGGAGGCGCCACACCCACGGCAGCAGACGGGGTCGCGGCAGTCGGAGACTTTGTGGTGGCGGAGCGACGATAGGCAGCGGAAGCACTTTCCAGAGAGGGAGCGCAGCGGGGGAGTTTTTGGAGGCGGGGAGGGTGGTGGGAGGCCGGGTGTGAGTAACACCTCACAGTACGAGCGGTTGGCAGCCGGACGACGGGCAGTGAATGGAGGTGAAGGAGGCGGGGGAGCCTCGCGCCCCGCGCCGGCGATGGGACGGTTTCCCACTCCGAGACATGAATGCCCGGCAGTGGCATCCGCGAGCTCGGACAGACAGGATGAGCGGACATTTCCAGTGTCAGTTTTAGTCGGGCGTAACTGCGGGGGTAGGGGGAGCACACCCGCCGCATTTGTTGCAACCGGGATTTTCCAATTACTGCCGCGGGGGCCGGTGGGTGGCAACGGGTCAACTTTCAGCTTCTCTTTGACCGGGACGCAGAGGGCAGCAGCCATGGCCGAATCCAGCGACATGTGCAGGCCGAACGCAAAGCGGGGAAGCAACCAAGATCCCCAAACCACAACGTAACGCGCAAGATCGACGCTAGCGAGTTGGATTTTGAAAATGTTGTCGGATTCTAGGGACACAGCTAAGCGTTCCGGCGGTGCGCAGAGGAAGAAGTTGAGGATTTCCTCCACGCAGCGGCGGGTGAAGCAGACGTCAACGAACGGCGGAGTCACCCAAAGCGCGCCGGGGGCGGCAGGGCAGAGCCCGAGGAGGGATCGTGGGAGACAGGGGATTGGAACTGGGAAAGGACATGGCTCTGAAATTTCTCACCTGGAGTGCCCGCCGCGATCTTCGTCCGCCCGCGATCAATGCTGCAAGGATCCAGGCTGCGCGCGGCGCCAACGGAGGAGGTTGGTGGTGGTGGACTGGGCGTCGGGGATGGGTGGCCGCCCGGCGCCGGAGCGGCGTCAGGCAGTGGTGGCGGAGGGGCGCCCCCCGCGTCGCCTATTGCGTCGCGAGAGCTCATTTATAGTATTGTTTCTGTCAAATTGATGAGCTAGTACCTTTTTATATACTCGTATCCCCTCCGTCTCATATTAAGTGTCGTAAAAGTGGACAAAAATGGATGTGTTAGACATGTTTGAGTGTTAGATACATCTATTTTTATCTATTATTGCTACACTTAGTAGGAGTATGAGACGGAGGGTATTGGTGTGTACTTACCCGGTTACCCTGGTACGTTTCTACTCTCTCCGTTCCATATTAGATGACTTTGAATTGGATGTATCTAGTAGGTGTGACACGGATACCTGGAGCTGCTCTTTCTGAGTGGGCCAAAATCATGGGCTCCTCGGGCTCTTTTTCAGCGAAAAAAGAAAAGAAAAGGATAGCAGCGTTAATGAATTGTTCTCCATCGTCGAGTTGAGGTAACTTCCCGAACATCTCTTGGCTTTTCCCCCGTTTCGTGCTTTCCTCTTTCCCTCTGGCGCGCGCAAGGCTTTGTCCACCGCTTCACGGAAAATCCCCCCGCGACTTCTATACCTACACGGAGCGGCGCTCGCCTCCGGTGCGGTCTCCCTAGCAATTCCCATTCGCGCGCCTCCCAACTCTTCGAAGCTTCGTCCCGCCAGGTGCGTAATTTTCCTCCCGCTTCCTCCTCCAATTCGGTGCGAATTCCATGGAAAATCCACAACTAGGATTCGCATTCCTGGTGGCGATGGCAGCCTGTAGGGTAGTTTCTGGATTTGGTGGCCTGGTAGTAGGAAATGTTCCTCGGGGCTGAAATGGTCGGGACTGCCATCAGGCGTATAAATTTGGGGGTGTTTGTGTTAGCAGAATCATCGTAGCCAAACCCTAGAAATCTTGTTCCCTGCGGCCAAATTGAGTACCTTCCTTTTTTTCTCTTAGTTTGGTGATCAGTATTTCTGAAATTAG
The DNA here is from genome assembly GCA_028641055.1 of Alopecurus myosuroides. Lineage (NCBI taxonomy): Eukaryota > Viridiplantae > Streptophyta > Magnoliopsida > Poales > Poaceae > Alopecurus > Alopecurus myosuroides. Next base: position 205,320,227 of record CM054059.1, read on the forward strand.
AATGGCTCAATTGGATTTTACAACCAGGGGCAGGGATTTAGGCCAGCAACCAGCAAGGTTGCTTCTGGATTCTTCTCTCACTGGATTTAGATTTAGGGGAGAGAACTTCACCGAATTGCGGTCGACGCGGATTAGAATTGCTAGCTTGGATTGTGCTGCTGGGAAGGAGAATCTGATTGGATTTCCTCCCAAGTTACCTTTGGGAGAAAAGGCAGCTGCGAGCAAGTTAGCTGTACCATGCTTAGCAGCCCAAGAAAAGTATCTTGTTCACACAACACCAAGGAAAGCGTATCGATCAGGGAGATGGAGAAGATTTGGGAGGAGGGTACTACCAGACAACCCACTAGATCTGGATGTCAATTTTTTGGTGCTAGCCACTGGCTACTCATTAGGGATAGTATTCAAGAATTTAGACCAAAGATCCTTAAGGCCCAGTTTTATTGCAAGCAAATGTTCAATGGGGTCAAAGATATCTAGACTATGGGACGTGAAAAGGTTTAGGGCGAAGGATTCCGGTTTGGGGGGCATAGCGTGCAGGAAACACCGTAAGACTATTAGGACCAAGGGAGAGGATTCCTTTTGTGAATCTTACCTGATAACATCTAATGCAGGTGATGCTTTTAGCAACAACAGGCTTAAGATAATGTCGAGGAACTACGATGGCTATCAAAGTGAAGACCGGCGAAGTGAGGAGGTTCAATCAGCATACAAAAATGTCAGTGGCGGTGATGAGGAGATAAGGGGTTTCGTAAATTTGGATGAAACTGAAGAGCGAAGTGAAGAAAATGAGTGGAGTTGGGTGCCCCAAGAGAACGATTCTCTCGCTGAATCAATTTCTTCTCTTGACAAAACACAAGAAGTTCTTCAAAGATTCTTCAAGAAAAATGAAGATCTTGAAATGGGTAAGTTATTTTCTTCTTCAACGATATTATGAGTCTCTTTTTAGTTTTAATTTGGACTGTTGGTAGTAATCAGTAGTTACCTTTACCTCCTTGTGCTGTGAACCACCATAGATAATCTATGATAGCTTGAAGGATCTAGTGCTTTGGTGAATGCTTGGAACCTTCACCGTCTGCTGGAACTGGAGCATTGCCAAGCAGCGCCAATTGGCCCTGGAAAATAGGATTTTACAAAATTTCAGATTCCATAATATATCTGCTGCTACTGCTAATTTAAGGTTTTTTTTAAAAAAAAATTCCCGTTGTATCTGGTAATAGTTAGTTAGAGTCCTGCCCTTGCAATACAGTGTCTTTTGGAGTGCTCCATTTATGTACATGCAAAAGCTCCCATTTATTTTCTGTTAATGACTTCTCATGGTATTTTTAATTTCAAATACAGATGATGAAGGTTCATGTCTGTAATTAAGAATCCTTGCAACATCATTTTTTCGTTGAGCTTTCCATATCATAATTAGCTTTAGGAGTTACATGAATGACAGTGCATGCCCTTCCTGGAGTGTTCAGTTAATGTTCGATGAATCACTTAACTCTGATTATTTTTTGCTGTAATATAATTGTGCAATCCCTATTTGTAGTGGACTATTCATGCGATCCCATGATTGCTATAGTGTTCTCATATTTTCAGTGTTTATTGTGTATGCTTTGTGTTAAACTGCATGTAGTAAGTACTTTGTTCTGCCTGTGTTCTGTTTTCAGAGATGCAGAAATTAGCAGAACTTGGCATGGAGTTTATGGCTGGTGACAACAGAGTTTTGCCTGATGCAGAGGCTGATGTACTACTGGGAATGGATCAAAAGATGAAGCATCTCGAGCAGAAACTGAAAGAAGCATCAGATACTATCACAGAGAAGGATTCAAGATTGTCCGAACTTCAGTTACTTATCGATGATGCACATGCACCTACTCAAGAGGAGACGGCGCCTGTCAACATTGATCAGTTGGAGATGGAGCTTGAGGGCCACCTTCAGGGGAAAATAGAAGCCGAGATCCAGTGTCTGGTCATGGCGAAAGCGAGGCAAAGCTGGCAAGTCCTTGCGGAGGACCAGGTCGCCTTGGGGGAGCATAAGCTCTCTGCCACGGAAGACACGAGGATGCTGCTGAAGCTGCAAGACACCGAGAAGAAGATCGTGATGCTGAAAGAGCAGGTGGACAGGCTAGAGGCCCACGAGAAGGAGCTCTCGGTGACGACGGAGGTCCTGAGAATGCAGAGCAGGACCTTCAAAGTCGGCCTCTGCGGCCTCCTTCAGCTGATAATGCTGTGCGTCTCCTTGAAGATGTTCTTCACGCAGGATTCGGCCCGCTTCGGTGATCTCGTGCCGACATGACAGATGGTGTAGTCAGTGTTAACAGCCTGTAGAGTCGATTGGTTTGTGTTTGTTCTAGGTCTAATTTCCGGTACAGTGAAGCTAATGCAGGTTGTGGTGTGTGTGTTACGTCTGAAAACTACGGAGTGTTCTGTAAATTATATCTGTGTGCATATATAGATTTGGGTTTGTCTTACTAATTGAGCTTGTTTACTGTTTGCATCAACTGATCAGTGGTGTCAGCGAACCGTTTCCTTCAGGGTCCGTCGCTGTAGTAACAGTCCCCTGCCGGTTTCCGTTTCTTCGGCCGTAGGACTGGAAGGCCTGGCTGGTTCTGACCCGTCATTTCCTCCTCGCATTATTTTCCCTTCGTCGTTGGAGGACCAAAAGAAGGAAGTAAATAAAGCATGCATTTATGGCAGCGCAATGAAAAGGTATTACTCTCCATCTATCTCTACCGTGAGAGGTCATCCAACTTACTCCGTATCTAGGACGCGAAATGTATCAGAACTGGGCAGTCAAAGAAGCAAGAGAAAGAAATGACCAAGTCAGAGAAGCAAGAGGAATTCAATTGGGGGTGCTAATTAGTGTCTCTTACTTTGTAAAGGTTCTACTCCCTCGGTGCACAAATACTAAGATGACTTCCACTTGGCTAAATATGAACGTATGTAGACACGTTTACGTTCATATTTGGACAAATTGAAGTCATCTAGTATTTGTGAACGGAGAGAGTAAATGAGGACGGTGTATATGGAAAATCGTTATCCCGTGTAAGATGCAAATCCACATGCTCCCATTTTTCTTTTTCTTTTGAAGGGATTGATGAAGAGAGAATTCCTTATTTGGCCCTGGCTGAAGTTTGTCTTTCTTTTTTGGTCTTGCTAAATTTTTTCTTCCTTTTATGACACATAAAGTTTGATTGGTTACTTATTTGCCCCTCTAATACTATTTTTAAGCACTAAGATTACACTTTTGCCCTTCTGCAATATGTGACGAAATGTCACTTAAAAAAGTTGTGATATACTCGTGCGACGGTTCGCAACGCACCTCGGATATTTTTTTATACAGTACGTCACGGACCGCTGCTCCACGACTACGTGGGCCTTTCCGGTCGCCGACCGATCGGAGACATACGATACAAATACGCTGCTCGTTTATAACCAGACTAGGACCATTTTATTTCCTTAACTGTCAATACTAGAGGCACACCGGGTGAAAATCAGTTGTGCAGAGTACTTGTAGGTAACACGTAACAGGAAATAAAAACTAGGCCAGCGCATGCTATAGTGTCTCACCTAGCATCTTACTGGTATGTCAATAGAAAATACTGAAACAATTGTCCAAGCCTGAAAGGCTGCACAAGCTACTGTTCTTTATCAAAAACTTGAGCAGGTACAGTAAATATTCTTCGTACATACTAGGAGCTCAGCAATTTCTGGATCGATAATTCCGACCCTCAAAACTGACACATGTGTTGCCAAAACTCTAATCCAAATAGCAGACTAGTAAAGGTTGGGAAAACTGCTCTTCCTAAGTCCATCCACGGAAACGAAAATTGCTATGAAGAACTTTGCAAACCAAACATGGCACTAACCAAAAAGAAGATGGGTGCAGGGGTCTGTCCAGCGACGACGGCGGCCGAAAAGCTTAACGGAGACTGGTCGAGGAGGATGGCGTCGCAGCCTCGCAGCGGTAACGATCACCTGACGGCGGCGGCAATTTCTGGTCTTTTCTACCGGCCGAACGATTGGATCGATCAGGCTGCTCAGATGCATGCAAGATACGTGAGAAGCTAAACCCACATGCATGCAAAAATCAATTGACGGGCCAACTGGGTGCATGCATTGACTGTATTTTGTACAAATTTTCATCTAACATTCCTGCAGAACCACCGTCCGATGGCGTGCACTGCCATACCCGATATCTACATCTAAAAATCTAGTTACCGATCACTTTTATTAATAACCAACTAGTATATTATAACATTTTTTAGTGTCATTTCGTTACATATTCCAACAGGGGCAAAAGTGTCATCTTTGTGCTTAAATAGTACGAGAGGGTTAAATAAGGAACAAAACAAACTTTACGTGCCATGAAAGGAAGCAAAAGTTTGCTAGGGAAAAAAAGAAAGACAAACTTCAGACAGGACCAAGTAAGGAATTCTCTCATTGATGAATGTGAAGACCGACTTGTTTCATTTCTGGCGTATCAATCCTGCTCCCGGGAAGAGCACATGGGTGAGCGACTGAGCGTGGTCGCGTTATGGAACCAACATCCTCAGATTTATAATACCACAAGGAGCGGAAAGTGTTTTTTTTCTGCTCTCGTGCACGAGTGCTCCTGCCTATTTAAAAAATCGAAAATAATATTTACAAGTTTTAAAAAATCTGAAAATTAAATCCTGGTGTAGCTATCAGTGTATCCTACAAACATGCAAAATTTTGTATTCAAATACAAAGTAGTCTGGGCTACACAAAAATGAAAAGATGCTAAAATCTAGAGGTATGAAAATAAGCATAACCAGATTCACACTTTTGTCTTTTTTTGTAGCCTATAATGTTTTGTAATTTAATTTTAAAAATTGCACGGTTATAGGATACACCGATAGCTACATTCGATTTTTAAAAAACTTTTAAATATATTTTTTTCGAATTTTTTAATTAGACGGGAGCACCGGTGCCCAGATGCACCAAATCTCTACTCCACAAAGAACAAAGACAATACGTCTGCAAAACCAAAAACATAATATAACGGCATAAGCAAGTGTACTTTTGACGCATGCTAGCCAGCGAGAGTTTAGACATATGCCAATGCACCGTCTCTTAGGACGTTATTATATGGAAATTTAAGAGACCCTAATGCATCGGGGCTCATTATGTTTATGGTAATTTACAAATGTTATATGATGGCTAAACTACAACCACAAACTCCTTTTTACTAAATACTATACCAAGTCAATAAAATATCTATAAAACCGCTCTAACAAACTTGTGTTGGCAAAGGCCTTATAATTGCATGGCGCAAGTTGGTGAAAAAGACCGAGCCATACTATTGGGTGAGATTTACCGTCACAGGAGTTTTTTACGTGCGCTCAATATGTTTGCAGTCCTCATTAGTGAACACCCCGTTTCACTTCCATTTTAGGTAGAGTGATTTTAACAAATACTTCCTATGTTCCCAAATATAAGATGTTTTAGCCCTTTTCCACATTCACATATGTCTATATGTATCTAGATAACTTTTAGCGTATATGTTAAGTCATATTAGTGTGTATCTAGTCAACCTGAACAATAGCTACAACATCTTATATTCAGGAACATAGGGAGTAATAATTTAGCTAAACATCTTATATTGGTGCCATTTATTTCATAGTTGAACTCTAGAGCATGGTCTTCGGCAACTCTTGAAAACACAAGAGTGTTCCAATGCGTTGATATCATTGTGAGATCCTATCATGACGAAGCAGTAGTGTCAAATCCATATGGCATAATCCGTTGATGCTGACGTGATCACACGCTCGTTGGGAGACCCCAAGCGGAAGGTATGATGTAGTCTAGCGAAAATTTTCCCCAAGTGTGGAATCAGAGTTTATCAAATCAGTAGGACTTCATAGTCTTGAAGAAGATCGCTTGTATCAATGACGCCATTTATCGATGTTGACCAAGTGTGGAACCTGCACACAAGAACAAACTCTCTCTTGCCCCAACTTTCCGGAAGGTTGTCAATCTTTCGGTCTTGCTGAAAACAAGAGAATTAAACCTATAGAGTCTTGTAGAGTAATAGAAGTAAGAACGGAACTAGGAGGACAAAATAATGAAAAGTTCTTAATAGAAGGTTCAATATGAGGAAAATAGGACCGGGGCCATAGATTCACTAGTGGTGTATCTCCAAAGAAAACAAACATGCTGGGTGAACAAATTACAACTGGGCAATTGACAAATCATGAACATACAACAATACTATTATGAAGAGATAAAGTTCACGACTTCTAACATTGTAGGCATTACTGAAAGTACACTATGGTCAACTAGAAGGGGGGGGTTGAATAGGTGACCTACAAATTTTAATCCTTTTTCACTTTTAGATAGGCTTTAGCAAGTAAACAAGGAGGTTGTCTAGATGTGCAACTAGATGAAAACCCTATGTGACAAGAAACAAGTATGCACCGGAAGTAATATGCAAAGAACAAGACAACCACAAGTGTAAACAAGGAGACAAGGATATGTTTCCCGTAGTTCCTTCTCAAGAGAAGTATGTCTACCTTGGAGAGGTGGGGAGCCACCTAGGCGCTCCCCAATAGCACGGATGTGCACACCTTGTTCTCCTTGAGCTTCTTCGGTGAGGGAGATTCTCGTTTCCACTATGAGGTTGACTTGAAGGCGTTGACCAAACCTTTACACGTGGTTGAGGCTACTCCACAAGTGAGATGGAGGCTCTCAACAATCCGAAGCTTCTTGCAGCAAGGTGAAAGCTACAAGCACTCGGGTTTCTCTAGGATGACAAGGCAACCAAGAGATTTACAGGATCCCAAGGGGTAGAGTAAGGGAAAACGATTTATGGCTTGGTAGAGATGTAGATCTAGGCCTTCTCCATCAGATCCTTGAAGGGCGTCGAGTTTGGTTGGAGGAGGAGGGAGATCTAGGAGTTTTGAGCTCTCAAATAATGGAGGACTCAAATAATTTCCGGGGTAGAAAGTCCGGATATTTCAAAAGTCCGGGGGGCGGATTTTTCAATAATCCGGTGGCCGGAATATTCCGGCCAAATTTCCGCCCCCATATCCAAGAGCGGGCAGCAGCGATGCATCCAAATTTCTTCTAAGGAACAGAGGCTGAAAATTCCCCCGAAATATTCCGGGCAAATTTCCGCCCCTGTATCTGAGAGCGGGCAGTTGGATGTCCAAATCTTCATCACACGATCTTCGCAAGCCGGAATATTCCAGGGCTGGGGCCGGAAATTCCGCCCGTTAGCCACCAGAAATTCCGGGCAAGTATACTGAAATATCCGGCTTCAGATAATGACTTGTTTCAGAAATTCCTTTGCGTATCTTTTCGAAGAGATCACTGCTGTTCATGAAAGAGATTATAAGGCCAGTTGTGAACACTTAAACCACCATGTTAGTAGATATACCCGTGTTGTTATCACCACGAAAATCATTAGAGGAGACACGCGCTTTCAATTTCCCCCTTTTTGGTGAGTGATGACAACACGGGTATTTGCATAGAGATAATCAAGCAGTGGAAACTAAACATCACTGATGGGCATAACTAGGAGACATGCCTCCCAATAATATAGGTTCACAAATAGAAATCCACGAAAGAGAGTTCACGAACGAAACAAAAAGCACACGAGAGAAAAACATAAAGCCCACCCTAGCGAATCCCCGATCTCTAGATCTTCTCCCCCTTTGGCATCAGGATACCAAAAAGAGAGAAGGATAAACTACGTCCCATGGAACAAGCTCTAGTCCATAGCACCATCATCCTCGGGGTCCTCCTCGGAGCCGTCCTCCTCACTAGCATCCTCCAGATCATCATCATCAGGAACACCAAGATCCCAGTCCACATCACGATTGTTCCAGTTACGGTAAGGAATCTGATCACGGAGAGGAGCAGGAACATTTGGAATATTGAGGGTAGTCATGATAGAGCGTTGATTCTCGAGAATGGTGCGACACTCTACATAGGCATTGTAGTTTTCCTTGTGGATGCAGGCATTCATGCACAACACTTTCTCAATGGCACGAACAACCCAAGAGCGCTTCTTGGTACCTGTCCTAGCAGCAGCCTGTCTCATACGAGGATCACGGTGTCCCTGACCGGTAGCACCAACATCATGTGTAGCTTGCTGAGTATGAGCGCTTTTCTTGTACAGTTTCACATCCTTGTGAGCCTCACAGCCCAACTCAAGATCCTCACGCTCGTCAGCAGGATATCTGGACTTGATGAGCTTCATGATGTAGGGCACATAGGGAGGCACCTTGCGGTGGAAAAGAGAAAAGTGGATCTCGTGAAATATAAAGTTCATCACGTCAATCTTGTGGCTCTCGGTATCCTCATGGTCACCTTCTGTGAAGGTCAGGAAGGCATGATGCATGAGGTTCACCAAACCGCCACGGATCTCATCATTGTTTCCAACGCTAGGGGCAATGGTCTCCCTAAACATGCGCAGAAGAATATCATAGATAGCAAAGAGACCCTTGGCGGAACCCACAACACCTCAAGGCCCATATAGCTCAACCAACTTGTTCTTGTCATATTCCATGACGTGGACATGCATCCGAGCACCCTGGGGACATGAGAGGCCAGCAAATGGATACCCTAACTCAGAAGCGGAATCATGGAAGGTGGCTGTGAGCTTGTGAGGTCCAGACATCCATGTCATCCCAATCTCTTCAAAATCATCGAAAACCAGGGTAGCAAAGAACTGCTGAATGAAAGTGCTATTGTAGGAGAATTGGGTCTCAATCAGCGGGCGCAAACCAAGGAGCTCAGCAAGATGGACAAAGTTGTTGAAATAAGCAGGGGATGCTGCCATCTGAAGGTTGATGTGCTTCATAGGGCAGACAAGCTTGCTCATAACATAATACACCTACCTGTACAAAGTCTCATGCTCCATGTGTCAGAAACAGGAATCAATGGAGGTGTCGTGAGGGCCAGCCGTGTACCAGGCCTTGTTGCGCCAGGTCTTGAATTCAGCCGAGGACATAGTTGCCAGATTCAGAGAGGTCTTGCCTCGTTGTTTGCTGGCAAGACGATCAGCCTATCGGTGTTGCGCTGACGCTCATACTCGCGTTGTTCCTCACGCTCACGCTGACGAATAACAGTCTCATCAACAAACACTCCTTCATCATTCTAGTGGAATTGGTGGTATCGGTTGTGACTGCTGGTGACCTTGGGCCTAGAGCTTGAACCATCTGCGAGAAAAAGCAAAAGCGAGCACAAAGAAAAATAAACAAAATCAACATTGGGGCTCATGTTTTGTCAAAGTCGATACCATAATCTCACAAAGTTTTCCGCATCCATAGACATTGAGCACAACAACTTGCCACGGAGATATACTCGGCCTCCGTGGTGGAGAGGGCGATACAATTTTGCTTCTTGGAAGACCAACATACCAAAGAGCGACCAAGAAATTGGCAACCCCCGGATGTAGACTTCCTATCCGTCTTATCTCCCGCATAATCCGCATCCGAGTACCCGATGAGCTGAAATATTGAACCCTTGGGATACCAAATACCAAAGTTTGGGGGCTATGAACTAAATAGCGAAAGATACGTTCAACCGCTTCAAAATGAATTTGCCTCGGAGAGGCTTGAAACCTTGCATATTTACCTACACTATAAATAATATCGGGTCTAGATGCACAAAGATAGAGCAAAGAGCCAATCATGGAGCGGTGTACCTTTTGATCTACCTCTTTACCATTCGGGTTGGGTTTCAAGTCAAGAGTTGTGGACATGGATTTTTTCATAGGCTTGGTGCCATGCATGTTGAATCGTTTGAGCATATCTTATGTATACTTGGCTTGATTGTTGAAAGTGCCTTCAGGGTGTTGCTTGATCTCAAAGCCAAGAAAATACTCCAACTCGCCCATCATAGACATCTCGAATTTATCCGTCATAATCTTGCAAAACTCATCATTGAATTTGGTGTTAGTAGAACCAAAGATGATATCATCCACATAGAGTTGACATATGAACAAGTCACCTCCAACCTTCTTGGTAAAAAGGGTGGGATCGATTAAACCAACATTGAACCCACGATCCACTAGAAACTCTTTAAGGTGCTCGTACCACACACGTGGAACTTTTAACATACATTTGTTGTAGTTTGAAATTATGATGAGAAGCATAAGCAAGCAAGATACGAATTGATTCAAGACGAGCTACAGGAGCGAAAGTTTCACCGAAATCAACACCTTCGACTTGAGAAAAGCCTTGAGCCACCAATCTCGCCTTGTTTCGAATGACGATGCCATATTTATCTTGCTTGTTCTTGAACACCCATTTTTTGCCGATGACGTTCTTGCAATCCTTGGGCCTTGGCACTAACTTTCATACTTTGTTGCGCTCGAAGTTGTTGAGTTCATCATGCATAGCTTCAAGCCAATCTTGATATTTAAGAGCTTCATGGACCTTCTTGGGCTCAATGTGAGAGACGACATCATGCGCCTTGCTAAAATCCGCCAATTGCCTCCTCGTGACTAGCCTTCCTCGAACTTGTCCAAGAATCATATCCTCCGTGTGACCGGCACGCTCAAGAATTTCTAGCCTTCTCTTTGATCTACGCGCTAGCATCTCATCAAATGTCTCCTTGGATATATCTTGAGCATCACCTTCATCATCGGAGTCATGTCCATCTTGATCTTGATCTTGTTCATCGACGGGAGATGGATCACTTATATGTTGAGTTCCTTCACCAACATGAGAGCCTTGGCCTTGTCCTTCATTGTGAGCTTGGCCTTGATTGATAGCTTGGCCTTGATCATGTGCTTGGCCTTGATTGTTAGTTTGGCCTTGATTGTTCGCGTGGCCTTGATTGATGGAGTGACCTTGATCATTAGCTTGGCCTTTATTTGTAGCTTGAGGGATTTGGTGAATCTTGTTGGGTAGCTTATGTATCAATGGGTGTAGTTAATGGCTCCACTTGAGTAGAGCATAGTCCTTCTCCCTCCGTCATCCGGTAACCCTAAATGGGGATTATTTCACTAATCCCATTCTTCTTATGACGATGGGAGGAATTGCATCTCCTACAACACCATGATCTATACGGCCCCCTTGGGACCCATTATCCTCATCAAACACCACGTCTATAGCTTCCTCAACTTGTCCGGTGGACTTGTTGTAGTCTATAGGCGTGAGAGTTTGTGCCATAACCAACAAAGATACCCTCATATGATTTGGTCTCAAATTTTGACAAGCGTTTACCTCTCTTACGAATGAAGCATTTGCACACAAAGACCTTGAAGTATGATACAACTGACTTCTTTACCGTGACAATCACATAAGGATTCTTGTTCAAATTCTTGCGGAGATACAACTGGTTGCTAGCATGACAAGTGGTGGAGACGGCCTCGGCCCAAAAATTGTAAGGAGAAGAGAACTCCGCAATCATGGTCCTTGCCACATCCATTAGTGTCCGGTTCTTCCTCTCCGCCACACCATTCTGTTAAGGGGTATAGGGAGTGGAATATTGATGAGCAATCCCCTCTTCGCTAAGAAATCCCTCCACGGTGTAGTTCTTGAATTTGGAGCCATTATCACTCCGGATTTCCATGATGCCTGCATTATGTTGGCGCTCCACCAAAGTGATGAACTCGATGAATCTCTTTTGAGTCTCACTCTTCCTCTTGAAGAAATACACCCAACAATATCTTGAATAGTCATCCACAATCACCAAGCAATACTTCTTGCCTCCAAAACTATCATAGGATAGTGGACCAAAAAGGTCCAAATGAATGAGCTCGAGGATTCTTGAAGTGGTGATGGTGGTCTTGGTGGGATGAGATTCTCCATGTTGCTTTACAAGCACGCAAGAGCTACACACACGATCTTTGGCAAACTTAGAATTCGATAGTCCTAGAACATGATTGCCACTTTGAAGGTCATGCAACATCCTCATATTGGTGTGAGCTAACCGGCGATGCCATAGCCAACCCGCATCAACTTTAGCCATTAGGCATGTCACGACACACGTGTCTCCTTTAGAGAAGTCCACTACATACATGCCGTTCTTGACATGCCCAACAAAGGCTACTTTAAGAGCCGTCTCCCAAGTGACAATTACATTCTCTTTATTAAAGAACGAGGTAAAGCCACAATTTGCAAGTTGAAGGACCGACATGAGATTGTAACCAAGGGACTCGACAAGGAGAACATTATCAATTGATAAATCATTTGAGATAGCTACCTTGCCTCGCCCCAATACCTTTATCTCGGAGTTATCACCAATAGTGACGCAATTGAGATGAGGCAAAGGAGGATTAAGATCACTCATTGCGTCCTTGCTTCCGGTCATATGTTGGGATGCACCACTATCCACCGTCCATTTGCCCGACCCGAAAGCACTTCCCTACAATAGAATAGTGTCTTGATTTAGGTACCATCGTTGAATGGGTACTCTTTTGTTAGAAAAAGGGTCTTTGGAACCCAAATAGTCTAATGATAATCATCACCATAAGAAGTACCAACATATTTAGCATACACATGACCATCTCTAGATTTCATAAGGACATAAGATGGGTTATATTTGTCGGCAAAGTCATTATGAGTGGTGCTCCCCCTAGAGGTCTCACCACCCACAATGGTGTTGGTTTCCTTCTCTTTGATCACCTCTCCCTCTTTCACAAAGTTTACTTCTTGTGAAGGAGAGGTGACCTTCTTATTGTTCTTCTTGTACTTCTTCCTTGACTTAGCAACATAGCCAAGTCCCTCCTTTCCATTCTTGACTCTTTGAGGGATCATCACCTCATTGAGAGTCTTCTCACTTCCTACAAGATTAGTTGCACCACAAGAATTTCTAGGCAAAGTACCAATGCTAGTAGATGAAGAGGACATAACTTGCTGAAGGGAATATGCCCGAGAGGCAATAATAAAGTGGTTATTATCTTATTCCTTGTTGATGATAAATTTTTATTTCTCATGCTAGAATTGTATTAACCGGAAACGTTGATACATGTGTGTTTAATAAACAAACAACGGTTCCTAGTAAAGCCTCTCTTTTAACTAGCTCGTTGATTAATAGATGATCAAGGTTTCCTGATCATGAACATTGGATGTTGTTAATAATGGGGTCATGTTATTGGTAGAATGATGTGATGAACATATACCCAATATCAAGATAACAATACGATCAAGTCATTTAGTTTATATTGTTATATCTTGCATACGAAGTAACTTATTCCTTAGACCATGAGATCATATCAATAACTGATACCGGAAGGGTGCTTTGATGTCATCAGACGTCACACCGTAACAGGGTGACTATAAAGGTGCTGTTAGGTATTCGGAAAGTATTAGTTGAGGCTCATGGATCAAGAGTGGTATTTGTCCATCCAAAATGACGGAGAGATATACTCTGGTCCCTCTCGGTGGTATTACATCGACACCGCTTGCAAGCACGTGACTAGGTCACAAGGATGTCATATCACGGAAACAAGAAAAGAGTACTTGTAAGGTAACGAGATTGAACATGGTATGTTTGATACCAATGATCGAATCTCGGACAAGTAAAATATCGCGAGACAAAGGGAATAGTTTACGACGTTGATGGTTCACACGATCACGAGAGTCAACGTTGAATATATAGGAGTCATCGCGGATCTTCAGATCCCGCTGTTGATTATTGATCGGAGAGGAGTCTCGATCATGTCTATCTTATTCACGAACCATAGGGTGACACACTTAAGGTTCAATGACGCATTTGAGAGGATACAGAATATCGAAGAATGTTTTGGGCAGCACCGAAATTATTTCGAGGAAAATTGAAATAGTTCAAGGGGTTTTTCGTCGAATGGTTGTTAATAGAATTAACAAATGATTCGAGGTGCTATATGAATTTTTTTGTTAATGGAATTAACAAATATGAATAAAGAAATAAAAATGTTTTATTTATTTATTAAAGAAAAACTCTTGGATTTTCTAAGTGGGAAATAAAGGAGGGATGAGTGGATGTGAGTGGAGTGTCCACTCACATGATGAGGGAAGAGGTGGGAGCACCTCCATGGGCTGGCCACACCCCCCTTGGGCTGCCTCCCCCTCTCCTATAAATAGAGGGCATGAGCTCCCTCTCTCACACACATTTGCCCGAATTTGGGTAATGACCCGAATTGTCTTTTTCTTAAGTTTTGGTATGCATAGCATGTATAAAATGTTTACAACCAAAATAGGATACATATATGTTTATAAGGTTATCCCAACGAATCCATTGGGTATTTCTCGTATCACCGACCAAAGACAAATGTTAATTTGTCAGAAAGGGTTGATTTCTCGAGAAAATAGTTCTTGCAAAACAAGTGAGTGGGAGGACAGTACAAACTCAGCGAGATTAGAGAATCTTCGTTATCATGTCAAGAGTAGCGCAGCACTGGAAGTTGTTCCGGGGTTTACTATTTTGACAAAGTAGAAGACACTACATGTGTTGTAGATACTTTGAATGAGTTTGCAAACTGAACCACAAAAGTCCTAAAACTTTGTACTTAGACCAACTTGTGGTTTAAGATTAAAGTGTTGTTTTGACAACAAAGGACCTGAACCTTATAAAGGAAGCAACTGATGGACACTGACTTCATAAAATTGACTATGAGTCATTATATCCGCCATAGTATCCTTGTATGAATATCAAGTATGTGACTTGGTAGTACTTTCGATAGGCATGATGCCTAACGATAGCAAAAGGTTCTATATAGAGACAAAGACATCGATTTTTATATCCTTTGAAGTTGTACTTATCGAAAAGTTGTTTTCGACGAAGTTCAAGGAGTTGACTACGGCAAGATTTTGATCTTCCGTAGTGATGCTTTAGTTTTGCGGACAGTTATAGCAAAAGTTACATATTATGATATGGCTGTTGAATAACAAAACCAACTCTCCTCTTGAGGAAGTTTGATCGAGGATGTGTACTTGACACAGTCTGAGAGTTTTGTAGAATTCAAAAGGTTGCTAGAAAGGTATGCACACTTCAATGGTTGAAATGAGCATAACGAAGTTGGAGTTTTTACCTTAATGAAGTTATCAAAAGAGTTTGATTCTACCATGAACGATAAATATGCTTGTAGAATTACAAGAAATTAAGTGGGAGCGCTAAGACATATTTCCAATGCTTTATGTAGATGACATATGGTTGATTGGAAAATATGTATTTTAAATTAACACGGTTAAGATTTTTATATTCATGAAAGGCTTAGGAGATATTGGGAATCGATATCTATAAGAGATGGATTGAAGCGCCTAATATGGTTGAGCTAAATTACATAGATATAAAATTGAAGTAAGTCAATATCGAAATGACAAGGAGTTCTTGCCACATGGAAAAGAATTGAGCAAGATTCAACTGTTTTGACAC
Organism: Alopecurus myosuroides; assembly: GCA_028641055.1. Taxonomy (NCBI): domain Eukaryota; kingdom Viridiplantae; phylum Streptophyta; class Magnoliopsida; order Poales; family Poaceae; genus Alopecurus; species Alopecurus myosuroides. Next base: position 205,335,551 of record CM054059.1, read on the forward strand.
ATGATGAGCGCAATTGAAATTAAGATTTCTAAGTCATGTGTTCCATGCTATGTACACAACCATATGAGTCATATGCTATAAAATGTTATAGCAGGATAATTCATATGATGATTAGACAACAGTGGGAGAGATCCTTATGCCATTTAAAGAAATGCTAAGGATGTGTTTTCCTATATAGTAATGCCAAACTATTTGTTGTAATATGTTACACTAATAGTCTTGTCATATATTCAAATAATTTTATCTCAATTAAAATATGTGATGAAGGGTAGCACAATAGGCTGGAAGAAAGTTCCATGCTGGATTTAAAAGAGTTTCAAAATTAAAGTATTGTGACAGGTACTACAACAAAGGATAAGTATATCGTTGTGTTGACAACAAAATAATAGGAGCATTTTGTGTCAAGGAGTTCTTTATTGAACTTGGTGAATTTCCAAGAATGCTGACACTATGAAGCTACATTTTCACAATGTTAGTAACATTGGTTTAAGTTGAGGAATTAAGGTTTCATCGGTTGACCAAGTATATACAAAGCCATCTCATTAGAGAATCAGTGATGCATGTAGACACAAAGAAAATGCAAATACAATAGGACCTGAACAATTCAGATCTTTTTGATGATGTTTATCACATGCGAAGCATGATAATAACACTGGAACGCCATATGTGTTAAGTGCTTACAGACTAGATTATTGACTCTAGTGCAAGTGGGAGACTGAAGGGAATATGCCCGAGAGGCAATAATAAAGTGGTTATTATCTTATTCCTTGTTTATGATAAATGTTTATTTCTCATGCTAGAATTGTATTAACCGGAAACGTTGATACATGTGTGTTTAATAAACAAACAATGGTTTCTAGTAAAGCCTCTCTTTTAACTAGCTTGTTGATTAATAGATGATCAAAGTTTCCTGATCATGAACATTGGATGTTGTTAATAATGGGGTCATGTCATTGGTAGAATGATGTGATGAACATAGACCCAATATCAAGATAACAATACAATCAAGTCATTTAGTTTATATTGTTACATCTTGCGTACGAAGTAACTTATTCCTTAGACCATGAGATCATATCAATCACTGATACCGGAAGGGTGCTTTTATGTCATCAAACGTCACACCGTAACAGGGTGACTATAAAAGTGCTGTTAGGTATTCGGAAAGTATTATTTCAGGCTCATGGATCAAGGGTGGGATTTGTCCATCCAAAATGACGGAGAGATATACTCTTGGCCCTCTCGGTGATATTACATCGACACCACTTGCAAGCACGTGACTAGGTGACAAGGATGTCATATCACGGAAACGAGAAAATAGTACTTCTCAGGTAACGAGATTGAACATGGTATGGTTGATACCAATGATCGAGTCTCGGACAAGTAAAATATCACGAGACAAAGGGAATAGTTTACGACGTTGATGGTTCACACGATCACGAGAGTCATCGTTGAATATATAGGAGTCATCACGGATCTCCAGATCCCGCTGTTGATTATTGATCGGAGAGGAGTCTCGATCATGTCTATCTTATTCACGAACCGTAGGGTGACACACTTAAGATTCGATGACGCATTCGAGAGGATACGAAATATCGAAGAATGTTTTGGACATCACCGAAATTGTTTCGAGGAAAAATTGAAATAGTTCAAGGGGTTTTTCGTCGAATGGTTGTTAATAGATGTAACAAATTATTCGAGGTGCTATATGTAAATGTTTTTAATGGAATTAACAAATATAAATAAAGAAATAAAAATGTTTTATTTATTTATTAAAGAAAAACTCTTGGATTTTCTAAGTGGGAAATAAAGGAAGGATAAGTGGAGGTGAGTGGAGTGTCCACTCACATGATGAGGGAAGAGGTGGGGGCAGCTCCATGGGCTGGACGCACCCCCTTGGGCTGCCTCCCCCTCTCCTATAAACAGAGGGCATGAGCTCCCTCTCTCACACACACTTTCCCACCTCATTTCCTCTGCACCCGCTGCTCCATTCCATGGTCCCCGGCTTGGCGAAGCCCTGACCGTGGGATTCTTCACCACCACCACACCGTCGTGCTGCTGGAGTTCCGAGGGATCCTCTACTTACGCTACCCCTCTGGATCGAGGGAACGAAGGTCGTATCAACCGTATGTGTGACCGATCACGGAGGCACCGCCGGATTGCGGTGCACATCTTCTCGCTCTCGGGATCGGTGTGAGTACGACTACGCCAACAACGAGATTTGATCTCATAACACTTTGTGTATTCGAGGGTATGTTCTTCTTAAGACTCTGTCTATCCCCATTGTTTTCATCTCCTAGATTAGATCTTGGCCTTTCGGATGTCTCTCGCGTAGGATTTTTTTTTGGTTTCTATGCAACGGACCCTTCACTTGCTTATTTGATTGTTGAGATAGAAGATTGTCACGAGATTTGATTAGCTTGTCATGAATTTCTTTAAGAGACGTGAACTCATTTTCTAGTTTTTCATGACAAGCAAGACGTTCCTCGTGAGCAATTCCTAGATTCAATTCTTCATTTTAAAGTGTTTTAACAAGAGCAAGACATTTTTCATTATCATTCCTAAGCCTAGAGACACTCATAGAAAAAGTCTCTTCAAGACTAGATAATTTATCCTCAAGAGAAGCTCTAATGGAGCTCATTTTCAAGAGCCTTTCCAAGCTCTTTATCATTGCAAGAGTGACCACCATGGCTTTCCAAGGTCATGATAATTTCTTCCTTTTCATCTACAAAAGAGTTAGCATCATCAAGTTGCCGCAAAAGGGCATTCACTTTCTCTTTAGTCCCACCTTTGAGGCTAGCCAACCAAATGCTTAGTTCCTTTGCCTCACTATCTTCCTCACAAGAATTTTAAACACAATACAATAATGAAGGAGGATTAGTGATAATGGTTTTGGAGTTGGGAGAGCATACCGAAGTGGCTTTTTCCATAATACATGTAGGTCGGATAGTCGCATTCTCATTGGGGGATTCGAATAGAGAGACTGATGGAGATGATGTGGTAGCTATGGCAACATGGGCTACACCTACCACTTAATCTTCTCCTTCATCTCCGGAAATATAAGTTTCCAACACCGCCCCTTCTTGAACATAGAGAGCCCTTGGTACTCTTCTAGCAAAGTTCTTGTTTTGTGGAGCCTTGGCCTTGTTTTTGTGAACAAGCTTGCCTTTATTTTCTTCTCTTGGCTCAAAAGGGCACTCCTTCACGAAGTGATTTGCACTTACACAATTGTAGCATGTCCTTGGTCGCTTCCCCTTCTTCTTGTAATTCTTGTTTCTAGGGGGTGATAATCCACAAGTATATGGGATTGCAACAGTCTTCGAGGGAAGTAAAACCCAAATTTATTGATTCCACATAAGGGGAGCCAAAGAATATTTGTGAGCCTTAACAAGTGAGTTGTAAATTCCCTGCACCTGAAAGTGGACTTGTTCATAGTGTTTTATCAGTAGTAACAGTTTTATAGTAGCAGCAGTAGTGAAATAATAGAAGAAGTGAAATGAAAACAACATCAGTAGTGTTTGAATTAAACAACGTGATTAAATACTGTAGGCATAGGGATAGATGAACGGGCGTTGCATGGATAAGATAGTTCATATAATAATCAAGACATGGGAATTGCAAATAAATAAGATAAAGCATCCAAGCACTAAGTAACCATATGCACGTGTTTCGTAAATAGTCGTACGTGCTCGCAATGAGAACTTGCACAACATCTTTTGTCCTACCAGCCCGTTTTCAGCGGGGCCTCAAGGGAACTACTGGTAATTAAGGTGTTCCTTTTAATAGAACACCGGAGCAAAGTGAAGGGAATATGCCCGAGAGGCAATAATAAAGTGGTTATTATCTTATTCCTTGTTTATGATAAATGTTTATTTCTCATGCTAGAATTGTAATTACCGGAAACATTGATACATGTGTGTTTAATAAACAAACAACGGTTCCTAGTAAAGCCTCTCTTTTTAACTAGCTCGTTGATTAATAGATGATCAAGGTTTCCTAATCATGAACATTGGATGTTGTTCATAACGGGGTCATGTCATTGGTAGAATGATGTGATGAACATAGGCCCAATATCAAGATAACAATACGATCAAGTCATTTAGTTTATATTGTTATATCTTGCATAGGAAGTAACTTATTCCTTAGACCATGAGATCATGCCAATCACTGGTACCGGATGGGTGCTTTGATGTCATCAAACGTCACACCGTAACAGGGTGACTATAAAGGTGCCGTTAGGTATTCGGAAAGTATTAGTTGAGGATCATGGATCAAGAGTGGGATTTGTCCATCCAAATGACGGTGAGATATACTCTGGCCCCTCTCGGTGATATCACATCGACACCGCTTGCAAGCACGTGACTAGGTCACAAGGATGTCATATCACGGAAACGAGAAAAGAGTACTTGTCAGGTAACGAGATTGAACAAGGTATGGTTGACACCAATGATCTAATCTCGGACAAGTAAAATATTGCGAGACAAAGGGAATAGTTCACGACGTTGATGGTTCACACGATCACGAGAGTCATCGTTGAATATATAGGAGTCATCACAGATCTCCAGATCCCGTTGTTGATTATTGATCGGAGAGGAGTCTCGATCATGTCTATCTTATTCGCGAACCGTGGGGTGACACACTTAAGGTTTGATAACGCATTTGAGAGGATACGGAATATCGAAGAATGTTTTGAGCAGCACCGAAATTGTTTCGGGGAAAATTGAAATAGTTCAAGGGGTTTTTCATCAAACTGTTGTTAATAGAATTAACAAATTATTCGAGGTGCTATATGCAAATCTTTGTTAATAGAATTAACAAATGCTGAAATATAGAAATAAAAATGTTTTATTTATTTATTAAAGAAAAATTCTTGGATTTTCTAAGTGGGAAATAAAGGAAGGATGAGTGGATGTGAGTGGAGTGTCCACTCACATGATGAGGGAAGAGGTGGGGGAACCTCCATGGGCTGGCCGCACCCCCCTTGGGCTGCCTCCCCCCTCTCCTATAAATAGAGGGAATGAGCTCCCTCTCTCACACACACTTGCCCGCCTCATTTTCTCTCCACCCGCTGCTCCATTCCATGGTCTCCGGCTTGGCGAAGCCCTGACCGTGGGATTCTTCACTACCACCACGCTGTTGTGCTGCTTGAGTTCCGAGGGATCCTCTACTTACGCCTCCCCGCTGGATCGAGGGCACGGAGGTCGTCATCAACCGTACGTGTGACCGATCACGGAGGCACCACCGGATTGCGGTGCACATCTTCTCGCTCTCGGGATCGGTGCGAGTACGACTACGCCAACAATGAGATTTGATCTCGTAACGCTTTGTGTCTTCGAGGGTATGTTCTTCTTAAGACTCTTGCTATGCCTGTTGCTTTCATCTCCTAGATTAGACCTTGGCCTTTCGGGTGTCTCTCGCGTAGGAATTTTTTGTTTTCTATGCAACAAACCCTTCAGTGGTATCAGAGTCGGATCTATGCGCAGATGTTTTGCATGGGTAGAACACATATGTGTATGTGGGCGTTGATGATCATGTTATTTCCTCCTTGAGTATTTTATGATCTTAGTGGCATAGTTGGATGAAGCTGCCCTAGACAAACTTTACGTGTACTATGTACGCGAGACGTGTCTCACTTGTGGCTGAGGGGGTGTCTGTTTCTCCAACTATAGTTAAGATCTAATCTACGAAGGTTTGTTAAAAATATGTTTATCAACGTTGTGGTTGATGTTCGTACGCATGAACGGTTCTATCCTTGAAAGCCCTAAAGCCACGTAAAATATGCAAAAATAAATTAGAGGCGTCTAACTAGTTTTTGCCGGGCATGTGATGTGATATGATCAATGTTACAAATTTGGTTATGAGATTATCTCTTTTGTAAATTATTGATATACCGGAAGGTATCCATATGGTTGTCTTATTATTGATGGACAATCAAGATGGAGGTCCCATGGACCTTGGTGCCACACCGGTGGAATGATGGAGATCATACCATGATGCACATGATGGAGATCAAGTGCACAAAGGACCATATCATATCACATTATTCATGCATGTGATGTTAATCCTTTTATGCATCTTATTTTGCTTAGATAGTGACGGTAGAATTATAAGATGACCCCTCTCACTTAATATCAAGATAATAATGTGTTCTTCCTTTGTATGCACCGTTAAGAAAGTTCGTCGTTTTGAGACACCACGTGATGATCGGGTATAACAGACTCAACGTTCGCATACAACGGGTGCTGACGAGCCTAGCATGTAAAAATATGGCCTCGGAACACACGCAATACTACGGTTCTACTTGGCGAGCTTAGCATGTACAGACATGGCCTCGAAACACGTAACCGAAAGGTAAAGCATGAGTCATATGGATGATATGATGAACATGTCGATGTTCGCCTTTGAAGCTACATCATCTCACGTGATGATCGGTTTTGGTGTAGTGAATTTGGTTCGTGTAATCACTAAAGACGACTAAGAGGGATGTTGTTTTTGAGTGGGAGTTCATGCCATAATTTTGAATTAACTTGAACTTATTTATCATGAAAAACCAATCAAAGTGAATTTGCACAAATTGTAGTATTCATTGGCATCCACAAAACTACCTTACACTTAGATTGTTAATTGAGATATAACTGTTATGATCTGGTAAATACCATTTAAGATTGGTACCATATTAGTGAAATTTAAAATTGAGTCCTATTGTAGATTTTCGGTATTTCCTACCTAGTTCCATATGATTAATGATTAATTGATCTAGAGAGAAAATAATTCCTACTTAGAATCCAGAGTCATGGTTGCTTCCGTATTACTTTATCTTCAAAAGAATGTTTTGTTGATCAAGGAGATTTAGGAACTGAAAAGAGTTGTTTTTAGAAACAATCAAGTGAAAGATATATTGATATCTAGAAACTTATTTGTAGCAACATGACTGAGTATAATTTAGCGTGACAATGTATGCTTATATTATTTGAATATATGCAATGACTAAAGACGCTAGGCGTGTGAATATTCCAAGAAATTGGGCGCTAAACATTATGCTCTAAATTCCTTCCTTCAAGTTATAGTAGCTTAATCATAAAATTGTTATGATGGGATGGATTAAAAGTATAGGTAAATATCATTTATCTTGCTTGGAGATTGCTAAGAGTGGAATCTGGAAGAATACTATTAATATGGTGATATTAGTAGAACAATCAAACTTAAAGTATGACTCAATGGGTCATAGTATATGACTAACACGCCAAGGAAAATGTGCTAGTACGACTAGCATTGTTTGATGTTGAATGATTCTTCTGTAATGGAAAGGGAATATTGAAAATAGAATTACAAAAAGATATATGGCAGAAAAAGAAGATAACTGGAAAAGTCCAGCTCAGGAGTATATGCTTGATATACAAGTTATAGATGTATTACTAGTTAACAAAGTATTTTTGGGTATTTTGATACCACATTGTTTGGTATGAGTTGTCATACAAAGCAACGCAAGAAATACAAGGGCCTAAAATGAACTAGTAATAGATGTGGAATCGATTATGACAAGAACAAAAATAAAGTGTTATTGCGTTCATTGTCATATCGAACCAAACATTCAAGATTTATTTTAAGAACTTAATAAGTTGTTATTTTGTTCTGGTCTTTTGTGAGAACAAATGAGATTGTTCAAACTATGACCATATTCCATAATTGATGGATATGTTAATATAAATCATGTTGGTAAAGTAAACATCTATAAGACTAAATGCTAAACGTTGCAAGACGTAAAAAAGTTTCACTTAAATTGTGACACCACCATTTTAGTTCATATCGGAAAGGAAAACATGAAGGAAATCTATATTTATGGACTTCCAGAGTCATTTTGTTTTGAATAAATTGACGCTTGTGAGACCTCTTCCAAAAGATGACTAGAATTCCCTTCATAGGCCAAAGTAGAATGGACGACTAATTTAATGGACATTGTACATATTGATGTATATAGTCCATTATGTACTAATTTAATGGACATTGTACATATTGATGTATATAGTCCATTATGTGTAGTCATGTGTGGTGGATTAAATTTTACTTCATAAAATTATGTCGATGATTTGAGTAGATATGTGAGTATATCTATTTAAAGAGAACGGAGTTTGACATTTTCAATTGGTTCAAATGGTTGCTAATATGAAGTAAAAATCAATGTAACAAGATAATCAAGTATTTATGATTGGATCATAAAGGATAAAGTTTGAGTTACGAGTTTAGCAAAACATCTGAGAAGTTGCAGAATTGTTCTACAACTTATATTACTCAAATAACCCCACATTAGTTTGGAGTGTTCGAGAGATAAAATCAAACCTTTTTTGACATGGTAAGATAAATAAGAATGCTATTATAATTTTTTAGTTTATACATTAGTGACAACCGCTTTTACACTGAAAAGAGCGCCATCATGATCCATTGAAATTGACACCATATAAGATATGGTTTGGGTAATGACCCGAATTGTCTTTTTCTTAAGTTTTTGGTATGCATAACATGTGTAAAATGTTTACAACCAAAATAGGATACATATATGTTTATAAGGTTATCCCAATGAATCCATTGGGTATTTCTCCTATCACCGAACCAAAGACAAATGTTGTTTGTCAGAGAAGGTTCATTTCACGAGAAAGTAGTTCTTGCGAAATTAAGTGAGTGGGAGGAAAGTACAAACTCAACGAGATTAGAGAATCTTCGTTACCATGTCAAGAGTAGCGCAACACTGGAAGTTGTTCCGGGGTTTGCTATGTTGACAAAGTAGAAGACACTATATGTGTTGTAGATACTTCAAATGAGTTTGCGAACTGAACCACAAAAGTCCTAAAACTTTGTACTTAGACCAACTTGTGGTTTAAGATTAAAGTGTTGTTTTGATAACAACGGACCTGGACCTTATAAAGGAAGCAAATGATGGGCCCTGACTTCGTAAAATTGACTATGAGTCATTATATCCTCCATAGTATCCTTGTATGAATATCAAGTATGTGACTTGCTAGTCCTTTCGATAGGCATGATGCCTAACAATAGCAAAAGGCTCTATTTAGCGACAAAGACATGGATTTTTACATCCTTTGAACGTTGTACTTATCGAAAAGTTGTTTTCGACGAAGTTCAAAGAGTTGACTACTACAAGATTTTTATCTTCCGTAGTGATGCTTTAGTCTTTGCGGATAGTTCTAGAAAAAGTTACATATTATGATATGGCCGTTGAATAACAAAACCAACTCTCCTCTCGAGGAAGTTTGATCAAGGATGTGTACTTGACGCCGTCTGAGAGTTTTGTAGAAATCAAAAGGTTGTTGGAAAGGTATGCAAACTTCAATGGTTGAAGTGAGCATAACGAAGTTGGAATCTTTACCTTAATGAAGTTATCAAAAGAGTTTGATTCCACCATGAACGATAAAGATAAAGTTACAATAAATTAAGTGGGAGCGCTATGCCATATTTCCAATGCTTTATGTAGATGACATATGGTTGACAGGAAAATATGTATTTTAAATTAACACGGTTAAGATTTTTATATTGATGAAAGGTTAAGAGATGGATTGAAGCGCCTCATATGATTGAAGCCAAATTACATAGATGAAATATTGAAGTAAGTCAATATCGAAATGACAAGAAGGAGTTCTTGCCACATGGAAAACAATTGAGCAATATTATTGTGTTTTGACACATGATGAGAATAATGAAATTGAGATTTCTAAGTTACATGTTCCATGCTATGTACACAACATTATGAGTCCTATGCTATAAAATGTTATAGCAGGATAATTCATATGATGATTAGACAACAGTGGGAGAGATCGTTATGCCATTTTAAGAAATGCTAAGGATGTGTTTTGCTATATAGTAATGCCAAACTATTTGTTGTAATATGTTACACTAATAGTCTTGTCATATATTCAAATAATTTTATCTCAATTAAAATATGCGATGAAGGGTAGCACAATAGGCTGGAAGAAAGTTCCATGCTGGATTTGAAAGAGTTTCAAAATTAAAGTATTGTGACGGATGCTACAAAAGCGAAGTATATCGTTGTGTTGAAAACAAACAATAAGAGTATTTTGTGTCATGGATTTCTTTATTGAACTTGGTGAATTTCCAAGAATGCTGACACTATGAAGCTACATTTTCACAATGTTAGTAACTTTGTTTTAAGCTGAGGAATTAAGGTTTCACCGGTTGACCAAATATATACAAAGCCATCTCATTAGAGAACGAGTGATGCGTGTAGACGCAATGTAACATCCCTGATTTTTGGAAAGTCCAAAAATCACTAAAAATTGAAACTTTTTGTTTTCATGTTATGCAAGTCACCAAAAACCAAATGAGATGCAAGAAACAAAAGAAAACAATACATGTTCTAATGTTTTGGAAATGAAAATCCAATATACCTCTATTCCATAAATCCTAAAGTTATTTCAAAATAAATATTTCTACATAAAGAAAATATTTCTTCTTAAGCAAACCCTTACACCAAACATGTTTTCAACCCAATTATGATCTTGAAAATATTTTTGATATATAAAAACTAGAGAATTGTTATCTCTAATATTTTCTTCTTGTCTCTAAAAAGGGTTTCACTATTATTGATAACCCCAAAATAGATATAAGTTGGATCCTTGTTTTCCAAGTGTTATGTCAATCAACAAAATAATATAGTGCTATAGAAATAAATTGTTTATGAAAACAAGTAAGATACTTTCAGAAAACAATGTTTTCATTTGGGAAAACCTTTCTGCTTTTACTAAACCCCATCTCCAAATTTATTAAATAATTCTCTATGTTTGAAATATAACAAAAGGATACTAATTGTGGTTTCACTAATATATTGAAAATATACAATATGAAAGTTCCTAAAAGGGTCTTAGGAAACAATAGTTGAACCATAGAAGATATTTCTAAAAAATTGTTTTAATCATATAAAAATTAATGTTTTCTATTAAAGTGACTATCATTGTTTCTTCATATTTTAAATCATAAAATATGAAAACCATTAAATATGATTTTGTAAAATGTTATTTTATCACATTGATGTCTCTGATATTTTATTCAACCAATAATTTTCATTTATATAATTGATATTTTTAAAATGGCATTAATAGGCTATTAGTGAAATCATTTTTATTTCAAAATATAAAATAGCAAAACAAGTGTAAATGATTTTCAAAAATGATATTTGACTTATATAATGTCTCTTCATTTTTATAAAACCCTTTCTCAAAATTAAATTTGATTTTCTATTAAAAATGCTATTAAGTCACTTTTAATGAATTATTCAAATTTCATAATTCAAAAATATAATATGTTCAAAAGTTTGTGAAAATGGTTTTTCTGGAAAGGCAATTAAATTTTAAGAATTTGGAAATTGGTCTCATGCCAATTGGAGTTTTTATACAGAAGTTATTAAAGAAATGATTAAACAGAAATTAAAAAGGGAAAAATAAAAGAATTGATGATGTCATCAATGACATCACCTCGTCTTCAAGCTCTGGCAGAAACTGCCACTGCCGTTTCTCCTCGCCGTAATTGCTCGCGATTAAGAGCGTTAATCGCAGCCCCGAGGCCTTCCCCTTAAAGCCCTACCGCTCCTCTCTCTTTCCCCTCTGGATTCAAAGAAAATCGTGCCCCCAAACTCTGCAATTTGCTCACCGGAGTCGGTACTGGCCGCCGCCGTATTTGGTTGTTTCCGGCCACCTCGATGAGTCCTCGCCGCCCCTCTGTGGTCCTCCACTTTCCCCGTGGCCGTGCGCTCCCCTTTGACCCCTTCCCCCACCTTTTTCACCGCAGGTTCGTCGCCGACGTGCACTTCCGTGCTCGCCGGAATTGCTCCACCTTGGGTCCGCGCCGCACCGTCGACAGGAGTCACCGTGGTGGACGCCATCGTCACCATTCAAACCACCATGCTTTGCTGAACCTTCCCGTGGTCTTCATCAAGCTCAAGCCTCTTCGGAGAGCTGCCGCCGTCCGCTTCCGAGCCGCAGCGCCACCGCGCCGCCATTCTCCGGCGGAAAATCCCGGTGAGCCCCCTCCTCTCTCCTGTGACCGTCAGATCTAGGTGGACGGCTAGGATTAGATCCCCACGAAGGGGTATGCCACCATTAGATCTGGATCTAACGATCTAGATCCATCACTTATCCACGTCAGCACATTCCACACCAGCGCCCAGTCAGCATAGCCCAGCCAATCAGAGACTGCCGCGTGGCCAGCCCTTAATTCAAATTATTTCTCCCGGTAGAAATTTTGGCAGATTTGCAGAAAAGCCCCTGTAACTTCAAATCATCATATCTTTTCAACCACTTAGCCAAATTTAGCAATATTGGACTTTTTGAAAAGCCCTAGACATATAGAAACTTTTGGCACTGGAAAAATTCAAATTTGACAAAGTAAAATTTGTTCAAATTCAAATATGCTTGTTTGATGAAATTTGGCATAATTCAAATTCTACAAATCCAAAAATTGTAAATAAAATATATTTAGAAACCTTAGGATGTGTACTTTCATATCCTCTGTCCCAAAATAATATTTGAACAAATTAAAATTGAATTTAGAATTAAGTTGTCTATTTGAGTATTTTTGACATAGATTAATTTCTATAAATATTTTCAACATAGTTCCTTTGGCAAAATTGCTCCATTTGGTAACCTTGAACCATAGACATTATGCCCAACCATTTTGGACACCCTTCGACCATGACCATGTGTTTTGACCAAAAACCCAACAAAGATACATCCATTTTCACCATGTCTTAGAAATTGTTTTCAACTGTTATTCCTTGATGTTATGTCTATTTGGAGCCAAGCCAAGTCCTTAGAATGTGTCAATCACATATAGTATCAAGTAGTGAACTTTAGTTTTCTATCTTCTCCACTCCCCCATTCTTGCTTCAAGAATTCACCAAGTCAGCAAAATGGAGATCAAGACTCAAGCACAAGAATGAAACTTCAATATCAACTTGGTGGCAAGATGAAGAGCTATGAGGAATATCGTTGAAGAAATTGAAGGAAAGACATAGACTCCACAGAAACAAGAAGAAACTCAATGAAGTACTGGAGTATGAAGAAAATCAAGGAGGAGACATTTTCCTCTCTTCCTATCCCTTCCATTTCTTTCTTTTCAAATTGACTTAGTGGTATTTGTGCCCATCCCATACCCAAACCAATTAGTGAAGTGAAAACCATGAAGACTATCAAGACCAAGAGAAGCACCACACCAAGGAAGGGAACAACTTAGATGGCATGATGATGATCTTCAAGAAGGCAATCACATGAGAACTAGAAGCAATCCACCCAAGTTGAAGAGTAACAAGTTATTTTTGTCCAACCATTGACCCAAATGGAAAACCCAAGACTTATTAATATTTTCCCTTTGATGATGAAGTTAGTAGACCTACCCTAACCACAATGGAAAATACTAACATAGTCACTCAAATATTTTTGAAGGTGAATATGACCAAGTGTTTGCATGTATTACTTTAGTTGAAGAAGTAATATGTTTATTCTAAGTGAACTCTTGGAACTTCCTCGACAAGTATGGTTATAATAAAGTTAGTTTTATACATAACTCAACCTAGCCCTTCCCAAGTAAACCATTGGAATTTCCTTAACAAGAATGAGACCACTAGAGAATGAATCTTTCAACTCAAACCTAGACCTTGTCCTAACCAACTTGGTTAAGCCCCTTTTGATATGTTAGTTGCTATGTATGTTTTATACACTTGTATGTTTGTTTGTTAGGATGCTTGTTTATTTGGTTTTGTGTTGTCAATGAATAGATTGTACGGAGAGCAACAATCTTTTGTGAAGAGAGTGTGATATCTTCACCAACTTCAACAAGGCAAGTAACACATCATCAAATACCCATTATTTTCTATATGCATTAGTTGATTTTGAGTAGTATGCATGATAGGAAATTTTAATAAGTTATATTATGCTATGCTATATACTAGTAGTGTGTAGCCATCCTTATACCTTGTTATTTTGATGCCTTGGTACTTATTTAGATGCTTTGCCATGCTACAAAAATTTGTTTTACTAGATGTTGAGGAAAAATTCTTAGTATAACTAATGAATGAACCACCTGGGTGGAAGTGGTAAGACTGGTTTATGTTGAGTGTTGCCTCAGGGCCCTTATCTAAGGGTTATTCCACTTGAGGTTGTCACTTGAGGATGGCCACCCAGGAACAAAGAGATTACTATGTCCATCTAAATTTAGTAGCTTCCCGTGCAGCCTTTAGTCATATGGGCTCTGTCTTGATCAACTAAGTTGAATGATCTCACTAGGCTTACCAGCAGATGTAGCATAATTATAGGTGGAACGGGTAAGCCAAACGGTGGTGGAATTTCTTCTGAAAGATCTCGTCTCAATCTTCTCCTTTCCTTAATGCACTCAGGGTGTATAGGATGTTTGGGCTGATTTGAGTCTGAAGGTGAAAGTGCACAAACTCTGCAGAGTCAACAAACTAAGATCTTAGCCGTGTCCCCGGTTATGGACAACTATGAGCAGCTGGACAAGGATTGACGGAAGAATCTCATCATCAATTTCAATAACTAAAATTTGACCAAGTGAACAGTATCTGTGGTGCTTGGATCTTAATCCAATGTTGCCACCCTTTTGAAAAGAAAAGTTTGTTTTACAAAAGTGATAGGAGAAAACTGGCTTTATGCAAACTCAGCCAAAACTCCACTCAGCCAAATAAGCATGTAGTATTAGTCTTGCCATTTATATCCACCATAGTGTTACTTGCCAATACATTAAATTGTATTGACTCCCTTGTGGCTGCATATTCCATATTGCAGATGTTTCTGAAGACGAGTGAGGATTTCGTTTAGGATCTCGAGACTATCGCCAACATGTTTTGCCTGTGGCACATGAAGAAGATGGTCTCAATGTTGTACTATGTTTTCCGCTGTATATCTTAGTTTTCTGCTAGTCTTCTAAGACTATGCAAGTTGTAATACTATTTTGTAAAGACTGGATCATGCGAAGTAATAGAATTTGATGCATTTGCATGATATTTCATTTTGTAATGTGGTGCTAGCAATTGATCCAGGGACTAGCACAATAACACAGGTGTCCTTACATTATTTAAATGTGGGAACGCTACACGCAAACAACATGCAAATACAATAGGACCTGAACAATTCAGATCTTTTTGATGATGTTTACCACATGCGAAGCATGGTCATAACACTGGAACACCATATGTGTTAAGTCCTTACAGACTAGATTATTGACTCTAGTGGAAGTGGGAGACTGAAGGGAATATGCCCGAGAGGCAATAATAAAATGGTTATTATTTTATTCCTTGTTTATGATAAATGTTTATTCTCATGCTAGAATTGTATTAACCGGAAACGTTGATACATGTGTGTTTAATAAACAAACAATGGTTCCTAGTAAAGCCTCTCTTTTAACTAGCTTGTTGATTAATAAATGATCAAGGTTTCCTGATCATGAACATTGGATGTTGTTAATAACGGGGTCATGTCATTGGTAGAATGATGTGATGAACATAGACCCAATATCAAGATAACAATACGATCAAGTCATTTAGTTTATATTGTTATATCTTGCATATGAAGTAACTTATTCCTTAGACCATGAGATCATGCCAATCACTGGTACCGGAAGGGTGCTTTGATGTCATCAAACGTCACACCGTAACAGGGTGACTATAAAGGTGCCTTTAGGTATTTGGAAAGTATTAGTTGAGGATCATGGATCAAGAGTGGGATTTGTCCATCCAAATGACAAAGGATATACTCTGGGCCCTCTCGGTGGTATCACATCGACACCGCTTGCAAGCACGTGACTAGGTCACAAGGATGTCATCTCACGGAAACGAGAAAAGAGTACTTGTCAGGTAACGAGATTGAACAAGGTATGGTTGATACCAATGATCGAATCTCGGACGAGTAAAATATCGCGAGACAAAGGGGATAGTTCACGACGTTGATGGTTCACACGATCACGAGAGTCATCGTTGAATTATATAGGAGTCATCACGGATCTCCAGTTCCCGCTGGTGATTATTGATCGGAGAGGAATATCGATCATGTCTATCTTATTCGCGAACCGTAGGGTGACACACTTAAGGTTCGATAACGCATTTGAGAGGATACGGAATATCGAAGAATGTTTTGAGCAGCACCGAAATTGTTTCGGGGAAAATTGAAATAGTTCAAGGGCTTTTTCGTCGAATGGTTGTTAATAGAATTAACAAATAATTCGAGGTGCTATATGCAAATGTTTGTTAGTAGAATTAACAAATGCTGAAATAAAGAAATAAAAATGTTTTATTTATTTATTAAAGAAAAATTCTTGGATTTTCTAACTGGGAAATAAAGGAAGGATGAGTGGATGTGAGTGGAGTGTCCACTCACATGATGAGGGAAGAGGTGGGGTCACCTCCATGGGCTGGCCGCACCCCCTTGGGCTGCCTCCCCCTCTCCTATAAATAGAGGGCATGAGCTCCCTCTCTCTCACACACTTGCCCACCTCACTTTCTCTCCACCCGCTGCTCCATTCCATGGTCTCCGGCTTGGCGAAGCCCTGACCGTGGGATTCTTCACCACCACCACGCCGTCGTGCTGCGGGAGTTCTGAGGGATCCTCTACTTCCGCCTCCCCGCTGGATCGAGGGAACGGAGGTCGTCATCAACCGTACGTGTGACCGATCACGGAGGCACCGCCGGATTGCGGTGCACATCTTCTCGCTCTCGAGATCGGTGTGAGTACGACTACGCCAACAACGAGATTTGATCTCGTAACGCTTTTTGTCTTCGAGGGTATGTTCTTCTTAAGACTCTCTCTATGCCCGTTGCTTTCATCTCCTAGATTAGATCTTGGCCTTTCGGGTATCTCTCGCGTAGGATTTTTTTCGTTTTCTATGCAACGAACCCTTCACAAAGCATTAACACTCCGTGAACACATGTGATCCTCACATCACAGCCATCCCCTCCGGTTGTCCCAATTTCTGTCACTTCAGGGCCTCGGGTTCAGGACAACGATATGTGTAAACAACTTGCAGGTGTGATCAAGAGACAATAATTATCATCGTGATTCAATAACATGTTCAGATCTGAGATCATGGCACTCGGGCCCAAAGTGACAAGCATTAAGCATAACAAGTTGCAACAATGTGAATAGCACTAATAGAGGATACTACGCACTATGCCCTAACAATCGCGACATTATTACATGAACAATATCATCCAATCCCTACCATCCCCTTCAGCCTATAGCGGGGGAATTACTCACACATGGATGGGGGAAACATGGATGGTCGATGGAGAGGCGTTGGTGATGACGATGGCGATGATTTCCTCCAATTCCCCGTCCCGGCAGGGTGCCAGAACGGAGTTTCTGAACTCCAAAAAAGGATTCGCTATGGCGGATGAGCTACGAACTTCTTTCTGGAAAACGATCGACCCCCCTCGGGTTTTAAGGTTTCGGGGCATATGTAGTCGAAAGGGGAGTCCGAGGGGGTACCCGAGGTGGGCTCACCATGCCAAGGAGTGGGCCCACCTTGGCCGCGCCTGGGGGTGGTGAGGGAACCCCCTTGCCCCTCTCCGACTCATCTTCTGGCTTCGGGAGTCTTCGGGTAAAATATGGACTTTCCCTTCGTTTCCGGGTATTTGCCGAGAAGTTGATTTTCTACGCAAAAACGAGACACCAAAGTAGTCTGTGTTAGTTGCATTCAAAACACACAAGTTTGGAGGGAAAACTTCAACAAAGTGTTTGGAAAAGTAGATACGCTTTTGACGTATCAACTCCCCCCAAGCTTAGCTTATTGCTTGTCCTCAACCAATTCAGTTAACAACTGAGTGCGATAAAAGAACTTTTACGAACACATTTGCTTCATATGATGTAAATATACTCACTATATGATCAAATACTTAATTATACTCATGATAAGATACATTCAAGATATTGTCACTTAATAGCTATGCAAACCATGAAGAGATAACAACATATTAATAATAAACCACATGAAGCATAACTATTTGCAAGATTGTAATATTCATAATAGGATCTGATAAAGTGGTATCTCGCTTGCCCTTATGTGTGGGGCAAAACATAAATGCCAGGGCACCTCTGAATAAATGCCAGGGCACCTCTGAATGTTCAAGGGAAGACTAGAAGTAAAGATATCAAAATATGCAAGTATCAAGATTATATCACAATCAACCGTGCTTTGGGACAAACACATCACACTAAGAATGACAATTATGCTCTCAAGAAGGTGCTCAAAGAATATGGTGGAGACTCTTCCTATAAGTAACGGATTGGCCCTTCGAAGAGGGAAGCAGGGATTCACATGCGCTAGAGCTTTTCATTTTTCATGAAACAGAAGTTAAACAATTTTGAGAGGTGGTTGTTCATGTCAACAAATGGCAATAGAGTGCTTATTATCTATACTAAACAAGTGAGAGCGGTTCCGAATTAGGAAATTATATCATGCACATATATATAGCTTTACACTCCCCCAACCTTTGCTTTCACAAACCATGGCTAACCGAATCCTCGGGTGCCTGCCAACTTTCACATACCATGGGGGAGTGCCTATTTTTCATTATTTTCTGTTATAGTGGTCTAACCAGCTCTTTGCAATATTAATGACGAGCAGATGAAGCATGCAAGTCAGGTGGGTACTTAATTTATCATGGAAGATAACAAACACAATACTACTTCCTCATGAGCAAAAACAGTGTCACAAAACGAGAAGTATTTTTAAGGTTTTAAAGGTAGCACATGCAAATTTACTTGGAATGGCAGGAAATACCATGCATACGAATTTATAGTCGACTATGTGGAATAACTTGGTTTTCAGGGATTTGGAGGCACGAGTAGAGCTCATACTCAGTGCAAGTGAAGGCTAGCAATAGACTGGGAAGCGACAATCAAGAGAGCAATAATTACCATAATCATGTTTGCGACAAAGTAAAATTAACTAAGGCATAAAATTGATACTCGAACTCTGAGGCAAAATAAATCATCGAGGCTTATTGACTTTTTGTTTTTAGTCTTAGCATGCGTGAGGATGTGCCAAGTCGATTCAAATGAAACAGTCAGAGGAGGCTACCACAATGTCATACCCTTCTACGAATAGAACAACGCGAACACATATTTATACGACATGTCATTTACTATTAATAAATTGGAACAAAACATGAGAGAGCACGGACTATTAAGCAGCCATTAAATCACATATATCTTATATGAACAAACTAAGCATGCTCACATGGATGGGTATATGTACAAAAATGAAAAGAGATAGAGTTCATACCAGCCTCTCACCACAACTTGAATTGTCATAGATCGTCATTATTGCTCTTCACTTGTGGCTCGAATAATATATAATGAAAACCAAGCTCCAATGGAGTCACGGACAACTGTTGAACTCTGCAGCAAACTTTACAAAATAAAAGAAGAACAACAAATATTTTTGGGGTTTTCAAATTAAAACAAGAACAAAAGAAAAAAGCAAACAAAGCAAAATCTTTCTGGATTTTCGAATTAAAACTGCAATTAAAAGATAAAACAAACCAACTAAAGAAACAAATAGAGAGAAACAACATAAATATTTTTGGTCTTTTTGTGTTTTGGAAAGCGAAAACAAAACTGCGATAACAAAATGGGAGGAGAGAGAAACATAAAATGTGAATGTACAAAGATCCGACTGAATACGATATATATATGAGTGCGTGATGTCGGTATACCTCCCCCCAAGCTTAGGATTTTGGCCTAAGTGGGTCTCAATTCCAGCCCCGCCATGAAGTGACGTCTCCAAAGTGTGACGATGAGGGGCCTCCTCCCTGGTACGAGCTCGACGCGCCTGGATAATGAGCGGTGTAGTTCTCATGGGGTGCCTCGTCGCCTTCCTGCTCCTCGGGGTCGTGCTGCTCGTGGAAACCAAGCAACTGTATCTGCTCGTCCTGCACCTCCTTGGTGTGAGACCATAATCCCTTGTCAATACTGAACAAACCAAGTTGTGGCATGGGGATTGCCCTCTCATCCCCGTCAGCGAAAAACATCCTATAAATTAATTTTCCCTAGCGGGAATCAGAAGTAACAAAATGATGCAGTTTCATGGCAGCAAGGTCAAGCCTCTATACGGGTAATATCACATCATTAGGACTAACAACAAGACCTAAATCAGCTACAATACGTGAAGCAATAATGCCTCAGTAAATAGGTCCTCTAGCCGCTAAATGACGTGCAATAATAACACCAAGATGATAATTAGTAACACCAGTAAGAGCAGCAGGTAGGAAAGCTAGATGGTAGTGAGAAATGTTGCTAGTGGTTTCTCTTCCTAGAACACTAGTAGCAAGATAATAGGCAAAATAACGAATAGCTGGGAGTTGTATGTTTCTTATCTTGCCCCACTGAGCTAGGCGGTCATCATCGTTGCTTATTGCCTGGTAGAGTTCTAGCAAATCTCAAGGGAGGTCTGAAATCTTCTTTGTTGTCCTAGACGAAGGAACACCTATTATCCTGCAAAATTCTGTCAGTGGCAAAGTATAGCCCTTATCATAAATCTTAAACGAAACAGTTGGCCCATAGGAACGATTTTGGAGCTCAAAACTTTCAATGAAAGTCTTTGTGAGGATAGCATATTGAGCATGCTCCTCCTGCATATAAGTAGTTAAGCCAACATTGTTAACAAGAAACTTGAAATCAATTAGAATCCCCGCTTCCTGCAAAAATTCATAGCATGGAAAAGTGGACGGATTAGCATCTCCATCATCCCTCTCCCCAATATCGGAGGCAAGAAGATTTTCGTTATATGATGATCTTGCTCTCGCAGCTGATCTTGAGGGCCTAGATGCCCTTGGTGCATCACTTACAAACATCTCTCCAAAGGTATGGTTCTTCATCATCCGATTCTAATTTTTTTAACAAATATCACCACAAAATTATTTGGAGCAACTATATGATAGAAACTACTATAGGGACTTGTATGAGTACTAAACATGCATCAAAACTAAATAAATCAAGCATCAAACAAGCATGCAAGCTCACATAACCTTTCACCTACGGCAGCAAAATACGCAAGAAATACTCCACTAAACAAAATTCTATTTGGATCTTCCGAGGAGTCACATACCGGAGAACAACTGCCCCAAATCTCAGCAGAAAAGATGAGCTGAGCAAGGAGATCTAAAATTGTGAGGAAGAACATTAAGAACTTGAGTTTGGATGAACTGGTGAGTTTCTACGGGAAAGAGGAAGGTGTGGTAGGTGGGAGAGCAAGTGGGGGGGGCCAGGGGCCCCCTCACCATAGGCAGGCGCGCCCCAGGGGCAGGCCGCGCCTGGCCATGGTGAGCTGGCCTGGGTGCCTCCCTGGGGTCACCCCAGGTGGCTTTCTGCCCCTTTTTACGCAAAAACTTCGAATATAAACTTTTCGGGATTTTTCGAGAAACTTTATTTTTCGGACTTTTCCAGAATTTTCATTAATAATAATATTGCTGGAAAACGAAGATGGAATGATGGAAACCGTCAGCAAGACCAAACCAACAGCAATTCTAAGACACTCTACTAAACATATACCCACTGAAAACGGAGGAAAACATGATTGGGGATAACGAAAACGTGAGTAGACGATGGAAAACGAGCGAAAACAAGGTGAAAACGTGCGTGGCCATGAGTGAATATGGTGAAAACAATATGAAAACATGATATACTTTATGGAAGCACGGAGAAAACGAGCATATGAATAAGAAAACATATCCAACACGTAGTGATAACATTGTTTCCTTCATTTAAAATCACTTTGTTATCAAGGTTGATCAAGTCTTGCTACCAAAATAATTTTATATGAAATAAAACTTTGTTTCTCGCTAAATACTTATGTTACCTCAACCTTTATTGATATAGTCTCAACCATGGCGGTCTCATATTCTTTGGATGGCTTTGGAATAGGACAATAAAATTTTCCAATCTTGATGGTCATAATATTTTCAATTGAATTTAAACCATATTTCTTATCAATCTTCTTGGGAAAATAAACAGTGTGCTCTTTATCATTAATATTAAAAGTGACTTTTCCTTGATTGCAATCAATAACAGCCCCTGCAGTATTAAGAAAAGGTCTTCCAAGAATAATAGACATATTATCATCTTCAAGCATTTCCAACACAACAAAGTCAGTTAATATCAGACAATTATTAGCAACTTGAACAGGAACATCCTCACATATACCCACAGGAATAGCAGTGGATTTATCAGTCGTTTGCAAAGATATATCAGTTGGTATCAATTTTTCTAGGAGGTGTCTTTTATAGGGAGTAAAAGGCATGACACCAACTCCAGCTCCCAAATCACACAAAGCAGTTCTAACATAATTATTTTTAATAGAACATGGAATAGTTGGTATACCGGGATCTCCAAGCTTCTTAGGAACCTTTCCATTAAAATAGTAATTAGCAAGCATAGTGGAAATTTCCTCATTAGTAATCTTCTTTTTGTTAGAGACAATATCTTTCATATATTTTGCATAAGGAGGCAATTTAATAGCATAAATTAAAGGAATTTGCAAGAACAAAGGTTTCATCCATTCACAAAACTTGTTGTAATGTTCTTCTTGTTTTGATTTGTGTTTCTTATTAGGATAAGACATTGGTTTTTGTACCCAAGGTTCTCTCTCATTACCATGTTTATTAGCAACAAAATCTTCCTTAGTGTACTATGTATTTTTAGTTTGGTTTTCAGGTTCCTCTTCAATTTCTTCTTTATCAGAAGCATTATTCTCTTCATTACCACTTTCAGTTTCAGCATCAGAGATAGATATACTATTAGGATCTTTAGCAAGTTCAGAGGATTCTACAGCAGTTTTATGTTTCTTCTTCTTCTTCTTAGTATAAATAACATTATTATTATTTTGCTCAGAATTTTGTTCAATTCTTTTAGGGTGTCCCTCAGGATATAAAGGATCTTGTGTAGAAATACCACTTCTAGTTCTTATTTCATAAGCATGTTTTTCTTTAGAAGCATTAACTAGCAAATCTTTTTGCACTTTAGCAAGTTGATCAATTTGAGTTTGAACCATTTTAAAATGTTTAACAAGCATTTTAACATCATTAGAGGTTCTTTCTATAATACCATGCAAATTATCAAAAACTCTAGAGTTTTCCATTAGGTGATTTTGCACTCTCATATTAAAATTATCTTGCTTAATAACATAATTATCAAATTCATCTAAACATTGATCAGGAGGTTTATTATAGGGAATATCTCTACTAACAAAATGTTGGAGAGAGTGTACCTCAATGGTGGATGAGTGAGGGATTGGCTTACATAATTCTTCTATAGGTGGAAGATTCTTCACATCTTCAGATTTAATACCCCTCTCTTTAAGAGATTTCTTGGATTCTCTCATCACTTGATCATTTAATTCAATCATTCCCCTCTTCTTGGGTGTTGGTGTTGGTGTTGATACTGGAGTAGGGGTCGGCTCAGGCTCAACCATAGTCTAATAATCATGATTTTGGCTTATTTTAGCCATTAATTCCTCAGCTTCATCTGGAGTTCTTTGCCTGAAAACACAACCAGCACAACTATCCAGGTATGTCCTAGATTAAACAGTTAGTCCATTATAGAATATATCAAGAAGTTCATTATTTTCTAGCTTATGACCAGGTGTAGCCCTAACTAAAGAACAGAACCTTGCCCAAGATACAGGCAATTTCTCTCCTTCCAATTGCTTGAAATTAAATATATTTTGTAAAGCAGCATGTTGAGCACTAGCAGGAAAATATTTCTGAAAGAAAGCATTAACCAAACCAATAGGACTATCAATAGATCCCAGAGACAAATTATTAAACCAAGTTTTAGCTTCATCTTTTAATGAGAAAGAGAATATTTTAGCAACAAAGTAGCTACGTTTCTTAAGATCATCAGAGAATAAACTACTCAAAGAGGAGAGCTCATTCATATGTTTCATAGCACTTTCATTTTCAGTACCACAAAAAGGTTCTTTCTCAACAATAGATATATAAGATAAATCAAGAGAGAAATCATAATCCTTATCCCTAATATTAATGGGAGAAGTGGCAAACTTAGCATCAGGAGATAATTTATATTTAACAACACGACTTTGAATAAGACTTATAACAACATCTCTATCCTTCATAGCATGTATTTCATCAATAAGATCATCATTAAGTTCAATATAGGAATCATCAAAATCATCACTAGGATTCTCTCTAAGCTCAGGTGAAACAACAGGAGTAACTAGATTTTTATCAGGAGTTTCAGTGTTTGCAATATTTTTAGCTTTAGCAATAGTAGCATCTAAGAAAGGACCGAGAGAACCACTCTCATCAAGTATCAGAAGTATTTTCAGATTCATCAGAAGTAGCACGTGTAGCATGTGTATGTGGTGGTGTAAGCAGCTTACTCATAACAGACGGTGAATCAAGAGCAAGAGAGGTGTTTAGAGTTGTACCTCTTCTTGTAGTGGATGGTAATATAGGAAAATTTCCATCATGAGTCTTACCCATGATGAATGATTGACAATAGATAATAGTAATCTCCAGTGAGCTTGCAAATAAAGCTATGCTCCCCGGCAACGGCGCCAGAAAATAGTCTTGATAACCCACAAGTATAGGGGATCGCAATAGTCTTCGAGGGAAGTAAAATCCAAATTTATTGATTCGACACAAGAGGAGCCAAAGAATATTTGTGAGCCTTGACAAGTGAGTTGTCAATTCACCTGCACCTGAAAGTGGACTTGTTCACAGTGGTTTATCAGTAGTAACAGTTTTGTAGTACCAGCAGTAGTGAAATAATAGCAGCAGTGAAATGAAAACAGCAGCAGTAGTGTTTGAAGTAAACATCGGGATTAAATACTGTAGGCATAGGGATAGATAAACGGGCGTTGCATGGATAAGATAGTTCATATAATAATCAAGACATGGGCATTGCAGATAAATAAGATAAAGCATCCAAGCACTAAGTAACCATAGGCATGTGTTCCGTAAATAGTCGTATGTGCTCGCAATGAGAACTTGCACAACATCTTTTGTCCTACCAGCCCGTTTTTAGCGGGGCCTCAAGAGAACTACTGGTAATTGAGGTGTTCCTTTTAATAGAACACCGGATCAAAGCATTAACACTCTGTGAACACATGTGATCCTCACATCACAGCCACCCCCTCCGGTTGTCCCAATTTCTGTCACTTCGGGGCCTCGGGTTCCGGACAACGATATGTGTAAACAACTTGCAGGTATGATCAAGAAACAATAATTATCATCGTGATTCAATAACATGTTCACATATGAGATCATGGTACTCGGGCCCAAAGTGACAAGCATTAAGCATAACAAGTTGCAATAATGTCAATAGCACTAATAGAGGATACTAGGCACTATGCCCTAACAATCACAACATTATTACATTAACAATCTCATCCAATCCCTACCATCCCCTTCAGCCCTACAGCGGGGGAATTACTCACACATGAATGGGGAAACATGGATGGTCGATGGAGAGGCGTTGGTGATGGCGATGGCGATGATCTCCTCCAATTCCCCGTCCCGACAGGGTGCCAGAACGGAGTTTCTGAACCCCGAAAAAGGATTCGCGATGGCGGCGGAGCTACGGACTTCTTTCTGGAAAACGATCGAACCCCCTCGGGTTTTTAGGTTTCGGGGCATATGTAGTCGAAAGGGGAGTCCAAGGGGGTGCCCGAGGTGGGCTCACCATGCCCAGGTGCGGGCCCACCTTGGTCGCGCCTGGGGGTGGTGAGGGCACCCCCTTGCCCCTCTCCGACTCATCTTCTGGCTCCGGGAGTCTTCGGGTAAAATATGGACTTTCCCTTCGTTTTCGGGTATTTTCCTAAAAGTTGATTTTCTGCGCAAAAACGAGACACCAAAGTAATTCTGCTGAAAACAGCGTTAGTCTGTGTTAGTTAGATTCAAAACACACATGTTTAGAGGGAAAACATCAACAAAGTGTTCGGAAAAGTAGATACGTTTTTGACGTATCAGGGGGTCATGGAGAGCCGGCCTTGTGAGCTTCCCATCTCTTCCAATATCCGTGCATGGCAAGAGCAATGCACTTGTGAGCACCCTTGTAAGCGTCCTCATAGTCTTCCTCATCATCATCATCCTCTTCAACTTCTTCAATTCGAGCAATTGCCTTTGACTTCAAAGCTAGATTGGGTGACTTTCCCGTTCCTCTAGAGCGAGCGAGAGCATCATCCGCACTCTTGTGTGATAGGGATATGGCGATGAACTCGCTAAGAACACCAATGGAGTTAAGGGAATCATAGTCCTCTCTTGTCCGTATGCTAGTGGAGAGGTTTGATGAGTGTGAACACACGTTCGTTGGGAGACCCCAAGAGGAAGGTATGAAGAGTGCAGCAGCAAGTTTTCCCTCAGAAAGAAACCAAGGTTGAATCGACCAGTAGGAGGAAGGAGTAACTTCAGAAGGTTGAAGCAGCTGAGATGACAGGGCGCACTATCGTTTCAGAAGCAACATGGAACCTACACAACACAATCAAATCACTTTGCCCCAACGAAGCAGTGAGATTGTCAATATCACCGGTTTTGCTGAACACAAAGAGGTTAAACGTATGGTGTGGAAAATAGTAGGAGAACAATATGAAAGCAGTAGGTGTTTTATCAGTATGAGGAAAAAGGACCGGGGTCCACAGTTCACTAG
Source organism: Alopecurus myosuroides (assembly GCA_028641055.1). Lineage (NCBI taxonomy): Eukaryota > Viridiplantae > Streptophyta > Magnoliopsida > Poales > Poaceae > Alopecurus > Alopecurus myosuroides. The sequence goes on from CM054059.1 coordinate 205,362,241, forward strand.
TGGTGTCTCTTCGTGAAAGATAGATAACATGCGTGGTGAACAAATTACAGCTGGGCATTTGACAGAAATGAAGGCTGCATCATAGTGCATATGCAAGACATAAAGATTACTATGTGATTCATGCGGGCATTACAACAAAATACATAGACCGTCATCCAACTGCATCTATGTCTATTAATCCACCCTCCGAATATCATCCGAACAAACATTGGGTATTAAGTTGCTAGCAACAGATTATTGCAGCAAGAAAAGTGTGTAATGTAAACAATTGTAAACTAGGTAAACACCAATGTTTTCTCCCTAATGGCAACAACACATCCTCCATCCGTCACGTTTCTCTCACTCGAGCACAGATGCAAAGGAGGCATGAACCCACTATCGAGCATAAATACTCCCTCTTGGAGTTACTAGCATCTACTTGGCCAGAGCATCTACTAATAACAGAGAGCATGCAAGATAATAAATAACATAAGCATGAAGATAACACAATAGATTGATAATCAGAAGACATAGCATTCAACATTCATCAGATCCCAACAAACACAACATGTAGCATTACATAAAGATGATCTTGATCATGTGAGGCAGCTCACAAGATCTAAACATGAGGTACAAAATGGATAGAACAACCATCTAGCTACTGCTTTGGACCCGTAGTCCAGGGATGAACTACTCACGCATCACTTCGGAGGAGGCATGGTGGTGTAGACCCCTCCGGTGATGAATTCCCCTCCCGACAGGGTGTCGGTGAGAGCTCCAGAACCCTCCCGATCTCGGGATGACGATGAAGGCGGACTCGGGTGTTTTTCATGACGAAGTGGTATATCTTTAGGGTTTATGCTTCGGGGGGTATAAATAGGCGAAAGGGCAAAGGCGATGGAGGCCTGGGGACCCCACACCACCCCATGGCGCGGCCAGGGGCGCGCCGCCATATGGTGTGGGTCCCCTGTGACCCCCCTCCGGGTCTCTTAGGGACTCCGTGGAACCTTCGGGAATTCTAAGACCTCCGGACTTCGAATTTTCCAATTCCGAGAATATTTCCAGAACAACTTTTATGAAACTAAAAACAGCAGAAAACAGTGAATTGGCTCTGTGGCATCTTGTCAATAGGTTAGTCCGGAAAATCGGTAAAAATGACATAAAGCGTATAGCAAACATGTGGGAAACAACAAGAAAACACCATGTAACATCAAAAATTAAGGATACGTTTATGACGTATCAAGGTTCTTCTCGAAAGGTGTAATTGCTTTGATGGAGGATCTCAACAATCCGAAGCTTCTTGCAACAAGGTGGAAGCTACAAGCACTAGGGTTCGCCAAGTCAGCCTGCGCGTTAAGTAATTTATCTGTCGCCCGGCGCAACGCGTAACTGGCCCAGGCCCACCCATAAGTGAAGCATATCAGATTGACATGAACAAAACAATCATAATCTCATGGTTCATCGGATCCCAGCAAACACAAGATGCCAATTACATAACGATGGTCTCGATCATGTGAGGCAGCTCACGATACTCTTAACATGGAGGCATATGGGAGAGAACAACCATCTAGATACTGTCCGGAGGCGATCATGACGATGTAGAGGCCTCCAGTGACGATCCCCGTCTCCGGCAGAATGCCGGAGCAGGACTCCAGAAGCCCTAGATTGGACTTTTGAGGTGACATCGCCTCTCTGTATATTTCGTGGAAAGTACTCTTTATTTTTATGGTTAAGGGCAATTTATGGGCAAAGAGGTGGCGTTAGGCGGTGGCTAGGGCCGCCAGGGGCACCCTCCTGGTGGGCCCCTGGCCCCCCGACTCTTTTTGGACTCCGTCTTTGTTCCGGGTAAAAAAATGTCTCCGTGGATTTTCAGCCATTTCCAAGAATATTTCCTTAAGAACTTTTCTGAAATAGAAAAACAGCAGAAAACAACAAGTGGCCTGGGGCATCTTGTTAATAGGTTAGTGAGTGAAAACATCTGTAAAACGATGGAAAATGGTAGAAAACATAGGGGCATTAGATAGAAAAAAGCATGAGTATCAAAAATTATAGATACATTTACAACGTATCAACATCCCCAAGCTTAACTTCTGCTCGTCCTCGAGTAGGTAAGTGATAGCAAAATAATTTTTGAATCTTGATCAACGTTATGTAAAAGCATTGCAAGCTGAGATCAAAGTACTTTAACAAAGGGATGATATATATTGTTTGAACTAATATAAACTTAGCAACCATGTTGCACATGAAAACTAACAAAATCAAAATAAAATGAATAATGAAACATTGAAAGGGATACGTTTGTTTAAATCACAAAGAAAAACATAATAAAGTGGTATCCAGCTAGTCCTTCGTGTGGTACCAAAACATAAATGCCAGGACACCTTCAAAGTTTAAGTGGTGACTAGATACAAATAATTTGAGAGCAAGCAATACCACAATCATAAATCAATAAATAATAAATTTTGGACTATGAACATTATACTCAGAATGACAACTATGCTCTCTTAGCTGGTGCATAAATTAAGAAGATAAAGACTCAACATAAAAGTAAAAGAAAGACCCTTCACAGAGGGAAGCATGGATTACTCATGTGCTAGAGATTTTTATTTGATAAACAGAGGTATTGAAAACAATTTTGAGAGAGGTGTATGTCTATGTTAACGAAAGGTAATGAAAAACTTATCATAATCCGTGTCAAGCCAAGTGTTTAGATTTTTTAGAGCGGTTTCCGTTAGCTTTATTGTTGGCACTTACCTCCACCTTTCTTTCGCAAACCTGGGCTAACCGTATCCACATGTACCCACCAGCTTCCATCAAACCATGGGACGTGCCTTTCTAATTATATTATTCGGCACTAGCTCTATGCAAATTTAGATGAGCACATATTTCATACTCATCGGGTGAAATAAGGAAGAACTTTTCTTGACATAAAACATAATAAACTGTTAAAAAATACTTCCTCATGAGCTAAAAGAAGAACACAAACAGGTTAATAATTTTGAAGGTTTAAAGGTAGCACCTGACAATTTTACTTGGAGTGGTGGTTAAATACCACATATAGGTAGATATGGTGGACAAATTTGGCAAAATTTGGTTTTTGGGAGTTGGATGCACGAGTAGAGCTCATACACAGTACAGGTGAAGGCTAGCAAAAGACTGGAGTGACCAACTAAGAGAGCAATAACAACCATTATCTTGCATAGAGACGAAACATCATTAATCAAAGCATGAAGTGATATTACAAGTCAAAAACTAAATGATCATCAAGGCTAGAGGTGACTTTGTTTCTAGTCATACCATTGTGTGACCATGCACCAAGTCAATCTAGATAAATCATTCAAAGGAGAAACACCACAATACCGTGCTTCTATATGAGAAAACAAAACATGATTAATTTCAATGGAACATTAAGCACTCTCAGCTATTTGAGATTAGTCATGATACATAAAAAATTACTAAGCACACAATTAAAATAACATCTAACATGACATTCCAAAGCCTAAGACACAGTAAAAACAAGCTTCCTATTGCACCACTATAAGCATGAAACAATTTACTCTTCTCCAACACCAATCAACTTATTCGAAACAACTCGCAAATCAAATAATCATCAAAGTCCATAGATATAATCAAATATAACTAAACCGAACCAACAATCTACAAAAAAATCGAGTGAAAAACAAGAGGTAAACGCTGTACTAGCAAACACTGAACACTCACAGAACAATAAGAGTGAAAACTAGAGTGTTCTAGGCAATGAAAATGAAGCGTGTTTCTCCCAAAATAAAAGTTCTAGGATCCAACCAAAAGCTACAGCAAGGAAAACAAAAACAAACTGAAAGAAAAATAAAATGACGCTCCAAGAATAATACATATCATGTGAAGCAATAAAAATATAGTGTTTTCAAAGAAATCTGATATTTTTTGTTGATGAAGAAGAGGATGCCTTGGGCATCCCCAAGTTTTGACGCTTGTACTTCTTAGATATGTCTTGGGGTGACATGGGCATCCCCAAGCTTGAGATTTTGTCCATCCTTCATGTCATCACATCATATATACTTCTCTCCCTATACTTGAAAACTTCCTCCACCTAAAATTCTCACAATCTTTACTAGCAACGTTAGTGCAATAAAAATAACAAATCCACTTGGTTCAGTTTCAACACAAGTCTAACACTCAATTTAAAACATTATCTACTATAAAAATTTCTTTTAAAACTCTTCCCCTCAAAAGAACACCAAAAGAAAGAGATTAAGAAGCAAATGCAAATATTGACAGACATATGTCAAAACAGAACAATCGGTAAAGATGATTCTTTTTTTGAAAATCTTCTGTTTCTCAAATAAAAAAGGGGAAACTAATGGAAGTCAGATAACAACCTGGGGCATATGTCTATTTTTACAAAAATCAATCCTACGTTTTGGCTGAGAGATTTTTTTTTTTGGTAACAACCCAGAAATCTGTTTCCGGACAACAACTTCCCCAAATCACACTACCTCTCTATTAGGGGTTACTCTTGGCACAAAAAGAAATAAAAATTATAAGGAGAGGTTGATACATAGGTAAAAACTTCCAAGACACAAAAATAACAAAAATAAAACAAAGGAAAACAAAGGTGGGTTGCCTCCCACAAGCGTTTTTCTTTAACGCCTTTTAGCTAGGCATGAAGAACGAATCAAGTATTATCATTATATCCATCATCAAGATCATAAAAAAAATCTTCAGTAGTGCAGCTATTTCTTCTAGTAGGGTTCGCTAAAATGAGTTTGTTTAAAACACTAGGTGAATCAAGAATAATGCGTTTAGCTTTGCTCACACTAGATTCCTCCACTATAGTTCTAGAAACTCCCCCTTATTTAGATAAATTAATTTTTGGTGGAGAATTCTTTGAGACATACATGAATTTAGGATTCTTTACCACTGTTGTAACATCCCAAAGTTTGCTACTTTAGGGTGTGTGGTGTGTGTTCATCTCATACATGCATCAAATAAAAATTTAAACCATGTTTGAACCAATTTAAGACTATGAAATTAAATGGTTTCAGAAAATCTCCCAAAAAGTACTTATTTTGGTTCCCAAAATTTTGTGTTGGAAAATATTTCATTCACACCAAAACAAAACATGGTTTGGTTGGAAATTTGATAAGGTTTCCAAAACCTATTTTTGGCAATTTTGCTGTTTCCAAAAAGGCCCTCGAAACAGTGGTTTATGTTCTGTTTTTGAGTGGACAAGGACCTCTTTGCAGTTTTCCAAAATTTCCAGGGGGTTTTCGCAAATTTCCCTTTTGTCTCTTCCACCTCCGGCCAGAAGGATGGAGAGCCGTGGACGTCGCCGTTTCCACCTCCTGCTCTACGTCATCGGGAGGGTAAGGGCTCCCAGGATGCGTCCAGATCGCAGCTTCCTCCCCCAGAACCCCCCCGAACCCTCCTCTCTCTCTGTGTTCTTCCTCCGAAGAACCTAACCCTAGCTCGCCGGAGTTCGCTCCTCGCCGACGCTATGCTCTGCCCCGCGATGAACCGAGGTTCCCGGTAGCTCCACCGCCCTCCTATTCCCCTCCTAGCCACCGGAATCGACCCACGGTGGACGAAATCAACGCCGGCATCCATGTCTTCCTCGCCTCCGGCCGACGGCCGCCGCGCTCGATGTCGCAGTCTCCGACCAGCCCCCACCTCCTCGTTACCTCTACGTTAATCCTGGTGAGCTCCCGCACCCGTAGGTGCCATCGTTTTGTCCCATCCCCATCGGTACCGTCCCCGCGCCGTGTACCTCCGCCCGCCGCCGCGCCGGTGGACGGCGTGGTCGCTCCGGTGACCTAAAAGGAGCGGCGCCAACATCGTTGTGATCACCGTCGCCTCCTCTTCCTAGTGCCTGGTTTTAATTTGTGAATCCCTCGCTCATTCGCGGCGATTGCGCAGAGGCAGAATCGTTCCGGCCTGGGATGATGCCAGGATGACATCATCCTGATGTCATATGTCCTTTTGCTAATTTCACAAAATTCCAGAAAATGAATAAATGTTGAATAATTAATATCTAATAAAATATTAACCATAAAAATAAAGTAAAAATATGGTTTTGATCAGAAAAAGATGCTCTATCCAAAAATGTCATTTCCACATATATTTGACAAAGTTGAATTTTGGACATTATTTAATGCTGGTTAATTCATTTAAAAATAGAAAAATAAGTTTTTATTCAATAAAATTAGAAAATTAAAAGTTATATACCAAATTGCTCAAAATGACAAGTACAATCTAGCTATGATGTTTTTAAACCTATTTGAGCCTTTTAAATTGTACCCACTTTCAGAATCGTCCGAATTGCCCCTCCGGGGTGTATTTCGGGTTAATTTTAGTAAAATTGTACAATTGCCATACGAACCCTAGCAACCCAACAAGCATGTTTAGGGCTTCTTTCAGTGCATTAACTTGCTCATGCATACATATTGCGCATTGCATCGATGCCATGTTTGATTGTTGTTTCTCTTTCGGTGTTTTGCTCCTGATCGGTAGAATGCGACCCCGAAGAGAAGATCGACAACGCCATGGAGAATACTTGATCCTAACCGACAAGTAAAGCACTTATTCCTGAAGACTTTCTCTGGTTTTCTTGAAGCAAGGCAAGCATAACCTCTTATCTTCCCATATATGATTTCGAAAGACTTTTCATTCTCGTACAAATGCATTCGATTCCAATGTATCTTGAGTCAATAGATAGAGTTATCCTATTTAGTTGCATAACCCAGATATCATGATTCAATGCTCCTAGCAGACATAGGATTTGTTTGTGTGTATCGCCAGAGCCTCAAATATGCCATGCTTAGTCATACATGCCTGTTATCTCTGCTCCATCCGGTTGATGAATCAGAGTTACGAAATAAGCTAGTATGGCAGGAAGTAGTGGTAAGTTAAGAGATGTTTGATTAACATGATTTAAAGGTGTGGATGACGAGACCAAAGAGGGTCTGTGGTGGTTGTCTCGTTCATGCCCCTAGGAGCGAGTTCTCGTCTTCGAGCCAAGACTGAGCGTGCATCCACACGGGGGATTGGATTCCCCTCGATCTCAACTTGCCTAGTTTGTTCCATGAGTTGCCTAGTTTGGGATTTCCATTTGGATTCGCGGGGATATTAAAAACGTTTGCAAAACTAGGACGTGGCGGTGCAACAGCCTGTGGCGAGACAGTAGTTGAAGCACCGCTCACAACAATAGAGACCCGGCAGGAGATGGCCACTCCCTATTGGCGGTCCATCTCTACTCGGAGCGACTCATGGAATAGGCGAAGCAAGGGAAAGATCGTGGTCAACCTTCATCTGCCGGCACTTCCCGGACTAGTGCTAATCATGTGGCATTAAGAGTTGGTTGGTACGTGTGGTTAAAGTTGTACACCCCTGCAGGGTTAAATCTTTTCGAAAAGCCGTGTCCGCGGTTAAGGACGACTTGGTGACGGATTCTGTGATCATAGATAACTTGAACGGAATGACTAAAACTTGTTGATAACGAATGAAGGATGCCTCCTCGGAGATGCCGAGAGGGGTTACCTTGTAGATTGAGTTACCGGAACAACTTGAGGAGGTGATCTTTGAAGCACGAGGTGCTGATATGAGTTGGTGGTTTAAAAAAATGATGATTTCAGTAGTTGAGTAGCTTTCTCATCTGTTTTCAAAATATTCCATGAGACGTGCTATTCCTCCCTCAACTTGGAATACAAAGATGGCTTTACGCAAAACAACCTTCATAACTCTTTCTAAAAGAAGCAGATATATAATAGGTTAACTAAGTCTTGTTGAGTACCTCCCGTACTCATGTTTGCTTCAACTTGGTTCAGGTGGAGTTCCTCAGTTCGGTGGTGTTTCAACTTGGACATCGACGAGTAGTTTGGGGTTCCCAGGTAGCAGCCTGGAATCTATGGGCTGGGACGTCGCCTTATGTTGCGGCCTCTTAGGCCTTTTTGGTTCTTGTTGATTAGCAACATAATTTGCTTCCCGTTGTCTGATGTAATGTTGGGTCGTGTGACCTCTGCTTGTAAGCTATACTCTAGTAACACCTGTTTAATACAACTTCATGTCTAGAGTGTTGCTTTGATCGGTTGTTGGTTTCGAGCTCATTGTTATACAGTTTTGGCTATGCCTGCATAGTTGTCGCAGTCGAGGGGTTGTGGAGCCGATGATCCATGTCCGAGCCCGCCTGTCGATATGATCGGCCTGGGGCGAGGTAACCCCAGTAACCCTCGATTTTTGTTGCACTTTTTGGACACATAGCAGCTCTGTATAACTTTGGTCCCGTTCCTTCAGTTTCATCCGACTCGTGGACGCTTGGGTATGCATAATTGGTTATGACTAGCATGGATACAAGGAGTAGTAAACCGGGGATCCGGACTACGTGCCGATGAATCCGGTCTTCCTGTCGTTGTTTGTTGCGGCCAGGGCTGGTAACCCTGAAGCCCTTGTGAGTCCATGGCTACGAGCACATAACAGTATGTATATCTCTGGGTCCGGGGTCTGACAAGTCATGGTATCAGAGCAGGACTGCCTGTAGGAAAACCTTACTGCTTGGTCGATGTTGAGTCTAGTGTTTGTGAAAACTACTTTAAACCTTCAAATGATTGTGAAAACCTTCTTAGGATTCTTTTTACTCCTTATCTGTTATTGCTCTAATTCTGGGTCTTCGTATCTGTTTTGAGTTGAAAAGGTGCTAGTTATTCAAAACCTAGGTGCCTTCTTTGGCAATGACGTTGTTATCCAAGTTGACCTAGTGTTAAAAAGTTTCTAGAGTCGTGTGTGTTCCATGTTCCGTTATCTCTTAAACTGGGAGATTCCTTTCCATCCTAATCTCTCAAAGATGTGTGGATTCCACATTCTTACATGTTCTAAGTTTCAAAATCCTGAACCTCGATATTTCCTTTTTATCTCGAATGTGTCTGTTGTCCTCTGCTCAAAGTTCTTCTGGATCTATCGTTGTCTTTTGGAAGATAACTCGTGATTGCTACTCATAGTGTCCTTAAGGCACTAAGATAGTAGTTACTCCTCTCTTTAGGTTTTTAACCTTGGACTTGAACCGAAGGTCCCGGAATGTGCTGAATTGTGGTGAGTTGAGTCATGTGGTTTCTTAACCATGTAATGCTCACGCTATCAGTACAGGATGCTGACCTTTAACCCAAGTTCTATTTCTTTGAATCTTGAAGAATCTGTTCTACCTCAGAGGGCTAGGAATTTTCAGCTCTCATAGTCATAGGTTTCCTCTTGGAATCAGAAGGATCGCAACAAGAGTGATCATCATGAGTTCCACATCTTTCTTCTTGATTCAGCTATATTTCTCTTCTTGGCATGGGTTCTACAAATGAGTATTAACCTGTGCTTTCAAACGTGATCTCAGGATTCCCCCGAGCACGTTCTTATCTCTTAGTTGCTTCCAAACTTCGTCCGTTGTTTTGGACACGAAGTTGCGTATGTGTGTTGGATTCTCCCGATGCATTTGCTCTTGTTTTCCGTTAGAACGTTCCACCTTGGAATGTCAGGAGAAACAAACTCCAGCACCTCTTCCATCTCTAGGATCAGGTCAAAGTTTTGTAATTCGTAGATTAAAGAAGTTTTATTAGTTTCTGTTCTGTTCTACCTTCGAGTATCACACCCTTATATATCAAGAGGTTGTGTTGTGTTTCATGGCCTCATTGATGAAGTGATGCTCCTACACATCTTCACTCACCGTCTCTACAAGCTTGAATGCTCGAGAATGTTGGGTGTGCATTGAGGTGTGTATTAGATATTTCTAGCAATTTCTATTGCTTCGAAAAATCTAAGAAACCTCTGTATCCTTCTTAGAACTACTGGTCACCTGGTCTCTACTTGAAGTAGACTCTGTTACAAATCCGTTCATTCCGGTGCACATCCTCGGTCAGAGAGTTAGGTTCATGCCAAAGCTCTCCAGACCATATCGGTTGCTTTGAAAAGCAAGTTTCCTTTTCGAACTCCGAGACATCTCGGTAGGTTGTGATATTCTGGTTGTCTTTCTAGAAGTATCACCAGGTGGTTACCCGACCGTGATGTCTAAACGAGGGGTAGTTTGAATCCCTCCTTTCTCCAAGAAACTATGCTGGATACCCTGAACCAGTTGGTTGAGCTTAAACAACAACTTGGAGAGTTGAAAGACAAGAGCTCTTCCTAACTTGTTCCTTTGCAATGGAATGTCCAGTTCTGTTCATACTAAAGCAGGATAGTATCTCCGTAGTGGACATGCTATCACTCCACCCTTGGTTTGATTTGGTCTATCGTCAGATCAAGTCCAGATTCAAGGACTATCCTGATGGTGTTTTCACTCATGGTGTTTGGCCCGAGTACACCTCATGTCCTCTGGTCTGACCAATGTTCTGCCTTGTTCATATATCATATGAAACCCCTCTTCTTGGAGTGTTTTGATAAGCGTGTTGTCGAGCCCATCGATGACATCCCTATTTTCTCCAAGTTGCAAGAGGTTAATGTTGAACACTTGGCACTAATGTTGGAAACTTTCGAGAACCATCTTTGTTCCATTACGAAGAGTTTGCTCTCGGTGTTCGAAGTGACTTTCTCGGGTTCATGAGCTTATGGTGAAAGTTGTCGCCCTGGATTCGAGAAGAGTTTTCTTGTTCCTTCCGGAATAATCCCAAGTTGGTCATGCACGTGTGGTCTATCCTTGAGATGGTAGGTTGTTACCTCCATTTATTTGAAGAAGTTTGCATCCACGCAAGGCCACTGACCGACTATCCGTGAAAGAGAGGAAGTCTATGAACTTCGTTATCTCGGTAATCATCTTTCCCACAAGGACTCCGATGTGTTTTGTTGCAACTAAACCATGTATGTGCAACCGTCTTTCGCAAGTTGCTAATACATGAGTTCTGCAATCTCACTCATCCTCTTGAGTGTGGCATCGTAGTCAGTATCTTGAGAATCTAGCATATGTATCTCGTTGGTAATCGGTGCAACCTCTTTGATCAAACATGTTAAGTCTGAGTTATCAACCCACTAACCAGAGCTGAATCTCAAGCAGCAACGATGGTTGGTGTTCCCTTAAGGATATTGATATAGGTCCATTTGAAAATCCGGCATGGTTGATGTTGTGGTTGACACAATTAGCCGGAAGGCCTAATGTCATATCTCCTTGAATCCGTGAGAACAACCACTCTCAGTGAGAATTCTGGTGTGGTTCATTCTAACAAGTTTCCCTCACCGTTCTTCCGAACCTAAGTTCATTTTCACTTGTTTACCTATAAAGGCTTGCATTAGCCTGATATTGGTATCCAGAACATCCAGGAGAACCTGGAAGTTGTTCTTTCAGTGTCTTTTTGTCAATCCTCCAAAATTTTCTTCCAGTGGAAACAAGTTCATCACGAGAACCATCTCCTGGTGTTTTGTAACCGCCATTGATAAGTTTCCCTTTTTCAAGTTGTTTGTACTTGAAGTTCTGTTTTTTCTCACACATTGTGTGAATTTGTCAGTCACTTGAGCCATGGAGTCTTAACCATGTGGTAGATGTATGGCTACGTCTAACCCACAATAGGAAAAAGATTCCCTATTTTCTTTCGGTGTTTCAATCCCTCGTTGGTTAACCATCCTTATGGTGTGACCAAGAATTCCTCCTTAATCACGGTGTTCCAACATCCTTTGGTTACTCATCTTTTGCCGTGAAGTAACATCCCGATCCCTGATAAGGATTTCAAGAAAGTTGTTATGGAATGGTCGAAAGTTCCTTCATCTTCCGTGTCCACTCCGAAGAGTGAACATGATCCTGTATCACATTCTCTCTGACGCACGATTACAGTGTTTTCTCGTGTTTTCCCTCGTCTGTGGATATTATGTTTCGGTATCCAAGACCACCCTTTCCATCTTGGTTAATTGTTTGAAGAAACCTCGATGTCATAAGTTGTCCAACCTTTCTTTTCCAAAAGGATTTAAAGTCTTGTGCAAAGCTCATATTCTAAATCCTTTCCAGAACATTCGTCCATAAACTTGAAACCATCTTTTATTCCCTCCGTTATCTTGATGTGTTTCATGCCTGCTAACTCAAAAGTTCTTTATGAACATCCTTTCATGAGTTACCCATGAGAAACTCGATCTTCATGAAGATCATTCCCTAAGAGTTTCCCTCTTACCTAAGGTGTATCCGTTCAATACTTCAAGATGCTACGGATCAACCTCTTTGAGAAGAGAACCGTAAGGTTCGAGAAGATCGTTCAAAACCGGTGTTCCTTCTTTCTTCTCCTTCGGGAATCTCGGGACGAGATTCTTGTAAGGGGGTAGATTTGTAACATCCCAAAGTTTGCTACTTTAGGGTGTGTGGTGTGTGTTCATCTCATACATGCATCAAATAAAAATTTAAACCATGTTTGAACCAATTTAAGACTATGAAATTAAATGGTTTCAGAAAATCTCCCAAAAAGTACTTATTTTGGTTCCCAAAATTTTGTGTTGGAAAATATTTCATTCACACCAAAACAAAACATGGTTTGGTTGGAAATTTGATAAGGTTTCCAAAACCTATTTTTGGCAATTTTTCTGTTTCCAAAAAGGCCCTCAAAACAGTGGTTTATGTTCTGTTTTTGAGTGGACAAGGACCTCTTTGCAGTTTTCCAAAATTTCCAGGGGGTTTTCGCAAATTTCCATTTTGTCTCTTCCACCTCCGCCCAGAAGGATGGAGAGCCGTGGACGTCGCCGTTTCCACCTCCTGCTCTACGTCATCGGGAGGGTAAGGGCTCCCAGGATGCGTCCAGATCGCAGCTTCCTCCCCCAGAACCCCCCGAACCCTCCTCTCTCTCTGTGTTCTTCCTCCGAAGAACCTAACCCTAGCTCGCCGGAGTTCGCTCCTCACCGACGCTATGCTCTGCCCCGCGATGAACCGAGGTCCCCGGAAGCTCCACCGCCCTCCTATTCCCCTCCTAGCCACCGGAATCGACCCACGGTGGACGAAATCAACGCCGGCATCCATGTCTTCCTCGCCTCCGGCCGACGGCCGCCGCGCTCGATGTCGCCGTCTCCGACTAGCCCCCACCTCCTCGTTACCTCTACGTTAATCCTGGTGAGCTCCCGCACCCGTAGGTGCCATCGTTTTGTCCCATCCCCATCGGTACCGTCCCCGCGCCGTGTACCTCCGCCCGCCGCCGCGCCGGTGGACGGCGTGGTCGCTCCGGTGACCTAAAAGGAGCGGCGCCAACACCGTTGTGATCACCGTCGCCTCCTCTTCCTAGTGCCTAGTTTTAATTTGTGAATCCCTCGCTCATTCGCGCGATTGCGCAGAGGCAGAATCGTTCCGGCCTGGGATGATGCCAGGATGACATCATCCTGATGTCATATGTCCTTTTGCTAATTTCACAAAATTCCAGAAAATGAATAAATGTTGAATAATTAATATCTAATAAAATAATAACCATAAAAATAAAGTAAAAATATGGTTTTGATCAGAAAAAGATGCTCTATCCAAAAATGTCATTTCCACATATATTTGACAAAGTTGAATTTTGGACATTATTTAATGCTGGTTAATTCATTTAAAAATAGAAAAATAAGTTTTTATTCAATAAAATTAGAAAATTAAAAGTTATATACCAAATTGCTCAAAATGACAAGTACAATCTAGCTATGATGTTTTTAAACCTATTTGAGCCTTTTAAATTGTACCCACTTTCAGAATCGTCCGAATTGCCCCTCCGGGGTGTATTTCGGGTTAATTTTAGTAAAATTGTACAATTGCCATACGAACCCTAGCAACCCAACAAGCATGTTTAGGGCTTCTTTCAGTGCATTAACTTGCTCATGCATACATATTGCGCATTGCATCGATGCCATGTTTGATTGTTGTTTCTCTTTCGGTGTTTTGCTCCTGATCGGTAGAATGCGACCCCGAAGAGAAGATCGACAACGCCATGGCGAATACTTGATCCTAACCGACAAGTAAAGCACTTATTCCTGAAGACTTTCTCTGGTTTTCTTGAAGCAAGGCAAGCATAACCTCTTATCTTCCCATATATGATTTCGAAAGACTTTTCATTCTCGTACAAATGCATTCGATTCCAATGTATCTTGAGTCAATAGATAGAGTTATCCTATTTAGTTGCATAACCCAGATATCATGATTCAATGCTCCTAGCAGACATAGGATTTGTTTGTGTGTATCGCCAGAGCCTCAAATATGCCATGCTTAGTCATACATGCCTGTTATCTCTGCTCCATCCGGTTGATGAATCAGAGTTACGAAATAAGCTAGTATGGCAGGAAGTAGTGGTAAGTTAAGAGATGTTTGATTAACATGATTTAAAGGTGTGGATGACGAGACCACAGAGGGTCTGTGGTGGTTGTCTCGTTCATGCCCCTAGGAGCGAGTTCTCGTCTTCGAGCCAAGACTGAGCGTGCATCCACACGGGGGATTGGATTCCCCTCGATCTCAACTTGCCTAGTTTGTTCCATGAGTTGCCTAGTTCGGGCTTTCCATTTGGATTCGCGGGGATATTAAAAACGTTTGCAAAACTAGGACGTGGCGGTGCAACAGCCTGTGGCGAGACAGTAGTTGAAGCACCGCTCACAACGATAGAGACCCGGCAGGAGATGGCCACTCCCTATTGGCGGTCCATCTCTACTCGGAGCGACTCATGGAATAGGCGAAGCAAGGGAAAGATCGTGGTCAACCTTCATCTGCCGGCACTTCCCGGACTAGTGCTAATCATGTAGCATTAAGAGTTGGTTGGTACGTGTGGTTAAAGTTGTACACCCCTGCAGGGTTAAATATTTTCGAAAAGCCGTGTCCGCGGTTAAGGACGACTTGGTGACGGATTCTGTGATCATAGATAACTTGAACGGAATGACTAAAACTTGTTGATAACGAATGAAGGATGCCTCCTCGGAGATGCCGAGAGGGGTTACCTTGTAGATTGAGTTACCGGAACAACTTGAGGAGGTGATCTTTGAAGCACGAGGTGCTGATATGAGTTGGTGGTTTAAAAAAATGATGATTTCAGTAGTTGAGTAGCTTTCTCATCTGTTTTCAAAATATTCCATGAGACGTGCTATTCCTCCCTCAACTTGGAATACAAAGATGGCTTTACGCAAAACAACCTTCATAACTCTTTCTAAAAGAAGCAGATATATAATAGGTTAACTAAGTCTTGTTGAGTACCTCCCGTACTCATGTTTGCTTCAACTTGGTTCAGGTGGAGTTCCTCAGTTCGGTGGTGTTTCAACTTGGACATCGACGAGTAGTTTGGGGTTCCCAGGTAGCAGCCTGGAATCTATGGGCTGGGACGTCGCCTTATGTTGCGGCCTCTTCGGCCTTTTTGGTTCTTGTTGATTAGCAACATAATTTGCTTCCCGTTGTCTGATGTAATGTTGGGTCGTGTGACCTCTGCTTGTAAGCTATACTCTAGTAACACCTGTTTAATACAACTTCATGTCTAGAGTGTTGCTTTGATCGGTTGTTGGTTTCGAGCTCATTGTTATACAGTTTTGGCTATGCCTGCATAGTTGTCGCAGTCGAGGGGTTGTGGAGCCGATGATCCATGTCCGAGCCCGCCTGTCGATATGATCGGCCTGGGGCGAGGTAACCCCAGTAACCCTCGATTGTTGTTGCACTTTTTGGACACATAGCAGCTCTGTATAACTTTGGTCCCGTTCCTTCAGTTTCATCCGACTCGTGGACGCTTGGGTATGCATAATTGGTTATGACTAGCATGGATACAAGGAGTAGTAAACCGGGGATCCGGACTACGTGCCGATGAATCCGGTCTGCCTGTCGTTGTTTGTTGCGGCCAGGGCTGGTAACCCTGAAGCCCTTGTGAGTCCATGGCTACGAGCACATAACAGTATGTATATCTCTGGGTCCGGGGTCTGACAACTGTAGCTTCTACCTTTTTATTTTTAAGGGAGGACAAGGTAGACCCCAAAGTTTCTATAACATCTTCAATTTTGTCTATTCTAGATGGCTGATTTTCATTAGCTTTTGTAGTTTCAAGGACTTTCACCCTTTTGGAAATACTCTTTATGGCACCATCTAGATTGTCAACATGCTCAATTAATTTCTTGTCCAACTCATTTTTTTTCTAAATATTAACTATATTCTCCTCAATAGAATCCAACCTATTTAGCACATGTTCCATAGTGATATCAATTTTAATCTCATCAACATGAGGATTTCCCACTAGATTTTCAATAACATTAAGAGCTTCCAAAGTGTGTGCTCCTAAAAAGTTTCCACCCATTAAAGTGTCAAGTATATACCTATACCAATTGGTGACACCCACATAAAAATGTCTAAGAAGAGCAATGGTGTCTTTCTTTTTAGTGGATCTATTTTGAGCATCATTAATTCTATACCAAGCATATTTTAAACTTTCCCCACCTCTTTGTTTGAGGGTGAGGACTGCAACATCGGGAGATAAAACAAAATGAGTGGAGCTAGACATACCAACAAAATAAACTAACAACACAAATAAAGACTAGAAACTATAGAACTATTTGTGTGTGTGTGTGTGTGAGGGGGGGGGGGGTTGATAAAAAGAAAACAATACTAAACTAAGCAAGAACAAAACAAAAGAAAGAGAGTGGAAGTGTGAGACTCCCCTTGCAGCAAGCTAGAAGTCCCCGGCAACAGTGCCAGGAAAAGTATTTGATGCTGACGTGATCACACGCTCGTTGGGAGACCCCAAACGAAAGGTATGATGTAGTCCAACGGAAATAATATTGGGAATTTTATTTGTTGGACTACCACAAGATTTTATCAAACCATTAGGACTTCGTAGTATTGAAGAAGGTTGCTTGTATCAACAACGCCGTTTATTGATGTTGACCAAGCGTGGAACCTGCACACAAGCACAAACTCTCTCTTGCCCTAACTTTCCGGAAGGTTTTCAATCTTCTGGTCTTGCTGAAAATAGGAGAATTAAACGTATATAGTCTTGTAGAGTAATAAAAGTAAGAACATGACAGCAAGGAAACAATACTGAAAAGTGCTTAAAAGAAGGTTTCAATATGAGGAAAATAGGACCCGGGGCCATAGGTTCACTAGTGGTGTCTCTGCAAAGAAAACAAACATGCTGGGGAACAAATTACAGCTAGGCAATTGACAAATCATAAACATATAACAATACTATTATGAAAAGACAAAGTTCTCGGGTTCTAACATTGTATGCATTACAACAAGGCATATGGACCGCTATCCAGCATGCATCCATATCTAAAAGTCCACCTCAAGAAATCTATCCAGCAAATCCCTTGGTGTTAAGTTGTAGCAACAAAGTGATTGCTTTGTGTGCAACAGACAAATACATTAAAAACAGTACGTAATGTAAGCAGTGGTCCTCGTCTGTAGACAAGAGCACCATTGTTTTCTCCCTAGTGGCAAAAACAGCCTCTTTGTATGTTTCGTGGAAAATAACTCCGTCCTCGTGATTTTTACGGTTAAGGGAAATTTATGGGCGAAGAGACGGTGTCAGGCAGTGGCCAGGGCTGCCAAGGGTCCACCAGGCGCAACCTAGGTGGGCCGCGCCTGGCACTCTCCTGGTGGCCCCCCTTCGGCTCTTCTTTGGACTCCGTCTTCGTTCCGGGTAAAAAATGAACTCAATGGATTTTCAGCCATTTCTAAGAATATTTTCGTAAGAACTTTTGTGACATAGAAAAACAACAGAAAACAACAACTGGACTGGGGCATCTTGTTAATAGGTTTGTCAGTGAAAACATCTGGTAAACAAAGGAAAACGGTAGAAAACATATAGAAAACATAAGGGAATTGGGTAGAAAACAAGCATAGAGCATCGAAAATTATAGGTACGTTTGCAAATAGTATCATCCGCCACATCTTGAAGTATTATAGTGCACTCTTCTACATGACCTTTATATTGCACTCGACAACCAATGGGTCATTCTTGCATTTTTAATTAGATTCTTATAAGAATCCTAATAAAGCCTCTTGCTTCACCAATTGTTGTCGGTTGATGTGTGTTTGCTGTATTTGGTTCTCTCAAATATCCTGGTCCTATCATCTTCACTAACGCCGCATATGAATGATACATAGCTCAGGCATGTGGATTCTCCCATGTGAAGATGCTTCTCAAAAAAAATGCGGGAAACCCATATGTAAGACACAGGATAGCAGTTGTGCATTTCTGAATAGAAAATAACCCTACCTTACCTATGACCAAAAGGCGTCGAATATGATGGCGGTAACAATGGCGGATCGATCAACGGCATCACATATGAGATGGTGGCGAAGGGAGACGTGGAGATGTACTGATGGTGATTCAATAGAGAGAAATAGATCTTGCAGGAGGTAGAGAGTGGTCCGGTGGGAGAGAATGGCATAGTCGCTGGCTAGCGGGGTTGTATTATTGGATATCGACATGGAGTTCGTGCCTGGACATGTTCGTACACCCATACCAGGCCTCGAATGTTTAGGGAGAGGGCGAGCGAAGGGGCCCGGAGAAAAAAAAGGCCATGTTACGAGCGTTCCGGCGGGGTGATGGGGGTGGCCGTTGGAGATTCTCTAAGACCGGAGTCCCAAGTGTTCATTGGTTCAAACCTTCCTAAACTGAACTTATCCTCTTACGAATGTTGGTAGCTTTGTACGGTTGTTATTTTGCCTAGTCTCTTTGTAATTAATAACTTTTTTATTTGTTTACTCTCTTATGTAATGAAATCAAAGATGCCGCCTTTCACTCAAAACGTAAAAGTTGGCCAGGAGAAGCAACCAATGTTTCTTCGTTGAGAAGAAAAACAAATTCAACATTTTCTTTATATTGTCCATTTACATACTTTGCATCCTCATTATATTTATACAACTTGTAATATTTGAACCTCAATCGTACATGACGTCTTATTTTAGGACAGGTATGGTGTGTGTGAAAATGGTCTTGTAGAGTTAGAGAGTGAGAATTCTTATGTTTACATGACTAGGAGATATATCATGTCACAAAAAATGTATGATGTAGCATTGTATTGATCTAAAATGACATATAATGACTTGTCAACCGATTTATTATAAATCTTCAACTAAGTAGTTTGTAATCTGGCTTGTAAGTGATAAATATCTAGCAATTATCAACAAGAAAATATATCAAAAAAATTGAACACGGGATCTAGATTCAAAGACCTCATCACAATTAATCTAATCATAAAAACGAAACGCGTGTCATATTAGCAGTTTGAGAGATAAAAGTTTAAAATAAAAAAATCTTTTTTGATGTAATAAATGCATTTATTATTTTGTAGTTGCGTGCACTGTAGGATAGAGACTAACGATTGTATTTAGTTGCATGCATTAAGCAAAGAGACAAAATATACACTTCATGCATGTATGACAGAGATACCCTGTGATGATGCTGCAAGGCGGCTGCAACTCTTTACTATGTTCTTGGGTAGGTACTCTACTTATATACCAGTTGATATAGATGAATATTGCCACTTGCTTGTATTTTTTTTGTTTGCTTTTTCCTTTTCGGTTATTATGTAAACTATGTAATAAGTGGTTTCTTGTGCTTTGTGCACCGAGCAGCACTATAGATGTCGAGAGAGGTTCTCCTCCTTAATCGAAAAACAAAATACTCCCTCCATTCCTAGAAATATAAGTTATATTTAATTTTTAGAAAAGAACCCATAGTATAACACATACTGCCTTCAACCACTCTTCTGGAGAACTTTTTTTAGGGATTTTATTATGTTCTCTTATCTCATGCAAACTCCTCTTTTCTCCATGTCCATTAGCCTGAAGTAATTCCATCCAAAATTGGTTTAATTTACCCCTCCACGGGCATACTTTAATTTCCCATAAAAAACTGTAGATCCTACATCTAGGAACAGGGAGAATACCTAGTTACTTTATGTGAGATAACACGCCTAGATATTACTGAAGATGAAACATTCCAAAAAGGAATATGTTGACCTTAAGCCACAAATTTAACCAATGTGTGAGGGATATTTTGAACATATCAACGATCCTTTTGTGGCCAGGTGGGACCGGTCAATGTATTTTACCGCAAAAAGATCTCTTTAGTACGATATAAACCTCATACTCTAGATCTCTGTTTTGTTTTATGTGTTTCATTGATGCATACTCTTTGTCATTTTATTTTTGACCTCCTTGGAAATAAATGTCACATAAATTTGTTCCTTTAGTAAAAAAATTCAAACCTTGGAAAGTCGTAGATAGTCACATTATTCCTTCATATTTAGGATGAGGATAGAAGGAATAACACTATTTTTCTTGAACACCCTACATTTCTCCTTCCAAATATCCCACGATACAAGACTTAACATGGGAACTTGAACTTTCCCGAGCTTAATTATATGTCGTGCATATGAGAGTGCCATTTTTAAAGGATATGAGCAACAATTAATGATTTTCATGTGTGTGCGGAGTTGTGTGCGCACAAAGCTAGGTAGCCGTACCAAAATAATATCACGCGTGGATCAATATTTTTATAAAACAAATTTTGTATTAATTGAAGGTGGGTAACTATGGAATACTCATGTTTGCATAAAACGATGCCACGGGGTCAACAAAAAAACTGAAAAGTATGTATTTCAGCACATATCGACATTGCTCAGCTGGAGATGGATCTTGAGATCCACCTTTAGAAGAAAATTGAAGACGTGATCTATGTCTGGTCATGGTAAAAGAGAGTAAAAGATGAAAAGTGTGGAGGAGCACGAGCCCTATGCCATGAAATACACAAGAATATTTCTGAAACTAGAAGACACCAAGAAGAAAATTCTCATGCTGAAAAAGTAGGATAGTAGAAGCTTGCCGGCTATACGAAAACCTAGCTTCGTCTCGAGGCATTTTTTTTGAAACCTTTTCTACTGCAGGGGAGTCCCCCACAGCCCTTTATTGCCAACCAAGAAAGTTACAAATATTTACAGTATATAGAGAGGTAAAAGACTAAGGTAGTCTAACACAAGCTAAAAAAGAGAGCTAAGCCATGATGACAGCTGATCAGCCAGAGAGGGATTCAACCTATGCTTAAGCAAGGTGATATCTAACACAAACCCAGCCTTCCAACCTCTGAAAGAATGCCTCTCAGATTTGAAGATAACACCATTTCTCTGTTTCCAAATATTCCAACAAGTCAAGATCACAATCTCTGAAAAGTAAGGTCCAATGAATGCCTTCTTAGCCTGTTTTATATTAGACATGACTGTGTCATCACTCCATTGGATCTGCATTATTAGATTATACATGACTGTGTCTCGAGGCATATTATTAGGTGGCATTTACCTGCGCGGGTGTATTCTATGTACACTAATATGTGGTCCATGCTCATTAATTAAGAACAAATTCCACTTTCTTAAACTATATGTAGGTCAATAAATGATCTTAACAAAGCATAATTCGGCCAAACAAAATAGGTTGGGACGCATGAAATATTATTTCTATCGAGCAGAAAATTCAGTTAACATTTTACTTTTATTATATACTGGCATACTTTACTTCATTTTTTACTGGATCGGTTGTGTGAGTAGGGGTTTCAACCCCACATTTTGGTTATAGCAGCTATGTTTTGGATGTCCATATGACTAAGAGTGAAAGACATTGTATTTTATGAAGAATAACTTTATCATGTGCAAGTCTTCTATATATGCGCCTGTTTGGTTGCCGTCCCGGGCCTATACTACATTCTTGTAGATAGTGAATGACATGTGGTTTATTGGTTGTACTTTCCCCTTTCCGTTGTTTTGTAAACTACATAACAAGCGGTTTAGCTGCGTTGTGCAACCCCTAGTGTCTATTGCTTTTGTGAAACAACATACCTAGTAATTACTCATCTAAGACATTCAATAACAAAATAAACCTTTTACAAAACGACATAATTGTATTAATTGGGGGGGGGGGGGGTTGATGACCCAAAAGTGTATGGGTCTATCGTAGTCCTTTCAGTAAGTAAGAGTGTCGAACCCAACGATGAGCAGAAGGTGTTGACAAGTGGTTTTGAGCAAGATTCCAATGTAAATTCTGCAAGATAAATTTGTAGGGGGGTTTGTGGTAATAGATAAAGTAACAACAAGTAAATAAAAGTAAGAGTAAATAATTGCAGCAAGTGGTCCAATCCTTTTTAGCACAAAGGACAAGCCGGTGGTGTTTCTTATGACGGCTAAAATGTTTCTGAGGATACACGGGAGGATTCGTCAAGTTACTTTTATCATATGCCATTGATTAATCTTCATAATTTTGTTAAGTGTTGTGTGGGTAGACCTATGCTAGTGCACCATCCTATCCAAGACAAATGCACACTTACAATTACACTACTTGCAAGTATCCAGAACTTATGATATACAATAGTGATGCAAAATGGACGTATCAGCGGGAGAAAAAACCATGTGAGACTCCTATTTGCATAAAACCACCTAGTTAGGTCAACTAGAAATTTGAGGGATATATTTTGTCTAATAAGAATTCAAGACTAGCCACGATCCAACCATTTCGTTTGCACTTATATGGGACCTGAACCATCAAAGAGGCAATTTTGTAGCAAATAAGTGGCTTTTTTTTTGCTTCACTACCCTGCATGGGGTATCATCAAGTTGTGGTCTTTCACGTATAATGATCAATAGAGGCTTTGCAGGAAAAGCATCATTTTGTTTCCCAAGAAACATATAGCCCTATAATTTGAACCTTCAAAAGACGTACCTCAAAGTTTCAAAAAAAATATGATTTTTTTGTACATATAGGGATTTATAATTTAAATGTGCCAAGTTTGAATCATTAATAATTTCTATTTTACACTGCACAAAAAAACAATATTCTGACAAGTTTGGATGTGTACTATTCACACATCTAGATCGATATTTTTGTCTTTTTTATGTAACTCAAAATATAATGTATTTCGAATTGATACTTTGCACACCTATAGTGCATATAATTTCGTATATGTACATATGTTTTTTTAGATTTTTTTGTAACTTTGAAATACCATTTTAATTTTTCAAATTAAAGGTTACATATAGTGCGGGCTACAATTGGATTTTTTTTGCTTGGCACGGTGCTTCCTCCTAAAAGGCATAATTATTCATGGCCACATTTACTCTTAGAAGGGCTGGTTTGTGTAAGTGCACATCCTATTGGCAGTCTTGAATTGTCTTTAGATGAAAGATATATGTTTCAACTGTGTGGTTGACTCAATGACGCGGTTTTATGCAAAACAGACTCTCATATGGCTTTCCACCTTAAATTAATACAAATATCATTTGCAAATGTGAATAGTCCAAGGGTGGTAGCTTGGCGCATCTAGCTTCGAGCATGCAACAACTTCACATATGTGGACAAACATCATTAATCCAGTCGGTGAGTGAGGCACGCGGTGTGGTGGTGGTGGATTGGCGTGACCATGTGGTCTCAGGCTCGGAACAGTGCAGTCATCAGCGAAAGCATGGCTCAATCTTGGTCGGCCGGTGACGGCGACGCTCGTGGCGTCATCGAGGAAGGTCTCGTGTTCCGCATCGATTTCTCCAGGTGAAACCCTCAAACTGGCTCTATCGGATCCGGCGATGCGGCACTTTGTGCCATGCTACCTCTTGAGGGCATCGCCTTGGAGCAGGATTCAACTAGGCGGAGTGGTAGCTTTGGCGGTGGTTTGGAATCTCTGGTGGCTCTCCTCTTGGTGTCGTATCTCCGTGGTCATGATGCTTGAGCTTCTACAAAGGGGCTAGAGTCTCTCTTCTGAAGACGGTTAACAACTCGGGCCAGTGCCGATGAAGTTTCCCGACTGTCGAATTGGTTGTGTGATGCCCTTGGATTTTGCGGGTGGTTGTTGTGTAAAGCCTCGAGGATGCATGGCTCGTCGTCCAGGTGTGGACTCGGAGATGTGTTTACCTTTGGCTACTCCAACAATATCTTGTCTGATCTTATCTGGTTGATGCTTTTCGTCTACGGTGGTCAAACTTCTTGCAAACTAGCGTCCAACGTTAATCGGACGACGATGAGTGCTGAAGGCCCTCCCTACGGGTTTTGTGCTTCATGTTATGTTCTTCTTCCTCCTATTTTCGTTCTAGATTTGCTAGATTGTTTCTTTTTTATCCCTGTAATTTCACCGACATTTATCACGGTTCCCTGTTAATGAAATAGGGTAGCGCTATAAATTAGTACTTGCGTCTGTTTGGAAAAAATGTGATGCTTATTGTGTGTACATAGTTTATATAGTTAAACTTAGGGAAGGTTGCGGTTCCAAGTTAAATATAATTAGGGATGGAAATATTATCCGCGGATCTGGATATCCACGGATATCCAGCCTATTGGGTAAGATTTTGGAGGGCATCTTCTATCCATGGATTTTCACGGTGGATATCCACGAACTTATGGGTTGGGTATAAATCCAAAACTACCTCCATGGATGCCCGGTGGATATCCATCTGAAAAGTATGGCCCACATGTATTAATCATATTATATTGTCTTATTATTGTAAACTTGCACATTCATATCAACCATTAAGTATTGATCATATTATGCCGTTTCCATCGTGACTGTGATGTATCTCAAACGTAATATTTATATCGTATATTGTGTTATGTGACCTTTTATTTTTGATCGTTGATGTTTCCATGTCCAAATTGTTATGGACGGTGTTTTGATTTCTTCATGGATCTAAATATCCATGGATAGTTGGATATCCAATGGGTATGGGACTGGGTAGCATCTATGACCCATGGATTTCAATGGTAGGCAACGTACAAGCTTGTGGATATGGGCATGGATTTGGATAACATCAACCCACCCAAACCTGCCCTATTGTCATCCCTAAATATAATCCCATCGGAGAATTGGAAGAATTAGAATATGGTGGTACTAAACAAAAAAAAATGCTATGGGGCCTTCCATACATATGTAGAATACTAAGGAAGACCCTGTTGTTTGGAATTTGTCGAGCCCTCTGCATTTTCCTCACCGTGGAACAACTTCAACATGTTGTGTGGGAGATCAACAATAGACCTAGTTATTACGCAAGAGATTACATTCAAATTTGAAACAGAGAAACATAGTTCTTTCCACCAAAGATCTACAAATGTATGAGGTGACAATTACCAACAATGATGCTTGTTGTGGTCATCCGCGGAGATCGTCGGCTGTTGTGAGGTGATATTCTGTGTGAGGAGATATTCTGCAATGATGATTTTCCTTAGCTGCCTAATCTCCTCATAATTTAACCTAAAACTCACATTATATTCTCCCTCTTTTTTATGATTTTGTACATCTACACTCTTGCTCTTTTTAACCTATTTGGCAACAACAAGTAGAACACACAGAGTATCTTATGAAAACTAAAAATGTTGAGCACTAGAGAAAATCCATGTGACATTATTCTTCAATAGTTAGTTTGAGGATGGAAGTATATCACTTATGTTGCTTAATAACCCACATTCAGCTCCTTCCAAATCGTTGGTATGAATAGTGATGGAAACCCTAACTATTCTAGACTTGGCTACGCGGTGTACATAATAAAAATGTCAACTATTTTTTCAAAACGGATACGATACCCAATTAATTATGTTTGCATGCATGTGAAGTGGCACACACAAGTGATTTAGCTAGGCTTGCCACACCAAGCCAATAGCACACATGGACCTACATGTTTATTGTATTCATTACGAGTAGGGTAACCGTGTGAGAGTTCGTTTGCATAAAATATGCATCGCTGGGCCAGCCATAGTTGAAGGTTTCCCTTCTTCGAAAAACAATTTAAGGCTAGCAACCATATAAACATCGAAATTGCATAAGAGGGAACCCAAACCTTCAAGGGGTGATGGCCCTAAAGAACAGTGCCTTGTAGGAAAAACAGCTCGCTAAGCGCTATCTGCCGCAAAGGATCAACATATTAATGGTGTCCAGTTAGAGGTGATCAAGCACGAAACCAGTAATGTACTTCCATAGGGAGACAAAATTTATGATTGTCATTATGCCATTTTTTCTATTTATACATAACAATTTATTCGTTGGAAGAATTTTTCTAACAAACATGGTACAACATGGAGTCATAGACACACAAAACCACAAGCACACACTCACATAACATTTACTAAAGGTTAGAGTCGTGAAATTTCAAGATTGATTTGTCTCAGAAGGTACAAACACACTCCAAGGAATTCAACCAATGGTTGGTTCCCTTTGGACGCAATTTTCTAATTTAATAGTAAAACATGAATCCATTTTTTCATCCGGGTGTATATATAACCGGTATTTAGAAACCAAATTTTGGAACATCGAAAAATTCTGGGACAAAATTTTATAGGTACATCTTAACATTCTATGTCTTTATAAAGTCGTTTCATCAAGAATAGACATTTTTGTGACTTGTGTAAAAGAGAAAAAAAATGTCTCGTAAAAAGGCTTATTTTAGCACCAAATTTTGCCTTTTTTTATATAGCTCACACAAAATGTCGACTTCTCGTAAAACGACTTTGTGAACATATAGAATGTTAAGAACTATCTGTGAACATTTATATATATATATTTGAAATTTTATTTAAAATGTATTTTAATACCATGTGCATTTGCACCCGGGCGCCAAAATTCACCCCTCGTAGTAAAAGAAAATCTTACCTCCATAGTAGTATGATTTTCCTAATACCTATCTAACTAGCTATAATTATAGCTTAGCGCACTACAAGAACTTAGCAGCCGGCAACAAAATAAAGATCCTTGTTTTGCTCTAAGTGAGTTTATGTGTTGATGCACAAGAAGGTTTGCATGGGTGTCGACTTGATTGCGTGATGCCCTTTGATTCTGCTGGTGGCTGTTGTGTAAAGCCTCGGTTGTGCATGGTTTTTTTGCCTGGGTGTGCACTCCATAATGTGTTGCCCTTCGGCTGTTACAACAACATTTTGTCTAAATCTCGACTGATTGAAGCTTTTTGTTACGACGGTGAATTTTCTTGCGCACTAGCATCCAACGTTAAGCGGACAACGATGAGTGTTGAAGGCCCTTCCTGTGGGTTTTGTACTTCGTGTCATGTTCTTGTCCCTCCTGATTTTGTTCTAACTTTGCTAGATTGTTTCTTTTTTCTCCCTGTAATTCCTCCAACATTTTTCCTGGTTCTTTCTTAATGAAATGAAGCAGTGCTTGCTGCCTTCTGTAAAAAAAATAGTACTTGCATCTGTTTGAAAAAAAAAGTGATGTTTACTGAGTGTACATAGTTCATATAGTTGAGCTTACGAAATTTTGCATTTGCAAGTTAAATATAATCCCATAGGAGAATTGATGAAAGTACAAGGATGCCGCCTAGAGGGGGAGTGTGAACTAGATGTAAAATAGTTACCATTGCGGTTTGAATAAATATGGAATAAAACTAACGTTTAATTTATCAAGCACAAAAATTAAACAAGCTAGGTTCACTTATGTGAGCCAACAACTTATTCTAAGCATGATACACAACAATATGATATTAAGATGTATAACTTCAAACTGGATGACTATCACAAAATAAATGCACATAAATGTTCGGATATAGAGCTAACCGAGGGACAATAAGACATCGAGAGGATTCCCAAAGTTCCTTCCACAATGGAAGTACTCTTTGTTGGAGAGATGTGGAGTCACCAAGGAACTTTAACACATAGTTGTACTCACCATATTCTCCTTGAGTTTCTCCGGTGAACGAGGATCTTGTTTCCACTATGAGGTCGACTTGATGGCATTGACCAAACCTTTGAACAATATTGGGGGCACTTCTCCATAATTAATTGGAGGTTTCAACGAGGTGTAACTCCAATCAAAATTCGTCTAGGGTGCACAATGCACCCAAGAGTAACAATCTCATCAAACTTCACTTTCACAAATTCTATTGGGAACTCAAACCGATGCACCTAATGCAATGGCAAGAACACACCAAATGGTCAAAGTCCTTCAATCTCAAATCCCACCAAAGCAACTAGTACTATGGAGAAGAACAAGGAAATCAAGAAATGAATGCCAAGATCTAGATCCAATGGATCCCCTCACTAAGAGGAGAGATTGATCAGTGGAATAGTAGATCTAGATCTCCTCTCTCTTTTCCCTAGAAGGGGACATAAATCATCGGAGGGGTTGAGAGAAACCAAAACTTTTGAAGTTCAAGAATGGAGGAGAAATAAAATGGGATGGTCAACCTCCTCTTGAGTATTTATAGATTCCCACGAAATCAAAACTTTTGATGGACAACAATTGGAGGAAGACTATTTATAGCTTCCCACGGAATCTAGCCATTATGATATCTGGAAAGGAAATTTCTGCACTTACCCCGAAAATCTGGCCTCGCCGGACTAGTTCTTTTTGGCCCAGGAAACCCCCGTATGTGCATGTTGTTCCTAACATATGGGGAGACAGAAGTTTGGCCGGAAACTACCGGCCTAGGCCCGAAATTTTCGCCCCTATGAAAGCTGCAGAAATAGTAAAAGGAAATGGCCATATCTTTTCATCTGGACTCTGTTTTTTATATTTTTGGGCTCATTAGAATCGCCACGACGAGCTCTACAAGATCATGCAAAGAAAAAATTATAGTCTACAATTAAGGATAAAACTAAATTATGAAATGTTTGATATCTCTATAAAAGAACAATCAATAAAACTTCCAATATAAAAGACGTAATAAGTTTTTCATACGAATTCCACTTTTTACGAACTTGAGCTTGTCGTGAAGATCATGGCAAGCTCTAAAACAAAACATGAAAAAAAAAAACAAATAAGAAACAATAAATATGATGCCTACCATGCAAAGATTTGAGCTCTCTACGAACAATACGATCAAGTTACTCATTCGAGAGCCCCTCTCGATAGAGCGATTATCTATCCTAGAATTCGGTCTCCCAAATAACATCATGAAATCGGTAAAATAAGAACTCTGTCAAGGTCATACTTTTGCCTTGCTCAATCCACTTGAGAGTTGTAAATCACCTTTCTTGATTGCGCTTCGATTGGTGAAGACTTGTAAATTGCTACCCAAGACAATAATATGGGAAGCATCTCTCATGTCCATCTTCACATGATCATAATATCCATATGGATCGCAAGATTCAAGCATATGTACTCTTCTTGATGCTCATCTTTATCTTGCACATCAAACACTTGATGACGATCACCACTTATCGTCATCTTCCATGGGATATATGAAATATCCATTTTGATGCAAGCCCATAGGAAGATACCTAAACCCACAAAGATACTCCACACACATATGTATCATGGGCTAGTTCACAAAGATATATGGAAAATTTCTTACTGTACTACGAGATCACATGATCCCACTTGGTAAATCATTTATCTTTGTGTGTTGATAATTTTAAAATCCATTCTATGCACTTTGAATTGATCAACCAAATATCATCTCCTTTTTCTTCATAATGATAATGTGATGAAGGTAAACATGAATGTTCACACAATCTCATTCTTCAATACATACTTTTCAACATGCTCAACATTATCATGACCATTCTTCTCCTTGATCACATAAAATATATTTATTACAAACAATGATATTTATGGCACTCAACATTGAATCCAACACATGGAGTTCAAGTGATGCCAATGGAAAAAACTACAAGAATACCACAATGCAAATATTAGTCCATAAGAATTGTCATTAATTAAAAAACCACACATGTGGACACCATGCTCTTTCAACTGGAAGAGTAGAATGTAGTGTTACTAAAAAAAATCTATGGAGCCTTCCATACATATGTAGAATACTAAGGAAGATAGTGTTGTTTGAATTTGTCTAGCCATATGGATTTTCTCACCACAGAATGACTTTAAAATGTTGTGTGGGAGCTCAACAATATACCTAGTTATTACGCAAGAGATGACATTCAAATTTGAAACAGAGGAACATAGTGCCTTCGACCATAGATCTACTAATGTGCGAGGTGAAAATTACCAGCGATGACGCTTGTTGTGGTCATCTGCGGACATCGTGGGCTGTTGTGAGGTGATATTGTGCAACGACGATGTTCCTTAGTTGCCTAATCTGTCCATAATTTAACCTAAACCTCACGCAGTATCCCCTCTCTTTTATGATTTGTATACTTTTACACTCTTGCTCATTTTTTAACCTATTTGGCAACAACAAGTGGAATACCCAAGTTATCTTTATGAAAAGGAAAAAAACGTTGAGCACAAGCCAAAATCCATATGATATTATTCTTCAATATTTACTTTGAGGATGGAATTATATCACTTATGTTGCTAAATAACCCACATTCAGCTCCTTTCAAATCGTTGGTATGCGTAGTCATGAAAACCCTAACTATTCTAGACTTGGTTATACGACTATATGTGGTGTACATGAGAAAGATGTCAATTATTTTCCATAACGGACACAATCACCAACTAATTATGTTTGCGTACATGTGAAGTGGCGCACACCAGTGATTTAGCTAGGCTAGGCACACCAAGCCAATAGCACACGTGGACCAACATTTTTATTGTATTAATTACAAATAGGGTAACCGTGTGAGGGTTTCGTTTGCATGAAATATGCATCGTTGGGCCAACGATAGAGTTGAATCTTGCCCTTCTTCGAAAAACCATTTAAGGGTACGAACCATCTAAACATTGAATTTGCATCAAAGGAAACCCAAACCTTCAAGGGGTCAATGGCCCTAAAGTACTGTACCTTGTAGGAAAAACAGCTTGCTGAGCGCCATCAGCTGCAAAAGATCAACATATTAATGGTGTCGAATGAGAGGTGATCAAGCGCGAAACCAGTAATGTACTTCCATATAGTGAGACAAAATTCATGCTTGGCATTATACCTTTTATTATTTTTTTCTCTTTATACATAATAATTTATTCTTTCGAAGCATTTTTCTAACAAACAGGGTACAACATGGAGTCAGACACACAACACCACAAACACACGCTCACATAACTCTTACTAAAGGCTGGAGTCGTGAAGTTTCAAGATTGATTCGTCTCAGAAGGTGTGAAACTTACCGTTCGTCCCTGGTTGGCGGGTGAGGGGTACAAGCACACTCCAAGGTATTCAACCAATGGTTGGTTCTCTATGGACGTATTTTTCTAATTTAATAGTAAAGGAAAAATTCTTACCTCCATAGTAGTAATATTTTCCTATTTCCTATCTAACTAGCTATACTTATAGCTTAGCACACTTCAAGAACTTAGCAGCCGACAACGGAACGAAGATCCTTGTTTTGCTATAAGTGAGTTTGTGCGTTGATGCAAGAAGAGTTTTGCCAAACCAAGAACAAATAGAGGCCTGCATGAGCCAGCACAAACGTACATGCATGCATGCAGCTGGCTGCTACATCCTGCATGTGAAGGTAGTATATCTGCATGAGCTTTTAAACCGAGCCGCTGCGTGTCCACCTGTTTGAAGAGTTGATCTGCAGGATTTTCCTCGGTTCACTGGTGTATACTCTCTGCTGATTTGTTTTGCATCCATTCCGGTCTGGGCTGACGAACTCCGCCGGAGTAAAGCATTGCATGTGTATGTCTCTTTTCTGGAAGTTCTGTTTGCTATTTTGTTAAGGCGTTAAAGCTTTGAAAGCTATTACTAGAGAGCAAAAGACCGGCAGAAAACATGGTTTATTACTAGAGAGTATGTATTTTCTGTCTTTCTCTTGCAAATACTTTAATTTGTTCCTGCAAATGTATTGGAACGTAGAACCAGGATATTTCAGTTCAAACTTCAAACATCAAAACCATACTCATAGTTGTGCAAAAGTTGGAAAACACACATTCACACAGCCAAGTTAATTAGGGCCTGCTTCATGGATTGGGTGGTTTCCAGTCAGGTTATGCTATACATATAGCCTGCACCCTAAAACTGGGAGAGGTAATTAAGCTTAACTTACACAACGGTACATAAAGTACGTGCGGTATTTGGAACATTCCCCAATGAGTGGATTTGTACTGCTAAAGGAAAAAAACAATAAAGCTCAATCTATCTTTTAGCTTATAGAAGTCAGCTTATAATTGCTCTATCCAACCAAGAAAATGCAAGAGCAGTAACATTACCATTAACATGGGTAAAATGTATAAGAACCGTAACAATAGAGCTACTAAGAACTCAGAAAACACAAAAGAACGCTAACAATCCAGCTTTTTTTAACTGCTCACACCGGTATTAAAGGGATCTGTATATCCCAAATTCTCAATTAACAGTTTAACAAGGAACCAGATATAACAGTCTTGCTAGCTAGCTAGCTTGTACATCAGAATGTTCAAAAACATTTTATCTGCAGCTATATGTATGATCTATCTTTCCAGATCGAACTCCAGATCCATGGACTGGGAAAACTCAATCTCTACATTTCGATGCAAGATGAATCGCAAGCACTGACGGACTAAACACTGTAAAGAGGAACACTAAAATGACACTGACACTCGTCGCTACTATCTAGGAGCAAGGAAACGATGATTCCTGTGTAGTCTACTGGCAGCACGGACCCCAAAACTAAAGCAGACAAGTAATCCCGAAGACTTGCTAGGGTTTAACAAGCTCCATCTCCCCTTCAGTCCATGGGCATCTCGTTGAGGTCAAAGTCCCAGGGCTCTCCGTTTGGTGCCGCCGGCTCAACCGCCACGGCTACAATCGGCACGACCACCGGGGCCATGGCACTGGCCGGTGCCGCGGGAGCTACGGCCGGCACCGCCAGGGCCATAGCATTGGCCGGTGCCGCGGAAGCTGCGGCCGGTACTACCAGTGCCAGGGCATTGACCGGCGCCGAGGGGACGGTGGCCGGAGCCACCGCGTCTGGCATATCCACGGAAGTGGCCAGCGCCGTCCGCAGCTTCTCCTCGATCCAGTGCTTCCGCATGTGCCCCCCGAGCGCCTGCCCGGTTGGGAAGATGAGGTCGCAACGAGAGCAGGAGTGCGTCTTGGGCGCCTTGGGCACCGGCGGGAGGACGTCCTCGACGAGCACGGCTTCTTGCCGGAGCTTGTGGTGCACCATGATGTTGTGCACGGCGTGTGCCGCGGCGAGCCCGTCCATGTGCGGCGTAGCTGCGCACCTGATGGCCCTGTTGTGGCTCGCCATGTGGCCGCCCAGGGCCTGGTGAGTGGGGAACGTCTTGCAGCACATCGCGATCGGGCACACGTAC
Organism: Alopecurus myosuroides; assembly: GCA_028641055.1. Classification (NCBI taxonomy): domain Eukaryota; kingdom Viridiplantae; phylum Streptophyta; class Magnoliopsida; order Poales; family Poaceae; genus Alopecurus; species Alopecurus myosuroides. Next base: position 205,395,252 of record CM054059.1, read on the forward strand.
CTCCGATCCGACGCCGGTGACGGTATGCGCCTCAACGGAGGTAGTCTGTCCTCCTCCGCGGCACCAGCAGCATCTGGCGGCTGCGTCTGGTCAGGATCTTGGAGCGGCCGCTTCTTCGGCCTCTTGGAGGGGCCGGGGGAGACGAGCTTGTCACGGAACAGGACGAGGGCACCATCGTTGACGGGCTCCGGCTCCATGGGCAGCTTCCCCTTGGACGCTGCGGTGACATCGGACTGCTCGACATCCGGCGCCAGCTGGGGCTCCACGATGATCCCGAAGATGTGCTCCACCGGCGCATGCTGCGTCGCGTGGGCGACATGATCAGCAGCTGGTAGCTCGAGCTGATAGGCCTGTGGGATCTGTTGCCCCGCGACGGCGTTGTCTACATGCATCGGTTGCGTAGGCAGCTGATCTTCTTGTTCTCGAGGCGCCACGCCACGGACCCGCTCGTAGAGCTCCAAGAGGGTCATGGCAGCCTCCTCCTCTTCGCTGCGAGGCGGCTCCAGCAGCAAAACCTCAGGCTCCACGCTGCGAGGCAGCTCCAGCTGTAAAGGCACGGGCTCCACGCCGCGGGGCGGCTCCAGAAGCAAAGGCGCGGACTCCGTGCTGCGCGGCGGCTCCAGCATGAGCACAGCCGCGGGCTCCGCGCTGACGGGGGGGCTGACCATGACCGGAGTGCGGCTGCGCCTCGCAGTCGCCGGCCACTTCATCGCCGTGAGCTCAGGCGCGTCCTTCCGCGACGGCGCCTTCTTCGGCCTCGATTCTCCGGCTGCCGCGGAAGCGGAGGCGACGGGCGTCGCCGGGCGGGACGCCCCTTTGTACCCCCTCTCCGGGTGGGCCCTCAGGTGGCCGTACATGGCCTTGCCCGAGGGGAAGGCCTTGCCGCACTCGGGGCAGATGAAGTCGCGGCCGCCTCCCTGGAAAGCCGCCCTGGCGTCGCTGTCCATCATCCCCACCGCCTTAGCGCCGCCGAGGCTGAGGGTCCTCGCCCCGTGCGCCGCCGCGTCGCCAGCAGCAGCCAAGCCGACGGTCTGCTGCACGTCGATCTTGAGCAGCACGGCGGTCCTGCTGGACGGGAGCTTGGTGGGCGCCTCCACGTCCTGGGCGTCCGCCACGGCACCGACCGCCACCGTGGCCGCCGCCTCCGCCGCCTGGAAGTAGAAGGCCGCCATGTCCATGAGGGCGCGCGAGTGGTGACCGAAGTAAATTGCTGGTGGATTAGGCCCGGGAGGGGGACTAATTAACTGAGGTAATGGCCGGGTGTGGCGAGCAGGGGCAGCTGGGTCGTCTCTCTCGTCTCGTCTGGTATCCGTTTCAAAGCCGAGGCAATCCAATTAAAACCCTTCGATCGATCTCTCCCTTCTTTACGCAGCAGACGAGAAACGGAAGGAGTCCCGGACGACACTGGACTGGAATTATCTCTCTCTCTCTCCCCGGATCTTAAAAACCTCCCGTCTCAGTACGATTCCTTCTCTCCTACGGAGTACTTCACCTGAAAAAAAAAGCAAGATTGGAAAGTGGCCAATCAGACGAAGAATACAAAAGGAAGTTGTGGAATACATATGTGTAAAATAACACACGTAGAAGCACATTTTTTACTTGGACCAAAACGCATAAAATCACGAGCTTAATTTGGGGGGCCGTAATAGAAAAGTTACAGCTGAGAGTAAAATGTCCAGCTAGTACTAATTAAGCAGTAAAACAGTGGTGAGAAATTATGGTGCATAATTTAGCTGGCGCTGTAAAAAGTTCACACACACACTGCTGGCCAGTGAAGTAACGGGCCGGGAGCATGCATGCAATGCAATGCAGGCAGCGCAAAGAGTGGGCGATCGAGAAAAGAAAGTTCCCATGACACGCACTACCCCAGCCGATCTCCCTGCAGCTTTTCTGACAAAAGAATAACCGAAACGCGCAGAGATAACAACCACGTACTACTCCTCCATCGTACTCTACTTGCTAGCTAGCTCTTCTACTCGTAAATGTGCTAGCTCTACCAGTGGCTGGCCATTGTTGTGAAGCAAAGCGATCGAAGATCCAAAAAGGCTAACGATTACTGCTTACTCCTAATTAACAGAGGAAAAAAAAACTTGATGGGAGTTTCGAAACGAGAATTGTTTCTTTGGAAGAAGATGGGGGCCGGCTGGATCTGCGTGCCATTACGCAGCGGGGTGGAGTGGTGCACCGCAATTAGGACGAGAATCAATGTAAGCGAGGAAAGATTTGATCGGTGCGCGCGCGATCTCCTACGCATAAACGATGCAATCAATCGGGTCACTCCGGATCTCTTCTTCCAAAATACTAGTGCTACTACTAGTGTGGTGCTGACCGATCTATCTGTGCTTACTACTGATGGTAATCCAGATCCACACCGCCGGAAAGAGGGAAGTAAATCGCGATTAGACGCGTCCTGGGACGCGAATACTTGGTCCACCATGGATCACATTAAAGAAGTAAAGCAATGGATCGACGGCATACATTAAGACCCACCATGGCCAGCGCCACTGCACCAGGGGAAAAAAAAGCGCAGCTGAAAAGGGATCCTGGGGGTCCAGCTACGAAACTGAAAGAGGAAATACTGACTAAAGAAATCCGGCAGTCGGAGCTCGGAGGTCGTCCCCCATGAACACGGAGAGCTACTAAAATAAGACCGGCCGGCGGGAGGCAGACACGAAACCGAACAGAAACCTGAAAGATCTAGTACTGCTACTACTAGTAGTAGTGACATGGAATTCAGCGCCGAGGAAGCGGACACACACGGCTTCCGCCGGATTCGTCCAAACAAGTTGGGGAGAAAATTAATTAAAGGGAACAAAATCTTAACCGAAAACAAAACGAAACGAAACAGGACGCGCATGCAGATAGCTAGGGAACAGACGACTCGAGAAGCTAGTATTCGTATTCCACTGGGAAATCAATCACTCCTGCTAACGAACTCCACCTGCTAGCAACACACGCGAGGAACTAATTAACCGTGGCGGATTCGTAGTTTCAATCCTTACCGAGACGACGACCGGGAGCGTGCCATGAGCGGAGGAGCGAGCAAGCAGAAAAATTACGAGATGCAGGGGGGGAGGTGGATTCATGGAGGAAGAGGGCCGGGGGGGAACCAATCTCTCACCTGAAGAACAGGCTGCAGCTAAAACCCTTGATGACGCGAGGAGGGAGGAGAGGGACAGCTGGGTTGGTAACCACCAGATTCCGGAAGCAGCACGGGGCAGGAGGTGAGGGGGTGGAGAGCTGGGTTTGGTAGCTCCCACGCCGTCACGCACGCACGCACCACCTCGCCTCAGTACTGGACAGTATCTTTGCGGGTTCGGGGGGAGAGAGAGAGCGGCGCACCAGTAGTTATAGGAGAGGCTGCGATGTGACGGGTGCAGTCAAGCCAGGTGGAGGTGGGGTGGGGCCCTGGAGGTGTCCCGCTTCCATCGCGATTCGCTGCTAGATTGAAGGCTCGGAGGTGCCTACGGATACACAGGATCCTTCGGTTTGGTTTTTCGGTTGCTCCCCTAGCTCTTCTGCTTTGCTTGCATGGCACTCTGCAATACATTCGTTCTGTTACAGGTTATTATCCTGTAATACATTCGTTCTTTCTAGGAGGGCCTCTGCTAGCCGGCAGGGGCATGCCTTTTACTAAAGGGACACATGTGTCAGGAAAAGTACGGCTCAAACTATTTTCGTATACTTTAGAAGGCATTAGAGAGGTGCAGGATTATATTTCTTCTGATATACTCTAATTAAACCTGCCACTGCAGGGTAGGCCAGTGAGTGGAGCACATTAATTTTAATAATAGCTCAATAATCACTTCTAAATATAGGATTTTTTATGTACCGTAAGATATCGACTGCCAAATAATTAGCTGTGAGTGGTCCTTTGCGACGTTCTACCCCGACAGCGTCTGTCGGTAAATAGGGCAACGGGTAGATAAATTATGGGGGCACGTGTGGCGTAACGGTCGACGGCGTTAGGGTTTCTTTTTTTTTCGCCGGGTTGAAGGAGATGAGTTAGGAGTGATCGATCCGGTACTAAAGTGTATTAATAAGGAGATACTTCGGGAGCACACTCTCGCGCTTGTCGGCGAGCTGGCATGGGTCGGAACGCACGGGAGGGCGCCACGTGGCACACGGAGCAGCTCGTAGCTCCTATCTTTTCAATTTTGGTCATTTGTTTATTTTTCCTTGTTTTGGTCTTGTTTTTATGTTTTGATTTTGAAGTACATTAGAAATGCATGATACACCACAATGCATTATAACTTAATGCATGACAATTAAGGTCAATGCCAAAACATGCACTCAGCGCATGACAAAAGCAGGACATTCAAACATAATGCAACATAAGAGCAGTGCAAAACATGCACTTAGGGAAGGAAAAAAGCAAGATATTCAATAATTATTGCAATCTAAGGCAGCGTAAAACATGCACTTACAGAAGGACAAGAGCAGGACATCCAAACACATTGCAACCCAAGAGAGTAAAACATACACACATGGAAGGAAAGAAAGGCAGGGATCCAACGCACACTAAAACCTAAGGTAGTGTTAAACATGCACTCGAGGTAGGACATCCAAATACAATGCAAAATCTTAAGGTGGTGTGCAACTCTAAAAGCCGTGTGCGAAATAGGGTATACGTATAGTTAGCATTTTTACTGTTCTTGTTCTTGCGAAATGGTTGATTATTGTTAGCTCTATCATTCATGTCTTCGTTTTTGGAAAGGTGCCCGATTATATTTATTCCATTATACTCTAATTAAACCTGCCATTGGAGGATAGACCAGTGAGTGGGGCACATTAATTTTAATAATAGCTCAATAATCACTTCTAAATATAGGATTTTTTATGTACCGTAACCAAATAATTAGCTGTGAGCGGTCGTTTGCGACGTTCAACACTGACATCGTCTATCGGTAAATAGAGTAACACATAGATAATTTATGGGGCACGTGTGGCGCACCGGTCGACAACATTAGGATTTCTTTTCTTTTTCGTCGGGTTGAAGGAGACGAGTTAGGAGTGATCGATCCGGTACTAAAGTGTATTAATAAGGAGAGACTTGGGGAGCACACTCCCGCGGTTGTCGGTGAGATGGAATGGGTCGGAGCGCACGGGAGGGCGCCAAGTGGCGCACGGAGGAGCTCGTAGCTCCTATATTTTAAATTTTGGTCATGTATTTATTTTGCCTTGTTTCGGTCTTCTTTTTGTGTTTTGATTTAGAAATATATTAGAAATGCATGATACACCACAATGCGGTAAAACTTAATGCATGACAACTAAAGTCAATGCCTAAACATGCACCCAACACATGACAACCAAACATAATGCAACACAAGAGCAGTGCAAAAAATGCACTTAGGGAAGGACAAGAGCATGACATCCAAACACATGGCAACCCAAGAGAGTGTACAACATACACACACGAAAGGAGAAAAAAAGGCAGGGCATCCAACACACACTTCAACCTAAGGCAGTGTTAAACATGCACACGGGGTAGGACATCCAAACACAATGCAAAATCTTAAGATAGCGTGGAACTCTAAAAGCGGTGCACGAAGTAGGGTATAGTATAGCTTGCATTTTACTGTTCTTGTTCTTAAAAAATGGTTGATTACCGTTAGCTCTATCATTCATATCTATGTTTTTGTTTGTTCATTTCGCACTCGGATATTATGCATGTATACTTATGCATGCTTTTTAGTTTCCTCCTTCAGATTATACCAAGATGGTATTTCTTAACTATATTTGACTTTCGATCATGCTATTAGTTGGATTTGTTTTATAGTTAACACACCGATGTTTTGGGTACAGCTGCCAACTAATCTTGAAACTTTAATTATGCCACTATAATTCAAACATATTTTTAATCCCCTCTTCATTTCCTTCATTCTTGAATTCTTCTCAAAACGTAAGTAGGTAACTTGGTTATTCTTGTTTTGTGGTGCTAAGTTGGAAGTCTATTCAAAGCAGAAGAGCTATGGGATGAGCCATATCCATGATGTCCTTGTGCCTTCATCACGCTGAAGAGGATGAACATGCGTTTCCCATCCCCTTATCACGGTGAAGAGGGGACAACAAAGATAGTCCATAATTGCAGGCCTTGTATTGATCTGCCTATTGATATGAGGTATCGCCTCACTCTAGAAGATAGACTCTCCAATATACTTGGCCCGGAACAAGCTATAGCACAAGCTAAGGAAGAACTATATTTCTAGGACTTGTTTCTTTATATGATCTGAGGTCTAGATATAACCATTTATCTCTTTTCTTCATTCTTTACTTCTTCTTTGAACTTAATTAGGTCATGTCGTTATCCTATGTGTTTCTCGATAGAAGCATTTTAAAATTTGAGCCTATTTATTGATATAACATAGAAATAAACCATAGTCTTGCCTTTTACGACTAATTCATTGGATGCTTGATTACTATTTTTCCTGGTCATGGACATTGTTTATGCCAGCATCAATGAATAACATATTGTTGGAAGAGAACAATATGACTTGGTATTTCCTAAGTAGATTGATATGCTAAGAGATTCCAATAAAACATCTTTGTCCTTGGAATCATACAATAACAGAATTATATTACAATGCATCCTTTGACCATGAAGTAATACTTTGGTACTATCAAGAGTCACACTGTAAACTGGGTGAACATAAAGGTATTGAAAGCGCATGGTTCCCCCATATGTGGTTTTGGTAGTTAATGACAATCCTTATGGACTAATGTTTGCATTGAGTTATCTTTGTAGATCTTGTCCATAGGAAATAATGGAGTTCATGTGTTGAACTCTATTAGCTTCCTTGATGGCCATTGTTACTTTCAAGGATTTATATGAAGAATGGTCATGGTTTGAGTTGAGGTTGTTGCTAGTATGTCTTGAAGAAAAGGATTAGGTGATCTTTCATTATCATCTTCAAGACATCATCTTTAGAAGTGAGAAGCAAAGATACAAGGTTGATCAAGCAAGCGATCAACACACGAAGCTACAAGTTGTACCAAGTGGGATTGTGTATCCCATGGTATGGTAAGCATTTGTCAATATAGCTTTGTGAACTAACCCATGATATGTGTGTGTAGCATCTCTATGTGTGGTTAGGTATCTTTCCATGGGCATGGACCAAAAGGAAGATTTCATATAGCCCATGGTCTATGTCGTCGTCAAGCGGTGTTTGTCATCTAGCTTGACGTGGAAGCTCAAGTGAAGCATCTAGAAGATATCCTATGCTTGATGCTTGCCACCCTTTTGGAGATTGTGGCCTTGTGAAGATTTTCCGAAGGGTCTCTCCCATAATGGTGTATGGGGGAGCAACTTGCAAGTCTTCATCAAGCGGAGTTTGTGCTAGCAAGCGCAATCAAGAAAGAAGATCCAAGTTGAGAGAGTCAAGATCGTCATCATCTAGCTCAAGTGGAATGCTCAAGGCAAAGGTATAATCTTGATAGGTTTTCTATTTTACCGGTCTCGTGTCTTTGGAGACCGGGTTATAGGATTGATAGTCGTACTATCAAGAGGGGCTCTCAAGTGAGTAACTCGATCGAATCGTTATGGAGAGCTCAAACCTTTGCATACTTTGCATATCATATTTCTTGGTTCTTATTTGTCTTTTGTCTCCTTTGGGTTTTAGTGCTTGTCGTGATCTTCATGACAAGCCTTGGTTTCTCGAAAACGGATTTCGTAAGAAAAACTTGTTGCGTTTTCGGTGGTGAAAATATTCCGTTCGTCTTTGATAATGTTCCCACACCTTCCATATGTGGTAACTTCTCCATACTTTGAGGTATCAACATTTTCACTTGTTATTTGGATACTCCTTGCTGTTATCTTTCCAATGCATTTGGACTCACCTAATTCGGAGTTCATTCGCAAAAGTTATGTGAGTTTTCGTGTTGGAAGTTTTACCGGGTGTTCCTATTTGAGAGGTCTAAAACTTTACCCATTTGGTTTTATCTTCCATTCGTGGACAATGATGTTTCTCTGCATATAATTTTAGATCTCGTTGTGGTGATTTCAACGAGCCCAAGATCATCAAAAACGGAGTCCGGATGAAAAAGTTATTGCAGTTTTCGTGTTGTTGTTTTTGTTAGTCTTGCGAGGGGCGGAAATTCCGGTTCAAGTTTGAACCGGAATATCCGGTTGGCATCTGTCCCTCCACTCCGGAGTTTTTGCTCGAAAACGGCTAAGGACCGGAGTCAAAACTTTCTGGAGTGAACCGGATTATTTGAACCAGATTATTCGGGGCATACCGGATATTCCGGTTTGGGCAGTTTTCGGACCATATTTCTCACTGGAGTGAACCGGATTATTTGAACTGGATTATTCACTTCGGACCGGATATTCCTGTCGGACCGGATATTCCTGTCCAGTTTTGAACCGGATATTTCGAAATATCCTGCTCAGACTGCACACAAAACGGCTAGTTTTTGTGGGGACCTATTTAAGGGGGCTTTCTTCCCCATTGGTCCCCAAGTCTTCCAAGCTTGTTTTTCTCCCTCTCCCCCACCATTGTTGACCTTGGAAAGCTTGCCCCTCTCCCAATCCCTCCTATGGTTCTTGCATATCTTTGAGGGAAAAGAGAGAGGAGATCTAGATCTACATTTCCACCAATCCATCTTCCTTCTTAGTGAGGGAAACTTAGTAGATCTTGATCTTGGAGTTCTTGGTGTTTCTCCTCCATTGTTCTTCCTCACTTATTCCCCCATAAGCATTTGTTGCTTTGTTGAAATTTGAGAGTGAAGGATTTGAGCACTTGTGCTCTTGCCATTTGCATCGGTTGCATCGGTTTGCTCTCTCCACGAGGATTCGTGGAAGTTGAAAGTTTGTGAGCTTGTTACTCTTGGGTATTGGACCCTAGACGACTTGTGGTGTTCTTGGGAGCCTCCAATTGAGTTGTGGATGCGTGCCCCAAGATTGTGGTGACACCGAGAGCCTCCAATTGAGTTGTGGATGCGTGCCTCGGGTTTGAAGGTTGCCAATAGTGGAAGGTGAACTAGGCCTTTGTGGTGGGGTTCATCGGAGAATAGGGTGAGGCCTTTGTGGCGTTGAGTAGGCCTTCGTGGTGAGCTCACACCCCTCCAACGAGACGTACTCCCCTTTGTGGGAGGAACTCGGGAATACATCTTCGTCTCCGTGTGCCTCGGTTATTTCTATACCCGAGCTTTTTACTTATGCAATTTACATTGTGATAGCCTTCGAGCTTGAAGTTATATATCTTGCTATCACCTTGTTACTTGTCTTGCTTAGCATAAGTTGTTGGTTCATCTAGTTGACCCTAGAATATTTAGGTTGTATGCTTGTTAATTTAAACACCTAGTTTATTTCCGCATTTAGCAAGCATTAACCGGAAAAGTTTTAATCGCCTATTCACCCCCCCTCTAGGCGACGTCGTTGTCCGTTCAGGTATCCACTGGTTAATTCTAAAGGAGTATATTATCTCGATGTTCCGAGATGGGAATTACTCCTCATAAAAAGAGAGATACATGCCTGAGCACACAAATTATTCTTGATATCCATAAGTTCTACAGACAATGCATGATGATGACACATCATGTGGGATATCATAATAGAGTAACGAGTAAAAGGAAACTTGTCGGTTAATGAGACAAGACAAATATATAAATGAACCAGAGATTGTTTCACGGCAATACCGGAATCCATAGTCTCTGGTAAGTTCGGTTGCGTGAGTAATGGGAGGACTATATAATAACCAACAAGTTTAGAAGTTTATTCGTATAGTATGTTGGAGTCAATATGAGCGTCCATGGCCCTGTTATTTATTGAAAAGGAAAGACTTTCCAATTTCATGTACACACGCTATCGAACCTGTAGGGGAAACACACTTAAGTTGGGGCTGATTTTTGTGTATATCGGGAGGTCCGGATCAGCTAGGAGTATCATCGGAACGGTGTTTCCGTGTGATAGATATATTTTATATATCGGAGAGACTTTATAATGATTTCATTGGATGTCCCAGAGTAATAGAAACAATTTCTATTACTACCGGAATTTATTCTGGAGTTGTTCTCAGAGAGAAATCGAGGCTGCACGCTTTTCAGAGCAAATGCAGGGCGCATGAGATGTCCTAGGGTGTCAGAAATACATTCCTGACATCTTTAGATAATATTTATGATTTTATCTAAAGGGGTCACATGGTTTTAGAGGAGTTTCGGGGACTTTCCGTAAAAGGGTGAAGTGCCGAAGGGGGGCAGTTTTCCCCCTCATGGCCGCATCCTATTTTAGGGGGCTGCAAGGTAGGCCCCAGTGGCATCACATAATGGTACTAGTAATACCGGTATTTTTCCTAAATTATTTTAGAGGAAAAGGAGAAAAGAAAATGAGAAAAAATAAAAAGGGAAGGAGAGGGAGGTGAAGTTGGACTCCACCTCACCAATCCGACTTGGGCTATGAGGGTGTACGACCACCTCCTCATGGTGTGGCCACCTCCTCCTAGCACAAATAGTACTCCTACCTCCCTCTTGGAAAGTCTCCCCCTCCCTCCCTGTCGAGACATCGTAGTAGTTTTTGTCGTGGGATAATCACGGCAGATGTTACCGGGGGTAACTGATCTTGGGGCAAGACGACACAGGTATTTGGGAGAGGGTTTAGCTCAGAGGAAATCATGGTGCAATTCGATCTGGTAGCCGGCAATCAAAGCCGCCGAGTCTCCGATCTCGATATAATAATTCAACTCTGGGATTACACTTGATGCTCGATATCACACGATGTTGCTAGGGTTCTTAGATCTCTGCCTGGACTAGACCCGGGGGTCGGTTTATAAAGCACCCGTACCCCCTGGCTTATTCTCCAAGACGCATCCTGAATCCTACCCGGACCCGGCGTACAAACCCTAACTTTCTCCTACCATAACCCACAATCCGGGTTACTGGGCCTACAAGTTTGGGCCTTCACAGGTTTCCTTATCCTTAGCCAGATCCCGCGCAGCGTCCTTTGGGCCGAGTTACTCCCGGGAGTTTGGCCTACCGGGTCATCATCCCCCCATCAGTAGTCCCCAGAATAGCCTGGGCTTCATGGATACTCCTTTGAAGCGCTTGCTATTCCCCGAAAAGACACCAAACACACAAGTATGCGGAGGCCGGGTTAAGATGCCTTAACAGATAATTAGGCCTCACTCCATGGTGGCCATATAGTAACCCGGCTCTTTCCCACTTACCTAACTTATTTTTCCAGGCAAAATCCCAGAATGTCAAGATTTCGCTCTTGATAATCAACCGAATATCACGGGATGGATCTCTTTCTCTTGTTCATTCAGATCCCACGTTCCCCATTCAAGGCGCATCTTGCCAAAAACTCTAACAAATGGCCGTTACTTTTCCGCAAATCCCGACTCCCGCTCAGTGAACCGGGCCTATCCACTCGCCCTATAAATAAGCTCCCTGGGGGGTAACCCGAACCCTAACGGCTCATTTCCCCCCACTCTGCTTCCTCTCTCCCTGTGAGCTCATTCCCGCTGAGCGCCACCACGGAAATCCCGCGCACATCGCCGGAGCCCATCGGACGGAGGCTGCGCTCCGCCACCGCTCACCCCGTGCCGCCGCCGAGACCCGCCGGTGAATCTCCATACGGCCCATCAAGAACCGCGAAGGGACACCAGAACTGCGCCATTTGCCTCCGCAAGGCTTCGCTCAGATCTCCTCCGGTAAGCCTTTTGCGCCCATTAATTTGCCCTTGCAATTTTTGATTTCATCTTAGATTAGATCCAGATCGACCCGCCCCTGATTCCTTGGCCACGCCGAATTAGGTTGCTAGCAATCTCTCCAGCTCGTCTAATAGGTGAACTATGGATTTCAATCCACTCTCCTACCGCCCGCAAGCATTAATTTTGTTAGAGATCTGAACATAAGACTCCCAATCGAGGCTCGATCCACTCAAAATTTCCGCCCTGGCCTCAATCACCCGGCCGGACTTCCCCTCTTTTAGCTCCTTTCATTCGCGCTAAATGCCTACACAGTCACTCATCGTCCTCAAAAGCTTCTTCAACATTTAGATCCCATAACTTTTGCCATAATACTTGATACCCGGATAACTTCGAACTTTATTCTGTGAGCTAATACCCGGACAACTCACAGTCTTTCACGCCTCAATATTACCCGGCCTATACTTGGCCGGCTCGCAATTTCCGTATCTTAATCTTCTTATCCTTTTATCTTGTACTTTGCAGGTCAACCACATGGCTCCCAAGAAGCAGGGAAAAACTCCAACCAAGGCTAAAACCTCCAACTCCATATCCGCCAACTGGGCGCGGTCTACGGTCACAAAGGCCAAGCTAGAGGAGCTGGTAGAGCTGGGAGTTCTTCCTCCTCAAGAAGATATCCAGTGGAGGGTGCCGGGTAAGGAGACTCGGCCTACCCCAACAAAAGATGAGGTAATCTGTTTTGTGGAGCATGTGACCCGGGGTTTTCGACCGCCGGGTCACCCCTTTTTCCGCGATATCCTTAGTCACTACGGCCTTCGTGTCTTTGATATTGGACCCAACTCCGTACTAAACATTTCCCATTTTATTGTACTTTCCGAATCCTACTTGTGCACTCCACCAAGCCTAGCTCTTTTTATTGAGCTTTTTCAATGCAAACCGTGCCGCGAAAGCGGTGACGGGGCGCTTCTCGCTTGCGGCGGGGTTTCTATCCAGCGCCGCAAGAACTCTCTGATGCCACCCCTCACCCTTAATTCCCATGTCAAGCACTGGCAGCTCTCATACTTCTACTGCCAAGACACTTCCCCACCCGGCCAAAAGAAACTGCCGGGTTATTCGGAGGGTCTTCTTGACATTTCTGATAAGTTTAGTGCCTTCGCCCCTGACTCGGACAGGGAGGTCATTCAACCTTTGCTAGCCAAAATCGCCACTCTCACATCCCAAGGCCTCATCGGGCTCAACCTGGTGAAGACCTGGGTCGACTTCAGGATTCAGCCCAATTCCATCCGCACAAAGTTGATGTGCGAGTATTCAGGGGAACCTTCAGACCCGCTCCGGTACTCCGACAACATCTTCGCAGCTGGCGACACTCATAAAACCATCAAGGGTTTTTTGACAGAAAAGCTCGAGGTAATACGGAACATATCCGGGTTAGAGCCCTTCTCACTTGAGAATCCAGCCCCCAAGGTAAAAATCCGACTTTGATGCCTTTACTTTTGCTCTTTCCACTCGATGCGGTTAATGACCCTTATGTCAACACTTTTCAGGCTGATGATGATTTTTGGAAAACTAATGCCTCCCCTAGCTCCGATAGTCCAGAGGAGCAAGAAACGGTTAACTCGGAAGAAGGTACTCTCCGGATTTTATTTGGTTCCCTTGACCTCACCATAACCCCCTCCTTTCTAACCATAACTTTGATGATATCCAGAACAAGAAGAGGACGAGGAAGAAAACTCCGATGGCAAGGTAGAATCTGCCAGCGACGAGGAAGAACTGGAGCCGACAGTCAAAGTCGGATCCAAAAGAAAGACCCAAGAGGCCACCTCCAAGGTTTCATATCTCCCTCTCACATTCAACTCGCATTATTTTAATGATATACTTGAGCTAACTTGACATTATCCCACTGGCCGTTCTTGAAGGAGTCGCCCATGCCCAAGCGTAGGTCAACTCGGAATCACCCGGGTGATGAAGCCCTTAACCCGGGTATTACATCGACCCCCCCGATCTTTTCTGGGTCAAGACATTCTCTTTAAACAATTCCCATGTGACATCTAACTTGGTAATTTCCAGCTTCTCCCGAGTCCAGCGATGGGTTTCCTTGTGACTTTGCGGTGAATACCGGGTAAGATCCCTTTCCTGATGTTCCACCATATTTCATCACCCTTTCTTGACTGTGTATTTAACTACTAACTGACAACACCTTATAGGGCCACGGTCGTTGTCAGCGACCAAGAGGAAACGGAGACCGAGGGCCCGGGTAAGGGGAGCCCGGCTGATAAGACTACAGCCGCGTCCAGCGGTGAAAAACAAGCGTCGCCGCCAAACCCGGACCCGCAGGGAGCCGAGTATCCAATCGCTTCCCATGCAAGCAAGAAGAACAAAACCACCGTCTTGGGTGAAGAAGAAGGAGCGTCGGATTCCGACACACGGATGACCCGGGTTCCGCCTCCTACTAAGAAGAAAGCTCCTTCCCGGAATTTCCAAGGCCCCGGGTCTTCTGATACGAGTAAAGATACTTTCGATCAGTTGATGAATACTCTCCTTACTATGAAGGCTTCGGAGAGCCAGATCTTGGAGCGCATGGCTGCAGAGCATCAGGTAAGGACACCTTGTATCTCATATTGCATACCTAGTCCCCAAGTTCCAAGTATGACTTGCAAAAGTGATGCTTGGTACTTTACACCACATTCGGCTTTCCATACAATCCAACTAATACTTGCATTCCTTGCTAATTACAGGCACAGATAACCCGGTCTGATGAAACTTTACTAAGGACCGAGCAACTTCTTCTTGCCGAGATGAAACGAAGGGAAATCCTTGAGGATGACATGAAAACCTTGAAGAAAGATGTGTCCAAATACAAGAAGAAGTGCAATGCCGCTCAGACCGAACTGAAGAAACTATCGGACCAGGTTTCCGATACTTATCAGATCTTGCTCAGTAAGTTTTCTGCTGCTGATCGGCTTCATGTCTTTAATTTATTATAACAGACTCGGGATTACTGATACGCTCTTTCTTTTGTTACGACTGCAGGTGCCAACCTTGCGGCCCCAGAGGAAAATGCCATTACCAAGGCTAAAACCCTCAAGACTGTACTCCGGACTTTGTTTACCGGCACAAAATTTATATTGGATGCTGTGAAGTGGCCTACGGAAGTATATCCGGGTGAAGAGAATCTCGTTCAAGCCTGTTCTACTGTGCCTGGGTGGATTGAAATCTGGAAACGCTCATCATGCCGAATTGGAATGACCCGGGCTTTTACTCTGGCCAAGGCTTTCTTTCCAAAGCTTGACCCGGCAAAGGTAACATCCGGGTTTCCCGAATTCAAGGCTGACGGTTCCAAATTTACACCCAAGGATTTCAAAGCCATACAAGCCGCAGTGCGCCCCTCAGCTACCGCCTTGGCCGATAGCTTGGATCTAAATACGATTATGAGTGCATATGACGCTGATGGCAAAGTTATTACGGAGGATGCGCCCCCGCCTTTTGATATCTTGGAGAAATGGGTTTCTAGCTCGGCCAGGAAGAGGGAAGCGACCGCGAAGAGGGAGGCCGAGTTAAGATCGGGCCCGTCTGCCTCTACACCAGCCGTCCCTCCACCAGTCCGCCCTGATGCAATGAGTCCGGGTAAGGGTGCCAGGAAGGCTAAGCAGCAAACCCAGGACTCAGACCCGGAAGGCCGTACTCAGGAGGCCGAATAGGGCCGTATTATCATGATACCTTGTAATGCTTTGTAATCACACTGTTATGCTTTTGATGGTGCGCCTGTGCACCCCTGATACTGATGTCATACCTTGTAACGCACTTTTTAGTCCGTGATATACTTTGCGGCTTTTCTGGTCTTTTGATAACCGTATTGCTTGCCTATTCTTTGAACTTTTTCTTGATACCCAATTCTCTATTTTGGCTCCCTTCGGAAGACTCGGTTTTCCGAGTACCAGGAGTTTTAATACGTGGACTTTTTCTTTAAGTCCCCAAGACTCGGATGGTGAGGTTTTTCGAACTGCGATAGCCAAGTAGTTTGTTTCTGTTTCGAAGTCCCCCAGTCCCCATGACCCAAAGTCCGAGTCATGGGGGTGTGGCCTTTCTCAGAGAACAAATTATTTTTTACCGAGTCGCAAGCCTAAAGCCATTCCGTGTAAATACTGAAGTTATGCTTGATAATTGTTGAGTTTCCGGCTTTTAGCCTTGTACTCTGCATAAACTTGTGGTTTAGATGACCCTTTTGACTATCTTGTACTGTAAGCCGGCTTTCGCGTGGATACCATGTTGTTACATCCATACGAGAACAGTGTCAAGCAAGTCCCATTGGGCTTCATGGCTGATTGTAATCGTAAGCGAACAAATCATGCCACTTTAGTGCGAGTCACATCAAGCTTAAGTAAGAAAAGTCAAGAAAATTTGGCTCCTTCGTCCAGTTATAAGATTGCAGCCGTACTCGTTTGCGAATAATCGGCCCTTATAACTTATAGGCATCAAGGCCGGGTCTTTCGGGTTTGTGGCTGGGCTACTTGAGCAACCAGCCCCCGAGACCTATATATACTCAACGTTCTTAATGATACTGAAATATTGATATCCCATGGATACTACTTACTTGTAATCAGGCTGTAACGAAATAGGACTTGATAACGATCTCTTTATTGATGCGAGAAAGTTTGGATCAGCAGGCCGCCTCATTAAAAACCTTCCAGTCCCCTTAGGTACCCTGGGTAGGAAAAGAGCGCCTCTGAAACCTGATGCCCGTTACATTGTTTAGTTCTTCATAAGCACTGGTCCCGGTCTGGCTTGACCAATGCACATTCTCCATACGTTGGACCTTTTCCTGATGAGTACCGGGTTTGCTAGCCAACCCGGGTGGGGTGTTCCCATGACTTGGCTGGTTGTAAGCGGCCGTGTAGCTTCTTCCTTTACAGCGGGTCGCTTGGGGGAATCATCCTCGATTAAGGCCACCATTTTAGCATCTTGCGTTACCTTGGATTTTGTTCTTTCACCTTCAGTGATCGGCCTTTTTGATGTGGCTCTATCCTCCGGGTCTGCTTGAGACCGGTAATGCTTGAGTTCTTCTTTTCTACAGGCCTGCTCGGCCATTGCTGCATCTCCTTCGTCGCATTCAGCCGCTATGTCTCGATTTCCATGTATGGTAATGGTCTTCTTGGGACCCGGGATTTTCAGCTCTAGATATACGTAACACGGCCTAGCCATGAATTTGGCGTAAGCCGGCCTTCCAAATAGCGCGTGATAAGGGCTGCGCAATTTCACTACCTCAAAGGTAAGCCACTCGATTCGATAGTTATCCTTTGACTCTCCAAAGGCTACTTCCAATGCGATTTTTCCCTCGGGGCATGCTGAATGACCCGGCACTATCCCATGAAAAACTGTTGAGCTTTTTTTGCAGCTGAGATTCCTTGAGACCCATGCGTAGGAAGGTTTCCCAATACAGTATATTGATGCTGCTTCCACCATCCATTAAAACCTTTTTCAGTTCGTACCCGTTGACTTGCGGTGCGACTACTAGTGCCAAGACTCCTGGGTGTTCCACTCTTTCCGGGTGATCCCTTCTGCTCCATGTTACCTCCTGTTCTGACCATCTCAAGTATCTCGGGACGGCTAACGAAACTGAGTTGACCGCTTGCTTCAGTATCTTTTTGTCCTTGTTAGAGCCTCCTGTGGTATGCACATGATATTGACCCAATTGTTTGGGGTTAGCCTGGAAACCTCCTGCCCCCCCTTGGTTATTACTTTGATTTCCAGCCGCCGGGTTACCGGCTGGGGGTGGGCCGTTGCCCGGGTTTGCCCCTGGACCCGGTCCTCCTCCCCGTCCTGCACCTCGCATAGCTCTGTGCACTTCCTCATTTTTCCATCTTTGTAAATCGGCGCACTGTTCTAGGGAGTGGTTAGCTGGCCTGCCATTCCTGCTGTGCTTCGGACATGCCATCCTGAATATGTCCCAATTGTTACCCGGCCTTGGTGGACCTTGATAATTTCCTCCATTGTGGTTACCTCCGTTGAAATTTCCTTCTACTCTTGGCCTCGAAGACCCGGCTTCTGTGTTGGCGACAAACTCGGAGCCTCCTTCGAAAGGGCGCTTGTTCTGGCTATTTCCATTGTTACCTGATGCTGATCCGTTGCCGGTTCTTCCATTACCGCTTGTGTTTGCTTTTGCCTTCTTGTCATCAGCTTCTTCTTCTGTAGTATCTGTCGCAGCGTGTTTGTTGCACGCATCCATCAATTCTCCCATTGTGACTTCCGACGCATTTCGACTGGACTTCATGCGAGTTAACTTTTGCACTAAAGGTATATACTTGCATGTTTTTGCCATGGCCTGTAGTGCATCCTTGGGCTGGATATCCGTGGATGAGTGAAGTATCTCCATAACCCGGCGCACCCAACTGCGCGCCGATTCTCCCTTCTTCTGGACGCATCGCTCTAGATCATCAATAGTGAATAATTTCCTGCAGGTCCCGTGAAAGTGTTTGACAAACGCGGTCTTCAATTCCTCCCAAGACTTGATCGATCCCTCTGGTAGATTGGTGAACCACAATTTTGCTGCTCCTTCCGACATCATCAGATACATGAACTTGGCTTGGAGGTTCTCGGACGCGTTGCGAATTGACATTGCCATCTCGTAACTGCTTAGCCATGTTTCGGGATCCATGGTTGGCTCATAATTCACTACTTTCCCTGGCTCTTTGAATTTTTCCGGGTAAGGTTCAGCTCTAATATTGTCCGAGAGACACTTGGGTCCCGCAAGAACGGTTGAGGCTGGCCTTGCTCTAGAAACGTGCGATGCCGCGGGGGGCGCGGCTGGGCGCGGTGCTGCGGGAGGTCCATGCGCTGCAGACCCGGCCGCGGCCCTCCGAGCCCTAGAACTGTCCACGACGGCCTGTGCTGCTGATGCTGCCTGAGCGCGGGGAGGAGGCGGCATTTGCTGCTGCTCTTCCCTCCGCCGCGCTGGACTTGTTTGGATATTCCCTTGCTGCTGACTGACGTATGGCGTCCCGTGCATACCGCTTCTGTGATCCGGGTAATTGGCTTGCTGTGCCACCGCAGTGTGCAACAGCTCGATGGCTTGCCGAGTCTTCTCTGCATGGGGTGACTCTCCCACAGGGATTTGATTCAATGAGAGTGTCGCTGCATATACGTTGTCCATAGGATTGTTGTAGTGGCCGGCTGGTGTGCGGAATCGTGATGGTGGCGGTGGCAGTAGATCGTTGCCGGTTGTGACTCTAGTTTGTGGTGGGGGTAACCCGGTCCGTTCATTCGCCGGATGTGTCGCTGCTGTCATCTGTTGGGGTGCGGTTCCTGGGTTCACCACTGGTATCGGCTGATCCTGAGGTGTAACGAATAAATTAGCCGGATTAATGACCCCGCCCGTTGCTGGTAACCTGGTATGGTGCCTTTGATGTATCCTGGACATTTCCTCTCGAAGCCGGGTTTCCAACGCGTCTAGCTCGCGCCGTCGTGTGGCCATCCCTTGCTTTTCTGCCTCTACCTGCCTTCTTTGCTGTTCCAGCGCACGACGCGCCACATCCAGATCCCTGACGCGTTCCGCTGCGTTTTCCGGAGTGATAACCGTCGCGAGAACCGTGGGGTCTAGAATCAGATTGTTATCGAATAGGGCCGGGTGGCGCGGATTCGAAGGACCCGCCCCTGGTGTCCGGTTTTCTAAGAATCCGAACGTGTTTGCATGCAACTCCTCATCCGCTGCTCTGCTGGTTACTGACGCCGACTCTCCATCAACCCGGGTCAAGACCGGGTCTCCGTTAACCGCGCCCTGTTGCTGGGCCACTGCCTGAGCCGCCCCGACTGATGCCGCGGTTGTGTTTCCCTGGTTGGCCACGGGGGCCGCATAGACTGCAACTCGGCGTACGATATCCGGCGTAAATTCAGGCTGTTCTTCCTCACCGTTCTCCTCATACCGGTTTTCCAGTAGATCCAGGATAGACCCGGTATCATCTTCTCCTTGGGCCCGGTCGCGTGGGGTCCATGCCGGCTCCTCCGGCTGTTCCCACTCCGCGATGGGTTCTTCTGCCGGGTATGTCGTTCCAGTCGATTCTTCATCATCTCATCGGATAGACGTGGATTTTCCTGGCATAGAATCAGATCCAACGTTGTCAGGGATCGAACTGGAAGCACATACCATACCGATGAAGACGCTGATCCGGCCGATTGTCACGACGGATCCGGTTTCGAGGTGATCCGACTCCGGCCCCCAGCCGGAATCGTCCACCACCGTTTCTCCTTCGTGGTTGATGTAGATTTCGCCGATGACAAGATTCTCCATGCCCTTCCGAGCTTCTCCCGTGATGTAAACACCTTTGGACGCAGGCCCCACGGTGGGCGCCAACTGTCGTGGGATAATCACGGCAGATGTTACCGGGGGTAACTGATCTTGGGGCAAGACGACACAGGTATTTGGGAGAGGGTTTAGCTCAGAGGAAATCATGGTGCAATTCGATCTGGTAGCCGGCAATCAAAGCCGCCGAGTCTCCGATCTCGATATAATAATTCAACTCTGGGATTACACTTGATGCTCGATATCACACGATGTTGCTAGGGTTCTTAGATCTCTGCCTGGACTAGACCCGGGGGTCGGTTTATAAAGCACTCGTACCCCCTGGCTTATACTCCAAGACGCATCCTGAATCCTACCCGGACCCGGCGTACAAACCCTAACTTTCTCCTACCATAACCCACAATCCGGGTTACTGGGCCTACAAGTTTGGGCCTTCACAGGTTTCCTTATCCTTAGCCAGATCCCGCGCAGCGTCCTTTGGGCCGAGTTACTCCCGGGAGTTTGGCCTACCGGGTCATCATCCCCCCATCAGTTTTCATAGACGGGGTTGCCATGAGACTACGGTAGAGACGTGGGGTAACGGGATAGCGTAGTAACACAGAACACGGGATTTTACCCAGGTTCGGTACGTCGCGACAGTACGGCGTACCTACTCCTGCACTTCTCACTAATTGGGACTAAAGCCCGTTTAACAGGGTTACAATGTGAGGGTGTAGATCTAGCTACTCGGCGAGGATGAGCTTCTCGGCGAGTTGCGTAGAGCTTCTCTGTTGTGCGGTAAAGAACTTGAACCTAACTTGTTTTAATCTCTCTCCCGTCCGGCTTTATATAATAGCCGGGTTAGGGCTTACAGAATCAGAAACCTAGAAGACTACGTTTAACTTGTAACTTGGAAAGCAAGGAATCCGTCTTCTCCTCCAAGCCAGATCACGCGGGCCGTGATCCGGGTTCTTCTAGAATCCGGCTTCTGCGCGTCGGACTACTGGGCCGCCCAATGGACCTAAGCCCATTACCACGTAGGCCACCCTGGTAGTCCGGCTCTTTGTCTACCATCTTCTATACCCCTATTCAGTATATATCCGACAGTAGCCCCCAGGAAGGATCAAAACTCTGATTCTCCGTCTTTCGTCAAATACATTTTGTCCGGGAAATCTTGATTCAGCAGTCTTGATTCTTTCTACTTTCCTTTTAAAGGAGATGGTAATATAAAACTCGGAACTCTGAAAATCCGGCTTTTCTTCTCGCGATCCTTCGCGGAAAAGGAACTTATGACGTCAGCGCCTTAATCATGCTGACGCAAGCGACGCTTGGTTTCACGCAGGAAACCCTGCAACGTATCTCTGACAGATTCTCACGGGAAACGAGGAGATAGCCATCATTCCCCCGTCGTTTCATTTCCCGGATTTTCCGGCGAGTGACACGCGTCAAACATCCAACGGTCGAAAGAGCCGTTGGCACGTATCTAAACGGTTTTCCGGCTATAAATAACCGTCCTCGTCCTCATCGGAAACTTTCCTCACTCCCTCACTGCCTAAGCCATTGCTGCGAACGCGAGCTCGAGAGCAAGTCCTGTCCCGACGCACTCCTCTTAGCACGCCGGAACGCACGCACGCCACCAAGGAGATGGCATCTTCGCCGCCCTCGCCGACCCACGCCGCCATCGACGAGCTTCTTGGCGACCTAGATCCACGACTAGGGTCGCCCAAGCGCGCCGGCGGCGAGCCGGAGAAGACCGCGGCCTCCGCGGCGGGCGGAGAAAACATTTCCGCCGCCGCGGACGTAGCAGGATCGAGTGCCGCGACAACCCCGCCGTTTGCACCTGAAACGGCGGAGGAAAAGATCGAGCTCCTCGGCGACGAACTCGCCGCCGCGGAGGCCGCCGCCGCCGCCGCCGGAGCGGACGAGGAAGCGGAATCTGCAGGCAACTGGAGTGCGTGCAGTATTCCCCCGGCTCTCCTTCCAAACTTGGAAAAGGAGGGTCTGGTGCTTAAGAAGAAATGGTGGCTTCCGGAAGAAGAGACCGAACCAACGCCGCAGAACGGCGAAAGGGTACTTCTCACTTCCCACCTTTTGCGAGGTATGGGGCT